>CM071633.1:2442199-3899937 GCA_036419045.1 Scirpophaga incertulas
CAGCCTACCGATACTTGGTCTACTTAGATCCTGGTACCGCCTTCCTTTCTTTCCCCTTTTCTACCATCTAAATATTGTTATTTTGTATTTTTAATTTATTTTTTAAGTTACGGCCGTGCTGTCCTAATAATTATTTTAATATATTATTCTCTTGTTCCTATCTTTTTCTTATAATCCTTAACCTATTTTGCTCCGTAGCCTTCCGCTACGTGACAATATAATTAAAATAATATAATAAATTAGCTGTTGAAATTATGTACTAAATATAATACATACCTGGTTGTTTAGAATCCACAGTGAAAACCAACACAAAATCGTTCAATCACGAGATAGGAGATATTTTAGAACACTAAAATCTGAGCGCATCGAACAATCACACGTACACTTTAACAGAACGGTAACTTCCGACTGAGCTTACGTCGTGTTGGGCGGCGCTAGAGCTTTGTCTTTATTGTTATTGTATGGAGGGGTTATACTAATTTAAAAAAAAAATTGCTTTGAAGGGGTAGCACTAATTTGAAAAAAAGTGATTTTGGCCAGCTTTTTGGGTCAAATACCTCTCTGTGCAGCGTTTGCAATATAAGCGCAAAAAAACGTGCTTATTTACGACATCACATTAGAAACCTTTAAATTTATCAGTGTTTCTCTACTATATTATGCATTTATTATACATACAAACCTTCCTTAAGAATCACTCTATCTATTAAAAAAACCGCGTCAAAATCCGTTGCGTAGTTTTAAAGATCTAAGCATACATACGGACATACAGCGAAAGCGACTTTGTTTTATACTATGTATTGATTGATGGAGCGTTTTTCAGCGAACCGCGACAGCGCTGCAAACATGTTGATGTATCTTCAAAAGTAATAAGCGCAGGTGTATACAGGGTTCTATAATATTCCTCAGTCAAGAGTATTTTTATCATATATAGAATTAACAAAAATTGTTTTTGGCTCTACCGACTTTAGACCAACGCGCAACTTCCCTTCGCGTTAAATAAAATAAAAGGAAATAGACAGATATAAGACGTACAAAGAACTATTTAATCAATCAACTCCGTGGACTAGGAGAAGCAGGTGCTCAATAATATTTTCACCCCCAACCCCCTCTGCCTTTCTGTCAATAAAGTAATAATCCTATGCGGGATATTTTTTATGTCGGGGAAATATTTGGATTTCTTTGAAAGGACAGATATAAAATAATTTGCGTTGTCTCTGTTAAATTTCGTCGATTTTCCTGAAGATCGTTTAGGAGAACTGTTTCAATTGATTTATCAGAACAGACCGATTTTCAAATAGTTATAAAGTTGGCACCCCCATTTTCGAAAAAAAAAGTAAAACGGTGAAAATTTCCGACTAATTAAGGACAATTTAGGACTGCAAAAAAAAATTGACAATTTTCACGGATCAGGGTTGAAATAAAGGGTGGGTTTGAGTTGCACATTAGTCTGAAACTCAAAAGTAAGTTGCATTATATTTTTTATTGACAATGGCATTGCTATTTCATTTTTAAAATCCATGTCTTTGCCGATAAAGGGATAGAGGGTTGAAAATCGGGGTTGGGGTGTTGTTAATTTTGTAGTCCTTAATTATCTCGAATTTTTTTAATGTATTAATCATTAAAACGCAGTGGGGGTGCTAACTCAATTCCCAGTTAGCACTCCCATTGAAAATTTCGAATATTTCGAACTAGGGGGTGGTCGGAAATTATTTTCGTGGAGTCCTAAATTGTCCTTAATTAGTTCGAAATTTTCACCGTCTTTTTTTTGAAATTGGGAGTGCCAACTTTATAACCATGATTTTCAATTATGGTGACCATTCTCAATAGAAGAGAAAGTCTGGAAAAAGGGCGGTGTCAAATTATGAATTTATTTGTCTGTCATCACGTACGCTACATAAGTTTTATAAATGTTATTATAATATCCCTGCTGATATTATAAACGCGAAGTTTGTATGGATGGATTTTTGTTATTTTTATCCGACTTCAAAAAAAGGAGGTTATCAATTCGATCCGTATGTATGTAATATTTCCAGAACTGCCCAGTTTTCGTATACGTTAGTCTATATCAGCGTCTGAACAAATCTGCCAAATTTCAAAAGTGTATGTATGTATGTATGTTTTTATGTTTGTCTTCGCATATCTCCGGAACTACAATTCCGATCTAAGTAATTCTTTTTTTGTTTTACTAGGTATTGTTCAACTTAGGGATACTGCAAGTTTCATCGAAATCGGTTGCGTTTTTTGAGATAGGGAATTTCTTATTAACCGACTTCAAAAAAAAAATAAACCGAATCAATCGTACCTTACGTAAGTTTAGACAGTGCGCGGCGAGGGGTAACGTGTTTGGTTAGATAAATGCGTATGTTTTGATTTCATCATTCTTACTTACCTATAATTCGGGCTTCGGTGAGTATCTGTGTCGAATAGGACGGGAGGGATCGACACATTGTCACCACTGCGCATCCCACCTCGACTCGGCCCAGCACACGCTGGCGGAGTGCCCCGCGTGGGCCTCCGAGCGCCGAGTCTTGGTCGCAGAGATCGGGCGAGATCTGTCTCCGCCGGCATTGATTGCGGCAATGCTGGTGGACGAGGGAGGTTGGAGGGCTGTGGCCTCCTTCTGTGAAGCAGTGATGCTCCAGAAGGAGGCCGCCGAGCGGGGTCGGGAGATGGCCGATCCCGCTCGAAGAAGGCGGCGCCGGGCTCGGTAGCACAGCTGCGGCGCCGCCGCGGGTCGCCGGCGGGCGCGAGGAAGTCGCGACTGCTTCGGTGACCCGGAATGGACCACGCCCCTTCCGTGGCCGGGGGGCGTCGTCGGTGGAGGAGACCGGGGGAGGTAGTGTAGCCTTCCCCGAGGAGGGCTCCCCTCTAGGCAGGGGAGCGGAGGCTGGGGGTTCCCGGAAGTAGCTGGCATGTAGGGAGCCCCCGGGAACATCAGTTCCCGGGGGCTCCCTACATGCCTGAGGAAGGCCATCCCTGAGGTTTTGAGTGGGTAGACCTCCCCCTTCTGGGGAGGAGAGCCTCACATAACCGCCGGCTCGTCATCAAAAATTACTGTTTGTTTTAAACAGTAATTATAATCTTGTCTTCATCGCGATACAGAGTTTATTTTGATATTTCGCCATCTATTGGCGCATGGCAAGCCTACGTGTGATTTGGCAAGCAAGCATGCTTGCTATGATATTGAGCATATTTTTTTTTATAAGATAGGGCAGCAAACGAGCAAACGGATCACCTGATGGTAAGCGATAACCAACACCAGAGTGGAGTGGTGGAGTGCTGACCATCATCGTGACAAAAGAAAACTACATATAATATCCTGATTTACAATAAAAACAGAAGTAAATAGCTCAGATAGAGCAACAGAAGTAAATAGTCTCTTATTTTTCAGTAAATATGCTTTTATTATGACAAACATCTAATGCTTCGCTACAGCTGATGTTTCTATAGACACAATGGTTGCACTTCTAAAGAATACAGCTCCTGAAATGACTGGCCCGCGGCGGCATACCCTTCACTGAATACGGGAGACAGTGCCTCTTTAAACTGTTAGCTAGCCGGTTCTACAGGTTTACTAAGGTCTGAACTCACTGCGGCTTAAGCAGTATTTACAAGAAATTCATCTACGATTTTTTTTACTGTGATGACAAAATATTGAGTCAAGTACCTGAACCATAACTGTCTGCAAATTAGCATTGTATCCGTACTTCCTTACTACTATATTATAAATCGGAAAGTGAGTTTGTTTGTTTGTTCCGCTTTCACGCTGTAACTACTGAACCGATCGCTTTGAAATTTTGCAGACGTAAAGATAAAAGTCCGGATTAAATAATAGGCTACTTTTACTTTTTATAGAGTGATTCTTGAGCAAGGTTTTGCGGTAATTTTTATCTCGGAAAAACGGATAGTAGCACTGGAAGCGCGATAAAACTTTCGCGCCATAAACCGACTTCCGCGCATATCCGTGTAGCCGTGGGCAAAAGCTATAACCTTTAACCCTCTATAGACCCAATCCCGAAATCCACGCGGGCGAAGCCGCGGGCAGAAAGCTAGTTGTTAATAAACGAGAAAACTAACAAGTTAATTTTAATGAAAAAAAGGGCATTGTTAATTTATTTTTATATAATTTTAGAAATGTTTCCAAAAAACAAAATTGTAAATACTAGAATACAATACGCATCAAAATAAAATAGATTTATTTGAAAAAGTTTTCTAATTAAAAGACAAAGAATACCTAAAATCTTAAATTATCTTATCCTTATATGTAAACCCTACATCCAAACCAAAGTTCAAGATTTAGGAGTTTAGTCGAATCGCTTTAATTTATCTGGATTCCGACATAATCACCGTAGCACTTGTTTCGTTTATGGGCAAACGTAGAAATTTTTACAATTTTTCCACATATTGTAGATGAATTGCCTTTTCATAAGTTCAAGGTACATGTTAAAAAGACGCTAATGAGTAAGCTATTACAAAGTCAATGAATATTTAAATGATGCCAATGCTTGATGTTGATTTGAAGACATTACATTCTAAAGTGTAAATATTGTTGTTTTCTCGTATAAATTGTAAACACATATATACGTTGTATGGTAACAACATAATTTATTCTAAATGTTGTTATTACTTTTGATAAAGCTGATAAGTTTCTTGTGCCCATTCTTCTTGTCAGCTAAAAAATACGTCCTGAATGCGTGGTAGGAAAAAAAAAACTTTTTTGAATTTTCTCAAAATTCTCAGCCTATTCTATCTATAGAGAAAAAGTGTGTACGTATTGTATATATATTTATTAGGTAACTAGATTTTTCGTAGCTTAGTCCCAACTATAATCCCAACTAATATTATAAATGCGAAAGTGTGTTTGTTTGTTTGTTTGTTTATTTGTTTGTTTGTTTGTTACCTCTTCACGCTTAAACTACTGGACCGATTTCAAAAATTCTTTCACCTTTGGAAAGCTACATTCTCCCCGAGTAACATAGGCTACTTTTTATCCCGGAAAAATCGACAGATCCCACGGGATGCGCAATAAAGGCTTCGCTCAAAAACTACTGCACAGATTTTTATGCGGTTTTCATCAATAGATAGAGTGATTCTTGAGGAGTTTTGCGGCATTTTCTTATCTCGGAAAAACGGATAGTCCCACGGGAAGCGCGATAAAATCTTCGCACCATAAACCGACTTCCGCGTATATGTAGCCGTGGGCAAAAGCTATGACCCTTAACCCTCTATACACCCAATCCCGAAATCCACGCGGGCGAAGCCGCGGGCAGAAAGCTAGTTTTATTATAAAAAAAAGCATACATTCTCTTCTAGCTTCCTTAATATCCTCATTTCTCATTGGTTACATTTACTCTTAACCTTTCTTCAGGATCCCTCCTATTTGGTTCAAGTACGTTCATCTACGTCGCCCCTTACTAAGCAGTATTCAATTTCTTTCAGCAGTCGTTCTTCGTCCATTTTTTCTATATGTCCATTTAAGTATTCCGTTCTTGATTTTTGACACTACAATTTCTCTCACGCCCTTACATTTTCCTATTTCCCAATTTATTGTCATTCAAGCTATTCCCTTAAAGCAAAATTTGTTTCGACATCGATAAATACTTGTTATGGGTTATTTTGAATTAAGATTTTAGAATTGTACAACAAATTTTGGTGATTACATGTGTGTTGTTATTTGAATATTAGATGTTGTTATTTGAATCAACTGAATGACTGTGATTTGAATGCATATTATACATTAACTTTTTTTTATTAGACTGCTAATTCAAAAGGTAACTTTTACAATCCAATTGTCAGGATGTATCGTCAATACAATGTTATCTCAGAGACTCATCACGAGACAACAGATATTTTCGGACAAATTATATACTATAGACTAATATATTATATGTTTATGTCTTCTCATTTTAAAATTTAAGTTTTATATTGCCAAATGTATACCGTTGTATTTATGTGTCGTTCATGTTGCACACACACGCCTAGCAATATAATAAATTATTCATGAATATCAGCAAATGCAAACATATTAGATTTACTAGAAGCAAAAATATAGCATCAATTCAATATAATATTAACGGGAAAATTTTGGATGAAGTTGAATCGATCCGCGATCTCGGAGTTGTTCTTGACAAAAAACTTCGCTATCATACACACATTGACCACATAGTTAAGAAAAGTTTTAAGATGTTAGGTTTTGTGTTACGCAACACTAAAGACTTTAAAAGAGTGTATACTAAAATTCTTTTATTTCAAGCGCTGGTTCGATCAGGTCTTGAATATTGTAGTCAAGTCTGGTCTCCACAATACGATGTCCATATTAAACGCATCGAAAGCATCCAGAGGAGGTTTCTATGGCATCTTACCTACCAAACTCACAAAGCTAAAGAATTGTCTTCTTATGAACAACGATTAACCCACTTTAATCTTATCAGTCTGAAAGATCGTAGATTTTTGTTAGATTGTTTATTCTTGCATAAGATTATTAATGGTGCCATAGATTGCCCATTACTATTACACTCAATCAATCTTAATATTCCTATAAAGTCGCCACGTCTTGGCAGATGCGTCCCTTTTTCGGTGAAGGGCAGTAAGAGTAATCTTGGTCGCCACGCCACCATGAATAGACTCCAGCGTCAATACAATATTCTGGCAAAGAAAATTAAAAGTGATATTTTTGCAGACAAAACAGCAAAATTTAGACGAGAAATAATAAATTGTCTATCGGTCGGGTCCTTACAATATTGATTTTATTTCTGTATAACTTTTAACACTTAAAAATTTATTGTAACAATGTAAAATTAATTTGGTATAAGTAAAAGTATAATTCATGTAAAATTAAGCTAATGATTTATATATTGTAACATCGAGTTCACTTATGCATGCCGTGGCAACCTGTAATTGGGTCTGCACTTAGAAAGAGTAGATTTACACTTAATTTTAAGTTTTTATTAGTGTAAGATTTGTTGGTTGTCCTAAAAATAAATAAATAAATAAATAAAATCTGGTCTGCTGTATTGTACGAGTATAAGAAAAATGTATTAATAATCCATTGTATTAAGTTGTGTGTGTCAAATCGATAAATAAATAAATATTCACTTAAAATACATATGTCACCTCTGCGACTTTGCTATAAGAACCCATAAAAGAATGTTACCGCAATTAAATATTTCTGAAGTGCTGGAAATGTAAAAGGCTGGTCTGTTATAAGTACAGAGAATCGAAAGAAACAAGTGTGGGTGTATTCTGGATTTCTTTTATCTCTTTCGGTTCACACCGCATGTTTCCCTTGTCGCGTAGATGTAATATAATAAGTTTTAAGTGTTTCATGATAGAAACGTCGATTGTGTAAACTCGTCTTTAGTTGGAAACCAACCTAGGCGGCTTCAGTTCTTTGTCCACAGACTTGAGTCTGAGCCTTTTTACTGACATGAAAGCCTTATTCTCCTCACACTAATGTCAATAACGCTACACGTTTTCATTCAAAGTCCTGCTTTAGTTTTGTTTTAGTTGGGCTTTAGTTTTTGTAATATGTCGACACTGAATTTATTTCACGGTCGGATATTTGTACTGCTGCAAATATCCGACCGTGAAATACATATTTTATTTACACAATTTTTTCCAGCTTTAGAAAATGGCGGCACATCTATTCTGTTACACCAATCTTTTTTTGTGCTTTCACAAAATCTATTACGGACCATCGCGTCATTTTGTGGCGGTTCAGGTAAAAACTGGGAATAATTACTAAAAATTAGAAGAACATTTAAAATGGGCTTTACATTAACATTTACAATTTATTGGACAGACAAACAAAACAAAATCAAAGACGAACAAAAACTTGACAAGCTACAATAAATACAAAAACTTATAATCTGACATACAAAGCTGTTAGTAATAAAATCTCTCTCCCTCATGATAAGCCCGGCGCCAGTTTGGCTTCCCGCGCCTCTTCAAGCGCTTTGGGTCCCTTTCATGGGCCTGCGCTGCATCGCCCCTCTCTTGAGGGGGCGGTCGCCCTCACGATTTGCCTACATGGTTCTTAGAACTTAGGCACTGGCTGAGTTTAGTCGGTAGGTCATGTGGTCAGACCGCTCTGGCCGCGTGGAGTCCGTCATAACCTCCGTGACACTCCCTAGGAAAAAAACCAAATCTGTCATTAATTTTAGGCAGTCTATCTATGTACAGACTAGATCTGCAAATAGATCTAAACAGCAGACTTTCAGCATTTTCACTACAATAGTCTAAGATTATGACACAATTAAATTTTATCTTCCCAGCTCGTATAAGTCCCCACCGAGTGGCAATCAACCACGCTGACTCAGTGCAGATCTGACTACATACATCTTCGATTTTTTTTGCAGACGAATGTTCCTTCACTTTAGGACGAATGTTCCTTCACTTTAGGAGTATCAGATAAATGTACAAATGAAATTGTAAAAACGAGTAACATATTGGTATAAGGCAAGGCCGATCTCGGGTCTTGCAAATAGTCCAATTCGTAGACCAGGGCTTAAACGCTCTTTTGAATTTACAATCACAAGTTATCAGCGGCTAACGTGACTTCATTTTAGCAATCGTTATGCAACCACAACTATACTTACCTAACGCAAATGATTCCATTCCGCAGTCCCGCAGTTGATTCATCATTTTCGTGCGATAAAACGCGATTTACTTCGCGGTGTAATTCAACGGGATGACTAATGACCTGCTGGAAATAACAATGCTCCTCAAAGGAGCACCATACACGCCAAGCCTCCAGGAGGTGGTGGCATGAGTTAATGTGTGTCGTAACGCAAGCTCGTTTTTTATATTTTGACGTGTACACTTGGAAACTACGGGGTAAATGCGGCAGGAATGTGTAGTACAGATTTATTAAGAATACTTTTTTTAATGTCGTAATACGATATAAAATGTAGTAAAGAGATCACGACTAGGAAATATTTTGTGAGCGCAAGAATTTGCAGATTAGCTGCGAATCTCACAGAAATCACGTGTACTGTAGGCGATCTTAACCTCTTACTTAGAGTCTGTTTATAATATCTTATTACTTTTATCAAGCCACTTGAAAGTAATTTAAATTAAATTATGTATATGATTATGCAATGAAATACACTACGAAATAAATCGACAAATTGATAGAGATAAACTAAATTCTTAATGTATAAAATTCTTTGTGCACACTATCCAAACTATATTTTAAACAAAAAATGTATGTGTAACAAATAGAGGAAATAATTTTTTCAATTACAAATCTTTAAAAAATAATATACCATATATCAAAAGAATATATGTATATATGGAAGACTCCTTAATAACAATAACATTTCTAAAGATATAAAAATAACTATGTTTTCAATAATGACAAAATTTAATTGTTATTAACGATGTCACACGTTATTAAGCTATTAACTAAATCGATAACAATTTTAGAACCAACAAGCCAGGCATTAATCGAGCGTTTTCGAACAACCGCGACCGCGCCGCAAAGGTATAGGTGTATCTTCAAAAGTAATAGGCGCAGGTATACTGTTGGTTCTACAATATTCCTCACTTAAAAGAGTACTCTTATCTTCTTATATATAAAAATGAATCGCAAAATGTGTTGGTAAGCTCATAACACAACAACGCCTGGACCAATTTGGCCAATTCTTTTTTGTTAATGTTCGTTGAAATTCAGGGAGGGTTTTTACAATGAGGAAAATTCGAATAATTATCGGAAATACCTTAAAAACAGTCCTTTTATTTTCCCATGCAAACGTTTTCTAACTAAAACGTGCAGTCGAATTGAGCTTTATTGTTATTGTATAAAGTTCATATTGCAAGCACTCACTGTTGTCTAAGCAATGAAGGTGTGTTCCTAACATCAAAGAATCAATTTGCGCTTTATTAACGCTACATGTAGTTGAAATTCAATCATATCTATCAAAACAGTGTGCGTGGGTGCGTTGGAGCACAGAATACATCGTTGGAGGATTTAATGTCACGTTCCAAAATTGAATAGCCACAAAATGTAATAGGTCATTTACTTTTTTTGCGATTTGGTTGGCTATGCGACATTATCTATAAAATAATTAGGAACAAAAAACTGCCACTGTACAAATCTTTTTGACAGGACGAAGTCTGTCGGGTCCGCTAGTTATATATGAAAATAAAAAAAAACGTCTACCCGATCATGGGAATCATTCTCGGTAGCACTTAACCTAACCCCATTTATACAATATATCATTTAGTTTAACCAAATCTAATCACCAACTTCTTTTCTATGTCCTTTCTTTACCAAGGGATATATGCTATGATTGCATGATATCGACTCTCGGTATCGACATCCGTTATCGATAACAAGGGTCACATTACAACCTCTGCGAGAGAGAAAATATGTAACGAAACAGATATTTACGGGTGTAACACTACACTTCGAAGCATAAGAAATATTATGGCACAAAATATAATAATCATTAACAAATAATTCTTTTAAAGAATCTCATATTCCATTATTTTAAAGAAGAATCTCATATTCCATTATTTTAAATCAAATCAAAATCAAAATAATCTTTATTCAACATAGACCTTTACAGGCACTTACTGCACTGAGAGAAAATTATTGTCATTGTATCAAAAAAACTTTAACCCCACACAACCGTTTAAGGCAAATTGATATAGATACAAAGTTTTTATTGTCAGATGTTTATTGTGATTATAACAACATTTATTAGCAATGTTAAACGTTGTTACAAATACAATTTAAAAAAATATACTTTGTGAGAAGAGCAAAATTTTATTTTGTTGTTTTAACAATTTTACTTTGCTAAGGTGACTTTCTGTTTTGTCAATATGGCAAAACAGTCAACTACTCCAGTATACCAACCTTGCTACCCTAACAAAGGAAGCACACGCTTCTGAAACTGATTTGTAAGACGTTGGCTTTAATTTTAAATAATAATCTACTGATGATTAATAATGCATGCCCCAATTAAGAGGCAAATCGTAGTAGACCTTAAAACATTTTCTGTTCCATACAAGTGTAACGTATCCAAAATGTACAGAACAGCAAATATTTAAGGTCAACCGATTTGCTTCATATTTGGGGTATGCACTACTAATTATCAGTAGATTATTATTTTGAATTAAAGCCAACGTCTTACAAATTACCTGTATAAGAGGTTCAGAAGAGTGCACTACCTTTGTCAGAGTAGCAAAAAGGTGGGTATACTGGGGAAGCTGACACCAACGCAAAAATATCGCAAATAATTTAGGGTTAGGACCGCTGAGGTAAGCAAACCTTATGGGTAACAGGATAACAAGGGTGGTACTTACCCAACATTTTATTTGTCAGATGACTAAGTCCGGCATTTATTAAAAATACCCTTAGGGCCTCGTCGTCCATATTGAATATCTCGCAATTGTCACTCATTAAAAGAGTTCTCAAAGTGGTTAAAAACCTATGTGATTTTTGATTCGTAGCACGTAACCGGTACCGGTATACTGATTTGGTCCACCAAAGGAATTATAGCAATTTATTGTAATCCTGTCAGGTGTTTAAACCGCTAAAACGAAATGATATATTCACACGCGCTCAACGATCACAGGCAAATGAAACAAAATCATAATAAAACTTCGATCAACTGACAAAGTTCGTTTAATCATTAGCTCCCCCCGCCGCCAATTCATGCCACTTACTTTGTCAATACGCCAAAGTTAATAATTAAAAATGTATCTCAGCACAAAAGGCACTTTGCTATTATTTTCTTTTGTGAATCAAACAATTTTAAATTTTGATAGATCGACAAAATATGGAAATCGTTGACAACATAAAGTTGCGACAGTGTTAATAATACTATAACTTAAATAAAATGACAAATAACGTATTGTCCACAGATTCATAAAAGTTTGACAATAAAAACTTTGTGGCCATAGATAAATTAATTTATATTCTTTACCTATGTATTTTGATGCAAATACAAAAAAATATTGACAACGTTTTTATTGTGGCTTTGTTAGCTATATTTTTCCTCAGTGTGACGTCAACAGACAAAACAAAAAAACAAAGCTTAAAAAAAAAAAACAAAAACCTTGTCCGTACGTACGAATAAGGAAAAAAAAAATTTGACTCGACACCTGTTCGGAAATTGGGAGAGCCTTCTCGAGAAGAACAGGCAAGAAACTCTGAAGGTCTATTTTTTATCTCCTCTTTTCAATGTTAATAATTATAATAATATAATTTAAAATACAATATAGTATAAGATACAATCATACCTAATACGATTACAGTCGTATGTATGTTTACATACACATATAAAAATAATACAATATTATAAATAATGTTGTTACCAAACATGGCTCTATGAATAGTGTCCCTATTCCCAAATAGTGTGATCATTTAGATAGTCACTTACTTTATACTTTATACTATACTACCTTTACTCATGAGTGTCTTTTTGATATGGATTTTAAATTTATATTTTTAATATTAAATTTACAGTTTCTTATTCTATGTACTCACTACGCATGGGAAAAGGGAAAATGAGGGATGATTTTATTTACAGGTTACGGAACAGTGTATGTTGTGAACTGTGACAATCAGGTATATTATCTAGTCCTAATTTTATTATAAATACGATTGTGAGTATAGATGTATGTTTGTTAGTACCTACACGTCAAAGCTATAAAATTGATTTTAATGAAAGAAGACTGGCGAAAACGGACTTAATATTTTTCTAAAACGTACATAGTCGTAAATATGATAAATACATAAAGCTTTAACCATACAATTAAATTCAACAATCTTATATCACTTAAAGCTGGGGAAAAAAAGATATTCATAATTTTCTATCTGGTTATTGAACAGAAATATTTACGACTAGCTGACCCGGTGAACTTCGTACCGCCTAATTATTGGAGGCATATTTAGTAAGTCACAAACACACGACACAATACTTTTTCACAAAAAACGGTTTTTCTTGATTTCCGGAAAAATAAAAGTCCTATAGAAAAAAATCAAATGGCAAAGTTGTAGGTAATAAAAACATCTAAAACTTTTGCATTTACACTTTTTTCACATAACATCAAAGTTCGTATAATACTGTATTTTTTTTCGCTTTTTATTATTTTTAAGGCTTATAACCTGGTCTATATGGACAAAACAATGGAACGTTCGGATACACGGGTTCTTTTTACATGAGATGACAAAACAATATAATAAAAATATTTTTGAGAGATAGTAACACTGTAAGGTTGGCACCCATCAAATATGTCAACACATTAATTATTTTTATATTTTGAAATTTAAATACATGATGTTATAAGCAAAGTTGATATTATGTTGTCGATTCAAAAGTCTTGTTTTAATGCGTTCTTCAATTCGAGTGGAACTGAGAGTACAAATACCGTCAAATGTTTGACAGAAAGTAAGTGATCAACTTTTATATGGGAAAATGAAATTGTCGTCTTACTCTATCTTACTCGCAATTTTTCCTTATTTGCTCACCGTTTAGACCTACCCTGGACTACGACAAACATTTTAAAACCAAAATCAGCTCAATCGGCCCAGCCGTTCTCGAGTTTTAAGCAGACTAACGAACAACAATTCATTTTTATTTATATAGATGATGAAACGTTTTAGTCGGATTATCTATAGATAAACATTAGACTCCATCAAAGAAGTGAGAAATCAATATTATATCATTTTTATTACAATAAATTAATTAAATAATCTAATGAAATGTGACTCATTCGTCAAAATACCATACGCGTATGTATAACGTAAATCTAAAAAATAAAATTATTTGAGATTGGCTGGATAGTATACGTATCCTTTGCTTAATTACAGTTATTTTGACATATTCCTTCACTTTTGACAAATATAAATATTATATTCATTGCCACTGCATTTCAGTTAATCATTTCAAGTAATCCTTTTTAAAAATGTATAGTAAAAACTATGTACTAGAAGGTCGGCAAAAAAATAATGTAACTCATATCTGTCCAGTATTCAAGAACTTTTATGTATTCTAGAACAGAAGGTGTATCACTTTCTTATCACAAAATTATTGGTACCGTTGACAATTCTAATCAGTTCTTGTCTTCTTTAATTAACATTCAAACTGGAGTTATTTCTATCTAGTATTTTTTTAAATTTAAAGAACTTTTTGTGATATTAGTAATAGTATAAATAATTTTTGTCATTTTAGTGTTCAGTGTCATGTTTAATAACTAAATGTTAGTAAATAATTCTGTAGTTCGATTCCTAACCTCAATATTTTTTCTGCAAATATCTTTTTAATCCCAACTTTTAAAGGATAAAGATAATTAGCTTTTTTGTAAGTCTTGTTTGGTTTTATAGAATGGTTCAATTTCATTCATGAACGGTGCCATTAAATCCAAGTCTCAAAATGTATAGAAGTTCGCCAGTTGATTTGATACGGCAATAACATGGCATAGAATCAAATATATAAAATTTCGTGCGATGCGAGTAAAGCCACAGGCGGAAAGCTAGTTGAAATTACTACTTGTACGTACGAAAATCAACGCTATCACAAAAGAGATAGGAGCGGTTTTGTGGATGTGTTGCCTTGTGTACGATTAATTTTCCCTACATTTGGACGTTTCGAGCGCTCAATCCCAACTAATATTATAAATGCGAAAGTGTGTTTGTTTGTTTGTTTGTTTATTTGTTTGTTTGTTTGTTTGTTTGTTACCTCTTCACGCTTAAACTACTGGACCGATTTCAAAAATTCTTTCACCTTTGGAAAGCTACATTCTCCCCGAGTAACATAGGCTACTTTTTATCCCGGAAAAATCGACAGATCCCACGGGATGCGCAATAAAGGCTTCGCTCAAAAACTACTGCACAGATTTTTATGCGGTTTTCATCAATAGATAGAGTGATTCTTGAGGAGTTTTGCGGCATTTTTTATCTCGGAAAAACGGATAGTCCCACGGGAAGCGCGATAAAATCTTCGCACCATAAACCGACTTCCGCGTATATGTAGCCGTGGGCAAAAGCTATGACCCTTAACCCTCTATACACCCAATCCCGAAATCCACGCGGGCGAAGCCGCGGGCAGAAAGCTAGTTTATTATAAAGGTCAAATTAAGGAAATAAAAATATCGTTAGTTTAAAAATAAATACTCGTGCAAATTGAACAGAGATTGGTAAAACGAAAAAGTTTCAATCACATCCCAAATCTCTTTCGAAATAGATGAAACTCAAATACGACGATCAAGCATTTTCCCATTCTTCGTAATGTTATAAAAACTTGTGCATTAGTTTAACAAATTTCTCTTTTGAAATGTCGAATAAGGTCGGAGGACCACTCGAAACTTCTCGATTGCCATTGGAATTTCTTAAAGAACTTTGTTTATAGAGATCGAATAGAACAGATATTGGCTTTGATTCAACTAGATTCGGCTACAACTGCCCTTCTAAAATTAGTCGAGATTAAATAGAAAATCGATTCTACAGCCGCGCTGTAATATAAAGTGAAAGGTTATTTTAAAAGAAGGCTGCAAGAGAAATCCCGTGTCGGCGTTGAGAATGTCAAAAATGTTTCGTCTCCTGATTAGTGTGATCAAATAAAGATTACGTTAAGAAGATATAGAAATGGTTAAATAAGTGGAAAGTTTGTTTTTTACTCAACACAGCACAGTTCAGCAATGTACATATTTTGGATTCTGAGAAAACAATACTTAACTATTTTCTTGTAAATTCACTGTGTAGGGGACCAAAATTACTACTAACTGATACAAAATTTTCATAAATATTAATTTATTACTTAACGAGTTCTAGGTGGCTCCTCAATTCAAACGTTTAGATTGAGCAGCCATGTTTGCATTAAAATAACTAATGTTATATTTTGCTGCTAAATCTAGAATTCGTGCTGCAAAATAAGCTAAATTGCTGCTAAATAATGACGCAATCAGATTTAAAAAATCTGATATGGCTCCTCAATCCTTACGGACATTGTAAATACTCATTGCGATATAAAAATAAATTGATGATGCCAACTTCACGAATGAAAATGAGTTCCTCGAGTACCCTCAGCTGTTCTATAAAGATATATAATAATTTGCCTAATATATAAATAAATGAAACCAGTGATACAATATTTATAAATAAATTGAAAAATTCCTTAATTAGTAAGTGTTATTACAGTATTAATGAATATTTTAACGATAATACATACTTCAACTATTCAAAATAATAATGTTTATTAATTTAAAATATAATATTATATACCAAAAATATTAATACTCAATGAAAACTGAATTTCATTATAATAATAAATTGTAATATTAGTTTAATTATGTTAATTTTAATATGAATTTAATTATTTTAATTGTAATTTTACTTTAAGTGAATAATATTATATACTTCCTCTCTCAACCCTTATATTGCGTGCCCGACAGCGTCCATAACATTGGTCTTAAATTTGTATTTGTGTAACATCTATGTATTACATTATGGTTTGGCAATAAATGATTGAATATATTGAATACTAGCTTTTGCTCGCGACTTCGTTCGCGTGGACTTCAGGTTCGTCCCGTCTAGTCTAGTAATAAGTAAGAAATACGGTAACTAAGCACTGCAGAGCCCAAATCATAGGCAAATAGGTAGCTACTGCAGTATGCTCCTATAAACTACATTTAACGATCTTTTTCCTTTTGTGGGTTATTCCTAAGAGATAAACATATACCATCACGGACTTTTTTGTAGACCTTTTTAAGTTGTACAATACTGTAGTAAATTGTTTTGATCTATCTTGTAGGATTCCTTTGCAAACGTTAGGTAAAAGGATACATTGCAAACGCTGACTGCGTTTGCAATGTAAGCGCAAAAAATGTGTTTTTTTTACGACCTCATAGAAACCTCAAAAATTGTAGCCTATGTGTTATTCTGATGTATAAGCTATATTGTGGTAAAGTTTCATTCAAATCCATTTAGTAGTTTTTACGTGAAAGAGTAACAAACATCCATACATCCATACTTACAAACTTTCGCCTTTATAATAGTAGTAGGATTGAACTATTTGGAAAAAATTAAAGAGATATATTTCAGGATTTGTCTCATGATTAGTTGATTAAATAAAAAATAAATATAAACGATTGAATGAAAGGGGAAGTTTGTTTGAACATCCACCATAATTTAAAGGTAAAAAAAAGGTATTTAGCTATTTGGTAAAAATTAATAAAACGTATTTCAGGATTTTTGTAGTGTAACTTCTTTACGCACACTTGACTTGGAGTAAGCTGGTGAACGCGTGACGTAGGCGTTACGAAAAGTGTGATCGGGCGAGGCGAACGGCACTTGAGTGAGAGATATAAGTAAGAGAAAGCAATGTGCGCCATTTTCTTTCTGTGTTCCTCTCATAGCCGTATATCTAAGGTAATATAAAATGAATAAAAATATAAGATCTATTCATAATATTAATTTATCAATGAAAACATAAAATAAATTTTAATATTTTTAGAAAATTAATAAATTTATATCTGCATACATTTTTTTTTTATTCTACTATTAAAGAAATTGAAACAAAATAGTTTCTTTTTTTAGTTCAATCTTGGATTGTTTGTTTCAATATAATGACAAAAGTTCTATCAGAAAATATATAATTAAAACTGCCGTATTTTCAATGTTGTTAATCGAAACATTATTTTAAATTAATCCGATTACTATTATTTGACCATTGGAAAACAAGCAATACTGAATCAATAATCTCATGATCTATTACATTGAGATTTAATAAATATTGGAGAAGTTTTGATATATATTTCTGCCTAATATTTCAGGGTTTATAAAATATACATACATACTAACAAAATGTATGTAACTAGCAGGTGCCCGCGACCTGATTGACACAGATACTCACCGGGCACGGCTGCTTCGGTGAGTATCTGTGTCGAATAGGAAGGGAGGGATCGACACATTGCCACCACTGTGCATCCGACCTCGACTCGGCCCAGCACACGCTGGCGGAGTGCCCGCGTGGGCCTCCGAGCGCCGAGTCTTGGTCGCAGAGATCGGGAGAGATCTGTCTTCGCCGGCATTGATTGCGGCAATGCTGGCGGACGAGGGAGGTTGGAGGGCTGTGGCCAGAAGGAGGCCGCCGAGCGGGGTCGGGAGATGGCCGATCCCGCTCGAAGGAGGCGGCGCCGGGCTCGGTAGCACAGCTGCGGCGCCGCCGCGGGTCGCCGGCGGGCGCGAGGAAGTCGCGACCGCTACGGCGACCCGGGATGGACCACGCCCCTTCCGTGGCCGGGGGGCGTCGTCGGTGGAGGAGACCGGGGGAGGTAGTGTAGCCACCCCCGAGGAGGGCTCCCCTGTCTGGGGGTTCCCGGAGGAGAGCCCCACATAACCGCCGGCTCGCCACAGCCGGGGTATGCAATTTAATGCATTTTCCTAAGGGAAACAAAAAAAAAAAAAAGGTGCCCGCGACCTCGTCTGCGACTGCGTCGATATGTATATTGTACACACACACACACACGTATATAATATTAACATTAGAGTTTTTGTAGATGTTAATTTCAATAATTCGACGTTTGTTGATTCATAGATAGGAATATGTGATTCAGTGGTCGTGTCGCAGTAGAATCACGAAAGCGTACCCCGCCACGAGCCCCGATATGGGCTTGGAGGGCACCGGGGGGTTTAAGTGGGCGGCGCGGTGTCAAGGTGCATATGGTGCATTCCCCTTAGAAAAAAAAGGAATATGTGATTCAAATAAAATATTATTTTTTCTCGTTACTCTAAACGATTCCACGGAACGGTATACATACATGTATTTTTAATCTGTTTCATTATATTACCGTTAAAACACTAATTTCAAGTCACGCGTGCGAACGAAATAAAAACGCGTTGAATCGACGTCGAAGCGGCAATGTTTACGCGTTACGCCAATAAAGGCAGCACCACACATGCAAATCGTGCAAAAATAAAGGCCCCTCCACACGTAAATTGTCCGAAACGCGCACGATTGTGCAAAACTTCAGCGTGGAAATCAACAGGTGGGGAAAAGAGTTGCCGCAAAACGAGTTTGCTTGTATTATACCACGTTTTTTTTGTTACGTAAATTCACTTAGAGTGTTATTATGCATGAAAAGGGAGCTCTTTATATCCCGCGATTTATAGCTCGTGACACGTGTTGCCACATATTTTTGAGCGGGCATTGTTGTAGAAAAATATTCTACACAATCAAAATCAACTTTAAATTAACTTTATTCAAATATGACTTTATAGGAAGCTCTTTTGAACCGTCCAAAGGAGAATGCCCATTGTAGTATGGACTTTGTATCGCCAAAAATGATTTGTACCATAATGATTTTTATGATATATTGTAGATTTTTAACTATATATTCAATTATTAAAAACTATTTGACTCTATTTCGATGGGTAAAATAGAAATTAAACACCAAAGACTTTCAAGTTACGAATTTCTCCTATCATCATTTTTGATAATACCTATTTAATTGTAGAAGATTAAAACTATAAAATGATTAAGTCTCTCTTATCCAATAAATATTACAACTATCCAATAATTCATATAAAATATTAATTAATTTAAAAATAATTGTTTTAGCAACATTGATATTAGCTATCTGTATAAAGAAACTCTTGAAGCAGAATAATGACTAAAATATTAGAGAAAGCAGAAAAAAGACTAAAGACAATTAATTGTTTTGGTATTCCTTTTACCCTTTCACGAGAGGACAGTGGAATGTATCGAATATATTTTTGACCAATCGATCCGATCGTTAATATATGGCAATACCGAAGAGACTATTTATCAATGAAATTAGAATATCATCAATAAAAATACACGGCGAATGAAACGGAAGTGAAATAATTACTAATTCTTATGTGGATTTATCTCCGGCGAAGTTTCGGCTTGGTATATTGCAGAGTTTTGTTAAAAATTGTTACTTATTTTTTGGTATTAGTTTGGTTAAGGCACAAGGACGAGTAAAGGTGATACTACGAATGGGCATACTCTTTTCTTTCTACAACCCATTCAGGACCTATTTTTAGCTGATAAGTAGAAACTAAACTAAAATTACATTTTCTTAAAATAAAAGACCCAGTACCTACCTACAAGTTAAGAGCTATGTGTGCTGAAGAAATGTAAAAGGGTCGTAGCGTAGTGATTGAAATTGTTCACAAAAGATATAAATGAAACAATATGAATTAAAATGAAACCACATATATTTGCAAAAACTAAGTATCTATTAAAATTTTAAATTATTTGTGTATTATTTTGTAAAACATATTATTTATTTTTTTCTTTACTTTAGTGTATTCATTTCATTTTAGAATTTAATTATATATTTAATTAATTACAACGTTACCGAATAATTTTCATTTTAAAGGTTTATTAGTTTCCGAACGACTAATTTTTTTTGACATTTAATAAATCGAATTTCGTATGACGTGTTTCGTACATAATGATAATTCGCAGCATTCTAAATTCGAATCAATTTTCCTCACTCAGTGAGGGAAAACGCATTTCCCTCAGTCTTTTTAAGCAGGGAACACAGTATGTTTGAGCTGCTAAGGGAAAAGTACTTTTCCTCCCGTGCTAGTCAAGGACTGTGTTATGGTAAGGTAAGATTCTCGCGAAAATAAATATAATTTGTCTTAACGTTGGAGCGCCATCTTAATAAAACGGTTTGGAAATGGGAGCAATTTCACTTTATAAGAGCCAAATTTTTTCATTAATCGTATTTATTTATTTATTTATTTATAGAGATTCACCAACGTTTGTTTACATTGTTAATTGTATAAATTTAAACTATGCCAATTGAAATAAAAAAATGTAACAAACACTTACAGGTAAATCAGCATGCACAAACTACAGAATACTAAGCATATCAACTACATATTGTGAATAAACAATACTTAAACTAATAATCTAAAGATCCTAATCTAAAAACCAAAAACAACTTATTCTAGCAACAGTGCAAAGACCGTGCTACGGAGCCTGTTGGGTGAGTCGGCAAAGATATCGATCACATCACTAAACTCATTCACCAGTTTGCACATTCTGGCTATTGGGGAGTTAGAACCAAAAATCGTTCTGCGTAGTGGACTTACAAGTGGGGTTATTTTGCTGCGAGGATATCGGTAAGGTACACGTAAATTGAACCTGCGCAATAAAGGAGGGCAGTCAAATTGAGTTGTTTAAGATTTTGGATACGAATAGCAGGTCCATAATAATTCTCCGATCCTCTAATGAATTAATTTTAAACTGGGCCAGATTTTTCTTATAAGATAATATTGTTTTTGTCTTTCGCTTGCCAGTTGAAAACACTAAATGATTAACAAATTTCCTCTGTATTCTCTCCAGTTTCAGTGAATGCGTAGCGTAATGCGGCCTCCAAACTACTGTACAGTACTCTTATTTTTTAATAGCCTCACTCACTCAGTATTTTAATAGCCATTCATCTAATGATTAAGTCGGCCAAACATTGTTTAATAATAAATACATCAAATACAATAAGAAGTATAATATAAAAAAAAAATTGTTCCGACATTTCAAACCTCAACACTCAGTTTTTTTCAACCTCTGTCAACTGTTGGCGCAATACCAATATAATTATTCGCGTTCATAATTTATTCCGTCCCCTTAATTCTACCCTCAGCCTGTGAATGATAAACAGCGCCGGAAACAAGCGGCTACTGGCTTCCGGGGAATCACCGGCCGGATGTGCACAGTTTTCGTGTACGCCATGACACCTGAACAGGCTTAAGTGGCATTTAAATGTTGGCCAGTTTTATTTTTGGTACCTGATTTGTTTCTTCATTTGAATTTCAGTATAACATGATATTGGGTGCTTAGTAATGCTGTTATCTTTTAGCTGGCAGGGTATGTTTTTTGAAGGAAGTGTTTTGTTGTATGAAGGACCTATGCTGAAGCCGCAGATGGCTGTGTTCAGATTTACCGTGAGTATGTTTATGGAGTGCGCACGAACGGAAGGTTCGACACCTTGCCTGCTAGCGACCCTGACGCCGTTCCAGAGTTGTTAAGGTTGGGTCAAAAAGAGTCAACGCACATTGCGCGCGTCGTCTAGTGACTCGTATGCTTAAGATTGCCGTTTACTGGATGGTGAGAACGCATTGGCAGGGTATGATAAAGATGGTCAAGTTACAAGAAATCAAGTCGTGAGTTGGATAAGGTAATTGGACCGACCTTTGGTAAAGGGTGATGCTATCAATTTTGATGGCAATCAGAACCGGGCTATGGAAGAGACTCCGGTCACCTGCCTTAAAGCCCCTAATTGGTTTAAATATGGTGGTAACCTTCGATCATATATTTCTGTAGATACACAGTTACCGTCTAAAAAGTGGCACCGGCGAAACAAGGCACAAACAGTAAATGTGCCTTGTTTCGCTCTCATTCATTCGGTGGCCGCGCGCGATTGATAACGTCAGCGATGCCGAAATGCGTAGTTTATACTTGTAAAAATGACACACGTAAAGTGCAAAAGTAGGATGGAATGTTATACTTCCAATAAGTATATCTTTATCTTAATTTATTAGCGCATTTTTTATGAGTAAAACACTTTTATTCATATTATGTATTACTAAAATATCAATTTAAAACGCTTGCGTACCATGCCACGATGCGTAACGCATCGCATCTATCTCTTTCTGTCTCGAGTGGCTCACTTATAGGAAAAAATAGCACAGAGCTAATGTTTCAGAAAAAGGTCAGTGGAATGATGGAGTCGCCTATACCATTTTTTGTGATTTTCTTTCTTTTTTTTTAGTTCTCCGCTTTCTTTGTTTGTAAGGCTCGGCAAAATAAAGGTTGAGAAACCCTGTCTTGATAAAGTCTGTACTTTCCTTAGCACCTAATTCTACATACTTCTTGGTTTATGTTTAAAATTTAAAAAGTTTCCGTACTGTTAAGTGTAAAAAAAAAGCTAAAAAAAAAAGCTAATTATTATATGAAATGAATTTGTGCTTAATTGCAACGGACTAAGGGCTTATTATCCAATATATTTGTTTTCAAATATGTGTTATTTATTTCTGGTTTCACGGCATCATTATATCATCGAAACCAGAAGATAATATGTAACGACCTTAACAAGGATTTATTTTCATACTTCATTACGTTACTTAAGATTTAAATTGGATTAAATTATATGACACTTTAGAACTTTTTTCATAATTGGTACTATAATATACATCTATTCTTCTATGTATAGACGCGGGGTCGATATTTTGTTTGATTTTCTATGGAATTGTGTATCTACAGAAATATATGATCGAAGGTGGTAACTCATCGCTCACTAAAAATGCAGAGCAGCAACATTGGTGAGAACGGCTAAGACTGTAGAGAGGTGTGTCTACGACAGCGATCGAGACACCGTCGGCGTTATGACATTATTACACTTCCACCCTTCGATCTGCTCTTGCGACTCCACTCTGTCCGTTCGGCTAAGGCAATTCAGAGGCGGGTGGCATACGCCTCCCTGAAGCGCATCGGTACCTTCGGTGACACAACTCACCGACAGCTCGCCACAAGCTGCCCTAAAGGAGACTGACTGCACTGATGAGGCATTTATAGCATTTATTGGGCATTAAATACCCCACCAGCGGGCGATGGGGTCCTTTGTTCCCTACGCACTTATAATGATTATTATTGTACTAACTGCTACCCGCGATCTTCTAGGTGTGTATCTGTATAGTACAGTAGTAGTAGTAGTGTATTTGTTAGTCTGATGTATAAGCTATATTACTGCACTGTTTCATGAAAATCCATCCAATAATTTTTACGTGGAAAGTAACAAACAACCCTCCACACAAACTTTCGATTTTATAATATTAGTAGGGTTGAAACACATCATTTTCCACTACAAAACCATCTTAGAACGTATTATGACATAAAACAAAAGAGGCCAACTTTAAGTTTTGCGCAGGGTTATACTAAAAGTATCAAGTTTGTACGGCTCCAGCGTTTCAGCATGTTACACTTATAAAGCGGACTTTGTACCTACATTCTTTCTTAATTTGCCAGTATCAATATTGACAGCCTGCAATTTCTCAGCGAAGCGAAATTCAAAATTCCATTCCATTATCTTAGCAATGCCATTAGATAATTATTTTCATATCAGATCAAAAATAATGTTGGTTTGGCGTTCATAGATTCCGGGTTTGAGAAATTTTGATTAGATTCACTGGAGGTATTGGTGTTTTAACTTGATCAGTGAAATCGTAGGTTTATTTATGAGCTTGGCGAATTCAGTCGTCAACTAAAGGAGCGTCTATGGCGGTGTGGTCTCGGCACTGGTCCACGAATCGGATGTTTTAGAGGGCCGGAGTCGATCCTGCTATGTAAAAATGTGTTTTTCGTTTTTTGAGTTTCATATGTACATTTACCTAAAGCTACTAAGGAAAATATCCTGAACGAAAACATCCAGAGGTAACCTGCATACATCTACGAATAATATAATAATAAATAAATAATATATAATAAATATAAATAAATATTTGTTACACTTACACCAATTAGCCTAGCCCAAACTAAGCTCTGTAAGGCTTGTGCTATGGGATCTAGGGTAACGGATAGACATACATATATTATACGTATATAAATATTTTTTATACAAATATATATCAACAACCATGACTAAGGTGCAAATGCTCGCATTCATCACACAAACATCTGCCCCCACCGGGACTCGAACCCGGGACCTCAGAGATGGCGACACCTTGAAACCGGGGTACTATCCAATCGACTATGGAGGTCGTCAAACGAGAAAGTAAAAGGATTTTTTTGGGTTCATTAGCCAAATGGCATAAAACGGAACCCTTATAGATTCGTCTGTCTGTCTGTCCGTCCGTATGTATATATATACTGTTGAAACTTGGTAGGTAGACGTATTCTGTGAACCGCATTAAGATTTTGCTGCAAATATTAAAAAATAATAATAAATATTGGGGGCTCCCCATACTTAGAACTGAAACTCGAATTTTTTTTTCATCAAACACATACGTGTAGGTATCTTTGGATAGGTCTTCAAAAATGATATCGAGGTTTTCAAAATATTTTTTTTTTAAACCGAATAGTTTGCGTGACAGGCTTCAAAAGTGGAAAAAAGTTGCCCCCCCCCCCCTAAATTATAAAATAGGAAAATGAAAAATGTAAAAAAAACATATGATATATATTACTACTATAAAAACTACTAACGAAAATTAGTTTGAACGAGATCTAGTAAGTAGTTATTTTTTAATACCTCGTAAATCGTATACCGCATCCTTTAATTTCATGAATCAATGGTACTTAGCCGGTTACTTACACTTTTTTTTTTATTTAGTAACAAACAGTCACATCTCTTATATTATAAATAAAATGCACATACATAAATAAAGACTTACAGTTCCCTTAATCTAAATACAAACAGCGGTCTATACCCACTTAAATTACACTTCGTCATTACCAGTCTTATACTCTAAAGATTTTATAAATTTTCGTTGTAATGTTTCTATTCTATCAATATGAATCTTGAAAAATGGATGCCAAACCGTGCAAATCAAGGTGGCTTCTGACATAACTATTATAAAGTAGTTTATAGGTTGAGGCGTTCTTAAAGGGTTTACCAACTCTTAAAATGAAACCTAACTGTTTATATGCTTTTTTTAATGCAACATCAAGGTGAGGTACAAAAGTTAGTTGCGAATCAATTATAATGCCAAGATCTCGAATCTGGGATACTCTTTTAAGACTTGTGTTACATAAACTATAGTTAATTTCAGTTGGATTTTGTTTTCTTGTAAAACTTATCACGCAACATTTGTCAGGGTTTAAAAATAACTTATTTGTTTTACAGAAATTTTCAAAATCAGTTAGGTCATTTTGAAGAGTTGCACAATCAACTTCATCACGAATAATACGAAAAATCTTAGTGTCATCAGCATAAAGAAGAGTATTTGAGCTCTTAATGGTTTTCGCAAGGTCATTAATACACTTAGCCGGTTTTTAATAGATAGAGTGATTGAAGAGGAAAGGCTATATGTATAATAAGTGATATAGGATAAGGGCTAAATGAATAAAACAATTTGAGGTTTCTAATGTGACGTTGTAAATAATTATTTTTTTTCCGTTTACATTGCAAACGATTATATACTTAGGGGTAGTCATACTCTCATTAAAATCTGTTCGGCAGTGTCGTGTGAGGCGGGTCGTTACGTTCCCTAAAACATGGTTGAGCGAAGCGATGGCTGGTTCATGCGTCATGCTCGTGAACGGGTGCTGCCAGCGGAAATGAGTCTGCTCTTTGCTATACTGAGTACCATTTATTATAATTTTAATTTAACTTTAATATATTCTCTTAAAACTGTATGACACGGCATTCCTAATGTAGGCATGTTTTCAAATTATATTTTTATTAATTATATTTCCTATATTATTTAATGGAAAGTGACTCCATGAATTATCAATATTGAAGTCATTTTCCAAATTGACGACTCTGTATCTATTTAATACAGGGAAAAAATCAGCCCTTGCTGAGTTTCTTGCCGGCTCTTCTCAATACAAGGTCTCCCGCCGTAGATTTGCGAACCGATGGCGTAGCTTTTCGACTTTCACAAGTGCTTGTAACAGCCTAGACTGAATACATGATTTTGAATTTGAATTTGAATTTTGAATACAACGTTCACAGTTTTTCTGTAGTGTATTTAGTATCAGCAGATACTAGTATATTTAGTATCTGCTGATACTAAATATACTACAGAAAAACTGTGAACGTGGTATTCAAAATTCAAAGTTCAGTAGTCTTTTTTTTAATATTAATTGGTTTGTGACTGTTTGTGTCCCTATTAAAATATTACTACTATTAAATATCATACTCACTGTATATTGTTATGTATAAATAGATCGAATCAAATTGAATTGTCTAACTAATTTCATTTATCAAACGTGTTTATGTGGAATTTTCTAGCAACGTAAAGCGCGATTCCATGAACTTGTCAAACATGTCGGTTAAATACCTCTATAGCTTATCGTCAAAATCAGACTAATTATTCACCACGAACCGCACTGAATTGATCAGGGATTTGATAGGAAAACACGGCGTTTGTTTTCTTCGAAATAGGGCTTAGACTTATCTCGCGCAAATTAATAATAAATATTTCTTACACTTCTGTATTTTTTTTTATTCTTGTATATGTTTTCAATTTGTATTTTATTAATGGGCTTATGTTTGATTTTATATGTATATGTATTTATACACATACATACATATTTATATTTATTAAGATAAATTATGTTTTAATTTATGTACAATTTTCGAAAATTATTGGCAAATACAAAACCCTTAGGTTGTAGCAGAATAGAGGTTGTAGTAGTTTCCGATACATTGAGTCCTGGGCAAAGACTGCAGCTAAGAAACTTGGTATCCTCCTGGGTTAGGCGGTATTTCACACCAGGGCAGCTTCTAAACCTTTACCAAGCTCAAGTCCGATCATGTATGGAATACTGCTGTCATCTTTGGGACGGTTCTACAAAATACCAACTGGCTGTCTTGGATTCAATCGAGAAACGTGCTTGGAAGCTCATTGGTGACTCACGTCTAGTATAGGCTAAACTGCAGAGCCTCGATCACCGACGCAAGGTAGCCTCTATGGCCATCTTTTATCGGATGCATTTCGGAGTGTGTCTTGGAATTGCCCAATTTGATTCCAGCATCCCCATTCCACCTCAGGGGAATTAGGTGGCGAATGGGCATCCCCTCTTGGGTCAAGTCAAAATAATTTATTCAATTTAAACCTTTACAGGTACTTATTGACGTCACAAGAATAATAATATTAATAAAACTACAATAAATTTAAAATAGAAAAGACAATAAATTATTAATTAATTCCTTAATCGCACTTGTACATGCGTCCATCTTCCAAATCAAGTTTTAGAATATTAGATACACAACATTAAAATTATAATTTCTATGAGCTATCCCACGAGGAGCAGGTAAGAGTCACATCCAAACTGATTTATCATTTAAATAATCTTTAACAGTGTAGTACCCCTTTTTAAGAAGACTATTTTTAATGCGAGTCTTAAACTTATTTATTGGTAATTCTATAATACTCTTTGGTAATTTGTTGTAGTATTGTATACTTTGCCCTACAAATGATGCAGTAATTTTTCGTAGCCTAGTTTGTGGTACAACAAGTTTGTCTTTGTTACGTGTGTTTAGCTTATGTATATCACTTCGTTTAGTATATGTATTGATATTATTATGAACATAGACAAGGCAATTAAAAATATATTGCGAGGCGGTAGTCAGTATACCAATATCTTTAAATCTCTCTCTAAGAGAAGTTCGAGAGCTTAATTTGTAAATAGCGCGGACAGCTCGTTTTTGTAAAATAAAAATAGTTTCTATGTCAGCTGCAGTGCCCCATAAGAGTATGCAATATGACATTAAATTGTGAAAATAACTGAAATAAACTGATCTGGCAGTATCAATATCTGTTAATTGTCTGATTTTCTGTACAGCATATGCGGCTGAGGCAAGTTTACTGGCTAAGACTGAGATGTGGGGGCCCATTGTAACTTTGAGTCAATCGTAACACCGAGGAAGACAGCTGAGTCCACCACTTGTAATTTTTCTTTGTCGAGTATGATTGTCGTGTCAACTAATTTTACATTTGGAAGGGTAAACAAAATACATTTTGTTTTCTTTGCGTTTAGTTGAAGGTTATTTTTACTAAACCATTTTAATACTTCTGCCAAAGCGATGTTTATATCATCGAAGTTAGTTTTTTTTCTATCCACATTAAATATTAAGGAAGTATCGTCAGCAAACCTCACAATATCACATAATTTTTCGGCAAAAAAGGGCAGATCATTTATATATAATATGAAAAGCAGAGGGCCCAAAATCGAACCCTGCGGAACTCCCATTTTTAGTTGCGATCCAGACGATTGTACTCCATTAATTTCTACCGTTTGTGTTCTAGCATTAAGGTATGAATTTAGTAATTTTAAAGCAGGGCCCCGAACTCCATAGTGATTTAATTTCAGAGACAAAGTCTGGTGATCAACGCAGTCAAATGCCTTTGATAAGTCGCAAAATATTACCAAGTGCATTCTGAGACTTTTCCCAAGAATCAAAAACGTGCCTCATAAGCGCAGCGCCAGCATCAGCAGTGGAATGACCTTCATAAAGCCGTATTGCTTCTTATGTAGTATATTATATTTCTGAACATGAATTATTAATTGATTGTGTATAATTTTTTCAAAAATCTTACTTAAAGACGGCAATATAGAAATTGGTCTATAATTACCAATATCCTCCTTAAGGTCGCCGGCGGGCGCGAGGAAATCGCGCCTGCGGATATGGCAGCCCGGAAAGGACCACGCCCCTTCCGTGGCCGGGGGGCGTCGTCGGTGGTGGAGATCGGGGGAGGTATTGTAGCCTCCCCCGAGGAGGGCTCCCCTGTATCGGCGGGGGAGCGGAGGCGGGGGGTTCCCGGAAGTAGCTTGGTGTTCCCGGGGGCTCCCTACATGCCTGAAGAAGACCATCCCTGAGGTTTTTAGTGGGTAGGGCTCCCCCTTCTGGGGAGGAGAGTCCCACATAACCGTCGGCTCGCCACAGCCAGGGTATGCAACTTAATGCATTTTCCTCAGGGGGAACAAAAAAAAAAGGCTTCTCCCCTTATTTTGTTGATATAGCACCTATACGCACGAAGCGTTTCGCTTTTATGTTCATAATGCGCACAACAAAGGAGTGGAATTCCCTCCCGCTGGATTGAAACCGGTATCGTCAATATCTTACATTAGTGGTTCCCAAACTTTTTATATCGTAGACCCTTTGCTTTACTTAGTACCTGATATTGAATGCCTACAACTTAGAAAATTTTATAAACATTTATAATATTTTTTTTACTTCCTAGGTACTTTTATAAATAATTTTATGTATTTACATTAGACGATAGTATAACGTAAGTAAATAGGTACTATTAGTGTATGCTGAGATCCATTATCGTAAACCCCTGATTTCGTTTCAGGGACCTGCGACGCCGATGCTATAACTGTGGCATAACCACGTGGAACCCCAACAAAAACACGTCGTATTAAAATGGTATTTATTAATATCAAGCGAAGGTATAATATTTATTAAATATATATACTTACATGATCCGTACACAAGCTGGTAACCAACAAAGCTCTAGTTACACAACGCCGATAAATAATTCGTTCTCGCTAATTGCCAAATAGATTGTAATAATTACCCGTGATTTATTTCGTGCACGATACACGGCGATTTAGTTAGTTTGTGTAATTAAATGTTTACCGGGTTATTTGCGAAGATATTAACATACGTAATGGGGGACTGTAGGGTTATAAACTTATTTCCAAAATCAAAATTAACTTTATCCAAATATGACTTTATAGAAAGCTCTTTTGAATCGTCCAAACTTTTTTTCCTACCTTTAAGAAGAATGTGCGCAAGAAACTCATCAGCTTTATGAAAAGTTATAACAACATTTAAAATTATGTCATTACCATACGACGTACATATTTATGTGTTTACAATTTATACGGGAAAACAAATATTTACACTTTAGAGTGTAATATCGTGAAATCAACACCAAGCATTGGCATCATTTAAATAATCATTGACTTTGTTGCCCTTACTCATTAGTCTTTTTAACATGTGTTGGCGACAAAATCAAACACCTTCTAAATATACGTTTTATTTATTTATAGTAATGAAATATTTTACGTCTTACACTCTTCCCGACTGACTGACTAATGCCCTCAACCAAGTCATATGTCATTATTACACCTCTTAAAATCAAATGTGTAACTGTGTTCCGCCACGTGGCTCACTGTGCTGCCATCTATTTGATAATGTCACAAACAGAAAAGAGACAGTAGTCAAATCCGCAATCTATCATTATGGTATAACCTCAAGCATGAGGAGTAGAATCGTATGATTTACATTACAATGACTGCGTATAATAATTAGGGTTTTAACATGTACCTTGAACTTATGAAGAGGCAATTCAGCTACACTATCTGGAATCTTGTTATAAAAATTTATAATGTGTTTTCTGATTCTCATTCTGACTCTGACTGGAGACATGGTACCAGAATCACGTAAGTGTGCATGTTTCATCATATTTGAATAGAGTCAATTTTGATTTTGAATGGAGTCTTTCACAGTACACACGTACAGTTTCATATTACTTAAGGAAGACTCTATAGCTGGGGAGAAAAGATGCGGCGCCATACTTTGAATCTGTCACTGTTCTCGCTTATAGCACGTAAACATTTACAATTCCTTCGATAACACATGCGAAGTCAAAGTTTGTAATAGAAAAAGTTGGAGCACACTCCATGTAGCCGGCGGCGTCGGCGCACTTTTTAATTTCGTAACTTGTGACGTTTGCAGAATATGTAACGCTTGCGTGATGCAGCGGATCGTGTGAGTTTCGAAATAACTGTCGACTTGAGTTGTTATCTTCGTAACTCTGTTATCCCAACTAATATTATAAATGCGAAAGTGTGTTTGTTTGTTTGTTTGTTTGTTACCTCTTCACGCTTAAACTACTGGACCGATTTCAAAAATTCTTTCACCTTTGGAAAGCTACATTCTCCCCGAGTAACATAGGCTACTTTTTATCCCGGAAAAATCGACAGATCCCACGGGATGCGCAATAAAGGCTTCGCTCAAAAACTACTGCACAGATTTTTATGCGGTTTTCATCAATAGATAGAGTGATTCTTGAGGAGTTTTGCGGCATTTTTTATCTCGGAAAAACGGATAGTCCCACGGGAAGCGCGATAAAATCTTCGCACCATAAACCGACTTCCGCGTATATGTAGCCGTGGGCAAAAGCTATGACCCTTAACCCTCTATACACCCAATCCCGAAATCCACGCGGGCGAAGCCGCGGGCAGAAAGCTAGTTGATAATAAAGTGAAATTATCTTTGCATCCGGACTTTGATCTAGAGTTGGATAATTTTCATGAATCACAATCAAATATAACTGTAAACATATATATTTTTTTAATATTTCTGTGTTTGCTTGAGGGCTAGACCCCATAGAGGGAAAAATAACTAAAGAATCACAATATTTATTTTACATATTTATTAAGAAAAAAAAACAGATGAAGAGAAGTTTGATGCTTCAGGCATAAAAGCCATAAAGAAATCAGATATACCTATGCACTTTGCACTTTTTACAGAACAAAGAGGTAAGTTTCCTACAGTTAATAAGTTTACACTTATTTCTAGAATCCAAAAATATTTTTTCATAACCTATATAAACGCAACGCACGTCAGTAGAGGGTAGTACTTGTACACCCTGTCCGGTGTCTTTTAGAAAGTACTGAAAAGTATCTTATCGACTGTTGGTACTGGGTCTTCCCCTTTTATTTTTTCATATTAGCTTCACTTGTAAATATGAAAGAAAATCTTGGAATCTTAATTTGACCCACTTCCTGGTCTCCGATTGAGCTGAAATTCGAGCACGTGTAAGTCGGACAATGCATGTTTATGTGTGTGGCGTCATTCTAAATCCAACATGGCGGCATTACTAAGATGGCGGATCAATTATTTTTAATGCACCCCTACAATATGGGTATCAAATGAAAAGGTTTGCAAAGAACACTTCGATAAATAATGTGACGTCACTCTTAATCCAATATGGCGGATTTTCCCAAGATGGCGGACCAATTATATATAATGCACCGCTACAACATGGGTATCAAATGATAGGGTTTGCTAAGTTTAGTTTTTTAGTCGGAAAATAAATTAAAAGTAAAAAAAAAATAAAATGCAAGCTCTTATTAAATGCGCTTAAAAGAACAAAAAAACTTTTACATATAAAAGCTTGTAGTTAAAAGTATTCTATATGTAAGTAAATCTCGTGACAAGCTTTTAAATGTAACTTTTAATTGCGTTGGGAAGAATATTATACAACAGTGAAATACGTACAGTCAACCTATAAAAAAAAAACTAACAGTGATGTGAACATTCGGTTAAAAAGATTGGTGTCTTCTAGTTTCTTCAATTTGTTATTAAACTTGTCGTTAGCTGTCTCCAAATTACATCTTATCGATATTATTATTATTAATAAATTATTAATAAAGCTGTGCCCACGTCATTATCCTCGTGGAATCTTAATTTAAGGTAGTATTTTTAATGACTGAGATTGTTATAAACGTAAGAGTAGACAAATATAATCAGAAAGCTTCGAACTGCTAAGCTATCGGGAGTTACATGTGTTATTGTGAATCAACCATAGATACACATATGCTGTCGTAGTATATTTTTTATATAATTCTAAGGAGAAGATTTTCGTCAAACATGGTTTCACCTAATCAATTAACGCAGGACCTTCTAGACCTGCAAGCCGCGGCGTCTGAGCCGTCGCCTCTTTTGTTTCCCCCTATTCGGCAGCCTTCTGCTTAGCCACGTGTAGGTTCCCGTCAATACAGGCCGGTCCCACTTTGGAAATTCGTGCCTTCTTCTAGCGCTTATGCCCTCACCATGGGGCAGCGCTAACCGTGCCTCTCCTGAGGTGCGGCTCCCTTTCATATAAGCCAGTAGGGTCACTAGGGCCAAAGGCTTAGGCTGAGTTTAGTCGGTAGGTCTGGTGGGTCGAGCCGCCTCGATTCACCAGGAGTCTGACATAATCAACGCATCCCTGCTTGCCTGTTGCGTTGGTATCCATGACAGATTCTCAGCCTCCTCTCCTGAAGAAAAAAAAAACATGATTTCTGTGTAGCTTTAACAATTAAGGTTGCAACACGCACACAAGAAGCTTAAAAAATGGAGTAACTTCTCCCGTTTTCCCAACATTTCCCTTCACTGCTCTGCTCCTATTTATTGTAGCGTGATGAAATGTATACTATAACCAGCCACCAGCCAGAAGATATTGCAGATTTAAAAAATGCGAGACGTAGCGTTTACGGCGAAACAGGCCGGCTTATCACAAGCACCCTACCTGTTACGTCGTCAATAGATTTTACACTAAACTATAATTTATTATATACAACGTTCATACTTTTTCTGTAGTGTATTTAGTATCAGCAATGCACCCGTGCGAAGTCGGGGCGCGACGCTAGTATGAAATATAAACATTAAGATTTTCTAACTCTACCTAACTGCGACATAACTACGTTCATACATTTTAAGCTCTTCATAGATTCCGGATATCCGTAAGATGTTCGATGCAAGTTCGGCACTGCACAAAGCTATTTGAGTTGGAGTAATCCCGAGGCACTATTGTCGTAACTTACAATGTAAAAGCTATCTACAGAAGCATATAGTTATTGTTGATGTCGAATATCGCCTTAGAGAAACTCACTAGCAATTTCGTCGATCGATTTTAATTGTTTTTGCCTGTCACCGGCATAATAATTTTATCATAACTTTTATCGCTGTTTCAACAATATTCTTCATTAACATCCGGCTCGAAGGACCATGTTGGGGAAAATTAGGCAGAACAAATAAACTGATGTATAGAATGAGATAGATGAGAATACGCATCATTTTATTTGTTCTGCCTAATTTTCCTCGACATGGTCCTTCAAGCCGAATGTAAATGAAGAATATTGTTGAAACATGCGCAATTAATGTTTGATAGAAACAAAAGCGGAAATTTTTTATTCTAAATATTGGAGTCGTGACCCAGTGTAATTGTTAAAAGAATATTGATGGTAGTCGCCCTCATATATCCCAAAACTCGATTTATCAGATAGTATTTAGTATGTAATTCAACTGGCAAAAGTAACAAAAAAATTTACTTATTTCTATAATAAGTACCTACTCGTACATATCGCCACGCATTATACTTTATAATTACTTGTATAGATCATTATCATACAATAATTATATATGTGTTCCCATATCTACATATATGTTAATAGAATTTAATGTAAATTATACAGTGATCCAAATAATATAAAATAAATATTTCTTACACTTACATTAATTAGCCTAGCCCAAAGTAAGCTTTTTAAGGGTTACGGATAGACATACATATATAAACATATTTGATAGAAATATATACATTAACAAACATGATTAAGGTACAGATGCTCGCATTCAGCACATAAACAGTCAGAGAAAAACTCAGAGACGGCGACACCTTGCTGTAATAACCATTTAATACGGGAGTCGTCAAATAATAGTATTTCAATTGTCTAGTAAAAAGTATGATATACATAAATATATGCGTGAGTAGTTGATAAGCAAATTAATTAATAATTTCTGTTGGTAGAACATTGTATGCTGCTCCTCTCCGGCGCAGACGTTTGGGCGGTGGAAAGCGCGTCTATGACACCCGTCCTCCATGACTGACCTAGGTGAGGCCTGCGTGCTAAGGCGGCTCTTAATGCATGCTGTTACACGTCCCTAGATTACCCTTAAGTCCAAGGTAATGTTTCGAAGGCGCTAAGACCCAACCGAAAACCTGATCGGGCAGTCTTAGGACAATCCGAAGTAATTGGGTTTCCCAGTCCCTGGATGACCCCAACTATGGACGAACAGGACATCGAGGTGGTTTACTGGGTATGCCCGGCCACCCGCCGGGAGAGTCTCGTACACGTCTGTTGATTAGCCAAATCAACCGGAAGGTAACTGTATTCCACCACGTAAAAAATTGGTTGTCTGTAGAACTCCGTCTACTGCCGATATTTGAACGTGACAACGTCTATTACATGGTATTTTTTTCTGGGTGCAATGAAATTATTTAAAATAAAGTAATGTATAACATTTATATTTTTATTTAATAGTTTGTTTAAATTTTCTGCTTCTGAAGTTATACATAAATTAATTATTATGAGTAATGTGCGTGGCTCCGTGTGGCGTCAGATTCGGCCGATTCGGGTTACGGTGTTTTCGAGAATGACTCCACGCCCGCCGTACCAATTTAATAGACGTTGTCACGTCAATAATAATATCAAATAAACAAAATTAATTTGAATAATCCAAATGTTAATTCAAAATCTTAAGGATAAAATGAATTAATAATTAATAGCAATATGTCAAATGACTTATTTAACAATTTTATCTATGAACACTAACAATATTTAATACACAAAATTAATTCGAATATTCCGAATATTAACTTTGAAATGTTAACTTACAGGAAAAATTATTTAAAATAAAGTAATGTATAACATTTATATTTTTATTACGTTGCCGTGTGGCGTCAGATCGGCCGTTACGCCGTTCGTGGACTCCATGTGGCGTCAGATTCGGCCGTTACGGTGTTTTCGAGAACGACTCCACGCCGTACCAATTTTTTAGACGTTGTCACGTCAAAAAAATAATAATATCCGGATTGGAAAGCTGGTGATGAAACTTCAGTTTCACTCTTAATCTAACACCTATTAATTATCAAAATCAGACCTGAACTAAAGATGTCATAGAACAGTTAAAAATTTAGATTTTTATAGCACAAAATATACTTTATTCAAGTGTCGTACATCTCGAAGAAAGCAATCGACTCAGCCCGTAAACAAAGTGAGTCGGGCAGTTAACCTAATTTTAGCTACTTGATAGATGCGACTACGAATGGCTGCGAATGGCTCGTTTGTAAGCAGGTGAATGGGACGACTCCGGCTTAATGTGCGGTGATTCTGCCTATGTCCCAGGTCCCAAAGGCTTTTACGTTGCTCAATATTCGCAGGCACATTTGGAAGGGGCATCTTGACAGTTAAGGTTGGGTTTCACAGAGATTCTGGATTTTCAAAATCAAGTCCTTAAGGATTGTTTTGTATTTATAGACGACTAGCTTTTGCCCGCGACTTCATTCGCGTGGACTTCATGTTCGTCCCGTCTAGTCTAGTCATAAGTAAGAAATATGGTAACTAAGCACTGCAGAGCCCTAATCATAGGCCTATAGGTAGCTACTGCAGTATGCTCCTATAAACAGACACAACAGACAATTTGCAATGTAAGCGCAAAAATAGTGTTTTTTTTACGACCTAACATTAGAAACCTCAAAAATTGTAGCCTATGTGTTATTCTGATGTATAAGCTATATTGTGGTAAAGTTTCATTCAAATCCATTCAGTAGTTTTTACGTGAAAGAGTAACAAACATCCATACATCCATATTTATAAACTTTCGCCTTTATAATAGTAGTAGAATTTGTTATAATGGTTTAATGGTTTAACGCTCAAATCGATTCTGCTTTGCCGTGACCCAATATGTTTTTACAAGCTTTTATTTAACTTGCAATGTATGTATGTATGTTTGTATGTTCGGGTGGAATTTTACAACTCAATTTTAAGGCACTTATCATCAACCGATTGAGTTGAAATTTTATATACTCGTTTACTTTGGATGACAATGCATGCTTAACTTTGTCATGTCATTCTAAATCCAACCTGGCAGCGTAATCCAAGATGGCGGACCAATTCTTTAATGCACTCCTACAATATAAGTATCAAATAAAAAGGCTTGCCAAGAATAACTAGAAAATAATGTAACGTCACTCTTAATCCAATATGGCGGAACACCCAAAATGGCGGATAATTTTCCTTTATTCGTTCCTACAATATGGGTATCAAATGAAAGGGCTTGTCAAGAATAACTAGAAAAACTAAAAAATATACAATAAAAATCAAGGTAAAAAGAAATCTTTGAAAACAAGCTTTTACACTAAAACTTTTACTGTTAACTTATAACGTCATTTCAAATTTAACACATTTGACACAATTTATATGTTATAAAAGCTTGTTGTAAAATTTAAGTACTCGTATGTACTTCAATAGCTTTTTCCGTGGACGTAGACTAGGTGCTCCTTCGGTGAAGAAAAAACATATATTTTTCTTTTTTCCTTCTGGAGAAAAGAAGCTGAGAATCCTCATCTTTATTTTAAAATCAATTACTGCTTTTATAATAAAAATACAATAACACTATTCTTTTTTGTTAAAAATATTACTTAATTAATATGATCCCTAATCGGCTAGATTGCATCCTTTGAGATCAATGGCCAACTGTAATCTGTCATCATTTCTAAAGGTGAGTTTTGTTATTTAACGATATATCTGCAGTTAAGCACACCGTCTTATTTCCTTTTATACGGACTTTGTGAACATGGCAGGAATTGTAAATTTCATATCGCTAGAAAGAGTACAGTCTACATCAACCACATGACAAGAATAATAGTGTAAATTAAACACGAATTTATAGGAAAAATATGGGAAAATACACAGTCTTTCACCCTTAAATTCTACAAAGTGTTTCGGATTTGCCTTTCCACAAATTTAAATCTTTTGTCAAAAATACTCTTACGAAAAATAATTATTATATATACTTAAATGATCCTGTGCTTGTGTTTAACTTTAATAACTCAATAAATAGATTACCAAATATTTTGATTATAGATTTTATATATATAATGTGTACTTGTTTAAATTTGTAGAAGTGGGGTTCAAACTATTTGAGAGGAGACCATCTTCTAATGCGGTAGTAGTACGGTAATAGGGTAGACGACATTTTTTAAAATTCTATATACGAGTATAATAAGAGTACTCTGTTGACTGAGAAATATTATGGAAACAACAATATACCTGCGCCTATTACTTTTGAAGATACATCAACATGTATGCGGCGCTGACGCGGATTCCTTAAAAATAAAATCGTGACGTCATAATTAAGTAAACTCTCCTAATTTGTATGAGTGTATAAACAAATATCAAAATAATTTTGATATTTGTAACGTACAGGTACCTATACTATCTATATAAAAAAAAATGTTACATTTAATGTGAGAATGCAAGAAGTATGTTTGTTTCATTAGAATTACTTAAAAAATAATAGCACATTTTTAGAAATCTAAAAACAATATAAATAAAAAATTTAACTTTAATTTCTGTATTGTTTCACTTTCATAAGATATACATTGCTCAAATTAGATAATTATAGTATAAAAATGGCCATAAATCGTTGTAGTCGTCTACCCTATTGATAACTCTGTAAAGACACAGAAAAAAAAATAACCCTTACTGCTTTTCTCGCTGGTTCTTTCCAGTACAAGGTCTGCCGTCGTCGTAGATTTGTAAACCAATGGCGTAGCACCTTTAAAGTGCACAAGTGATTGTATTAGTCCAGTTTGAAGAACATTCTTTTTATTTGTTTTATTTTATTAAGTGGAATCGATCATAAATACCATGTAAAGGAGAGAACAAAATACATGTTTTCGTTATGACACTGTACGCTCTAAGTTTGAATAATCTTTGCCCAAAAGCAAAGCTTAAATACAAGCATAACAGTTCTGCGAAATTAATAGCAATAGTACTTGCTTTAACACAGATATCTCCTTATATTATAAATGGCAATAAACAAATCTGTTTGACTATGCGATTATACTATTGTTTGTATGGGCCACAGGATGTACACAGCTACAACTTCTGAAACAGCATTTCAATAACACTTCCAGTCAACATTCAGTCTTAACTACGTTCTTTGACAGACCGTTTTAGCTCGACAGTGCTACCTAATAGTTATTGATCAGCGTACACATGAGTGCTTTGGATGGATCTTAAGTCAATTTGCTGATGTGATTGTTATACTTGGATGATATGATCATAAAATCATCGTGTAACACGAAACATGCACTTAGAAATTCATAAACAACTTTTTCTGATAGAACTACTACACAACGTCTCTTCATCTTTATTAGATAAAGGAGATTGCCCATTCCAGTACTTATTGTAGAAACATTGTGTCTCAATGATTTTCTTACCAATAATAAAACAAAAATATTTTAAGTATTTGTCTTTTCTGCTTAAATATTCGTTTTGGGAATATTTTTCTGAAATAAATCAGTAATACTCTTCCATTTTACAGCAAATTGTTATAATCTGCCATGTTTGTAGGGTTGGGACAAATTTTAGAAATCAATCGATTATTATCTGTGGAGTGATGTTATACCTAAATCAACAATCGACTCGGTTAACTTAATGTCTATACCCTCTATGGATGCAGAATATTTTTTTTTTGTTATGCCCTCGGCAACGGCAAAATAAATACTTTCTTTACTGTGTTTGTTAACACTTTTTTTTCCCCTGAGGAAAATGCATTAAATTGCATACCCCGGCTGTGGCGAGCCAGCGGTTATGTGGGGCTCTCCTCCCCAGAAGGGGGTACCCTACCCACTAAAAACCTCAGGGATGGCCTTCCTCAGGCATGTAAAGAGTCCCCGGGAACACCAAGCGACTTATGGGACCCCCAGCCTCCGCTCCCCTGGGAGCCACAGGGGAGCCCTCCTCGGGGGAGGCTACAATACCTCTCCCGATCTCCACCACCGACGACATCCCCCGGCCACCTCCTGGGTCGCCGTATCCGCAGGCGCGCTACCCTCGCGCCCGCTGGGACCCGTGGCGGCGCCGCAGCTGTGCTACCGAGCCCAGCGCCGCCTCCTTCGAGCGGGATCGGCCATCTCCCGACCCCGCTCGGCGGCCTCCTTCTGGAGCATCACTGCTTCACAGAAGGAGGCCACAGCCGTCCTCCTCTCCGTCCTCGACCTCCCTCGTCCGCCAGCATTGCCGCAATCAATGATCGGAGACAGATCTCGCCGATCTCTGCGACCAAGACTCGGCGCTCGGAGGCCCACGCGGGGCACTCCGCCAGCGTGTGCTGGGCAGAGGGTGGCAACGTGTCGATCCCTCCCGTCCTATTCGACACAGATTCTCACCGAAGTAGCCGAGCCCGGTGAGTATCTGAGTCAATTGATAGGTGACCCGCTGGCGCGCGCAGATCCGTAATTCGAGGTGCGCACGCCAGGCCGCCAAAATCCGTCGGTGCCACTCCCGCTTAGGCACTTCGTGCGCAGGTTCCAGGGCGCTCCCCCCATCGCTCCCCCGGTCGACACGCCGCGACGCATACGTCGCCACGTACATGTCGGCCAAGATGTCAAATGGGGGGGAGCATCCCAGAACCGTTGCCGCCTCGTACGAGATTGTACGGTAGCCTCGCACGATTCGTATGGCCATCATATGGTTGACGATGTCTAACGACACCGCCAACGCCTTATTATTACTTACAGGATAAAGTGTGCAATTCCTTGAAACTATTACGAGTATAACCTAAAATGAAACTTATTTTCTTGATTATTTCAACATTCCTTTTATGAATCTTGACAGAAGTTGGTAACTATCATTTATTATTATTATATATAACCAAATAAAAGCATTTTCATCGAGACACAAAAAGAATAAAATCAGTACATTTGACCATACTAAAATGGTCAATCTCCTTTATATTTCCACCATATCCACGTTAAAACGACAAGAGTGTCTGGTGGATTATACTAAGCAATTTCAAAAATAGAATCATAACTCAATTTTTTATATTAATCACTTCACTTGTGGTTTTTTCCCTCAGGAGAGGAGAGGAGAGACCCTCATGGCTACCACTGCAATCAAGTGTCACGGTTTTTAAGAGGGGTAATGCACCTTTTACACCATAACACCGCGCTGGCTAGGCGCGGCCGTGTGTGGGGCTCTCCGGTCTAACAGGACCGGCCTATCCACTAAAAAGCAAGCAAGCAAAGCATTCAATTCTAGATTTTTGCCATTACATCTTCTTTCACTCTGCACATTTTCCTTATTTCGTAATGTATCCTTCATCGTCACTCCAGCTATTCCCTTCGAAGCTCTAGCGTCCACTGCATTAATCTTACTTTTATACTTCTTTTGCCACACCGAACATTCACTACCACACATAAGCATTGCACTAGTATGCTTGCATGTACAGCCAGACACGCCTTTTCTAACAAAGTCTGATCTATACTGAAGCCATATATAGCCCCACTTTTAGTAATAATAATATATATTTCAATTTTACATCCATTATTGTACAAGCAACTTTCTCTTACTATTCTTTTATTAGTACGTACCTTATAAATTTTAGTCTGTTTGCGTGGGATTCCTTCACAGATAGTGATGATTATTCATGAAGTCACCCAGTATTCTTAAAACTTTAAAAAAAGGGGAATTTGTGCCTCTTTCCAGAACGCTGACCTACTAATATGTAAGCTGAAATTGGATCCTTAAGATGTTGTTTGGAACATATCACAGATATTGTGGAGTTTGAAACGTTAGACCTTTTGCTATTATCAACTCTTATCTTGAGGTAAAATCCTTGGATCATCGGTTCTAAAATGTGCTATTCCATAGAATTCAATATCACGGTAATATAACAACACCTTTATGTTATATCAAATCTAGTTCTCACATCATTAGCAAATTTGCAAAATCACATAACATTAAGCTTTGTCCGACTACCTGAACTGAAACTAGAGCACCGAACTTTTCAATTAAGCGAGCTACGAAGCTTTTTCTAACGCTACTGTACAGAAACGACGTATTTAAGTGTTCCTTCAAATTCTGTAACAACGTTAAAACGCCAAATAGATGGGATTAAATTATTTCATCGTAATGAACTTTGGAAAGTTATTAAGTTAAACATCAATTCTGAAAGTGCCGCGGGCGATGGCTTCGGTGAATAAGAAGTCGGGCTTTCAGCTTGTGTCAATAAACAAGATGGTCGCAGCGATTCCGAAGGTATAGCTAGCGGCAATATTACATTAATAGCATAATTTGAATTACACGATGAACCTCGAGTACGCTAATAGCCTCGAAGCTTCTACATGTATTATGAATTATAGGCCAGGTAGGTATAGCTTTACCTGAGACCCGCGTGGTGAACTGGGCAAAGAGCAACAAACCAGACCACGACGAGCTCCGTAGTAGAGTGATTGTACACCAGTTTCAAAGTGTCGTCATCTCTGAGATCTCGTGTACAAGTCCAGGTAGAGGCAGATGTTTGGGTGATGAAGCATTTAGTCATCAAAATAAAAATCAAAATCAACTTTATTCAAATATGACTTTATAGAAATCTCTTTTGAATCGTACAATTTTTTTTCTTACCACCCATTCAGGACGTAATTTTTAGCTGATAAGAAGAATGGGCACAAGAAACTTATCAGCTTTCTCAAAAGTAATAACAACATTTACAATAAATTATGTCGTTATCATACAATGTACATATGTGTTTACAATTTATAAGGGATAACAAATATTTACACGTTAGAATGTATCCTCAAATCAACACCAAGCATTGGCATCATTTAAATATTCATTGACTTTGTAATAGCCCTTACTCATTAGCGTCTTTTTAACATGTAGGTACCTTGAACTTATGAAAAGACAATTCAGCTACACAATGTGGAATCTTTTATAAAAATTTATACATTTGCCCATAAATGAGCCTCATGTTTGTTGTACCTTAGTCATGGTTGTTAATATATAATTTTTTTTTATTTATTATTGATAATACTAAGTTTACAAAAAAATAGTTGTGATAATGGACGCCACTTAAACCACAGAGGTTTGTGTGTGGCGACAGCATTCCACGTTGCTTACAATGTTGTTTCCTTAATTTAATTATACCTAAATGTTAACCTAAATATAAATAAATACAATTACTACAAATTTTATACTTGCTTCCTTACTTAACAAATTACAGAACCATGTAAAACTACTAACTAATTGGTATAAGTACTTACTTCCTTAGCATTACAATGATGCTTTGAAGTAAGCATGAAGTCTGTTTTTCAAATTAGATTGCGTGATTTTTTCTCTAACCTCTGTAGGTATAGAGTTTAAAATGCGCGGTACTACGAATGCACTGGTCCGCTCGCCGTAGTAGTTGTTCGCTGACGCGGTAACCAGTTTGTTCTGAGCAACGTACCTCGTGTACACAGGATGCTCGATTTTTTTATTAAAATTTTGGTTGAAAAATTGTTCCTTGACAATGTTGAGTTGAGTTTTAAGATGAATGGGTAGGGTACCGCAGTGATCAAAAAGTTTTAGTTCGTCGTTTGCATATTTACTTTTAATTCTACTAGCGACCCACACCGGTAACGCACAGGGGCTATGCTGATCCAAAATACACTACACAAAACCTGTGAACGAAAAACTAAAAAAACACCCTTGAAGGCGATGCCGCACCGCTAACAACGCTTTTAAAATTGACAGAATTAAACATTTAAAAATAAAACTGGTAATCAATTGATACATACATACATACACTCACGCCTTTTTCCCACGGGGGTAGGCAGAGATTACGTCCTTCCACTTGCTACGGTCCTTACATATCTCTTTCGCTTCATCTACTTTCATAACATTTCTCATACATGCTCGACGATTGCGGGTACTTCTGACCTGGCCTTTTTTGAGGACACTTTCGATTTGTTCGAAATATGTTCGCCTAGGTCTTCCTCGTCCCGTGTCTCCACTCACTCCAGCTTCATAAATCATTTTGGTTAGTCTACTTTCATCCATCCGTTCCACATGCCCAAACCACCCAAGCATCCCTTTTTCTATTCTTGTCACGATATCCTCTTTCAAACCACATTTCTTTCTTTCACATTGATACATTGATACAAACACAATTAAACAAAATACGTGGGGTGCTTATGTTGTTATTGTATGTATGTTATGTCGCACTACCCGTGTAAAAAACTCGTAACTAAACTTGCGTCGAAAATGTTTTATTACGTAAATAAAGCAAGCATCATGGTTTACACCTTCTGTCAAAATCTCGTGACGCTATATACAAAAATGAAGGAATAAATGCAAAAATACAAAAAATTTGCGGCTTTAAAAAACATAAAATTCCAGCATAAAATAGGAGTATGCATATTTACATTTATTCGTATTAGAATTATCCCGCTGATAAAGTCATAATTATGTTTACGTAAGTTTTAAAAGAATATTTACTAGAAAATCTATAACGCAAATATACATAATTACTTGTTCCTGTATTTTATAATCTAAGACTATAGTGTAATTCTAATTACTCTATGTACAAAAACGATTTTCCGTTAAATAACAACGTGATTTCGAAAAAAATTGTAGCTAAATTTGACGACGGAGATATTAAGGGAGCAGCCAATCTTCTGTTTTCCAGTGATGTTGTAGCGTCGAACACACCAGAAACCTATGCAGCTTTAATGTCTAAACATCCAGATCCTTCCACGACATCTCGCCTCCCAGATAACCCATCTTCTTCGGAACCCACCCATGAAGGCACAATAGATGATGTGCGAGCCGCAATTATGTCCTTCAAGAAAGGCTCCGCTGGTGGACTTGACGGGCTGACGCCACAACATCTTAAGGATCTAATTTGTGGCGTCAACGGAGATGTTGGCGCCGTCCTCTTGAAGGATCTGACGGAGCTTGTAAATCTTATGCTTTCCGGGAAAGTTTGCGAAGCCATATTGGATGTGTTGTATGGGGCAAACTTATGTGCTCTCCGGAAAAAGGACGGTGGCATCCGCCCTATCGCTGTGGGCAACACAATTCGCCGCATTGCCTCCAAAGTCTGCTGTCGTTGGATCTTACCAAAACTATCTTCAGAGTTCCAACCAATACAGTTAGGCTTTGGAACAAAGGGTGGCTCTGAAGCTGCCGTACACGCTACACGCACCTTCCTAAAAAATGGTAAGGGCGAGGTGTTGTTGAAGGTCGATGTTAAGAACGCATTCAACTCTGTTGATAGGGGAGCTTTGCTGACACAGTGTAAGACCTTCATTCCTGCCGCATACGCTTATTTGTGGCAGTGTTATAGCAAGCCCACCAGCTCAGCTTATGAGGGCCAACTCATAAAATCTGCGGTTGGGTGTCAACAGGGCGACCCCCTTGGACCCGCAATTTTTAGTTTAGCCATTCACCCACACATAAAAAATTTAACTTCGAAATTTAATTTATGGTACTTAGACGACGGCACCCTAGGAGGCGATGCTGACTCTGTATTAACCGATTTGGAAAATATTACAAAATCTTTTCATGAAATTGGTTTGGAGCTAATTTTTTCAAAATGCGAACTTTTTTTTCATTCGGATCTAGATACACATTTGAAAGATAATATCATCACAAAATTAATTTTTTGGCACCAAACATCAAAATTATCGATGACCAGTCACTTCGTCTCCTAGGAGCGCCGATACTTGAAGCTTCATTTAAGAATTTTGTAAATGATCAAATTTCTATTTTAATTATTGTATTTGACTTTGTTTAAAGAAGTGAAGTCTCAAACATCAATTAGTTTGATAGAGGAAACATTAATTCAAATTTTGATTAGCCAGTAACATACCACATACATGGAGTATATACAACATACACCCCGTAATCAAAATAAAATTATACACATAAGCCTATTCCTCTTACACAATTCTGATGCTTAATACGAGCCAAAGGTTTAGTAAGTATATCTGCCCACATCTCCAAAGTAGGAGTATAAACGACATTAATGACATTCTTACATAATAAATCACGTATAAAATGATATTTCGTATCAATGTGCTTAGTTCTGTTGTGATGGACTGGATTCATTGCCAATTTTTGAGCAGACTGTGAATCATTGTAAATAGTAACAACAGTTGACTCACCAGTAAGTTCACGTAACAACCGCTGTAGGAATACAGCCTCTCTACCCGCACTGGACAAACTGATATACTCGGATTCGCTCGAAGACGTGGCAATACTAGTTTGCTTCTTACTTTCCCATGAAATGGCTCCTCCAGCCATAGAGAAGTAGAATCCTGTATATGAACGGCGATCTATAGGACAGCTGGCCCAATCTGCATCCGCGTAGCCAACTAGATATCCACCGTTTTTCCTGTAACGAATGCCCATATTCATAGTGCCTTTCAAATATTGCAGCACTCGTTTGGCTGCAGTCCAATGACTTTTATCATATTTAGTGTTAAATTGGCTTAAATATGACGTCGCAAAAGCAATATCTGGACGAGTATTGACAGCTAAAAAATTAAGTGAGCCTATCAACTGCTGATATGGATATTCACTTACATTACTTTTCTCACTAGGCAGCAATCTCTTAGTTTCCAACGGCGTAGGCACGGCCTTACAATCCGACATGTGAAACTTTTGCAACAAATCTCGAACGTAGCTTTCTTGAGATATCTTAATCTCACCAGGTTTACTATTTATATTTAAACCTAAATAATAACTCAATTCACCGATGACTTTCAAACTGAAATAATCACGTAAGTCAGATATGACAGTTTGGAGTGTTATATTTTCTTTATAGAAAATGACAATGTCATCGACATGAAAAGCGAGTGTTATTACCTCATTACCAAACTTTTTCGTATAAATACATGCTTCGGAATCAGTTTGGTTAAAACCTATACAATGTAAAATTTCGGTTAACTTTTTGTACCATGCTCGCGAAGCCTGTTTGAGTCCATATAGGGAACGTTTCAGTAAACACACTTGATCTTCTTGACCAGCTTTAGCAAATCCTTCCGGCTGACACATATACACCTCTTCTTCCAATTCTCCATTTAAAAATGCTGTATCCACATCTAAATGGTGCATTTTCATTTCTGTCTCCGCAGCCAAGGCGAACAACATGCGTAAAGAAGAGTTCCGGACCACTGGAGAGAAAGTCTCCGAATAATCCACACCATACACTTGATCAAATCCTTTCGCAACAAGCCTTGCTTTATATTTAATTACGTCACCATGCGCATTCTTCTTTAGCTTGTAGACCCATTTGCAAGGTATGACCTTTTTATCTGGTCTGTCAACAAGAATCCAAGTCTTTTTCTCAAGCAGTGACTGGTATTCGTCTTGCATAGCTTGATACCATTTATCTCCATCTTCTGCATTCATAGCCTGTGAATAGCTTGTAGGTTCATCCACCAGGTGAAGTGATGAAGTCTGCATGCATACACAATTGGCAGCAGAAATGGGGTTTCTGGGTCGCAAATTATACCTTGGTTCTGCAATCTCAATGCCTGATTCCATCTCTTGTGATGAAGAAGCAATAGTAGGTTGAATTTGCACATCTCTGATGACTGCGCTTGCCTCAGGTGTTGAACTATCTGACCTAGTCAACGAGTTTGCTTGTGAACTGAGTAAAGGAGACATTAGTACTGGTTCAACTAAATTATTACCAGATTTAACAGTTCTGTTATCTTTTAAATCTTGAAAATTATTTTCAAAGAACGTTACATCTCTGCTCTTTACAAATTTTCTAGGATATTTAATGTCCCTGAAATAATAGCTTCTCGGATCTTCTGAATATCCGACAAATATGTGTTCGGATGCTTTCATGTCCAATTTCACACGATTGCACGCGGGGATATGGATAAACGCTCTACATCCAAAAACACGCAAATGAGAAAGATTTGGTATTTTACCATACCACTTCTCGTATGGCGTCTTGCCTTCCAGGGCACGGTGAGGAGACCTATTCTTGAGATATACAGCCATCTCTGCAGCATCTTGCCAATATGCCGGAGAAAGAGAACTGTCAGAAAGCATTGATCTTACTTTCTCCATAATAGAACGATTAGTTCTTTCTGCAATTGCATTCTGCTGAGGACTGTAGGGGACTGTTGTATGGTGTTGAATTCCTTCATTTTGTAAATAATTCGAAAATTCAGCATTAACATATTCTCTCCCATTATCACTCTTCAATGTCTTAATCTTGGCTCCTGTTTCCCGCTCCACCAAGGACTGGAAGATACGAAACTTATTCTTTACTTCCGCTTTTGAAGGAATAAAGGTTACAAAAATCATACGTGAAAAATCATCTATAAAAAGTAAAATATACTTATTGCCTTGAAATGAAGTTTCAGGCAGCGGTCCACAAATATCTGAATGAATGAGTTCCAGAACTGAAGTTGATCTTTTATGTGAAACATTCTTAAAAGGCTTTCTACTCTTCTTACCTTCTATGCAAGGGATACATGGTTCCTTATCGACTTCTGAATAATCCACGCCCACTGCGTGTCCCTTTTTTAGTTGATCCATTCCGATGCGACATAAATGTCCCAGTCGCCTATGCCAGAGCTTGAAGCTAGAAACATCAGAGTGAGTTTTATAAGCAGATAATTGATTATTAGCGTTGACCGTACAATCTAAAGAATACAGTCCACCACATATAGAACCATGTAAAATTACATCACCTGTACAACAAAAAACATCAGAATCATAAAAGTTACAACCAGTTCTATCAAAAACTACACTAAAACCTTTATCTACCGCCTTCTTCACTGAAATAAGATTAGAGTTCAAGTTCGGCACGTGAACCACATCAGTAATCTTCTTTACATTATTATTGTGACTGCAACTGGTGATTGAAACATCTCCTACGCCTTTACTGGGCAGTTCATCTCCATTTGCAATAGTCACAGTTCCCATTGATGACCCTCTTATGTTATCCATCCAATCAGCTCGTGACGTCATGTGAACCGAAGCACCAGAATCGATAAACCATTTATCACGCTCTAATCCATCATTAGCATTCAGTGCACATAGAGCATTCTTGTGATTGACGGATTTCTTCTTTTTATCCTTCTTATGGGGACAGTCTGGACGCTTATGTCCTGGCTCCATGCAGTCATAACAAATAATAGGTTTCTTTAATTTGGATGTTGAAGGTCTAGGCTGAATCATTCGAATACGAAGAGCAGTATCAGGGTTATCAAAAACTGGTTTATTCAATTCATTCAATAATTTGGTCTTAATCAAATCCGCAGTAATATTTATATTGGAATTTTCCAATGCCATTACTAAAGGTGCATACTGAGGACTTAAACCTCCTAGAAGAATCGCAGCTATTGATGCATCTTCCATAACTTTGCCTATGTCGGCTAAATCTTGTACAGTTGACATTACAGCATTTATGTACGTCTCAATATTGGAGTCAAAATCGTCAAGGGAGTACCTGTACAGTTTCCGTTCGAGGCTTATACGTCGCCCTATGCCTTTATCCTCGTATGCGGATGAAAGAGCATCCCAAGCATCTTTGGCTGTCTTGCATGATCGTACATGGGTGATCGCCATGCCATCTACTGTAAGACATATTTTCGAAAGTGCCTTTTGATCATTTCGCAATCGCTTTTCAACAGAAATATTGTCACCTGGAGCATAGCCGACGATCGTCTCCCACAACTCTTCATGCATTAGGTACATGCGCATTTTAAATTTCCATGCAGAATAACCATCTCTGTTAATTAATGTTTTTATTCCAGATGCAGAATTATTCGACATCATTGTTTATACGCACAGCTGTTCGATATCACAACAAAAATATTATGAAAATAAATTTCGTGAATTATTAAAATTATCACCGATTTTCATAAATTATATACGCACAAATAGAAAAAACTTGCAGAATCACTTTTAAATAAAAAACTGTAGTTTTTATACATATAACTCGGTTAAAATAGAGAATTCGTGCTGATAACGAATATTGTATTTGACTTTGTTTAAAGAAGTGAAGTCTCAAACATCAATTAGTTTGATAGAGGAAACATTAATTCAAATTTTGATTAGCCAGTAACATACCACATACATGGAGTATATACAACATTAATGAATCTTCCAGTCGACTTATGGACATAAACCCTCATTTGGCGTACACAATTATTAAATTCTGTCTTTTTATTCCCAAAACCACATATGTGCTCCGGAGTACCCCGCTATGGGTCCATAAAGAGCTTCTGTCACTAATGGATGAAACAATAAAAACAATTTTAATTAAAGTATTAAATTGCCCCATTAATGACAGAAGCTGGACCCAAGCAACCCTACCAATCCGATATGGAGGAATAGGGATAAGAAAAATTTCAGTTTTAGCACTACCAGCTTTTCTGTCCTCGGTCTACAGCACGCATAACCTCATCAGTAAAATTTTAGGTCCGTCGCTTTGCGATGTAGAGGTTGCGAGCTTGGCCGAGGCCAGAGACACATGGTCTAGTGCGGCGGGTCCAGGAGAATCATTACCTCTGACAATGACTTCACAGCGGCAATGGGATGAACCGCTCTGTATTAAAATCAGAAATAACTTATTAGAAACAGCTGCTAGTCCTACAGAGCGGTCACGTCTTTTAGCCAGCTTTGAACCAGAGTCGGGGTACTGGTTGAATGCTGTTCCATCAGCGTGCGTAGGAACACTCTTGGAGAGTACGTGTTTCAGTTTGGCGATAAGCTTGCGTCTGGGAACTAGGACAAATGAGCCCCATCGCTGCCGCTGCGGAGAAGACGTCGATTTCCTCGGTCACCACGGACTGGCTTGTCGCCGTAGCGCAGGTCGCATATCCCGCCACGCGGAATTAAATGACGTCATCCGTCGTGCTCTTGCTAGCGCCGGCATTCCAGCAGTGCTTGAGCCTGCTGGGATCTCGAGAGATGATGGCAAGAGGCCCGACGGACTGACTCTCATTCCGTGGAAAAACGGTAGGTCGCTCGTATGGGATGCAACTTGTGTCGATACTGTGGCCCCATCCCACATACGAGCGACCACCAAAAAAGCAGGCGCGGCGGCTGCGGTGGCAGAGGCTAACAAGAGGCGAAAATATGCGTTGCTTGGTGATCAATACATATTTGCGCCTTTTGCCGTGGAGACTTTGGGACCGTGGGGTGCGGAGACTCGACAGATCTTTAAAGAGATCTCCGCGCGCCTAATCGACGTCTCAGGAGACCCAAGAGCTGGCGTGCATTTTGGGCAACGGCTGAGCCTTGCCATACAACGTGGAAATGTCGCCAGCTTATTGGGCACTCTACCATGCGACCGCAGCGATTTGGGGTCCATTTTTTATTTAATTTAGTATTTATTAGATTTTATTTATTTTTAAGTTTTTAATTTAAGTATTTTTAAGGTTTAGTTTAATTATAGCTTTTTTGTATAGAGAATATATTATAAAGAAGTAAAGTTTGTGTGTTTGTATATTTGTATATTTGTTAAATTGTAAGGGGTAATCTCGGGATCTACTGAACCGATTTTAAAAATTCTTTCACCAATAGAAAGCCACATTATTGCGGAGTGTCATCATCGTCATCATCATCATCATCATCATCATCATCATCATCGATTTTAAAAATTCTTTCACCAATAGAAAGCCACATTATTGCTGAGTGTCATCATCATCATCATCATCATCATCAGCGGACGGCGCGCGATGACTTCGGGTTTAATTCAGTTCGCTTTCGTGCTCGCTTCGGGGATTATTAATATTATGCCCAACGAAGTGGGCGCGGGTCAGCTAGTTCACTATATCTAAAGAAACCGCATCAAAATCCGTTGCGTAGTCTTAAAGATTTAAGCATACATAGAGATATAGGGATAGAGAAAGCGACTTTGTTTTATACTATGTAGTGATATATTTAAAATTCTTAACAAAAAAATATTAACATTAAAATTAAACACCACAATCAATTTTCAAGCACAATTAACTACACTAACCGCAGTCATATTAATTATGATTTCAGACACAGGGATGACCACAACAAGATTAGTCAGTTTCAATCAACTTAATTACATGGACTTAAGGGTTAAGAAAAAAAAAGTCGGAAGAAACTACACAAAAGACAACGACCTGGCAAACTGGTATTTATGAATCATTAAACGTGAATTTGGAATTCGAATACGAATACAAATCGAGCGCGAAATTATTTTCTACTGCAAACAATTTTATAGATTTTTGAATCACTCGAATTCAATGTTGTCATTAATAATAAATTCTTAATTAGATTCCGTTTCACGCAGAAAAATTAAAATCACAACAACAAAAATTAAAATATATGTACTCAAACAATATTTACTTTTTGTTATGCACCTATTTACAAGCTTTACATTAATCGGAGTTAATTCATCACTGTCAACGTCACTTTAGCGTTGGATATTCTACTAGTAGAAATCCAACAAAAACGAGTTGGTTGAACATATATATGTATATATATATATATATATATATATATATATATATATAACCGGCAATGAGAAGGCCGATGAACTAGCCAGGGCTGGGGCTCAAGGAATACAGTTCGGCCCAGAGCCTATCTGTGGTATCTCAAAGAACCAGGCCATGCAATACCTGAGAACTCGCCTTCTTAACGAGGCGAAAGCAGACTGGCACAGTACGTCCGGGATGACACACTCAAAAGCACTAATCGAACCATACTCTCGCAAACGCACTGACGAGCTATTAAAGCTTAACAGGAGTAACTTGAGCGTGATGGTTAGGGCTTTGACCGGTCACTGCAAGTTGAATAGACACCTTCACAACATGAAACTTAAGGACACTGACACATGCAGAGTCTGCGAACAAGAGCGTGAAACACCAACACACCTCTTGTGCTACTGTGAACCGCTGATTCACAAAAGAAACAGACACCTGGGGAATCACATCCTTGACCCAGATGAAATAAAAACAATCCGAACTGGGAACATCCTATCTTTCTTGGTCAGTGCCCAGTTAAGGGAGCTACTGTAGGGCCTACATAGGAGGCTGGTCACAATAGATCTTAATAGGTCGCAGTGATGCACATCAGCCCCGACTTACATAAATAATATATATATATATATATAGAATATATAAATATGTATGGATGTGGACCAGGTAACCTACATATTATAAAAAAGCCAGTAAGAAAAAGTGTGTTTTTAGTTCCTTGTCAGCAATAATGTTATAAGAAGATCGTACTACGCTCAATACCAATAACTAAACAAGGCCGAAGCCACAGGCAAGTTAAACAAAGACCCGATCAGCAAACAGCAAACAAACAGCCACCGAAACAAGTTCACGACAAAATTTGCCGACAGCATCTTTGGAAGCCGACTCGCTGGCACTGCTCGCGACAGCGCCCCTTGTGACTCGCTCTAAGTTGGAAAGCTAAAATTAGCGCTTAATTGTTAAATTAATATACTTGTACCTGCTATTGGAGACTTGTTCTGTTTTATTCTTACGTATGTGTCTTTTTAGATTAGCGGCTCTCTTGATACATTTTTCTTATACAATATAGTAGAGCAGATTATATTGCTAGGTGTGTGTGTACACCCGCGTGGGCCTCCGAGCGCCGAGTCTTGGTCGCAGAGATCGGGCGAGATCTGTCTCCGCCGGCATTGATTGCGGCAATGCTGGCGGACGAGGGAGGTTGGAGGGCTGTGGCCTCCTTCTGTGAAGCAGTGATGCTCCAGAAGGAGGCTGCCGAGCGGGGTCGGGAGATGGCCGATCCCGCTCGAAGAAGGCGGCGCCGGGCTCGGTAGCACAGCTTCGGCGCCGCCGCGGGTCGCCGGCGGGCGCGAGGGAGTCGCGACCGCTACGGCGACCCGGGATGGACCACGCCCCTTCCGTGGCCGGGGGGCGTCGTCGGTGGAGGAGACCAGGGGAGGTAGCGAGCCTACCCCGAGGAGGGCTCCCCTGTATCGGCGGGGGAGCGAAGGCTGGGGGTTCCTGGAAGTGGCTTGATGTTCCCGGGGGCTCCCTACATGCCTGAGGAAGGCCATCCCTGAGGTTTTTAGTGGGTAGGCCTCCCCCTTCTGGGGAGGAGAGCCCCACATAACCGCCGGCCCGCCACAGCCGGGGTATGCAATTTAATGCATTTTCCTCAGGGGGAAAAAAAAAAAAAGGTGTGTGTGTACAGCATGAACAACACATAAATAAGGACAATAAGCCGCAGATTGCAATATCAAATATATCATAACAGCCACTTCTTAAATAATTCGTTCATCACGCTCTTTTTGAATTTTGTGAGACTTTGTCCAAAAATATCTATTGCCTCATGACGAGTTTTTGAGATATCACTGTATTGACGACACATCCTGACAAATGGATTATAAAAGGAAATATTATTTTTGAACACTTGCAACGAGAAAACGTTTACAAAACCGCTACGACCTAGGTTTAATATTTATGATTATTGATGATAAAATAGGGGGAGAGTCTATTAAGGAATTAATAATTAGTTGAAATAAAGACCCCCTAATCAAGTTAATAAAATTGTTATAAAGTTAGGAACGAAATTAGGAGTTTTAATAAAAGAAATGTTGATTAGGCCAACTTCTTATAATTTAGTAGCGACGCAGATTTTTTATTTTTCTGTAAGGATCGTTATTTTCCGCTTTCCCTTCTAGGTCAAACTGAATAGTTTATTCAACAGAAACATATTTCCTTGATCATTCTTTTACGTATGGTGTGAGCAAAGTCAGATTATGTTCTGAAAAATGCATTCCAACATTGATTAACGCTCTTATAATTAAAGTAATAAGGTTCTTTCCACATTAACTGCGCTCGCACTACGTAAACCTAAATCCCAACTTTATTACCAAGGTAATAAGAACTAAGACTTGAACTCGTCGTCTACAAAAGCAATAGTCTTCGAAGTGGATACAACTTAAAACTTTAATCTGTTTGAATCGCCTAATCTTCGACTTCAGACGGCCTTTGATTAGTTTAGAGTGAGACATGATTGCTCGAAATGGACACGGGGGTGTTTTGTTTTGAAGCACTCGGTTGAACGGCGATAAGCTTAGGGGAGCTTCAATCAGCCCCTTTCACTGAGAAGCTCAATATCTATTATCGCTTTCAATTTGGACCCATTGCGAAGTCAATACGAGATGTTCTGGGAACTTTCTATTAAAATAAACGATGGACGCATTAAAAACTGTAAGCACCTTGATTTTCAGTTTTAAAACAAAATGGTAGTTTTAAAAGCTATTTTATATAGAAGTTTTATACCAGGGTCCTCTGTTTTACTTCTGTTTTACTTTAAAATTACTTATTCCTGAAATAAAAATAACAGCAGTGTTCGCTATGCTTTGTTTCAGCTTGAGGGGTATGACAAGGTATTTATTATTGCTGCTAGGGGGCTCTGAAGTTTTAGATGAAAAATCCTAGTTTACGACAGAATCAGCTGAAACTCGGATGTGTTCTCCTTGACGAGCTAATCACGAATATAAGTCTTAGAAAAAGTTAACGACAAAAATCGAGGCTCGAGGGGCTCTGAAGTTGTCGGTATCAACTGTCAACGATTGCTTCTTCTTGAATTGATTCCGGCTCAGTGAGTACTGTTAGATATTTTTATTACAGAAATGATCGGAGACTTTCCACTTCAGTAGCGGTAAAAATATTTCCGTTACTTAAAGAAATATTTCTATAGACGCGTTCCCTGCGGGTTAGCTCCCGTCTAAAAAATAAAAAGGTTATAGTGGTACCTCACCCTTAGTTTAAAACCACTGCATAGGTGGCAACTAGCACAACGCATCTGTTTCTTTATTTAAAAGAGCTCTAAGTTAAATCCTTTGCCAGGAACACATCCGTCGAGTTATTAGTTCGTCAAGGAGAACAACAGATCCGAGTTTCAGCTGATTCTGCGTAAACCAGGATTTTTTACCCAAAAGCCCGATTTATGTCGTTAACTTTTTCTAAAACTTGTATATTCGTCATCAGCTCGTCAAGGAGAACAATACTATCGAAAATTTGGAGTCAATCTGCCAAACTAATATTTAAACTGTGCCATGTCCTTTTCTTTTTTCTATCTTCTAGCAAATCCTAATTAATTAAAGCAAACTATGGCAAATTGCTCGACTACCATATATGTTCGGTCATTAACTCTTTTGAATCGTCCAAGCAATTTAGTCCCTTCCTGTTAAGGATTTAACTCATCCCCTATTTGATTAGCTGGAGTTAATATTAGCTGGTTGTTTTACTGTGGAACCCTGCCATTGTGAACCGTAGGGCTGTGTATGTGTTTAACGATGTTATTTTATCTTGGGATGAGTATTTATTTTTTGTTTAGTGAATATTATTATTATTGTCATATATTAAAAGTTGTAAGCATTGAATAATCCTTACAAATATTATAGATGTGAAAGTAATAATGTCTGTTTGTTTGTCGTGCTTTAACGCCAAAAATGAAACTGATTTAAATGTGGTAAACAGGGTTGAAATGTTGTATGGAAAGGACATTTTTCAAGATTGATACTTATTTCTTAGACTAATTAAGGGAAGGTAAAATAGGAGATGAAAGTTGTTGTTTGAATAGCTCACAAACTTCTTCATCTTTCTTTTTGCTCTTGGCCTATTTCCAAATTTTATTTGGGTTCTGCGGAACATGTTTTCTTCCACTCTCCTCTATCACTCGCACAACATGGGTCCCCTGGACGACAACCACTCCCTCTTGAAGAAGAAGGCTTCGCCCATCCGCCACTGACAGCTAGAAGTCCGCCAGGTTGGACTCGGCCAACCCACGCCCCTCCTCTTGGGGGGCCCTCTGTCAGAGTGCACCACGAGGAGGTTATCTCACAACGCACCTCACACTTACGCCTTTTTTTTGTTTTTTTTTTTGTTTCCCTGAGGAAAATGCATTAAATTGCATACCCCGGCTGTGGCGAGGCGGCGGTTATGTGGGGCTCTTCTCCCCAGAAGGGGGAGGCCTACCCACTAAAAACCTCAGGGATGGCCTTCCTTAGGCATGTAAGGAGCCCCCGGGAACACCAAGCCACCTCCGGGAACCCCCAGCCTCCGCTCCCCCGCCCAGAGGGGAGCCCTCCTCGGGGGAGGCTACCACCTCCCCCGGTCTCCTCCACCGACACCAATTAGCCTAGCCCAAGGTAAGCTCTGAAGGCTTTTGTTATAGGATCTAGGGTAACGGATAGACATCTACATATATTTACTAGAAATATATATTAGCAACCTAAAGTACAAATGTTCGCATTCACCACACAAACATGTGCCCCCACCGGGATTCGAATCCGCGCCCTCAGATATGGCGCCATCTTGAAACCGGTGTACTAATCTCTGAACTACGGAGATCGCCATCGATAAAAACTCAACGAGATCGACATGTATAAATCATCGATGTAAACTCATCGAAAATAACTCTACGGAGCGTCCCTAACGCACCTTTATTTAATTCAAGTGTTGGTGATTTAGTGAATCACCCGGCAGACCCCCGGATAAGTTAGCACTTAACTCAGGTAAGTATTACTGCAGTGCGGAGCGTGTTAGATTTGGCTGATAAAATTTCAGTACACTTGTTAGAGGTGCTTGAGGAGAAGGCACTTCGTGTCGCCTCCAGTTGCTCTTATGTGCGACGAGAAACGCTTGGGAGAATTCAGTGCTGGAAAACTTCAGAGAACAATTTGACAGAGCAATTTTTTAATGTGTTTTGTAATTTGTTTATTGGATCATATTAACAGAAAATATAGTCCTAAGTTTTATTAAAATTTAATGAATAAAACCTACTTGGGAATTAACAACAGACTTATTAATTTCTACTGCAAAACAACAGTATATGCATTGCCGTTTGAAAGGTTTGAGGAGTAAAATTTATTTAATTTAATTATTTGCTTGAGTTACAGTTGCAAGGGTTGGACTGATATTATGTATTTAATTGTCTTTTTAATACTGTATTTGTTATTTTGTATTCCTTGTTCTTTTTATCGTTACGTTTAATCAGTACTCGGCGTATGTATTTGTAAATGTCATCTCTGTTTTTTTTTATAATTTTATTAGTGTGAAATTTGTAGGTACTATGGTCAATATCGTCTTTGTAATTTTCTTGTTGTTTTGTTTTCGTGTCTCATGTCACTACTGTGGCAAGCAGAATACCAGTGCACATTTCACTTATACTGCATATCCATTTTATTCTTTCGCTGTATAAAATCAGTGTTAGTACATGAATGATTCTACTTTTTTTTTTGTTTCCCTGAGGAAAATGCATTAAATTGCATACCCCGGCTGTGGCGAGCCGGCGGTTATGTGGGGCTCTCCTCCCCAAAAGGGGGAGGTCTACCCACTAAAAACCTCAAGGATGGTCTTCCTTAGGCATGTAGGGAGCCCCCGGGAACATCAAGCTACTTCCGGCAACCCCCAGCCTCCGCTCCCCTGCCTAGAGGGGAGCCCTCCTCGGGGGAGGCTACTACCTCCCCGGTCTCCTCCACCGATGACGCCCCCGGCCACGGAAGGGGCGTGGTCCATCCCGGGTCGCCGTAGCAGTCGCGACTTCCTCGCGCCGCCGGCGACCCGCGGCGGCGCCGCAGCTGTGCTACCGAGCCCGGCGCCGCCTGCTTCGAGCGGGATCGGACATCTCCCGACCCCGCTCGGCGACCTCCTTCTGGAGCATCACTGCTTCACAAAAGGAGGCCACAGCCCTCCAACCTCCCTCGTCCGCCAGCATTGCCGCAATCAATGCCGGCGGATGAATAATTCTACCTAACTCCGACCTCTGCTTATAACAGTATAACATTAAAATCTCGACGATTACTCCTAGATCAGATACAATTGTATAAAATCCTCGGCAATCAGCTTGACTGTACTCCAACCACATACACTATCAAGTGCCCAGTCGCTCCCAGCGCATTCGCGATACTCGTACACACGGTGTATTCGCTCCCAGACTCTGTAGGACTATAGCGGGCCACCGCGCACCGCTTCGCCGACTGATGTACTCTTATAATGAACATTTTGCTGATATAGACTTGTTTAAATTGTCTCTTGGCCAATTTAAAAACAAAATTTATTTAAAGCTGAAAAAATAATCATATTATTTTTGTAGTTAAGTTTAATTCACAATCTCAGTACTGGTAAACTAGTACATTGCGGATTCGTGTCATATACTATAGCTATAGTGTATGGCATGATTTAGTATTGGGATAATTTCAATATCAAAAGGATTCAATGGTGGGATCTTAGACTTAGACTATTAATATACAACCATACAACCAGTTTATACCAAATTACATTGGTTGCATTAAGGGACTTGATTACGATCACTACATGTTTTATTTTGTAATTTCTGTTGTGTCTCTCAGTGCTGGGCATTTAAAAATATTAATGTTTCTATGTATTATATCTGCGGACAATGTTGTTGATTACATAATAAGTACTTGTTTTATATCAACTCATTTTTGTAATAGAATTATGTAATTGTTTGTTGTTCTAAATAAATAAAATAAAAATAACAGTGTTAGTACATAAATAGTAATAATAATAATAATACCTTTGACGCAAGGATAAAAATAACAATGTTTTGTAATATTTTAATATCCATCCGTACAATTGATTAAAACTCAACGATACATTTCAATCTAGGCTGATACTGGCGGTACTGCCTCGTTCCACGTAACACTTATAAAACGTTCTACACTGGCGTGACAAAATTAGTGTTCATTTGTTTGTGATAATTCAATAATTTTAATCTCCACGTAATGTTTATGTATGTACGTACATATTTATGTATATATATCATAAACATTTATATAATGTGGTATATGTACCCTATGCCAAAGAAGCGTGAGTATAATATGTTGTAGAAGATATGAACAAAATATGTCTACGGAGGGTATAAAAGCGAGTGCAAACTACCAGCCATTACCAGTCATTTTTGCGTGTTATCGCTGTCGAAAAACAGATGGCGCTACGTGTACTATGTAGCGTTAGTGCGTTCGACAGCAGCCGAATTTATCCGAGCGCTCTCGAGCTCAGAGGCTTCGTGGCGACTTCACTTCTCATTTACTAGTCGACGAGTGAACACATGTTTTTCAAATTACCCTCTATAGCTTTCTATATGATGAGATGGGGTAGGCCGAGGTTTTCCACTTGTAATGAGCCAAACATACTTTTCTAGTGTTCTCTACTCCTACTTAGGTTTCAAGACGTAGACAAGACGTTCTTCTTGTAGTCAACAAAAGTTTCACATAATGTTATTTCCTTAGATTAATTCAAAATTTATTTATTTAACCACTAACTTGGAATAGCTTCTGCATGGAATCGAAATTAGCAGTAGCTGCTAGTAGCAGTTTTAATGACTGAGAATTTTATAAACGTTAGAATAGACAAAAATAATCAAAAAGCTTCGAACTGCGTTTTCCCAACATTTCCCTTCACTGCTCTGCTCCTATTGATTGTAGCGTGATGAAAAGTATACTATAACCAGCTTAGAAGTATGAAAAATAATTTTACCAAGTTTCGTTAATAATAATAATTTCGTTTTGTATAATGAAGTGATTAGAAAGAAATGTGGTTTGAAAGAGGATATCGTGACAAGAATAGAGAAAGGGATGCTTGGGTGGTTTGGGCATGTGGAACGGATGGATGAAAGTAGACTGACCAAAATGATTTATGAAGCTGGAGTGAGTGGAGATACGGGGCGAGGAAGACCTAGGCGAACATATTTCGAACAAATCGAAAGTGTCCTCAAAAAAGGCCAGGTCAGAAGTACCCGCAATCGTAGAGCATGTATGAGGAATGTTATGAAAGTAGATGAAGCGAAAGAGATATGTAAAGACCGTAGCAAGTGGAAAGACGTAATCTCTGCCTACCCCCATGGAAAAAGGCGCGAGTGTATGTATGTATGTGTGTTAATTTCCATCTAGCAGTATTTGTTTCTATAACGGTTATACAGACAGACAGACAAACATTTTACTGATTGCATTTTTGGCATCAGTATGGATCCCAAATCACTCCCTGATAGTTATTTTGGAAATATATTTCATGTACAGAATTGACTTCTCTACAGATTTATTAGAAGTATAGATAAAGAAATGATCATAATAAATATATATTGTTTAAACTCAAAATAAAACATTTTTTCGAATCAAAAATTTGAATAGATAAATTTTCAAAAGCGAGTGAAATAATTTTTATTAAATATTTAACACGTAATAAAATGTTTCTTTGTTGCTCACTTAATATAAATAATTTAAAGTCGCCAATTAAACTGAAGAAGAAAGAGACGCACACTTATAGCAGATTCGCTAGAAAACGTATAACTATTATTATCTTTTACGGGTGACCGCATATTCTGCCTCGACAGCGTTTATTGGTTCGATGGCTGAGAATGCGCGCGGCGATTGGCTCGGAGAGATCAGGCTGGCAATTCCTGTAATCAAGCCGGCATTGTTTGTTCTGAATTCCGCAACACTTCGCCTATTCTTCGATTGGATCCGCTCTCGACATTCAAATCTGTGCCGTCATCAAGAGCTCTTTGTTATACATTTTTGTAGGTTTCACGTCGAGTTGGGTTCATTGACCTATACCAGTGATTCTCAAAGGTCTATATCGACCCCTAGGGGTCTATAATAATGGATGTCAACATATATTGATAGTATCTAACATATTGCATTTAGATTTTTGTAGTATTAAGAAACGGGCTATGGAAGAGACTCCGCTTACCTTTTTTTTTTGTTCCCCTGAGGAAAATGCATTAAATTGCATACCCGGCTGTGGCGAGCCGGCGGTTATGTGGGGATCTCCTCCCCAGAAGGGGAGGCCTACCCACTAAAAACCTTAGGGATGGCCTTCCTCAGGCGTGTAGGGAGCCCCGGGAACATAAAGCCACTTCCGGGAACCCCTAGCCTCCGCTCCCCTGCCTAGAGGGGAGCCCTCCTCGGGGAAAGCTACTACCTCTCCCGGTCTCCTCCACCGACGACGCCCCCCGGCCACGGAAGGGGCGTGGTCCATCCCGGGTCACCGTAGCAGTCGCGACTTCTCGCGCCGCCGGCGACCCGCGGCGGCGCCACAGCTGTGCTACCGAGCCCAGCGCCGCCTTCTTCGAGCGGGATCGGCCATCTCCGACCCCGCTCGGCGGCCTCCTCTTGGAGCATCACTGCTTCACAGAAGGAGGCCACAGCCCTCCAACCTCCCTCGTCCGCCAGCATTGCCGCAATCAATCCCGCCGCTCACTAAATGGGCCCCCAAAGCAGACCAATATTGGTGCGAAGGGAAAACATTGGTGTGAACGGCTAAGGGTGTGTCTGCGACAGCGATCGAGACGACGTCGGCGTTATGACATTATTACACTTCCACCCTTCAAGCAACTGTTTTTGCGACTCCACTATGTCCAGCTGGTTAGGCAAGACAGAGGCGGGTGTCATTCACCCTCGTGAAGTATATCGGAACCATCGGTGACGCAACTCACCGACAGCTCGCCACAAGCTATCCTGAGGGAGACTGACTTCACTTATGAGGCATTAGTGACAGTTAAGAGGCATTAAATACTCTTACAGCAGGTGATGGGGTCGTCACTTCCATACGCGCTTATTATTTTTACTATTAAAGACAGCAGTAACTATCAAAATTGCGATTTACCTATACAATTTGAAAAGTGACACCTATGAAATTAAGCATCAAACTGAATAAAAATATACAGTTGACGAAACAGCCACGCGAAAGCCGACCCCTGCAGGATTGCGAGCTATTCGACGTATTTTTAGAACAAGGACAAAGCCCAAAATGTCAACGATCTTTTGTGGACGTTTTTCGGACATTCGGCAGGCTTAAACACTTATCGGTGTATTGGAGGCTATGTAAAAATTAAATTCGTTTATATTTAAACAAAACAAAATTATTTGATACATAATTTATTTTTACATTGGCTTTATTAATACACTAGCGGACCCGAGACTTGGTCCTGTCAAAAAGATTTGTAAAGTGGCAGTTATTTGTTCCTAATACTAATTTTATAGATCATTAAATGTAAAAAAGTACTTATAGTGACGTAACTACAATAGTTAGACATATGGTCTCGCAAGTTTTTTGTAGATATTGATATATTCTATAATATTGTCGAACATATTTTTGTCCTATCATAAATACTCTTCGCAGCGTATGCGATGATAGACATTTTATGGCAAATTTTTTTAACACCTTCGGTTGGTTTTAATAAGAATTTCTAAAGATTTCTATAGTAATCTAGTACTAAATATAGCCTTTGTTACTCAGTGATAATGTAGCTTTTTAATGAAAAAAGAATTATTAAAATCGGTCCAGTAATTTTTGAGTTTATTCGTTACATACAAAAATACAAATCTTTCCTCTTTATAATATTAGTGTCGATAATAAATCAAAAATCAAAATCAAAATAATATTTATTCAACATAGACCTTTACAGGCACTTATTGACGTCAACAAACAAAACAAAAAAAAGCTTAAGTAATAAAAAAAATAAAAAAAAAACAAAAACCTTGTCCGTACGTACGAATAAGGAAAAAAAAAAGAAAAAATATATTGACTTGACACCTGTTCGGAAATTGGGAGAGCCTTCTCGAGAAGAACAGGCAAGAAACTCTGAAGGTCTATTTTTTATCTCCTCTTTTCAATGTTAATACAATAACCCAATCTGTTTGCTTTGTTAATGTATACATACTATAATGCGACCCTATGCACTATGACACCGCGCTGGCAATGCGCGGGCGTGTGTGGGGCTCTCCGGTCATAGAGGACCGGCCTACCCACTAAAACCCCCTCGAGTTCTCTAGGCCCATACGGGGCACATGGCGGGGTGCGCTTACGCGATTCGATTGCCATGTGTCCTGGGGCCAGTTCGACCAAAAGCTGTTCAAGCCACCGCCAAAGGAGGGGCTGTCAGAGAACTCCTGGACAGTCCCCCAGACAGAGAGACTTCACCACGGCGCGCGCGCTTAGCCGGACGCGCCCGCAGCCTCACGGTATATATACTCCAGCCTCCTTCTCATGGGGATAGGCAGAGATCACATTGTCCCAAGCTTCCTCGACTTTTATTAATACTTTCATGCACGCTCGTCAGTTACGAGTACTCTTGACTTGGATTTTCTTGAGCATATCACCTATTTGGTCCAAGTATGTTCATCTAGATGAGAGGTCCCCAAACTATTTCGTAGACCCTTTGCCATGTTTTTCGGTCTTGGGTAGAAATTTCATAAACTTCTACCCACTTAAAATACATTGTCTACTTCATAGGTACTTTTATAAATAATTGTATGCCAAAGAATATTGTTTTTTGCTGATTCCGCGCAGTTGATGATGACTTGTCCAACAAGCAGACAAGGTCGACACGTGTTTCGTCTCTCAGCGAGACATCTTCAGGATCTGTCAGATGTCAGTCAGATCAGACGAAACACGTGTCACCGTCACCTTGTCTGCTTGTTGGACAAGTCATCATCAACTGCGCGGAATCAGCAAAAAACAATATCCTTTGTAATACAATGGACTTCCGCAAAATAACACCTGCTACAATAGAGTACATAATTGTATGCTTTTATATTAGAAGATATAAATACTTATAAACTCACGTCTCCAGAGTCTAGAACACCGTCGAAGAGTTGCTTGCCTTTCGGTTTTCTATAGGTTGCATTTCGGAGTGTGCGTTGGATTTACATGAATTAATTCCACCCGCTCCTTTCCACCACCAGTCAACCAGACGTAGGCTTAACTACCATCCTTACGTGGTGGACTATCCTCGTACACGTACAAAACGGTTCCAGTCTTCGTTTTTAATACGAACAGCTAAGATGTGGAACTCTTTGCCGACGTCTGTGTTCCCGGAACAATATAATCTTACGGTCTTCAATCACGAGTGAATAGGCATTTGCTAGGTAAGCGTGTTCCATCCTAGTCCTCATCGTCACTTACCATCAGGTGTGATTGTGGACAAACGCAAACCTATTTAAAAAAAAAAGATAGTATAATGTAAGTAAATAGGTACTATCAGTGTATGTTGAGATCCATTATCGTGGACCCCTTTATCATTTCATGGAGCCCCACATTTTTTGTTTCGCTGACGTAGACCCTTTGCAGGTTGTCATTGACCCCTTGCAGGTTGTCATAGACCCCTTTGGGTCGATATAGACTATTTTGGGAGTCACTGATCTAGATCATCTACTATTAACTGCTTCATTTATATTCGCCTTATAAATTTTGTTCTTCAGTTGCCTTCCGTTCATACCCTTTTTACGTGTCCAAACCATCTAAGAATTCCCTTCTTGATTTTTGCCACTAAATTCTTTTTCATACCGCATATTTCCCTTTGTCGTACACACTACATGAAACACACGTGGTCTATGCACACAGATACATACCTTATACATTCATATACATATATCATCAGTCATCTTTCGTCCATCCTTTCTATGTGCCCAAACTAGTGTTGTAACAGAGGCCTTCTTAACGGAGGCGGAGGCGGATGCGAAGGTCATGAGTTTTACTTCCGCGGATGCGAAGGTTAACGGAAGCGGAGGCGAAGGTGAAAGATCATCGTCTAATTTGAGTCTGTTTTCTTTATTATATCCATTAATTAAAATTTTCCATATCATGAGGTTACCATTGCTGCCGTCATTTTCGGTTACTCTTCACTGTCACTGCGATTTGTCAACATGTCAGCCAGATTCGAATGCACGCTTTGTGTTGATGAAAATATCTGGAATCTTGTACTTGGTTCATCATGCATTGTGTTTGATTCTACTCTAGCTTTTTTGCTATATGATTACGTAAATGAAACTCAGTTACAACTCCGTAAAAATTGTTCGGAGGCGAAAGTGGAAGTGAAGGTACGATTTATTGGTGAACTTCCGCAGTAACGGAGGCGGAGGCGAAGTTCCGTTACAACCCTAGTCCAAACCATCCAATTATTGCCACTAGATTATTTTTCATACCGCATATTTCCCTTATCACAGCAGATCACGATTTATCCTTCTTAGTCAGTCCATCATATATACATATTCTCATGCCTCTTTCTGAAGGGGGTAGGCAGAGATCACAGATTTCCACTTGCTACGATCCAAGCATACTTTACTAGCTTCCTCGAGCTTCATTTATTGCTTTTATCATCAATGCACGCACGAACTAAACAAACTATCTTCAATCCAAATTTAAAGTCAATCCAAGATTGACTTTAAATTTGGATTGAAGCCAATCCACCGGCCTTCTATAGTCTGTGTCTCAATATAAAAATTCGTCATTCGCAACGCTTTTTATAGCCAGATAGTCCATAATCTCTTCGTTAATATTCAGAACTTCATTTTTTCGTTAATATTCAATAGTCTACAAAACAAAATAAAAGACCCATTAATACGTATAAAATTATTATTATAAATAAAAAAACAACAAAACGGTCGAACGGAACCTTATGGCTTCTGTCTGTGACTTCTTCAATTGTTACTTATATGCGTAGTGTTTCTACTTTTATTAATTAACTTTGCATTTAATTTAATCTTTTCAACCTATTGAAACAGCATCTTTGCAACTGCCTGAAACTGCCTTTATCACTTGAAAAAAAAAAAGGTTCTCCAAACCTTACTATCACTGTTTGAAATGAAATTCAAATTCATTCAAACAGCTTTGTAGTAGGCGCAGGTTGCTCTCTCGGTTAGCGCTACGGGAGACCAGCGCTACGAAGACCATTTGGTAATACTATATTTTCAGTTAATTGATAATCAATAAAATGTCTCGTTCTATAAAATCAAAAATTTATTCTTAAAAAAAGATTTTTACAATTTATCACTTGCACGTCTACGATGCTACGCCATTGGTTCACAAGTCTACGACGGGAGACCTTGTACTGGAAAGAACCAGCAAGGGCTGTTTTTTTACTCCCTGTATTTTTACAGAGTCGATAATGAGAAGCTGGTCTCAGATAAATAGTCTAATCCCAACTTTCTTTACAAGCTTATAATGCGGGCCTTAAGTTTTTATCAAAATCCTTCACCTATGTTAATATATATTCTTTATTGCACAAAAGACATTACAGTAAAAAAAAATGCAGTGATTGGATGTGTACATGGGTGGGCTTATCCCTAAAAGGGATCTCTTCCAGCCAATCTTACTGGGTGTCAAGTGACTTATACTGTTACGTATACGGGAGAGATTGAAAAAAAACAAAATACATGAGTTATGTTTACATAAGAAGCATTGATAGACCCCGTTGTTCGATTGTTCCTTCTACTTACCTCTCGCTATTTGACCAAACCCTTCAATTTGCTGACGTAGAGTATTTCCATTACGGCCTCAACAGAGACCTTGGAGCAGCGGAGAGACTTTGGCTCTCTGTGTGTTCTTTATAGGCTCTTTAACGGAGAGTGCTCTGAGGAACTATTTGCAATGGTGCCTTTGTCACCTTTTTACCATCGCACCACCCGCCACCGCAGTAGAGTTCATCCATATCACCTAGAACCGATCTTGTCTAGTACAGTTCGGTTTCAGCGTTCATTCCTTCCGCGTACATGCAAACTCTGGAATGAGCTCCCAGCTGCGGTGTTTCCTGAGCGCTACGATATGTCTAACTTCAAACGAGGCTTAAAAAGAGTATTACTCTCCAGGTAGGCAGCGGCTCAGCTGTGCCCCTGGCACTGCAGATGTCCATGAGCGATGGTTACCACTTACCATCAGGTGGGCCACCGTACGGAATAAAAAATAAATAAATAAATAAATTTGGGTGCTTTAATTACATTAAGTAGTAAGTTCCATTAAGTGCTAAGGTTAAAGCTAACTCAGTAGAATCAAACAAGAATTAAAGTCTGATATCTTTGACCAATTAGACCGTTTAATCTGTATATTTACTTGTTCGTATAATAATTTCGACAAGGATCAGTAGTGCAGCGAGCAAGCACGCGTAAACATAGGAACAGGGATAATAGGGATACATCCCGCCCGCATCCGCACAGGAAGTCGGCAACGATAAATTTGTTCCGAAGTAAAATAAAACCTTTGGTTGCCCGTTCCGCCGTCCAAACTTATGATGTATCGCCCGATACCGTTAACGTTTATTTTCAACTTTTTCTGTACTCTCTTATTTGGTGAATGTGTAGGCGATAGAAATTAACTATTTATCATTCAATATTCAACCATTCCATTTCGATCTTTGTATTAAGTACGCCACACTACACTTCCTGTTTGATGTGTACTCGTATTTAAGAAGAAATATTAGCTTCTTTTGCTTAGAGTTTGGAATGTTTCAATACTTCTGTATTATATATGTCGTGAACAGCAAAGGAAAAGGCAGATGGGGTAGGGAAATAGGTATATTGCGGAAAATATTACATAAAAATATATAAAGCCGAAACAAATATACTGTACTCTCGGTGACTCACGAGCGGCTCATGAGTCACCGAGCGGGCAACAGATCCTGAAGATGTCTCGCTGAGAGACGAAACACGTGTCGACCTTGTCTGCTTGTTGGACAAGTCATCATCAACTGCGCGGAATCAGCAAAAAACAATATCCTTTGTAATACAAATATACTGATTAAAAAGGTGACAATTAATGACAGACAATAGAAAAGAACAACCACTGTCATAGATGTTGAAAAGATTATAGAGTTAATAAAGGTCTGTCCGTGACAATATATGTTCCAAGGTCATTGTTTTTGATACTATTATAAATTAATTTAAGTAATTTTAAACGGTATTTGGACTGATCCAACTTTGTGAAGGGTAAGGCTATATTTGAAATACAGACGTATCCACAAAAATACAAATAGACTTCAAAATAGGGCTGATATCGTTAAACACAGTTTATAAATAGCTTGCAATTCATTTTAAATTACAAACAGTAAATAATCTTATAAAATGAGTTTACAGTCATATTGATCTAGACCCTATGCGCCTCACCTAAGATTAAAATAAAATTTGCTAAAATACTACGCCGTCCCTAGAGGAAGAAATGGGAACACCGAATAAAAAACAAATTATTTGAACGATTTTAATAAATATTTTAGTTTGGAGCCGCTCACTGCGTTTTTTTTGTTCGGTCCATTCTATTATCGAATGCACTCTCTCAAGAAGTGAAAAACTCCCCAAGCAGGCTTAGCCTTAAAAATAAATTGCGCAAAATTTCTTTAAGGAAAGGGTTATAAAATGTAATATTAGGCTGTAATTTAGTAGTTTATTATATACTAGAGACCCGCCCCAGCTTCGCACGGGTGCAATAAAAAAAAGGCTATGGTGGGTTATCACTACACATATACCATCACGGACTTTTTTTTTAACTTTTTAAGGTGGATAATACTGTAGTACATTATTTTGGTCTATCTCGTAGGGTTCCGCCAGCATTTTTGCAATATAAGCGCAAAAAAACGTGTTTATTTATGACATTACATTAGAAACCTCAAAATTTATCAGTGTTTCTCTAATATGTTAAGCATGTATTATACAGATAAACCTTCCTTAAGAATCACTCTATCTATTAAAAAACCGCATCAATATCCGTTGCGTAGTTTTAAAGATTTAAGCATACATAGGGATAGACTGAGGGCGGATAGCGACTTTATTTTAGTAATGTAGTGATGCTTTATCTATGTATTAGGATTTTTTATAAATTTTATTTTCTGTGTATGTACTAACATCTGTTTTTAATGTCTTTTGTACATCTCTCTTTAAATCTCTGCATCACCTTAAGGTTGACTGGTAGAAAATGCCTAGGCATTTTCTCCACTGTACACAAACTTTAAATCTTATATATAAAAATGAATCGCAAAATGTTGTTAGGTAAGCTCATAACTCAACAACGCCTAGATTTGGCCAATTCTTTTTTGTTAATGTTCGTTGAAGTTCAAGGAGGGTTTTTACAATGAGGAAAATTCGAATAATTATCGGAAATACCCTAAAAACAGCCCTTTTATTTTCCATGCAAACGTTTTCTAACTAAAACGTACAGTCGAATTGAGCTTTATTGTTATTGTATAAAGTTCATATTGCAAGCACTCACTGTTGTCTAAGCAATGAAGGTGTGTTCCTAACATTAAAGAGTCAATTTGCGCTTTATTAACGCTACATATAGTTGAAATTCAATCATATCTATCAAAACAGTGTGCGTGCGTGCGTTGGAGCACAGAATACATCGTTGGAGGATTTAATGTCACGTTCCAAAATTGAATAGCCACAAAATGTAATAGGTCATTTAAAGACTTTATTTGCGATTTGGTTGGCTATGCGACATTATCTATAAAATAATTAGGAACAAAAAACTGCCACTGTACAAATCTTTTTGACAGGACGAAGTCTGTCGGGTCCGCTAGTAAATAAATAAATATAAAAAAAAAACTGTTTAAAAAATCAATCAGAAATGAAGCTGTATGGAGTTATATCCATATCCACTGAAGTTTTTAAGAAAGTACGACAAAAGTTACGCGACGCTGACGGATCCATCGAAACAGATAAATAAGTTATCAATTTCAATTAATTTTAGAATAGTGACATTTATGTGTATGGCTGAGTATAAATAGCGAGTGATGTGATGTACAATGCATCATACAAAACCACGCCATTTGCTTACAAACAGAAAACCGTGTCGCATCTCCGACATGCATTGATATTAAAATAGTTGATATTAAACTTACTCCCGTAGACAATAAGATGTTAATTTCATTAGCTTGTTACGCGTCTTGCAGTTGTTGCAATGTCTGAGACGCATTTATTGTTCAGAACACTGGACTTAATAGTTCCAATTGCCGTCAAGTGTTCCTAATGCCGTGTTGGGAATTTTTAAAGTTATTCCGACATTACGCGCAGCCCGTCTCTGTTTTTCATTTGCTTTTAAAACTTTTTCATTGTATGTTTCTTTGGCGAGTTGATTTTAAGTTCTTTATGGCGACATACATTATTTGAATAAAAATCAACACAAACTCACGCTAATTTTCAAGTAGATGGAGATATTATATATTGTAACGTAACATCCGCCGCCGAGCCGCGTGACAGCCAGCCATGCCATTACGACATCGCCGACCGCTGCCACGACGGCCGTCGTGGCAGGGTGGGGATAGCCGTAGCTGCCTGCCAGCCTATTTAAAGCCGCGCACGATATCAATCGGCGTCAGTCTCGAACCGATACTCGTAGAGGGTAACTCTGCCGGTTGCCGAGCGAAATTAGTAAAATTATATTGTATTGTCGCTATATCAGTTGTGATTAACCAATTATTAAAGAATTTATAAGATACCGGTTTGTTATTTCCATACGACCACTGCATAGGTTACAAATCAGAAGTGGTACGTACATACAAACATTTATAATGAAGCGGCGCGCATCGCCCTACATGGGTCCACTTCGCCCATCTGAAGACCGTGACCAGCCAAGTGACAGTGAAAAGGAAGAATCTTCACCCCCGGCTAAGAAATTACTAAAGAGGTTGTTGGCCCAAGAAGTTGACAGAGCCGTTCGTGATCTCCATGAAGAATCACCGCCATCATCACGCCACAAGGAACATCGTGCCGCTTCCTTGATCCCGGAATTTGACCCGGACAGCGAAGACTGCACTGTGAGAAGCTGGTTGAAAAAGATTGACCAATTAGGAGAAATACATGGATGGGACAAAAAAACAAAGTCATTCTACCTTCAAGATAAGTTACGCGGCCAAGCTAGAAAATGGTTCAACCGACTCGACGACTATGACTATTCTTGGGACGAGTGGAAACAGATGTTGTTAAGAGCTTTCCCAAAACATCGTGACTACGCTAACATGCTCGAAGAAATGCTTAACAGGAAGAAACTACCCGCCGAAAGTATGACCAAATACTATCAGGATAAAATCGCTATGTGCTTTAGGTGTAAACTAACAGATTCAGCCACAGTATCTTGCATAATACGCGGTCTACCCTACGCATTGCAGTCGAATGCGAGAGCGTTTCAATGTGAGCGCCCAGACGAACTATATGAAGGATTTTTGTGTGCATTTGACGACTACCGCATGCCACAAAGTGAAAGCCGTACCAGCAGCAGAGATCTTGCCATCACCAAGCCACCTACTGAGAGGAGACAAATAGTTAACCCGGAAATTGAACCATGTCCACGCTGTAAGAAAACTGGCCACCTAGTTCGCTTTTGCCCATTACCGGACCAACGGTCGTGTTTTAAATGTGGCCTTAAGGGTCACATAGCTCCAAAATGTCCATCGAATGCCAAGGTTTCTTCTTCTGCATCGAATACAGTTATGGAGATTAAACTTATACAAAATTATAATGACGTGTATAAAAAGAGGGTAAAAGTGAACGGTATCTACGTCAAGGCGTACATTGATACAGGGAGCCAGGTTAACGTTCTCACCACGCAAGTATCTGATCTACTGAATTTGGAGGTAAAAAGCACCAGCGTGGTATTGCGAGGATTTTCTGGTGGATTCATAACAAGCCGTGGTAAGGTTGAGCTCAATCTGGAAATCGACGGAATCGAGATGAAATGTACCGCTTTTCTGACCGACATTAATATGAACGGCGTTAACTTACTGATTGGCCAGCCAATAATTAATAAGGAAGGAGTTTCTTTAGTGGTGCATAGTGGAAAAGCCATGCTGAAAAGTGACGCCGACTTCTTGAAAGAAATACAAGTGGTAGAAGAAGATATTCAGTATAAGGTGATCGTTGCTGATAAGGAGTCCCTGCCACCAGGAATTTCAATTATCAAGGTGCATATTTTGGGTAACGACCAAGGTTACGACGTCATCACACCGGTACGACACTTCGAGATGGAAGGTATATCCTACTCCATACCTGCGACAATACTGCAGGGCCAGGAAGGATACATCAAGATAATCAACACGGGTATCCAGGACATCGTATGGGAAAAGGGTGAAACGTTGGTGCGAGCCGAGCGCCATCAAAGCTGCGCATCACGCCGCGATGCCGTTACTGTCGCCGTGGAGTCATCACCTGGGTCTACTTCAGCCGGTCAGCATCAGGATCATCAGCCAACTAGCCAGGTTAGCCAAAAGGCCACTGCCAATTGTGAACATTTGCCAAGACATATATTTACCACTAGCCTTGCCACTAACTTGAGTATAGGGGGTGTTCCCATAATTAATATTAAGGTAGGGCCCATAAATGAGCATGAAAATAGTGAATTAATTAATATTTTGCTACGTTATAAGAATAGCTTTGCCCGTAACACCTCCGAATTAGGATGTTCAAGCCTCATTGAAATGAAAATACGACTAAATAGTGACCAGCCTATTTTTCACCGTCCATATCGCTTATCGCATAATGAACAGTCGATAGTTAACACTAAAGTGAGTGAGTTACTTAGTGCAGGTATTATAAAAGAGTCTGAATCTGAATATGCGTCCCCTGTAATTCTAGTTAAGAAAAAGAACGGCGATAGTCGATTATGTGTTGACTACCGCGCGTTAAATGCCGTTACTATTCGTGATAGGTATCCACTGCCAAACATTGATGACCAAGTGTCTAAATTAGCCGGCAAGAGATATTTTACAAGCCTCGACATGGCCCAGGGCTACCATCAGCTAAATATTCGTTCGGAAGATACCTACAAGACTGCTTTTGTTACTCAACAAGGTCATTATGAGTATAAACGTATTCCATTCGGTCTTGCCAATGCTCCGTCGGTTTTTATGCGTTTAATAAATAAAATTGTCGATTCCTTAGGATCAGGATCAGGAGGATTAGGATCAGGGCATGACAATCCCCTAGTACTGGCTTTCCTCGATGATTTACTTTTGCCATCAGTCGATGTAGAATCCGGGCTCCAACTTTTGGAATTGGTGCTTAACAAACTAGAATCCGAAAACTTGAAACTGAATATGAACAAGTGTTCATTTTTGCAAAATAAAATATCATATTTGGGTCATGAAATTTCACCTGACAGCATACAACCGGGTAACTCAAAATTAGCCGCAGTATCTCAATTCAAAACTCCTCAAAATGTACATGAAGTACGCCAATTTATAGGTTTGTGTAGTTATTTTAGAAAATTCGTTTTTAAGTTTGCCATTTTAGCCCGCCCACTTACCGAATTAACAAAAAAACATGTAAGTTTTCATTGGGGAGACGAACAAAATCACGCTTTTCAGGAACTGAAAACAAGACTATGTACGAAGCCAGTATTAGCTATATACGACCGCACTTTGCCCACTGAGATACATACCGATGCCTGTAAATTAGGAATTGCCGGGATCTTGTTACAAAAGCAAAAGGACGGAACGCTGCGACCGGTTATGTATTTCAGCCGCGTAACTACTAAGGAAGAGAGCGTTTACCATAGCTATGAGTTAGAGACCTTAGCTGTAGTCGAGTCCTTACGTAGGTTTCGAGTTTATATTACCGGGCTACACGTAAGGGTAGTTACAGACTGCGCCGCCGTACGGGCTACATTAACAAAACGTGATTTGATACCACGAATAGCTCGGTGGTGGTTGCAAATCCAAGACTACGACATTAGTATTGAGTATAGGCCGGGAGAGCGCATGAAGCACGTCGACGCTCTTAGCAGAAATCCTATTGACGTTAATAATGTGCTAAGGTTGGAAATAGATGATTGGTTTTATACTGTACAGTATCAGGACGAAAAGCTTAGGCAAATTATTGACTTATTAAAAGCGGACCGTGCCGATGATCATATCTATACTAATATAATAAAGCTGAAGAGTTTGTTTGTTTGTTTGAACGCGCTATAATCTCCGAAACTACTGGTGCGATTTGAATAATTCTTTTTTTGTTGGATAGTCCATTTATCGAGGAAGGCTATAGGCTAAATAACATTACGCTATGCCATAGGAGCAAAGACAGAGCGGTAAATGTGTAAAAAACGGGGAAAATTATTCATTTTTGAAGCTTTCTTTGCGTGCGCTGCGAAAACGGTTCAAGATACACAAAAAATATGTATGAAAGAATTATTCCTCTATACATGATCTAAAAAAAAGTCCGCGACGGCATATGTCTATCTTTTAAGGTTTAGTCACAATGACCGTTTTTATGGTACCAAATTTGGTCGAAATAATTTGTTTAAGTTGTATCAACATAATAATACTAAAAATTCTGCGGAAACTCGACCATTCCGAAAATCCCGCAAGAACGGGAACTATGTGGGAAAAACCAAAAATCTGCCGGAAGTCACTATTCCACGCGGACGAAGTCGCGGGCAAAAGCTAGTCGTTAATAATTATGTAATTATTGAAGATCGGTTATATCGTAAAACGTTAGATGGTAATCGTTTAGTAGTCCCAGGGATGGCTAGGTGGAAGATAGTACAGATGCACCATGACCAGATAGGCCATGTAGGGTACAATCGTTGCTTAGAATTGATTAAAAATGATTTTTGGTTTCCAAAGATGTCCCGGTTTACCAGAAAATACGTATCTGCTTGCCTACACTGTGCGTATGGTAAAGGGGAATACGGTAGGAAACAGGGAAAGTTAAATCCTATACCTAAACCTTCTGAACCGATGAAAATGGTGCACATTGACCACCTAGGGCCTTTCTGTCGCTCTAGAAAGGGGTATCAGTATATACTTGTTATAACTGATTCGTTTACCAAATTCGTTATTGCAGAACCTTCGCGAACAGTAAATTCTATCGAAACTATTCGCTTACTTAAAAAGGCTTTCAGTCTATTTGGCTATCCCGATCGAGTAGTGACTGACCATGGCAAGGCCTTCACTAGTAGATATTTCAAACGATTTGCGACAGAGAAGCAGTTCCGACACATCCTTAATGCTATTGCCTGCCCACGAGCCAATGGGCAAGTAGAGCGAACAAATCGAACACTATTAGATGCATTACGAATATCAGATTCTGGCAGTAGAGCTAACAACTGGGATAACACCTTACCTGATGTTATATGGGGTATCAATAACACGCGAAACGACACTACGGGCTCTAAGCCTTATGACTTAATGTTTTCTAGTTTGGGGAGGTCTATATGCGATGTCTCTATACCGGGAAAATTATCAGAACCCGTGCAAACCAGACGTTCTAAAGCTACCGCAAAAATAAAGAGGGCAAGTATTAAGATGAAGCGTAATTTCGACAAACGGCGCAAGGATAGTGTTGTGTATAAAAAGGGAGACTTAGTACTCTGGAAACAAGCTCCCACGAGTACTGCGAGTAAAGTTAACACCAAATTAGACGACTTATATTCAGGCCCCTATATAATTACTAAAGTGGTAGGCAATGATAGGTACCGCATCAGGAGTATAAAGGGAATTCGAGGGTACAAAAGTTTCATTGGTCTTGTGGCATCTGATTCTTTGAGACCTTACCGTAGCGTAGTCCCTGCCTCTGATAGTGCTAGCAGTACGGACGAACAATTAGAAACTGAAGACCTAATAGACCTACTTGAGAGCTAACAAGGTTTTGTGTTCCCATTGCGGGAGCAATTGTTACAGGATGGCCGAATGTAACGTAACATCCGCCGCCGAGCCGCGTGACAGCCAGCCATGCCATTACGACATCGCCGACCGCTGCCACGACGGCCGTCGTGGCAGGGTGGGGATAGCCGTAGCTGCCTGCCAGCCTATTTAAAGCCGCGCACGATATCAATCGGCGTCAGTCTCGAACCGATACTCGTAGAGGGTAACTCTGCCGGTTGCCGAGCGAAATTAGTAAAATTATATTGTATTGTCGCTATATCAGTTGTCAACCAATTATTAAAGAATTTATAAGATACCGGTTTGTTATTTCCATACGACCACTGCATAGGTTACAATATAGCATTCCACTTGCTATGATACAAACATATTCCCTAGCTTTCTCGACTTGAATTAATCTCCTTTCTGCAATAATTTTTTTTTCAAGTTTCGGAAATCTGCATATACTGGTGTATTAGACCTTTTCATACAGATAGCATGTAGGTTTCTTCTCCTCTGGAGAGGAAAGACTGAGAGTCCTTACATCACCGCAAGCGAGTGTCATGTCGGATTCCAAACCGATCGTGGCGACTAAACTCAGTCTTAACTTTAGCCACAATGCCCTTACAGTTTGGATGGGAAAGTGACCGCACCCTCAGAAGAAGAAATGTTTCTTGAAAAATATTGAGAGATATTAATTGCGCCACTAAAGGTTTATTGTAATTATTTTATCATTTAGTTCGTCAAATTTTAAACATTAAGTTAAATTAAGGAAAATAATTAAAAATTCTTTTAATATATCTTATATCCTTTGCGCTTTAATCGAATTTATTATGCAGAAGTACTATCTAAGTAAACTAATTTGAATGCTTGAAGGATCTTTAAGCAACCCTAAAGTATACTTAAATATTCATTTGTATAACGATTTGCTATTCCGGTATAAGGTTACAAAGTATTTTTTTTTTTTGGAAGTAATTAAAGTAACGCTTATTTTAGTGATGATACTAAAAGAGAAAAAAACCGCTGATGCTGTTGAATAATGTCGCAAAATACAAACATTTATACTTCACTAAGAAATTACAAAAATGGCGTAGATTATATAGAAGAAGAACAGTAGGAAAAGAGTTTAATATTTTAAGTGGATGGCTGACTGATGCGTGATAAAGTGAAAAGTGACAAGAAAAAGTAGAGTGAGGAGTGAATATATTAGAGGCTAATTTGAGCTTGTGCTAATTTACACGGGTACCTGTTTTTGGTAATTTGTATCCTTCTGTGGCTTAAGGGTAGTCATACTCTCATTAAAATCTCTTCGGCAGTGTCGTGTGAGGCGGGTCGTTACGTTCCCTAAAAACATGGTTGAGCGAAGCGATGGCTGGTTCATGCGTCATGCTCGTGAACGGGTGCTGCCAGCGGAGATGAGTCTGCTCTTTGCTATACTGGGTACTACTCGTATATTATTATAATTTTAATTTAACTTTAATATATTCTTTTAAAACTGTATGACACGGCATTCCTAATATAGGCATGTTTTCAAAATAATTTTTTATTAATTATACTATGTAATGGAAAGTGACTTCATGAATTATCAATATTGAAGTCATTTTCCAAATTGACGACTCTGTATCTATTCAATACAGGGAAAAAAAAACAGCCCTTGCTGAGTTTCTTGCCGGTTCTTCTCAGTACAAGGTCTCCCGCCGTAGATTTGCGAACCGATGGCGTAGCTTTTCGACATTCACAAGTGCTTGTAACAGCCCAGACTGAATAAATGATTTTGAATTTGAATTTGAATTAGAGGAAGTCTGAAAGACTTTCCTAGTAAGGTGTCACGTAATAAGAAGAAAGCACGACCAAGTTACTTCATAAAATTATGAACATGACAGTGAACGGGTGTATAGGGAGAGAAAGACCAAAGAAACTATGGATGGACTGTGTGAATGTTGATATGTTGAAGAATGAGTGAGATTCGAAATGGCATGTGATAGAGGAGAGTGGAAAAGGGAGATTTGTAGCGCCGACCCGAAATAAAATTGGGAACAGGGCAAGAGAAAGAAGAATAAAATTTAGGAATAAGAGTCCAATTATTTGGTAACAAGTTTGTATTACTCATGACCTTATTATTATTTCGCTTGATGTCACGTGTCTTTACGAGACGTGGTTTTTTATAAGACATGATGAGGGATATAGATTCTACGCGTAGAAGTCATTAAAGAAAGTGTGCGTGGAATGTACTAACTGGTTTAAATCTTTTCAACACACTTCCTCATAAAGTGGCTCTAATCCCATGGCAATTAGGCACATAATGACACCTATAATCAATTTGTGACTTTTTCATTACTATTACTCACGAGTTAGTAATAGTTTTTTTTAATATTATTGGTTGAGTTACGCTTACATTTGCGCTAAAAAGCTATCCGCGAAGAGCCCAAAAAAGAAGAAACCTCATTTTTTAGTCTATGGCCGAAGCGCGCGCATAGGAAAACTAATTAATTTTTTCCCGCCATTACGAAATTTATTAGTCTATGGCCGATGCGCGCGCATAGGAAAACTGATTAATTTTTCCCGCCATTACGAAACATTTTTCACAACTCGTCTCGTTTTCTCTTTTGAAGTTATTTAGTTAGTTATTAATTAAGATGTCTGCAAATACAATTTATGAAGAAAATGTTTTTTTATTTAAGTATTATTTTATTCAGAAGTGTGTTTAAAAACGTTGTATGATACACGTGTGTATTGATGATTACCGTCCTCGGCTCCTTAAGACCCTCGCCTGACGGCTCGGGCCTCAATGCGTGCACTTGTACCATAATGTACAATTATATGCACATTGAGAAATGCAGCTAAAGACTATACCCCAGTTGGATACACAGAAACTATTGTTATTACTAGTCAAAGCGTTTGTGGACTGTATTTCGATTTTGGTGCTAATGAGAACCGGGCTATGGAAGAGACTCCGATCACCTAATATATATTATAACATTGCACGCGTCTTTATAAGACACGGTCCTTTGTAAGGCTTGCACGGGGATATAGATCCAACTCGTAGAGGCTATTTATGCGAATTTTATGAAAGCATGCGTGGAATATACTAACTGGGTCTAATATTTTTCTGCACAATAGGCTTGTTGCCTAAATTTCAGTAGTTAGATACAAATATACCTTGATGCCTATTCTATACAAAATAATTATTATTTTGAAAAAAAATGCTTATTTATATGAATAATTTTACATTTAATTAAATATTTGACATTAGTCATCAAAAACGCTAATGACTGTCATGGCGTCTTGAATGACGTCACGCCGTGCAAAACACAGCTGTTTTAGTATCGGAATATTCGGTATTGTGAAGTTATTTTAATAAAAAATGGATTCATCGTATTACAAGTACTGCATAGTGCCCCAGTGTACAAGCACAAGTATAAAAACACCAAAAAAAATATTTATATACGTGCCAAACAATCAGCAGATACGTAAAAAGTGGCTAACACTCGCGAGAAGGAATGATGCCCATTCTTTTTCGCACTTCCACAAGACACTTGGGAATGACATTTTGACTTTGACGTTTCGCACGGCGTGACGTAACACTTTTTAATTGGTGTTTGCTGTCATGTGACTTATGGCTTATTTTGTGCAATTTTATTTTATAAAAAATATAAATAATCAAAAGTTATTATTTTATAAAACTTTGTTTTTTCATAATTAAATGATCATCTTAATAGTTATGCAACCTAATACATCAGATTTGTTCATAGTGGATACAAGCCTATTAGAACTGCAATTTGAGACAATACCCTTTTCGATTTTAGTGGTAGAACCGGTCCATGGAAAAAACTCCGATCACCTACCTTCTCAAAGTCCCCTGATTAATTTATTTATTATTAACTATTCATCATCAGATTAGATACATGTTCCCTCAATAAACTAGACGTATCATCGGGACTAAATTATCAAAAACAAAATTCAAATGTATATATTCTTCATATATGATTTATACAATCACTTTTACACGTCACAGATGCTACGCCATTGGTTCACAAGTCTAGGATAAATGTATCTGTTAAGGTTTATACACTAATTTCTTTAAATAACTCCTTCAGAGGTTTGCTTGAATTTAATTTATATATAGAGCGCACTGCTATCTCTCTCTTTTGTGGAGTCTAAAAATACTTTCTAGGTCCGTGAACTCCAAATCTGCAGATCAAGATCAACACAATTCAAAGACAACTTCGTTTCTCATTCAAATATCAGTTTGAAATTTAACTATCGAACAAATTGTCCAAACTGTCAAAACCAATCGAATTTTGTTTCATTCTGATTTAATTTTCAATGTGGTGCCATTGTGAGATTACTAAGCATCTCATAATTGTTTGAACATTGATTTTCATTGGAATCGAATTTCATGAGTACTTACTGATTATTTATTTGTAGAATTCAAGTCAACAATGCTTAATTTTTTTTTTTTGTACTACAACGGTAGCAAAAAGGCTTACGGCCTGCCTGATGGTAAGCAGTCACCGTCGCCTATGGACGCTTGCAACACTAGGGGCATCACAAACGCTTTGCCGACCTTTTTAAAAACCTATTTACTCCCTTTTTGAAGAACCCCATAATTTAATTTAATTAATAATATTATAATAATTTTAATTATTTTATTATATGTATAATGCTGCATCCACGTACTATTTATATAGTATAATTATTTTTTTATGCCGCCGAGGGTTGCCGGCGGGCGCCCGTGGATACAGCAACCCAGGAGGGACCACGTATTGTAGCCTCCCACGAGGAGGGCTCCCCTGTATCGGCAGGGGAGCGGAGGCTGGAGGTTCCCGGAAGTTGCTTGGCGTTTCCGGGGGCTCCCTACATGCCTGAGGAAGGCCATCTCTGAGGTTTTTAGTGGGTAGACCTCCCGCTTCTGAGGAGAAGAGCCCCACATAACCGCTGGCTCGCCACAGCCGGGGTATGCAATTTAATGCATTTTCCTCAGGGGAACAAAAAAAAAGAGTTTACAACTTGAAAGCTTGTTATTATATTAATAATAGTAATAATTGTGTGCAGGGAAGTGATGAGCCCGTCGCCCGCTGGTGGGGCATTTAATGCCTCATAAATGCCCTATCAGTGCAGTCAGTCTCTGTCAGGGCAGCTTGTGGCGAGCTGTCAGTGAGTTGCGTCACCGTGGGTACGATGTGCTTCAGGAGGGCGTATGCCACCCTCCTCTGTTTTGCCTTTACCGGCTGCACAGAGTGAAGTCACAAGAGCAGATGCTCGACGGGTGGAAATGTAATAATGTCATAACGCAAACGGCGTCTGAATCGATCAGTCACAACCTGTCATATTTAAATCAATTCCATAGTCCAATGATTGTAACATTTCAACATAACATCCGTACAAGATCTCTCGCCGTCAATATCTTTGTGACCTAACAGTAAAGCTTCATTAATAGCCAAAAGTGATAAAGTAAATCCTGATTGAATACAATAATCTTAATCTTTCATCATGTCGAGGTCATATCCTAGAAGTGCAAACGAAATGGAAAAAAAACAGAAATATTCAGAGAACTGTGGAGCTTAACAGTAGGGGCGAGAGACCGCCATGTTTAATTTCCGATAGTTCGAGTTGATCATAAAAAAAGCAATTTCGCGCGAACCAACTTAGTAAAATCAATAACGTGATATAAGTAGACACCGTACGTGTCTGGATATTTAACTAAGACTGAAAGTTGCAAGCTTCAGCTTCATCATATCCAACAGACTACTCACCTATTGGTAAATGTTTACTGTAACCTAACCTCTCCTGAGGGGCGGCCGCCCTCACGATTCACCTATATGGTTCTTAGAAGGCGGAAGTCGAGGAAACTAGGGAAGTAGAGAAGAAAGTAGAGAGAAAAGAAGAAGTTTGAAACGTAGAAAGTGGAAAATTGTGATCTCTGCCTATCCTCATGAGAAAGAGGCGTGAGTGTATATATATGTCGAAGTTTATACATAGTTAAATTTATATATGTATAGTTGGTTAAGAGGATTAAATTTGATTGTCATTGTACCGGAACTGAGTGAACACCGGGACGTCACATGACTGAAAACGAGTCTAGTTAAATGTGTGACAAAACTCGGGCGGAATCGTGTTTGAAAGTTACGCGAGCTTTTCTTCTTCTGTGACTAGCGACGAACGAGGGTGGCCTATTTTTATAATTGCATACCCCGGCTGAGGAGAGCCGGCGGTTATGTGGAGCTCTTCTCCCCAGAAGAGGGAAGCCTACTCACTAAAGACCTCAGCGATGTAGGTACGCTAAGCGACATCCGGGTACCCTCAGCCTCCGCTCCGCTGCCGATGCAGGGGAGCCCTCCTCGGGGGGCTACAATAGCTCCCCCGATCTCCTCCACAGCTGACCAATATACCTAAGCGATGGCGTAAACAACGGGCTTGTACGAAGCACGCTGACTTGATAAATTTATACGTGTATGGTATTATTTGTATAATTGGATGGCCTGTAAGCCTGAGACCGACACCATGAATCCGGTCTCAAGAGAAGAGAACTTTAACCAATTAACGCCGTCGTCACATATAATTATTATCTAACAGAGATTTGATTCGTGGTCGAGGACGTACTAATACAATTTAAGAGTACGGTACGGTACGGTTTGAGATCAGTATCTTTAGTGATCCCGGCGGCCATTACAGTACAACTAACAGCGTTTGTAAGTATACCTATAAATAAAATAAATTAAAAATTAACGAATGATCCCGCTTTCGGCATCGTTAATCCATCCCAATTACGTAACAGCGTAACTCCATTAACCGCCGGCCATAAGCGGTGCTGTGCCAAAAATAAATCAAATCTCACTTGTCAGGAACGTCCATAACTAGTAAGTTATGCTGCCGTCGCGTGCGTCTGAAACGTTAGATTTATGCGGACAACGAGAGCCGTAATTTGATGGGGCAAACAGTACTAGGGGGAGCGGTGGTGACGCTGACCTTGTAAGAGATTCGTGATTCAAGCCTGCCTTGTACTGATGTGTTATTAGAACTTCGAATTCCTTGACGCTGTTCCGATATCACGTGATAGTCGCTGATGAGTCGCTGATGAAACTAGATTCATCTGGTTACCTATGCAACAGACAAACTGGCTTTGTTAAGTCAAAGTCCCATATAATATTTAAAAATACTACAGAAAAATATATTACATTTTAACATATTGTATTTTTTTAATGCATAGTGAGAAAAACTAATTTTTAATTAAAAATAACTAAATTCACCTGTGTGAGTAGCTACCATAGCCGTCCGTCCGGTCCGTGTCCGTCCGGTGTAATATGCTGGCTCGTAGGTTTGCACACTGTACAAAACAAGTTAAAGTAACATTATTTAAGGCTTACTGCCAGACCTTCTACACATGCAGCCTGTGGACCAGTTTTGCACAGCGGGTATATGGCGCACTGCGCGTACAATATAACAATGCGTTCAGAATATTACTGGGGCTGCCACGTTTTTGCAGTGCGTCCGGGATGTTTGCTGAGGAGCATACTGATGACTTTCCATCAATCATCAGAAAAAGGTGCGCCTCTTTGTTAAGGCGTGTGCGTGGCAGCCCGAATGGTATATTGTGCGTATTGGCCGACCGGTGGGACTCGCCAATGTTAAGGAGGTGGATGCGGCTGCATGCTAGTGGCCCCTCCTATATATAATAATTATTTTATTTTTGTTAATTTAATTTGTGTGTTTAATTTTTATGATTTTAATTTATGTGTTTTAATTTTAATGTATATTTATTTTTAATTTAATTTGATTTAGTAGTTTTTATGATTTTGACATCTGATTCTGATTTTATTTATTTATTTGTAACTAATTCCTATTTCTGTGTTTATTTAATTACCAATATGGATTTTAATTATCTGAAATAAATGAATTTATTATTATAGCTACTGATCAGAAATCGGAATGAAAAATCATCCCGTTGCCAAATTCCTAAGAGGAAAAAAGTAAAGAATTTATCAATATGGGAGCGCTCCGAAATTTATTGTCAACGCTTGGACGCGTGCTCACGTCGTGCTCGGGCTCTTAATTGACAGATCTCGAGACAGTGAACAACCAATTTTCTTTGAATTAGTATCATTAATAAATTGCGGTATTTTTACATATGCACAGATTACACGAGTAATTACAGACCACACAATTATATGCAAATAAGCACGGGAAGGCTGACAGCAAATTTCGGACCGCATCCGTATCATATTATTAATGTCTATGATTTTCTATGATTGTCTATGATTCATGTATTAAATGTCATGTTGGGCAAAGGGTAAATCATAATAGTCCATCATGATGCTTATGTAACTCTATTAATATCAAATTGAGTGAAAATAACATACAATGCAGGTACATTGCAACGATACAGAAAATTATCACATTAAATCTTAATAACTGTCAGTTGCAATCAAAGGAGATAGCTAAGTACAGTATGGGCAATTGCCCTTGCAATGTACAAATTCTGGATGTAGTTGCATCTAATGCTGGGTATCTGAAAGTTAATATGTGATATAAAAAAAGTTCTTGAAAAACATATCATAGAAACTACAACTAGAGAATTTGCTATGAACTTTAGGTAGGCATTTTAGTACAGATAAAATAACTGGGTAATATATTACTATTGTAGTGAATGATTTGAAGTCGGCAAGTAGGCACAATACACAACAGGTCTGTTTAGAAAAGCAGGGTCAGTATTAAAATCAAAAATCAAGTGATATCGCAACGAACAATCGAACAAATAAAAGTCGTATAACATCTGACATTGACATCTGACATTTTTAAAGTGCTGTGATAATAAACTCTCAATACAATAACATCGATTAGGAAATTGATATTATCGTGTGAATAAAATACTTATTTGTTGTTAATTGTTTTCGACGTATAACATTAATTAAACATTTCTGTACAGAAAATATTCTTCTCTATTACTTAATGATTTTTATTGAATTATTTTATTTAATAAAACAAAAAAATTTATCCGCTATGTCCGTATATATCGATTATTTTGTATATTGACCGAAACTACAATATCGATTATCTCGTTTAAATGTCAACACTATTCAAGTTCGGAAAATAGGAAATCAAGTTTAAAACTTTTTACTTAATTATTTTTTCACGACAGTTCTAGGAAAATAATAATCATGTAACAATTCATTAATGAAAATAAATGAAAAAATATAAAAATTACGAGGCACTGACACAATTTATACATGTTAAGGGCAGTCGTTTAGCCATCTCCTTTGATAGGAAGAAAGTTACATATTCAAGGGTTTAGAAAAATTAATAAAAAGGTTATTTTTGTTTTTTTATTCGGTTTTAGTGCCAACAATTAAATAAATTTAAAATTATGACTTATAGTGTGTTGTCGCAAAACAATAATGCTTTTGACATTATTATCATAAAATAAATATTCGTCTAAGGTAGTAGTAGATAGTCCACTTGGCTGAGAAGGTTCACCACCAAACAAACTGAGCTTCCTTAAGTACAAGCTTAGTTTGTTTGCCTTCTTAGCTTTGAAAACTAAAACCTAGAAATATAAACGGAATGGGGATAACACATTTTTGTTTGTTTTTATTATATAGGAATCTTTTCATGGAAAATGTTTGCATAATTATAAATATTGTATTAAATTGGATTATTAGCAAAACTTAAGTACCCATTTGATGTTTCCGATACAAATCTTGATAGAGAAGGGAATATGTTGATAGGGAAGGAAATACGAGTATAGTTTGATACTCGAATACTTAATCTTGTAAGTACTGTTTTTACACGAGGTCATACTCGTACATTGGTACTTAAATGGTCCTGTACTGTGCGGTTCCAAAGGAATTTCAGTACACTTCGATTGTGGAATGAGCTTCCTGCCGAGATTTTCTCAGAGGGCTACGGTATGGGGTTCATTAAAAAGGGAGTAAACAGTTTTTTAAGAGGTCGGCGGTAACCGATTACAATAGGGCCGTACGCCTGCATGGCACTATCTTAGTATAAAAAATGTATAAGCAAGTATCAGTAAATTCATATTTTGGAAGAGATCCTTTATCTTTATTTATTATTTGAGAGGAATAGAGAAAGAAAATGTGCGCACGCATTACTTTCTTTCGCTTATATCCCCCACTCAATTCCCGTTCGCCTCGTCCGATCACACTTTTCGTAACGCTAACTTCACGCAGCCAGCGTACTTTTTACGGCCGTTTCACTTTGAAAAAATATAAAATCTACGCAACTAGCTCATTCGATGGTAGATAACATATGTATTGGAGCATAGCCAACAGAAACAACATGCAACAGATCAAAGAACCCGTAACGTTAGATATGTACTTTAAAGTGAACAGTGTGTGGTTGCAGGGAGTTATGATTGATATAATGTAAATATATTGGGTTTCAACCTAGCTTTTAATGTTTGGTATATATTATTTTTATTTTTAATTGGCTGTAACCTGTTTTTCTACTTATCATTCAATAAATAAATAGACCATCGTCGGTGGTGCTGTGTCTTGGCATATGTCAGTATTGATTAAATGTATGCATGAAACTTAGTAACTATCATATGTATGTTGACATAGGTAAGAGGTAAGCAAAATAGTTAAGTGCTTTTTTTTTTTTTATTCCTTACGGTGGCAGACGAGCAAATGGCCCACCTGATGGTAAGTGGTAACCATCGCTCATGGACATCTGTAGTGCCAGGGGCACAGCTGAGCCGCTGCCTACCTGGAGAGAAATACTCTTTTTAAGCCTCGTTTGAAGTTAGACATATCGTAGCGCTCAGGAAACATCGCAGCTGGGAGCTCATTCCAGAGTTTGCATGTACGCGGAAGGAATGAACGCTGAAACCGAACTGTACTAGACAAGATCGGTTCCAGGTGATATGGATGAACTCTACTGCGGTGACGGGTGGTGCGATGGTAAAAAGGTGACGAAGGCACCATTGCAAATAATTCCTCAGAGCACTCTCCGTTAAAGAGCCTATAAAGAACACACAGAGAGCCAAAGTCTCTCCGCTGCTCCAAGGTCTCTGTTGAGGCCGTAATATTGGGATCACCGATGATACGGAAAGCACGCCTTTGCAGGGAATCAAAAGGGTCGAGTTGATATTTGGGGGCTCCAGCCCTGCTTATAATAAATACCCCCTTTTTTCTACTTGCTACAATCCAAACATACTTCTACTGCAAGCATGCATTGAATTGCATACCCCGGCTGCGGAGAACCTCAGCGATGGCGTCATCAGGCGTTGTGGGATCGAGTATCGCATCTGAGGACCCCCGGCCTTCGCTCCCCTGGATGCGGGGACATAGGGGAGCCATTCTTGGGGGATCTGGGGGTGAGGCCCCCCGGGTCACCTCCACAGGTGCGACGAAGCTCGCGCCTATGCAGGTGACCCGGCTCCCTCAGGCCAGGCTATCTGGCCCGAGGCCGCTTCCTTCGAGCGGGATCGGCCAAGTTGCTGTCCTAACTTTTATTTAATTAATGAATTAAAAATGTCATTATCTTGATAAGTATGTTTAACCCAATTCATTTCATTAGTCTATTATGCATACTTTTTTATTCTGACACGTGTATTTTGATTATACCCCTTTAATATTGAGACATTCAAACTCAACAACGAGAAAACAAACTTACCTTTCACCGAAGCGTCCCATCCCACCAAACAAAACCCCGATGTTATTAATATGAGCGTTCGTGAGCGCGTTTCGAAAAAGGGTTTCGCTTGTTTGCCAGCGAAGGCGCCAGCGCTCGCTGTATTTGTATATGAAAATTGTGCCTAATCCGTATTTGCTCAGCCCATCCCCGCAAACACGGTGGAAATGGGAGAGTAGGTCAACTTTGTATAAAAGCGAACTTGGGTTCGCACACTGACATCTATCAATGCAAAATGCTCGCAACTTGCGCAAGTTGTGATTTAGAAGCAGCACTTTGCTCCAGTAAATCCCGTTCGCCTAATAGTAGTGCTTAAACTTTTTTTTCTATTAAGGATCATGCTAACTTGTAACTTGGATTTGTGCGCACCGACATACATCATAAGCCAAAATCTTTGCAACTTGCGGTACATGTGACTTAGAAGCTGCATTTCGCTCCAGCAAATCCTGACCACCTAATAGATAGTGCTTTTTTTAATTTAGGATGAAAATGTTTGTGGAGCATTGCATTCCTATTTTATAAAGAACGTTCTGTATAATGGTGTAAAGAACGGAAAGGTCTATGGAAGAGACTCAAGTCAAGAGTCACCTGCCTTCTGAAAGTTTGCTAATTGATTTAAATATGGCAGGTGGTGAGTTGCCGCCCTCTAAATGAACTCCCCAATAAAGCACACCAATATTAATGTAAAGGGAGTAACATTAGTGTAAACGGCTAACGGTGTAGAGAGGTGTGTCTGCGGCAGCGATCGAGACGCCGTCGGCATCATAACATTATTATACTTCCGCCCTTCGAGCATCTGCTCTTGCGACTTCACTATAATTGTTCTAAAATTTTGATTTATTAACTCCCCTGAATTGTTTTAAATCAGAAAAATACATTAAAAAAACATTTACACATCCAATCACACAATATCATACCCGCAAATCACATACGCAATAAAAATATAAAACACACAAACATAAACACAAACACAACTACAGACACATCTATTTAATGAGACGATGGAGGGCTGCTCTAAAACCGTTTTGAATCGAAAATATCGAGAAGATCATTAAAGTGCCTGCACATCCTATTTAACGAGGTGAATTGCTTTTAAGCACCGTACCTGTCAATGGCTAATCAAGAGGCGTGTGTTTGACTCTCCCGGCGGGATGCAGGGCATACCCACTAAATCACCTCGAAACACAGTTTCTTCAGATCAGCCTTGCACAACCCGGCCAGCCACGGGTCGGGTATTACGAGTAGGGGATTACCGTGGACATAAAAGTAATTCCCAGACAGGAGAGCTTTTGCATGCGCGCTTGAGGAACCACCTAAGCGCACAGGCCACACCTTGGGTGGTCATTGAGAGGCTCGCCGTCAACCAGCCATCCATTTGTGTCGGATAGGAATGGTGAGTGCCTGCACATCCTAGTCACAGGATTGTAAAAAGAGGTATTGTTTCTATGCAACTGCAAAAGAAATTTAGTTGGATTTCGAAACATACTCGTGTTAAAATAATGTGGTCAATAAATCTGGTGAGTCAAAAATTCCAGAGAAAGAAGTTCAAACCTTCCCCTGAACATGTTATCATCCTCAAAAACCATTCCTGTACACATTCGATACGTGTAACATGCCCTGAATAGAAGAAGACCAAATCGAATAGAAACACCATATAATATCATTGTGCAATATGCTACGACTATGAAAACACAATCACAGCGGAATCATTTCCTTAGACATGTTGGCACCGTTCCAGTATTGTTTTGGCCGTCTTAGTGGTAAAGCGATCGACACCACCAGATGCTTGTTGGGAGACTTGAGATGTGATTTACCATGGAGGCAGAAAAATTGGTCAGAGCTAGAATCTGAAGATTACTGACTGAAATTCTAAGGATTTTTTTTTATTGTTATCAAAGTTATTATAAACATACAAGAATTAGATATAGTACAGTTAATTCATGTTGTTTAATTTACATTGTTTACTTGGTAATATGAGTATTATTTTGAGTATCTTCTTTGAGATATATTTTCTCTCAGGAGAGAGATGCTGAGAATCCTCACAAGAAACACGAAGCGTGCCTAAGGTACCACCGCAACCCCTGCTGCAGAGCTCTGCTATAGAGCCTGCAGCGGATAATGGTCATACGGATCGTACGAGGCTACTGTACAATCTCGTACGAGGCGGCGACGGTTCTGGGACGCTGCCCTTCATTCGACATCTTGGCCGATATGTACGCGGCGACGTATGCGTCGCGGCGTGTCGACCGGGGGAGCGATGGGGGGAGCACCCTGGAACCCGCGCACGAAGTGCCTAAGCGGGAGTGGCACCGACGGATTGTGGCGGCCTGGCGTGCGCAGCTCGAATTACGGATCTGCGCGCGCCAGCGGGCCGTTGGTGCCGTACTCCTGCACCTCGCAGCTTGGCTCCACGGGAAGGAGGAGGTCACCTACCGATTGACTCAGATACTCACCGGGCACGGCTGCTTCGGTGAGTATCTGTGTCGAATAGGACGGTAGGGATCGACACATTGCCACCACTGAGCATCCGACCTCGACTCGGCCCAGCACACGCTAGCGGAGTGTCCCGCGTGGGCATCCGAGCGCAGAGTCTTGGTCGCAGAGATCGGGCGAGATCTGTCTCCGTCGGCATTAATTACGACAATGCTGGCGGACGAGGGAGGTTGGAGGGCTGTGGCCTCCTTCTGTGAAGCAGTGATGCTCCAGAAGGGGGCCGCCGAGCGGGGTCGGGAGATGGCCGATCCCGCTCGAAGGAGGCGGCGCCGGGCTCGGTAGCACAGCTGCGGCGCCGCCGCGGGTCGCCGGCGGGCGCGAGGAAGTCGCGACCGCTACGGCGAACCGGGATGGACCACGCCCCTTCCGTGGCCGGGGGGCGTCGTCGGTGGAGGAGACCGTGGGAAGTAGTGAGCCTCCCCGGAGGAGGGCTCCCCTGTATCGACGGGGGAGCGGAGGCTGGGGATTCCCGGAAGTAGCTTGGTGTTCCCGGGGCTCCCTACATGCCTGAAGCAGGCCATCCCTGAGGTTTTTAGTGGGTAGGCCTCCCCCTTCTGGGGAGGAGAGCCCCACATAACCGCCGGCTCGCCACCGCCGGGGTATGCAATTTAATGCATTTTCCTCAGAAAAAACAAAAAAGGTAGGTACCACTGCAAATGCTAGTGATTATGTCGGACTTCTTTCGACTAAACTCAGCCTGAATCTCGACCTTAATTGGAGTTTGAGATTATTTGAAACTGCTGTATATATAGGTCAGCGCTGAACTTGCCATTTCCTAAAGTTGCGATTACTCTCCATCCAAGCCGTAAGGCCCTTATGGCTAAGAGTCAGGCTGTGTTTAATCGGTAAGTCATCCTGATCGAGCCATCTCGATCGATTACGGTGGTATGCATGAGGATTCTGTCTCTCCTCTTCAAAAGGGAAGAAGAAACAAAAAGACAATCGTAGTTCAAACACAGCTCTATGGATAAAATAAATTAGTATCGAAAAGGGATGGGTAGAATATAATACAGTGGTATGGATTGGAATAAAACGGATTTAAAAGAAATGTATTGAAATTGCAGAGAATGGATAATGAAGACACGTTTGGCGTAGTTAGCATTTAGGCGGTCGAGTGATCGGCTATTAGGCAACGGGTCGCGGGTTCGATTCTCGTACAGGACAGATATTTTGTGTCAACTACAAAAATTTGTTCCGGGCTGGGTATTTGTGCATTTGAGGTTCTATGTTTGTGACTTTCTTTTTTATCTTAAAAGTAAAGCGACATCTATACTAATATTATAAAGAAGTAAAGTTTGTGTGTTTGTATATTTGTTAATTGTAAGGGGTAATCTCGGGATCTACTGAACCGATTTTAAAAATTCTTTCACCAATAGAAAGCCACATTATTGCGGAGTGTCATCATCATCATCATCATCATCATCATCGATTTTAAAAATTCTTTCACCAATAGGTAGCCACTTTATTGCTGAGTGTCATCATCATCATCATCATCAATCATCATCATCATCATCATCAGCGGACGGCGCGCGATGGCTTCGGGTTTAATTTACGAGTAGTTCGCTTTCGTGCTCGCTTCGGGGATTATTAATATTATGCCCAACGAAGTGGGCGCGGGTCAGCTAGTTTAAAATAAATGGCATGTAATAGAACGGAATAAAATGGAAAGGTATGGAATTAAATGAAATAGAATTTAGAGATTTTAGTTTGATTTTAGAATACAATTCGAAGTCTCATATATTTAAGCGGCATTGCAGCATTATGAACATGTTACATTTCTTAAAATGTCGGTTAATGCTTTTGTATGGAGTAACAACAGCTTCCGTCTCGGTGTTTGCTTTTCATTCAGCTTTCAGAAAGTTCTTATCTCTTCTGGGCTTTGTTGATATAACGAGTATTACAATTTTCAATTGGTAAACAGCAATAACGCACTGAATAAAAAGTAGGCTGCTAATGCGTTTAAAATTAACTGTTATTACCTTGAATTATGTATTTATTTACGACTAGCTATGCCCACGACTTTGCATGGAATCGTAATTTTAGGTTGCATTTTTAATGACAGAGTGTTATAAACGTAAGAGTAGACAAATATAATCAGAAAGCTTCGAACTGCTAAGCTATCGGGAGTTACGCGTGTTATTGTGAGTCGACCATAAAATATAGACTTATGCTGTCGTGGGATATATTTTAAATATATTTATGTAGAACATTTCCGTCATACATGATTTCTTTGTAGCTTTAACCATTAAGGTTGCACACGCGACGGAAGCTTAAAAAATGGAGTAACTTCTCTCATTTTCCCAATATTTTCCTTCACTGCTCTGCTCTTATTTATTGTAGCGTGGTGAAAAGTATACTATAACTAGCTCAGGAGTATGAAAAATAATTGTACCAAGATTCGTTAAAATCCGTGTAGAAGTTTTTGTTTCTGTAACTGTTATTTTATATATTAATTTTACTGATTGCATTTTTGGCATCAGTGGCGATCCCCAATCCCCCCTGATAGTTATTTTGGAAATATATTTAATGTACAAAATTGACCTCTCTACAGATATATAAGTATAGATTAAATATATTTTAGCTTATTTCTTGTATTTTTCCACCTAACTTTGTTGTGTAGTTTTCTACAAATGAAACACAAAATATACAAACTTTATTGTAGGAAATGTTTTGAAATTAAAACAGCAATAAGGTCATATATCTGCACTGTTTATTTATTTTATTTGTGTACAGATACGGACTTTATGCTAATTAGACTATCTACCAGTCAAAGATGGGGTAAGTATGTAGATAAAGTGAAAGGCAGTAATGGCCGTTTTCACCAACCTTGTCTTAGCTTAGGTGACTACTAAGTGACATGCTGTCACTTTTTATATTAACTGAAAAGAGTGAGACAGCATGTCTCTTAGGAGTCGCCTAAGCTAAGACAAAGTTGGTGAAAACGGCCATAAGTGTATTATAATGATACTTTAAAACATTAATTGTACATTATATAATACAAATCTCTACTAATATTGTAACCCAGAAAGTTTGTAAGTATGAATGTTTGTTACTCTTACACCGTAAAATACCGAATGTATTTTAATGAAACCTTACATTAATTTAACTTGTACATTAAAATAATACATAAGGCTACAATTTGGCTACAAAATACGCCACGCAATATAAGCTATTTGAAATACTACTCACCTAGTTACGCGCCTAAAGAGGATATCTGATAGTTTATTAAATTCAAGTAAATAGATTGAAGATTGTAATGCGTTAGGTTGCTATATCCTTACTAATATTATAAAACGGAAAGTGAGTTTGTTTGTTTGTTTGTTCCGCTTTCACGCCGTAACTACTGAACCGATTGCTTAGAATTTGCAGACGTAAAGATAAAAGTCCGGATTAAATAATAGGGCACTTTTTATCTCGGAAAAATCGATAGATCCCACGAGATGCGCAATAAAACTACCGCACAGATTTTCATGTGGTTTTCATAATTAGAGTGATTCTTGAGCAAGGTTTTGTGGTATATTTTATCTCGGAAAAAACGATAGTCCCGCGGGAAGCGCGATAAAACCTTCGCGCCATAAACAGACTTCCGCGCATATGTAGCCGTGGGCAAAATCTATGACCTTCTATAGACCCAATCCCGAAATCCACGCGGGCAAAGCCGCGGGCAGGAAGCTAGTCTTTTTTATAAATAAATAACTAAGCTCTGTGAGGCTTGTGTTATGGTATCTAGGTTTGGGGATACATATACACAAATATTTTTAATAGATATTATATAGACTTTAAAATTTTATCATTAAACATTAGAAGTATTCAACGCAATTTTGATGATTTAGTAATAGCGTTACAACGACTTGACTTAAGTGTCGATGCCATTGTTCTCACAGAGTGTTGGCTAACGGAGGATCTGGTAATTCCACATTTGCCCAATTACTCAATGTACCGCTCAGGCACACAGGGTAACAGAAGTGGGGGTGTAGTGATTTATGTCAAGTCCACCTATAGCGTCGTAAAGAAAATAGCAAATATCAGAGATGCAGATAGTCTTCTACTGACACTAAATAACCATATTTCAATCCTAGGAATTTATCGCTCACCTTCCATTCATGTAATCGACAACTTTATTGACTCTCTCGATCTTGTGCTCGGGGATCATCGTTCTTATCCTAAAATGGTCGTCGTTGGAGACTTTAACATTGACCTGAGCAATACTACAAGCTCTCAGGCTGCCGATTATCTGTCACTTATGGCATCACATAATTTACTCCCCGCAATAACTCTGCCCACGAGAGGTAAGGCTTGTCTGGATCATATCTTCATTAAATCTCGTTCAGCTTCTACTGGCGTTGTCTGTGCATCATCAATTACTGATCATGATTGTGTACTTGCCGGACTGATGTACAATAATGGGTCTACACCCGTACCAAGACGACGGCTCAAAATTAATTTAAACGCAGTCGTGGAGGAAATCAATAATACTAATTGGTTGACAGTTACTGCGGAAAAAAACATGGAATCTGCAATAAACGTATTCTACGAGCTAATTAATTCAGTCATTGCTGAGAATACCCGGGAAGTTCACTGTGGACGTAAAACGTTCAACCTAAAACCATGGATAACCGCTGGTCTCATTAGATGCATGAAAACTCGTGACAGACTTCATAGTGACCACAGAAAACATCCCAATGACCCCACTCGACATAAAATTTACATCCGTTACAGGAACTTCTTGACTAAACTCTTGCGCAAAATTAAAATTGATTATTATGCCCATCAACTGGAACTTGCAAATAACAATCCAAAAAAGTTATGGAAAGTAATTAAGAGTGTGTATCAACCATCTGGAGATAGTAGTAGTGCCTCTGAACTTCTAAATCCTAGTCATGGTTCCGCGGAACAGCTTCGTCACGTTAATTGCCATTTCTCTACCGCGGGTAAAAGTTTGGCTACTGATATATTACAAAAACTTGACGTAACGGAAGATGTCCTGTCAAGGGCTCACAGATCGGAAGTGTTGGTCACACACTCTCTCTTTCTACACCCCACAGATCCGCTCGAAGTTACTAAAATAATAACTGGTCTTAAGGGTGGGGGTGCTCCAGGCATGGATGGCTTGAATTCGAATTTAATAAAAAAATGTTCACAATCACTATCAGTACCGCTGACTCACATATTTAATTTAAGTCTAGAGTCTGGTGTATTCCCTAACCGATGGAAGGTAGCTGTTATATCGCCGATGCACAAGGGTGGGCCTAAGGAATCACTAAACAACTACAGACCGATAGCTCTGCTAAGTGTTCTTTCTAAGGTGCTTGAAAAATTAGTCGCAAATCGCCTTGTTTCATTCCTGGAAAAGGAAAACCTAATATCGACCAGACAATTTGGATTTAGAAGGGGGAGATCTGCAGAGGACGCCGTATCATTGTTAGCCAATACAGTGTCCGCACATGTGGACACTGGAGATAGTTGTTTGGGTGTTTTTCTTGACCTGGCTAAGGCCTTTGACACGATATCAATCAATTTGTTATTAAAAAAACTGCAACATTGTGGTATGAGAGGTGTTTGCATCGACTGGTTTACAAGCTATCTATCTGGCCGAAGACAATGCGTAAAGATTGGTGATCAACTGAGTTCGGAGCTTCCTGTAGACTTTGGTGTTCCACAAGGCAGTGTCCTTGGCCCGATTCTTTTCACCATTTACATCAATGAAATCGTGAATCTGAAAGTGGACAATGCGGAAATAATTGCATACGCAGACGATATGGCGGTACTGTTTTTCGGAAGAGACTGGGAACAGGCACGTGAGCATGCTGCGACGGGCTTATCACAAATAGGCAGTACCTTAGACCGTAACCTTCTCACCCTTAATGTGAATAAGACCAAATATATTGCATTTTCCAAGACGGCGGCGTCCAGCCTGGGGCACAGTCTACCACTACGTTGTATGTCATGTCCACTTGATACACATGATAATAACGGCTGCTCGTGCTCGATTGAACGGGTGAAATCAATCAAATACCTGGGACTCACAGTTGATGAAAACCTAAACTATAAACAACACATTTTTGACTTGTCTGGTAGAGTGAGACGCCTAATATATATTATGAAGCTACTTCGCGACTGTATGCCTCCAGATGTGTTAAAACTTGTATACACGTCCCTTTGTCAGTCGTTACTTCAATATTGTATCTCAGTTTGGGGTAGTGCGCCTAAGACCCATTTCATACTGATCGAAAGAGCACAGAGATCTCTCCTCAAAGTCATGTTAAGAAAACCTTTCCGTTACCCGACGAATAACCTATATAAAGAGTGCAGGGTCCTGCGTGTTCGTCAACTGTTCATATTGAGTGCCATTTTAAAAACGCACATAACTCTAAAACATCGAACAGATTACGCACTCATAAAGAGTAAACGCGTCTTTAGGATACCTTTACCCATAGCAAAATCTGGAATTGCTAGACGCTGTCCCAGATACTCACTTCCTTGCGTATACAACAAGGTTAATACAGTAACTGACATAGAAGAGGTCTCTCTTGTTAAATGTAAGAGGGTTATTATGGGCTGGCTATACTCTCTCACTTATGATGAAACAGAAAACTTAATGCCCTCTACTTCAATATAAATCTCTGATACCCCACACAACGGTATGCCCTGTTTCATTTATTTGTTTCATTTATTTATTTATTATATACGTACACACCACACACTCTCTCGGTTAGTTATACTGTCTTATATACCTATTCACATAATTTAACACACACACACGCACACACACACACACACACACACACACACACACACTCACACACACACACAAATAGATCCACAAAACATAAAAAAAATATATATATAGAAATGATAGCCATAATTTAGACTAGGGTTATTATATTGTCGTCCAACTTAGAAAGTACATATAATTAGAAGTATTAGTGCACATACATAATCATAGTATTGTGAGCACCTGCGGAACTCAAGATACAGGCTTTCGTCTAGTTTGAGTTCCGCTGGTACCTGATTTGAACGCCCATTTTTATGCAATATCAACATAGTTTTGAAATGTGTTGGGCCATGTAACTCGGTGTTGGTTAATAAAGACTTATTATTATTATTATTATTATATACAACTAAAGATTACGACATTATGAAACCGGTGTACTAACCGCTCAGGTGTTTACATTTGGAAATTGTCCTATTTTTTTGTAAATTGTTCTGTTGTAAACAAATAGCTGAGATTAAATAAATTTTGTTATAATCCAGTTAAAATTAAATCATAAAGGCTTACAATAGTTGGATGAAAGGTAGATTGTGTATTTGGAATAAATTATTTATATTATTCTCGTACCTGCTTATAATTCATTTCAGAAGCAATTTTGAACTGTTTTACAATTCTATTTTACAGATTTTTTTCTGATGAAATTGGAATTGTTATTTTGTATGTAAATTACTTTTGGGCTTAATCTAGATTGTTTTTATGTTTAGTTACTTAACTGAAGCTGACTAACGAGTATCAAGTATCACGTATCAAGCATCCAGTATCAAGGAACAAGTATCAAAAATCAACTATTAGGTGTCAGGTATCTAGTATCATTCACCTTGTATCAAGTAATCGTTCTCATGTGTCAAGTATAAGGTATTGAGAATCAAGTATCAGGTACTAAGTATCCGTATTTGGTGCATAATGTTGCCCTGGTGCACGAAGGTTCCTCCTTCTGTGAAGCAGTGATGCTCCAGAAGAAGGCCGCCGAGCGGGGTCGGGAGATGGCCGATCCCACTCGAAGGAGGCGGTGCCGGGCTCGGTAGCACAGCTGCGGCGCCGCACGGATCGCCGTATCCGCGGGCGCGACATTCTCGCGCCCGCCGGCAACCCGGGAGGGACCACGCCCCTCCCGTGGCCGGGGGGCGTCGCTGGTGAAGGAGATCGGGGCAGGTAGTGTAGCCTCAAGGAGGGCTCCCCTGGCTGAGCAGAGGCTGGGAGTTTCCGGATGTCGCTTGGCGTTCCCGGGAGCTCCCTACATGCCTGAGGAAGGTCATCCCTGAGGTTTTTAGTGGGTAGACCTCCCCCTTCTGGAGAGGCGAGCCCCACATAACCGCCGGTCCGCAGCAGCCAATATGCAATTTAATGCATTTTCCTAAAAGGAAAAAAAAGTATCCGTATTTGGTGCATAATGTTGCCCTGGTGCACGAAGTAAATGCGATCCGCAATACATCCACAGAAATATGCCAATCGCGTCTCGGGGCGCAAACCTTCGGATTGCAACGATACTCTCTATCATGGCCACAATATAACAAGGCTCACTTCATTTCTGGCTCGCTTCCAAAACCATTATAAAACTTTCCGCGCAGCTAAGTAGGGCGGTAATAAAATATTAAAGTGGGTAGAATGAAAACTGCGTAGCTTTTCGCGGGTCGATGCTCCTGGATTTTTTGATTTACAACACGAACACTGAATTGTCTGCCCTTATGGGCGCGGAGACAATGTCATAAATATTAGGAAATATTAGCTCTTTAAGTGGCCGATGTCATAATTGGATGTCCGCTTCGGTTTTATCGTCGTTTTGATACTTTATTCATAAGTATTGTAAGCGTCGGGGTCAATCAGACAGGGCACACACAATTATGATATCTATATACAACTGGTATTCCCGGAGGGCTTCAGTATGGGTTCTTCGAAAGGGGAGTAAATAGGTTTTTGAAGAGCAACGAGCGAGTGACACTGCTGGTGTTGGAAGTGTCCATAGATTCGCAGGTCTATTCGCCACCAGAGATGAGGGCTGCGTGCTAAGGTGGCTCCTGATGCACGTTGTTACAGGCCCCTCCGTCCGTGGATTACCCTTATGTCCGGGGTAATCTTCCAAAGGCGCTAAGACCCGACCCTAAACCTGGTCGGGCAGTCCTTTTTTTTTTTGTTCCGCTGAGGAAAATGCATTGAATTGCATACCCCGGCTGCGGAGAGCCGGTGGTTATGCGGGGCTCTCCTCCCCAGAAGGGGGAGGCCTACCCACTAAAAACCTCAGCGATGGCCATCCTCAGGCGTTGTAGGGGGCCTTCAGGATCGAGTGTCGCATCTGAGGACCCCGGCCTTTGCTCCCCTGGGTGCGCTAGGGGAGCCCTTCTCGGGGAGGAGGGATCTTGCCACCTCCTCCCCTCCAACCTCCTACGACGTCACCCTCCGGCCGTCCGGGGGTGAGGTCCCTCCCGGGTCGCCTCCACTCAGGCCAGGCTATCTGACCCGAGGCCGCGAGAGAGGCCGATCCCGCTCGGCGGCCTCCTTCTGGAGCATCACCGCTTCACAGAAGGAGGCCACAGCCCTCCAACCTCCTCATCATCATCCGCCAGCATTGCCGCAATCAACGCTGGTGGAGACAGATCTGGTCGGGCAGTCCTGGGATTGTCCGTAGTAATTGGGTTGCCATGGATGACTAACTATGGACAAACAGGTGGTTTAGTGGGTATGCTCGACGTCTATTGATTTGCCAAATCAACAGGTAAGGTGCGTTCCACCACGTAAAAAAAGGCCTATTTGTCACAATCGTGGTAAAAAAAAAGAAAACCTAAAGGCCTTAACTCAAACTAGCTAACCGCCGTCCGATTGACGCAGCAGCAGCGCAAAATCACCGTGTTCAAATGATGTGATTCTATTAATCAGCTATTAAAATATTTAATTAAAATAAGTAGCCTTTGTTTGTCGTTTCAACGGATGATTAGCTTTAATATCAATTCTTACTTTTGATACCAGTGTATTAAGAGTAAGAATTGACGTTTCGCCCGCGTGAAATTAGTTTTTGTCAATTCTGGTCCCTTATGTCTAAGGTACCAAACTTCATGGTCTAATCTTCAACTCAACCCCTATTTCACTTCCACACTGGTAAAAATTTTACAATGCTAGAACAAATGGTTTTTTGTTTCTTATGACGTGATATTTGACGAACTTGCATACTAACTTTTAACCCTTATTTCACCCCTAGCTGGTCGAATTTTCAAAAATACTAGAACTAATGTTTAATGATTTCTTATCAAGTGCTTAAATATAAAGTTTCATGGTTTTATCTTTTAAAATTAAGAAATCCCATACAAACTTTCAACCTCTATTTCAACCCCTTCATCCTTTTTTTCGAAATAAAAAGTAGCCTATGTTCTGCCTCAGAGTCTAAAGATTGTCTTTACCAAATTTCATCAAAATCGGTTGCGAGGTTTAAGCGGGAAAGCGTAACAGACAGACAGACAGAGTTACTTTCTCATTTATAATATTAGTAGTGCTTTGATACACAAAACAATACGATCGATTATAGATACATTTTTCCTATATACTAAAGCAGACCAGAATAAATTCTTAGGTATGTATGTACAACATGAACGACACATAAGTAGAGTAATACATATATGACAATTTAAAACTTAAATGTAATAATGAGTGAAAATAAACATACAATTTATTAGTCACGTCTTAAACAATATGTTCATCACACGCTTTTTGAATTTTGTGAGACTTTGTTCAAACATATCTACTGTCTCGTGATGAGTCTTTCTGACATCATTGCATTGACCACACATCTTGACAATTGGATTGTAAAAGGAAGTCTTATTTTTGAATACGTGCAGTGAGAATACGTTTGCGAAACCATTACGCGCCCTAGGTTTGATATTAATGTTTACTGATGATAAAATAGGGGGAGAGTCAATCAAGGAATTAATACTTAAGGCATCTCAACCGAGAAGAATAGTAATACTAAATTATATTAATGTTTTTGTACTTTCAGTTTTCTTCATTATGTTAACATTTTTTGGCGCAGATATTAATACATTCATGATCTCACATTTATATTTGAATACGTCATAATTATTGTAGTTAATAGGACAAAGGGATTCCTAAAACACCACGATCCTTCCAGATGACAATTCAGATATTTGTTCAAACGTACGTGACGAGATCGTCCACGAATCGTATGAAGGGATAGATCTAGTCTATTGGGCGCCGAGAAACAGAGCCAATTTTTTGATAATCCGAATTTGTAGAATGTAAATCTTATGGCGTGGGAATACGGGGAGTTACGTTGCAAAGGAATCATGGCCCCATTCATTGACTCAATCTCCAGAGCAAACGTATTGGTTGAGATATCGTCGGCCTCCGATATATAATGCCAAGGCTCATCAAGATAGAATCGGATTTGTTTATGTTAACTTAAAAGAATTCGTGTTCGTCAGGAGTTTTATTCCGAGTCAATATTTTGATGTTTACTTTTCAATGTTCTGTGGAAATATTCGATATGTTACGCTTTACTCTTACTGTTTTGATAGCCTTAACATTATTATAAATAGTATTATGGATATAGATACACTATCATAGGGTGACAGGAAGAAATCCATATTAGAAATAAGTCCGCCAATTGTAAACGTTATTTAGTTTTATGTTGTTCTTACTTTACTTAATGTAACATAACTCTTTATTGCATACCAAAGATGTAAACATATACAAAAAAAAAATACAATAAACGGCCTTGTTGCTAAGTAGCAATATCTTCCAGGCTGCCTTGGACCAAAGGTCGCACATCGGGAGATGACGCCGCAGTGTCACCACTGCGGTGCTCCCGACGACACGTCCGAGCACACACCGTCAGTGTGCTCGGCGTGGCAACAACAGCGCAGCGAACTATCCGCTGCGCTGGGAAACAGCGACCTCTCGCTGCCGAGCGTAGTCGTGGCCATGCTCCGTGGCGAGGCGGAATGGGAGGCTGTCGCCTCCTTCTGCGAGAGCGTCATCTTGCAGAAGGAGGCCACGGAGAGGGAGCGGGAGGAGGATGTCGAGGCCGCTCCCCTCCGCCGCAGACGGATTGGTAGGCGAAGGCGGGCACACGCAAGCGCGGTGTTGCCTATCTAGTGACCCTACCGTGAGGCTGCGTGCGCATCTGGCTAAGCGCGCACGCCGTGGTGAAGTCTCTCTGTCTGGGGGACTGTCCAGTGGTTCTCGGACAGTCGGTTCTTGGTCGAGCCGGCACATGGCGGTTGAATCGCGAGAGCGCACCCCGCCATGTGCCCCGTATGGGCCCAGAGAACTCGGGGGGGGTTTTAGTGGGTAGGCCGGTCCTCTTGACCGGAGAGCCCCACACACACATTGGCAACAACACAAGGTGGCATTTCCCCCCCTCAAAAAAAAAGGTTGCCTTGGACCAGAAAGTACTGAAAGGAGATTTAAATAGAGGATAGGTGCAGTAATTGGACAGGACAGTAGGCTGTAAGTAGTTTAAGTTAAGGAATCATTGATAGAAAGTGAACAAGGACTTGATTCTCTGCCTCCCATCTAACTTTATTTGTCATGTATATATATTATTTAAATATTATATTATTTGATCATCTCTAAACTTGAAGTATTTTTGTAGCTTTTTATGTACTCGTATATCTTCTCTATCTTACTTCTCTGATTATTCTTTAAGAGGAGTATTACTTGCTACATTTACAATACTACTCGTACCTCTAAACTCAAAAAATCATTAAATAACAGTATAATCTGTTGAATGTATTTGACATAAAACAAAAGTTATTAATATAGAATAATAATTGAGAACTAACAAAGTATCTTTGAATCAACCGACAATTACTAATTACCAGCTACTTTTGGTCTAAATTGCTTGTTGAAGTTCCGGAGTCCTTCATTATTGTCTATTGCCGTTTCTGGAAACTTCCCAATCGAGATCCCTAACGCAGGGCGAAATTTGAATATCCTTAGTAATATTCAAACTGGGTGATAATTAAATATCTCCAAGAATGGTTGTGTAAGTTGGCTAACTTGGACTTGTAGTTTGGCCTTTACTTTGTTCACGATGATACAATAGCGCTTAGTTTTGTGTATCAATTGAATCTTGATTGAGGTCTGCGTATTTTTTGCGGACAGCTCGTATATTAATTATAATTATACAATTTAAATTAAAGTAAATTTAATTTGAAGTGTTCAGACTTCAGGCGCGGCATTTTAAAATGTTCACGTCAACTTTCGTCAACCGACGACCTTCAACAAAAAGTGTGATAAAAAACAGAACACTCACCGAAACGCAACGCACACTGTCATCTTTTTTATGGGAGCCATAAAGTTCAAAGTCTTGGCCGTTAAATCTCGGAGATCGCGACTTTACGCAGCTGGGATCGCGCAAGGAACTCGCTGAGGTCCCGTGCCGCTGTTTACGCCTGTGTTTTTAAATAATAAAATATGTTAAGCATGTCATTATCTAACCTACAAAAATATGTATGACATTATTATGAATTATATTACTAAACAAATTATTTTTAATAAAGTTTTTAGAAAGTAATTATCCACGTTTGTCATCATGTCAATCCTAACCATACGCTTATTTACTGTCCGTTTCGGTGTTGATTTATATTCACTTATATATGCGTATCGATATAATTTTGACAAGTGCTTTATTTAGCACTAGCGACCCGCCTGGGCTTCGTACGGGTGCAATGCTTATATGAATATACCTACTACAAAATATCTTTATATACATAACGTGGTTATGGTGATTTATCCTTTTTCTTTTGTGGTCCCAGCCCTCTCCAGCCTGCCCAGAAGGGGGAGGCCTACTCACTAAACACCTCAGGGATGGCCTTTCTCTGGCATGTAGGGAGCCCCCGGGAACGCGAAGCGACTTCCGGGAACCCCTAGCCTCCGCTCCCCTGCCTACAGATCTCTTCCACCGATGACGCCCCCGGCCACGCAAGGGGCGTGGTCCATCCCGGGTCGCCGTATCCCGCGCGCGACCACCTCGCACCCGCCGGCGATCCGCGGCGGCGCCGCAGCTGTGCTACCGAGCCCGGCGCCCCCTTCTTCTAGCGGGATCGGCCATCTCCCGACCCCGCTCGGCGGCCTCCTTCTGGAGCATCACTGCTTCACAGAAGGAGGCCACAGGCCTCCAACCTCCCTCGTCCGCCAGCATTGCCGCAATCAATGCCGGCAGAGACAGATCTCGCCCGATCTGTGCGACCAAGACTCGGCGCTCGGAGGCCCACGCGGGGCACTCCGCCAGCGTGTGCTGGGCCGAGTCGAGGTCGGATGCGCAGTGGTGACAATGTGTCGATCCCTACCGTCCTATTCGACACAGATACTCACCGAAGCAGCCGTGCCTGGTGAGTATCTGAGTCAATCGGTAGGTGACCTCTTCCTTCCCTTGGAGCAAAGCTTCGAGGTGCGGGAGTACGGCACCGAGACGGCCCGCTGGCGCGCGCAGATCCGTAATTCGAGCTGCGCACGCCAGGCCGCCACAATCCGTCGGGTGCCACTCCCGCCTAGGCACTTCGTGCGCGGGTTCCAGGGCGCTCCGCCCATCGCTCCCCCGATCGACACGCCGCGATGCATACGTCGCCGCGTACATGTCGGCCAGGATGTCGAATGGGGGGGAGTGTCCCAGAACCGTCGCCGCCTCGTACGAGATGGTACGGTAGCCTCGTACGATCCGTATGGCCATTATCCGCTGCAGGCTCCGTAGCAGAGCTCTGCAGCGAGGGGACCTCGCGCAGTCTCGCGACCACATGGGGGCCCGATACATGGCCACGGATCGCACGACGCCGTCGTACAGGCGGCGAACTCCATCCCTCGGTCCCCCGAGATTGGGCAGCAGGCGATGCAACGCGCCCGCCACCCTTTTAGCTCGGGGACCAACTGCACGAAGTGCTCCTCGAAGCTCTAACGGCGGTCCAGGGTGAGGCCAAGGTACTTGATGTACGGCCCAACCGGGACCACCGTGGTGGGTTGTCCCTAAGAATTTATCAGCGTTTCTCTACTATATTATGCATGTATTATACATATAGACTTTGTTTTATACTATCTAGTGATTGTCTTCAATTGTTTACAAAGATAGTTAATACTAATTTTATCTGATCACCTTTCAGCTGATACTCGATACTTAACTTCTAAAAGTACTTTTAAAATAATTTTACTGTAGCACTTACAGAAATAGGTATTTTGACTTATTGGTAATATGGATCCTGGCGCAATGGTGGCTTGAAATTGTATTTATTTTTTATAAATAATATATCATTCAAGGAAAGCACAGACTATATAAGACAATAAAAGTTATCACTAACAACAAAATAGCTTGTATTTAGTAATTTTTTATATAAAACATATTTTTTTTTATATAAAATTATTAATAATAATAATATTGACTTGGCCGAACTTTTAAAAGAATTAATATTAGAGTGTCCAGGACTTCCTCACGTTCAAAAGACACTTTTTTTGTTCCGTACTGTCGGGCAAATTATGCTAAAAATTCCCTTTTCCGGCGTTCTTTTAATTTTTACAATAAATTACAATTTGATATTGATGTGTTTTGTGACTCCCTGGGGGTATACAAAAATAAACTAGCGTGTCATTTTTTCATAAACTATAGATGTCTTCTTTTTTTTAATTTTCATACCTTTCCATTCAAGCCGTAGGGCCTAATGGCCAAGGCTCAGGCTGAGTTTAGTCGGTAGGTCTGTTGGGTCGAGCCACCTCGATTCACCAGGAGTCCGACATAATCAACGCATACCTGCTTGCCTGTTGCGTTGGTATCCATGAGGATGCTCAGCCTCCTCTCCTGAGAAAGAAGAAAAAAAAATACTTAGATGCTGCTGAAGAACTGAACTTGTTAAAACATGTCTTCAAAATCTAACAATCCATTTTATATTTACTCTGAGAAAACATGAGATATGTACAGCTTTGTACACCTGCTTTGTCACATAGATAAGCACTTAAACTTAGATTGATAGAACGGCACTTTTTTTTTTTTTTGTTTCCCTGAGGAAAATGCATTAAATTGCATACCCCGGCTGTGGCGAGCCGGCGGTTATGTGGGGCTCTCCTCCCCAGAAGGGGGAGGCCTACCCACTAAAAACCTCAGGGATGGCCTTCCTCGGGCATGTAGGGAGCCCCCTGGAACATCAAGCCCCTTCCGGGAACCCTCAGCCTCCGCTCACCTATCTAGAGGGGAACCCTCCTCGGGGGAGGCTACTGCCTCCCCCGGTCTCCTCCACCGACGACGCCCCCCGGCCACGGAAGGGGCGTGGTCCATCCCGGGTCGCCGTAGCAGTCGCGACTTCTCGCGCCCACCGGCGACCCGCGGGATAGAACGGCACCTTTTTTTTTTTTTTTTTTTTTTTGTTCCCCTGAGGAAAATGCATTAAATTGCATACCCCGGCTGTGGCGAGCCGGGGTTATGTGGGGCTCTCCTCCCCAGAAGGGGGAGGCCTACCCACTAAAAACCTCAGGGATGGCCTTCCTCAGGCATGTAGGGAGCCCCCGGCACACAAAGGCCACTTCCGGGAACCCCCAGCCTCCGCTCCCCTCTCTAGAGGGGAGCCCTCCTCGGGGGAGCTACCACCTCCCCCGGTCCCTCCACCGACGACGCCCCCCGGCCACGGAAGGGGCGTGGTCCATCCCGGGTCGCCGTAGCGGTCGCGACTTCCTCGCGCCCGCCGGCGACCCGCGGCGGCGCCGCAGCTGTGCTACCGAGCCCGGCGCCGCCTCCTTCGAGCGGGATCGGCCATCTCCCGACCCCGCTCGGCGGCCTCCTTCTGGAGCATTACTGCTTCACAGAAGGAGGCCACAGCCCTCCAACCTCCCTCGTCCGCCAGCATTGCCGCAATCAATGCCGGCGGAGACAGATCTCGCCCGATCTCTGCGACCAAGACTCGGCGCTCGGAGGCCCACGCGGGGCACTCCGCCAGCGTGTGCTGGGCCGAGTCGAGGTCGGATGCGCAGTGGTGACAATGTGTCGATCCCTCCCGTCCTATTCGACACAGATACTCACCGAAGCAGCCGTGCCCGGTGAGTATCTGAGTCAATCGGTAGGTGACCTCCTCCTTCCCGTTGAGCCAAGCTTCGAGGTGCGGGAGTACGGCACCGACGGCCCGCTGGCGCGCGCAGATCCGTAATTCGAGCTGCGCACGCCAGGCCGCCACAATCCGTCGGTGCCACTCCCGCTTAGGCACTTCGTGCGCGGGTTCCAGGGCGCTCCCCCCATCGCCCCCCCGGTCGACACGCCGCGACGCATACGTCGCCGCGTACATGTCGGCCAGGATGTCGAATGGGGGGGAGCGTCCCAGAACTGTCGCCGCCTCGTACGAGATTGTACGGTAGCCTCGTACGATCCGTATGGCCATTATCCGCTGCAGGCTCCGTAGCAGAGCTCTGCAGCGGGGGGACCTCGCGCAGTCTTGCGACCACACGGGAGCCCCATACATGGCCACGGATCGCACGACGCCCTCGTACAGGCGGCGAACTCCATCCCTCGGTCCCCCGAGATTGGGCAGCAAGCGATGCAATGCGCCCGCCACCCTTTTGGCTCGGGGGACCAACCGCACGAAATGCTCCTCGAAGCTCCAGCGGCGGTCCAGGGTGAGGCCCAGGTACTTTATGTACGGCCCCACCGGGACCACCGCGTCACCCACCCGGATCCGGCAACTGGGTGGTTCCCGGCGCCTCGGAAGGCCGTGGAACCATAGCGCCTCGGTTTTGTGAGGCGCTATTTGTAAACCCAGCTGGCGGATCGCCCGCACGACACATGCCACCCCAAGCTCGGCAAGCCTGAGCACCGCCTCGAAGTCGGCCCCAGTCGTCACGACGAGAGTGTCGTCAGCGTAGCAGACGACACTCACGCCGCGAGGAAGGCTGGTGCGAAGGACCGCGTCGTATGCGAGGTTCCATAGCAGGGGTCCCAACACCGACCCCTGCGGAACGCCGCACTCGACCCTCCTCGACGTTTCCATCCCGTCCCGTCCCATCACGCCGATCGTCCTGTCGCGCAGATAGTCCCCGACCACGGCCCGCAGGTAGGGAGGCAGCTCGTGGTATACGAGCGCCTCCCTAATGGCCTGCCAGGGGAGGGTACCGAAGGCGTTGACGATGTCTAACGACACCGCCAATGCCACCCCCCCGATCGGACTGCGGACTCCGACAGGGAACGAACACGCTGGACAGCGTCCAGCGTTGATCGTCCCCGCCGGAATCCAAATTGGCAGTCCGATAGGTCGGGACCCGCGCGCGACAGGTGCTCGCTGGGATAGAACGGCACCTATATACAAAGTTCTTCATTATCAGATCCCTGATTATTTGCGCTCCTGATTCCATCTAAACGGTCTCTCGTCCTGTGCGTTCCTGTGCAACCCCTAAATCTCTTGATGTTCCTCTTTGTAATTCGAAATTCTTTCACAACTCATTTATGTGAGAACATTTCCTTAATATTTTAAAGTAAAGTAAGAAGTCATTTATTTGTCATTAAATTTATGCTATATGTTATCGCGTAGACCACCACCAAACCCTACGTCCCCGTCACCCTCTCGACGTCTTTTAAGGGTTCCTTCCACGTGCAGGCAGTTGGTATATCGTGATAGCTCCACAGGTTTTAGATCGGCAGCTCCAATGTACTGTCTAATCACGAACTTTGTATATATCACAATTATGCCATATAACACTGAAAACGGCGAAAACCAGAAACGAAAAACACACACACTTGCGGTGGTGTCTCCAGCGAAACTTTACTCGAACGAGAACCGAACTGAACTGGGGGGCAATCGCACTAACAAATCGCAGCCGAAACGAAACCAAATCGTTCCACTCAACCAATCGGATTCGTTCGTGGCGTTCGGATTGGTTAAGCCGAACGGTTCGGTTGCGTTTCGCTTGCGATTTATTAGTGCGATCGCCCCCTGGTCCTATTTCTTGCACGGCGCACACGTCTTGGTCGACGTATGGCGCTAGTGGCGCTTCCGATCTGATAGCTAATCAGGATGAGGATTAGATAACGAAAGTTGCCAGTCTCAATATTTGAGGAAAACGATTTAAATTTTGAATTATTATTTAAATTGTACTGTTTGTAACGGAACACTATATTTATTGTATATGTTGATGTTTGTGTATATATGTAATTTTATGCATTATTAAATAATTATTTAGTTTTACTAATAAAAACTTCCCAACAATGAGAAAAAAAAATCGCACGGGCATTAAACCAACATTTCAAAAAGTTATTATTTTTTTACACACACACACACACTTTACCATACATACTTTCTCCTTTTTGCGTGAGGTAATTAAAAAAGAGTAAAACGAAGAACGCCTACATTTTTTATCATTATTATGGTGCTTTGTAACCGAACGGCGTGAGTGGCGATCATTCGACATTTTTTAAATAAATTAAATTTTTAAGCTTGTGATAATAAAAGAGCTTTTATAGCGGTGTTATTTATATATACATATATATATATATATATTAAAATTAAAAATCACTTATTGTGACATAACTATAAAAGTTAGACATATGCTGTTCCGATATTTTTATAAATAACTAGCTGACCCGACAGACTTCGTCTTGTCAAAAAGATTTGTACAGTGGCAGTTTTTTGTTCCTAATTATTTTATAGATAATGTTACGCCGGTGGCTTAGTAAAACTTCAAAAGTGATTTTCTGTGACTTAGAAACGTTTTCAGCAGGCTGAAACGTCGTTTCAGGCCGTTTCAGAAGTAGCTCTTTCACATACTAAAAAAAATCTAAATTACACCCAAGTTACAGTAGTTTTCAGGCGCCTGAAACATGTTTTCAGTACGTTTCAGGCTACCCTCTATCCAATGCCGCAATAACCTGAAAACCCGTTTTCAGGCGTTTTCAGGACCCCTTATGAGCCATTAAGCCTACTTCAGTAAAAGGACATAAATTTCAATAGGAGTGAAAGAGATAGCAATAGTAGAAAGAGACAGGGATAGTTAGAACATTCGAGAAGTATTAGAATGAGAAAACATCATTAGAAAGAGATAGACAAACACAGAATATTCGAGAAAGATAGTACGGGAATATTCGAGTATTGTGTATCGAGAATATTCGAGTATCGAGACAGTTATACTCGAAACGTCTCGAACGCGCGACGTATTGGACTACACATTCGAGTGTGTCCGCGAATGTTCTGGCAAGAGTGGCAAGTATCTTAGGGGACTATATAAGGCTGTGTCCGGCCGCCGGGAAGATGATTGTTTTGCGATACAGTGCGAAAACATCTAAGTGATATTGGAGAACGAAGAAGCGACTTTCAGTGCTTTCAGTGAAGTTAGTGAAGTTAGTGAAGTTAGTGTACTAACTAATAAAAGTTCAGTGTTTTGGTAGACCGCCGTTTAATTTACTGACCCCAGCTCGTAACAATAATGTCGCATAGCCAACCAAATCGCAAAAAAATCTAAGTGACCTATTACATTTTGTGGCTATTCAATTTTGAAACGTGACATTAAATCCAACGATGTATTCTGTGCTCCAACGCACGCACGCACACTGTTTTGATAGATATGATTGAATTTCAACTATATGTTAATAAAGCGCAAATTGATTCTTTGATGTTAGGAACACACCTTCATTGCTTAGACAACAGTGAGTTCTTGCAATATGAACTTTATACAATAACAATAAAGCTCAATTCGACTGTACGTTTTAGTTAGAAAACGTTTGCATGGGAAAATAAAAGGGCTGTTTTTAGGGTATTTCCGATAATTATTCGAATTTTCCTCCTGTAAATTGTAAAAACCTTCCTTGAACTTCAACGAACATTAAGAAAAAAGAATTGGCCAAATTGGTCCAGGCGTTGTTGAGTTATGAGCTTACCAACACATTTTGCGATTCATTTTTATATATAAGAAGATTATATGTTCTGCAAAATCGTAGTACATTATTTTGTTCTATAATCAATCGTTTTCGCAGCGCACGTGATGTAATAAAGTTTCGGAGCCTATTCAATGCAAACAAACAAACTAAAAAGCAATTAAATCTTTTCTCTTTATAATATTAGTATAAATAATCTAATTCGATCCTAATTGACCAGTAACCATTGCGTTCAGTCACCGAACAAAAAACAGCCGCTGTATTTGTACAACGGTCCTAGTGCTGTTTCACACATATCGATAGTTTGAAGAAAGAAAGAGTTTATCGACTCTTTGTTAGCAACCTTCTTTTGACGATTTATATGGCGTAGTGTCATTTGTGTTCAACGTTACTATTGGAAAAGTTTTGCATGTTTGTAAGCTTTAATCATAACCTATAATGATTTCTGATTGACATTGATGTGTATTTTATTAGCTAGAGTATTAGGTCTACTTTAGTTTACTAAAGTTATAAGACAATGTAGACAATGTTGTCGATTAGATTTAATGAGTTGTCAAATTAGTAAAGACTTTGTGTCTTTATTATTAGGACTGAAATCTCTTTTCATTCCTCTCATCCAGGTTCATAGTGGTGCTTTTTTCAATAATTCGATATGGATAGGATTTTCTATTCTTTTCCTTCAGTGCGAAGCGAATTTATCTGTTATCTTGGGCATTAGATCAAGACTCTTTTTCGTTGAATAAACTTAAAATGTATTTTTCCATACGTTTTATATTTAAAATTTCGTATAGCAATCATAGCGCATAGATCTTGAAAGATTTCACCACTCGTTTACTTGCGAAGAAATAAACTCACGTGGTTTGTTTGTTATTAATATTATATATCGACGACCTCCATGGTCGAGTGGATAGTACACCGGTTTCAAGGTGTCGCCATCTCTGAGGTCCCGGGTTCGAATCCCGGTGGGGGCAGATGTTTGTGTGATGAATGCCAGCATTTGTACCTTAGTCATGGTTGTTGATATATATTTCAATAAAAAATATTTATATATGTATAATATATGTATGTCTATCCGTTATCCTAGATCCCATAACACAAGCCTTACAGAGCTTAGATTGGGCTAGGTTAATTGGTGTAAGTGTAACAAATATTTATTATTATTATTATTATATATGCAAAATTAACTGTCTATTGAATGACTATTTAACTTAATTAGGTACACAGATAGCCTGAAGCCTGAATTCGAAGAAAGGGTTATAAGAAGTAGTTTTTTTCTTTTTTGTAGCTGTTTACTATCCCTTAGATAGTATACAGCTACAAAATACGAATAAATATAAATCATCGCACAAAAGTTGGCAATATTGTAGCCCACAACGCTATCCAGGTGTTGCTCAATTAACAATAACAAAAACACAGTCGCGAGTTGCTGTATAATACTAACAGTGTAAAAAATAATTTCAATTATGTTACAAAGTGGAACACTAAATAAAACTATATACAGGGTGGGCCATATGAGTGTTGGCGATTTAATTCTTCAATTTCTCGGAAACGCCGGACGCGGGGCGGCGGAGGGTATGTTGTTAGCTGCGTCGCTTCCTGGAAATTTAGTCGCCATGGAGCCGTACACGGGAGCGCAACGTGCATTTTGTGTCCGAGCATATTACGAAAACAATAAATCAGTGATTACTGCACGACGTTTGTATCGACATGAACACGGTTTACGCGATTTAAGTGGAGTTCCAAGCGCCAATGTGATACGGAAATGGATCAGAATGTTTGAAACAACTGGCTCAACAATATCAATTACGGCTCGTGGTCGCGCAGTTTCTGCAAGATCAGCCGACATTGTGGAGCGTGTTCGTGTTTCAGTTCAGCGAAATCCGCAACAGTCAACACGTAAGAGAAGTCAGTCTTTAGATATCAAAAGAACGACATTGCGTCGAATTTTGAAGCGTGATTTGCATTTGAAGGCGTATAAAATTCAGATAGTCCAAGAATTAAAGCCAAATGATGCCAATAACCGACTTAACTTTGTCAGATTGATGCTCGAGCGGTTCAACAATTTCAACAATGTGATGTTTAGTGATGAGGCCAATTTTCACCTTAATGGCCATGTGAACAAACAAAATTGTCGGTTCTGGTCCGAGACTAATCCCCGGCGCTTGCATGAACGTCCACTTCACAGCCCTAAACTTGTTGTGTGGGCTGGGATAACGTCAACCGGTATTATTGGGCCATACTTTTTTGAGGACGAAAGAGGGCAAGCAATGACGGTGAGAGCTAACAATTATTGCAACATGATAAGAGACTTTTTGGTGCCAGCTTTGCAAGAACTTCAAGGCAATACCTCGAGGATGTGGTTTCAACAGGATGGGCCACATGTCATACGGCTAGGGCATCCATAGGGCTGCTGAAAAATGTTTTCCCCGGAAAACTCATATCACAAAGGGGGGATATTGAATGGCCACCACGTAGCCCCGATCTTTCTCCTTGCGATTTTTTTCTATGGGGCTACCTCAAATCGGTAGTCTACGAGAATAATCCGACCAATTTAGAGCAGCTGAAGAGGAACATTGTTCAGGAAAGTAACAAAATACCGAGAACAACTTTTCAACGAGTTTTCCAAAATTTGCGACTTCGGTTCCAAGAGTGTCAAGCAGCCGACGGAAGTCACTTGGACAATATTATTTTTAAGTCTTAAAAATTCCTATTTTTCTACTTTTTAAAAATACAAATACATTTTTGTTATGTTTCGTAGTTTTTTTTTTATTGAATATTGAAACCACCAACACCTTTATGGCCCACCCTGTACTACTTAAATAACTAAAATAACACATAAAATTAATAAATAAATTTACAACCCTGCAGCCCTTTGGAGATAGAGGATGGAGGAAGGAGAGGATATAGGGAATAAAAGTCTGTGTGGAAAGACACCATAATTTAACCAATAGACGCCCACTGATGCATATAGAGATGGAATATAAAATAAAATATATGCGTAATTAACTTGAAATGAATTTATTTATATTGCACACAATCGTTCTGTTACAAGCAAAGATCCGCCATGACACATTCTTACTAGAGAGAGAGAGATATACAATATACTATCTATCCTACTCTTATTACATTGTAGTGTCTTTACTTTATTTTAACACCCCCCGTCAATGTAATAACATTAATTAACAAATTATGTGACAATTGAAAAGGTATATGTTTTAATCATCCCTTTTTACACTTATCCTACACATCAAAAAGAAAGTAAGACAGCCATTGAACCAAGACTAATCTACATATTCATACCACATAGCTTCACAAACTTTAAAAGTGTATTACCATTGAGGGACTTCGTTAACATATCAGCAATTTGATCTCTTGTTGTCACATATTGTATACATATCTTTTTATTTTCAATCAGTTCCCTTATATAATGATATTTGATATCAATGTGCTTTAATCGTTTAACACTATTTGTGTTGGCAATCGTTATGGCAGCTTGATTATCGCAATGCATGATAGCAGGACATACATTACTCACATTGAAATCACATAACACATTAGCAATCCAGCATGCCTCACTTCCAGCCATGCTCATTGCCACGTATTCAGATTCTGCTGATGATAGACTCACAGTACTTTGCTTCTTAGAGCACCAAGATATTAGGCAATTTGAATACATGAAGCAGTAACCAGTAGTGGATTTCCTGTCTCGAAGGTCCCCTCCCCAGTCAGCATCACAAAATCCAACCAAATTGCTATCATCACATTTATAAACTAATCTATGATTCAATGTGTGTTTAATGTATCGCAAAACCCTTTTTAAGTTTATTAATAACATGTTACTAGCGCAATCTTGATATCTACTTAATATTGATACGGCAACACAAATATCAGGTCTTGTGCCTGATGCTGCATACATTAAACACCCAATGATCTCTCTACAGATATTCTCAATATTGCCTTTACATTTATCATTTTCAAGCTCTTTACAATTAAAATTCTGATCCATGGGAGTTGAAATAGGTTTACAGTCATACATATGGAATCTTTTTAACACATTTTCTAGGTAAGTCTTTTGACATAATTCTGTAACATTTGTTTTTAAATTCTGCTTTACATTTATCCCCAAAAAATCTGATATTAGGCCTAAGTCTTTCATTTCAAATTCTTTGTTTAAAATTGACTTTAAATTTGATATATGTTCTTCGTTACTACCAAACATCAACATGTCGTCGACATATAAGAGAACATATATTTGGTCTGAATCGTTACATTTGGAGTACAAACATGGGTCACATTTAGATCGTTTAAAACCTTCCCTGATCATAACAGAGTTAAATTTTTCATTCCAATATTTCGGAGACTTCTTTAGCCCATATAATGATTTGTTTAGCTTTACAATATTTTTATCATTGTCATAAGCGCCATCTGGTAAGCTTATGTATACATTCTCTTTAATTTCCCCATACAAAAAGGCTCCGGTTACATCCATTTGGTAAACATATAATTTAAATTTAGTTGCTATAGCCAAAAATAGTCTGAATGTACTCAACTTTGCAACAGGTGCATATACATCATTTAGATTTAATATCATTTTGTTCAAACCCTCTGGCCACCAAACGTGCCTTGTACTGAATATTACTATTATTTCGTTTAATTTTAAATACCCATTTACTACCTATAACTTTTTCATTATCTGGTATGTCACAAATACTCCAAGTATTATTATCTTTAAGAGTTTTTAGCTCCCTTTGAATAGCTTCCTGCCATTTACATGCATCCGGACTATTCATAGCTTCACAATAACTTTTTGGCTCACAGTTATCTAACATTACATTATTACAATTATAGAAACCAGTCTGCTTCCTAATACGTTTGTTTTTAGGATCCACATCACGTCTCACAACTTCACCACACTCATCACTATCACTAGGTTCATATACACTACCCTCAGAATCACTCTGCGTGGTGCACTGAGAGTCATATACACTACCCTCAGAATCACTCTGCGTGGTGCACTGAGAGTCATCACCATCCATGGTCGGTGATTGGGGACTGGACATACCTGCAGCACTGGTATCTTCTACTTGAGCGCCCACCTCAACTGTAGCTGGAACCTCCACACTATCCTCTATATAATTGATTGTCTCACATTGTTGTATTGGCTTGACTGGACTGTTGTTCACAAACACAATGTCTCGTTTGGTCTCAACTTGACTTTTCTGTGGAAAATATACTCTATAACCTTTTGTTGTTTCTCCATACCCAACCATAATGCCCTTTTCACCTTTGGCATCCCACTTATGTCTTTTTTCTTTGGGTATGTGGACATAAACTGTAGTACCAAATATTTTGAGATTATTTATATCATAACTTTTGCTTGACCACAATTCATATGGAGATTTCCCTTCTATTGAGCTTTTACCAGTTCTATTAATCACATAGGCAGCTGTATTAACGCTTTCAGCCCACAAACTGATAGGTAAATCTTTAGCATACAGCATTGTTCTAGCCGCTTCCACTAAAATTCTATTCTCCCGCTCAGCTACTCCATTCTGTTCAGGAGTAAAAGTTGCTGATGTTTGATGTATAATCCCCTTGTTCTGGAACACTTCTCTGACCTCTTTGTTTATAAACTCGGTTCCATTGTCACTTCGAAATATCTTGATTTTATTTCCTGTTTCATTTTCAGCCTGCGATATGAAGTTCTTTATACATGATTTAATTTCGTCTTTTGTTTTCACAAAGAACACTCGCCTGTACTTTGAGTATTCATCTTTAAATACCACGAAATATCTGGAGCCTCCAATCGATGGCTTCTCCATAGGTCCACAGGTATCGGCGTGAATAATTTCACATACTCTTGACGTCACACTGTTACTTACAGGATACGGCAATCGGTGAATTTTCCCTATTAGACAACTTTCACATGTTTGAATATTGGCATTTTTAATATTAATATTATTTTTCTTCAGAACATCTTTCACATAAACAATGTTTTGGTGCGCCAATTTTTCATGCCACTCACGCAAATCACAACACACGTCAGCAAGGTTCGCTGTACATGCATTAAAATAGCGAAAATCCAAATAATACATGCTTCCACGTCGCTCAGCAATAGCCATCACCTTGTTTTGTTTATAAAATTTACATTTATTCTCTTTCGTAATGATAACATAACCTCTGCTTGTCGCACAGTTGACAGAGAACAAATTTGTATTCAACTCAGGAACATGAAGTACGTTGTCTATGGTAGTGTCAATCCATTCACTCCCATTCCAAACTTGCAGCGCCACCTGGCCGCAACCCTTGACATTAATTTTCGTTCCGTTCCCTACTATTACCGATTTATCTTTTACAGTCGAGTATGAATTGAATAGTTTGTAATCACAACACATATGCTCGCTTGCACCCGAATCGACTAACCACTGAGATTTTTGTAACTGTTCATCAAAAACACTGTTGACTATAAAAGCATTACTTTCTTTTTCTTTGCCCTTTTTAAAACGGCACTGGCTCTTTATATGACCCGGTTTATTACAAAAATAACAATTAAGATCTGAACGATTGTCTTTAGAGTTACCAAAATTATTGTTTTTATTATATCGACACTCGCTTTGATAATGTCCAAGTCGGTGACACTTATAACACTTTACACTTTTTTTATCTACTTTCTTTGCCATAAACGCCGTAGACGGCGTTGGCCCGCCTTTTTCTTTAATTCTTTCTTCCTCTATCAATAATCTGGCTACCAGGTTATCATAGGTCTGCTTGTCATCAGGAGCGGACTCCCATGCCGAGATGAAATGTTTGTAATCTTCCGGTAAAGACATAAGAACCTTAGTGATAACAAATTTATCAGACATATTCTCTCCCAGCTGTTTTAATTGGTTCTGCATCTCATGTACTTTTGATAAAAACACAGACATCTCTGTTCCTTCTTCGAACTTAAATTGAAAAAAGCGTTGTTGCACAATGTGAATGCTTGTTTCAGATTTTTGTTCATACACGCTTAATAATTTCCTCCACATAGCCGCCGCAGTATCGCACGAGATGATATGTAACATGACTTCTTCTGTCATCCTCGTAACTATCAGCGTTTGAGCTCGCGCATCCTGGGTTTCCCAAGTACTACGCTGAGTATCATCTTCTGGTTTTACTGCTGTCCCGTCCACGATTTTGTAAAGACCTTGACCTCGCAGCAACACGGACGTTTGGAACTTCCAAACATTCCAATTTCTGGAACCCTCCAGTTTCATGACATTCTGTTGTCCACTTCCGCCCTGTGTCGAATCCATTTCACAACCTTCCTGTAGACTCTCCTGCCTTGCCCAATATAGATAGTAGACAAGTATTTTCCTTCCCGGTGTTCTAACCACAAAATGGCGTCGACCCACGCCGCCGGTATTTCTGACTATATTCGCTACAGTATGTATTTGCAATCCTTTAGCCACACTTTTATTAATCCAAGCTAGTTAGTGACCTGGGCCCATAACCAGATGGAATATAAAATAAAATATATGCGTAATTAACTTGAAATGAATTTATTTATATTGCACACAATCGTTCTGTTACAAGCAAAGATCCGCCATGACACATTCTTACTAGAGAGAGAGAGATATACAATATACTATCTATCCTACTCTTATTACATTGTAGTGTCTTTACTTTATTTTAACATATAGACATCCCCCAAAGATCTACACCGGTTCCAACGCGTTCCTGCATTCCTCACTAAATCGTCTACCCGTCTTGTAGAAGTCCTATCAATAATGCAGTGCCTTGGCATATGCCTGCAACTCCAGGACCTTTCCGCCCCAACAGCCTTCAAACCTTCTTTACCTGCGGATATAATCATGTCTGATACGATCATGCAGAGAAGCTTCGAGCATAGCCCTCGCTATTGACTTTTGTGTGAATTTGAACCTCCTTTAACCCGGCGTGAGTGAGGTTGGGTATGGCATACCCGAAAAATTTCTAAACGCAAATATTTTAATGTTGTTGTTGCCATGCAAGTCCTGTTGTTTCAGTAGCTGGAGGTAAAGATGCAAGGGGTGAGGTACAGTATCGAGTTTAGTGTTGCACCGGCGGCGACGGCAAATACACATGCGTACCCGCGGCTGGGGTACGGAATTGTGTTGATTTGTAGGTGTAATTTGGTGCTCTATTACATGATCTCACAAGACTTTTCAGTTCCTTTTTTATTTATAATAATTGGAAGACACTATTGTTATATTGATTTACCAAAGTTGGAATTTTGTTAGATTTTTATGGCAAAAGAAATTAATTGCCTAAATTTGTATTTTTCGAAAATAATTTAGATATTGTGTTATTTCAATAAAAAATAATGCTGCTTAACTTAATGTTCGTATTTTATTTACTCATCTTGTTGAATAGTTACTATTATTAATATATCTTAAGCATTAATGCTAATTACACAATCATAGTATCAAAATTTTAGGTATATCATACCCACCTCATAGCTGGTGTAACAATTTCTCACCTCATTCACGCCGGGTTAAAACCCAATGCGAGTGCCTAGGTTTCGGTTCCATACGGTTGAAAAGTTAACTTTAAAATTAATTTTATATTAAAAGTTGTTCAAAGTAGATTAAACAATCAAATTGGCAGATGGCTGGTATGAAGATGTATAAGTAAGCATAAATATATATATGTATATATATAATCTTGTTTATCGATAAAACATCGATATAAATAGCACATTTCTGTGAATCGAAAGCCGGAATAGGATTAATTGTGCAATTTCTCACTGGCTGATACAAAGATCAGTTCAGCTCATGTTTTTTTGGCTAATATAAAAAGGCATCGATAATTTTGTACGAAACAATTTGTTGAGTTTTTATTTTGCTTTGATGCTAGTGACAGTATTATATCACACTAGCTGGTGCACGCGACTTCGTCTGCGCAAGACACTTAACATCATATTTTGGACAATTCATACAATATCTTTATATATTGTAGCCTATGTGTTATTCTGATATATAAGATATATTACTGTAAAGTTTCATTAAAATCTACAAAACATCCATCCATACTTACATACTTTCGTGTTTATAATATTAGAAGGGATCTATAGTTAATATTTAATTATTTCAATATTTTTTTTTCCTTATTCGTACGTACGGACAAGGTTTTTGTTTTTTTTTTAAGCTTTTTTTGTTTTTTTTTATTTATTTGGCACATAAAACAGGTATTACAAAGGATATTGTTTTTTGCTGATTCCGCGCAGTTGATGATGACTTGTCCAACAAGCAGACAAGGTCGACACGTGTTTCGTCTCTCAGCGAGACATCTTCAGGATTTGTTGCCCGCTCGGTGTCTCACGAGCGGCTCACGAGAGCAAAACAGGTTAGAATCATATTTTTATAAAAACGAAATAGAACTAGAAGGAACTCTCTGTGCAAGACTATAACCCAAAACATATGTGCACATCAGGGTTAAACGTGTAAACAATCACATTAACTAACACTAACATAGTTGTGTAAAAGAAATAATTTCAAGAGGAAAGGAAACAATAATAAACCATAATAATTAAGTGTAAGAATAACAATTAAAAAAAAACTAAAAATCTATTAAACTTTTAAGAAAAACTAATAACTAATTGACGAGACCATACACGGACGCCTTAAACCCGGAGAGCGAAGATCCGAAGATGTCGATTTCCTTGTGAAGGTCGTTTAAAACCTTGTTTTGTTTGTTGACGTCAATAAGTGCCTGTAAAGGTCTATGTTGAATAAAGATTATTTTGATTTTGATTTTGAATTAAAATCATATTTATGTAAATAATTCTTATTTTAATATTAAAAATGCGAAAGTCACGGTTTGTTGCGCTTTTTAAATCCACTAAACCAAATAAAAAACTATTTATATGAAATTTGATACACATATAGCACACGAGTAGAGAAACGGAACAGAGACACAGCTACTAAAGAGCTAGCAAAATTTATACCTATTTTGGTAGGGCTGGTACAATTGAATAAATAAAAAATGTGAATGTTCCTTTATTCACATTGTTTTATTAAAATAGTGTTACGCCGGTGGCTTAGTAAAACTTCAAAAATGATTTTCTGTGACTTAGAAACGTTTTCAGCAGGCTGAAACGTCGTTTCAGGCCGTTTCAGAAGTAGCTCTTTCACATACTAAAAAAAATCTAAATTACACCCAAATTACAGTAGTTTTCAGGCACCTGAAACATGTTTTAAGTACGTTTCAGGCTACCCTCTATCCAACGCCGCAATAACCTGGAAACCCGTTTTCAGGCGTTTTCAGGACCCCTTATGAGCCATTAAGCCTACTTCAGTAAAAGGACATAAATTTCAATAGGAGTGAAAGAGACAGATATAGTTGGAACATTCGAGAAGTATTAGAATGAGAAAACATCATTAGAAAGAGATAGACAAACTCAGAATATTCGAGAAAAATAGTACGGGAATATTCGAGTATTGTGTGACAAGAATAGCACAAGGAAGAGACAGTTATACTCGAAACGTCTCGAACGCGCGACGTCATTCCTACGCGCTTATGTATTGGACTACACATTCGAGTGTGTCCGCGAATGTTCTGTCAAGAGTGGCAAGTGCCTTAGGGGACTATATAAGGCTGTGTCCGGCCGCCGGGAGGAGAGATTTGTTTTGCGATACAGTGCGAAAACATCTAAGAAGTGATATTGGAGAACTAAGAAGCGACTTTCAGTGCTTTCAGTGAAGTGATTAGTGACTGTTAGTGTGCTAATTAATAAAAGTTCAGTGTTTGGTGGACCGCCGTTTGATTTACGGACCCCAGCTCGTAACAATAGGTTATTTTTTAACACGCTTATATCAACTTCACTTGTAACTAACTATGTATGTAAGAAAATCTTGGAATCCTAATTAACTTTTAAAGACATGCAGTCCACACAAACACTACAAATATTTTCTTGTGATCCCATTTTGTCTACGTTCGTTTTTAACGCACTAAGCAAACGTTCATCTAGTTTAGTACCTTTTTTTTTTTTTGCGGTGCATTTGCGGTGGTACCTTTTTTTTTCTGAGGATAATGCATTAAATTGCATACCCCGGCTGTGGCGAGTTATTGGGGTTATGTGCGGTTATGTGGGGCTCTCCTCCCCAGAAGGGGGAGGCCTACCCACTAAAAACCTCAGGGATGGCCTTCCTCAGGCATGTAGGGAGTCCCCGGGAACATCAAGCCACTTCTGGGAACCCCAGCCTCCGCTCCCTTGCCTAGAGGGGAGCCCTCCTCGGGGCAGGCTACTACCTCCCCTGGTCTCCTCCATCACTGCTTCACAGAAGGACGCCACAGCCCTCCAACCTCCCTCGTCCGCCAGCATTTTGCAGGGTGACTAATGAAGGTAAACACAATGCATTTGCGAGAAATCTATACGCTGCCGGACCGGAGTAATGAAGATTGAGTGCCAAAAATTTGAAAGCTTGATTATTTTTTTGCTAATATTAGTCTCACAATTAATATTAGCAAAAAGACACCGAAAACATCAAAAACTTTTTTCTTATAACCTAAATATTTCCGTAGCTCCAGCACCAAACGTAGCTTGCCGTATTAAGCTCTAAAATCTTATTCGTATCGAAAACTGAACACTCGACTTTGTTATACAATTTCGTAATTCACAAAAAGAACTTTTGTAATGCCTCACAATTAATATATATTTCTCACCTCATATATATATATATAACACTTTATTGCACAATTAGACATAGGTAGTGTAAAATATTCAAGAAATAATATGTACAATGGTGGAGTTATCTCTGATAGAGATCTCTTCCAGCCGACCAAAACTTTATGTGCATATTTTTTATATATATATACATACATTAATATATGTATATATATATATGTCGGAGACGGTCATTAATACAGACACTAAACAAACCGGAAAAGCGCCCTCTACCCTCAGTTTTTGAGCGCTTCGACAGAGTCGTGGTGGGACGGTCATTAAACGTGAACGAGTCACTCTGCATCAAGTCGCCAACCAGTGAAGACGTTAACACGAAACTGTCCTCCGTATTGCTTAGTGTCCTACTTTTGATTTTATATTAACTGAGTGCCAATAAGTGATTTCAGTTGACTTATTTTGATATTCAATATAGTGTTAACCATATTGTCGCGTTATCATTTCACGATACCCAATTCTGCCTACACGATGACTGACAGATCGGATCTAAATCCTGACGCTCCGACATCAGAAGTGGGATCAAATCGTGTAAATGAGACGGGCAATGGAAGTAATGAAACTCAGTGGCGGGTACTTTTCGAAATGCAAAATCAACAAATGCGTGAGCTGATTCAAGCATTGAAAAACCCTACTCAGAACAATCACGTGGTTTTGCCGGAGTATAATCCTGACAAGAAAGATTCCGACGCACGATCATGGTGTGCAACCGCTGACTTGTGTTTAGAAGGAAACGTTGTAGAAGGGGGTCAACTCGTAGTGATGCTAAGCAAGGCGTTAAAAGAATCGGCATCAACATGGCTGTCGCAAATAACCTATCCAGGTATGACTTGGGCACAGTTCCGAGAATTATTTTTGGCTAGATTTGTTACCTCGGAAACATCAGCAGCTACCCTCATTAATTTAAATAATGATAAACCAAAGGAAAACGAGACTTATGCCGCCTACGCAAGTCGTTTAGTTTCGTCGTTACTTAGCCGATGGAAGAATATGAATATGGAGCAAATCGCTGTGTCCTGGGTTGTCGCCCACTTAGCACAAATTGATTACTCGCTTACAAAGATTCGCTTTTACGACCGAGATTAATACGCGTCACCAACTGCAACAAGAACTTCAAGCTTTCTCTTATATGAAGCGAAAGACCTCAATGGATAACCAAATTGAGATTCCAGCCGACAAGCGCTTGAAGTATTCATCACAATCGCAGATTAAATGTCATGCCTGTGGCAAACTCGGGCATAAGCAAGCTGACTGTCGTTTGAGGAAGGTGGAGACGAGGAAATACATGCCTGCGCCTGCTACAAATGCTATTCGCCAACAACCAAGTAGCAGCTCGGTGGTCTGTTACAAATGTGGCGCGCAAGGCCACATAGCCAGCCGTTGTTCAACAAGCGGGTCCAGCCCAGTAGCTGCACTAGAAAAGCGTGTTGACCTATGTGAGGTCGAGTCCCCGTCGGGTACATTAAATCACTTCGGTGAGTATTTTAAATTTGTTTTCGACTCTGGAGCAGAGTGCTCATTAATTAAAGAAAGTATTACAAGTAAATTTAGGGAAAGCGGGTTAATAATTTGATATCATTAATTGGTATAGGTAACAAAAATGTGATTTGTACTTTACAAATAATATGTAGGGTAGAAATAAGTAATTTTACGACGGAAATTTTATTTCACGTTTTGCCTGATGCTTATTTACGCAGTGATATTTTAATAGGCCGTGAGATTTAAAGGAATGGGTTTCGTGTTAGCATGACTTCAACTAAATTCACTTTAACCAGAGATAAGATTATAAACATGTGTAAATCTGTAGATGGGTGCACCCCTACGGATAGTTTTGAAAATATTGAGACTGATATTCCATCAGAAAAGTTATGTGAACTTGTTAATACTTTGGCCTTCGTAACGCTATCTCAGTATTTCAGAGGGCAATTGTAAATGCATTAGGTGACCTGGTAAACAGCTTTGTGATTGTATGGGCCGGTGCTTACGCTTGCCGAGCTTGGGGTGGCATGTGTCGTGCGGGCGATCCGCCGGCTGGGTTTAGAAATAGCGCCTCACAAAACCGAGGCGCTATGGTTCCACGGCCTTCCGAGGCGCCGGGAACCACCCAGCTGCTGGATCCGGGTGGGTGACGCGGTGGTCCCGGTGGGGCCGTACATCAAGTACCTGGGCCTCACCCTGGACCGCCGCTGGAGCTTCGAGGAGCATTTCGTGCGGTTGGTCCCCCGAGCCAAAAGGGTGGCGGGCGCATTGCATCGCCTGCTGCCCAATCTCGGTGGACCGAGGGATGGAGTTCGCCGCCTGTACGAGGGCGTCGTGCGATCCGTGGCCATGTATGGGGCTCCCGTGTGGTCGCAAGACTGCGCGAGGTCCCCCCGCTGCAGAGCTCTGCTACGGAGCCTGCAGCGGATAATGGCCATACGGATCGTGCGAGGCTACCGTACAATCTCGTACGAGGCGGCGACGGTTCTGGGACGCTCCCCCCCATTCGACATCCTGGCCGACATGTACGCGGCGACGTATGCGTCGCGGCGTGTCGGCCGGGAGGGCGATGGGGGGAGCGCCCTGGAACCCGCGCACGAAGTGCCTAAGCGGGAGTGGCACCGACGGATTGTGGCGGCCTGGCGTGCGCAGCTCGAATTACGGATCTGCGCGCGCCAGCGGGCCGTCGGTGCCGTACTCCCGCACCTCGAAGCTTGGCTCCACGGGAAGGAGGAGGTCACCTACCGATTGACTCAGATACTCACGGGGCACGGCTGCTTCGGTGAGTATCTGTGTCGAATAGGACGGGAGGGATCGACACATTGTCACCACTGCGCATCCGACCTCGACTCGGCCCAGCATACGCTGGCGGAGTGCCCCGCGTGGGCCTCCGAGCGCCGAGTCTTGGTCGCAGAGATCGGGCGAGATCTGTCTCCGCCAGCATTGATTGCGGCAATGCTGGCGGACGAGGGAGGTTGGAGGGCTGTGGCCTCCTTCTGTGAGGCAGTGATGCTCCAGAAGGAGGCCGCCGAGCGGGGTCGGGAGATGGCCGATCCCGCTCGAAGAAGGCGGCGCCGGGCTCGGTAGCACAGCTGCGGCGCCGCCGCGGGTCGCCGGCGGGCGCGAGTAAGTCGCGACTGCTACGGCGACCCGGGATGGACCACGCCCCTTCCGTGGCCGGGGGGCGTCGTCGATGGAGGAGACCGGGGAGGTAGTAAGCCTCCCCCGAGGAGGGCTCCCCTGTGTCGACGGGGGAGCGGAGGCTGGGGGTTCCCGGAAGAAGCTTTCTGTTCCCAGGGGCTCCCTACATGCCTGAGGAAGGCCATCCCTGAGGTTTTTAGTGGGTAGGCCTCCCCCTTCTGGGGAGGAGAGCCCCACATAACCCTCAGGGAAACAAAAAAAAAAAAAAAAAAAAAAAAAAAAAAAAAAAAAAAAAAGCTTTGTGATTGTATATGTAGACGATATTTTGATCAAATCTGACACAATTTCCCAAGGGACCGATAGATTGCAGATTGTACTCGAGAAGCTCACAAAAGCAGGATTTTCACTGAACCTAAAAAAATGTTCTTTTCTTAAAAAACGCATTGAATTCTTAGGATACGAGGTAGAAGCAGGTGAGATAAAGCCTAATAAACGTAAAATAGCTGCTTTATCATTATTGCCTTGTCCTAAATCAATCACACAGGCAAGACAATTCATAGGTTTAGCTTCTTATCTTCGCCAGTTTGTGCCTAATTTTTCTCGGGTGATGGGACCCATTTACAAACTCACTTCAGGTAAATTACCGTTTGTATGGACTCCAAATGCGAGGAATCACGACAGAAAGTCATAGATATTTTGACTAGAGAACCGGTGCTTATGATATTTGATCCGCAGTATCAAGCCGAGCTTCATACAGATGCAAGCGCGGAGGGCTACGGTGCGATATTATTTCAGATTGTACAAGGCAAACGACGTCCAATAGCCTACTATAGTAAACGCACTACGTCGGCCGAGTCTAGGTATCACTCGTATGAATTAGAGACTCTCGCTGTTGTCAATGCAATTAAACATTTTAGGCAGTATCTCCATGGACACAAGTTTACTGTGGTAACTGACTGTAATTCATTGAAGTGGTCCCGTACTAAAACTGACTTGACACCGAGAGTTCATCGATGGTGGGCCTATTTGCAGTTATTCGATTTCGATGTAAAATACAAAATAGGTAAACAAATGGCACATGCTGATTTCTTTTCCCGGAACCTGCTCCCAGATACTCCTACGAATCAAGAATTTACCAAAATTGAGCAGAAGCGAGTTAATATTGCTGAACTCTCAGATAGTTGGCTTCTCGTAGAGCAGCAGCGAGATGAAGTAATTAAAAAACTAATTTCCGATCTAGATTTAGGACATCTCAATAGCGAGGTAGCCAAAACGTATGAGTTGAGATCAGGAATACTTTATCGTAAGGTACAGCGAAATAATCGTACCATATGCCTCCCTATAGTTCCTCGTGCTATGCGTTGGTCAGTTGTCAATAATGTCCATGAATCTATTGTGCACCTTGGTTGGGATAAGACATTAGAGAAGCTGTACTATCACTACTGGTTTGAGGGTATGAGCAGGTATGTTAGGAAATTTGTGGATAACTGCGTCACGTGTAAAATGGCTAAGTCTCACTCGGGAAAGGTACAGGCCGAACTCCACCCTATTCCAAAGACAGCTATTCCATGGCATACGGTACATATAGATGCTACTGGGAAGCTGAGTGGAAAAAACGACAGTAAGAGTACGTATTTGTATTGATTGACGCGTTCACTAAGTACGTATTACTCTTTCACACTAAACATATAGACACTATGAGCAGTATTAAAGCGGTAAAGGATAGTGTAGCGCTATTTGGTGCTCCCACACGTATCATTGCAGATCAAGGTCGCTGTTTTGCCAGCAAAGACTTTCGTGATTTTTGTGACAGTAAAAATATTAATCTTCACCTAATTGCAACAGGCTCAAGTCGTGCAAATGGCCAAGTAGAGCGGATAATGAGTGTACTTAAATCTATGCTAACGTCGGTAGAGTTAGATAAAAATAGGTCGTGGCAAGACTCTTTAGGTGATGTGCAACTCGCTTTGAATTGTACCATCAATCGTGTAACTAAAGCTAGCCCATTAGAGCTTTTCATAGGAAAAGTGGCGCGTCCCTTAGATTTGATGTGCAACGATAATTATGACGTCATTGATCTTAACGAAATTAGACAATCAGCATCTGAGGGAATACAGAAAGTTGCGAGTTATGACAAGACTCGTTTTGATAGCAGTAAGGCAAACGTGAATAGATTTTCAGTCGGTGAGTTTGTGTTAATAGAGAATGAGGAACGAAATCAAACAAAACTAGATGCAAAATTTAGAGGACCATTTCAGATAGTAGAGGTATTGGAAGGTGATCGATATGTTTTAAAGTCATTGGTTAACAAGCGTACTTATAAGTATGCTCACGACAGAGTTAGAAAGATGCCGGAGGGCCAAGTACCCATTGAGATAGTAACTGATGATGAGATAGATGATGAAATATTATCTAGTTGATACACAAGTTCTCGATTCGTTGAGTCGGAGACTGTACCAGAATACCGTAGCTGTAGCCTGCTAGAAATCGGTATCTGCTCCTAAGCAGTCCGTGGGTAAGCAGTGGGCGGTAGTTCTGGGTAGTACAGTCGGATCTTGCCTGAGTAGCAAAGATCATATTTGGAATTTTGGAATTATTGAAATACCTATTGACCACGAATGAGACACTTGATGTTTTTTTAAAATTAGTTTGTATCCGTTCTGCACGGAGAGTATATAATTGATTGTATTCAATGGTGGTTGGACCCTATGGTCTTTTAAATTATTATAGCTTGTATGATTTGTGTTGTAAATAATAAACAAACTTAAAAAGTAGCATTTTTATTTTTTAAAGCAAGCCATAAGGTTTTCGTAACAGGAATGGCCGACAGAAATTGTGCTGTTCTTTTTAATATTTCAGATAAACACACGAGGACGTGTGCATCGCAGGATGGCCGTGTCGGAGACGGTCATTAATACAGACACTAAACAAACCGGAAAAGCGCCCTCTACCCTCAGTTTTTGAGCGCTTCGACAGAGTCGTGGTGGGACGGTCACTAAACGTGAACGAGTCACTCTGCATCAAGTCGCCAACCAGTGAAGACGTTAACACGAAACTGTCCTCCGTATTGCTTAGTGTCCTACTTTTGATTTTATATTAACTGAGTGCTGTAACACTGTTTTTCTCACTGATTTTAAGTACTATTAAAGACATTTTTTATTCATATTGATTAAAATCACTTTTACAATTGTATCTCGCATTGGTTATGTTTACGTCGAATTGTTACTTTGACATTGACAATTTTAATAGATGACATGGACAGTTCCATAGAGTGGACCGCTAATCATGATCCTAACACCATTATCTATGGCGCAAGTTAAGCAACCAAGTCTAGCCAAGCGTCGTCTATAAAGATAGTATTTTAATCAGTAATCCCACACACTCCCCCTAAAAAAATATTAAAATATTATAATGTCACAATTAGTAGTTTAAAAGAATAGTCTTATGTCAATGAAAAGTTAAATCGCAATTGATCATCATAAGTGTAGTCGTTTAACCTTATTTATTATTCCTCAGGCAAATGTTTGTCTGTGGCAATTGAGTCTGTAAACTAGACCTAGCTGTGAGGACTAATAAAGAAATATTAATCCTTCTACAGATTAACATAGTCAGGCTGGATTGCTCGGGCTAGCATAGATTGTGTCCTTTGCCTAACTAAAAAAAAAAATTAAAAACTTAATAAAAAAAAAATGATACACACTAGTCTGTGGCAGTGATTAGCGATATTTGGTTTGGATCATAGCTGTGATCAATAAGTAACAACTTAACTATTCACTGTTCTAATTTAAATTATGAAAATACTTTATTCGGCTGTTGAGGCCGAGCTCTGCTACAAAAGAGAAGGAGTCTATATATAGACTGACGAAATAGATCTGCTTTCACCGAATTTAAATTAGAGAAAAAAAGACAATCATCCCGAAAGAAAGGGAACTATATTTGGGCTGAACATTAACCCTCGTCACCCAGGGACTTCCAAGTGACCCAGCTGCATTAAATAGACCGCTGACCTACCTTAAATCCTAATAGAAGACGGCGACTTGGTAAGCCAAGGACAGAGAGTAAACTAACCCAAACACGGCCATCTAACCACGGTTACCAGTTGCCTGGACCAGTTCCTGAAGGACTTCTGAAGGACTACCGGAATACTGATTTCTTTTATTCCTCGGAATACCCTCTTTTAATCTTTTACATTATAAATTTCAACTTAAAACCAATATCGATCAAACGGACCTATAAACCCTGCCTGTACCTATATTAATTTAAGTTCTTTATATTTTTAAGTCATTCTATGTATATGAATTGATAGAATTGACAGTAATAGTGTTGCCTAGTAAACATTAGTGAATTGAATTTTGTTTAAACTCCATTTGAAATAAAGATTTTGTACTCATACTTCTAGTGATTTATTGGTATAAAATATTGTTGCATAGTAAACATTTGTGAATTGAATTTTGTTTAAATTCCATGTGAAATGGGGATTTTGTACTTATATTTCTAGTGATTTATTTGTATAAAATATTGTTGCATAGTAAACCTTAGTGAATTGAATTTTGTTTAAACTCCATGTGAAATGAAGATTTTGTACTTATATTTCTAGTGATTTATTTGTATAAAATATTGTTGCATAATAAACATTAGTGAATTGAATTTTGTTTAAATTCCATGTGAAATGAAGATTTTGTACTTCTATTTCTAGTGATTTATTTGTATAAAGTATTGTTGCAAAGTAAACATTAGTGAATTGAATTCTGTTTGAATTCCTGTGGAATAAAGATCTTGTACTCAAACTTTTAGTGATTTATTTGTAAAAATCCAATTATTTCATGAAATAAATAAAAATACATTACAGTGCCAATAAGTGATTTCAGTTGACTTATTTTGATATTCAATATAGTGTTAACCATATTGTCGCGTTATCATTTCACGATACCCAATTCTGCCTACACGATGACTGACAGATCGGATCTAAATCCTGACGCTCCGACATATATATATATATAATATATATATATACAAACTAACACATTATGATTATGGGTGATTAGAAGGCAAATGATCTTTAAGTACTCTCTTATTTTCTCTATTCTAATATTAGCAAAGAAGCACCGAAAACTTCAACTTTTTCCTTATAACCTAAATATTTCTGTAGCTCCAAACTTAGCTTGCCGTATTAAAACACTCGCCCCATTGTGCTCGGCACCGGACAAATTAAAAATGTCTTGAGCACCAAAGTGCAACTATAACTCAGCATCTTTGAGGGCCCTTCACGGCATTATCTGACTTTCCCATTTCGTTTTTAGAGTTCCCCAAAAATTTCAAGGTCTTTTGAGGTCTTCTATTATACTAGCTGACCCGGCAATCGTGGTCTTACTATATCAATTATTTCTAGGGAAATTACTAAGATGACTATTAAAAATGGGAGTTAGTGATAGTAGGATGAAAATTTAAGTTTGTACCTATTTTTAATATCATATTATAAAAAATAATTGTCCAAAAATTAAGTAAAATGTCAGAGATGGACTACACTTTTACTTAGGGGCATAAAAAATAGATTGTATCCGATTCTCAGACTTTCTGAATATTCTGAAAATTTCTTAAAAATTGGTCAAGCGGTTTCATTGTGACACGATAAAATTTCATGTACCTATAAGATTTAGTGCATGTTAAGTCAATAATTTTATGTTATTACAATTTTTATAACATTGTTATAAATGCTAAATGTTATCAATACTATTCTCTATACTTATCGTTATCACTATCACTACCTACATAATATATTTTTTATCCCGAGTATATATGATTTATTTCACGAACACGTTCCGTTTTAGCTAAGATTTCCTTTTTTAGTTTGCTTACTGTCATTCTTTATTCAATGCCAGACTCATTCTTACCATCTCTTGTAAACATAAATCTCATACACATAATACATTCACCCCAGTCAATCCGCGTAACACAGAATATCGTCGACCCAGACAAGTCCTTTCTGACCCTCCCGACTCATTGACGCTGACTCTTCAAGCCTTGCGAGAGGCGGCATCTGCGCCGCCATCCCTTAGTTAGTCCATACTTCGCAGCTTGCTGCACATGTACGAGTAGGCCCCATCATTTCAAGGCCGGACCCACTTTGGCGTACCGAGCCTTCTTTCGCGCATATGTCCTCTTCGGAGGGCAGCGCTGACGTGCCCTCTCCTGAGGGTGCGCCAACCATGCCATTCAAGCCGTAGGGCCATTAGGACCAAGGCTAGGCTGAGTTTAGTCGGTAGGTCTGTGTGGTCAAGCCGCCTCAACAGCACCAGGAGTCCGACATAATCAACGCATCCCTGCTCGCCTGTTGCGTTGGTATCCATGAGGATTCTCAGCCTCCTCTCCTGAGGAAAAAAAAATACATTCACTTTCATTCGTTTTCGAACTTACATTTTGTCATTTTTCGTTTCTTTCATTTAATCCGCTTCCACTCCCTCATTACGTTAGGGAAAAATTGTATATATCAATAACGTGCTGGGCCCTGTTTTGTTGTTTGTTATAAAAGTATAAGTTCCCTGCACAGTGTTAAGGTATAATAAAACTACAACAGTCAAAATAAGGATATAATGTACGACTTAAGGGACAAAAAAGGGCCAAAGGGTTAAACAGGCGCTTTCTGTACAGTATAACCTTCCGAGGGGGGTCTAAAACCATTCTGGCACTTCAGAATGGCCTCTCAAATCGGAAATCAATAACGCGTTTCTCCATTCGCGGTATGTATTACGGCGGAGAACCTAGATCGAAGCGGATGACTGCCCAAGAAAGAAGAAGGCTCTAGAAAAGCCTGCCTGGCCGAATAAACAGAAAATAGTGGTTCACCTCCCGTCGTTCAGGGTCCCTCACAATCCCAGCCACAGTCAAAAGTGCCAACGTCGTGCACAGAACGTCTAGCTGTGCATAAAGGCGTGCTGGTATCGACTCCCAACATTTAGAATCATTCATAAACGTATGGACGCTTATGAATGGAATTAAAGGCTGGGTGTGACAAAAGAAGTATAAAAGCAGAATAAATACAGAGGAATTAAGAGGCTAGAGTGACGATTAAAGATAAACTTCAAAATAGTGTGACAAGAGAAAAATGCTACGCGCGTCGCTGTAGACTAGATTCCCATAAAACGATCTGAAAATTAAGATCCATCTCAACTTTGCCATAAATACACATATATGCCTAGGTTACTTAATTTCAAAACCCTTTACAATATAATTCACGTTAAGAAATTTCAACAATACTTTCTAGTAAGCGCTAATCTCATTTCCAATAATAATCAAAGGAATATCGGATAGACCCTAATAAAAATGATTGCTTGCGCGAACAAAAGGACGGGTCTCACTTGTTAAGCGCGGTTCGGTGCTGCCCGGATTTTTGGCGAGTCTGGCTTGATTCCAGTTGCCATTATAAAGTTCTGGCGTTTTTTACCACGAACCGTTGCTGGGTTACCGCGTATCGCGGTTGTGCCAAGACGTTGTTTTTAACTATGTTTGTAACGTATGCTACTTTTTATAAGCTTTTTCCGTATGTGTGTATATGTAGTGATGTTAATGTATTTTTAACACCTTTTCTCGTAAAGCTGATGTAATTCCACCGGTATTAAATATGTAAATCGGGTCATAAAAAACGCGTGTGTTACCAAAGCAAATAGTTAAGTTATAGTCCATACAAATTCCATAACAGTATTATTTGCTATTTCGCGCGCTGTTGCTATTCAAATTTCGAACTAATCGATGCGCGGCGCCAGTCATTAGTAAAATGGTGGGAATGCAACAGTGTGCATTCACAGATTCAGTTTTTTTTTCTGTTACCTCGCAAATGTGTTAAAAAACGTCGTACGGTATACGTCGTGGTTATAACATACTCGGCTCAATTACGCCCTCACCTTCGCCTCGTGGTGAAATTTCGCCTGGCATGTTATAACCATCATGACGTACTAATATCGTAATGTACTATTAAGCATTTGATTGCGGGAACGTATTAATATTTCCCGTGGTATTTTTTACAGAAGGTGTACAATAGATAAAACAATTTTTGAGTGTAAGTATCGCGCGAAGGGATGGAGTTCGCCGCCTGTACGAGGGAGTCGTGCGATCCGTGGACATGTATGGGGCTCCCGTGTGGTCGCAAGACTGCGCGAGGTCCCCCCGCTGCAGAGCTCTGCTACCGAGCCTGCAGCGGATAATGGCAATACGGATCGTACGAGGCTACCGTACAATCTCGTACGAGGCGGCGACGGTTCTGGGACGCTCCCCCCTATTCGACACCCTGGCCGACATGTACGCGGCGACGTATGCGTCGCGGCGTGTCGACCGGGGGAGCGATGGGGGGAGCGCCCTGGAACCCGCGCACGAAGTGCCTAAGCGGGCGTGGCACCGACAGATTGTGGCGGCCTGGCGTGCGCAGCTCGAATTACGGATCTGCGCGCGCCAGCGGGCCGTCGGTGCCGTACTCCCGCACCTCGAAGCTTGGCTCCACGGGAAGGAGGAGGTCACCTACCGATTGACTCAGATACTCACCGGGCACGGCTGCTTCGGTGAGTATCTGTGTCGAATAGGACGGGAGGGATCGACATATTGCCACCACTGGCGGAATGCCCCGCGTGGGCCTCTGAGCGCCGAGTCTTGGTCGCAGAGATCGGGCGAGATCTGTCTCCGCCGGCATTGATTGCGGCAATGCTGGCGGACGAGGGAGGTTGGAGGGCTGTGGCCTCCTTCTGTGAAGCAGTGATGCTCCAGAAGGAGGCCGCCGAGCGGGGTCGGGAGATGGCCGATCCCGCTCGAAGAAGGCGGCGCCGGGCTCGGTAGCACAGCTGGAGAATTCTCATAAGGGGCACGGAACCTGCTCAGGGTACCACCTCGACGCAGACTGTCAGGGTGATTATTGGACTCCACGTGGCTAAAGCAGTCTGACCACGTGACCTACCAAATAAACTCAGCCTTAGCCTTGGCCATATGGGTCCTACGGCTTGAATGGAGGAGGGTCAGAGTATTTTGATGAAAAGTCGCTCTAAGGGTATATGGTACCAAACCATCCAGCCTAATATTCCACGCGTTCCACGGTTTCGCGAGTCCGATTTAACTAGATCTGACATTGTCTTAGCATTAAGACTGCTCTGTGGCCATATACAGTCGAATAAATTTGCCTACCTCATGAGGACAGATAGCCTTCTATGTTCAATGTGTGGTGTAATAGAAGATGTACAACATATTTTAGCAAAGTATACTCGGAGACGGACTCACTGCCAACACCTTTTGGTCGGTCATTCTCATGAGATGGGCTTAATAGTATGCTTGCGCAATCACTATCTAAAGAAGAGCGGGATATCTACAAATTAGTGACAAATCCTTAAATTAAGATTATAATCTTTGTTTTTTCCTATGGGAGTGAAATATTCAATCAGAATAAATCTTCTAAAAAATTAAAGAAAAAAAACCTTTTTAAAAACAAGCTTTTATTATTTGTTTATAAAATTAACTAAAAAGTCCATCATCATCATCATCATTTCAGCCAATAGACGCCCACTGTTGGACATAGGCCTCCCAAGGATCTCCAGATCGGTCCTGCGCTGCAACCATCCAGCGCCTTCCCGCGATCTTCATCAAATCGTCGGTCCACCTTGTGGGAGGCCTACCAACGTTGCGGTGTCCAGCATATGCCTGCCACTCCAGGACCTTTCCGCCCCAACGGCCGTAATTTATTTTTAACTAAAAAGTTAAAAATAAATTATTAACACTAAAACTTTTCACCATACATAATTATTCAATCTCGTCCCCCCTCTTTATCACAGTCCCCATTTATAAATAAAAGCGTGTTACATTTAATACAACACAACATTTTCCTCAAGCCATCACAATGTAATACGCTTTTATTTATAAATGGGGACTATGATAAAGAGGGGGGACGAGATTGAATAATTATGTATGGTGAAAAGTTTTATTGTTAATAATTTATTTTTAACTTTTTAGTTCATTTTATTTTTCACTTTTTAGTTCATTTTATAAACAAATAATAAAAGCTTTTAAATAGGTTTTTTTTCTTTAATTTTATTTTTAACTTTTTAGTACCTCTACAGGCTTGCTGAGAACAAGCCCTTTCATTTGATACCCATATTGTAGGAACGAATAAAAGAAAATTATCCGCCATTTTTGGTGTTCCGCCGTATTGGATTAAGAGTGACGTAACATTATTTTTTTCTAGTTATTCTTGGCAACCCATATTGTAGGAGTGCATTAAAAATAATTGGTCCGCCATATTGGATACGCCGCCATGTTGGATTTAGAATGACGTCACACAGTTAATCATGTATTGTCATCCGAACTAAACGTGTATACCAAATTTCAGCTCAATCGGAAACCGGGAAGTGGATCAAATTTAAGTTGCAAGATTTGATTACAGACAGACAACGGGACAGGTGAAAGTAAAAAAAGCTTGTAATAAATTTATTTAAGAAAATTTTCACCGCGTATCACCAAGGGGAGAGGGAGTTGAAAATGGTATTAAAAATAAAAATATCACGTGATTAATGGACAGCCCAGCGGCCGATGGGGTTATCATTTACCTCTTTTATTATTATTAACTTTGTGAAAATAGTTCAGTTAAGTGCTGTGTCGTTTAGCGTCATGGTAATCATCGCGGTCAGTATTATCAAAATATATTTACTTCTTGATATGTGCTGATATTTTGATTATAATAAATTTACTTACTACAGTTGAGCCAAATAAGCGAACGAATGTTTACTAACAAAGTGTTGCCTAGCAACCACTGACAGGCATATATTAATAACCTTTTTCTATCATAATACAGTTTTATTGCTTTCGAATTCGTGATACCTACTTACCTGTTTAATATTATAGCGTAGTAATATTTTACAATTTATTTCCGACTGACTGTCGCAGTCAGATTGTTTAATAATCCCTAATAAAATTATAAATGCGAAAGTCTGTTTTTCTGCCTGTTACCTTTTTCACGCTGAACCAATTTGGATGAAATTTGGTTCAGAGGTACGTATTGTGAGACCTGGGAAAAGACATTCTACTTTTTACCATAGGAAAATTGAATATATGACTGGCGCAGCCGCGGGCGGAAAGCTAGTATATCTACACTTAATATTATAACGAAGAAATATTTGTATTTTGTAATTAATAAACTCAAAAACTACTAAGTTGATTTCAAAAATTCTTTCACCATTGGAAAGCTACATTCAAGCTGGGTAATATAGACTAGATTAAAAATTTTACGCGGGAAAATATTTCTTTACTGAGAATTTATTATTAATATGTTCATATGCATTGCGGCCAAATACAATAATGTCATTTAAGAACATTCCAATATAATATGATTTTTACCACGGGAAAACATCTATGTCGACCGTGCGAAGATGGTGCAAACCACTAGTACACTATAAAAGAAAGCTATTTTATACATATATTACGCCCGGAAGCCTGCCTGGGCCACCACAGGCTTTAGGAATAAGGTCAGGTCTTACCAAGCTAGAGGGTCTTGATGGTTCTTACTAAAACAGAATAAGATACTAACTAAATAAATAATAAGTAATAATAAAAAAACAAAATCTGAGAGTATAAAAGTGCCGACTATAACCGAAAATGTTTATTACATCTGAATTTCACCCATGTCATCATGATTATAGGGTTATCAAGTAAAATTAATTATGTTTTTATTTTATAAATTCATTTATGTGGAAGTTTCTTAAGTGTTTGTAGTAGTATGTGGTAGAAAAAAATATTATAATGGATCAGTCATGAAAAACATTTTACAAATACAAGATAACGACAAGATAATTTACGATTTTTTGAATTGAGTTGTGATAACCCTAAAACTGGTTTGTTTACATTTATTCGTTAATATGTTTATTGCTCATCAGAATTATTACAAGACCAAATCGTCACAGCAAAGGTATGGGAATAACGATCAAAAGGTTTTGAGACTTGTCATACTCTGAAGATAATGGCGCCCATCCCGCAGTTTCACGAATAAGTTCAATATCGACTCCTAGTTTGTTGGTTGTGGTAGCTGATGAATGGCGGGTGATTTGCCCGGAAAGAACTGTAGTGTCCATATTGCCTTTACTATTAGGTTGCTTTTATCGGTTTACTTTTGTGATGGCCGAATATTGTAATCTTTCGTTAACAACTTCCCGCGCGAATATAATTCTCCAAAATCATATTACATTTCAAACTCTGCGCGTTAATTTATTTCGTCGATCGCTTTATGAGGCTCAATCAAAGTATTTGGGATGGGAAAATTAAATTTCATATCAACACTCTACAATCACAGCGCCATTGTTTCGGTAATATGACATTCGACATCGAATGCATTCAATCATATAATAAACTAGTAGTACCCCCCCCCCGACTTCGTTCGCGTGGAATTTAACAAAAAAGTGAATTCTTTTCTTTTTTTGGTTTTGGTATTTTTATTTTAAAGGGTTGTTAATATATATTTGAATTAACAATAATTATATATGTATCTATAGTTATAATAAATCTGTAGAGGTTAATTCTGTTCATGAAGTATATTTCCAAAATAACTATAAGGTGATTAGGGATCGATACTGGTTGCGGTGTTGCCCGTCTAATGACCCTACCGGGAGGCCGCGTGCGCGCCTGGCTACGCGCGCACGCCAAGGTGTGGGTCTCTCTGTCTGGGGGACTGTCCAGAGGTTCTCGGACAGTCCCTCCTTTGGCGGTGGCTTGACCATTCTGCTGGTCGAGCCGGTCCCGGACACATGGCGGTCGAATCGCGAAAGCGCACCCCGCCATGTGCCCTGCATGGGCCAGAGAACCTGGGGGGTTTTTAGTGGGTAGGCCGGCACTCTGCCGGAGAGCCCCACACACGGCCGCGCCTAGCCAGCGCGGCGCCAAGGTGAATAAGGAGCATTTTCCCCCCTAAAAAAAAAAAAAAAAAAAAAAGGGATCGATACTGGTTGGTGCAGGTACTGACCGGACACGGGTGCTTCGGTCACTACCTGCACAAGGTCGCACGTCGGGAGACAACGCCGCGGTGTCATCACTGCGGCGCTCCCGACGACACGTCCGAGCACACACTGGCAGTGTGCTCGGCGTGGGAAGAGCAGCGCAGCGAGCTCATCGCTGCGCTGGGAAGCGGCGACCTCTCGCTGTCGAGCGTGGTCGTGGCCATGCTCCGCGGCGAGGCGGAATGGGAGGCTGTCGCCTCCTTCTGCGAGAGCGTCATCTCGAAGAAGGAGGCCGCGGAGAGGGAGCGGGAGGAGGACGTCGAGGCCGCTCCCCTCCGCCGCAGACGGATTGGTAGGCGAAGGCGGGCACACGCAAGCGCGGTGTTGCCCGTCTAATGACCCTACCGGGAGGCCGCGTGCGCGCCTGGCTACGCGCGCACGCCAAGGTGTGGGTCTCTCTGTCTGGGGGACTGTCCAGAGGTTCTCGGACAGTCCCTCCTTTGGCGGTGGCTTGACCATTCTGCTGGTTGAGCCGGTCCCGGGACACATGGCGGTCGAATCGCGAAAGCGCACCCCGCCATGTGCCCTGCATGGGCCCAGAGAACCTGGGGGGTTTTTAGTGGGTAGGCCGGCACTCTGCCGGAGAGCCCCACACACGCCGCGCCTAGCCAGCGCGGCGCCAAGGTGAATAAGGAGCATTTTCCCCCCTAAAAAAAAAAAAAAAAAAAAAGGGATCGATACTGGTGATTAAGGTACAAATGCTCGCATTCATCACAAAAACATCTGCCCCCACCGGGATTGGAACTCGGGACCTATATATATATATATATATATAGGCAGAGGAAGGCCGAATAAAAGATGGATCGATAGTGTGAAGAATGATATAAGAATGAAAGGAGTAAGCATGGAAATGACGGCTGATAGAGAGGAATGGAAGAAAAGATCTACTGCGCCGACCCCAGATAATGGGAAATGGGCAAGAGGATGATGATGATATATATGTGTATATATATAAATTTGATTATTATAATAGTTGTATTTTTATTGTACCCAAATGCTGTATCATATATTGTTTCCTATCGCAGGTCCGCTGGTAGAAATTTCTTTAGAAATAAGCAGAACCTAAGTACTTTTTATTCATATTGTTATTCTATATGTCGATATGTTGTGTACATAAATAAATATATCTTAAAATGAAAAGGGCATGGAAAATGAAAATGTCTGTAAGGGTCTATTGTTACGAGCTGTGGTTATTCACTGCTAATAAAATGCGGTTTCTACCATAAATTATATTTTTTAATTAATTTACACAAATATCAATAAGCAATATTAATTAATCACTTCCTAGTTCGCTCATGTATCGTATCGTAATCGCATACCGTCCCTGCCGATTTTTTCTCCCTCTGGAGAGGAGAGAATGAATAATCCTCATGGATCCAATGCAACCAAGTGCCACGGTGGTTATTTTGAACTCCTGACGAATCGAGGCAGCTCGACCCGAAAGACCTACTAACTAAACTTAGCCTGAGCCGTTGGTCCTAATGATCATATGGCTTGACGTGACAAGGAAGACCGTACCTCAGGAGAGGCGCAGTCAGCGCTGTCCTATAAAAGAGAGCATGTGCACTAGACGAGGCACAGTACACCGAAATGGCTCCGGCCTTTGTTGATGGGAACCTACTCGTGGCTAAGCAGAAGGCTGACGAGAAAGGGAAGGCAAGGGATGCAACGTCTCAGACGCCGCCGCATGTAGGTCTTGAAGGTCCTGCGAAGTCTTTGCTGATTTGGGTTGTGAGTGTTCGCTGAAGACGGTTTGGAGCTGGAACCTCTGTCGGCCGACACGCTCCGCTTATGTATTCTCATGGAGAAATCTAGGCGATTCTATAAAGATCTTTTATCTTTAACTCCGCTACTCGAAGCTAGAGGACGCTACTGACCTTTTTCGAACATTCTACAACTTTCGTTGAGCTTTTTATAGAATTCCAGAAAGTTCGATGTGCTCGAATCGCTTCTACGGTATGTTGGAAGGTTCTAGATTGTTTCTGAATGTTGGAGAGAAAGTTTATTGATTCGATGGCGCATCACTATGTTTAAAAACTTGATTTCAGGTACGTTCTCAACTCATGTAATTTTTTTTGTAAAATAACAGTATAAAGTAGCATCACTTCACTGCCATTCAAATCAGGGTACCCAATGAGATTCTAGTACAAAGAATTAGATAAACTATTATTCATAGTTCCCTCGACTCTGCTTATTACAGTAACAAATGCGCCGTGTTATTTATTACCTCATTTGCAAAAAATATTGCACATATTTCAAACCCTTCGATCAATTCATACATGCTCGATACTCGAACATCGCTGTCCTATTTCACACCACATAGAATTGCCACGAAAACATCACAACTCGACATTTGAAATATCAATCGCTCTCGCATGAAATTTGTTCCCACGCGAAATAAAATTGTTAGGTATGTACATACGAATAAGAATTGCTTTTGTGCGGCGTGCTGTTCCACATAAGGCGATGATTTTGGTGGTACCCACAATAAATTACGTCTTATTATTTAATATCGTAGTAACAATACTTAATAAGGTGAAAATTGTAGCAATCCTCCATATTTCATCAATATCCAGAATCTGTTATAGGACATTTCATTTCCCAACTAATGTAATAAACGCCAAAATTTTTACGGACTAATGTTTATTACTTTTTCATGTAAAACATGTAAAAGAACGCATGAAAATTTAAAGAGAAAGGTATTGTTTATCGTTTTATCATTAATAAGTCATTCGTTTCTTGACTCTTACCGAATTTTATTCATCTAAAGTTTTGGTGGTGACTTATTATATATTATTCGGCCTCTTTTCTATTTCAGAATTACATCAACCTCTGCCTGGACAAATTTAAATTACCTCGAATAAAAAACTCCAGATTGTACATATTCCACTTTCAACTTTAATAGACTTGTTAAGTTTACTTGTAAAGTTTTGAGTTTCAAAGTGTTCTTTACCGTAATATAAATGATAAACTACAGCAGACACTCTGACAGAGAGACAGTTGCATTTTTGGTATCTTCTGATTGCTTCACTATCAATACCAGGCAATAATTTATTTCAACCAAAATCTATTATATTGATATAGTCAATAGTGAAACCTTCAAAATCTTCCAAAACATTGCATATTTAATCAATCAAATTGATATTGAAATAAAATTGATCCTGAGGCTTTGAAGATTTTTAGTTGCGTCACAATTATTTTTTTTTATTCTATACAATACACTTTTATAAAATATTAATTTTCTTTATATAATATGCAAGATATGTCTCAATAAGAAAAATAGGGGAGAGACCATAATATATTAGTTTACTTAAAAATGTTAAAACTTTTGTTGCATTTGTTGAAGCTTCCTTCAAGATGGCGATACTGAAACTAGGACACTACATGCAGTTTCTATGGGTATTAGGAAACAGAAGTTCTCAAAAGCACTGGCATCTGCAACGTCTGATTTAACTGTTTCACTATAAACATCCAATGAGAAGTTTCATAATATCCTTGACTTTACCTCTTGTTTTATGATACTTCAAGTACTTCATTTGCCTTGATTCTGAATAGCCTAAAAATATTGGCCAAACATTGCTTTTGTACATTTTTTTAATATTCTCAGTAAGTTCTAGAATAATTGTTGAAACTCGTTTTCAACAATTATAGTTTGTTGCTTTTATTGCCTTCCAGCTGGTGGTCGTAACTTCGTCTGCGCTGGATTAGTGTTTCGAGAAACTTATATTAACGTGACGTATATCTTTATAAAAGTTTTGAAGTGATATTTTAAGTACAAAAGCATCAATTAATTTCAACAGCAATTACGAAATGAGCAGCAAACAGAGCCTCTGATACGTTTATAGATTCGTCGCATTCGAGGCAAATTTGAAGCTAAACGCTGTGTTTCACCACGTTCCTGAGACTTCACACATTCACTGCTTACAATATAAATAAAAAATAATAGCTGGGAACCAAAAATTGTTAAGGCGAATTTTGATAAAGTACATGCGAATGTTTGAAAATATGGATAAATGTATATTGTTATTATTCAATGAAAAAACACAATTTTCGGATCCGAGTGGTGCCGAACACTCGGATCGGTTTACTAACTACTACAAAATGAACGGGACGCTCGCTCGGACCTGAGTGGGAAGCACGGAATGTGTTAACTCCTATAGTGCCATGGGGGTTTGACGAATCAGTCCATCCATCTTTGCTTCGCTCTTCCTTTCATCATCCACACATAATAATATTTAGTGGATGGTTTCTGCTTTCAGTGAGGAACTCTTTCTAATTAATATGTTAAATGTAAATTTAAATGTTAAATAGCCTCTTTAAAATATTTCTACTAGATCTTCTCCACCCGCTTCCTCCTTATTCCAAGATAGCATCCCAAAACTAGATTCCCCTGTAGGCACGTGCATTATAAATGCTTTGCGGATATCGCTATCCGCAGAGCAACAAAATTCGACAGAATTTATTTCCCAACACACGAATAAGTTACAGCGTAGTTTCGTCTTGGATTAGCTGTCTTGCTGACATGCCTGTCTTCTTCAGCTGTTATCGCAGCGATGTTCAATCGCATGTCACAATTCGAATTTGTAAGTTGAGCATTTCACGAGTGCTTCAATCATTGATTATTTTGTCTCGGGGTTGTGTTTACCAACGCACGTGACTTTTGGACGAAGAAAAACAAAATATATTGGATTTAGATCAAATTAACTTGATTACAATGGTGTTTGGAATGTAAATATTATTGAAATTAAAATGAAAAACCAAAATTTATTCTTTAAATATATTGATAATACAGTTTCTTCTGCACGTCAAAGATGCTACGCCATTGGTTCACTAGTTTACAGCGGGAGCTCTTGTCCTGGAAAGAACCAGCAACAAAACCAGTAAGGGCTATTTCTTTTTCTCCTTTTTTTCACATTTTATGTACAAAAGCTATAGCTTCATTGTTTTATATACATAGACAAAATATTTGACAACGTAACTATTGAGTTATTAAAATTAAATCCAAGCATTGTTATTTTTAAGTAATCCTTAACATTATAATAACCATAATTTTTATATGATTATTCTCATAGAATGACTTTTGGTAATTAATTATAATTTCAGTCTGAATGAATGTAATTTTGAATAAAAAGGTAAAATTGTATAAATTACGTATATAGAGCTATCAACTGTCATGCAGTAACTCGCTATGTCAAACGCAACGAGTTCTTTGTTTCTGAACTCTGACATACGTGCCTTGGATAACTAATGTAGTCGCTAGGTCGTCCGTACTAAAAGTCTCACTATTAACTGTCTATAACTCGCTACGTCAAACGCAGCGGGTTCTTTATTTGAAATCTGACACACTCGCTTTGGATAACTAACATTGTCACTAGGTCTTCCGTACCAACCTCAGCCTTCCGTATCAGCCTCACTACCAACTGTATATAACTCGCTGCATTAAACGCAGCGGGTTCTTTATTTGAAATCTGACACACTCGCCTTGGATAACTAATGTTGTCGCTAGGTCGTCCGCACTAGGAGTCTCACTATCAATTGTCTATATCCCGCTGCATCAAACGCAACGGGTTCTATATTTGAATTCTGACACACTCGCTTTGGATAACTAATGCTGTCGCAATGTCGTCCATACTAGAAGTCTCACTATCAACTGTCTATAACTCGCTACGTCAAACGCAACGGGTTCTTTATTTGAAATCTGCAATACTCGCCCTGGATAACTAATGTTGTAGCTAGGTCGTCCGTACTAGAAGTCTCATAAGAACTGTCTATAATTCACTACGTCAAACACAGCGGGTTTCGTTTTTTGAAATCGGACACACTACACATTGATAATGATAGAGGCCTTCCAAAGAGTTCGTCGCAGTACTATCATTGAATCCATTTTTGTCGCAAAATAGGAGTATTCGCATTGCTTTGTTCCAGTGTGAAGACATATACGATAAAAATTCTGGGTACTAGGACTATTATACGTTAAATTACATGTTGGCAACATATACTGGATTTTTGTGAAGGTAATTCAGAAGCACTTGGTAATGCAGATTCGGAACACAGCTCTAAACTCACTGTGATATAAGGTAGATTTATAAAAATCAACTCAGTGCTAGCGAAAGTAAGCAAATATTTTTTCCCACTGAATATTAATTTTGAATCACAAACACTTTTGAACAAGCAGCTTTAATTAAAACAGATAATTATGATTCTGTCCCGTCATCACCGGTTTTTGTTGTTTCACATTTATTTACTTTTCTTAACGAGGTTTTCACTTCCGGGACTTTCCTTCCTCCTGTTAGGAGCAGATTTGTATCCTGTAAATTTGGAGTTAGCCAAGTCACAATAATGCACTTGAGCATTGTTCTTTGCTAATTATAAACTCACAATCAATCAATTAATTGCTTTGTCAGAAAAGAATATTTTACAGAAGAAAGGTATAAAAATATTGGTAAATATTAGGTCTTTTTGTTTTTTTTTTGTTGTCTTCGTCTGCGTAGGACACTAGGGGTGTCCACTCAAAAATATATCAATACATTTTATCGATATAAAATATCGAAACGTGATATCGATATATCGTTTGATAATATCGAGATTTTTTAATATCGAATATTTTTCACTAAAATTGTATATTGTCCTTTTCTTATCGAAAGCAGACAGTTTGTTGTTGTTTGTATCGTATATGTGAAAGTATATTCAAAGACCAAAGTAAAGTATTTATTTTTATTTACATACATATAAATGTGAAAGTAGTGACAAATAAAATCGGGACGGTATTAAAAACTTATTGCATACCTACCTGGTATGAAAGTAAACAACATGGTGGGCACACGAAGGATGTCTTGCCACTACAAACTCCAGGCGTCTACAAAATTGACTGCAGCTGTGGTAGTTCTTATATAGGCCAAACGAAGCGGTCCATAGCTGAAAGGGTCAAGGAACATATCGCAGCGGTGAAGAACCGACAAACTAACAGATCGGCCATTGCGGAACATCTCTTAGAAGCAGGCATCAACCACTGGATTGAATTTTATCGCACGCAAGTACTTTCAACAGATCGTCACTTTTATTCAAGAGTTGTTTGTACGTGAAGCGATTGAAATTAAAAAACATCCGAACAATTTCAATCGAGAAGACGGTTTCAAATTATCAAATGCGTGGAATCCAGTGGTGACAAAAACACTATCTCGATCTGCTCAGTCGGTTACATCGGGCTCGTCAGTCGGTATGCGTAATACGGACACAGTGAGTGTGGTGTGTGACGGTGCGTGGATATCAAAAAATATGTCGGTGGTTCAAGAAAACTGCCGCATCACGGAGCTTGACAGCGCAGCTCCAGTCCGCCTGCGACCACGGCCGGTGCAACCTGGTCGAAACGTCAGGCAATAAAATTCGGTACGTAACAATATCGTGTTAATTCCGTCATACATTTATATTGATTATGCAACACGAAAGTTTGAAAGTTAGTACATACATATATGTCACGCCTTGTTCCCAATGGGGTAGGCAGAGACCACCTCTCTCCACTTGCTACGATCCTGGCACTAATAGTGTAATAAGGTAACCAGGGTCTGACGATGGAGCTGGAAGATGGTCAAAGGGACTTATGAGTTGTCGGTGTGAATCCATACACCCATAGATTATGTGCACGGACCATAAGTGTAGCCAACATTCAAAATATTCATATAGAAATACTTAATCTATGTTAAGAATAGATAAGAAAATGTTTATCGGCTATCTGCTCTATGGAATGCATATGCATGGCTCTGTCTGTGCCCGCACACAGATGTCACTACCGGTTAATGAAATTGATTCAAAACTGAAATCATTGAGTATCATTTATTTCGGTTCCGTTGTCATGATGAGTTAGCTTGAACTTTTTTAATCGATTCGATATTTTTATAAATATATCGATATATCCAATAAAAAATTCGTGGTCAAAATATCGATTTATTTCGATATATCGTATGGCAACTATCGAATAATTCGATATGTCGATATTAAATGAATATCCTTACAGGACATTTATCGTCATTTATATATTGGACAAATCACATAATATTTTTATAAATAGTACTCTGTGCGTTATTCTGATATATAAGCTATATTTATGTAAAGTTTCAATCAGATATATCAATTAGTTTTTATGTGAAAGAGTAACAAATATTAATCTACATTCACAAATTATCGCGTTTATAATATTAACTTTTTAAAAAGATTATTTATAAAATTACAAATTGAGACAAGCTCAAGAATACTACAAACCGAATAACACTAACACAATATTACCAATTTCCGAGATAGACCTCCATTTGATTATTGATAAAAATGATTTTCATTCAAGCAAAATGGATTAGACTCGCTTCAAAGAGGAGTACGAATTGTTTGTGGGCCTGTGTTTATTTACCGACGTCGATATTCACTGAACCTCTTAGATCTAAGAAGCAAAAGGCTACTTACCCTTAAGAGATAACCATATTAAATTAATTAAATACAGAAAAGTAATGAAAATAATGCTACGGCGAGAGAGAAAAATATAATTTTCTGATACTTTCAGATACAAAATAAACTTTTACATATAAAAGCTTGTCGCGAGATTTACTTACTTATAGAATACATTTAATGACGAGCTTTTATATGTAAAAGTTTATTTTGTTCTTTTTAGCGCATTTAATAAAAACTTGTATTTAAAAAAAAATATTCCTTTAATTTATTTTCCGACTAAAAAACCAAGCTTAGCAAACCTTAACCTTAAACTGTATTTAAGGCACAGGTGCGGCCTCACAAGGAGTATTGTTGCCACCTTTGGGCCGGGGCTCCGAGTTATCAGCTATCTCCATTTGACCGAACCCAACGTAGGGCATCTCGGTTTGTCGACGATCCTGAACTTGCCGATCGGCTAGATCCTTTGGCACTGCGTAGGGATCTATCTTCCCTATGCATACTTTACAGAGTCTACAATCACACTCCCCGTGTTCCGAGGAGTTGTTCAATTTAATAAAAGCCGCTGATTTTTGCAACCGATCGTCTCGCCGGAACTATCATCCACACCATCTGGATGGTTGGCGTTCCACTACAATGCGTTTTAAAAACAGTTTTCTGCCACGCACAGTAAATATCTGGAACTCGTTACCATCAGCTGTCTTCCCCAACAACTGCGACATTGGGTTATTCAAGAAAAGAGCATATTCTTAGCTGAAGGGTATGCAATACGCTGGCGTCGCTGGTGACGTGGGCGGCGGTTAATCACTTACCATCAGGTGACCCGTCTTGCTCTTTTGCCTCTTTTTACATAAAAAAAACCCTTTGATTTGATACCCATATTGTAGGGGTGCGTTATAAATAATTTATCTGCCATCTTGGGAAAGTCCGCCATATTGGATTAAGAGTGACGTCATATTATTTATCGAGGTGTTCTTTGCAAGTCCTTTCATTTGATATCCATATTGTAGGGGTCCAGTAAAAATAATTGATCCACCATCTTGGTAATGCCGCCATGTTGGATTTATAATGACGTCACACACATAACCAAGAAATTAAGATTCCAAGATTTTCTTACATAGTTACGAGAACAAGTGAAGCTTATATAAAAGCTTGTAAAATTCATCAAATAAATCGAAGGCGAAACAATGTCTATTTGCGGTTTGGATTTGGAAATGTTTTGAAAGACATGTTTCTCACATGGACAACTGTATGTTGCCTGCTCACGTGTAGGCAAACCATCAAATCTCTTCGTGTTAGCGAAAGACCGGTTATCATCAATGTTATCTACCTCATTTATAACGATTTGTTTTTATGTCTTTAATTTATATACCGTGGGAGAGCCATGCTTTATCGTGGGAGAGCCATGCTTCGGCACGAATTGGGCTGACTCGACCGGAGTGATACCACGGCCTCACAAAAACCGGCGTAAAATAGCGCTTGCGCTGTGTTTCGCCGAGTGAGTGAGGGTACCGGAGGCCCAACCCCCCTTCCCCCCTTATTCCCTTTTAAAAGGCTGGCAACGCATCTGTGACTCATCTGATGTTGCGGGTGTCCATGGGCAACGGTTATCGCTTACCATCAGGTGATCCGTTTGCTCGTTTGCTGCCCTATTCAATAAAAAAAAAATAGTATATTTTGTAAGTCACTGATTACAAACTATAATTTGATATGAGATGAATAAAATGTAAATTCAGAAAGTATATATTGGTTAGTGTTTAATTTCAACATTTTGTTACATTGCCGCATTTGAATGAATCTATATTATTTCTTTTTTTGAAAATATTAATTTTATTGTAATAAAGAATTAGTAAAAAATTGATTCAATGAATCATGGTTACTGAGCCGCAGCAACGCGTGGCAGCGTCAGCTAGTCATATAAGTCGGGTTTTCCTTCCTGACGCTATAACTCCAGAACGCACGAACCGATTTCCACGGTTTTGCATTCGTTGGAAAGGTCTCGGGCTCCGTGAGGTTTATAGCAAAGAAAATTCAGGACAAATTTCAAAAATCTTTTTGTACAAAAAAACTGCCACTACAAATCTTTTTGACAGGACGAAGTCTGTCGGGTCCGCTAGTTAATAATAAATAAGTGCTTAGGGAAGTGACGACCCCATCGCTTTGACTTTGTCATCGATTAATAATTGGATCAACGGACATAAATTAATGATTAATATAAGTAAAACAATTTTAGGTAATTTCAATAGACACAAAAACACTAATATTGACATTGAATTCAATAATTATAAATTAAGAATTGAATTCTTGGGGGTTACCTTAAATACCCAGTTAGATAAAAATAAAATCTGCAGTTTTGCGTTTGCTCTTTTCAAGCTTGCGAAAAGGAAAGTGAAAATTGCGAAAGTGTAGAGGCAGCTATTATGGTCTACTGTGCATATATTGAGTCGGTGTTGAGATACGGAATTACAGTGTGGAGTAACAGTGTCGGAAGTTTTAATAGCACAGAAGCGCTGCATTAGAGCTTTATCTGGTACGAATCCAGATGTTTCCTGCAGGCCATACTTTCACGAATTGAAAATTCTAACTGTTATGTCCCTATAATTTTTTGAAGCAGGAAGGCTTGTCAAGATTAATTACACTTTATTTGTAGAGGCAAAAGACTATTACTCGAGAAATACTAGACATAAATAAATAATAAATAAATATTTCTTACACTTACACCAATTAGCCTAGCCCAAAGTAAGCTCTGTAAGGCTTGTGCTATGGGATCTAGGGTAACGGATAGACATACATATATTATACATATATAAATAATTTTTATTGAAATATATATCAACAACCATGACTAAGGTACAAATGCTGGCATTCATCACACAAACATCTGCCCCCACCGAGATTCGAACCCGGGACCTCAGAGATGGCGACACCTTGAAACCGGTGTACTATCCACTCGACTGTGGAGGTCGTCACAAGACATCCACATAGAGACATCCACATAGGGTTGTTCTAGATCTAACAACTAGCACGGCATGCTTCAAAAAAAATTGTTATGCAATGAGCATTAAGATTCTTAATAAATTACCAGAATAGATCAAATTTCTCCCATATAACATAGGTGTTGGTACAGGTCTAAAGTATTTCACTGGTTCACAATAAATAACTTATCACTTAACACAAATAAAACTAAATGTGTTAAATTTTCATTGCCTAATATAAGAACAGTAAACAATATTGTGAAAAAGAATTATGAAACTGTAGACTTCACTGACAGTACTAAATTTTTGGGTATTACACTCGACTCTCGATTATAATGGGATCCCCATCTTGAGACCTTGGCAAGCAGACTTAATTCTGCTTCATTTGCTATATATAAAGTACGACAACTGACTAACGTTGAAACGGCAAGATTAGTCTATTTCAGTTATTTTCATAGTATCATGACGTATGGTATACTATTGTGGGGATCTGCGGCGAATATTGAAAGTATTTTCGTGCTCCAAAAAAGAGCAATTCGCGCTATCTGTAATATAAAACAGAGAGAACCACATCAGAGATTTATTTAAGGAAATAAATATAAGGACATTAGCGTGTCAATATATTTATGAAAATTTAATATATGTTTATAAGAACTACGATACATTTAATACAAATTTTCAAATTCATCATTTAAACACGAGAAATAAAAATAAGCTTGCCGTTCCAACATACAGGCTTCAAAAAACTAGAAGTTCGTTCTTGGGGAAATGTGTAACTTTGTTATAACTTACTTCCAGAAAATATTACTGCTTTACCGTTTCATAAATTTAAAGCACATATTAAAAATACTCTAACGAAAAAAGGGTATTACAAGGTCAATGATTTCTTGAATGATAAAAATGCTTGGTAAATTTTACGATATTTAATTTCATGAATAATTAAACATGCTTGGATGTAAATTTTGCGATATATAATTTTAATGATTCTTTAATAAATGATATTTTTGTTTTGTACCGGACATATACATATCAGATTTGTTTAATGCGATATGACTCTTGTGACGGAAATATATATTTGTTAGTTGTTTTAATTTGTATCGGAGGTTGGGTTCAGACTGTGTATCTGACTGTGATCCAGCTGACGACTCTGTAATGATGCAGGGAAAAAAAATTGCCCTTGCTGGTTTTCTTGCTAGTTCTTTCCAGTACAAGGTCTCCCGCCGTAGACTTGTGAAACAATGGCGTAGCATCTTTGACATTCAAAAGTTATTGTAAAATCCTATTTGAAGAATAAATTTTTTATTTGATTTGATTTGATATTTAAAAGCTCTTGCAGAGAACATTTTACTCTATGGACGATTTTTTAAAATATAAATCATAGGTATAATCAAATGATAATCTAATAAGTATTGTACATTATTTATATGTGTGGATATTTAATATTGTATTTATTACATTTATTTGACAACAATGCAAACATTGCAATGCCCTTATAGAGTGTCAAATGTGTCTAAATTATGTTATAACTAGCTTTCTGCCCGCGGTTTCGCCTGCGTGGATTTCGGGATTGGGTCTATAGAGGGTTAAGGGTCATACACTGAGAAAAAATTCCTGCTAAATTGACAATAAAAATTTTGTTATGGTAGCAATTCACTATGAACGGCTCTCCCGGATTAAGTTTTTGTTGTTAATTTAACAGGATTTTTTTCTCAGTGAAAGTGTGCCTGTCTGTCGGTCCGTCTTTCACGGCAAAACGGAGCGACGAATCGACGTGATTTTACGTGGAGAAAGTTGAAGGGATGGAGAGTAATATAGGCTACTTTTTATCCTGGAAACATCTACAGATCGCACGGGATGCACAATAAAGGCTTCGCTCAAAAACTACTGCACAGATTTTCATGCGGCTTTCATCTATAGATAGAGTGTTTCTAGAGCAAGGTTTTGCGGTATTTTTTATCTCGGAATAACGGATAGTCCAACGGGAAGCGCGATAAAACCTTCGCGCCATAAACCGACTTCCGCGCATAAGTAGCCGTGAGCAAAGGCTATGACCCTAAACCCTCTATAGACCCAATCCCGAAATCCACACGGACGAAGCCGCGGGCAGAAAGCTTGTAGTAAATAATCGTTAAAAATATGAATAGCACAATCGAATGACTGAATGAAATGTGAATCGAATGACTAACTAAGTAGTGCCTTCACAATGACGACGAATCAACACTAGTGTAAGCTGATTCGACAACATTAAAGTAGATATGCCTAAGCCCTAACAGCGATCCCGCATTCGTACCAACTCACTCACATTACATTGTCAACGACAAGCAAAAATCAGAGCGAGAAAAAATCCAGCGATGTTTTTCATCCGATAACCGAGTGACAGCGCCACAAAGGAAGCGGGGACCGCATAAATCAGTACATGTCATCTAAGCCTTTGTGTTACAAAACTTCATTTTGCGCTGCAGACTCGTGTAACCTGACCTGTGTCTACACTACTAAGTAACGAGACACCAGCTCTTGCATCTTGGACGTGTCGAAAGAGAAATTCAGCGATTAGCGCTAGGCGTTTTCGCTTTAAAATATGTCGATGTTGTTCGGTCTCTTTTGTTCGAGATTGGGACTCTTCAATATCAGTGACTCGGTTTTGTTTCTTTTTTTTCAAAAACTTCTTTAATAAGTCTCCATGGACGTGACGATCTCCGTAGTCGTGTGGTTGGTATACCGGCTTCAAGGTGTCGCCATCTCTGAGGTCCCGGGTTCGAGTCTTGATGGGGGCAGATGTTTCTGATGAATGCGAGATGCGGATTTTATTATATATTTCTATCAATTTATATACGTATTATATATGTTTATCCGTTACCTTAGATCTCATAACACAAGCCTCACAAAGCTTACTTTGGACTAGGCTAATTCGTGTAAGTGTATATATATATATATATATATGTGTGTAAGTGTATATATATATATATATATATATATATATATATATATGATTTACTAGCTTCTGCCCGCTGCTTCGCCTGCGTGAAGTTAGTTTTTGACACTCCTGGACCCTTATGTCTAAAGTATCAAGATTCATGTTCATCTTCAATTCAACCCCTATTTCACCCCCAAACTGGTAAAAATTTCAAAATGGTAGAACAAACGATTTTTTGTTTCTTATGACGTGATATTTGACGAATTTGCATACTAACTTTCAACCCTTATTTCACCCCCTAGCTGGTCGAAATTTCAAAAATGCTAGAACAAATGTTTAATGATTTCTTATCAAGTGCTTAAATATAAGGATTCATGGTTTTATCTTTTAAAATTAAGAAATCCCATACAAAATTCAACCTCTTCTTCAACCCCTTCATCCCTTTTTTTTTCGAAATAAAAAGTAGCCTATGTTCTGTCTCAGGGTCTAAAGATTGTCTGTACCAAATTTCATCAAAATCGGTTACGAGTTTTAAGCGCGAAAGCGTAACAGACAGACAGAGTTACTTTCGCATTTATAATACTAGTTGGGATTTAATAACACGGTATATTTATATTGTGTATAAAACACTACCTATTTAAAAATACAAATTAAAATATCGTCTAGAATTTTGTACGAATTTGCCTGATAATATTATTTCAACACTTCATTATTTACTACAATTTATTGTTTTATTTATCTCCTTACATTAATGCGACAATGTATCAATAGTACATTATAATACAAGTGAGTAATGTTGACAATTAGGTTCGAGGCTGACGTAATATTCAGCCGAGAATGGATTTTTTTACTGCTCCCGAGTATTATACGACGTTTTTCAACACCATTGCGAGTAATTAATACAAACTTTATAGGTCAATAAAACTTATTTTAAAAAACAATTTGTGAAAGTACAATTATAAAAATTACACGTTGGATATCCACCGTCACCGCCATTCATTTCTGAAACATTCGTTATTATTTCATTCGTACAATCAATTTCATCGCTTGATAACATTTTTGGTATAAAAATCTTAACAAAAGAAACAATGCAAAATATCTACTTGCAAAATAGTACTGGAAATTGAAAAATGGCGCGTTTACTTTATCATTGACGGCTTTGTGCGCGAAAGACTAAGGTACCGACGCTTATACAGCCAAAACAGCAAATTATATATTTTTTACAAAATAAATATATTCTTTTAATATTTATGTATGACTTCTATTTAATAGTTGTAATTTTAAATAAGGTTTTTATAATTGTATATCTTTTAACAGAGTGTTTCTAAACGCCAAATTTATTTAATTTACAAAAATGTTTCAGCATTTTGCATATAAATTCTCTTTGGTTCCTATTTTTTTTCTTGTAAATAAAAGCGTGACTTTTCTTTACGAAACTATTAACTTTTGATTACCAAACTGTGCGGTAATCGAATTTAAAATTCGAAAGTTATTATAAGTTGGTAATATGATACATTGTATAACTAAAATTGGTGTAGTTACATACCAATAGGGAATATGCTTGATTTCTTTTTATGTCTTTTATTCATTTACATTTTAATAATATAGAAAAAAATATAAATAGTCTTGAAAATAGTCAAGTTTTTATACAAAGTGAAATTGAAAACATTGAATAAAATTGAGCCTTTCAAACGCCGCCATTTTTCGCGCGCTTATGATGACGTCATTGGTTTGGGTCTGTTTGTTTACTAGTAGCGTTTCAGTTACTTAGTACTAATTTTCAATTTTAATTAGCAAACAAATCATGGAAGAAGTAAAAAACCTTGTTACAAGTACTGTATGGTACCGAAGTGTAAAGATACTACCATCAGTACACCCAATAGTGTTTTTTCGCATTCCACGCGATGAAAAATTACGTAAACTTTGGTGTAAGATGATGAAGAAGGAGACTATATCTTTATTATCAGTTTTATTTTGCAGTGAAGACCATTTTGACGTAAGTATTCAATATTTATATACAGCTTAGTGTGAATTAGGATTCTGTCTAAAATTAACTTAGTTCACAAGTTTACAAAAGTTTATAAACATTTCTCTAAAGAGCTTCCTTATTCCTGTTACGGTTTTACGAAATTTCGATGATTGATTTCAAGTTAAGGAAGATACAATTAATTATATTGAATATAACATAATGAAACTTAAATTTCTAAAAAAATATTCATGTAAATTGAATATTATATTTATCTAATATTTACAAAAAGTATATAAACATATCTTACTTAAGTGAGCTTCAACAATGTAATATATCGTTAATATTTATAGTTTTAATATAATAGAGGTAAATTAGGATTTTTTTTAAATACAAATGGTTATGTTATAGGTTATGTTTTGTTGTATTATTTAAATATGAACAAAAATCTATGTGGTTTACTGAAATATACCATGTAATGTAATAATTACCTTGCAGCTTTCACTCCTTTGATTTCTGCGCTCGTAAAATCGAGATTTGATGCAAAATATGCTGACATCATAAATGCATCTATTTTCGGCAGATTATCGGATTGTGCTTTGACAAAACCAGTTTCTGTCATCGTCTTAGATTGACTACAAATGTATATTCACAAAGTAAACACATAGAAATACAGTTTTTAACAATTTTTCTCGCAAACACAATTTTTAACACAGTACGAACACGTGTGAATGTCGACGCCGATAAATGCAAGACATAGCCATTGACGTCACATATAGTTTCGACCAATCAAAATCAAAATCAAAATAATCTTTATTCAACATAGACCTTTACAGGCACTTATTGACGTCAACAGACAAAACAAAAAAACAAAGCTTAAAAAAGAAAAAACAAAAACCTTGTCCGTACGTACGAATAAGGAAAAAAAAATTGACTCGACACCTGTTCGGAAATTGGGAGAGCCTTTTCGAGAAGAACAGGCAAGAAACTCTGAAGGTCTATTTTTTATCTCCTCTTTACAATGTTAATAATTACAATAATATAATATAAAAATACAATATGGTATAAGATACAATCATACCTAATACGATTACAGTCGTATGTACAAAAATAATACAATATTATAATGTTGTTACCAACAATAGTGACGCGTTGTGTAAATTCGAATTTCCCTCCCTTATTTTTCACTTTTTAAATAATATTTTTTGGGCTTAAATAACAACTAAATAAAAAAAGATCCTTTTAAGTATAATATAAGATCAATAATGAATCCCGAAAAAAATATTTGAGACAAATTAAAATTTTATGCATATTCCCTATTACGAGCAATGGTGTAGAAAAACTGTTTTACCTAATTATTTACTACTAATATACATACATCATATGATTGATACATATATACACACACATTAATATGTCATATTTATTAAATAATCTTATGTTAATAAATATAGCAGAAACATATAGAATTGAAAATCAAAACCATTGTTGACGCCATAATTTAAAAACTAAAGGTTCCTTATATATTTCGCTGGTGATACAATATTTCCCTACCTTACCTATCCTTTCTGCACTACATTAAATATATGCGTGTGAGAGAGACGGCATAACCGCATCGCAATGTGTCAACGCATTGCTTAATCAGTGTATATCGGACATCGGTAACAAGTAAAGAGGACGGAGATTCGCGCTTCCGCTATATTTATAATATGTGATTGTGTTGTTATAAATACTAAAGAAAATAGTGCTCCTAGTGTCTTGCTGATAGTGCTCCCAACTAAATACCGGCGCCGGAACGTGTACCTACTTGGGACCCGTGGTTTTGAGGTCGAGAGACGAGCCGCCATACAGCACACCGCATGGCAAGTAGTGCAGATTTTATATCCATTTACTTGTGTCACCAGCCTTGTTTCTTGTTGTATTTAATTATCAACTAAGCTTAAAATTAATAGAACCGCACCTTACAGTCCACTCAGGAATTTCGATTCCACCCCGCAAGCCCACCTTAAGGCTTCTACAACCATATACCTGCCGCTGCTCGGATGGTCCTCACGCCACCAGCGTATTCCCAGCGTTTTCTTACTCTAAACGTTCATTTTTGATCATGGTCAGATATTACAGAATTACTTATCGCCGATATTCTTCCAAATTTCGTAATGTTTATTTTTACTTTCAAATCATGCCCAATGGGATAGGCAGAGAGCACCTCTCTCCACTTGCTACGATCCTGGCACACTTCTCTTGCTTCCTCCACTTTCATGAGCGTCTTCATGCATGCTCGTCGGTTGCGAGTACTCTTGACCCGGCCTTTCTTTAGGACATCTTCGAGATTCGATCGATTCGAGATTTGATCGAGATATGTCCGCCTAGTTGGAACTGCACCGATTCGTCCTATCATTCTTACCTTGTGTATCTTTTTCGTTAATCTTCCTTCATTCATTCTTTCAATATGGCCGAACCATCTAAGCATCCCTTTTTTTTGTTTCATTTGGTTTAAATTCTACTGCCGATGTCACCTCTGCATTCTGCAGAATATCAGTGCTTACATTGAGCTGAACGCAGTTTTAATATCGCAATATATTCTTAATATTTTATATGTTGGGTTGTAATTTATGATTTATATTTTTGGGTGATGTTAAATTATATAATTTTTCAATCAAATAATCGTATATTTAAACCTAAATGAAAACTATATTTGTATCTACATGTATTATATACATTATTTTACAATCATGTTGTATGTTATTACGTTATTCAACGGAGATTCTACTGCAAATTTATAATCAGTAGTTACTCACCAAAAGTAATATAAAAAAGAAAAAAATACTTTATGATCACCAGAACTTATATTTCTTCTGCTCTACAATAAAGCTCCCGTTTTGCTTCAAGTTACTTAATTCCATTTTAAACTTGGTAATAAGCACACATTTTGTTTCTGGCAACACGCTCGAATCACAAACGTCTTGAGGCGCTGTTAGATGGGTCGTAGCATATATGCTTGCCACCCGTAAAAATCTAATTATTTGATCATCCCTTTCCGTTTAATCCAGAACGCATCCCGTGTTGGCCCAATTAATAAGGCCACCGAAGCGCGGGCAATGATAATAAAATTTAAACGCTCGCTTCGCTTATTAAAACGAAACTGCGACACACATGTTACATCTGTTAGGTGTAATTGGACGAATAAATTTGACATGTGCTTTTAGCGATCTGATACTGTTTAATGCATTTTTATACGCATATATGCAGGTGAAATAAGAGATTATTTGAGAGGAATTGTTGGAAAGAAGATGAAAGATAAATTGCAAAATAGTGTGATAGGGGAAATATGAGGTGTGATTAAAGGTAAAGAGATAAAAAACGAGAATGTAGAAGATAAATTTATAAAGGAAATACGATTGGCCAGCTTATAAGTGTATAAAATTTATGCAGTGAAAATGATAGATGATTTGAGGGGAATTGTTGGAGTGAAGATGAAGGATAAATTGCAAAAAAGTGTGATAAGGGAAATATAGGGTGTGATAAAAGGTGAAGTGATAAAAAACTAAAAGGTAGAAAGGATGCGTGAAATACGACTGACGAGAGAAAACTATAAAGCAAATATGAATGGGCCAGTTAGTAGGGGACGACCTAGATGAACATACTTGTGGTCGCCGTGATAGATCGACGATCTCTCCCTCCAAAACGTGGTGCGCGCCATGCTGGAGGGGGAGAGGACGTGGGCGCTAGTAAACTCCTTCTGCGCCGTCGTCATGACGCAGAAGGAGGCGGCGGAGCGGGCCAGGGAGGCGGATCCCGAGGCCCCGGCATGCCGCCGCAGGCGCGCAGGGCGGAGGAGGCGCGAGTTCGCTCGCCTCCTTCCTCCTGTCGGTGACCAGCGGGGAACAAGCCCGGGAAGGCTGATTCCTGCTATTCCTGCTATTCCGCCGTAAAGGTCGCCGTCAGTCGACGATCCCCTGGATGCCCGGGGGATCGACGGCCCCCCCAGCACAACGGGGGGGTGAGAGGGGCTCGCCGCGGGCGAGCCAATGACGCCGACGAGGTTGTGGAAGTGTACGTAAGTGTTCCCATGACCTTGTCAGGCAGTGATGCTGCTCTCCTCGACGTGTCTTCCTCCTCGTCTGATGGGGAGGATGCGTCGACGATGCGCTCCTGCCAAGGCGTCCCTGAGGGGCATTGTCTGCTTTTAGTCGGTAGGCCGCGCACTTGGCTGGCACTCGGCCCCCAAGCGCGCGGAGAGTCCGACATAACCCCGCGGTGTTCCCGAGCCGCGGGGTATGCGTAACGCATTTTCCAGACATTAATAAAAAAAAAAAAGATGAACATACTTGGACTAAATGTTAGGTAATGTACGGGAGCATTTTGAATAACACCACGTGTCCGGTGGTTATATAAGCCGGTAGCACTTATTGCACAGCCTCACGCAAACGAATCCCTTCCGCCGGCCACCAACCGCGTCGTCCCTCACGCCACACACTCACGTCTCTTGCTCACTACACCGCGCTCGTCAGCGAGCGCGACGACCCGGGCTATACACTCGTCAAACATATACCCGGTACCGTCACGTACCGGGTTGATTCTCACCCTCCACTATACGGTGATCTTGAGCGTTCGAGCCATTAGACGGCGCGCTCAAGTTGCGTCGATACCCTTTGTTTCGACCCTAACGACTCCGGAACAGTCGCCGGTGTCGTTAGTTGGCTAGGCGTCGAACCTTCTGTTCGTGCGCCTTCCATAAACACACTCATTGCAAAGCTGAACATTGCCATCTGAGGCTTTAGCATAGGTCCGTATCCCTTATCACGTCAAGCCATAGGATCAATAGGATCAACGGCTTAGGCTGAGTTTAGTCGGTAGGTCTGTCGGGTCCAGCGGGAGTGGCACCGACGGATTGTGACGGCCTGGCGTGCGCAGCTCGAATTACGGATCTGCGCGCGCCAGCGGGCCGTCGGTGCCGTACTCCCGAACCTCGAAGCTTGGCTCCACGGGAAGGAGGAGGTCACCTACCGATTGACTCAGATACTCACCGGCACGGCTGCTTCGGTGAGTATCTGTGTCGAATAGGACGGGAGGGATCGACACATTGCCACCACTGTGCATCCGACCTCGACTCGGCCCAGCACACGCTGGCGGAGTGCCCCGCGTGGGCCTCCGAGCGCCGAGTCTTGGTCGCAGAGATCGGGCGAGATCTGTCTCCGCCGGCATTGATTGCGGCAATGCTGGCGGACGAGGGAGGTTGGAGGGCTGTGGCCTCCTTCTGTGAAGCAGTGATGCTCCAGAAGGAGGCCGCCGAGCGGGGTCGGGAGATGGCCGATCCCGCTCGAAGAAGGCGGCGCCGGGCTCGGTAGCACAGCTGCGGCGCCGCCGCGGGTCGCCGGCGGGCGCGAGGAAATCGCGACTGCTTCGGCGACCCGGGATGGACCACGCCCCTTCCGTGGCCGGGGGGTGTCGTCGGTGGAGGAGACCGGGGGAGGTAGTAAGCCTCCCCCGAGGAGGGCTCCCCTGTGTCGACGGGGGAGCGGAGGCTGGGGGTTCCCGGAAGAAGCTTTCTGTTCCCGGGGGCTCCCTACATGCCTGAGGAAGGCCATCCCTGAGGTTTTTAGTGGGTAGGCCTCCCCCTTCTGGGGAGGAGAGCCCCACATAACCGCCGGCTCGCCACAGCCGGGGTATGCAATTTAATGCATTTTCCTCAGGGAAAAAAAAAAAAAAGTCGGGTTGAGCCGCCTCGATTCACCAGGAGTCCGACATAATCACCGCATCTCTACTTGCCGTTGCGGTGGTATCCGTGAGGATTCTCAGCCTCCTCTCTTGAGGAAAAAAAACCGCGCGGCCTCTTTCTCCTTTCTACCATCGTGGCGTTCACTTCGTTATTCGTGTACCATAGACATATTTGTACTTGTTACATTAGATCTCAGTAGGTTTGATTTAGTTTTGATTGTATAACAATTTAAATTACGTTACTGTATTGTTGGATATATTTTTTAATAACTTTTTGGTAACTCTCTAAATATTATATCAAAAGAAAACTTCCAAGAAAAAAATATATACGCTACGCGCCAATTAAAGTACTAGAAAGGACATAACGCTCCGCCAGCGAAGTGATTAAAAAAAAGAGAAAGGTAAATTAAATATGTTTTCTATGACATTTTATATATCGTCTTATGTATAAGCAATATAATAAAGAAAAATAAAAATGAAATTGATGATAGCATAAACAATTATAACTAATTTGATATGCAATGCTTATTTCTTGGTTGGTGGTCATAAATTCCACTTTGTTCCATAAAAGCAAGATAAATTTTATACATACATGCATACATATATTCACGCGTCCTTCCCATGGGGGTGGACAGATATCACAGTTTTGCACTTGACACGATCCAAACTTACTTCCATAGCTTCTCCGACTTTCATACTTTCATGCAAGCTCCTCAGTTACGAGTACTCATTGTAGATAGATATACAATTCACTTTTCAACATTTTTGGTGTTGCTATCTGATTATTTTCTTGTAGATTCCTTTGTTTGGTTCCTTTTATTCCTTTGTTATAGGTATTTATACAGATTGTCAATTTGTAAAAACTTATTTCTGATTTGTTTTATGACAAATTTTCCGCTTGCTGTTTTTACATACAGACTGCAAAACCGTAGAGGTCCATTTGATGGGAAAACGCATAGCCTTTTAAAACAAAGTTCCACAAAGTATGATTTTTTCCTTTTCACAGATTTAAATTAATTGTTAAAAATACTCTTATTAAAAAAAGTTAGGAATTATTAAAATATTAACAATGCTTGGGTTTGATTTTAACAATTTAATATTTGCGTTGCTAACATCTTGACATTAGTAACTAAGATAATGAAACTATAATGTGATATTGTTTTAATTTGTAAAGGAAGTTGGGTTCAGACTATTTATCTGAAGCCTTCTTCTAGTTAATAATATTGGAAAAATGCCGAGAGAAAAAATTTGCCTCTGCTGGTTTTCTTGCTGGTTCTTTCCAGTACAAGGTCTCCTGCCGTAGACTTGTCAACCAATGGCGTAGCATCTTTGACGTGTAAAAGTGATTATTTAAATCGTATTTGATTACATAAATTCTTTTATAAGTATAAACAAAAAATTCTCGAATGGAAAACCCAGTAAGCTAATAAAACAATATAACAATATCGTAGCCTCCAAAAATATAACAATACTCCGGAGAAATGTAACAAAGAAACGTAGCCGTGTATTCATAAAAAGATCGTTGGATTCTGGCAAAAATCTTCGATCTCTGGAGACGTGACGATATCTGCTCCCGTACCTCATCGCGAATACGCGTACATAATTTAAGGGGGAAATGATAACTGCTTACTTTAGAATTCAATTTTCGGGTTTTGCCGCGTGAATTTCCCTGGAGCGCGGTTCATCAAACACACCCGAGATGTCTCTTCTTTGGGATAACGCCAGTGTTCAGGATTGTCAATCCAAACAGTACCTATGTAGTTTGTCTTAGACTACTTTCTGCACATAATCATATTATATAATATATATATATATATATATTATATATATATACATATTATATATATATATATATAACGCTCTAATTATTTATATTTCAAAAACAGATGCATATAAATATTGTTTGATCCTGTGACTCCGCAAATTTATCAAAATCTCACGAAACCATCTCGGGTTGACTGGAGGGTTCGTAGCGGTAGAATAGCGAAAGCTCACCCTTCCATACGCCCCGTTATGGGCTTGGAGGACAGCGGAGAATTATAGTGGATAGGCCAGTCACTCTGATCGGAGTGCCCCACACACGGCCGCGCCTAGCCAGCGCGGTGACAAAATGCATTTCCCCTCGAAGAAAAAAGAGTTGGCTGGAGGAAATCTCTCTGAGAGATAAGTCCGCCTTTGGAACATTTAACTTGGTACCTACTAGCACTTTTTTATTGTAACTTTATTTTATTGTGTGGAATAAAGGGTTTATATACAATTATACAAAAACTATGAGATACTAAAGTCTAAATAACACTTGTTTACTTTTTAATTGTGAATTTTATTACTTTTGCGCGGGCAGCAGCGTCGGACTGGCCATACAGTCGAGGTGGCATTTGCCAGCCGGTCCCCAACCTGCGCGGGCCCCCACGGGTCTGGGTTGCGGGGCATGCGGCAGGGCACGTAGCACAGGGGCAACGCTGCGCGGGCCCCCTGTGCTACGGTTGCCCGCGTGCATGTCTCGGAAACTATGCGTCGTACAAAAAGGTGCCTCGGGATTGCGATCAGCCACCCGGGCTCTTCCGGCCCAGTCCGACCCTGGCGGGCAGTACAATCAAAACACAGCGTCAAAATTTGCTAGTGCAATTAATCTTATCTATACGCAGTATGAAATACTAAGCTGGGTTTTGGGGACTTACAGAAATCACTCCATCCACTGCTACGTGTCATAGTTAGTTGGTGACAACAGATACGAGTATGTCGACGCACTGCAATCCTTTGCCAGCAAACGTATCACGTTTATTGTTCCGCTGAGGAAAACGCATTTAATTGCAGACCTCGAGAGCTGGTAGTTATGTGAGGCTCTCCTCCCCAGAAGGGGGAAGCCTACCCACTAAAAACCTCAACTCACAGGAGAGCTGCATCGCGCCCTGATGTGGCCATGGAAACTCTTGCGGATACTACCACGACCCTGTCGGCGTATGGCAAGAGAAGTCGCCCACACCATACCACCGTCGCCGGATACATCCAGCGATTATCAGACCCAAAATCTCAAGAGTGACAGCCACCCCCTCTTAAAGAAGAAACGGGGCTTCGCCCGTCCGCCTGAAAATCGGCCTGCCAGGTTGGACCCAGCCATCCTACGCCCCCCCCTTTCGGGAGCGGTCTGTCCTACTTTTAGCCGTCAAAATACATTGCCTACGGTGCACCAAGAGAAGGTTATCTGACTTCGTACCCCAAACGTATTACAACTAATGGGTCGACAGGTGACTAATGTTATATTATTACAATAATCGATTAAATTTAATTTCATAAAGGATTTTACGAATTACTTATACATTTATTTATTTATATAATTATAATAATATCTAGGAGAAGAAACATCTAGGAGAGTGGCCGACAGAATCAATATAATACCCTTATTGATTCTGTGGGCTTTTTAACATTACACCGAGTGTTATGGCAAAATCTTTTCTACTATCGATAAATTATTTACTTGTCTCATTTAATTTTTAAAAATGGTAGTAGTTCTCACATTGATCAATGACATTTTAATACATTTAGTTTCATTTGAGTGTTGTATCATTCATTTAACTTAATTAGCGAACCGTATCAACGCAAACATTTACATAATGCAAGAGTTCGAACAAAAACAATGTAAACATATTTAGAACAAAAATACCAACTAGTTAAACGCTTTATACGTATGTAATCAAATTTTATTTTCCACATTGTTTCAGCGTGGTACTTATGTCCAGTAGTGGGAAGGCGTGACATATATGTATGTATGTATGTTAAAACTGCGTTTAGCTCAGTGTAAGCACTGATATTCTGCAGAACACAGAGGTGACATCGGCAGTAGAATTTAAACCAAATGAAACAAAAAATTGGTTGTCTGTAGAACTCCGTCTACTGCCGATATTTGAACGTGACAACGTCTATTACATGGTATTTTTTTCTGGGTGCAATGAAATTATTTAAAATAAATTAATGTATAACATTTATATTTTTATTTAATAGTTTGTTTAAATTTTCTGCTTCTGAAGTTATACATAAATTAATTATTATGAGTAATGTGCGTGGCTCCGTGTGGCGTCAGATTCCGCCGTTACGGTGTTTTCGAGAATGACTCCACGCCGTACCAATTTAATAGACGTTGTCACGTTAAAAAAATCTAATAAATCGTGTGCTGATTTTCGGTTCCTTATTTAGACGTAATGAAACCGGGTTTGAAGTGGTTTATTGCCGGTGATGAAAAGTAGATGACGTACGATACAAACGTCCGAAAAAGATCGTGGTCAAAATCCGCTAACTAGTTGGACTAGGACGTTTGTTCAATCAACGTTCAGCCTAGTCATTCAATTAAATGTCGTCATTCAATGAACGCGCTAGTGGTACAATCAAATAGCAGATTCAACCAGATGACTGCGACATATCCATATATCCCTTATACTATTTTTTCAAAGTAGAGTCAGATTTATGTCAAGAGAGGACTGCCAAAATTAGTTTTCGTAAAAAATACAAAGATATTTCTTCCCAAATTTAGTATGTTAATTAAATAACAAAATTTTTTTCTGGGTGCAATGAAATTATTTAAAATAAGGTAATGTATAACATTTATATTTTTATTACGTTGCCGTGTGGCGTCAGATCGGCCGTTACGCCGTTCGTGGACTCCGTGTGGCGTCAGATTCGGCCGTAACGGTGTTTTCGAGAATGACTCCACGCCGTACCAATTTAATAGACGTCGTCCGCGTCAAAAAGAGAAATGAAATAATGAAAAAAAAATTATGCAATAAAATCTGTACAGTCACAGAGTGTATAATGTTGTGAATAGCGTTCGCATCAAGCTCATCTTATGTAAACACTAGGTGATGCCCAGGACTTCGTTTGCGTAGGATTAGTATTCCGAGTAGCTTATATTACATACTAGAGGGTTAAGGGTCATAGCTTTTGCCCACGGCTACATATGCGCGGAAGTCGATTTACGGCGCGAAGTTTTATCGCGCTTCCCGTGGGTCTATCCGTTTTGCCAAGATAAAAATACCGCAATACCTTGCTCAAGAATCACTCTATCTATTGATGAAAACCGCATGAAAATCTGTGCAATAGTTTTTGAGCGAAGCCTTTATTGCGCATCCCGTGGGATCTGTCGATTTTTCCGGGATAAAAAGTAGCCTATGTTACTCGGGGATAGTGTAGCTTTCCAAAGGTGAAAGAATTTTTGAAATTTCTTGCCCGTGGCTCCGCCCGTCGTTGCTCCGTCCGCGTTAATTTCGATCGCACGGGAACAGTAGCTACTTTCTTCCGGGATAAAATGTGATATCCTTCCCCGTACCACAGACTATGTGTATGCAAATTTTCGTGATGATCGGTGCAGTAATTTAAGCGTGAAGAGGTAACAAACAAACAAACAAACAAACAAATAAACAAACAAACAAACAAACACACTTTCGCATTTATAATATTAGTTGGGATATCATTGTAAAGTTTCATTAAAATTCATTCAGTTGTAACATGAAAGAATAACAAACATCAAATCAAAACAAATCAAATAATTTATTTGTAAACATAGGTAGTATACGAGTGGCACAAACAATGTTGTAGTATCACTATGCTCGGCCATATAAGGCATACATATGTATAGAAGTAGGCGCGCGAAATTCAACATATTATAAAAAGTATATCATTCATTATACAAAATTAAATATAGCATCAAACAATTTTCATTATATTAAATTAAATGGTGAATATATCAACTTTAATTTAAACGTCAAATCAATATTGAGAAATCATCAATACTTTACAATTGCATAATTACACTAATAATACATATAACAAGGTGAAGATCACCTTCATATGTTTTATGTCATACCTTGGCAACATACACCGTGATTTTTATAGGAGTTTGTAAACCACATATTACATATTTTTAGACACATGGGACAACCTATAAGGGCATTGCAATCAAAATCAAAATTAAGTTTATTGAAATATGACTTTAGAGAAAGCTCTTTTGAATCGTCCAATTTTTTTCCCCGACCACCCTTTCCGGACGTATTTTTTAGCTGATAAGAAGAATAGGCGCAAGAAACTTATCAGCTTTATCAAAAGTAATAACAACATTTACAATAAATTATGTCGACATACAATGTACATATGTGTTTACAATTTATACAGGAAAACAAATATTTACAATTCAGAATGTAATATCTTCAAATCAACACCAAGCATTGGCATCATTTAAATAATCATTGACTTTGTAATAGCCCTTATCTATTAGCGTCTTTTTAACATGTACTTTAAATTTATGAAAAGGCAATTCAGCTACGCTATGTGGAATCTTGTTATAAAAATTTATACATTTGCCCATAAACGAACCTCTAGTTTTTTGTAGCCTGTACGTTGGACCGGCAAGTTTATTTGGCAAAGTAATATTTGCATTATTGTCAAATAAAAGTCATACATACAATATTAAAACTCACATCCATCCATACCAACTTTCGCGTATAAAAATACTCATTCATTCATTTTAGCCAATAGACGCCCACTGTTGGACATAGCCCAAGGATCTCCACGCAGATCGGTCCTGCGCTGCAACCGTCCAGCGCCTTCCCGCGATCTTCATCAAATCGTCGTCCACCTTGTGGGAGGCCTACCAACATTGCGGTGTCCAGCATATGCCTGCCACTCCAGGACCTTTCCCCCAACGGCCGTCAATCCTGCGAGCAATGTGCCCCGCCCATTGCCACTTAAGGTTCGCAATTCTTCGGCTATGTCGGTGACCCTGGTTCTTCTGCGGATTTCATCATTTCTGATTCGATCACGCAGAGAAACTCCGAGCATAGCCCTCTCCATTGCCCTCTGGGTGACTTTGAGCCGCCTTATGAGGCCCATTGTGAGTCATTGTGAGGCCCATTGTGAGTCACTCACAATAAAAATACTAATAAGTAGCAATAACTGAGATTCGGAACACAGTTCAGACTTGACGCGAGACATGATATGACATTTGACCGCAAAATTTATTTTCTATTAGCCGTTTATAAAATGTTAGTTCATTATAGTAACTAAAGATTTTATTTAATCATAAATTTTTCTCAATCCATGTTCAGAATTTTAAACATCCAATTCAAACATCATTTCAGTTTCGGCTGAGTGATAATGAATCCATCTAAAGCGTTACATAATATTAAAAGGCATAAGGTTTTCAGGCCTTCGTGCTGAAGCAAAATTATCTCGAAATATATTTTCTCCTGTGTAATCCTAACCCTTCGCCGTCTAAGCCTGCAGCGGATGGACATAATTCTTAAATATTTTAGCGACGACCTTCGTAGGGTTGAACCGGTAAGATTTTTCAGCCGACATAGCTTAACCAAAATGGAATACTTTTAATATCAACCCTTTTTTTTTGGAAGGGAAACGCTAATTATGTACTTTGACACCGCGCTGACTAGGCGCGGCCGTGTGTGTGTGGGGGGGGGGGGCTTACTGGTCATAAGGATCGGCCTATCCAGTAAAACCCTCCGGTGTCCTCCAAGCCCATATCGGGGCGCGTGGTAGGGTACACTGAGAAAAAAATCCTGCTAAATTAACAACAAAAAGTTAATCCGGGAGAGCCGTTCATAGTGAACTGCTACCATAACAAATTTTTTATTGTCAAATGAAGTCGACAATTAGGTAGATTCGGCAAACAATAATATGTTGCTAAAAAACAATTGTGATCTGTGCCATATCACAACCCATGTTAGTTACACCAACAAGTTAACTTTGCCAACATAAATATTCCCGTTTTGCCATGATTAAGAACGGACATGAAGCAGGTTTGGCTTACCTACGAAATATCGAATTCCAAATGATCGAATATCAAAATATTATCAGTGTTGCTATATTTACAACGTTAATAAACATTGTTATTTTGGTTCAGATTTCCGAAGCCGCAGGAACAATAAATCTCTAATAATAAAAAAATTGCAGAGGGCACTATGAGACCTTTGTTATTGTGTGTCAAGTGTTTTGTTGCAGTTACTATAATTATTTAACAAAGCTTTTATGGACACTTTGATAGCCATTTTTTTTCTCAGTGTACGCTTTCGCGATTCTACTGCCCACTTTAGTACCCACCGTACCGGGAACGTTCATCGTATGAAGCTAAATTTTTCGTATGAAGGAAATTTTTTTCGCTGCCTTTTTGTTACCTAAACTATATATATGTATATATATACATATATTATATATATATATACACCATATATATATATATATATATATATATATATATGGTATATATTTTTTTTATTATAAAGTCCTCCTATTCTCTCAAATTAAGTGCTAAACCAATGGTCCTTACCTAACCTTAGTTAATTTGCCATTTAACCAGTTGGCTAAGCGTCGTCTAGCTGTAATGTTGAACGTTGCAATCAACAAGTCGGCTAAACGACGTATAGCTGTGTGATTGAATGACGTTGTTCAGTCAAAGAGCTAGCTGTTTGATTGGACGGCTATTTTAACCAGTTGGCTGCGACATGTATATGACGGAGGGGCATCATTCGGACCCTCCGCTGGGGAGTACTCGCCCTCGAGCATGATAGCGGAATTTACAAAATAAAAACGCCAATAGCTGTGTAATAGTCGCTATAATAAGTAATTAGTCGTTCACAAACAAAATGATGCACATAGGACGAGATGCCAACGGATTCAATCTACTCCAGAGTACACACGACGGCTGGAGTGAAAAAGTGACATGTCGGTTCATGTCGGTAAAATATGAGGCCTATCTTCACATCAGTCATTACCGACCGGCGGCTTGACATTCAATAGTCACACAGCTAATGAAACCGCTGCTTACCGACCGAACGTACCCCGCATAGATTGTGCCAGACAATAATATTTATTTAAAATAAAAACTTCATTTTCTACATCTTATGTAAATAAAATTCACTTTTTTCTTGTCTCACAAAAAAAACTCTCCATTTTTTTTTTAATAGTGGACTGTATAATATTTATTTAAAATAAAAACTTCATTTTCTACATCTTATGTAAATAAAATTCACTTTTTTCTTGTCTCACAAAAAAACTCTCCATTTTATTCTTTTGTTTTTTTTTTCATTCTTTTTTTCTTATCATAAACTAAAAACTAACCTGCCTGCACTTAATCTATCTAAAAATAGGTTTTATTTTGTGTTCCGTTCCGAACATAGATTATCTTATATATAAAAATGAATCTCAAAATGTGTTGGTTAGCGTCAAAGAGTCAATTTGCGCCTTATTAACGCTATATAAAGTTAAAATTCAATCATATCTATCAAAACAATGCGTGTGTGCGTTAGAGCACAGAATACAACTTCGGATTTCATGTCACGTTCCAAAATTGAACAATCACAATATGTAATTTGGTCCTTTTCTCCAATTAATTATGTTTTATTCACAACGCCAGGGTGACCGTTCTGTACAGGAGAATTTTTTGCCCTGATTATAAATTAAGTTGAAACAAAAACTGCCACTACAAATCTATTTGATAGGACGAAGTCGAATATCGACTTTACATGCCTGATAAGTAGAGATCGGATAATCGGATGCATATTTACCTAAAGTTAATTTTTGGCTCACAAATTATGGAAGCGGCTTTTTAAAATACATTTTGTTAAATAAAAATCCCGGGAAAATACGGGACTGCAAATTTAACGTAGTGATATTGTTTGAAAATTACTAAATTAGCACGTGGTATTTATTTTCAAAAGACCGAGACTCCGGGTTCCTTTATACAACTATGCATACGTATTTACATGAAGTTTAGTTTCAGTTCCCCATGCGATATGAATGTACGATTTATTACATGAAGAGTGTTATACGAAAGTAGTGAGCTAGTTTGACTAAAACAATAATCAATTAAATAATTGAATAAAAAAACAGAAATGGTGAAAAATTTTATTTAACAAAACAATTAAAAGCCGTTTCCATACTTTGTCTTAAACTAACTTTAGGTAAATATGCATCCGATTATCCGATCTCTACTGATAAGTGATAACGGTTTAATTCTGTAACTTGGCGTTAATATATACATGTAATCTAATCTAGAAAAAAGCTCTCGTGTTGCTGTAAGTAAATTTATTTTATAATTTTCAAATACTTGTAATAAGTACAAATTTAGTGAAACTCTATATTACCAAGCCTAAAAATTACAAAGATAAAATATAAAGAGCGAACATTAATCCACAGAAAATCTAAACTAATCTAAAAACCCTGGAAAATTATATTTTCCCTAACCAAGATTCAGGTAAAACCCGATCTCGACACGCGGAGTGCCCACTGTGCCGAGATTTATTAAGTTACATTTTAATTTCAGGGAAATATCTCATCAACAGCCTTCTTGCTCGCAAATTTATAACCAGCCGCCTCGCATTAGGCGAAACTCAAATAATATTTCACCGGGCATACAAAGGGACATTTTCCACTGAAATTTCGTGCATTAACAAGGATATGATGAACGAAACGGCGATATGCATGTTTCTAGGTGAATAAATTTATGTCGCCGAATTAATTGTGGACTGTAAAAAATGTGTTGGTTTTACGGTTGGGTTATGTGATGTAGTTGTAATTGTTACTAGCACTTTGGTTATCATGTGTGGGTTGTATTGTTCGAGGATCATAAAAGTTTTATTCCAAAAGCTCAAAATAGAATAGAAAATTGTCAAAGCATGAATTTGGTACGGTTCATAGCTCTTAATCCATACTAATATTATAAATGCGAAAGTTACTCTGTCTGTCTGTCTCTGTTCCGCTTTCACACCAAAACTACTGAACCGATTTAAATGAAATTTGGTACACAGATCGTCTAGATCCTGAGAAAGGACATAGGCTACTTTTTCATGCAAAAAAGGTTGTAAAGGGTTGTAAAAGGTTGACAGGAGGGATAAATAGGTTGTATGAAAATATTGTTAAAACCACTGAACCGACTTAATTGAAATTTGGTGCACAGATAGTCTAGAGGCTGAGACAGGACAGAGGCTACCTTTTAAAGCAGAAAACGGTTGAAGGGTTGAAGGGTTGTTTTACGTTTGGTATATATGGGGTAACCACCCCGTATATACCAATCGTAAAACCCGAGGACCCAAGGAAGGAAATAAGATAATTTTAGCGACGGAAAACATATCCTTCCTGTGGGAAATTCGAATATAACGCGGGCGAAGCCGCGGGCGGAAAGCTAGTACGATATAAAGTGTTAATCTTGATAAAGTACACAAACGAAAGGAGATGAAATTCCACTTATAAAACACATAAAATATATAATAAAATAACTTTTTGAGAATTGAGCTATCTAGTTAAAAATTGCAGAAAAATAATCTCAATTAAATTTCTCATTAACTAACATCAACATTAAACAGACTGGTACCACGAAAAAGTAAATAAATGAACCAATTTTTAAAAAAATACGTATTTTTTTTCAAATTTTGTTTTGTGATATTATATATTTATTATATCCCAGAAATTTATGTAACGATTTTGTTGATTTTATTACTAAAATAGTTATAGTTATTTCGTTAATAACAATAATTACATAGCATAATATAACAATACGTATAGTATATAATATATAAAAAGTACAGAACATTTTAGGGCATGTAATATAAAGCTAATAACAATACTTATATTGAAATAACTTTAATATTATTTAGTTAATAATAGTCAACAAAATACAAACAAAATTAAATATTAAATATTTTGATCAAAATTTTCATTAATATTTTATATACAATTTTGTTTTAGCCATGTGTTCATAAGCTTTCGTTTAAATTCGAGTCAAAGACTGAACGTCATTTGGAAGCTTACAATATTAATAATTTTTCTACAGAAAACTAAATAAAAAGATACTTTATATTATATGAATTACCCTATAATATTAGCGTCAAAGTATAAAATTGATAATTTGTGTGGAGATTTCAAAGAATTTGCCTTATTCCTTATCAATACATAGTATAAAACAAAGTCGCTTTCGCTGTATGTCCGTATGTATGCTTAGATCTTTAAAACTACGCAACGGATTTTGACGCGGTTTTTTTTAATAGATAGAGTGATTCTTAAGGAAGGTTTGTATGTATAATAAATGCATAATATAGTAGAGAACACTGATAAATTTAAAGGTTTCTAATGTGATGTCGTAAATAAGCACGTTTTTTTGCGCTTATATTGCAAACGCTGGCTGAACCCTACGAGATAGACCAAAATAATGTACTACAGTATTGTACAACTTACAAAAATCCACAAAAAAGTCCGCGATGGTATATGTCTATCTCTTAGGGATAACCCACCATAACCATTTTTTCACTGCACCGGCGAAGCCGGGGCGGGTCGCTAGTTTATTAATAACAAGAGAGCAAATGTACACGGCACAGGGATAAATAAACGTTGCGATGTTAAGTTATCAGCAGACAGTTCAATAATGTTCCAAAAACGGCGGACACTGGCTTTTATACTTTTACACAAGCAACTTATTAATTTATTGATAACAAAATTAATACAATAATTATTAATTTGCAACAAATTATTACTAAGCAGTATAGTTATATAATTAAACATTGTATAGATTTTTAAATTATGTTAGGTTCTGTAAACCGGAAGTGGCATTTTCAGTATATTATGATTATGATTAAAAATTAGATTACGGCTGTTAATATTGGCTTAAGATTAGTTTTATTATTTATTAATAATTTACAATAAGTTAATATTACGGAGGTATACAATTTATGATTTAGCGGGGCGGCGTGCCGGAAGCTGAACTTGTAACACAAAATCACGTAACTTTTACACACACCTCAATAGATAATAACATAATTTTGAAGGCAAGAAACTCGCACTTAAGGTTCGCTATGCTTCTGTGAAGCAGTGATGCTCCAGAAGGAGGCCGCCGAGCGGGGTCGGGAGATGGCCGATCCCGCTCGAAGAATTAAGGCGGCGCCGGGCTCGGCAGCACAGCTGCGGCGCCGCCGCGGGTCGCCGGCGGGCGCGAGAAAGTCGCGCCCGCGGATACGGCGACCTGGGATGGACCACGCCCCTTCCGTGGCCGGGGGCGTCGTCGGTGGAGAAGATCGGGGGAGGTAGTGTAGCCTCCCCCGAGGAGGGCTCCCCTGTAGTCACGGGAGCGGAGGCTGGGGTTCCTGGAAGTTGCTTCGCGTTCCCGGGGGCTCCCTGCATGCCTGGGTTTTTCATGGGTAGGCCTCCCCCTCCTGGGGAGGAGAACCCCACATAAACAAAAAAACAAAAAAAAAAGGTCCGCTATGTCAGTGACCTTGGTTTTTCTGCGGATTGCATAATTTCTGATACGACCTCTTTTTTTTTCTCTCTCAAGAGGGAGAGAGAATCCTTACAAGAAACGTGCCAAGAATACCGCAACGGCAACCAGCGTGACCTATTGACTAAACTCAGCCTGTGCCTAAGTTCTACGAACTATATAGCTAGATCGTGAGGACGACCGCCCCCTCAAGAGAGGAGGCGATGCAGCGCAGATCCATATAAGCAGCCCAAATCGCTTGTAGTGGCGCGGGAAGCTAAAGTATACTACCTCGCAGAGAAAGGGGGATGGGCATTTTGGGCCACGAGCGAACAGAGATGACCCTTATAGTAAAGTGTAGGTCTTATCAAGTTACGCATGCCGCTATAAGACATTGTCCTTAAATCACTCTTTGACTTAGTTATGGTACAATTATATAGTACCATAAAATCTACTTGAAAATGTGAAGTTTCTTGACGTTTTCTAAATGGATAATGAATGAAATTGATAGATATTGTATTGAAATACCTTTTTAGTTATCATTTAAACTAATGTTTCTTCTTCTGAGTACAACAGGAACTTAGCCAAACGATGCTTGCTACCACCGTCACTACGAAGAGGTGCCCTGGGTGCAGAAGAGAAGAGTATAGCTCTGGCATATCCTTGTCTGTCACGAAGAATCCTAATCATGTACATAACTTTCATTTGCGTTCGCTCATGGCCCAAATATCCATATAAAATGCACATGGTACTTTCGATCATAGCCCTCTCCTTTATCCTGTGGGTGCATTTGAAACTCCTTATAAGACCCGATGTAAATGATCAGGTTTTGGTTCAATACTTCGTCACTGGTAACACGCACGAATCACAGTCTTGAGTCTTAAGGTATTTCTTACTTATCCAATTCGAAAATACATTCAACGTTTTTAAGAGTAAATAATCTTGTTTGGTTCTTAATAGTTATTCAAATAAGTTCGGCTTTAGCACAACAGACTACAGCATTACATTCGATCAGGTTTATATATATTCTGTGCTCTAGGTATTAAGTGTGCATACAGTTTGACGCACTGGATTAATTGACCCTCGCGTGTTTACTGATTAGAAAATAAGATGTCAATTTAATTATTTATCCAAAACGATAGTTTATTGAACCCTATCAAGTTGTGATAAAGAACGACCTATTCAGACTTAAATGTTATAAAATGTTTGCTAAGCATGAACGTCAATAAAGCTTCTACTAACAAATTTACGAACATTTCAAAGCTATAAGACGTTGCCCAGCTTTTTATTGGATTGCTCAATTTTATGAGTCCAGCTGTTGCTCCAACGCGCAAACAATGATAATTGCCAGTAAGCCTTTGACGTAATTTTATTGGCTCTTTTGTGTTTCTCAATAAAATGCAACTGAAATTTCAGCCGTGAAATTACTTTACAGATATGGCGTAAGGCATAAGCTGATGTCTATTTTCTCTGTCATATAATAATTATACCTAATAGATGCCCGCAGCTGGACATGGGCATTTCCAAGGATCTCATTGGTTGGTCTTGCGTTGCTACCATCGAAAGTCTTCCGGTGATCTTTCACCAAGTCATAGCCCATCTTATGGGAGACCTGCCAACGGTCGTTTCCGGCCCAGAGGCCGTTACTTCTGCGAATAATATGCTTTGCCCACTGCTACTTAAGGTTCAAAATTCTTCGGGCTTACCTACTAAAGTTCGTCTACATCAGAGGTTTTGAAACTTTTTTGTGTCGTAGACCTTTTGTCATGTTTTCCGGTTTTGGGTAGACCCCCTACTTACCTGATATTGAATGCCTACATCCCACAACTTACAAAACTTTATAAACATGTATAATAACTTTTTTTTTATATATTTTTATTTTTATACATGAACATACAATTTTACAACGGATCGCCAAACTACAAAAACAGTTTAATGGCGAAACAAAAAATACACTCTGTTAATTAGTACCTAATTACCTAGCTATCTCTAAACATGAATTAATCTCTTGTATAGTCATATTAAACCATCGTTACGAGTTTAAATATACATTTTTAAAATACAATACACTGACACACTTATAAAAATTGTACTCACTTCTATAAAGATTATCTATAGGGTGACAAGAAATCATTCAACAACCACGATTTTAGTTTCTTTTTAAACACGTTTTTACTTGTATATTCTTCTTCCGGGAAGAGTAAATTAAAAATACGTGGTGTCAAACGCCGTGTCCTCTTGCCGTAATAGTTACAGGCTCTCGGTTCTATATATTTAGTCCGCACTGAGTTTCTCAATCCATGTACATTAGCTTTTTTAGTTTTATAATCTGCACAATTATACTGATCCAATGCCAATAAATATTTTACCTTATCATGCACTTGCAGAATCTTACATATTCTAAATAATAGTTTATATTCTTTACAACTTTGTTTTGTTTTATGACTTACTAAACTCTTCATAAATCTAATTTGTAATCTTAATATTTTGTCTAATTGCGTTTTAAAGGTTCTTCCGTAAGCAATCAGTCCGTAGTTTATTACTGATTCAGCCAAAGCATGATAAAGCATATACAGAACGGGTTTACTTACTATATAGTAAGTAAACCCGTAAAATATACCTTAAATTAACCATCCTACTCAAAATACATCTTAACTTATTACATACTATTTCTACATGTAAATTCCAACTAAAACTTGGCCTATGGTCTATGGGCAAACTTTTTTACGTCATAGGTATTTTTTTTTAAATGTATATGTCTTTTAATAATGTCACCGTCATGACCACAGACTATATAACGGAATCAACGGTCCTACCTGAAAACCAGCGCTTTTGCTGCGTATAGCAGTAGAAGAATTAGCTGAGGTAGGGGCCTTTTGGGCCAAAGTTCGATGTTTTTTTTTTTAGTATATTATCATAAGAATCATACTGCACAAGAATGGCCAAATAAATATCTCTTTCTTTCTTTCTTTCTTTATATTATAAGATAGTATAATGCAAATTAATAGGTACTATCAGTGTTTGTTGAGAATCATTATCGTGGGCCCCCATTTTCAATTCATGGACCCACAAATTGTTTTTTCGCTGACGTAGATCCCTTGCAGGTTTTTATAGATCCCTCCTAGGGGTCGTCTTCGTCTAGGTCTTTCGTCTAGGGGTATAGTCTTTAGGAATCACTTGTCTACCTCATTTCTGATACGATTACGCCGAGATGACTAGATGTGCGAGGTGCGGTACGAATACAAGTCACTGCGAATACCATGCTGGCCAGGCTTCTCAACAGTGTTATTATATAACCACTGGTGAGGATGGATGATCCTATTGCCTAAACGTTGGTAGATAGATGACTTTACTGAGAAACAACCTACCCAGTAAAGCTGAGCAAATATTGACAGATGGCAAAGTTTGAAGCTATTGGCGTGACTCATTATGTTGTATTTATTTATACATTTATCATATAAATATGAATAAACAGGTAATAAAATAACGTTAACGTCGTGGTTAATTCGGTGTCTGATTTACAATGGCAAGTAATCGATAAAGATTTTTTTATTTATTTTATTTTCTTTGAATAGCTAACTGCAATAATAATAAGTGTAAACAACTAAACTACACTCCAATAATAAATCTATCACCGCAGTGTTATAGGTAAATAATAATATACTTTAATAAAACAATTTTAACAAAAAACGATATCATAGTCTAAATGCAATAATATATTCGTATGTGTAAAAAACACAAAATCATAAACAAGACAAGCTTAAGTTGCTTCTCCAAGAAAAACATCTAACAAGACCATCCTGATGTTATCATGAAATATATCCACATCGGAGTCAAGACCGATGAACAAACTACCAGCTCTATTCCTGAATCTGTATTGTCTGTACTTGGTGCGAGAGGGAGGAAAATGGAATCCTATCTGAACAAACAATGGTTCCAATTTTAATGAGCACTAGCGGACCCGACAGATTTCGTCTTGTCAAAAAGATTTATAAAGTGGCAGTTTTTTGTTCCTACTTATTTTATAGATAAAAAAGGTCCAAATGAACTATTACATTTGTGACAATTCAATTTTGGAACGTGACGTTAAATCTTCCAACGATGTATTCTGTGCACACTGTTTTGATAGATATGATTGAATTTCAACTTTATATAGCGTTAATAAAGCGCAAATTGACTCTTTGATGTTAGGAACACACCTACATTGCTTAGACAATAGTGAGTGCTTGCAATATGAACTTTATACAACAATAACTATAAAGCTCAAATCGACTGTACGTTTTAGTTAGAAAACGTTCGCATGGAAAAAAGGGCTGTTTTTAGGGTATTTCCGATAATTAACAGAATTTTTCTCACTGTTAAAACCATCCTTGAATTTCAACGAACATTTTAAATAAGGAATTGTTGTTTAACTATGCGCCTACAAACACATTTTGCGGTTCATTTTTATATATAAGATTAAAATGTCGGCAATTGTACGTCTCGTGGATAATGGCGAAAGATGAAAGATAATCTAGCAAAATCAACATCACTTGTGACTTGGACCGCTCATTGACTTATGCGAATTCGTTGAGCGTTGAAGACTGTTCTATTTGCTTTTCTAGAAATTTATCGGCGTATTATTCAAAGTTGAAGTTCGTGATGTTTATGGTTACTTTAACTTGAAAATATAAGTTAACAACATTATGAATTACTTTAGCATAATAAGAGAACATTATTTTCTGAGGTCTGCTGAGACGTGAGACGTGTTTTCTTATGTACATAGCTTAAGGTGAAATATTGAAGTTTGCTTAGGTAAAAAGTTCTACCCTCAAATTTACATCAGAGAATGTTGCTTCGTATGCTCGTACTAATAGACGCAATTTATGATAATCGTCACAGCCCATATTCCTCTCTTCCTCTCTGAGGATCACGAGCATTACCGACTATGTTAGGGCAATAAGGCCTTAGTCGACTACACTGGCCCAATGCTGATTGGTTAAATAAATATAAATCAATATTTCTTATACTTACACCAATTCACCTGGCCCAAAGTAAGCTCTGTAAGGATTGTGTTATGGGATCCAGGGTAACGGATAGACATACTTAAATTATCCTAACTAATATTATAAATGCGAAAGTAACTCTGTCTGTCTATCTGTTACGCATTTCCGCTTAAGCCTCGCAACCGATTTTGATGAAATTTGGTACAGGCAATCTTAAGAAACTGAGACAGATTATAGGCTACTTTTTATTTCGAAAAAAAAAGGGATGAAGGGGTTGAAATAGAGGTTGAATGTTTGTATGGGATTTCTTAATTATAAAAGATATAACCATGAAACTTTTTATTTAAAGCACTTGATAAGAAATCATTAAACATTTCGAAGTCATTCCATCTAGTCAAGAAAAGTGATTTTAAATTACCAACTTTGACAGGTCACACTATGGTGTGACCCACACAATACAACACTGTGTTGTATTTACAATGGGTCATGTCACAAAATTGCTAATTTACAATGTCAAAATATTATAGATCGTGGTAAAATTGATCAAACGAGTTCGCAACGTGAGTTTTGGAAGTCAAGAACAAATTACAGATAATTTGTTTGAACAGTACAAACATGTATTTGAAGGTATAGGTTGCATTTAAGATTTTGAATGCCATCTTGTACTAAAACCGGACGTCGAACGTAGTATTGATACGTGTAGAAGAATCCCATTTAAAATACAAGAAAAGATTTCAGTAAAAATACAAGTACAAGATTAACTTCTGTTGATCAAGGTTCAGTTGAAACTGCAGGATTGGATCCTAATAAAAAATATACTTGGTTTGGTCGAGAAGTTAAAAAGCCTAGTTGTTACGAATGTTCGCTAATACATACAAACGCATTTGCGTTGATATATAAAAATATAAGTTTTGTATGAGTATTGTTGCAAGTATTTTTTGTTTGTTGTGTTGTGGTTAAATTAATTTTAATTTTTATATTTAATTTAATTTTTTCGTTCGGAGGGAGATGTTACAGTATATCCATAGTCCTGTTCTTGTCTATTACCGAACGTCTCTTGATATCATTGTCTGACAATCTGCTTTCATATATAAAATGTATTTTACAATAATAAATGTTATATAATTATTAGAGTGTCTCTATTCACACCTTAATAATATCAACCCCCTTTTTTTTGTTTTTCAAGGGGAAATGCTTCTTACGCACCATGACACCGCGCTGGCAAGGCGCGGCCGTGTGTGGGGCTCTCCGGTCTACGACCGGCCTACCCACAAAAACCCCCAGTTGCTCTCTGGGCCTTTGCGGGGCACATGGCGGGGTGCGCTTTCGCGATTCAACCGCCAAATATATATCAACCCCTAGGGGTCTATGACAACCTGCAAGGGTTCTACGTCAACAAAAATAAGGTTTGGGGGTCCATGAAATGAAAATGGGAGTCCATAATAATGGATCTCAAAACACACTGATAGTATCTATTTACTTCTATCATACTATCTTCTAATATAAATACATATACATTACTAGCTGACCCGCGCCCACTTCGTTGGGCATAATATTAATAATCCCCGAAGCGAGCACGAAAGCGAACTGAATTAAACCCGAAGCCATCGCGCGCCGTCCGCTGATGATGATGATGACGATGATGATGACGATGATGATGATGATGATGATGATGATGATGATGATGATGATGAATGATGATGATGATGATGACACTCCGCAATAATGTGGCTTTCTATTGGTGAAAGAATTTTTAAAATTGATGATGATGATGATGATGATAATTTGAGATTTAAACTATCCTATCTCTCAAGTTGGATCGAACTGCACATGGTGTGCGAATTTTATTATAATCGGTTAAGTAGTTTAGGAGTTCATTGAGCACAAACATTGTGACATGAGATTTATATATATTAAGATTATAAAAGTTTTTGTAGGATGTAGGCATTAACATATGTAAATGTACATACGAAAATATTATATTATGTATGTTAGCTTTATTGTAGCTTTAAGTTTATTTTTTTTTTATAAATGACTAATTGTAAATAACGATTAAAAAAGAGGAGATAAAAAATAAACCCTGAGAGTTTCTTGCCAGTTCTTCTCTAGGGCCTCCCAATTTCCGAACTGGTGGTAGAGTTTGACGTCAATAAGTGCCTGCAAAGGTCTATGTTGAATAAAGAATTTTTGAATTTTGAATTTTGAATTCAATATCAGGTAAGTCTACCCAAAACCACATGACAGGATCTACGACGCAATAAAGTTTGGAAACCTTTGATGTAGACTCATTTCTTTTTCTTGTGTGTACGTACGTTTAAATTTAAGTATATCTTACTGTTCTCTTACTTATATATATTTTTGTCGTAAATAAATGCTTATTATATTTTCAATAAATTATTTTTTATGTCAAAAGAAACTTAAGTTTGTCTCAAGAGCAGGGGTGGTCGAAACAAACAACTCAACTACTTCAACCTATTAAGGATCTTTCGTGTTATTATTTATATCAGTCCGTGAAGCCCAGTCCTAATATTTTTTTTATTTTTTGTTGTAACATTGTTTAATTGTGTACAATAAAGAGTTTATATATGCTCACACATGCTTATGTCAAAAACGTGAATATTGAAAGCGCTGAAAAAAAGGAAATATGAATGAGGTTATATGGGATACTATACTTCATAAACTGGAATCCCCAAGGAAAGCGCAAACGTGGTCGTCCAAAACAGACCTGGCGGCGGACTGTCATTGGCGAAGCGAAAGCCATTGGAAAAACCTGGAGCGAAATCAAATGCGAAGCTCAAGACCGTGCGGGATGGAGACTCACTGTAGACGCCCCTGCCCCAGCTAGGGGATAAAGGACCTTAATGATACTTCATTAAGATATTAATCATCAAAATTTTGCTGTCGGCGATTTAAACTTCACAATTTATTTTTTGTTTTTATGTTTATGCATATTTTTTTATAGTTTACGAACCAGTGGCGTAAATTTGGAAATTGTCCCCTTGTAAGCTTTTTAGAATAATCAAATCCACGAAACCCATGAAGATTTCTAAGTTTGATATTGATACGTAATTGGATCATTGCATGATTGTACTGTGATTTCAACTTTACATTTTCACCACAAAAACCGCATCTATTACGAGCGACACAAGAGTTGTCAAGGTCGACATGTAAAGTCTGAAGAGCTGTTGAGTACATTTAAAATTAATTGGATTTAGAACGGATCATATTTGAATGAAATAAGACGAGAGCTTTTTTTTTTTAATTTAATTTCATGTTCCGTTAAAAACTCATATCAGTCCGCACATAAAAGCAATTGTTCGGTTCAAGATTTGAAATTTATCATCGCTCGGTAAGCTTAGCCTCCCAATCTACAATTCATATAAAGCTCCGGATTATTCATTACGATTTATCTATTCAAGAGTCCAATTCGATTAGGATTAGCTAAAGCAGCCCGAATTTAATGAAAGTCGAGCCACAAAACAGCCGCAGATAAAACAACTGATTTCATTAAATATATTTCCAAAGAAATACACAAAACACTAAATAAACAAAGTTCGTGGAATCCTTGCGAAACTACAAAACAATCCGAACAAAACGCTTTTGATTTGATTACGAGAGTAAATTATATTTTTTTGTTAGCTTTAAGCGTATAGTATAAATACAACTTTTAGATGAACAAGTATTATGTTGTTTTTCATAAGTTTATATGAATTATTCATGTACACTTCTTGGCAAAACGATCGATTGATTTGCATTTTTTAAAGATTTGTAAACATTGCTCATAGTCTTTAGTAAAAATTTTCAACACTTGGGTCTTAAAATGAACATGGACGAGCCGATAATAATATCAAATTCCCCACCCACCCAATCTTCCATAGCTCAAAGAATTACCTAATTAACTTAATTTTACCTTAACTACTAATTATGACCTTTGGCAGCAGATGCCTGAACTTTTAGAACTTTTAATCCGTATAAGCAACTAATGACTTGAATCTCAACGTGACCTTCGAAACGCAGTTGGCTGCTGTCAAACAATATTTCCAAATTTGTTTTTCCGTTAATAGCGACTACAGGGTTGAGGATTTTGATTTCACTAACTGTGAGTAAGTGAGAGTGAGAGAGCCTGTTAGTGAAGAACTTAAACTTTTAATTATTGGAATTGAGGATTAAAGAGTTTCTCGTTGACCAGTCAGCAAAGTCAGCCGTCAAAAAACTGTACAAAACGACTAATGGTTTTTGTTAGAAATTAAAATGTGAACATCTTCGGCATACATATGTAAAGTTTACGGTGCTGTACAACCTGATCAAGGTTAGCACAGTATATATTAAAAAGTAGTGGCTCCAGGATGGAACCCTGGGGGACACAACGTTATTAGTTTAAAGTTACACATTACACCACTATCATCGAGTACTCTAATTTTTATCTGTCACTAAGGTAATACTTGGAACATTGCAGAATATGGTAATCTAGGCCGTAATGAGTAAGCTTTGATAGCATAAGAGGTACATCAATGCTATCAAATGCTCGGTAGAAATCTAGTAGTGCAAGAATTGTACCACACCCAGCGTTTTAGACTGCGATAATATTATTAATTACATCGAGTAATGTGTATCTGTTTTCCTTTTTTTTAATCTTTATTATATTTTCTAAGACTGTCTAAGCTTGTATCTTTCGATTTTGCTTTGAAACATCAACCCAAGTCAAAGAATAATGTCTCTGATTAAGTTTCAACGGGAGATGTGGAGCTGTGAATAGTTATTTTCTAGTTACTATCAAGTTTCCCAGCTGAATTGAAAGGTTAAAATTTATCCGTGCCATTTCAAAGTTTCCAAGCAATATCTACTTTCATTGGTGCATTCCATAAAAAAAATCTCTGTCAGCGTCTCCGTGAATGGGATCGTAGGGATTTATTTGAATAGAGCTGCACTGCGATCTGCGGCTGACAGCCGCCGCAGATGTTCAGAATTTCAGAAGAAATGCTTTCCGGATATCTTAGAGTGGAATTTTAATATTGTTAGTGGTGAAAAATTTTTATTTAAGTACTTTAGTCAATTATTTTGTACTTAGTGAAAAGCTTAAAAATAATTTTCAAACTTTGAAAGTGACGACTAGCATCTAGTGTATTCCTTTACAGCCTTTTTCGGCATTAACAAGCCTATGTCCTTTTTTAGCTTCTATACTATCAGTGTACTAAATTTCATTTATATCAGTCTGTCAGTCAGTTTGGGCTTAAAAGTGTGACAAAAAGGCAGACCGAGTTACATTTTCGCTTACGATATTAGTAAGGATTTGAAATCAACGACTCCGACTTTATGTCACTTGTCACTGGTCACTTGAAGAGTCTCAGCACATTGTAGTTTGTATTCTAAAATCAAATTTTATCTCAAATTGCTGTTTCAGTATATTAAGAAAGGGATGGTAATATTAAACTCATAATACGCTATCCCTTTCTAACAAAACTGAAGCAGAGGCTTGAGTTTGATTTTAGAATGAGAGCCGGCGAATTTCCATAGCGATTCAAACTCGATCTAATTCAAAGACATGTGACAAAGTAAAAATATCTTAAATTAAGTATAAATTCTGAGTAACTTATTCAGTTGAGAAGAATAGAGGTCATTGCATAAAGCTTCTATCCTCATATACTTAAATTCCATTTCTGGGCACTATCTTCGCAATCGACTATGTTGACAACCCAGAACTTCAAGTTGTTGAGTCGACAAATGTTTGTAATATTCGACTAATGTCGACACATTTATCGACATACACAACAACGACACATGTATCTACCACCGATGCAAGAGAAATATGATAAATAAATAAATGATAAATATATATTTCTTACACTTACATGTATGTATAGCCTATAGTAAGCTCTGTAAGGCTTGTGTTATGAGGTCTAGGGTAACGGATAGACATGGAAGCTGTCGCCTCCTTCTGTGATAGCGTCATCTCGCAGAAGGAGGCCGCGGAGAGGGAGCGGGAGTAGGACGTCGAGGCCGCTCTCCTCCACCGCAGACGGATTGGTAGGCGAAGGTGGGTACACGCAAGCGCGGTGTTGCCCGTCTAGTGACCCTACCGTGAGCGTAAGCGCGCACGCCGTGGTGGAGTCTCTCTGTCTGGGGGACTGTCCAGGGATTCTCGGACAGTCCCTCCTTTGGCGGCGGCTTGACCAGCTCTTGGTCGAGCTGGCCCGGGGACACATGGTGGTCGAATCGCTAAAGCGCACCCCGCCATGTACCCCGCATGGGCCTAGAGAACTCGGGGGGGGCTTTAGTGGGTAGGCCGGTCCTCTATGACCGGAGAGCCCCACACACGGCCGCGCCTTGCCAGTGCGGTGCATAAGGTCGCATTAACCCCACTCAAAAAAAAAGTAATAGATATTCATACATATATTATGCATACATATATATTTATTACAAATTTGAGTGCGTTTGACAACAATCTCACCTGATGTTAGTGAAGATATTGCTTATATATATATTATAATTATCGGGGAACAAACACGCAGGTAGGGAATTCCGTATTATACATATATAAATAAATCTTGCTAGAAATACTCGAATTCATCACGCAAACATCTGCCCCAACCCGGACTCGAACCCGAGACCTCAGAGGTATACCAATCACTCGACTCGACGTCGTCGATATATGATATACATAACACTATCAAGAAAGAAACTATGTAAAGAAACGTTCTCTTATACACATTAATAAAAGAGTAGTATTTTTTTAGTTTCACTTGAAACAGGTTAACGATCTTAAGTACCTAAGTAACATAATTAATTCTTGAGCCTCAGTAGCATTAAGGTGAGAGACATAGCTATATAATCGTAATTTAATTGATACTGGCCTGATGTAGTGACCAAGTTGCTTCATTACAGACCGTTCAGTTTATCATTAAGGTAATGGTACTCCATTAAGGTAACGACAGTTTCTAAGATTCACTATGTTGTCGTGTATATCAAATGAATAATAGAGTTATTTCTACTGGAACATTTATTAATTAACTGAGATTTTATTACAAGCTTTTATATTGGCTTCACTTGTAACTATGTAAGAAGATCTTGAAATCTTAATTTGACCCAGTTCCCGGTCTCCGATTGAGCTGAAATTTTGCATGCACGTGTAAGTCGGATGACAATGCATGGTTATGTGTGTGACGTCATTCTAAATCCAACATGGCGGCATTACCAAGATGGCGAATCAATTATTTTTAAAGCACCCCTACAATATAGGTATCAATGGAAGTGCTCGCAAAGAACACCTCGATAAATAATGTGACGTCACTCTTAATCAAATATGGCGGACTTTCCCAAGATGGCGGACCAATTATTTATAATGCACCCCTACAATATGGATATCAAATGAAAGGGTTTGCTAAGCTTGGTTTTTAGTCGGAAAATAAATTAAAAGTATTTTTTTTAAATACAAGCTTTTATTAAATGCGCTAAAAAGAACAAAATAAACTTTTACATATAAAAGCTTGTCGTTAAAAGTATTCTATAAGTAAGTAAATCTCGCGACAAGCTTTTAATTGTAAAAGTTTATTTTGTACATTGTAGCGCATTTAATAAAAGCTTGTATTAAAAATATTTTTTTACTTTTAGTTTACTGACGTTGAATCTTTTGTAGGTCGAGTGTGGTTGCGATGATTAATAAAAGTTTTACTCACAAAGCTTACACATTTGCCCATAAACGAACCTCTAGCTTTTTGTAGCCTGTACGTTGGAACGGCAAGTTTATTTTTATTTCTTGTGTTTAAATTATGCATTTGAAAATTAGTATGAAATGTGTTACAATTTTTATACACATAAATCAAAATTATACACACATACGTACTCTGAAAAAACATTATACTTCTTCTATCGTAGTAGGGTAAAAATAACACTTAAGTGCCTTGTCTTAGAGCGTTCGTCTTAGCAACTCTATCATATTACCTAGACACACCCCAAAATTGTATCAACGCAGCACCCAACTCGACCGTTCTCAATTTCTCAACTCCATAACTACGAGGTGGTTCTGAATGAATTATGTCTATTTACACTCAAGTTCTCCCACGTGGAATCAAGGCAGCGTAATTATGTAAAATTACGTATTTTGCTCGGCCGTAAATTATCTTGTACGCGTTGGTGAACCCTTGTGTTTGTATAATTTCTTACCTGTCCATTTTGGAGTGCGGGATTAATTGTGGCCACAGAATTTAGTGTGTGCGCTATAGGATTAGCCATTTTAGTCGCTACTGTGAAAACAGTAAAATATTTACTGCTTTAAATGATAAATCAAAATCAAAAAACTAGCCTTCAAATAGGACTTTTACAATCACTTTCGTACGTAGCGTTTGTAGCCATATTAGTTGGATTTGTCAATTACTTAAAAAAAAAAAAAATAGTAATTTTATTTGGTTAACAGCCATACACGATAATTATAATTGAATTAAAGAAAAGTGAAACAATATTATAGTTTAAAAATTACACAGGGTTTCAATTCAATTCAAAATCATTTATTCAGTCTGGGCTGTTACAAGCACTTGTGAAAGTCGAAAAGCTACGCCATCGGTTCGCAAATCTACGGCGGGAGACCTTGTACTGAGAAGAACCGGCAAGAAACTCAGCAAGGGCTGTTTTTTTTCCCTGTATTAAATAGATACAGAGTCGTCAATTTGGAAAATGACTTCAATATTTATAATTCATGAAGTCACTTTAGATAATAGATACCGAAAGGGATCTGCGCAAACGCTGGTATTTGACACAAAAAATATTTTAACATCTCTGGAAGCGATGGCGCACAGAATATCTGACACAATTATCTTCAAGATGCAAATGGAAACAGCCTCATAAAAATATCGCTTTGAATGATGTGGTGCTCATACACGACGAAAACTTATCGCCAGGCTAACGACTCTGCCCATGAGCCACTTCATGCGCAGAGTCGTTAACCTGCACCCAGGCCACGACGGTATTGTTAAAGTAGTTACCTTAAAAACTAAAACCGGACTCCTCAAGCGTCCTATCACGAAAATTTCAAGATTATCGGAATATCAAGAAGACATAAATGTCCATCATGCAAGTGATATAAATAAAAACAAAGATAAATCACAACAAACACGAATCTATTGTTAGAAACATCAAATATAAGCAGCCGAATTGCAAACTTGAAAAACATGGAGGAAGAACTATTAACGCACACAAGTGATGTTAATTCTCATGATATTCATTGCTATGCAATGATCTACATTGTAGTTAGCTTCATTATAGTGGCCGTCCCAATGAAGATCCTGCGCCAATCACGATGCAAATGGGCCGTACCCCATGCGCACGCGCCGCCTGTGACTGAAGAGATCGCTATGACATCACTACCTACTTCGACAGCGAGGGCCGGTACAACTGCTGATGTCATCGGTCATTTGCCAAGAAAAGACAGGAGCACATCCCCTGTACCGATAAGATTATCAGCGTTTTAATTATTTAGCTATAAGTGATTTGTTTTTTATATTCATGACATGTACCATTTATAAGTTAGTACCTACATTATATCAAGTTTCGCTCATTTTAATTATTTAACTGTACGTAAATAATTTGTTTTATATTTATGACATCTAACATTTCTTAAGTTTGTACTTTATATCAAGTTCCGCTTAGTACAGCCTCCACATCTCGGCACCCGGAATATGTACAAAGTATATTGCTTAGCATTGTATCGCGTCAGCATTTTGAGCGCGAGTCGTTAACGCTTGACATTTTACGTAATTAATTCACTTCTAAACCGACTCTGTTTGTGTGCACAATATTCATACATTAAATCAACAAATCAATATTAAGTGTTTATATCAAGATCCTTATATCAAGATTCTTTATGTACGAACACTGTACAACGTTATCCGAAATTATGTTTGTATTTTGTATGATTGAATTGTATAATACACTATTTCGTAAAAATACATAACTGTAATTGATTTTTATTTTTTAAGCTATGTTCCACCAATCCGATCCTTTTGTGACTTGAATATGTAATAGCTAATTAATTAACAAACAAGATATATTGCTTTCGTAGTGGTCACTTTGGGGATGGTATAAAAAACCACCCCTCAAAAAATAAACTTCTCGTTTTTTACAGTTTTTAATATTGCGGGAATTCTAAAAAAATATATTATAATTAGTTTATTAATAGTCATGTACAGTTTCAATTTCATAAAGATATCTCCAATAGGTACTGAGAAAAATAATATTTACGTTCAGGGTTGTTACCCCTATTATTCCCTTACTATAGGGTAAGGGATGTGAGATTAAATGTATGGCTATTTTATATGAAAAGCAATAAAATCAAGTTAAGAACCGTTCATAAGACGCGAGTGCAATTTTCACATGCTTAGCCCGCTAGATCCTTTTATATTTCTTTGAAGTCAGTAAGAGCGTGTATTGCCTATTTTGAATAAAGATTATTTTGATTTTAATTTATTTGATTGGAAGCAGTTGGATTTTATTAGTTTTTTTTTTATATATATTTTTTGTAGTTAAACTGCAATCAACCGAAGTACAATCATGTAAAAAGAAATATTCTTAGGGATACACATTAAAGAACAAAACACATGCACGGCGTGTAACAATATCAACCAAATTACAAAAGCTTTTTATTTTCCAGGAAACTACAACTTCCATTGTAATAGCTTGAACCGTGAGTTCAAAAGCTACTGGTTACGCCGGAATCAAATGAAGTACACGCAGTGTAAGCTGTAACGAAGCGTAACGGCATGTTAATAAAGTCCAAAACACAACGAGCTCATCCACAGATAAACAACGGGCTATTATTGTAAAAACTTGGTTAAAATACTGCTTTGTGTTGCGGATAAGAGGTTACATTAAAAATATTCAGTTGTTGCTTTTGCATTATGTTACGCGTTATAAGAAATTCTTAGTTGGAATGTTTATTCATTTAAATGTAAAATAAAGTTGATATTTTGACGCTAGCTACATTTTATCTACGTATGAAATATTATTTCAATTCATTCCATTCATTGTATAGTTTTAAATAGAACCAGTGTGTATAAAATTTTTATTTTTTAACAAACATCAAAAGAAGTTAATTTTATGTTACCCTTTGACTGAGTCAACTGATACTGATAACTTTTTTTATTTGAAAACTAAATAAAATAAAACTGGTGCTTCTCGTGCGGTGCTATATTAATTTTGTCCAGTTCAGACAATGGCATCAAAATTACGACAAGTAGTGTAAGTAAAAAAAAGAATTATAAAAAAAAAGAATTAAGATGTAGTAACGAAATGGGAAGAGAAAGTTTAGAGGGTTGGTAGAAAAGATGGACAAAGACGACTGACGAAAGAAATTTATAAGACAAATATGAATGGGTCAGTTGTGATTCAGTCCATATTGGCAGAGGACACGTAGACCAGGACTTGTCCTAAGCGACCCCCCTAACCAATTAACGCAGGACCTTCTAGACCTGCAAGCGGCGGCGTCTGAGCCGTCGCCTCCTTTGTCTCCCCTTATTCGGCAGCCTTCTGCTTAGCCACGTGTAGGTTCCCGTCAATACTGGCCGGTCCCACTTTGGTGAACCGTGCCTACTTCTAGCACTTATGCCCTCCCCATGGGGCAGTGCTAACCATACCTCTCCTGAGGTGCGGCCCTCGTCAATAAAGCCAGTAGGGTCATTAGGACCAAAGGCTTAGGCTGAGTTTAGTCGGTAGGTCTGGTGGGTCGAGCCGCCTCGATTCACCAGGAGTCCGACATAATCAACGCATCCCTGCTTGCCTGTTGCGTTGGTATCCATGATGGACTCTCAGCCTCCTCTCCTGAGGAAAAAAAAAAAAAAAAAGGTCAGTTGTAAGGGGAAAATTTACTTTCTTTTTTGGACGGACCTATGCTGAAGCCTCAGATGGCTATGTTCAGCTTTGCAATGAGTGTGTTTGTGGAAGGCGCACGAACAGAAGGTTCGATGCCTTGCCTGCTGACGACACCGGCGACGGCGGTCGTTAAGGTCGGTACAAAGGGGTCGACGCAAATTGAGCGCGCCGTCTAGTGGCTCGGACGCTCAAGACCGTGTAGTGGAGGGTGAGAATCTCCCCGGTACTTGACGGTATCGGGTATATGTTTGACGGGCGATGTGGTCCGGATCGTCGCGCTCGCCGACGAGCGCGGTCTGTGAGCGAGAGACGACGCGGTGGCTGGCGGAAGGGATTCGTTAGCGCGGGTGATGGGGTCGGGCGGGTTAAGGGAAGACCAGTGGAAATGAGAGCTTTGAAGGGAATAGCTGGAGTGACGAAGAAGGATAGATTTCGAAATAGTGTGATGAGGGAAATGTGTGATATTAAAGAAGATGTGACAAAATCGAGAAGGAAATGCCTAGACTAAAGTAGGTTTAAAGCATATGTATGGGCCAGTTGGTAGGGGACGACTTAAACAAACGCACTTGGACCAAACATGTGATATGCTGGAAGAAGGTCAAGAGTACCCGTCACCGATGAACGTGAATGAAGGTATTAACGAAAGTCGAGGAAGTTAGGGAAGTATGGAAGTTTGGTATGTAGCAATGGAAAACTGTAATATCTGCCTACTCCCGTGTGAAAGAGGCTTGAGTTTATGTTTGTGTGTATTTAAAATAAGCTGTAAAAATTTTACTACAATTATTGTTCTTTTTGAAGTCACTGTCAGCTATGTAAACAATACAATATACTTAGCAACTTACACCACCCTGACATTCCAAAATAACAACAATTATAACTGCAGAATGTTATCGTAATATTTTTACATATTGACGACCTCCATAGTCGAGTGGATAGTACACCGGTTTCAAGGTGTCGCCATCTCTGAGGTCCCGGGTTCGAATCCCGGTGGGGGCAGATGTTTGTGTGATGAATGCGAGCATTTGTACCTTAGTCATGGTTGTTGATATATATTTCAATAAAAAATATTTATATATGTATAATAGATGTATGTCTATCCGTTATCCTAGATCCCATAACACAAGCCTTACAGAGCTTAGATTGGGCTAGGCTAATTGGTGTAAGTGTAACAAATATTTATTTATTTTATTTTTATTTTTTACAACTTTTTCGTGCGTATTATTTTGTTTTGGAATATTTTTATTTTGAAATTGATTTCTTTTTTTTTTCTTAATGTTTTGTTGGTACTTACCTGAAAACACTTCTGTCAGACTATTAGCCGTCAAAAGACGTTGCCCAGGGTGCACCACGAGGAGGTTGTCTGACATCGCACCCCACCTAACCTATCCTGGAGTAAACGCTATTAACACTAATTTACTTCACCTCTCGTAAAATACAGGGTATAAGCTACCGTTTTGTTAACACAAATAAGCCCTTCCAAAGGGAAAGTAGCACGGCTTTTACCGTACCGATCATGCCGTGACCGTTTCACGGCTTGTTGCCGATGAATAACGACCGGCGGATATGTAAGCCTCTGCGTGTGTTTCCTTTGGCGAATTTAATGGGTCAGATGAATTGTTTCTAGCGGACGAGTTTCTAGTTTTGGGTTCAGAGATTTCACTATAATTATCTAGTGGTTAAGTACGGTCAGCCACAAGTTTACATTTGCACTATTTTTTTTCCCCGCGGGAGGAGGCAGTGAATCCTCATAAGGGTTGCGCTTACACCCTTACCCCTTAGCCCTTGGTACTCCCCTTACCCCTTGGTGCTCGGACGACTCTGGGAGAAGGCCAGCCTACCAACTAAACACTGCCTAATGCCTTTGGCCGTGTAGAAAGCTCTCAGAGGAGGGAATGAGGCGGCGTAGCCCATTTGTGCATACCCTTTATAGAGCGATCCAGGTCCCAGAGTAGGTCGGTCGAAACAGAATATGGTGAGTACAAAAGGTACTTACTTACCTATGCTGGGTGGCGGCGTATTTGCACTACGTACGCCGCATTTATAAGCGACATAAGAACTGGCTCAAGTTCAACATGTGAAGTCGCATATTGCTACAATAAATATGTACAGAATGTAGCTACAATTGACATATAATGAAAATTAATCTCTCTGCCTTTAGGATTATAGATACATTTGTTTCACAATATACTAAAACTCTTCTTGGAATTTCAAAGCAAATCTCTTTCTACTTTAGTTCATATCCAGCACATCCCATAGAAACGAAATATTGAAATAAAACTCAAACACTCCGTAAAATGCCACCACAATCAAGTGCTATCAAGGACCCCAAACCGATTGATGCGGGTTGATAACTAAACTCAACCTGAGCCGTTGGTTCTAAAGACCCTGTGGCTTGACGTGATCAGATGAAAGTATACAAAAGTAAATGCATAAAAGACACCTTAAGTAAAGGCAATATGGACACTACAGTTCTCTCCGGGCAAATTACCCGCCATTCATCAGCTACCACAACCAACAAACTAGGAGTAAATATTGAACTTATTCGTAAAACTCCGGGATGGGCGCCATTATCTTCAGAGTTTGCCAAGTCTTAAAACATTGTTTGCTATTCCAATACCTTTGCTGTGTCGATTTGCTCTTCTAATGTTTCTGGTGTGCAATAAATATCTTAACTAATTATTAAGTACATTTATTATAATTAAAATATCAGTACATATCAAGCATCAAATATATTTTAATAGCACTGACCGTGATTACCACGAGCGCGCTCTAGAATAACTTGCTCTAATCTAGCGTTCTAGAATAACGAGATGCATGGCATTTTAGGTCGCCTCGTATATATCTGAGAAATACAAAGGTAGTTCGCAGAGAGTACAGAGATGATCAAAGTAGTCCTCTATAAGTGCTAAGACCTGATGAATAGATTTCTCCAGTAACTAGATTACTTTGCCTTACCATACAAGATGGACGTGATGGTTTGGTAGATTACCGCGCATTCTAACTCACACCTGCCGACTATCCATTCAAGCAGAGAATGAAAGATCATTTCAGCTCGTTGAATTCTTTAGGAATATATGATATTGTGAACCGAGGATGTGTATTTTGCTTACAATGAGTTTTCTGTACAGTAATTACATCTGTACATCTAATTAGGGTAATAGTTTTCAGCTTTATTTCTCATTATGCAGATGGAGATTCGACCCAGTTGGTACACTGCACGCACACTCATTTTCGCTTAAATGGCCTTTACGGGATCTATGTATATTCCCGTGAGCGCTTTATAAAGGTGTCTTATAAAGTGTCTTATTAAACGAAATAAATAATAATGTAAATCCATTCTATTTTGATTTTAGGTTGATCAGATAAGCTAGGATTAGCACTGCCACTGACGAAACGCGTTCATCTCCCCGCAGCGATCAAACTTTCAAATCAGTTCACATACACGCATTAAATATCGACAGTTCGCATGCCCGCAAATATATGTCAGCCAGTTACGTGTGCAAAATGGATAATAGCCTGTTTTCAAACGATTTTGTGCGCTATTACAAACGCCATTAAGAGCGTTTTGAATTCATCTGTCGGACATGATCGCGTACACACTGCAGCGATGATTCTGCGTTTTTATCTCGTTTAACGTTTTCCTCATTGGGGAGGCCCGTTATTTGATTTTTGTTGGCATACATTGTTGCTTTTTTACTGCCATTAGTTATATATCGGCTTGTCATGTAGGGGTACGTGTTTTAGCGATACACTGACAAACGCCGAACTTTGGCACGCAGAAAAATAAGGAATTGAAACCTTATTACCTCAACTAAAATACATTATCAGGCATATTCTCTGACTCTCTCCCCATAATAAGTTAACATTTATGTGCACACTGTAGTCACTATAATCACCATAGTCACTATAGTGCAGACTTTAAATGTAGCTCTGGCTAGCAGTAACTCAATTAATTCTGCATAAAAAAACGGCGTCTTCATTTTTTATATTAAGTAATAGGGGCGACAGATAGTCCTTTACGCAGAGGTGTACTGAGGCAGTAAAAACGCCTCGGCCAACCCTTATGGAATACAGAATCGAGGCTGATCGCCGGGGAAAATTCTCCACTCTCCAGCGTTCTTACTAGAAGCACACAGAATCTCGTAGAGACTTATAGCGTTCTTGAAGGAACTGGTAATCAAATCAAATCAAAATTAACTTTATAGAAAGCTCTTTTGAATCGTCCAAACTTTTTCTCTACCAACTATCTAAAACAAGGCTGCAAGAAACTTATCAGCTTTATCAAAAGTAAACATATATAGATAATAACAGGAAAATAAAATTGAAATCTGATAAGCAATAATATGAAATAAAACAGTTAAACGGCAATCACTTTAGTTTTTACGTTATACATAGTGTATATAATGGCGCAAATTATCTAAACAGTGTGATAAATTTATCTATTTTATGAAATTAGTGTTTTTTTCACTTGTACTTAAAACTTTATGACTTTTTAAGCTATAAGCTTTAAGCACCATAGAAATTATTTATCCTGTTATTACTGCATTTAAGTTTACGAGAGATAGAACCTACCGCCAGTAGATTTACTGAAACTAATCTTCTGATAAATCACTATACTTGGTAAGCTTAGAGGTGTAGGCAGGACTACCCATCGTGGCCATCGCGTCGATATATATCCGGGTGGTCAGGGTCAACCCTCCCTCTCGGAAGTGAAGCAATGATATTCGGCACATTGAAAAATGATCGACGAAGCTGTCTTATCGTTTGCCTTTTTTGTCTGTTTTTTTATTTATTTTTAAACCTTAATTATAAAATTGAAAGGTAGAGTACCCGAAACGGACGAGCGCACATGAAAATATCAATGAAAGAAATCAGTTCATTTATAAATTTCTGATATAGACCTTATTAAGGCCATAAGTATAACTTACGTATTATAATTGTTAATAGTATAAATTATATTAAAACGTAACGCTTCGATGGTTTGAACACTTAGAAAGGATAGGCGAAAGACGAATGACGACAGAAATTTAGAAGGCATAGTAGATGATACGGTTTAAATGGCCAAGTGGTTTTCGGGACCAGGGTCTAAATTTTGGATCTGTTATTCTTTTGGTCGAGCTGAGCAAAAAATGTTATAGTCGCAAAAAAAGTTAACGACTTATTTTCCCGCTAAGGGGCTCTGAAGTGTGAATTAGAAAATCGTGGTTTTCGGCAGAATCAGCTGATTTTTGGATATGTTGTTCTGCTTTTTGTTTCTATATAACGATTATACAGACAGACAAAAATTTTACTATTTGCATTTTTGGAATCATTATCGATTCCTAATCAACCCCTGATAGTTATTTTGGAAATATATTTCATCTACAGAATTGATCTCTCTACAGAAGTATAGATACGAGTATCTCATAGTCAAATTATATACAACTAGCGACCCGCCCCGGCTTCGCACGGGTGCAGTGAAAAAATGGTTATGGTGGGTTATCCCTAAGAGATAGACATATACCATCGCGGACTTTTTTGTGGATTTTTGTAAGTTGTACAATACTGTAGTACATTATTTTGGTCTATCTCGTAGGGTTCAGCCAGCGTTTGCAATATAAGCGCAAAAAAACGTGCTTATTTACGACATCACATTAGAAACCTTTAAATTTATCAGTGTTTCTCTACTATATTATGCATTTATTATACATACAAACCTTCCTTAAGAATCACTCTATCTATTAAAAAACCGCGTCAAAATCCGTTGCGTAGTTTTAAAGATCTAAGCATACATACGGACATACAGCGAAAGCGACTTTGTTTTATACTATGTATTGATACATAAATATTATACTGTTTCAGGATCATATAAGAAAAATGTCTCTTATATAGCGTTGGATAAGATAAAGAACTCTTCTGCTTTCCAAAATTGTGAAATAAATATACTACACTTAAAGATTAATCTCCAGTTTGAAATGTTATCGATTCGGGCTGTTGAGTATCTCTATCTGAAACGTCGGACGTGAATTCCACACTAGCGACTTTCAAAGTGCTTTTAGTGTTGATGGCTCTGCTTACTTACATCTGTCAGCTTGCGGTCCCGCGCTCCGAACAAAACACCTCACAATATTCGGATCGCAGCCATGTCTGACGAGTGACGCATTGATTGATGACGTTACGTGGTACGCGCTCCGGCTTTCCGTCGAGTGAGTGAAGGATTCTGATGATGTAACTTGATGTAAAATATTACTATCGAATTTGATATGTATATTTTCAAAATATTTTGACTTTAATAATTAATTTTTTTTTAATAAATATTTGTTACACTTACACCAATTAGCCTAGCCCAAACTAAGCTCTATAAGGCTTGTGCTATGGGATCTAGGGTAACGGATAGACATACATCTATACTAATATTATAAAGAAGTAAAGTTTGTGTGTTTGTAAATTGTAAGGGGTAATCTCGGGATCTACTGAACCGATTTTAAAAATTCTTTCACCAATAGAAAGCCACATTATTGCGGAGTGTCATCATCATCATCATCATCATCATCGATTTTAAAAATTCTTTCACCAATAGAAAGCCACATTATTGTTGAGTGTCATCATCATCATCATCATCATCAGCGGACGGCGCGCGATGGCTTCGGGTTTAATTCAGTTCGCTTTCGTGCTCGCTTCGGGGATTATTAATATTATGCCCAACGAAGTGGGCGCGGGTCAGCTAGTATATTATACATATATAAATAATTTTTATTGAAATATATATCAACAACCATGACTAAGGTACAAATGCTCGCATTCATCACACAAACATCTGCCCCCATCGGGATTCGAACCCGGGACCTCAGAGATGGCGACACCTTGAAACCGGTGTATTATCCACTCGACTATGGAGGTCGTCAAAATTATATAATTGTCATCTTATATAATTTATATGCATACCAGCTGGCGGTTGCAACTACGATTAGTATTTTCTGTAGCTTATATTAGAGTAGCGTATATCTTTAAAATGTACTCTATATGTTATTGTATATGTATAAGCGTTGTAAGGTTTCATCAAAATCGGTTTAGTAGTTTTTATGTGAAAGAGTAAAAATAATCATTTATCCATTTACAAACTTTCGCGTTCAAAATACAAGATATTAACGCCTAGTCTGGCAACGCAACCCACTTCTACTTCAACCTCTCGACATTCCTTCAGCGTGCAGGTACTTCGTCTATCTATATCTGTCAGCAGAGATGGAGGAAAATTCTGTGTCGAAAAAATCATTTCAGATTATAATTATGAAATTTTTATTTCAAAATTTACATGAAAATATGTAGGTTAAATATCAATAGATAACATAAAATAAATATGGGGCCGTATATATGTAATATAGTATATGTTAAATATGTACGGACTGATACTATGTAGTTTAAGTAAAGTGTGTTAATGGTTAGTTTAGTCAGTTAGTGAGAAAGTGTTGTGTACCTATTAAAATATGTAATTCATTGGAAGCTACAACTACTACTACTACTAAGCTACAACAAAAAGCCAATAAACTGCTCTGCAGTTTAGCTGATGTTTTTTTATGAACTGTTATTGAAATTTAACTTAAATAAACACTTTTCTTTCTTTCTTATCGCAATAACTACACAGGATCTGGTCCGGCAGCTTCTTGTGCTTCCGAAAACTAATATTTATAACTTACACCGAAATTCGGAAACGGAAAATACACACACTTCGTTGCATACGCGGTGGCACTACCAAAGAGAGAAAAAACTGTATAATATTGATTCGATCGAGGGCGCAATTAAAAAAAGATATCGACCAAGTGAGAGTCGCACTCGCCCATGAAGCGCTCCGTAGCAGCAAATAACATTTACGATTTATGATGCATTAAAAAACTACTTATTACATCTCTTTCAAACCAATTTTCGTTGAATCTTTGCATAATAGTGCATTCATACTAATATTATAAATGGGAAAGTGTGTTTGTTTGTTTGTCCGTCTTTCACGGCAAAACGGAGCGACGAATTGACGTGATTTTACGTGGAGATAGTTGAAGGGATGGAGAGTAATATAGGCTACTTTTTATCCTGGAAATATCGACAGATCTCACGGGATGCTCAATAAAGGCTTCGCACAGATTTTCATGCGGTTTTCATCAATAGATAGAGTGATTCTTGAGCAAGGTTTTGCGGTATTTTTTATCTCGGAAAAACGAATAGTCCCACGGGAAACGCGATAAAACCTTCGTGCCATAAACAGATTTCCGCGCATATGTAGCCGTGGGCAAAAGCTATGACCCTTAACCCTCTATAGACCCAATCCCGAAATCCACGCGGGCGAAGCCGCGGGCAGAAAGATAGTATCATATATTTTTTGTTTATAATTCTCTCATTTTGGAAGTTTCAAGGGGGGGCACATTATTACAATTTTAGAAGTGCCTCTTGCGAAAACTATTCAGTTCAGAAAGAAAATAAATTAGAAACCTCATTATCATTTTTAAAGACCTCGTTTTTGATGAAAAAAAAAACCATTAAAAATTATGTTCTTTTTCTATTTTTGTATGAAATCTTAATATGGTTCACAGACTACGTCTATTTAAAAGTTTCAACATTATACTTCTTATAGTTACGAAAAAAAGTGGCTGTGACCTCCGCACAAATGAACAGACAGACAGAAGTGGTGAATCCATAAGGGTTCCGTCTTTTGCCATTTGGCTACGGAACTCTAAAAGAGAATAGCAGTAGTTACTATTACAAATAATATTACCAGTGTTACAGTCAACGGTACCACAAAATGATGTATTGTAGCAGCAGAATAGGTACTTTGTGTCAATATTTCCTTGCGATATAAATCGCTGATTTTCGGCTACAGCCTGAGGGAACTTAGCTTACGTCACTCAGCTGTGTTGTACAGATGTTAACTTAAGGCTAAGTTAATGTTAATTCCAAATTAAGACGTCTTGTAGTATTACGGTAGGTACTTGTATAATGTACATAATTATTTGTTCAATGATTTATAATATCGATAACTGTAAAATTATTACTCATATATTAATTAATGATCTTATATTTAAGTTTTTTACAATATAGATATATAAAGAAACATAAATACTATAAAAAAAACTTAAAACTAGTATGCCGCCAGCAGCGAGGCAAGGCCCAAGCAAACCGTGGTTCGAGCTGCAGACAGAGAAATCTCCGGACAATACGTGCCGTGTCGAGAATCACTGCTTTGCATGCTCGGCATGCCCGACATATGTGGACGGTAAAAGAAAAAAATATTACTATTATTATTGTTACGAGCTGGGGTCGGTAAATCAAACGGCGGTCTACTAAAACACTGAACTTTTATTAATTAGCACACTAATCACTTCACTGAAAGCACTGAAAGTCACTTCTTAGTTCTCCAATATCACTTCTTAGATGTTTTCGCACTGTATCGCAAAACAATACTCTCCTCCTTCCTTGTGCTATCCTTGTCACACAATACTCGAATATTCCCGTACTATCTTTCTCAAAATATTCTGAGTTTGTCTATCTCTTTCTAATGATGTCTTCTCATTCTAATACTTCTCGAATGTCCAACTATATCTGTCTCTTTCTACTATTGCTATCTCTTTCACTCCTATTGAAATTTATGTCCTTTTACTGAAGTAGGCTTAATGGCTCATAAGGGGTCCTGAAAACGCCTGAAAACGGGTTTTCAGGTTATTGAATTAAAAATATTTTTGATGCCTGGGAGAAGTCACAAGATGCGTATGGTGTATTTTGTGACTTATCTAAGGCATTTGATTGTGTTAAACATGATACATTAGTCATGAAACTACGGCATTATGGTATAAATGGAGCCTCTCTGGATCTTCTTACGTCTTACTTAAGTAACAGGATTCATAGTGTTGATGTAAACGGAAAACGTTCTACTGGAGCTCTAGTGAATATCGGGGTGCCTCAAGGATCCATTTTGGGACCTTTCTTGTTTCTTGTTTACATAAATGACTTACCGTATATTGTAGGAGATAAGCATGAAATAGTGTTGTTTGCAGACGACACTTCTTTATTATTTAAAGTCAAAAGACAACAAACTAATATTAATGATGTAAACAAAGCTCTTTCTGAAATTGGGCACTGGTTTAGTGCAAATAATCTTTTACTTAATGGATCTAAAACCAAATGTGTAAAATTTGTCTTGCCAAATGTTAAGCAGGTTAAAACTCAAGTTAATATTAATAATGACAACATTGAAATTGTAAATAAGGTTGTCTTTCTAGGTATTACTTTAGATGATAAACTTCAATGGGGCCCTCACGTGGAATCCTTATCCAATAAACTTAGTTCTGCAGCTTACGCCATTAAAAAGATTCGGGAATACACTGACATAGAAACTGCCCGCCTTGTCTATTTCAGTTACTTTCACAGTATAATGTCCTACGGCCTTTTGCTTTGGGGCTGTGCTGCTGACATAGATACTATTTTTGTGCTTCAAAAGAGGGCTATAAGGGCAATCTATAAGATTAGCTCCAGGGAATCGCTAAGGGAGAAGTTTAAAGATATTAACATATTGACTGTTCACTCGCAATATATTTATGAAAATCTTTTGTATGTTCACAAGAATATAAATACATATAAAAGAAATCACAATATTCATAATTTAAATCTAAGAAATAAAAATGACCTTACTGTGCCCGGAAGTAGGCTCCATAAAATAAGCAAATCCTTTGGTTGCGCTGGCATTCGTTTTTACAATAAGCTACCAGGAGATATACGAGATTTGTCAATTAACAAATTTAAAAAATACATAAAATGTAAACTTATGAAAAAGGCGTACTATAACACTGCTTGTTACCTCGAAGATAAAAGCCCCTGGGCATAATTATCCTGGTCCCAGTTCTTGGTGATCCTAATTATATTTAGCTATTATTATTTTTTTGTTACTTGTATTGTAATATGTTATTTGTATCTTATAACTTTCCTTTTGTTTGTTTTAAGTAGCTGATAATATGTTTTTTTTTTTTGTTTGTATATGACGATTGTAAGTGATCACGTGTGATTCTAAACAATAAAAGTGTTTGACTTTGACTTTGACTTTGACATTTTGCGGCGTTGGATAGAGGGTAGCCTGAAAACGTACTGAAAACATGTTTCAGGTGCCTGAAAACTACTGTAATTTGGGTGTAATTTAGATTTTTTAGTATGTGAAAGAGCTACTTCTGAAACGGCCTGAAACGAGCCTGCTGAAAATGTTTCTAAGTGACAGAAAATCATTTTTGAAGTTTTACTAAGCCACCGGCGTAACATTATTTACAAACTTATACATGAGATTTTGTCTATTCAATCCGTAGGGCCCTTATGGCCAAGGCTCAGGCTGACTTTAGTTGGTAGGTCACGCGATCGAACCGCTCCGGTCCTGTGGAGTCCAACATAACTCGCGTAACACTTGCCGTTGCGAGGGTATCCTGGGTACGTTTTGTGCCCCTTATGACGGATACTCAGCCTTCCTCTCCTGAGGAAAAAAAAAGTTTAAGGAATAGACTTATCTAAACACAACAGCTTGATATGTAATTAAACTTACTAATATCAAAATAATAATATCTATACATAGCAATAAAATTAGAGAGTCGTCTCTCTGTCTGTCTGTTTGTTCCGGCTAATCTCCTAAATGGCTGGACCGATTTACTTTATTAATTATATTGGCAGGCAGTTTATGTAATAAAGAGTAAGTTAGGCTACTTTTATTTTAGAAAATAAAGTAATGTTGCAATGTCTAAGTAACTGATGTGATAAGGAGAAACTTGGATCAAATTTTATTTTAGATTGAAACTTAAATTTTGTATAATGTATGCACTCTATCAGTGCACTGATTTTTGAATTACCCGAATTCAGTGTTGTCATTAAAAACAAATTCTTAATTAGATTCCGTTTCACGCAGAAAAATTATAAATCACAACAACAAAAATTAAAATATATGTACTCAAACAATTACTTATTATACACCTATTTACAAGCTTCATAATAACCAGAGTAAATTTATCATTGTCACCGTCACTTTAGCGTTGGATATTCTATCGGTAGAAATCAAAAACGAGTGGGTTGAACCACTCGTTGCACAACGCACGAAATGAAAGTTCAGAAATAGTGAATTCGGTCATTCGTATACGAATCTCACGACTTCGAAGGCGAAATGGTAATCTATTGTTTCAAAAATTTGTCTCCAGAACCGCTCGCAGCTATCTCGCATGTCACCACTGACTGGGTCGTCACGTCGGGCGTCTTCCACCATTTGAATGGATTTAAATGAAACTTTACAATAATATAGCTTATATATCACAATAACATATAAGCTACAATTAATAAAGATATTTACTAATATAAGCTCCTTGAAATACTAATCTCACACAGACGAAGTCGCGGGCCCCAGGTTGTATTATATAAATATTTAAGTATCAACAACTTTGTTGAGTGGTCTATAATGGTATTGCTTTGAAGTAATTAAAAATATTTTTACTATTTAGTTTAAATCTGAACATATTTGTATAATTGTGAAGTGTTATTTTATTTTATAGGTACATCCCAACTAATATTATAAATGCGAAAGTGTGTTTGTTTGTTTATTTGTTTGTTTGTTTGTTTGTTTGTTACCTCTTCACGCTTAAACTACTGGACCGATTTCTTTCACCTTTGGAAAGCTACATTCTCCCCGAGTAACATAGGCTACTTTTTATCCCGGAAAAATCAACAGATCCCACGGGATGCGCAATAAAGGCTTCGCTCAAAAACTACTGCACAGATTTTTATGCGGTTTTCATCAATAGATAGAGTGATTCTTGAGGAGTTTTGCGGCATTTTTTATCTCGGAAAAACGGATAGTCCCACGGGAAGCGCGATAAAATCTTCGCCACCATAAACCGACTTCCGCGTATATGTAGCCGTGGGCAAAATCTATGACCCTTAACCCTCTATACACCCAATCCGAAATCCACGGGGCGAAGCGCGCGGGCAGAAAGCTAGTATTTAAATAAATCAAACTGGATCCAATCAAACCTATCTACGGTATATCAAGTTATTTGCACCGAGCGATAGGAGACCGTCTATTCAACTCTGCCAGTGGTCCTTCGAATATATTAAGTTACAAAGAAGCTCATTCCATACGAAGTCCGGAAGCGCTCGGTTTTTCAAAGAAGCCAGGGAACGCATTTAGAGGAAATATGTTTTAGTACTTTTTTTAAATTGCATTTAAAATTTCCTATAATTTACATAGCCCAAAGTAAGCTATGTAAGGCTTTTGTTATGGCATCTAGGATAATGGATAGATATACATCATCCCGCCGTAGAATAATATCCCACCGCTTATTAGGACCTTAGAATCCACAGTAGTATTCAAACATGGAATAAAAAAAAATACTGTTAGAAAAACAAAGACTTAGAATTCCGCAATGTCTAGCTTAGGTAACGAAGGCTGCACAATAATCATTAGAAAATTAAGTTTTATTTTTATGTTCTTTATTATTTTCTTTTCTCTCATTTATTATATCTAATTGAATACCTTATCTATAAAAAATAATTTATTATCTAGTTGTATTTCACAATTTTGATTTATTTATATTTATAACATTAAACACATTCTGCACTGCTGTGTTCCGGTATGAAGGGTAAAAGAGGCAGTTAAAATGGGTACTGTGATTTTACTATCTCATGTTGGTGTGCTGCTGATAATTTAACCGTGGGAGAGCCATGCTTCAGCACGAATTGGGCCGGCTCGACCGGAGTGATACCACGGCCTCACAGAAAACCGGCGTAAAATAGCTCTTGCGCTGTGTTTTGCCGAGTGAGTGAGGGTAGCGGAGGCTCAACCCCCCCTTCCCCCCTTATTACCTTTCAATAAGCCGGCAACGCATCTGACTGATTCTTCATGACTCTTCTGGTGTTGCGGGTGTCCATGGGCAGCGGTTATCGCTTACCTTCAGGTGATCCGTTTGCTTGTTTGCTGCCCTTTTTCTTTTTCTGTTCCCCTGAGGAAAATGCATTAAATTGCATACCCCGGCTGTGGCGAGCTGGCGGTTATGTGGGGCTCTCCTCCCCTCCTGCCTTGCTCAGGCATGAAGGGAGCCCGGGAACTTACCAAGCTACTTCCGGGAACCCCCAGCCTCCGCTCCCCCGTCGATACAGGGGAGCCCTCCTCGGGGTGGCTACACTACCTCCCCCGGTCTCCTCCACCGACGACCACCACCCCCCGGCCACGAAAGGGGAGTGGTCCATCCCGGGTCGCCGTAGTGGCCGCGACTTCCTCGTGCCCGCCGGCGACCCGCGGCGGCGCCGCAGCTGTGCTACCGAGCGCCGCGCCGCCTCTTCAGCGGGATCGGCCATCTCCCGACCCCGCTCGGCGGCCTCCTTCTGGAGCATTACTGCTTCACAGAAGGAGGCCACAGCCCTCCAACCTCCCTCGTCCAAGACTCGCGCTCGGAGGCCCACGCGGGGCACTCCGCCAGCGTGTGCTGGGCCGAGTCGAGGTCGGATGCACAGTGGTGGCAATGTGTCGATCCCTCCCGTCCTATTCGACACAGATACTCACCGAAGCAGCCGTGCCCGGTGAGTTTTTTTTTTATGGTTTGCTGCCCTATCCAATAAACGCAAAGGTTTGTATGGTTTGTATGTTTGTGACTCTCTCACGTAAAAACTACAGAATAGATTTTAATGAAACTGAACTTACACTTATAAAGATATATGCCACGCTAATATAAGCTATTCGAATTACTAATTCTGTGCAAATGAAGTCGCAAGCACTAGTTAGTATTACATTAAAAATATATATAAATTTAATTTAACGTTACATAAAAACCATTGAGATTCTCACCAAAATCACTGCTCAATTTCATCGCAACAAAATTTAACTACAGCTCACAATAGTTGCACTTAACATAATATTTTCCGTACCTACCATCAATGCGCTCTTAGAGGGTAACACTCCACCCTTGCTCCGTCAGCTCTCGACGAGCTGAGTAAACGTGATTTATAGTACAACTGTCCCTTTAGATTTGTCACGCGGCGAAAGGTACAGTCTTAAAGAAGCCTCGCAAAAAATGGCGGGAAGCGTCTATCAAAATTAAAGCGAGCTTTGTTGGTTGTCTCGACTCAAACGAACACTTTTGTCTTAACAGTCACGAGATTAAATGAATCTGAGATAAAAAGGCGTAGAGGAAAAAGTTTTCGGTAACGAGGCGCTTCACGAAGTCGTATAAACGCCGAACTTGAATTTGTCTCTGTTAATTCTCGCCGTTATCTGAAGGCTACAGTTTATCATTTTTAACGGTACTTGGTACAGTTTGATGTTATAAGCGACTCGTTTGCTTAAACATTTTTTGATGTTATAGTTTCTGAATGTGTTTTGGTTTTATGTTTTGTTATTTTATATTTTTCTTGTGATTTTCGTATGTATAGATTGAAAGAAATACGTAAATATGGCTCTACAAAGTATTTAGTCATTGGCAACAGATTTCCCCTATTACACTAGGCCCTTTTTTTTTTGTTCCTCTGAGGAAAATGCATTGAATTGCATACCCCGGCTGCGGAGAGCCGGTGGTTATGTGGGGCTCTCTCCTCCCCAGAAGGGGGAGGCCTACCCACTAAAAACCTCAGCGATGGCCATCCTCTAGCGTTGTAGGGGGCCCTCAGGATCGAGTGTCGCATCTGAGGACCCCTGGCCTTTGCACCCCTTTCCCGGGGAGGAGTGATCTTGCCGTCTCCTCCCCTCCAACCTCCTACGACGTCACCCCCCGGCCATCCGGGGGTGAGCTCCCTCCCGGGTCGCCTCCACGGGCATAAACTGCGTCGCGCCCGCCAGCGACCCGTGGCGGCACCTCAGGCCAGGCTATCTGGCCCGAGGCCGCCTTCTTCGAGCGGGATCGGCCATCTCCCGAATTACACTAGGCCCTAGTAATATTATTCCGTAGTTACCAGGGGTTAATATTAAATACAAGATGTGGGTACTTATTACACTCTCCCTAAGCAGGTATGATAATATGTGTATACGAATTGAGTTTATTCTTATTTTAGGGTATTTTAGAAAAGCTCAGGAATTTAAAATATTTTTTAGTCACATAATTCAGTTTTAAAACTTTTACAAATTACATTGGCAACGTAATTTAATTATATTTAAAGCAATGTCTATCAGTAATAATGTATTAAATGGAAAAATATATTTAAAACACAAAAGTCACAGCGATTTAACAATTATTTTGAATGTTCAGCTCTCTTTGTACAATTACAAGAATAATATGTTGACTAATTATAAAACAAAATTTAACAATCTTAACATTACAGTAATATTATGTATTTACATAGCAAAGCCTCTAATCTGCTCCTCTCTTCTAATGGTTTCCAATGACACGCAAGAGGACTACTTCAACAAAAGGAAATATGAGTATATAAATTTCGCTACGAATTTTGATATGCGTGGTTAGTAAGCGGTGACAACTATTTACTAAACAATTTTACGCCTAATAGAAACTACCTACTTCTTACTACTGTCCGCGGTGTTAAAATATCTTTAAAGAGTATGTACTTATAAAGCGTTATACAGCAAATGTAGAATCGTAGCTACAGCTACGGTTTGATTTCAAATGTAGTCCCTTGCTACGTGTAACGCACGTAGCGCTCGTTCTTCGAATTTCTGCCATAGGTTGATCATATCGGATTTTGTTATGCTTTAACTCTTTTTCTTGACTCTATCTCCTTCATGATACTGGGCTCTGTTCAAAGTTCTTCGTTTTGATTTGTCAAATACAGAAATATAACTTAAGAATTTAGTATGAATCTATTAACGAATATCCTTACTAATATTATAAATCGGAAAGTGAGTTTGTTTGTTTGTTTGTTCCGATTTCACGCCGTAACTACTGAACGGATTGCTTTGAAATTTAAAAAAAGATAAAAGTCCGGATTAAATAATATGGTACTTTTTATCCCGGAAAAATCGATAGATCCCACGGGATGCGCAATAAAGGCTTTGCTCAAAAACTACATCACAGATTTTCATGCGGTTTTCATCAATAGATAAAGAGATTCTTGAGCAAGGTTTTGCGGTATTTTTTATCTCGGAAAAACAGATAGTCCCACGGGAAGCGCGATAAAACCTTGTAGCCGTGGGCAAAAGCTATGACCCTTAACCCTCTATAGACCCAATCCCGAAATCCACGCGGGCGGAGCCGCGGGCAGAAAGCTAGTGTATATTAAAAGAACTACATACAAATGTAACTGAAGATAATTGTACAAAGATCAATACCAATTGTTAAGGTTGCCAATTAAACGACAACAAACCTTTAACAACTTTTTAAGTCAGCGACAATCAAATTACGGCTTGATTGAGATAGTTGGAAAATTAATCTGTTTCTTATTGAGGTTGTCCTTTGTTCTTGACAAGACGGAATTGGAAAAGTTTTGGTGGATTCAAAGAAACTTTTACCGAAGAACTGGTGACTCTCTGTGAGCGTAATTTTATTGTGGAATTATGTTGTGGGAACATCAGCGGTTGAACAAAACATTGTCTTTTGCTATTATTTAACACCATTGCTGTGGTTCAGAGATAGCTAGTAACCTGAAGCTAGCTCTGATGATAACGTTATGTCTCTCGTAGTAGCGATTATTATCGTGTATAAACTACACTACAATATACATACTCGCTACGACACTTTTTTTTAAGTTATATTTTAAGTTTAAGTCAATATAAAATATGTATGACAATTTAGTTTTGTATATGTTATGTATTATATATTATGTATTGACGACGTCGTAGTAGAATGATTGGTAATATACCGGTTTTAGGTGTCGCCATCTTTGAAGTCCCGGGTTCGAATCCCGATGAGGGGAGATGTACCTTATTCATGATTGTTGTAATATATTTCTATCGAATTTATATATTTGTATGTATATTCGTTACTCTGTAAGGCTTGTGTTCTGGGATCTACCCATAACACAAGCCTTACAGAGCTTCCTTTGGGCTAGACTATTTGGTATATGTGTAAGAAATATATTAAGAATACAAATAAAAATAAACTTGCCGTTTCAATTTTCCTCATAAAATTAGCTGCTCATTCTTGGAAAAATGTATATCCATATTTAATGAGCTTTCACAAAATGTTATCGAATTGCTTTTGTTTAAGTCAGAAGATCATATCATAAAGATACTCTTGAATAAAGGTTATTTTAAGAAAACACTTATCTTAGTGATCACATTATAGGAACTGGAGATATTTTTATATTTTACTAGCCGAATACGCGACTTCATTCGCGAGGAATTTAACAAAAAAGTTAATTAGTAAGTTTAATTTCTTTTTGGTTTTTGCATTGTTATTTTAAGTGGCATGCACTTGAGCTACCCGCGGTACTGAACAGTGCTTAGACATTGCGTCATTACTTAATTTTTCCAAAATAAAGTAATGTTCCCTAAAGTAAGTTTTGGAAGAGCTTACTTGGGGTAGGCTTATTCGTGAAAGTTTAAAATAATCTGCAAGACGACAACCTTTAATGACTGAAATCTAGTAGCATCAGGTCATATTAAAAGATAATATATTCATTTTTACAACACAACAAAAAACGTATTTTTTTTCAGTTCTAATACTATATTTGTAAAATTACATAAGAAAAAAATGAGAAAATTAAAGAACAAAAAGGATGTTTCCGCCCGGGATCGAACCGGAGACCTTCTGCGTGTTAGACAGATGTGATAACCACTACACCACGGAAACTATGTAATATGAATCGAAACAAAGCCTTATAGCTTTCAGACAGCTTACAACAATAGCATGGTTTATCAATTTACAAGTTAACACAATATTAGCAACGAATGAAATCTATAGCTTTTGGCATAGCTACGTTTTATTATTTAGCTTACATCACAAAGAACTAATATTTTACCTTTGGAAACCGTTATTTTAACACAACATAACAATACTATTTTTTTGTATCATACGAGTAATTTAGGCATAAAATATCTCAGCTTCTTCTACCTTTTTTTTTTTTTTTCGCTGAGGCTTCTTCTACCTACCTAACATTCAAATTAAATAAAAATATCATCCTACCCTCTATTCAACATGCAGCTTGTTGTACTCAGCAGTGGACTGTATTATTTTCTGGAGTTGTAGGTTCTGGTTCGCCAAAAGGAAAGCTCTTGTGTCTTGGTTGCGATACTTATTATTTACAAGAATGCCCGTTACAAATAATCAAAATAGCAATACTATTATAATATAAAATAGGAAGATTTAACACTTTTAACAGAGAAGAATGTCACCGTGTTCGCAGCGTAGAGATAAGAGAGTTTTTGCTTGGTTGTCACCACTGACAGTTGACATTTTATATGTTGTGTTGCCAACACAGCTTTTAAATTAACTAGATCGAAAAAAAACTTATTATATCTTAGAACAAGAGTAAAGGACTTTTTGTGCAAGGCTTTACACTTCGACGCACAGTGGATGTATTGAACTTCTCTGTGTTTTCTTTCTTAGCTTACGCCTGGCCTCCACTCCCACTCCAGTCGATTCTTAAGACTCTAATGCGTTCCTTTGGCGACATGACCCTGTAAACATTGAAACGTCAAGTTCATTTGTTTTTGTACTCTGTTTATGAAATTCGTAGGATTTGTTGAATGTGATATTATTTCTATATTAAAATAATAATAAATATATTTTTTACACTTGCACCAATTAACCTTTTTTTTTAGCCCAAAATAAGCTTTGTAAGGCTTGTGTAATTATAATTATACACTGATATTGTCAATTATAGTGTATATTAATAGTTTTAATATAGTTTTTGGTAATTGTAAGTGTAAATCTTTATTAAGCCGTCATGTGTATATACATTATGGGCTATGGACTCAAGCAGAATGTTGATTATCTATAAATCTGTGTCCTGTCAATTAAATAAAAAGACTTAAAAATGAAAAAAAAAAACAATAACCGATGCTTGTCAGCTTTTGTTTCCAACATGCTAGAGTATCAGAATGGCACAATCATCTCTCTTTTTCTTTTAGTTCGTTTCTGACGTGACCCATTCTAGTGCTAAAGTGGCCTGTCAAAACGCCCAATACTAAGCGGATTGTATGCTCGAATTCAGTGCGAATTTGAGCCTGTTTTTCGCGTCCATAAAAGCTTTACGTGCGTTATTCCTTTTAATTCGCCTGTGGTGTACTTATATAACTTATATATAAACACGTTATATACATTCAACACTTATAATATTTATTTTATATCTAAAAAGTTTGCAGCTAATAGCTACTTGTTTGCATCGCACAAGATGTGCGATTCGCTTTACGAATTGCTATTATTTGCTTATCGCTCTCCGAACCTGTTACTGTGACTAGAACCCTCGATGTCCGCGTCGACCGGCTGCCAGTACGCAGTAGCCTATACCTAGCTCGGACGTAACCAATACATTTTACCCGCGGACGCATACCTTCCTGTCCTGCGATATTTACATTCAAAAAATGTTTTGTCTATCGTACACCTTCTGTGAAAATACCACGGGAAATATTAATAGGTTCCCGCAACCAAAAATCTCTTGGTGCCTCTCATCTAGTTGAAATCTTAGGCATACTAAAACCGTTGTAGTCCTAATTGCAAATATAGATTCTCATTTCACCATAACTCTTATTATTTAAAAAAAAGAAGAAATATTTTGAGCACTGAGACATCACAAATCACTATATAATTTCGCTCAAAATTTTAGTACATTCGTGAATCGGAGCCAGGAAACAACTGGCATATATAACGGGGGCGACCAGAGCAGCAAAAACGAATATTTGGATGGGATTCAAAGCGTTTCGCCTATATTTTATGCAAAATATTATTTCTGTTACCGTGTAACATAAATCGGGGCAAATTAGTTATATTTTGCATACGATTTTTAGCTTTTGTAGCAATATATAAAATAAATTTCATGAATGAAATGTACCTTCACATTTTTAATCCCATGATAAATATTTCTGAAATAAAACAACAATCAATATTTTCAACATATTTTATCTAACCTTTTGTCTGTTTCTCTAATATGTTTGACAATTTTAATAAACATTATATTTAATTCTGTTAGAATTATACTATTGTAGGAACGAAATGCAAAGTGAGAAATAAAATAAATGTTAAGTTCCCTCACTATAAACAAACTTTCATCTGTAAACTCTTTGATGCTGTAGACCTGTAAAACCCTAGGTATGTATACTTGTCAGCTTTGGTACAACTTCACTAGGAAATCCTTCAGTATCATAAGGGTCCAGTACAATAATGTGTATAGGGCCCTTATGAAGTTGCCAAGGCACTGCAGTGCATCGACCATGCTCTCTGAGGCGGGAGTCCCTGATTTCTATGCCATAAGACGGACGAGGATAGCAGCCTTCTGGAGTACAGTGAGTCGCTCGAACAACACCATACTGAGGGCTGTCTCTGACTATCTGACCAATCCCATCTACAGCTATTGGATTTCTATCCATATGGAGGCAAATAGAAAGTAGGTGATAGCTTTTGTATTGTATTTGTATTGCTTTTAATTTAATTTAATTATATAATTTATATTTTATATGATATGGGTCTATATGTGCCTGAAGTAAACGGATTTTATTTTTATTTTATTATTTATTTAAAATTTTCGTACCGGCTTATTGAATTGAACCGGCATATTGAGGACGCACATCTTGCGATTCTTAATAATTCATGCATTAAACAGTAGTCAACAAAAGGTTCACATTAAACAAACTATATATTTGAAAAAGTCTAAAAGAAAAAAAAATCGCTGTAGAATATTAAATTATACGATTTCCGTAGCGATGGGGTTACTACGCCAGTTTCAAGGTGCCGCCAATATAAAGTCCCGGGTGCAGGTCCCAATGGGGGTAGATATTTGTATCACGAATATAAGTATATATATATATAATTAAATAAATAAGTATATACACATTTTATTAAATAAATACATATTTCATCCGTTACCCTAAATCCCATAACACAAGTTTTCCAGTGCTTACTTGGGGTTAGCCTAGATTTGTGCAAGTGTAAGTTATAGAAAAATTATAAGAAACGCAAAAAAAAAGGTTTAATTTCTCCTGTTGTAATTATTGTTCGTACTGGCCACAAATCCTGTAAAAAAAATAAAGTATTAGAATGTTTTTTATATCGAATTGTTTTATGTTGTTTTTGCGTAATATTGTGTTTTTTTCATATTGCATAAAAAACTCTTACTTAATTACTACGACTGCCTCGTCTTATTTTGTTAAGTGTGAATTAATACTGCAAATAAATGGACAAAGCCGGATCTAAACGTAATTCAAGTTGCTAGGGCTTTTACTATAATCTGGGCACACTTACGAAAATGTGGCTCAAATTTTACGAGTATCAAAATCTGTGATATACCAAGTGTATATTATAAGCTACTCGAAATACTAGTAATGTGCAGACGAAGTCGCGCGCACCTATATGTTGAAACTTTTCAAAACAAGCAGTGGAATTTGCTTTTAGAAGGATTAACAGATCGTTTCAAATGTCTTCGTTGCTAAAGTAAAATACTACCAATGGCGAGCATTAACCCTTTTCAAATAGGTTTTATATGACGTTCTAGTCCCGGTTTCGGGTTAGGAAGCCCCAAGGAGCAGTAGATCATAAGAGCCTGGAGCTAGTTTTCTGTTGGTAAATCATCTTCATACATCGCGTTATATGCACTGCGGATATTTTTTGGGATTATTAGACTGTTATCAGAAGGAAATCACTTGAAAAACTTATCTGAGGTTAATGTAGAGTTTCTTTTAGAGACCCTAAAAATGCAACATAGAGCACTACTCTATGTTGCATTTTTAGGGTTTCGTAGCCGCATGGCAAAAAAAAGGGAACCCTTATGCATTCGTCATGTCTGTCCGTCCGTATGTCACAGCCACTTTTTTCCGTAACTATAAGAGCTATAATGTGGAAACTTGGTAACTAGATGTATTCGGTGAACTGCATTAAGATCGTCATACAAAAATAGAAAAAAAAAAACAATACATTTTTGAGGTTCCCCATGCTTAGAACTGGAACTCAAATTTTTTTTCATCATACCCATACGTATTGGGTATGTATGAATAGGCTTTAAAAATGATGTTGAGGTTACTAATATATTACTTTTCAACACACTTCCTCATAAAGTGGCTCTGATCCCATGGCAATTAGGCACATAATGACACCTATAATCAAACTGTGACTTTTTCATTACTATTATTCACGAGTGAGTAATAGTTTTTTTTTTAATATTATTGGTCGAGTTACGCTTACATTTGCGCTAAAAAGCTATCCGCGAAAAGCCCAAAAAAAAAACCTCATTTTTTAGTCTATGGCCGATGCACGCGCATAGGAAAACTAATTAATTTTTCCCGCCATTACGAAATTTATTAGTCTATGGCCGATGGGCGCACATAGGAAAACTGATTAATTTTTCCCGCCATTAAGAAACATTTTTCACAACTCGTCTCGTTTTCTCTTTTGAAGTTATTTAGTTAGTTATTAATTAAGATGTCTGCAAATACAATTTATGAAGAAAATGGTTTTTTATTTAAATATTATTTTATTCAGAAGTGTGTTGAAAAACGTTGTATGATACACGTGTGTATGGATGACTACCAACATTACACACTTGTACCATAATGTACTATTTCTAAACTGAATAGTTTGCGCGTGAAACGCTTCCAGAGTGGACAAATGTGTGACCCCCCGTAACTTCTAAAATAAGGGAATAATAAATGTAATATTAATATATGACGTACAGTACCATGCAAACTTCCACCGAAAATTAGTTTGAAGGAGATCTAATAATTAGTTTTTTATACATTATAAATCGTAAATCGCATTTTACCTTTCATTCAATCAACTCAAATATAATAAAGAATTAAGAAAAACATTTATTTAAATGTGTAATGGTACGGAACCCTACGTGCGCGAGTCCGACTCGCATTTGGCCGGTTTTTATATATGTCTCCTTACAAAGATACATGAGTGTATGTAACTAAATCAAGGTTATATAGGAGTTGGTTAACTGATCCTGCCATAATGCAAATTGGTAGAATTTACATACTTTACGCTCGGGGAAATAAAATTAAATTGCTTAAGGTGTTAACAGATTACTTCTCACCGTAGGGATGTCAGATTATTAATAATGTGTTAAATTCAAAAAGCATTCACATCTTAGAATAGAAAAAAGTTTATATTAGAAACCTTAATATCACTTTTGAAAACCTGTCCAATGACAGAAAGAAAAGCTTTGAATTTGTTGTTATTTTTCTATTTTCATGTGAAAATCTTAATACGGTCGTGTCTCCTCGTTTTGAGAGCACTCCCTTAACCGCCGCAGCCAAAATTGGGATTCTTGGTGTCGACATATGGAGCGTAGTTCAGTTCCGTGGTCACTTATAGGGTAAGGCTAAACTAGCCTCGAAGAAGCTTGGTGTGCTCAATAGATCGAGGCGGTATTTCACACCGGCCCACAGTCTGCAACTTTATAAGGCACAGGTCCGGCCTCATATGGAATACTGTTCTCATCTTTGGGTAAGGGCGCCCCAATACCAGCTTCTCCCTCTAGATTGGATTCAACGGAGAGTGATTCGCATCGTCGACCACCAGGAAACTTCAAGTCGGCTTGACCCTTTGGCATTGCGTAGAGATGTAGCTTCTCTCTGCATACTCTATCGCATTTATTACGGAGAATGCTCAGAGGAATTATTTGGACTAATCCCTGCAACTACTTTCCGACATCGTTCCACGCGACAAACCTTCCATCCTCACCATCTCAATACTTGGCAGTCCACCACTGTGCGCTTCTCTAGAAATTTTCTGCCTCGCACAGCTAAACTGTGGAATGAATTGTCGCCTGCAGTGTTTCCGAACCGTTACGATATCCAAACTTTCAAGAAAAGAGCATACTCCCATTTAAAAGGCCGGCAACGCGCTTGTGACTCCTCTGGTGTTGCGGGCGTTCATGGGCGGCGGTAATTGCTTACCATCGGGTGATCCGTCTGCTCGTTTGCCCCCTATCACATAAAAAAAAAATACCGTTCACAGAATACAATCACTTACCCAATTTCAACAGTACAGTTCTTAAGTTTAAAAAAAGGGATCACGACATGCGGATCAACAGACAGACAGACATGACGAATCCATAAGCTTTTTGCGATTTGACTACCTGAAAAATCTTGAATTCCCACAATTTTATGTAATTCAAACGCACATGTAAAGTACCATATCCAAAAAGTTACACGTCCGTAGCGAACGCTTTGCATATTCAATTACTCGTGACCAGTTTGTGTCTATTAAAGCGATAATTTTCCCCATAAATAACCAGCGCTGTGGCTAATCGAAGCTTTCTATGCAGCTATAAATATTAGTCGGTTTTACATGTTAGTCGATAGTGTTTGGTTGTGTAATGTTTGGCTTAAAGCACCTGGCTATTTCAAAATGGGGTCGCCTATGTGACTTCGATTTGTCGTTCGGTCAATTTGTTAGAAATTGTAAAATGTGAAAAACCAACGGAGGCGTTAACCCTTTTCAAATAGATGTTATAAGGCGTTATAGTCCCGATTTTCGCTTAGGAAGCCCCAAGGAGCAGTAGATCAAAAGAGCCTGGAGCTAGTTGTCTGTTGGTAAATCATCTGCGTACACCGTTATATGCACTGCGGAAGAAATTTGGGATCATGGTTCGTATTTAATTATGTTTTATTTTATTTAGTACATGGAACTGATTAAAATTGACGTAAGAAACATAGATACATGTACTCGTGTCTCTTTCCCATGGGAGTAGGCAGAGGTCACAGTTTCCCACTTGCTGTAAAAGTTACCACGTATCAAAGAAATAGTAAAAAATTGGATAGAGCAATTGGGTCACTTCTTCAAATCAAAATCAAATAAAAAAAAATCAAAATAATCTTTATTCAACATAGACCTTTACAGGCACTTATTGACGTCAACAGACAAAACAAAAAAACAAAGCTTAAAAAAAAAAACAAAAACCTTGTCCGTACGTACGAATAAGGAAAAAATAAAAAAAAAAAAGACTCGAAAATTGTAAATTGGGAGAGCCTTCTCGAGAAGAACAGGCAAGAAACTCTGAAGGTCTATTTTTATCTCCTCTTTACAATGTTAATAATTATAATAATATAATATAAAAATACAATATAGTATAAGATACAATCATACCTAATACGATTACATATGATGATTAGATTAGATACTAATCTACGCTGAATAGTAAAAAATTGGATAGAGCGATTGGGTCACTTCTTTAAATCTACGCTGAATAGTAAAAAATTGGATAGAGCAATTGGGTCACTTCTTCAAATCTACGCTGAATAGTAAAAAATTGGATAGAGCAATTGGGTCACTTCTTCAAATCTACGCTGAATAGTAAAAAATTGGATAGAGCAATTGGGTCACTTCTTCAAATCTACGCTAAATAATAAAAAATTGGATAGAGCAGTTGGGTCACTTCTTCAAATCTACGCTGAGACTTATGAAGTTTAGCAAAGTTTGACTGATTATTACCTCGCTATATAACCTTTCGAGGTAGACAGCTGTGATTCTGATGAATATATATTACTTAAAAAATGGTTCTAGGGTCTCTCACTGCAAATTTTCCACAGATAAACGGACTAACAATTTAGAGGTTCCTCTTTAATAAATGGCGTAGAGATATATTATTATACATATAGTTTATAAAAAAAATATATCCAACAATACAATAACGTAATTTAACTTGTTATACAAACAAAACTAAATCAAACCTACTGCGAACTAATATAACAAGTACACACATATCTATGGTATACGATTAACGAAGTGCACGCCACGGCAGTCGAAAGAGAAAGTGGCCGTGCGGCTTTTTTTTCCCCACGGGAAGAGGCAGTAAATCTTCATAAGGTGTGCGCTACTTTTGTAGTCGTCTTAATACCCCTTGGTGCTCGAACGACCTTACACCGGATACCACCCGCACCCGGTCTACGACGGGTGGTTATGTTGGACTCTGGCAGAAGACCAGCCTACCAACTAAACACTGCCTAATGCCTCTGGCAGGGCAGAAAGCTTGGGGTCCTATCGGATTTATCTGATAGCGCTCGCCCTCTCAGAGGAGGGGGCGAGGCAGCTTTGTCCTTAGCGATGCATACGCTTTATAGAGTGATCCGGGTCCCAGAGTGAGTCGGTCGAAACAGAATACGATGGGTGTACAGAAGGTACTTATTGACCCGTGTTGGGCGGCGGCGTATTTGCACTACTTAAGCCGCCGCCGCCTCGCCCTCTCAAAGGAGGGGGAGAGGCAGGCCGTGCCTGCCTGCCCTGGGGACTATCTTCGTCTCTATTTATTTAGCGACGGAAACTGTTCAGGGTTATTTCCCTTTTCAGTGGTTTCGAATCGCCAGCCGTAACAACAGCTCGGGCTTTGGGTTGGCGGGTACCGCCTAAGCTTCAATTTATTCTTCTGTCTTTGACAGGAGGGTTGGTTATCGCTCTACTGTCTAAAGATAGGTATTAAATTTTTCTTTCTTCTTCTTGATTGGTGTCGTCATCTTCCTCTGGTGTTAAGGGTGTGATGAGGCTTCTCGGGTATGAACGCCTATCATGTGGGCGGGCGTGGTGTGGTGACTGGAGGTGGTCGCTTTTCTGAACAGGGTTGTCGCAGGATGTGCGGCAAATGCTACCGGCTTATATAGCCACAGGCCACGTGATGTTTTTCAAAATGGCAGCGCTAAGCTAACAATACATATACTCACGCTTCTTTATTGGGGGTAGGCAGAGATCAAACTTTTCTACTTACAACGATCCAAACATACTTTCCTAGCATCTTCAACTTTCATTATTACTTTCATGCACGCTCATTGATTACGGGCACTCTTGACCCTCTTCCAGTATATCGCCTATTTGGTCCAAGTGCGTTCGTCTAAGTCGTCCCTTACCAACTGGCCCATACATATTTGCTTTATACCTTTCTTTCGCTTAAGAGATTTTTGTCACATCTTCTTTCATATCACACATTTCTCTCATCACACTATTTCGAAATCTATCCTTCATCTTCACTACAGCTATTCTTCTCAAAGCTCTCATTTTCACTGTGTTAACATTGCTTTTATGCTTCTTTTGCCATGCTCAGCATTTAGTCCCATACATAAGCGTAAGGAATAACTACCTCCATGCACAGCCAAATACGCCTTTATCGATAAGGCCTGACGTACAGAGGCCATTTATAGTCCCATCCACTTTGATTCCTGCATTGCTTAGATACCAGATACACAAAAACTTTCACATATTTTATTCTGTGTGGAAAATACTATTACTCACCTCGTAAAAAGTACAAGGTATGTCGAGCTTTCCACGTACAGCCGGCCCGCGCCATACGTAAACCATACTAAAACCCAAACCCAGGGTGCACCACGAGGAGATTCCCACAAACTTTTTCGCAGCTCTAAGTATTGCCTTCCATTTCAACATAACACAAATATTTTTTTTTATAAAAATATATATTAACAGTCATGACTAAGGTATGAATGCATTCATCACACAATTATCGCAGCAACCGCAGTAAGAGAACAACAGTTCATACGACATTTTTAGCAAATCTGCAACCTCCACTAAAATAACAGTGTACGTTGCTGACATGTGACAGGATTAAAAGTCACAGTACCGAGTAATTTCACTGCTTAATCTTGTCCTTCATAAAGGAATACAGCAATGCGAACACTGCTTTTTAGTTGCAGAAGACGTAAGACAGATGTGTCTAAGCAGATGGTCCTGGTATCAAGCCTGTATCGAGCAAAATTCCTTGGTATCTCTGCCATTTACATGAAGGCCAGCTTGAATGGAAGGAACGTTGTAATACTTACCTTTTTCTTTTAGGTAAAATTGCAAACTTACTTTATGTTAAATGTCTAAGTGACTACTAAAAGTCACTTCAATAAAAGCTGTTTATACAACTAGTCAATTTATTTGTTTTCACACCTATTAAGCTCTAAACTGGCTATATATCTAAAAGAAATACTACAATAAAGGACAAGAAGGCATACCTAAATTAAAAAACTAAATTAACTCATTACATATTTGCTTATAAATTAAAACCCGAAGTAAACAAACGTAGGAAATCAAAACACAACAACGACAAAGTAAGCGATGCAAACTCTCAATATAGATAATTCATAGAGACCGCAGCGCCGACAGTGACTATAACCATTTACCGGGAACCAAACAGGAAGGGCCCGATATAGAAATCAGCACATAAGCTTTATTAGTTCCGCAAAGAGGCGAGTACTTTCACCGTAGTATAAGCTTGATAGTAAGCACTCTGTATGTGAGAGATAGATAGATATAATGATAGACGGATAGTGGATAAATGGATAGATGAACAGATAGATAGGTATATAGAAACACATAAAATACAAAAATGAAACGTAAATAAATAAAAAAAAAGACATAAAATATTGTACATTTAAATAAAGTTAGAATTTAAATAATGTACTGTAGTTTGAAAAGACTTCACTTAGATTTGATTGCGACACTGGTTTTCAGCCAGCTCTTCTATTTTCACAAATCACTCGCAGATTTAGGAAATGATAATTTTGTAACTCCGTACTGCTGATAATCACGCAGCACTACAAACAACTAGTACCTCCATAAAGCGCTAGTAGATGATGAAGACCCTCCGAGCTTATATATCTAAGCCTGGATTCAATATTGTTATTGTGTGGCATTCCATGGTTCCAGATTCGTGCAGACACGAATCCTAAGAACAGAAACAAAAAGGATTGATTGACCTATTCGTATGGTTTCATCTACTCCTCGACTACAAGGATCTGTGCACCATCTATTTCAGCCAGGAGAGTACTAGTTTAATAGGACCTCGAAAGTGAAACCTCTTTACTAGAAGTTGAAACTAGTAGATTTTGTATAGTAGTCGGTTCGAACCACGCCTAATAAATTTTGTTTACTGCAGAGTTGTCTTTTACTTCTACAACCCATATAACGAAACACTGGCGCCCAACGTGGGGCACACAATATAAACACTTTTATATATACTTGCATAGCATAAAAATTACTAGATTTCGCTTGTTTGCCGCGGGATGAAAGCACCTCGCTATGGGATGGTCCATTTCTGCTTTTTTCCAAAAAAAGGGTGGTCTGTCAAAAATTGGTGGAAAAATATCTACGAAGAAATTAAAAGATGTTTGCAGTCAACCAGTCCGCACTGGGATAGCGTAGTTGATTACGGCCTAATCAGCATAGTGTAGGCGACTTTCCTACATTACACATTTATCAAAATTATCCTTAAAACAAATATATACATTTACAATTATATCTATATTTACACAATAACTTAAACGGCACTATTAATAATATTTATGCATATAATTAACAATTAAAATATTCATTCAACACAAAGATCTTATAACTTGTCGATATCGATTTACTTTGAATCGATTAAACTTATCGCACCCTTTATCGACAAGGCCTTCTCCCTAAACTCGCAGCTAATGTCACACCAGTCGGGTATCTACGATTTGTGATTTACTGCCACCCGCTTGTTTACGCTTTTATTTGCCTTCTGCTATTTATTGAAATTATAATTATTTATGCCGTTTTATTTATGTATAATCCATCTGTAGTGATAGTTTATGAAGAAGTGCTTGTTAATAATATATATTTCTATCGTAACTCTTCTCTCTTCCTGTAGTAATTAATGTAATTAGTGTTGTTGTGTTACGCTTCGATTTGGACTTTATTATACCAAAATTCACCGTAAGTTGGACTGTTTATTTATTACCTACTACGCTGCTGAACAATAGTAACCCTCGACGCTAAAGTGGTGACCCCGACGTGATATAACATAATTTGCCAAGATGGAGAACGAACAATCTACGGCATCTTCCAATAGTGATGTGCAACAGTCGACAAAACATGTCGATGTTTACAAAGTCGGCGTTCGAGTTCCGCCTTTCTGGCCTGAAGAACCAGAAATATGGTTCGCGCAAATAGAGGGGCAGTTTGCAATATCGGGAATCACCAGTGACGTCACAAAATTCCACTACGTCATTGGTCAGCTTGATAATCAATACTCCCGCGAAGTCAAGGACGTAATCGTCAGTCCACCCGCAACCAACAAGTACGAGAAGTTGAAGACGGAGCTTATAAAGCGTCTCTCCGCTTCGAATGAAAAGAAAATTAAACAGCTTCTCATGCACGAGGAGTTAGGGGACCGCAAGCCATCCCAATTTCTCCGCCATCTCAAGAGCCTTGCTGGTGCTAACGTCCCCGACGATTTTTTGAAAACTATTTGGGTTAGCCGTTTACCCCTCGGTATTCAAACTGTTCTTGCCGGACAACCTTCTACGGCTTACCTAGAGGACATGGCCGATTTAGCCGATCGAGTCAACGAGATAGCTACTCCTTCGCCGTCAGTATCCAGCATGTGTCAGCCAACATCAAGTTCCGTATTGAGCGATCTCACCAAGGAAGTTGCGGAGCTGAGGAAGGAGCTACAGAAGCTCAAGACGGGGATCTAGCAGGAATCGCTCCCGTTCAGACAGAAGGGAACCCAGGAGATCGACTTCGAGGCAGAATAGGTCCCAATCGAATTACCGGAAGCACAAGATGTGTTGGTACCACCATAAGTTCGGCGCTGAAGCTCGCAAGTGCATACGCCCCTGTGACTACACATCGGGAAACGCCACGGGGAGTCGGTAATGGCGACTAACGATCACCCCACATCCTCTACTGGTCGCCTATTTGTTACGGATCGGACATCGAAGACACAGTTCCTGATCGACACTGGGAGCGATCTCTGTGTCTTCCCTCGCTCCATTCTGCGTGACCGTCGCAACCGTACAGACTACAGCTTATGTGCCGCCAATGGATCGCAAATCTACACGTATGGTTATGTACATTTAAGTTTAGATTTTTGCTTACGCCGTATATTTAGCTGGCGCTTTGTAGTAGCAGATGTCACTAAGCCCATTATCGGCGTAGATTTTTTAAATTTTTACCATTTGATTGTAGATATCCGCAATAAGCGATTATTAGATAGCTCAACATCAATATCTGCTTTAGCTTCTTTGGCCAATTGTAATGTTAGCTCTGTAAAGGTACAGACCGGTGTGACTAGATATCATAAAGTGCTTAATGATTTTCCAGATTTGACTCGTCCAGCTGGTACACAACGCGCACACTCACATCACACCGTCCATTACATCCGCACCACCCCAGGCCCTCCAGTATCGTGCAGACCTCGCCGGTTAGCTCCGGATAAACTAAAAATAGCACAACGAGAATTTCAGTCCATGATCGCTATGGGTACAGCCCGTCCTTCCGAGAGTCCCTGGTCATCGCCTCTTCACCTGGCACCAAAAAGGGACAACGGTTGGCGTCCTTGCGGCGATTATCGGATGCTCAACGCTCGTACTGTGCCTGACCGGTACCCGATAAAACATATACACGACTTTGCTCATAATCTCGTAGGCTGCAAAGTCTTCAGCACACTGGACTTATTAAAGGCGTATAATCAGATACCGGTCAGTCCAGACGATATACCGAAGACCGCCATCACAACGCCGTTTGGGTTATTCGAATTCCCTTACATGACCTTCGGACTTCGGAACGCTGGGCAAACTTTTCAGCGATTCATGGATGAGGTCATCAGAGGTCTAGATTTCGCTTACTGTTATTTAGATGACATTTTAGTATATTCTAAAAGCGAGTCGCAGCACGAGGAGCATCTCAAGCAAGTCTTCGCAAAGTTACAGGAGTATGGCCTAATAATTAACACTTCTAAGTGTGTTTTTGGAGAGCAGGAAGTTACTTTTTTAGGGTATTCCATCTCCGAAGCAGGATCGCGACCCCTAGAATCAAAGGTAGATACTATTAAAAATTTTCCTACCCCCACTACCGTGCGACAACTTAAGGCATTTCTGGGCATGCTTAATTTTTACAGGCGTTTTCTGCCCAGAGCTGCTGAAATTCAAGCCCCATTGAACGCACTGTTGACGGGCACTGTCAAAAGTAAAGATCCTGTTAATTTGACAGGCGACGCTCTTACAGCCTTCAATGCATGCAAAGAAAGCTTGGCAAATGCAGCTTTACTGGCACATCCCGACTGCACCGCCAAACTTGCCCTGGTAAGCGACGCTTCCGATAGGGCTATTGGCGCAGTCTTACAGCAGCTTCAAGGCGATGCCTGGCAACCTCTGGCATTCTTTTCGCGGAAACTAAGCCCGTCCCAGGCGAAGTATTCCCCGTATGACCGGGAATTACTAGCCGTTTACGAAGGGATTAAGTATTTTCGACACATGCTGGAGGCTCGCCATTTCGTCGTATATACAGATCATAAACCTATCTGTTTCGCCTTTCATGAAAGGAAAAAGACTTGTTCTCCGAGGCAGTTCAGGTATCTAGACTATATCTCCCAGTTCACGACAGACATTAGGCACATTTCCGGTCAGGATAATATAGTTGCCGATACCCTGTCCCGAATCGATGAGCTGGGAGCACCGGTCAGCCTTGAAAACATTGCAAAGGGTCAGTCAGCCGATCCAGAACTGCAAATTTTGCTACAGCAGGGTTCATCTCTTCGCCTAGAACAAATTCAATTACCTGGCAGTCATATACCATTGTACTGCGATGTAAGTACCATGACTACCAGGCCATATGTCCCTAAATATTACCGCAGGCAGGTTTTTGACAGCCTGCATTCCCTTAGCCACCCTGGCGCTAACACGTCCGCCAAAATTGTTTCGGAACGATTTGTTTGGCCAGGGATAAGGAAAGATTGTCGCGAATGGGCTCGTACATGTCTAGAATGTCAACGTGCAAAGGTCACTCGGCATGTATCAGCACCTCTTAGCACATTCAACCTACCTCGTGTAAGATTCATGCACCTGCACATTGACCTTATCGGGCCACTTCCACTTTCCGAGGGCTATCGGTACTGCCTAACGGCAATAGACCGATTTACTCGGTGGCCGGAAGCAGTACCGATAGCAGACATTACTGCAGAAACGGTCGCAAAGGCGCTAATTTCCACTTGGATCGCCCGTTTCGGTTGCCCTGTCGACATAACTACGGACAGAGGTCGACAGTTCGAATCTGCTCTTTTTCAATCCTTGGCCAAACTAATTGGCTTCGAACACAAGCGGACAACGGCGTACCATCCTGCTTGTAATGGCTTGGTGGAACGTTTCCACCGCCAACTCAAAGCAGCGATAGTTTGTCACGCTAATGACAGGTGGACCGAGTCGTTACCCTTAGTATTACTAGGTATAAGAGCAGCCTTCAAGGAGGATTTAAAATCATCCTCGGCACAACTGGTCTACGGCGAAGCGTTGCGTCTTCCCGGCGAACTGTTCCAACCTTCCTTTGATGGTACAACAGATTTGTCTGATTTTTCCGCACGCCTGAAAACCATTACCGAGAAATTACAGCCCACTCCTGCTTCACGCCACTGTAAGCCTAAAGTTTTTGTATATAAGGAATTATCAACCACTGATCATGTTTTCTTACGCGATGACACATCACGTGGTTCTCTCCAACCTGCTTATACTGGGCCTCATAAAGTATTAAGTAGGAGTGATAAAATTTTTAAAATACTTTTAAAAGGTAAGGAGGTCACTGTTTCCATAGACAGGCTTAAACCTGCCTTCATCCTATCTGACCACCAAACCACAGAACCCCCACCAACTGTTCAAAAACAATACACCACTCGTTCAGGGCGTAGGGTTAGGTTCCCAAATTTTTATCGCCCTTGACGGGCTCAGGCGGGGGGTGATGTAGGCGACTTTCCTACATTACACATTTATTAAAATTATCCTTAAAACAAATATATACATTTACAATTATATCTATATTTACACAATAACTTAAACGGCACTATTAATAATATTTATGCATATAATTAACAATTAAAATATTCATTCAACACAAAGATCTTATAACTTGTCGATATCGATTTACTTTGAATCGATTAAACTTATCGCACCCTTTATCGACAAGGCCTTCTCCCTAAACTCGCAGCTAATGTCACACCAGTCGGGTATCTACGATTTGTGATTTACTGCCACCCGCTTGTTTACGCTTTTATTTGCCTTCTGCTATTTATTGAAATTATAATTATTTATGCCGTTTTATTTATGTATAATCCATCTGTAGTGATAGTTTATGAAGAAGTGCTTGTTAATAATATATATTTCTATCGTAACTCTTCTCTCTTCCTGTAGTAATTAATGTAATTAGTGTTGTTGTGTTACGCTTCGATTTGGACTTTATTATACCAAAATTCACCGTAAGTTGGACTGTTTATTTATTACCTACTACGCTGCTGAACAATAGTAACCCTCGACGCTAAAATAGAAAATAATAAATAGGGCAGCCCACAGGCTGTAATGTTGAATCCTGAGCTTTAGGTTGTGTTTGCAAACTGGGGTACAGAAATCACTCAGCTACTAAGGTTTCCGCATAGTAGAGAGGACCATTTTCTTTTTGGAATAACAATGTAATAGAGAGTTACGGTGTTTAGTTAAAATTATGAATTAAAATTTAATAAATATATATATTTGATAAAATGTTCCTTACCAAAGAGAAATATTCAAATCATATGGAGCGCTTAACAAACCTCTAAGTTCAATAAATACTATCGAACGTTGTGAAACTCAGCTGTCACACAACAACGAAAATAAATTTAATTTTACACTTGTATACCAGCAATGGCAAAGTATTTTCAGTTCAAAAAATATCTCTACCATTCATATTTATTTCCGTTTCCTGAGCACACAGTATTTTCATTACACCTATTCGGAAAGCGTCAATTTATTCACACATAAGTGCGAGCCAAGTAGGATATCGTACGCATTTTTGTGTACACTTGAATTCGGATCATGATTCTATACTTATAATAAATCTGTGGAGAGATTAATTCTGTACATTAAATATATTTCCAAAATAACTATCAGTGGGTTATTAGGGATCGATACTGATGCCAAAAATGCAATCAGTAAAATTTGTCTTTTTCTATCTGTCTGTCTGTACAACCGTTATAGAAACAAAAACTACTTGACGGATTTTAACGAAACTTGGTTCTATTATGTTCAATCCTTGCCTTTCGGTGGTTAATAAACCCTGAGACCGCTAATTTTTCTATGCATCATCGTGTTTGGTTCAACGCTAACAACACCAGCGCTGCGCCCAAGTTAGTTCGGATCGACTCGCCGCGGACGCAAGAACAAACGTTTTGTCGTGCCTCTTCGTGGTGGAAAATTAAGGTTCCTGGACGTTACTGTGGACCTAATTGGAGTGTCGATCATCTTAGTGCCGTGCACAAAAGAAGTTCTGCCCAAAACTGAATATTTTAACCATCGTTCCAGCCTGATACGCCGTGCGTGCTAAGAGGTCAAAGTTCGAAGCTTGATCCATCTCGAGGGTGCTGGACAGGTTAGTGGTTTCTCTTATTCACCTGGGGCAGGATTGAACTCACAAAATATACAGTCCACACACTTAGTTATAAATTGTTACTACACAACATATTATTTTTCATACTCCTAAGCTGGATATAGTATATATTTCATCACGCTACAATCAATAAAAACAGAGCAGTGAAGGCAAATATTGGGAAAACGGGAGAAGTTACTCCATTTTTTAAGCTTCTTGCAACCTTAATGGTTAAAGCTATACAGAAATCATGTATGACGGAAATGTTCTCCTTAAAATTATATAAAAAATATCCCACGACAGCACATGTCTATCTTTTATGGTTGAATTACAATAACACGTGTAACTCCCGATAGCTTACCAGTTCCAAGCTTTCTAATTATATTTGTCTACTCTTAAGTTTGTAACACTCTCAGTCATTAAAAATGCTACCTAAAATTATGATTCCACGCAGACGAAGTCGTGGGTACAGCTAGTTTTATATAAATAGGTGGCACTAACAATGGATATATGCTTAAATGGAATGCAAATTGAAAGCATTAAGTGATTCTGTCAGGGGTCTTATAAATTTTGTATTATTCATATTCTTCTGAAAGTAAATGTACGATTTGAGGCTAAAAATCCCTTAGCAAATCATCCCTTGCTTCACTTACGAGTACACTCTTAACTTAGTACTAAAAATAAATTACAACTTTTGACCTTTGACTTCGAAAATTGTCGGAGATGTTCTGAACCAAAACTTTTTCATGTAATACACAGCATCGGGGAGAAGCGAGAAATAAAATACTTTCGGAGGAGTGCTTCGGCCGGCTGGTCCCAGGAGAAATCTGAATACTTCAGCAGTTTAGACCATATTTGTTTAAGCAGATTGTTAGGCTGGCTCCCACTAGGGGTCTGATGTTCGCTGGATTTCTTATGAATACCATGTTTACTCAAATTAACAGTACGAGTATTTTCGAATTGCGCGCAAAAAATTATGATAAACTAGCTTTCTGCCCGCGGTTTCGCCCGCGTGGATTTCGGGATTGGGTCTATTTTGGGCGCAGAAGTCGGTTTATGGCGCGAAGGTTTATTTATATTTATTTAATAGTATTTTGTTGGTTTTAAGTGTACGAATCGCAATTTTTTGGAGTACAAAAATACTTTCAGCATTTGCGATCACAGTAGCTAATAGTAGTCTACGCTATATGAGACTGAAAATAATCAAAATAAACCAATCTTCCCGTTTCAATGTTAGTCACTTGTCTATCTTTAGATAAAACATATTGTATATAAAAAAGACAAGCAGCTGTTTGCCACAGATTCAACATGAGGATCCCTTTGCAAGTGAAAGTGAAGTGAAAGTCGAGTATAATAAAATAAAAATTGTACTATAAGTAAATTCTACAATTTATACTTCAATATATACTTTTATAAATAAATAAAAAATAAATTTTTACACCAATTAGCCTAGCCCAAAATAAGCACTTTAAGGTTCTTGTGTTATGGGATTTAGCGAAACGGATAGACCCATATATATTTTACGTATGTTTGATAGAAATATATAATTAAAACCATGAGTAAGGTACAAATATTCGCATTCAGCACGTAAAATCTGCCTCCACCAGGATTCGAACCACTCGACTACAGAGGTCGTCAAGCGATAAGTTATATCATTGGAAACCAGTACAATACTATAGGCCAGAGATTCCCAACCTTTTACCCTGTGCGTCTGACCCAATATTATGCTAAAAGACTACGCCCGCCCAGAGGTCGAAATAGAGAGTCCCGAATAAAAAACAAATTATTTAAATATTGTATATTTTGATTAATTCTAGAGCCGCTTACTCCCTAGTTGGGAAATCCCGCTTTAGACAGTGTACTACTCGTATTTACAACGTCAAAATCTGCATTCCCTCTGTCAAATTTAAACATTATTCAAATAACATCTGCTAATCGTACTCGTATTATCTATAATAATAATTACTCCCAAATGTATAAAAATAAGCTATAATCTGCGGTAATACATTTATCACCAAACTGGACCTTATCGAATGGAGAGTTGGTTACAGAAGCGTTTCAATGTGTCCCGAGTGCCATTAAAATATTAAATTTTAATCTGCACGCGATGTTGGCTGCCGCTGAATAATTCAGGCATCACGTTGTCTCTTGCAAGCTGCATAAATTAGAAATGCTGGTCAACCGCCCATGTAATTAAGTTGATTGAATTGATTAATCTTGTTGTGGTCATACCTGGGTCATACACAAAACACTCGAAAAAGAAAACGCACAAAAAAAAGTCACGCAATCGATTCAAAATGTTATAATTTTTATATTATCGCACGCCCGTGACTTTGCCTACGTCAACTTACCTCGCGGGAAAATTATATATAAAGCAAAACAAAGCTAGTTTTGAATAAAGTTGATAGTTATTTGTCGGTAATACTCTAAATCATCAAAATTAATTCAGTAGCATTCAAGTGAAAAGGTTATAAACAATAAACTATGTACATTTATACTTGAAATTAATAAGTCAAGACATATAATAAAGCTTATTTAAATACCAACTTAACAAAAGAATAACACAAAAAGTCTAAATTTCACTTCTGTAGAATTTATCTTTTCTGTAGACATGATATCTGCAGAAGAGATTTCTACAGGAGAGACAAACGAAACAAAAAATAATAATGCAATCAAAATTTTAACGTTAGAATCTTAACAATGGCACAGTTATAAACTAGTTCTTAAATCACATAATGCCAAAGTAGTTTAACATAAGAAATAGTCATAATTACTTTGCAATAAATCACTAAGAAAAGATGCACTGATGTTTGACAAAAACTTGTGTATTTAATTATGATAATATTTTATCAAAACGTATAGGACTTTCTTCTCAGCATTCAACCGGCGACTGATGCGTGACTCAGTGTTACCAACACAAAAAATAAAAGTTGAATATGCGATCTGTTACGAAAAAATAATCGTTTATTTTTTTAGTCTACAGGAAAGATGTCAAAATTTAGAACAACACTTTTATTTATTTTAAATGAATAATTAACACACTTATTTCTGAAAATCTTCATTAAGTGTGTACCTACATACATACATGTCATTATAATAAAAATACCTGTTATTTTAAGACCACAAAAGTATTTTTTATTGCCCTCCAAAGATCTGTACTCAGTATCTGAACAGTCTACAGGAGGAGAATTTTATAATGATAAAGTTAAATTTAAATAACTAATTGAATATTTTTATTTTTCCTTTTTATATAATTAAATGGACATAAATGTGATTTTCATAAATTAGAAAACTAAGCAAGTTAAGTAAATACTAAGTTAGCGTTAAAGTAAGTGAACGCTTTTTTTTAATTTTTGCGTATGACCCACCTATGTCTACGTTGACTTGAGAAATCTTAGTTAATATGATTGCGGTTAGTTTGTATAACTGTGCTTGAACTCTGGTTGAGGCGTTTAATTTTGTTAAGAATTTTAAATATATACATCGTATAAAACAAAACCGCTTTCTCTGCCCCTATGTATGATTAAATGTTTAAAACTACGCAACGGATTTTGATGCGGTTTTTTTAATAGATAGAGTGATTGAAGAGGAAGATTTATTAAAGATTAATAACATCCATTAAAAAATTGAGGTTTCTACTGTGATGTCGAAAATAATTACATTTCAATCAATTTCAAAAGCTTATTTTTTTAGTTTATTAAACTATAATTTATTATATGCAACGTTCACAGTCTTAGTAGTGTAGTCTCTGTAGTGTATTTAGTATAAACATTGCCCCCGTGCGAAGCCGAGACATGTCGCTAGTTATGTTATATAATTATATAAGGCCAACGTAGGGCATGTTGGATTGTCGACAATCCTGAACTTTCCGATCGGCTAGATCCTTTGGCACTGCGTAGGGATCTATCTTCCCTATGCATACCTTACAGAGTCTACAATGGGGAGTGTTCCGAGGAGTTGATCAATTAATAGAAGCCGCTGATTTTCGCAACCGATCGTCTCGCCGGAACTATCATCCGCACCATCTGGATGGTTGGCGTTCCACTACAATGCATTTTAAAAACAGTTTTCTGCCACGCACAGTACATATCTGGAACTCGTTGCCATCAGCTGTCTTCCCCAACAACTGCGACATTGGGTTATTCAAGAAAAGAGCATATTCTTACCTGAAGGGTAGGCAACGCACTGGCGTCGCTGGTGACGTGGGCGGCGGTGAATCACTTACCATCAGGTGACCCGTCTTGCTCGGTTGCCTCTTATTACATAAAAAAAAACAAAAGGTAAATGATAAATTTCTTACACTCACCCCAATTACCCTACCTCAAAGTAAGCTCTGTAAGACTTGTGTTATATGATCTAGGGTGACGGATAGACATACATATTACTCTATATCTATATCACTTATATAAATATTTTTGATAGAAATATATATCGAATTCTGGTAAGGACAGATGTTCCCCACCAGATTTTTTTATAACTCACCAACAGTTATTACAATATTACATTTTCATAGATACATTAGGTAGAAACAAATCTTAATGCATAACCAGTTACAGGTAAGTACAACATTCACATATATATAATACTTAACAACATAACATTAAATAACTGCGTACAATAAAAAATTATAAAGTTTACAATTAAAAAGAGAGTTAATCATTAAAGTGATCTGAAAAGAAAAAAAAAAGAAAATCAAACAAACAACAACCTATAACAACCGCTAAAGACCGGTAGGGATATTTATAAAATTTTGTAACAACTTATTTTAAGATAGATATTAGCTCGCTAGGCTTTCCAGGACATGCTTCCTGAATACTGGCAAAGATTCCGAGAACATGTCAACCCTGGAAGAGATATTGTTGTACAGCTTTGACATACGAGCAAGCGGGGAGTTAATTCGACTCGGGACTTTAGAAATAGCGACAACAAGCACTCGACTAAGGAGGTCGTTAAGTTGTCGTCAAGTCTAGTTAAGTGGAGAGTTGTGGTCGTTATGCATTTGTGACTTAGTTATATTTTTTTTTTGTTAATATTGTTACGCCGGTGGCTTAGTAAAACTTCAAAAGTGATTTTCTGTGACTTAGAAACGTTTTCAGCAGGCTGAAACGTCGTTTCAGGCCGTTTCAGAAGTAGCTCTTTAACATACTAAAAAATCTAAATTATACCCAAGTTACAGTAGTTTTTCAGGCGCCTGAAACATGTTTTCAGTACGTTTCAGGCTACCCTCTATCCAACGCCGCAATAACCTGAAAACCCGTTTTCAGGCGTTTTCAGGACCCCTTATGAGCCATTAAGCCTACTTCAGTAAAAGGACTTAATTTTCAATAGGAGTGAAAGAGATAGCAATAGTAGAAAGAGACAGATATAGTTGGAACATTCGAGAAGGATTAGAATGAGAAAACATCATTAGAAAGAGATAGACAAACTCAGAATATTCGAGAAAGATAGTACGGGAATATTCGAGTATTGTGTGACAAGGATAGCACAAGGAAGAGATAGTTATACTCGAAACGTCTCGAACGCGCGACGTCATTCCTACGCGCTTATGTATTGGACTACACATTCGAGTGTGTCCGCGAATGTTCTGGCAAAAGTGGCAAGTACCTTAGGGGACTATATAAGGCTGTGTCCGGCCGCCGGGAAGAGTATTGTTTTGCGATACAGTGCGAAAACATCTAAGAAGTGATATTGGAGAACTAAGAAGCGACTTTCAGTGCTTTCAGTGAATTGATTAGTGACTGTTAGTGTGCTAATTAATAAAAGTTCAGTGTTTTGGTAGACCGCCGTTTGATTTACTGACCCCAGCTTGTAACAATATATATCAATGTTCAATTTAAATTCGAAATATCTAATTATACAATTAGTGATATATGTTACATTATTTGTGATTTCTAATTTCATTACATTTGTCTATTGAAAATTACTAATTTTATAAATAGTGACTTATAAAATTAATAATAGTTGTCGAATATAGTTAATAATAGTTGTAATAGTATAATATAGTAGAATATAGATATAGATGGGCCTATGACTGTGGGGGCCGGGACCATCTGTTCCCACAACACGGAGAAAAGACACCTTCCCCCAACCGAGAATTGATATGTTACTTGTAAATAGATAATAAATAAGGACATAAAAAATACTAACACAAACAAAAAAGAGTACAGACCAAAGAGTCCGCAGAAAATCAGACAAACACTATAAAAAAAAAGAATATAGCTTACGAGAACAAAAACCTTGAACGTGCATAAGAAAAAGGAAAAAACATAATCGGTTAATCTAGATCAATTGGTCTGAATAGAAAAAAAATCCAGCATAAAAAAAATGCAAATAACAACGTGTTTTTCTCAGAGTATAATGAGTGTTGTCACCACAAGAATTTTTGAATATACTGCCATTATTTCTAGTCACGTTTCGTTGGTGGCATTCTATCGAATAACTGTATTTATCACAACGAAGTAAAGAGCGATTTGTCTGTCTGAAGGCATTATAAATATTATTATTATATATAAGTATGTTATGTTATCCATAAAAGATCTGGTAATCCATTTATTATAGGCTGGATAATAAAATATAAATCATCCAAAGTTATCAATACTGCTAGACATATTTGTTAGACACAATAAATCAACTTATATGCCAGTATAATTTAGTTGACTGATGAAAATATTTTTTCGTATTTAGGGAGCAGTTTTTTTGTTATATTAAAGCATTCCTGCGTCTTGGGAGCAAGTTTGGAATAAAAACTTTTTTCGAATAAAACATTGTTCTTTTTTTATTTTTTTCTGTCGAAACTGTACATGTGTTACCATTTTTTAGATGAAAAATTTGTAATTTTGTTGTTTTATTGGGACCACAGTTTCCACAGCATAAATCAGATGTTTAAGAATTACACAAAATGTGTCTGTACATAAACCAATTAAAGAAACCTATTTTGTTATCTTAAATCTATACTAATATTATATATCGAATATATTTGATTGATTGTTTGTATTAATACGCACCGAAACCAGAGAACTGATTTCGACCTAAGTTGGTATAGCAATGGTAGGGGAAAAAAAATGGACGATTCAAAAGAGCTTTCAATAAAGTCATGTTTGAATAAAGTTAAATATGATTTTGATTTTCAATAGTTGGAATGATGTGATTTTTAATATAGGAAAATATATTTTACCTATAGGAAAATTCAATAAGAGATCAATTTTCGATCGAGATTCAATTCTTGACAATTGAATCTGGTAATTAGATTATTTTAAAACTAAAAAAAAACCCAATAAGTACATGACGTTTTTTCGTTAATGATTTTAACTTGACACATACTATAACAAAACATAGTAACAATACAATTAATTTTCAGGTATTAGACGTTTACAATAACTTAATTACGGAGTTGGAGAGTTTTTCAGTCATCCCTGACAAACTTGTCGCTGTATCTTCAAAGAAATAATACAGTTTTTTGCTAATAGCTTACTTTTAATATAAATTATGATAAGAAAAACCTATTACAAGCACTCGCGCTTAACAGTCGTTACGCGTCTCATATAGATACCGTCATGCGTGTGAATTGACTGGCACGTCTTTATCTTACAAGCTAATAGTTAAAGCGTCGTTTGGATTGAAGCGAGAAACTAGAACACAATACGGGTGGAACAAGGGGTTAGATTCAACATCGGTAGAGGCATGCAGGCATACAAATAGTATGCATACTAAATATAATAAATATAAATATTTGTTACACTTACACCAATTAGCCTAGCCCAAACTAAGCTCTGTAAGGCTTGTGCTATGGGATCTAGGGTAACGGATAGACATACATATATTATACATATATTAAATAATTTTTATTGAAATATATATCAACAACCATGACTAAGGTACAAATGCTCGCATTCATCACACAAACATCTGCCCCCACCGGGATTCGAACCCGGGACCTCAGAGATGGCGACACCTTGAAACCGGTGTATTATCCACTCGACTATGGAGGTCGTCGATACTACCTTGTATCTGTGTCGCAGTCATCTGGTTGACTCTGCTATTTGATTGATGTATGGTTAGTGCGTTCATTGAATGACGACATTTAATTGAATGACTAGACCGAACGTTGATTGAACAAGCCTCACTCAACGTCCAACTAGTTAGCGGATTGTAACATAGCCCTTTGAACAGAGCGGACGTAAAATCAGTCAGGTGATTGTAATTTAGTTCATTTTTTTTCCCACTGCGGCGTTAGTAGTCGCCAAAACGTCAAGTCAATTTGGTCCGGGTTAGCTATGAATTTTGTTGCGCCATCGAATCAATAAATTTATTCTCGAACATTCGGAAACAATCGCGAACCTTCTAGTATATCGTAGAAGCGGTTCGAGCACATCAATATTTCTGGAAAACTGTCGAAAGTTTTAGAAAATTGTAGAATATTTGTAGAGAGGTTGTTTATAGAGTAGCCTTGTGTCGGTATCAGTCTATAGTGTCGAGTAGCGGTGTTAAGATAAAAGATCTATATAGAGTAGCCTAGACTTCTCCATGTGATGCGCTATCACGACCTTAGTAAGACTTTGTCCTAGTAGGTCCTAGTCCTTTGTTGATAATATAAGCGGAGCGTGTTGGCGGACAGGGTCAACTCCATACCGCCTTCAGCGAACATTTGCAACTCAAATCGGCAGAGTTCGAAGACCACGATACGTCCTTAGCGACCCTCAAAATTAATTAACGCAAGACCTTCGAGACATACTTGCGGCGACGTCTGAGCCGTCGCGTCGCTTGCCTTCCCCTTCTCGGCAGCCTTCTTAGCCACGAGTAGGTTCCCATCAACATAGGCCGGAGCCATTTGGGTGTCATCAGCGCATATGCTGTTTTTATAGAGCAGCGCTGACTGCATCTCTCCTGAGGTGCGGTCTTCCTTGTCACGTCAAGCCATAGGGTCTTTTAGGACCAATGGCCTAGGCTGAGTTTAGTTGGTAGGTCTTTGATTCGTCAGGAGTCCGGAAAAAAACCAACAGGGAAGGTATTCGATTACCTTACGACGAATAAACATCGTAGCTACAAGAGTTAGCGCGAGAAGAGAGCTACGAAGTGATTTAGAGTCAGTGGTATTTGGTGTTGGTTTTTGTTAATTAAGTGAATTAATTAAATAAGTGTTCTTTATGTGGAAAATTGCATTTTATTTACTAAAATGAACCACAGTTCGTAATAATAGGTTGAGCTTAAATAAATAAGTAACGATTTCGAAAAGATTAGAAATTATTCAATCCATAATAATTTAAACGACAATAATTAATTAAGCAGATCGTAAGCTATATGTTATTAATACATAATAACATATAGTTTACGATCTGCTTACAAGTAAGTTGTAATTTTACGAAAACTGTGCAGTAAGTCGTTTGCTGCAAAATGCGAGACGTTATCCGACAAAACGAGTTTCATATTTCAGGAAATCCATTTACAAAGCGGTCCGCAGAGCTTTTGTTCTGATAACTCTAGTTTTTGAGACGGCGCGGCATTCTTTCTTTCTTTCTTTTTAATTAAAACGCTGGCGTAAGTGATGTAAGTTCTTTTGTCTTATCGGATGGACGAAAGAATTGTTTGAGTATTATTTTTTTTTATCTGAAAGAAAGTCGGTGGCATTTTGGATTGAGCACTGATTTCTATTTTATTATGATTGATATTAGATAATCAAAGGTTCACTTTATAGTAAGAAGTGTGTCAGCATTTAAAGAAAAGAGGCGTAATTACATCTGTGCGACGAGATGAAAACTTGAAGTCAATCCTGTGGTCGATACCGTTTAACTAGCTTTTAATTGGGGTTGCTTAACGAGCTATGCTAAATACCTCGCTTAGAGTGGATACGGGTTCAACAAATGATTAGCAGTTAACGTAATAAGCTTACTATATAGTATATAATAGAAACTCACATAATATAAACATTTACATAAACCTAAAACTTATGAAATTGAATAATTCAAAACAAATATTTATTTACATAAATAATATACCTTAATCTATTAATCAAAACTTATTTAAATATTTTCACAAATATATAAAATACTAGCTTTTGCCCGCGACTTCGTTCGCGTGGACTTCAGGTTCGTCCCGTCTAGTCTAGTAATAAGTAAGAAATACGGTAACTAAGCACTGCAGAGCCCTAATCATAGGCCTATAGGTAGCTACTGCAGTATGCTCCTATAAACTACATTTAACGATCTTTTTCCTTCAGCATAAACATGCAGATTCTTCGCTTTGGAAACACGTGAGCAAGCCACATAGAGCTGACCGTTGCAATGAGAGCACAAAAAATGTGTTTTTTTACGACCTCACATTAGAAACCTCAAACATTGTAGCCTATGTGTTATTCTGATGTATAAGCTATATTGTGGTAAAGTTTCATTCAAATCCATTTAGTAGTTTTTACGTGAAAGAGTAACAAACATCCATACATCCATACTTACAAACTTTCGCCTTTATAATAGTTTAAATTATATAAATTATACTTACATAAGTTATGTTACTTTAACCTCTATGAAGATCATTAACACCTTAATTATTATACGCAGTCATTGTGATGCATGCATGGCAGGCTATATTATTTTCAACATATCATTGCTATAAAGCGGTATAAAGCTAACGCATTCAAATTTATCATTTAATTATTAATCTTTATGTATAGTGCGTTTAGTTTCTCGTCTGATGCCTACGATATTATTTTCAACATATCAATGCTACAAAGCGGTGTAAAGCCAACGCATTCACAAATATAATTAATTGCTAATTCCCAATCACCCCATTAATTACCCCGGGCACTGTCTCCTACCTCCTTGCTCGACTAATAATTTACAGATTAATCTATCTACGCGCCGAAAACAAGCGCCGCGCACACCAGCTTACTAATTCAAGGCATCCGAAGTATAAAGTATTCAGGAGTCCTCGGTTATCCGGTTTTATCCGGTTAATATCTTATACCGGTTCAGTGCAGCCGGCCACTCTGACGCTAAATACACTGTAATCTTCCTACGTTCTTCCTTGGAGTCTTTGAAGGTAAACGTCTTGGTTAAATGCGAATTTGTGTTAAGCTACTCTGTGAGAATGGATTAATTTTGTTGAATTTGGCCCTTATGGAGTTTTAGGGTTAAGTTGTTTTTTAATCTAAGTTTATGGGTATTTTTTTACGGACCTATGTTAAAGCCACAGATGGATATGTTCAGCTTTACCGTGTGTTTTGTGGAAGGCGCACGAACAGAAGGTTCGACACCTCGCCTGCTAGTGACTCTGACGCTGTTCCGGGGTTGTCAGGGTCGGGTCAAAAAATGTCTACGCAAAATCGAAACTAAAACTGAAACAATACAAAAAACAAAAGCTGAAACTATGGCTTTTATAGTTACAATGTGAACTTGTAAAGGAACTTGTGTTCAGACTTTATCTGAGGCCAACTTCTAATTGACGTGTCCGTAAAAATGCAAGGAGAAAAAAAATAGACCTTGCTATTCTATTACTTTCCAGTACAAGCTTTCGCGCCGTAGACTTGTAAATAAATGGCGTAGCAACTTTAACGTGTAAAAGTGATTCTAAAAAACCTATTTGAAGAGTAAATTTTTGATTTTGAATCAGTTGGTGCTTTTTCTATTCTGTTGTTGTTATTAGTAGTTACAATATCTTTTGTAATACTCGTTTCATTTAACTCACTGCTGCTAGTTGGTTATTCGTATAAGACGGGGCTGATATGCATCACTGCGACCTATTAAGATCTATTGTGACCAGCCTCCTATGTAGGTTCTATGTAGGCCCTACAGTAGCTACCTTAACTGGGCACTGACCAAGAAAGATAGGATGTTCCCAGTTCGGATTGTTTTTATTTCATCTGGGTCAAGGATGTGTTTCCCCAGGTGTCTGTTTCTTTTGTGAATCAGCGGTTCACAGTAGCACAAGAGGTGTATTGGTGTTTCACGCTCTTGTTCGCAGAATCTGCATGTGTCAGTGTCCTTAAGTTTCATGTTGTAAAGGTGTCTATTCAACTTGCAGTGACCGGTCAAAGCCCTAACCATCACGCTTAAGTTACTCCTGTTAAGCTTTAATAGCTCATCAGTGCGCTTGCGAGAGTATGGTTCGATTAGTGCTTTTGAGTGTGTCATCCCGGACGCCGGATACTGTGCCAGTCTGCTTTCGCCTCGTTAAGAAGGCGAGTTTTCAGGTATTGCATGGCCTGGTTCTTTGAGATACCACAGATAGGCTCTGGGCCGAACTGTATTCCTTGAGCCCCAGCCCTGGCTAGTTCATCGGCCTTCTCATTGCCGGTTATTCCAGAATGACCTGGCACCCATTTGAGAGTGATTTTAGTGAGCTAGTTGGTTGCGCCAATTTATTATTTTGCAATGTCAACGTATTATTATCTGCAGTGCACCACAAACCTTTCTATCCTTCCCCTATGCATGTATAACCGATTATCGGTGGCAGGGCGGCGAGAATAACAAAATAACCCATTGTCGAATGGCGCGAACGGACATCGTCGTGGCGGCCATTAGATATACAAAAACACATAATAAAAGTGAGTTATATGTCTATTTACAAATTACATACATTTTTGTAGCGTGGATTATGAAAATACTGACTGTTATTTATATATTTACATATAGCTAGCTTATATATAAAATAACATACTATCTATACTTATAATAAATCTGCAGAGAGGTCAAGGTGAAGCAAGGTTGAACCTTCCGTTCGTATGTCTTCCTCAAACACACGGTAAAGCTGAACATAGCCATATGCGGCTTCAGCATAGGTCCTTCAAAAAAGTCATAGTTTCGTTATGTTATTTGTTATAGTCAAAATATTTGACAACGTGACTATTGAGTTATTAAAGTTAGGATTTTTTCTCATTTAGGTAATCCCTAACAGTATAATATCTTTTTTGAAAGAGAAACTAAACTATTGTTACGAGCTGGGGTCAGTAAATCAAACTGCGGTCTACCAAAACACTGAACTTTTATTAATTAGTACACTAACAGTCACTAATCACTTCACTGAAAGCACTGAAAGTCGCTTCTTAGTTCTCCAATATCACTTAGATGTTTTCGCACTGTATCGCAAAACAATACTCTTTCCGGCGGCCGGACACAGCCTTATATAGTCCCCTAAGATACTTGCCACTCTTGCCAGAACATTCGCGGACACACTCGAATGTGTAGTCCAATACGTCGCGCGTTCGAGACGTTTCGAGTATAACTGTCTCGATACTCGAATATTCTCGATACACAATACTCGAATATTCCCGTACTATCTTTCTCGAATATTCTGTGTTTGTCTATCTCTTTCTAATGATGTTTTCTCATTCTAATACTTCTCGAATGTTCTAACTATCTCTGTCTCTTTCTACTATTGCTATCTCTTTCACTCCTATTGAAATTTATGTCCTTTTACTAGTAGGCTTAATGGCTCATAAGGGGTCCTGAAAACGCCTGAAAACGGGTTTCCAGGTTATTGCGGCATTGGATAGAGGGTAGCCTGAAACGTACTGAAAACATGTTTCAGGCGCCTGAAAACTACTGTAACTTGGGTGTAATTTAGATTTTTTAGTATGTGAAAGAGCTACTTCTGAAACGGCCTGAAACGACGTTTCAGCCTGCTGAAAACGTTTCTAAGGCACAGAAAATCACTTTTGAAGTTTTACTAAGCCACCGGCGTAACACTATTACCTTAAATTGGCACAATTAAACTTAGTCGAACATTTTGGGTACTGTAGTCCTTTTTTTTTTTTTTTTTTGTTTCCCTGAGGAAAATGCATTAAATTGCATACTCCGGCTGTGGCGAGCCGGCGGTTATGTGGGGCTCTCCTCCCCAGAAGGGGGAGGCCTACCCACTAAAAACCTCAGGGATGGCCTTCCTCAGGCATGTAGGGAGCCCCCGGGAACACAAAGGCCACTTCCGGGAACCCCCAGCCTCCGCTCCCCTCTCTAGAGGGAAGCCCTCCTCGGAGGAGGCTACCACCTCCCCCGGTCCCCTCCACCGACTGGGTACTGTAGTCCTGGCACTGACCTTATAATCGGGAGCTCCAGAATCAAAATCAAAATTCACTTTATTCAAATATGACTTTATAGAAAGCTGTTTTGAATCGTCCAAATTTTTTTCCTACCACCAATACCAATTCAGGACGTATTTTTTAGCTGATAAGAATAATGGGCCCAAGACACTTATCAGCTTTATCGAAAGTTATAACAACATTAACAATAAATTATGTCGTTATCATACAATTTACATTGTTGTTATATACGGGAAAACAAATACATATTTACACTTTAGAATGTATCCTCAAATCAACACTAAGCATTGGCATCATTTAAATAATCATTGACTTTGTAATAGCCCTTACTTATTAACGTCTTTTTAACATGTACTTTGAACTTATGAAGCATAGACATTTCCATGGAGATCCTCCGGAGATTGAACCAGGAGACCTATTTTTGAATTACGAATGCGATTTCGAAATCACCGCTGACTAAATAGTCAGCGGTGACTTTGAGGTCACGGATTCCTAAACATCCAATTTTTGAAAATCGATCGCAGAGCTGCCAACATAGATAAAGTACACACATAAATGTAAGAGTTCGGTTCCACGCAGAATGTAGCCGCTGCCGGTTATTGCCGGCTTAACCATTATGGTTATCATATATATATACTAGCTGACCCGTGCCCACTTTCGTTGGGCATAATATTAATAATCCCCGAAGCGAGCACGAACGCGATCCGAATTAAACCCGAAGCCATCGCACGCCGTCCGCTGCCTGTTTTTTTCTCCGATTCACTTTGCAAAACGGACTACCACGTAAAAACCTTTTTATTTTTCGGTTTTTTATATAACCTATGACACTCAGCAATAACGTGGCCTTCTATTGCTGAAAGAATTTTTAAAATCGGTTCAGTAGGTCCTGAGATTACCCCTTACAATTTAACAAATATACAAATATACAAACACACAAACTTTACTTCTTTATAATATTAGTATAGATAGTATATATATATATATATATATATATATTATAGACTGAAAAATCAAACAAACACAGATAACATTTCCACAAGTATGACTTGATTACGAGTGGGTGAGGGCACTCGTAATGAAATCACACCTGTGACTAAGGTAGTCACATCAGTGATATTAAAAAATAAGAATTATTGAAAATCGGTGATTATTAGTTACATCGGTGATTTCGAAGTCGCATTCGTAATTCAAAAATAGGTCTCCTGTTCGAAGCATATGTGTGTTCGCGATTTTTACCACACTAATATTATGGCCCTTATGGCCAAGGCTAGGTAGGTCACGTATCCTGGACACGTTTCGTGCTCCTTGTGAGGATTCTCAGCCTCTCTCTTCTGAGGGGAAAAAAATTACATATGAAATTAGAAAAAACTATTGGTATATAACGGGATCCTATTTATAAACTGGTGTTGACACTCAATTTATATTGTTGAGATTTTACGAAATACTAAATCCAACCAACCATTATAAAATGCTGCCTTCATCTTCAACTTTATAGGTTGATCCGTTTTGTAATATCCCTACTTTTCGCGCAGAATTAATGAAGCATGACCTCGCTGGACGCAACACGGCGCTGCACTTTAGCGCCGCAGACATTATGAGGGTGAGTTATTGACAGACGCTCTAAGGAAGCTGCAGACTTGAATCTGAAGAGACAGCGTTATGATTAAATTTATATTGGCAAATGCGCAGTCAATGCGACGACCGCGTTGACGATTCGGCCGCCATCTTAGCCGCCTCTCAACAGCTATGTAGATAGCGTCCGGTCATCGGTGCCAGCCTTGTGGGAGGTGATTCGGTGACTGAAGCCCTGGCGCTTCGCTACTGATTATTCGTCACGTCCTCTGGCCGTACCACGTATCGACGGTAGATCGCGGGTTCGTATTGGTTAGGAGGGATCAAACCACAATAAAAGTACCTTATTACATATAAGTGGCCTGCGTTTATTTATACTTTGCTATTAAATTAATTAACTAACGCGCAACGCGATGTATTTTTGCACGGCCTTCCGTGCGCTTTCCGAGGCGGTCTCTTTGCAACAGGCCGCTTCGCCGATGGCCGCGCGCCTCGCAGCTCGGCCACGGGCGGAAGAGGGTGGGGCAGCGTCGCCCGCGCTTCCTAATTCCGAATGGTTCAGATAATATAACAATATAACATACAGATTAATAAACGATTAGACAAATATAAATATTGCATGAACATATATTAACGGTAGTTCTTGATATTTTTCTTCTGTAGATCGGCCCGTAGAGCGGCGTTTCTTGTAAATATAATTTTTGAATTGGTTTTAACTAATTTTTAACTATAGTCACAGATTAGGGTAACAAGGAACGAACATACGCTTCTGACGGTAAAATACGGTGAACTTTTACTTGTTTCTCTTCATTTCCAAATTTTCCGTGACTCTTAACATTCTCTAGTCCATGCAAATGTTATAAACGCCATCTATCGATAAAGAAAGCGAGGCATTGCGATTCTTAGGAACTTAGCAACTTTTTCATGTAAATAAAGTTATATTGTTATTGAAGATTTTTTTTAAACATATAAATTAATAGATATTACATTAAACTCCTAATATGATGATTAGTAAAAAGTAAAACTAAACACACAAAATAATGAGTCAATCATAATATACACCACAAATATATAATAAATACCATAAATAATATACTATATATATATATATATATATATAATATATATATATATATATATATATATTATATATATATATATATATATATATATATATATATATATATGTGTGTGTGTGTTACATAGTACATATATATATGTACTATGTAATAGTAAGGCTAAAATTTATAAAGATATACGCCAAATCAATACAAGCCGTGGGCACCAACTAGTATACATATTTATATACACACATATATACTCATACGCACATATAAACATATATACACATATATATATACACACAAACACATACATACATATACGAAGGTAAATTGTGTATTAAGTTCATCTAAATATATCTGTATCCTGCTACTTTTTCTCTTTTTTTGCAGCATTACTGCACGTTTTTTTGATTTAGCCTTGAAACTATTGACTGTATTGTTATTGTTATTATTTGTTATTTGAGGTCGAAGCTCTGACACCCTGAGGGGAAAGTGCAAATAGTCTATAAAGAATGCAGCCCCAAGCTAATCGACACGTGACCGGCCTGCTGGATCATACTCGTATCTGGCACAGATCAGCATTGTCATACAACGTGGTAATACTGCTTTCTGGGCAAGTTGCCGATTGACGGTGATCTGGACCAGATTTTTCATTATAATTTAGTTCATTTATTATATTAATTTATTTTTAGGGTAGTTTTTAATCGTCCATTATAGATAATGCATGTTCTTGTTATATTTTGTTAATAATTATCGCTGATCATTATTAATACAAGTTACACAAATCAGCTCTGAAACAAAACAAGCCCAAAATAAAATGAGTATCGACTTACAAAGCTAGTAGGAAGAATTTACGTTATCTGGTCGTTTTCATGTCTGTGAAGGAAGCCATGTTTTCTGTCAGCGCAGCGTTTCCGAAAGTTCTGGGTTTCCGTTTCGATGGATGCTTTAGGAATTTCGCACAAAATATTGCGGTAGTCTGTAGTATGAAAGATTGATCGGGTGATAAAATTCCCAGTTTTGTTTCAATTTGGAAACTTAATTGCCATTGAAGATTCGAAGAGATTTTTTTTCGTTTTTTGGTCACGGAAAGAGCTTGAGTGTTTACTCCTCATGTGTACATAATTAGAAAAACCTTACCTTCTCGCAGACTACGCTGTCAACTAACAAACAAGATTTTGGCGTTCTCCTGATGGGGTTGATACCCCTACTACGCCAGCATGGTGGGAGGTGACCCAAGATTCAAAAAAGTCATTTTATGATTTCAAAGTCGATCTATATCTCTTTGACATATGCGCGGAAGGGAAGGTTTTATCGCGCTTCCCGTGAGACTATCCGTTTTTCCGAGATAAAAAATACCGCAAAACCTTGCTCAAGAATCACTATATCTATTGATGAAAACCGCATGAAAATCTGTACAGTAGTTTTTGAGCGAAGCGTTTCCAGCATACCGTTGGATCTGTCGATTTTTCCGGGTTAATAAGCAGCCTATGTACTCTTCATCTCTTCAACTATCTCCGTTTTGCCGTGAAAGTTGGACAAACAGACAGACACACTTTCCCATTTATAATATTAGTATGGATTACTTTTTTAAATGTATACTCTGTATTTTACCATACGTTTATAAACCAATGATTGACAATAACTTCTTGCTCATCCTTTTTTTCAGTTAGATTTATCTACTTTCAACAAAAGTAACTAAATGTTAAGACTGACTTAAAATACGGATAGTAAGAACCTTCTTGTTAGTTAACAATTTTGTAATTTGATTGACAAAAGAACTGACAACGTTCCTAATATAATTTTCATTATTAACTAGCGGACCCGACAGACTTCGTCCTGTCAAAAAGATTTGTAAAGTGGCAGTTTTTTGTTCCTACTTGAAATGACATATGATGACATTAAATTTGTTTGACAGAACTAACGTCACTTTTTTGTCTTGCCAAAGGTTCAAATGGCTTTTAAGTATTAATACAAATTGTTTGTATAAAAATGTTGACTTTACACTTTTTCAAATTTTATTTTTTTATTTTCTCTACGTACAAACCTTCTCTGGACTTCTACGAATAATTCAAGACCAAAATTAGCCAAATCGGTAAAGGCATTGTTGAGTTATGCGCTTACCAACACATTTTGCGATTCATTTTTATATATATTTGTTGACATAATATAACTTAATATAATTGTGAACACAATTCTCTTGTGTTGTTGTATACAAAATATGTTAGCAAACGTGACGACCTCCATAGTCGAGTGGATAATACACCGGTTTCAAGGTGTCGCCATCTCTGAGGTCCCGGGTTCGAATCCCGGTGGGGGCAGATGTTTGTGTGATGAATGCGAGCATTTGTACCTTAGTCATGGTCGTTGATATATATTTCAATAAAAATTATTTATATATGTATAATATATGTATGTCTATCCGTTATCCTAGATCCCATTGCACAAGCCTTATAGAGCTTAGTTTGGGCTAGGCTAATTGGTGTAAGTGTAACAAATATTAAAAAAAAAAGTTTTCTTTGTTCTAATTTTGTAATTTAACAGTAAGTCAATTTGTAAGCCGTAGGAATATTGCGTGTAAGATATATTGTCGTAATAGACTTATGTTCTTGGCTGACCGTACACTATACAGATAAAAGCTATACTTTCACCTAGTAGGATTACCCCTCGCCAAACAAGTCCCGAGATCCCAACCAGGAAATACGGAATGATAACTTAATGAAAGCTTTTAATTCGCGTTTATGTCGATTGGGCGGGGGTAAACAATATGATGAGGGCTGTTATTGCCGCCATATTGAGTTGGGACAGTAAATAAATAACTACATATATGAACACGGCCAATAAATGTTCCAGGCAAAGATTTATCCAAAGCAGGTAGAGATTTTTGGTAACGTTTTTTTAAAAATATCATGTTTATATGGAATTATTTAAGCCTGTAAACTGACCAAATTGAAATGTTCACTCTCATTTGTATTCGTCGCGTCAAAGACCGAATAATACTACTCCATTCAAGCCGTAAGGCGCTTATGGCCAAGGCTAAGGCTGAGTTAGTCGGTAGGTCACGCTGGTTATCCGACCTCGATTCGGCCCAGCACACGCTGGCGGAGTGCCCCGCGTGGGCCTCCGAGCGCCGAGTCTTGGTCGCAGAGATCGGGCGAGATCTGTCTCCGCCGGCATTGATTGCGGCAATGCTGGCGGACGAGGGAGGTTGGAGGGCTGTGGCCTCCTTCTGTGAAGCAGTGATGATCCAGAAGGAGGCCGCCGAGCGGGGTCGTGAGATGGCCGATCCCGCTCGAAGAAGGCGGCGCCGGGCTCGGTAGTATAGCTGCGGCGCCGCCGCGGGTCGCCGGCGGGCGCGAGGAAGTCGCGACTGCTACGGCGACCCGGGATGGACCACGCCCCTTCCGTGGCCGGGGGCGTCGTCGGTGGTGGAGACCGGGGAGGTAGTAGCCTCCCCCGAGGAGGGCTCCCCTCTGGGCAGGGGAGCGGAGGCTAGGGGTTCCCGGAAGTGGCTCGATGTTCCCGTGGGCTCCCTACATGCCTGAGGAAGGCCATCCCTGAAGTTTTTAGTGGGTAGGCCTCCCCCTTCTGGGGAGGAGAGCCCCACATAACCGCCGGCTCGCCACAGCCGGGGTATGCAATTTAATGCATTTTCCTCAGGGGAACAAAAAAAAAAAAGGTCACGCTGGTCAGACCTCTCTGGCCGCGTGGAGTCCGACACAATTATCGTAACACTTGCCGTCGCAGTGGTATCCTGGGCACGTTTGGTGATTATGAGGATTCTTAGCCTCTCCTCTCCTCAGGGAAAAAAGACCAAATAAATTTTTTAGAATGAACTTTGACGAGATGCGTACAAATATTTAAGTTTAGATAAAGATTTTGCCATAATTTGACAGTGAATATATCTTTATTTTGTTCTCTGAGAGGAGAGGCTTTGAATCTTTATGCCACGGCAATCAAGTGCCACATTGATTATGTCTGATTCCAACCCAATCGAGGCAGCTCGACTGGAATGGTCTACCGACTAAACCCAGTTTGAGTCGTTGTTCCTAATCACCCTCTGGATTCATGTGATAAGGAGACAGCAGTCATGAGATAGCGCATTCAGAGCTGCCCTATAAAGGTAGCATATGCGGACCAAAATTGATCTGTCAATATAGGCCGGTCACACTTTGGTGAACCGTGCCTCTTCTAGCGCCTATGCCCTCTCCATGGGGCAGCGCTATCCGTGCCTCTCCTGAGGTGCGGCTCTCGTCAATATAAGCCAGTAGGGTCTCTAGGACCAAAGGCTCAGGCTGAGTTAGTCGGTAGGTCTGTTGGGTCGAGCCACTCGATTCACCAGGAGTCCGACATAATCAACGCATCCCTGCTTGCCTGTTGCGTTGGTATCCATGAGGATTCTCAGCCTCCTCGCCTGAGGAAAAAAAAAACTAAATTGAAAACAACGAAACTTGAACGGGCCATTAACATTGACTTTGTAGGTAAATGAAAATTATGTTCTCAGAAAACGGTGAAGAAAATTTTTTGAGGTTGAATTAATTTATAATACTTTTTATTACTGCACTACAACATTACAAAAAAAATATAATAAGTCGTACAATTATATTAATGCGACACCTGCCACTGCTTATTTGTGGATAAGGTAGGTACTTATGTCTGGTTCAATTTTATTAGCAGCAAGTACTAAGCTACTATCTAAATTCTCGTCTGTGATTCGCGATCTATATTTGGATTTTAAAAAAGTCATTTTCGAAAAAAATTGTTCGCATTTCTTCTTCAATAATATTAATTTTTTTATCGATTCCTCTTATAAAAATGCATAATTGGGAACTGTCAGTTAAATCTTTACTCTCATGCACCGCTAGTGAATACGACTAAAAATCATTTATTTTTTCATTGAATGTCCGTTTAATGTCATTGGACATTCCATCAATGGTATGTTATTTACTTTAGTAATGAATGTCATTATGAATAACTCAATATTTTGATAAATATCATTAAAACGTTCGAATAAGGGCCGGGCACCATATAAATTTTAAATATGTTCGCGGGCCAAAGTTTATTTGCACGCGGGCCGCAGGTTGCCCACCCCTGCACTAGAGAATAGATTGAGATTCAGGTGTTGATATGGTTTGGTTTATTTCAGTAAAATGAAGGCTTGCATACTAATATAGCGCAAAATATATGTTGAAAATAAATAAGAAACTCATGATCAATTTGTTTGACAATATATTAAAAATTAAACTGTCCATAAATGACAAACATGCCTTACCGCAAGTGCCAACAAGATTCCATAGTAAGTTTCTATAATTGGCTTATGTAAAGACATTTTTTTTATGAAATTGTAAGACATTGTTTATGGTATAGAAACGGAGTAGGTAGGAGTAGGAGATCCGTTACCCTAGATCCCATAACACAAGCCTTACAGAGCTTACTTTGGGCTAGCTATGGTGTAAGTGTAAGGAATATTTTTTTTATTATTATAGCTTCATCAAGTATTGCCTTGATTTGTCAATGCACACGCGACAAATATTTATAAACGTTCTCGGAGAAATAAACACAGAAATAGCGACTGCAAAAACTCGCAACATTATCAAAGCGAAATTTCTGCTTTTGTTGTAGCCATCCCTGCCTCTACAAGATACTTTAGTGGAGTCGAAACACTGAAAAATTGAAAACTTTGCCATTTGTCCCGTGGAAAAAGTGCATTTAAATATAATTCCGTCCTCTAGGGGCAGTTTTGAATTTCCGCTTATTTCAAAATAAAGACCGTTTCTGAATGCTTTATTTTAGTTTAATTTGAATAGATTGCAGTACGGGGTTGTTCTTGGAGTTTTATTTGCATTCATATCAATATATAATTAAGAGGAAAGGATAATAAAGGATAAAAAATTTGTTTACACATTTATTTAGCGCTATTAAATTTAAACTTAATACAAATATAAACTTTCAACCTCTATTTCAACCCCTTCATCCCTTTTTTTTCGAAATTTAAAGTAGCTTATGTTCTGTCTCAGGGTCTAAAGATTGTCTTTACCAAATTTCATTAAAATCTGTTGCGAGGTTTAAGCGGGAAAGCGTAACAGACAGACAGACAGACAGAGTTACTTTCGCATTCATAATATTAGTTGGGATTAAAGAAATCAGATAAACTTACGAATTCACCTCACCCTCATAGTGGCCACGTTCAGATAGCAGAACACTCGCGGCGGCTCAAGAATATAGCTTTTTTTGCGATCCAGGAATTTATAGGGCCATTATCAACAAAAATGTCAATTCAAATTTTGTGTGGCGTTACTTGAGGCACGTTTAGACGTGATCAACACATACAGGTCACTATAACGCGCGTCTGAAAAGCGCTTTTGTAACGCACGAAAGTTGTAGGGCCATCCCTACTAACTTTCGCGTTCCTGATATCAGTGGGATCCATATGTTTGATACTCTTTCACGTAACAACTATTAAATGGATTTAATGGAACTTTACAATAATATATCGTGTTTTTTGCTCTGGCAACACTGAGCTGAGTCCGTGTCCGTCCGTACCTCTGCACAGCTGTAGCTAAAAATTAAGTTATTTTATTAAATTCAAATTCAAATTCATTTATTCAGTCTGGGCTGTTACAAGCACTTGTGAATGTAGAAAAGCTACGCCATCGGTTCGCAAATCTACGGCGGGAGACCTTGTACTGAGAAGAACCGGCAAGAAACTCAGCAAGGGCTGTTTTTTTTCCCTGTATTAACAAGATACAGAGTCGTTAATTTGGAAAATGACTTCAATATTGATAATTCATGAAGTCACTTTCCATTACATAATATAATTAATAAAAATTTATTTTGAAAACATGCCTATATTAGGAATGCCGTGTCATACAGTTTTAAAAGAATATATTAAAGTTAAATTAAAATTATAATAAATACGAGTAGTACCCAGTATAGCAAAGAGCAGACTCATCTCCGCTGGATTTATCCGCTGTTATCCGCTGGCTTAAGTTATTTTCGTACTCTATTGTAGCAGGTGTTATTTTGGGGAAGTCCATTGTATTACAAAGGATATTGTTTTTTGCTGATTCCGCGCAGTTCATGATGACTTGTCCAACAAGCAGACAAGGTCGACACGTGTTTCGTCTCTCAGCGAGACATCTTCAGGATTTGTTGCCCGCTCGGTGACTCACCAGCGGCTGGCCAGCCGCTGGTGAGTCACCGAGCGGAACTTGTTGGACAAGTCATCATGAACTGCGCGAATCAGCAAAAAACAATATCCTTTGTAATAAGTTATTTTCATAAGTTTTTGCGCCCATTCTTCTTATCAGCTAAAAAAATTGGATGATTCAAAACAGCTTTCTATAAAATAATATTTGAATAACGTTAATTTTGATTTTGGTGGTATTCTGGTCACGTTTCGTGATCCTTGTGAGAGAGAAAAGATAGAATCAAGAATCTTGATGTTCTGTGCAAGACGTACAGAAACGCAATATGATCCTGTAAATTTCCAACTTCACTAGGTGTTCCACTCACGTGCTCATTCTCCCACTCCATATATCAGGCTTGGCAGTGATTGCCGCACCCGTCAATAATAATATATGGTCTCAGAAATAAGAGATCTGGCACAGAAATGTGGCCTTCAACGTAAGCATCAATTTCAATGAACCACGCCAATTTTACGAGTGCATCTGTCTTAGGAACGAACGACGTCGTATCGCCGGTTGTTTTAGCACCGCAATGGATGGCCAATTTCTCGTGACCTCTGTCGCAACTGAGGATTTAATGTACGTACCATATTAAAAGTTGATTATGTTTTCTGCTCCGATATACAACGTCATATTGGCATTACATTATATCACAATACATTTAATGAGTTTAAATGTTAGGTCTATTAGAAACTAGCGGACCCGACAGACTTCGTCCTGTCAAAAAGATTTGTACAGTGGCAGTTTTTTGTTCCTAATTATTTTATAGATAATGTCGCATAGCCAACCAAATCGCAAAAAAAGTCTAAATGACCTATTACATTTTGTGGCTATTCAATTTTGGAACGTGACATTAAATCCTCCAACGATGTATTCTGTGCTCCAACGCACGCACGCACACTGTTTTGATAGATATGATTGAATTTCAACTATATGTAGCGTTAATAAAGCGCAAATTGACTCTTTGATGTTAGGAACACACCTTCATTGCTTAGACAACAGTGAGTGCTTGCAATATGAACTTTATACAATAATAATAAAGCTCAATTCGACTGTACGTTTTAGTTAGAAAACGTTTGCATGGGAAAATAAAAGGGCTGTTTTTAGGGTATTTCCGATAATTATTCGAATTTTTCTCATTGTAAAAACCCTCCTTGAACTTCAACGAACATTAACAAAAAAGAATTGGCCAAATTGGTCCAGGCGTTGTTGAGTTATGAGCTTACCAACACATTTTGCGATTCATTTTTATATATAAGATAACTTAGGTACAACTGTGCGTTTAAAAAAGGAGATGTTTCATTTTTGCATGGAGTCTGGGCCGAGACCTACAGTAATAAAATAATATTGTATGGAAAGAACAATAAATAAGGAACCTTTACACGTAAGAAGATATTTTTTTAAAACCTGCAAAACATTGTAAAATAAGAAATGGTTTTGTAGTTAAGATCAATAAAATAGCAACCCAAAGCTTTCTTTATATTGGCAACTTCGATTTTGATTGTCACAGTGAGTGATATGACCGATGTCAAAAGCTTCACCGCCACTAAAAAAATAGAAGAATGTCACTGTCACACTGACAATGACTTTACCATGATAGGAGGTACTCTCTTTATTAAAAAAAAATGCAAAGGAACTACCCAATAACAGCCAGCATGTACAGTTTCATTTTCAGGAAAAAATCTGCAGTAAGATATATTTACTACCAGAATTTATTAATAGTTTCGGAAAAAATACTATAAATAGCTTGACGCCTTCATTAAAACCTATAAATATTAAAAAGGCTTTATGAAAGAAACCAATATTCGAGACTTTAAATATTATTTTATAAAAGCTCGCAGGTTTTTATATATTTTTTCTTTTTGTTAACTTTGTCTTAGAGGGGAGGTCTATCAGAAAAACATCACACAGTAAGTGTAGAAAAATAATACAAAACAACCAAAAGGTGTATGAGCAATTATTTTGTTACTTGTATCATAATAAATGACTTTTAGTTCTTAAATGATTGCATACGCGTGTCCTGCTTTTTTTTTCATAGTTGTGATAATGTACACGGGTACATGCTTTGGTAATTTGTATCCTTTTGTGGCTTAGGGGTAGTCTTACTCTCATTAAAATCTCTTCGGCAGTGTCGTGTGAGGCAGGTCGTTACGTTCCCTAAAACATGGTTGAGCGAAGCGATGGCTGGTTCATGCGTCATGCTCGTGAACGGGTGCTGCCAGCGGAGATGAGTCTGCTCTTTGCTATACTGGGTACTACTCGTAATTATTATAATTTTAATTTAACTTTAATATATTCTTTTAAAACTGTATGACACGGCATTTCTAATATAGGCATGTTTTCAAATTATATTTTTATAAATTATCTTATGTAATGGAATGTGACTTCATGAATTATCAATATAGAAGTCATTTTCCAAATTGACGACTCTGTATCTATTTCATCATCATTACAGCTCATATACGTCCCCACCGATGGGCTCGAGCCTACCCTAACTACGTTTGGGGCGATTAGGCCTTAGTCAACCACGCTGGCCCAGTGCGGGTTGGTTGACTGTATCTATTTAATACAGGGAAAAAAAATAGCCCTTGCTGAGTTTCTTGCTGGTTCTTCTCAGTACAAGGTCTCCCGCCGTAGATTTGCGAACCGATGGCGTAGCTTTTCGACTTTCACAAGCGCTTGTAACAGCCCAGATTGAATAAATGATTTTGAATTTGAATTTGCATAGAAAACTTTGTTACTTAAGACAAGTTAGATAACTAACATCCAATGACAAGTATGCATAGAAAACTTTATACTTAGGACAAGTTAGATTACTAACAACTAATGACATGTATGCATAGAAAACTTTGTTACTTAAGACAAGTTAGATAACTAACATCCAATGACAAGTATGCATAGAAAACTTTATACTTAGGACAAGTTAGATTACTAACAACTAATGACATGTATGCATAGAAAACTTTGTTACTTAAGACAAGTTAGATAACTAACATCCAATAACAAGTATGCATAGAAAACTTTATACTTAGGCAAGTTAGATTACTAGCAACTAATGATATGTATGCATAGAAAACTTTGTTACTTAAGACAAGTTAGATAACTAACATAATAACTGTTGGCAAGTAAGATAACTAACATCCAATGACAAGTATGCATAGAAAACTTTATACTTAGGACAAGTTAGATTACTAACAACTAATGACAAGTATGCATAGAAAACTGTTACTTAAGACAAGTTAGATAACTAACATAATACCTGTTGGCAAGTAAGATAACTAACATCCAATGACAAGTATGCATAGAAAACTTTATACTTAGTACAAGTTTGATTACTAACAACTAATGACAAGTATGCGTAGAAAACTTTGTTACTTAAGACAAGTTAGATAACTAACATAAAAGCTGTTGGCAAGTTAGATAACTAACATCCAATGACAAGTATGCATAGAAAACTTTATACTTAGTACAACTTAGATTACTAACAATTCATGACAAGCATACTAAATATAAAGGTTAACAGAAAGGTTCTTGAGTGGAGATCACGTACTACCAAGCGCAGTGTAGGACAGCCACCTACCAGATGGACCAACGACTTAGTGAAAATGGCTGGGTCTCGTTGGATGCAGGTGGCAATGGACCGGTCGCGCTGGTAATCGACTGGAGAGGCCTATGTCCAGCAGTGGACGGTGATAGGCAGAGATGATGATGATAATAACCAATTATATGTCACGTGCCCGTTCACTTGACCGGTTTTCATAAATATCGGTGTAAAAATAGTTTTTAGTACTTAAAAAACGTGAATATCTTTGTGCAAGTCCATTATAAAAACTTAACAATTCCCGAAACGCAAGAATCTCGATTTATTCATAATTCTATGTCGTTAGTGAATTCTAGGATTTTTCGAAATATATTACAGATTTGGATCGCTAAGCTCTCGTTAAAATAGATAAATGAACTGGCGCAACTAATCTGTCATTATATTCAGAGTTATTTTTCTATCGTTAAATGTCACCTTCGCAGTTTCTTCAATGTCAGAACTGGACTGTCTGTTTACAAATTCAGCCGATGTCTGAGACTTGACTGAGAATTGCTTGCCTACGTAAAATATTGATATTTACAGCGATAAACGAAGGAGTCGTTTTTAAATAGAATTCATCAGAAACAATGAATTTAACGATGAACCTTTAAACATACAGGAAAGTAAAACTTGTCGATAACGAAGAATTCGTTTTTTTAATAAAATTCATTAGAAACAAAGAATTTTATAAAATATAACATTCAATGAAACAGGAAAGTAATACTTGTAGTTGACAAAGAATTGGTTTTTAAATAGATGACTCTTCAGAAAAAATGCATGCACTAATAAAATTTAAAAAATTTAAAAAATTATCCGTTGACGAAGAATTCGTTTTTAAAATACAGCTAAATAATACTTGTCGTTATTAATTGTTTATTTATTTGTACTCTGAAGTTGTATTAACTATTATTATGTATCTACCTTTTATTTAATATTGTGCATTGTATAATTCTGATTTGTTTTATATCTTTAGCTATGAGGCTATGGCAGAATATCAGCGACAGTTGTACATTCAGCTGTCATATGCTGAGCCATTTGCCTTTTTGTTCCAGAACACCTTTTGTAACTAGTTTTAAGTTTATCTATTGTGATTTGGGGCAAATAAACATTATTATTATTATTATTATTATTATTATTATTATTATTATTATTATATTACTCCATTTTTTAAGCTTCCGTCGCGTGTGCAACTTTAATGGTTAAAGGTTAAGATAGAAATCAAATATGACGGAAATGTTCTCCTTAAAATTATATAAAAAATATCCCACGATAGCTGTCTATTTTTATGGTTGACTCACAATGACAAGAGTAACTCCCGATAGCTTAGCAGTTCGAAGCTTTCTGATTATATTTGTCTACTCTTACGTTTATAACATTCTTAGTGATTAAAAATGCTACGTCAAATGATTCCACGTGGATGAAGTCGTGGGCACAGCTAGCGTTGAATAAAGATTATTTCGATTATTTTTATTATCGCACAGAGAAATTGTGTTGCGAAATCTAAAGCATTACGACGACAACTCATCAAGATTGGTGCTTATACTAACTTATAAAATAGTTTTAATAATCCATGACTAAAATAATTTGAAATTGGAATCCCAATGGGGTGCAAAACTATCTTTCAAGCGATGTACGCTCGGTGAATTGTTTCGACAAAACATTTTTCTTTTATACGACTAAACTCGTAGCTACGTAATAATCCTATCGCTTGTTCTTTCCCCTAACAGAGTAACTACTCTATAAAGCTGTAATCCAAATAACAAGATATACAGAGGGGTCCAAAAAACGTATCAACTGTTTCAAAGAACACTACCTACGGCTTCAAATGTCGAACACCACGAATCGTTGAACGTATCGGCTCTATTTCGTATTCATGTCGCCATTACGTTGAATCTCATTAATGTCTTGGTACTTAAAATGCCAAATCAAAACTGACTTTTATCGAATGTAAGTGTGGCGTCAGCCATTTTTTCTCTAGTAACAATAAACACAGTTTAGCTAGCGTCTATCATCTGACAAAACAATACAACGCTTACATGGCAATTGCCAGAACTACAAACTATTTATCTAGCCCACCAAAAATGAGACAACTCCGGCAATCAATTTGCTAGTTATGGACTTTCAATTTTATTAAACCCTCTGTATATTAGTATTATTGCAGTCGTATGTATACATATTATACGTACTACATATAAAAAAATATATAAGAAATAAATTATATAGTTACCAAACATGACTTCATAAATGTATCTAGTCAAATCAAATTTATTTTTATTCAAATTGACTTTATAGAAAGCTCTTTTGAATCGTCCAAATTTTTTTCCTACTATCCATTCAGGACTTATTTTTTAGCTAAGAATGGGCGCAAGAAACTTATCAGCTTTATCAAAAGTAATAACAACATCCTACTACTATTATAAAGGCGAAAGCTTGTAAGTATGGAGGATGTATGGATGTTTGTTACTCTTTCACGTAAAAACTACTAAATGGATTTGAATGAAACTTTACCACAATATAGCTTATACATCAGAATAACACATAGGCTACAATTTTTGAGGTTTCTAATGTGAGGTCGTAAAAAAAACATCCACGCGAACGAAGTCGCGGGCAAAAGCTAGTTTACAATAAATTATGTCGCTACCATACAAAGTACATATGCGTTTACAATTTATACTGGAAAACAAATATTTACACTTTAGAATGTAATGTCTTCAAATCACTATGTCTAATCATTAATGTCTTCAGTCGCTGTTAAACAGTGGATACACTTTTTGGACCTATCTGTACTTTGGAATACGCTGTCAGCGCTTCACAAAATTTGAAAAGTAAACGCTTCCTTATACACTGTTACCTACTTTCTATAGTTTCTCATTTATTGTGCAGACGTTTCCTGAAAATGTCTTATTACACGAGTAATATTGAATGTTTCCAAAACTCTACATGTCAAGTAGAAAACATAATAAGTAAATATATATATATATATATATATATATATATATATATATATATATATATATATATATATATACAGTCACAGACTAAATCATATGAAATTTACTTATTGAATTCTATTACTAAATCAGAAGATGATGATGAATGACTGAGGTACAGAGGTCGTCAAAATTAAGAATTATATTTTATGGTTTTATTAGTATGTTATTGTTTCTGTGCTGGATAATAGTTATGCCTTAACGTAAGCCAAGTGTCTTTTGAAATTTGTCGTAAAACAGGCAAAGGAGATAGAAAGTAGCTTTCCGAACAACCTTAGTTTGACCGATGTCTATTTTCTGGCGCGAAAGTGTTTTATATTTGACGACTAGATTTAACGGAGACATGTCCGCGAACGGGTATTACGAGACTTGTTTGGACTGACATTGACAGCGTCGATTAAGTAGCGGGTTTCGATATAGGAAATGTGTTTTGGGCTTAAGCTGACGTACTCAATGTGTACCAATGATCCCAAAGGATATTTAAGATACATTTCACTAATAGGAAATTCGAAGATGTGGCGGATGTATAACAAATACTCGTAAGAAGATATAAAACTGAAGTTTAACTTTTTTAATAGGTAATTGCCAACCTTTTTATTCTTCATATTTATTAAATTACAAATCTTAAATCTAAGTTTTTTGAAATTATATATTTATCATAAATATTATAAAAAACTTAAACCTAGTGTGCCGCCAGCAACGAGGCAAGTCACTACTGGTGTGTAGGGTTGCAGAAAGAGGAATCTCCGGACAATACGCGCTGTATCCAAAAGTACCGCTTTCTGTATCCTGCCCTTTGTCCAAGCGTCAAGCTAGAGCCTCTTTAAATGTTGATCGAGACTTCGCTATCAAGCCATTCGTAGACACAACTATCGGAACAATGATCGTCGAATCAACATCCCACATGAGGGTTACCTCGTGTGCTAATTCAAGGCACATGCTGACTTTGTCCTTCTCAGCTTTCATGAGGTTCTCGTCATGACGGATGGTAATATCGACAAGTATTGCACGGCGTTGGGATCGGCCGACCACCACGATATAAGACTTATTTAAAACCACATGAAAATATGTGCAGTAGTTTTTGAGGGAAGCCTTTATTACGCAGCCCATGGGATCTGTTGATTTTTCCGGGATAAAAAGTAGCCTATGTTAATCTCCATCCCTTCAACTATCTCCACGTAAATCACGTCAATTCGTCGCTCCGTTTTGCCGTGAAAGACGGACAAACAGACAGACACACTTTCCCATTTATAATGTTTGTATGGCTTAAGCATACATATAAATATCTCCTGCTCGAGATATGGTTTAGATTTTCCCAAAAATGCATTTACATTATAAAGTGTGTAGTTTGCGACAAATTTCAATTATGGTACAAAGTAATTTTGCAATGAAGCATGTCTTCTTCCTTTGCCCTGTTCCCAATTTTATTTGGGGTCGGCTTGACACGTCTTCTCTTCCACTCTGTTCTATCACTCGCTATTTTGACAATCATTTCCTTCTGTAACATGTCATCATTCGCATAGCCTATTACTCATTTCTTAGGTCTACCTCTTTCTACACATCTATCCCCTTCCACATCCATGATTATCCCAGTAACATGTTCATTCATCTGTTTTTAATACGTGACCATACCAGGAAAGTCTCCTTTACATCTGTAACATTTAAAAAAAGGAACATTTAAAAACGTTTTATAAATAGCGAACACACGTAGAAATAAAACCGCGACGTCACCCGCCCGTCGTATTTTTATTCGCAGTTTTAAACGAATAAAAATGCTTTGTCTGCGCGGCGATACGTGACTTTGTCGAAGTTTCACTCGCAGTTGCTGGCGGTGCACGGTGTTCGTAAGTGCGGTGCATGTTCCCAACGAGGTTTTAATGGACAGTTCCTTAGACTTGATAGCTCTGCGGTTAGCAAACTGGAACACTTAGGGTACAGAATACAGGTAATGCTTTACGAGCTCGTGCTTTAGAATGAAAATGTATAAAAAGGAAAGGAATCGTCTCATTTTAACACATCAGGTTTCACTAATGACGAGTAGTGCGATGGTAGAATGTAGATGTAGGCATCATAACTAGCAATTCTTCGTCATACCATATATAATCATATTATAAACATAGGTAATTAAAAATATATATATATTATTTGTATTTCCATATACTTATAGGGGCTGATATCTGTGTGATGAATATGAGAATGCCTTTGTCATGGCGACTAATTATGCATTTTAACTAATTAGGCGTTAAATTAAATCCTCCAACGATGTATTTTGTACGCACACACGCACACTGTTTTAATAGGTATGATTGAATTTCAACTTTATGTATAGATTTTAGGAACACCCTTTTTTTTTTTGTTCCGCTAAGGAAAATGCATTGAATTGCATACTCCGGATGCGGAGAGCCGGTGATTATTTGGGGCTCTCCTCCCCAGAATGGGGAGGCCTACCCACTAAAAACCTCACAGATAGTCATCCTCAGGCGTTGTAGGGGGCCTTCAGGATCGAGTGTCACATCTGAGGATCCCCGGCCTTTGCTCCCCTGGGTGCGCTAGGGGAACCCTTCTCGAGGAGGAGTGGTCTTGCCGCCTCCTCCCCTCCAACCTCCTACGATGTCACCCCCCGGCCATTCGGGGGTGAGGTCTCTCCCGGGTCGCCTCCACGGGCGCGATCTGAGTCGCGCCCGCCAGCGACCCGTGGCGGCGCCTCAGGCTAGGCTATCTGGCCCGAGGTCAGATCTTCCTCCTTCTTCGAGCGGGATCGAAGACACCGCCAGAGCCACCCCCCCCCCCCCCCCCCTCCGATCGGACTACAAACTCCGACAGCAACCGCACGCGCTGGACATCGTCCAACATTGATCGCCCCTGCCGGATTCCAAATTGGCAGTCTGACAGGTCGGGACCCACACTCGACAGGTGCTCGCTGATACGGACTTGACAACAGTGAGTGCTTACAATATGAACTTTATATAATAACAACTTTATATAATAAAACTCAAATTAGTTAGAAAACGTTTGTATGGGGAAAAGGGCTCTTTTTAGGGATTTTCCGATAATTGTTCGAATTTTTCTCCCCTTAGAAACTATCCTTGAACTACAACGAACATTTGAAAAAAAAATTGGCTAAATTAGTCCAGGCGTTGTTGAATTATGCGCTTACCAACACATTTTGCGATTCATTTTTATATATAAAAAAGAAAAAAATATAGCACTTTTGATTAATATCAGTTCTTAGTTAGGTGTAGGGGTGTGTCATAAATTTTAGTCTTAAAACTTTTCACTTAAAACAATGAGTTATTTGTTAACACCTGAAAATATTCGAAATCTTACAACTTTATAAATGCTAAATAATATTGTAAGCACCAAAGCTCAGTAATCAACATCAATTTAATTTAAATTTCTCGGTAGAGTCACGCTAGCGAAAGCTTTTAAAAGAAATAAAGCAAAAACGCAAATAAAAATAGCAAATCCACCATGAAACGTCGTAATCCATCATAGGACGTTTTATTTCCGCAACGAAAAAAAAGTACGTACAGCGTATAAACATACCGTTTACATTATACGTGTGCTAGTTACAGTGTAACAAAACGCTTCTAGAATAAATGTGTCATAAAGCAGCATGTAGTTTCTCACTACAGTGATTTTATACTCTATGTCCAAGCGTAGTGTGTGAGCAATATCGGACAGTCACGCTAACTTCGCAGACCCAACCGCCATTTGCTCGCAAACTAATATGATTAATCGTGGAAACTTAAATTCTTCGCTCGTTGTGTGGTGCTGTAATATTTATATGGAAGAAACGAATCGGTACTTATTAATATGGTAACACTAAAATCAAAATCAAACTTAACTTTATTCAAATATGACTTCATAGAAAGCTCTTTTGAATCGTCCAAATATTTTTTCGTACGTATTTTTTAGCTGATAAGAAATTTATCAGCGTTATCGAAAGTAATATTCACAATAATATTCACAAAAAATTATGTCGTTATCATGCAACGTACATATGTGTTTACAATTTATGAGGGAAAACAAATATTTACACTTTGGAATGTGATGTCTTCAAATCAACACTTCAATTCTAATTTAATTTTGCACTGACAATAATTTATTTTTGAATCCTGACAAATGCTGTGCTATTTCGTTTAGTAGAAAGCTAAGGCCAATCAAATACGTATATAAAATGTTTGGTGTTGAATTAAAGCGAACAAATTAAGTAAGGGATCTTGGTGTGCTAATGGATTCTAAACTATCTTTTGTACCTCACATTGACAAAATAGTAAAGAATTCATTAAGTTTTTGGGTTTCATATTACGTATGGGAAAACCTTTCAAGTCTGTCTCTACCTATAAGCTTTTATTTAACAGTTACGTACGTAGTAGGTTGGAATTCGCAAGTACTGTTTGGAATCCATCACAACAAGTTCATCAATTTAATATAGAAAAACTACAAAAAAAGTTTCTTAGATGTTTAAATTATAGAGTTTGTAACCATTATAAAGATTATGAATCTTCTCTCGCATTTTATAAAGTGAGAAGTCTGCTACAACGTCGCCACTATCTAGATGCTACCTATTTATTTAAGTTACTCAACAATATGGTTGATGCTCCTTCACTATTAGAACAAGTTTACTTCCGTATTCCTCGTAAACAAGAAAGAAACATTGGAAGAAAAATTTTATTCAGTGTTAACCCACCCGCTATGCAAATAATAGCTTTATCAAAAGAGCTTGTACCAAATATAATGAGAGTTTTAATGATGTGGACATGTTTTGTACTAGTTTAGGCAGATTTAAAAATCTCATTTCACAGGTTAAGTTATAGAGATAAGATTTTTCTTTTGTTTTTAAAATACATTTAAATTAACTATCCGTCATTGGTTATATCACTCTGGTTAGGTATATCATGCTGATAATTCATGGATATTGTTTAGTAGTTAATTCGTTTGGTTTGTATATTTAGTGGACTAAAGGTTCAGATATAAGTCATATAATATATTATTATTATTTATGTAACTGTTTGTCCATAATATATTAAAAAAAAACCAAGCATTGGCATCATTTAAATAATCATTGACTTCGTAATAGCCCTTACTCATTAGCGTCTTTATGACACGTACCTTCAACTTGTGAAAAGGCAATTCAGTTACACTATGTGGAATCTTGTTATAAAAATATAGAAGCTAAGATACGAATTTAATGAAAATACGTTTTTTTGGTAACATTATAGAGAGCACGTTTCTCTCTGTAATTACTTGTAATGCCTTTTTTTTTGTAACAAAAACTTATCACGTTACATCCTTTCCGAAGGGGAATATATGTAAGAGAGTAGTTATTTAGAGGAGAATAGGGAATCACTAAACTACCAATACAAACAATATTATGGCACAAAATATAACCTACTAATATATAATAGGTTACAATTTATCATGGCCGTAGAATCGTGAAAGCGCGCCCCGCCATGTGCCCTGCATGGGCCTAGAGAACTCGGGGGGGTTTTAGTGGGTAGGCCGGTCCTCTATGACCGGAAAGCCCCACACACGGCCGCGCCTAGCCAGCGTGGTGACAAGGTGCATAATGCAATTCCCCCCCAAAAAAAAAAAAACAAGGCTACAATTTATAAATATATACGCCACGCTAAGTAAGCTGCTTGAAATGCTAATTTTGCTCAGACGAAATTGCGGGTACTAGCAAGTTTACCTATAATTATTTTAAGCTGTCTTATTGTATGCACTCACGAAGTAGGAGAAATGGAGGAATTATAGCAATGTTGCATTGTCCAAGTACTGCCGTAACCACTAACTAATCTGAGAGTGCTGTTGCGAGTAGTAATGGCAATACCGACTTTTTTCTAATAAAGAATAATACTGTTGGGTTATTTTCCTATAACTGTTATTGTCAACTGTTGTCTGTTATCCTGTTGTATTGCTGTTTTGACAAATGTTGTTGAGTAGATTGTTATTATAGCTAGTTATTCTTAACAATGAACTTTCCTTCATACTTTTTCAGGCTTAGGACTGTCAGAATATTAGGCAGTAATTGAAATAACTTTTAATTAATATAATATTCTGGTGTATTTGAAAGTTCATTGATCTGTACATAATTTGATATTTACATTCAATATTTACATTATTTACATGCAATATTTGCAATATTCTTCCATTTCCATTTATTTACAATTTTGTAATTATTTAGTAGTTACTTCAAAAGTACACGACTCTTATTATTGCAACGATCAAACAACTGCAAATAATGCGTAACAAAAAAATTACAACAGCTTAGGCACCAGCAAACCAGCAACAGTTTAACTAATTGTTATTTCAAATCACACTAATTAGGAAAGCTACAGCCAGAACTTCAAAAAAAAAGCGATTTTAACACTCTTGACATTACTTAGACTAAATGTTTAAACTCTGCTGTAATAATTCCTAGCAATTCTGTGGGAGAAAAGGCTGATCTCTTGTTGGAGAGTGTTGCACTGTGTAATTTACACCAGTGTAATACTTTTGCGAATAAGTACGGAAAATTCCTAGACCTCATACTTTCCACTTCCACGGATTTGCAGGTGTATAATACGGAAGCAATTAGCAAGTTGGACCGCTACCATCCAGCTTTAGTTGTTGATATTGAATCTCGAGTCACCGAAATGGAGCCGCTAAAACTAAATGTATCGACACGACTAAATTAAAAAAAAAGTAATTTTGTTAATATTAAAGCTGACCTAGAAGGTGTGAATTGGAAAGAGGAACTTAAAAACGATGACGTTGATATGACGGTGGAAAAATTCTACACTATAGTTAATGGCATACTCTTCAAATACACTCCGTTCACCAGGAAACATTCCAATAACATACCTGGGTGGTTTTCTGCTGCTTTAGTACGATCTCTTCGAGAAAAGTCAATCACACATCGTCGCTACAAAAAATCCTCGTGATTATGATGCATATTCTATCATGAGACGCCGTTACAAAAACTTATTGATCGTGATTACAAAAAATACATTGCATCTGTAGAATCATCAATAAAAACAAACAATTTAAAACAATTTTGGCGATATATTAAGAGTAAAAAGGATTCAGAATCGATACCCCATACTATGGCCATTTAATATCCTCCGATCAACAAGTAATTTCCAAACTCTTCTCTAATTAATTTAGCTCTGTTTTCCAAAATTAAAATTCAACATCTAACATTTCTGGTGCTGATGATAGTAGGACAACTACCAGTTCTTTAAGTAACGTAGTTATTAATTGCGAGCAAATTCAACTTAAACTAGCAAAACTTGAATTAAATAAAGGGGTAGGTCCAGATGGAATCCCACCCCTAGTTATAAAAAAATGCGGTAAGGAACTAATTAGGCCCCTTCTTATTGTTTTTAATAGATCACTACAAACTGGAGTAATTCCAGCTTTGTGGAAAGTTGCTTACATTATTCCTATTTATAAATCTGGTGAAAGAACTCACTGTGAAAACTATCGTCCGATTAGTATGTTGTCGTGTTTAGGAAAACTTTTTGAATCAATAATACATGATGCTCTCTATTCCCACATGAAGCAAATGATATCTCCCTTACAGCATGGTTTTATCCGTAATCGCTCCACAACGTCTAACCTTCTAAATTGCAAAAACTACATATGTACTGCTTTTGCAAGAAGAGTTCAGGTTGATTGTATCTATACCGATTTCACCAAGGCGTTTGACAAAGTGTGTCACAGTATTAAATTAACCCGTAAACTGGAAATTCACTTCGGTATTCACGGTAATTTGTTATGGTGGATATGATTATATCTCACTAAAATTGTTGCGGTTAAGGGTTTCCTTTCATCTCCTATCCAGGTTACCTCTGGAGTACCACAAGGTTCTCGCCTTGGCCCGCTACTATTTATCTATTTATTTTTTGGAAATTAATCAATCCCTGCTTGTTGTACGCTGATGATCTTAAGCTCTTTGCGGAATTTCATAGTGTCAGGGTTTTAAAGTGTTAAGGTCAAACCTTGCAGTTTGACCTTAACACTTTAAATAGATGGTGTGTTGAACATAATATGGTGTTGAATATTGGGAAATGTTTTATAATATCGTTTACATCAAAATATCAGAGATTAATTTGTGACTATAAAATCTTGAAATCTTAAAAGAAAACAGGTGGTTAGAGACCTGGGAATAACTTTGGATGAAAAGTTTACTTTAAGAGATCATTACGTTCATATTATTAACAAAGGCAAAAAACTTATAGGTTTTATAGCTCGTTATTACGAGCATTACAGCATAAGCTTTCGAAATCTTTATATTCTATTGAGACTTTATTTTGCCTTGATTCGTAGTACACTTGAATATTGCTCAGTTATTTGGGCACCATATTATGAAATACACAGCAATCGCACCGAAAGAGTTCAAAAGAAATGCTTGAATATCTTGTGCTATAGACTTGGCTTGAATCGTACACTTCGTACATATTCAGAAAAAATACAAAAATTTAATTTACAAAGTCTAAAATCGCGTCGCTTATATATAGATTTTGTCACATTGTTTAAAATTATTAATTCCCTAATTGACTCTCCCCTTATTTTATCATCAATAAATATTAACATCAAACCTAGGGCGCGTAACGGCTTTACAATTGTTTTCTCACTGCAGGTATTCAAAAATAATACTTCCTTTTACAGTCCAATTGTCAGGATGTGTCGTCAATACAATGATGTCTCAAAGAATCATCACGAAACAATAGACATATTTGGACAGTCTCAAAAAAATTGAAAAGAGCGTGATGAATATATTGTGTGATAGGTTATTTATCAATATATTGAATGTTTTTGTTTTATACAATAATTAAAGTAAAGTAAGTAAAGTAAATTTAAGTTTTATATTGCCATATATGTGTACAACTCTATTTATGTGTCGTTTATGTTGTGCACACATGCCTAGGAATGTAATCTGGTCTGTTATATTACTCGTATATACAAAAAATGTATCAATAATAGATTATATTCTGTTTTGTGTGTCAAATAAATAAATAAATCACTTACTTTTAACGGCAACCTCTTTGGATCAGCAGCAATATTCCATGGCCCCCATTAAGGCAATGAGTTTCCGATGACTCTGATTCGATAGAGTTAATCACATGGAACAAAACGCAAGGGAATATGTTTTAATTCTTGTTCATTGATTCGTGTCGTTTTGATTTTTTTGCTGGGGAGAGAATTTTTATTCGTTTGATGGATTTTAAAAAATATATGTAAAATGTGCAGGGATTTTTGTGTGTGTATTTCTATGCTGTGCAGGCTGTTATTACTTTGTCGATTATTTTATTCTTATATATAACTATTAACTTTCGTCCGCGTTACAACGGGCTTTTCTAAAAGGAAATATACATTGCCGCCTTGAAAACTATCTTACTTTCCCTTCGTATCTCCAGTCATTTAAATACCAAATTGCATTAAGCTCGACCAACTCTCGATATTAATTTTTATTAAAATCGGTGCACTAATTTTTACCCCCGTTAGCGTATTTTTTTTTTACAAATTTTGAATATCGTATTTCAACCCATTAAAGCACTTTATTGCATTAAAAAGTAGCCTATGTCCTTCTATGTAACGAATTACATATAAAGTGGTTCACTTATTTTGGCGAAAAAGCGCAACATACTAGAAAAAATATATACAATTACCATCTCATTTAAAATAGTTGTAAGGATTTGTTTAAAACTTTTTCTTTTTAGTAGCAATTAAAATCAAAATCAAAGTGAAAAACAATAAAGAGTCCATAGATGTCCACAAATAAAAAAAAAATAGATATTTTATATTTAATAATACATGTATTGGCTTACTATGTTTTTTGAATTATCCTTTCAAATATATAATACTAGCTTTCTGCCCGCGGCTTCGCCCGCGTGAATTTCGGGATTGGGTCTATAGAGGGTTAAGGGTCATAGCTTTTGCCCACAGCTACATATGCGCGGAAGTCGGTTTATCACGCGAAGGTTTTATCGCGCTTCCCGTGGGACTATCCGTTTCTCCGAGATAAAAAATACCGCAAAACCTTGCTCAAGAATCACTCTATCTATTGATGAAAACCGCATGAAAATCTGTGCAGTAGTTTTTGAGCGAAGCCTTTATTGCGCATTCCGTGGGATCTGTCGATTTTTCCGGAATAAAATGTACCATATTATTTAATCCAGGCTTTTATCTTTACGTCTGCAAATTTCAAAGCTCAGTAGTTACGGCGTGAAAGCGGAACAAACAAACAAACTCACTCCGATTTATATTATTAGTAGAGATTCAACAATTTTCAATTTTAACAACAGCATGTATGTTTTGCTGCCACTGTATTGAAGAAAAAAACATAAGTAATTATACTATAGAAATTTTTCTACTACTTACACATTATATCAAAATTAAATTAAAATCGCTTAAAACTAGCATTTAATTTACGTTATTGAATATTATATTAAACTAGCTGTATCCACGACTTCATCCGCATGGAATTTAACAAAAAAGTTGAATAATTAATTTTTTTGGTATTTGCATTTTTATTTTAGTGACAGTACTTGGATATTGCAACATTAATTTTCACTTAATTTCATACTTTCATTAAATTTCGCTTAAATGGCCTCTACGCGTTGGATCTGTATCCCCGCGCACGCCTTATGAGGTGCGTGTTTTATTGTTTTATAAAACCACGTGAATGTTTTCAGAAATTAAAAATTGCCCATAGCAGGTTCAGTAACTTGGAACAGATGATTGTAGATTCGGAAATCGTGAATCATTCTTTTTCTGGGAACATAACAGCGACGTAACAATACACCCCTAATTAATACAACCGACGTTGCGCCGAACAGGGAAAAACATTACGGAGGCAGCATTTCGACGAACCTCACGAGAAATCAATGTTTCGAAAGGCAACATAGCCGCACATTGTTTTATTTCTATCAAACACCCGATATTGGCTCAATATGAGAAAGGTTTTTTCTACGTTCAGTGCAGTATTTTCAGTGTTCATTTTCAGCAGACAGTTGATTCTAACAATCGATTGATGCAAATATTTCTCGTAAAGTCAGCTATACGTTTGCAAATTGTGAAATGTTTATAACTTAAAAAAATAACGTAAAACATTTCTTTTTTAAATTGCAGACTATAAAAATTTTAATACTTATTAAGTAAATATGAGTACTTAAATCTCGCGATAAGCTTTCATAACATATTAATTCTGTCAATAGTTATTTATTATACAAGAGTGGAAAGTTCCTTTTTAACCGCGTGCTCGATTTGGATGACCGAGCAAGCGAAGGATTCTAAATTAGAATCCTGAGCGTCAGCGAGGGAAACAAACGAGCACAAGGTGAAAAATCTTTCCACTCGAGTGCAATACTTAACTTTTCATCCCACCTCAGCGAGGAAATGACAAAATGAAAAAGAAAACAATTTATAATGACAAATTATATTAAGCAATAAAACGTGAAAAACTAGAATGGCGCGAAGCACGCAAATAAAACAAAGAAACCAAGAAGGTTCCAAATTTAAATTTTTTCACAATTTAAAAAGTTCTAATCATAAATTTGGCACCATAGAGGTTACATTAAATAGGTTTAATGACGTTTTGAATTTACAATTATATTGAGTACTCATTATATGTGATGTTCTAAATTCAAATCTACTTTGCCGCTCAAGCGAATAAAATAGAATTTTCCAGCCAGATTTCGAAGCGCAAAATTACACTTTCCGAGGTGGTGGGATGAAAATGTATTTATTACATTTGAAATGACATTATAAGTTAACAGTAAAAGTTTTAGTGTAAAAGTTTATTTTTTATGGCGCATTTAAATAAAAGCTTGTTTTTATAGAATTTTTGTTATACTTTTTTTGACATTTGACACCCATATTGTTGGAACGAATAAAAAAATATTATCCGCCATTGTGGGTGTTCCGCCATATTGGATTAAGAGTGATGTAACATTATTTTTCTAATTATTCTTGGCAAGCCATTTTATTTGATATCCATATTGTAGGAGTGCAGAAGTAAGAAGATTGGACTGTAAGATTGAAGAACACCAGGATTACATCTTCTGCTATATAGGTCAAACCAAGGGCTTACACGGAGTGGGATTCCTAATCAAGAAAATATACAAAAATAACATAAACAACTTTATAGGAATTTCCGAAAGAGTGGCTCTTCTACAGCTGAAGTTTGAATATTATTCTATGTCAATCATCCAAGATTACGCACCTCCAGAAAAATCACCTAAAATAGAAATTGATCAATTTTACAAGGACATTGAATCTACTCACGCACTAGCTGAGGAGGGAGTCTTAGTAATGGGCGACTTTAATGCTAAAATTGGCCATGCAACAACAGAACAGTACCCAGTCATAGGTAAATATGGACTCGGTGAACGTAACGAAAGAGGAGACCGCCTTATAAACTATGCCTATGAACACAAGTTATCTATAATGAATACATTTTTTAAGAAGATATATTCTTCTTAAACCGTAAATGGACTTGGATATCACCAGACCCGAAAACCAAGAATGAAATTGATTTTATAATGATAAATAACCCTAAACTAGTAATAAATTTTGAAATACTGAACAATATATAGTTCTCTTCAGATCACAGACTACTACGAGCAACATTACTGTTAAACCTTCCAAAATCGAGTAGAAAACACTATATAATACCACTTAATATTCCAAAGAAAATGAAATCAAACTGTATATCGAAAACCTACAAATACATCTAGAATATAGGGAAACAAACACAAGTTACATCCAAACTTACTATAATTTATTGGAAGAAGGCATGAGGGATAGTTTGTTTAAAAGTAACGCCACTTAGAACACAAGCAAACATATTGAGTGAAGATACAATCAAATCAATAAAGAGACGATCTTAGATAATACGAACAAAGAACAAAACAAAAGACATGAAAAATGAACTTAGCAGAATATAAAAAGAAGCCAACAAATCAATCAAGAAATATTGTAAAAATCACAGAGGAAAAATCATCACAAGAAACATCGAATAATTTAGAAGTACTAAAAGAGCATACAAAGAATTAACTACACACAAAACTTGGTGTACAGTCTCATACTGTACATATCATCTTGCTTACATGCTAGTACACCAGTTTCAAGGTCTCGCCATCTCTGAGGTCCCGGGTTCGAATCCCGGTGGGGGCAGATGTTTGTGTGATGAAAGCGAGCATTTATACCTTAGTCATTGTTGTTTATATATATTTCTATAAAAAATATTTATATATGTATAATATATGTATGCCTATCCGTTACCCTAGATCCCATAGCACAAGCCTTACAGGCCTTATTTTGGGCTAGGCTAATTGGTGTGAGTGTATCAAACATACTCGTATATTTATTTATTTATTACTAGCTTTCTGCCCGCAGCTTCGCCCGCGTGGTTTTCGGGATTGGGTCTATAGAGGGTTAAGAGTCATAGCTTTTGCCCACGGCTACATATGTCGGCGGAAGTCGGTTTATGGCGCGAAGATTTTATCGCGCTTCCCGTGGGACTATCCGTTTTTCCGAGATAAAAAAACCACGAAACCTTGCTCAAGAATCACATGAAAAATCGCATGAAAATCTGTGCAGTAGTTTTTGAGCGAAGCCTTTATTGCGCATCCCGTGGGATCTGTCAATTTTTCCGGGATAAAAAGTAGCCTTTTATTTAATCCGGACTTTTATCTTTACGTTTGCAAAATTTCAAAGTAATCGGTTCAGTAGTTACGGCGTGAAAGCGGAACAAACAAACAAACTCACTTTCCGATTTATAATAGTAAGGATTTATTTTGAAGTAAAGGTTACGATAGGCAGTGAAACTACTAAATACTGTGACTTAATATATCTCATGTTGGCTGCACTCATAGGAACTAAATATATTATAGGCACCTGTAATGACTTACTATCACATATTACATATTGACAACATATCATACAAAAAAAAAATCTTAATCTATACTTATAATAAATCTGTAAAGAGGTCAATTCTGTACATGAAATATGTTTCCAAAATAACTATCAGGGGGTGATTAGGGATCGATACTCCCAAATTTGTTAATTATGAAATAAAACCACAATATAAGCGTAACATCCACACGACAACCATTGCACGCTTTCGTCCTCCCTTACAAAATAAATTGTAAGCAAACCGGCAATAGTTGAAGTATAAATGTCAAATCAAGCGATAGCAGTAGTGTGTTATGTTCCTTCTAGCTCACGTTCAATTGTGAACACGATTTCAACTCGAGCTAGAAGGAACATGTTCCTTCTATATCTCGTTCAATCGTGAACACAATTGAATGTGATATAGAAGTAACAATAAAACATATGCTAGCAACTTCTAGTTACTTATCAGATTAGATTCAATTCAGGTCTGAATCGGTTATAAAACATAAAACATATGGTAGCAACTTCTAGTTACTTATCAGATTAGATTCAATTCAGGTCTGAATCGGTTATAAAACATACCGCTATTATAACATTTTTTACGCGACAATGCAGACATCATTTTGTTGAAGTACATGCATCACATCGGTCTTATTTAAAAATGCAATGTATTATTACACCCAATAAAAAAAATGAAGTACAGCGAAAGTGAATCATCAAATTCTGTAAGTGAAGATTCTGAGGAAACTATCAATGAAGAAGATGAAAAATCTGATGATGAAGAGGCGTATAAAATATCTAACAAAACTCTTACTACATCACCTTCTGAACATCATGATGAGCATGAGAACTCATTTAAATCTACTCAGTCATCTCCCACTCTAACAAAAGAATCTTTCTCATTTCCTACGTCGTGTGATGTAATAAAAAATATACCTTATGGTGTCAGAAATGAGCGAGGTAAACTTTTCATTGGCAAAACTCGCGTTTACGACCATGGTTGTAGACTGAGGGTTGGAAATTATGATCTGGAAAAAACTTCCGGCTTAATGGAATTATTATATAAAAAAATACCAAATTTAGAACTTGTCACTGATGATGATTTACAAAATTATAAACAAATACTAATTGATACTAGTGCTCATAAACGTAATTACGATCCTTTAAAACCAGTCAACAGTAATAAAGGATTTAAATATACACGTATTATTAAACCACTGCTTAAAGACACAAAGAATATTATAAATAGTGTGGAAAATATTCCTCGAGGAGAAGGTTTAAAACTTTTAAAAACGGTTAAAACCGATACTGATTTAATTTACTGGGACGATCCAAATGAGTTAGTGGAAAGATTAAAATTATTACTAGCATCAAAAGAAGCTGGCAATACCGGTGTAATAAATGAAATATATGCAATAATTGAAGAACTACATGAAGCTGGCATTATAAATGTAGAATATAAAAAGCATCCATCACGAAAATTAATCAGTGTTGTTTCAATGAACAACGAACCAAGACGACAATGAATGTTGATAAATTTGGACATCATGTACACAAACGTTTGAGATTATCAGAATTTATTAATACTCTCAATGACACCTTAGTAAAATCTGAAACAGGAGACTTTGATTTAAAATCAACAAAATTGAAGGGATTACAATTCCCTGAAAATAACGATGAAGCAGTAAATAAAGAATATGTGGATAAATTTATTGAAGAACTAAGACAAGAAATAAAAAAATATAATAGTGATGTTCTAAGATATTTACATAACTTAGAAAAGACGACAACTACTAGCTTAAATACCATATTTTACACCAAAAAAGAAATAGACCTTATGATCCAAGCAAAGTCAAGTAAGGATGAGTAAGCAAGACGTAGTTGACGAACTTCACAAAGCAGCACGAAGAAATTTTGCTCGTAGATGTACATTCATAAAAGGAATTGATGATCTATGGCAAGCGGACCTTATGGATTTAAAAAATTTTTCACAATTCAATAAAGGTCATAAATACATTCTAGTAGTGATTGACTGTTTATCTAAATACGTTTGGGCTAAGCCTTTGAAATCAAAAACAGCAAACTGTGTTATGAATGCTATGCAAAATATATTAACAAGTTCGTCACGTAGACCCAAAAATTTACAAACCGATTTGGGAACAGAGTTTTATAATACCAGTTTTAAAAAATTGATGCAAACGTATAAAATAAATCATTATTCTACATATTCTGTAAAAAAAGCATCCATTGTGGAGCGTGTCATCAGAACAATCAAGTCTCATCTTTACAAATTATTTAGTCTACATGGACGATATCTATGGCTTGAACATAATTTGGATTACGTGATACAAAACTATAACAACACAAAGCACCGAATTACGAAATTTAAGCCTATTGATGTTACTAAGTCAAACGAAGTTTTAGTTAAGTCGAACATTGTTAAGACGCAAAAACCTAAAACGAAAAAGAGATTTTCGTTTCGAATAGGTGATTATGTACGAATAAGCAAATACAAAGGAGATTTTAGTAAGGGCTATACTCCTAATTGGTCCACTGAAATTTTTCGCATAGTAAAACTTAATGAAACCGATCCTCAAACATACCAAATAGAAGATAGACACAAACAAATTATTTTAGGATCTTTTTACGGGTATGAGTTACAAAAAACTAAAGTTCCTGATCTTTACCTCATTGAGAAAGTTTTGAAAAGAAAAGGAAACAAACTATATGTAAAATGGTTAGGTCTAAACAATAAAGAGAACAGTTGGATTGACAAGATTAAATTGGTTCAATAGTATAAATATCGCTATGCAATGCTATATCTTCTATTCACTTTAAAACTATCGATGAAGGAAGGTGGCAATATAATTAATACAATAATAGACAATTTACCGATAGAGTTACATTTGCCGGGATATCAATTTTGTGGTCCTGGAACAAAACTTCGTAAACGGTTGCTCAAAGGTGAACGAGGTATAAACAAATTAGATAATGCTTGTATGCACCACGATATTGCTTATACCAATAGAGACTTAGACATTCGACATAAAGCTGATTTAGAACTTCTTGATATGGCCAAGAGAAGGTTGAAATCCAAAGACGCTGGAAAAGGAGAAAAGTTTGCTTCTTGGATAGTTAAAAATGCAATGAAAGCTAAACTCAAAGCAGGGAGTGGGATCAAATCATTTATGACCGGTGTGAAAAAAATACGCTCACAATTAAAAAAACTTAAATCCAAAGACAACCACTCAGCAATTAAATATGCCCACGCTGCTGCAAAAAAGATATTTATAATAAAAAGGGAATACGTTTGCCACGTTGCATTCCTATTCCAAAATGTGGAGGACTTTTACCACTTATTCCGATTTTCGCGGGATTGTCGGCTTTAGGTTCATTAGCCGGAGGAGCAGCAGGTATAGCAAAGGCTGTTAATGATTCTAAAGCTGCACAAAAAAGTCTTCAGGAATCCGAACGACACAACAGAATGATGGAAGCTGTGGCTCTTGGGAAAGGGTGGTATATAAAACCTCATAAAAAAGGAGCCGGGCTGTATTTGAATCCATCAAAAAACTAAGTAAGAGGCTACCCAGACGTGCACTTACCAATATTGATATACTAGAACATGCTAGTGACATTCCATTTTTTCGCGGCGTTTTCATGAGAGATACGTTACCCACAAAAGCTAAAAAGATAGAATGTGCGATATTAAATTTGGATAGCTCCAAAAATCCTGGAACTCATTGGGTAGCCTTCGTAAAGCAAAACAACTACGCTGAATATTTTGATAGTTTTGGTAATCTAAAACCGCCATTAGAGTTAATTAAATATTTACACAACTTACCAATAAACTATAATTATGTACAACAACAAAAATTTGGTACTACTAATTGCGGTCATCTATGTTTAAAATTTTTAAGAAGTTATTGGAAAGATCACTTATATAAAGTGTAAAATAAATAAAATTGCCAGTATCAAAATGTCTTTCACTGTGTCTATAACTGGAAGAGGAGCTTCCTTGACAACTAACTATTCACCAACATTGGATTTACATGGCGACTATGAATGTGGTCTTTTATATTTCTCTACTTTTAATTCTATTCCTAACATTGACGAAAGAAATAACAAATTTTATTATGGTGAAAATGAAATCATCGAAATTCCTGAAGGTTCCTATGAACTTCAAGATATTTGCGATTACATAAAAAGTAATATTAAAAACACCGTATTACAATTGACTTGTAACAACAATACTCTAAAGACAAGTATATTGTGTTCCAAAAATGTTTACTTTAACAAGAGTGATTCACTAGGTCAAATTTTGGGGTTTGGAACTGAAACAATACATGCAAATATAAGGACCGAATCTCAGAATCCGGTCAGTATTTTATCAACAACCATCGTGAGGATTGAATGCGACGTAGTCAGCGGTTCATTTGTAAACGGAAAAGCTAGTCATAATTTATGAATTTGTACCTAATGTACCACCAGGATATCGGATCATTGAAATACCTAAAAATTTAATATATTTTCCTGTAAATAAAAGTTCTATAAGTGCGATTAGCATACGGTTACTAGACGCTGAAAACAAACAGGTTAATTTACGAGGTGAAGAAGTACAACTATATAATATACATCGAAAAAGAAATGATTGATTTCAATAAAAAGCAAGACGCATCATGTACTCGAGCCAGTTCGAAAAGACCACCTCAAAAAGACGCACCGCTTCGACTAAGAAAGAAGTTGACTAAAAGCAATAAGGATTTTTTGAAATTAGTGGGATTGTTAAAATGAATATATTAAATATAGCTCAACCAACGTCAATAGATAAAACAGTTGAAAGTTTTGATCACTCGTACAAACCATATGTAACAAGTTTCAACAAGAATGATGAAATACGAATACCTATCAATCAGCAAGATTTGTATGTGCTGCCCTCACTCAGCACTTTGTATATTGAGGGCAAAGTTAATGTTTATAACAGCCTAAGAGAAAAAGTATCTAGTGTGCGTTTCGTGAATAATCCGGTGTTATTTCTGTTTCAAGATATTCGATATGAGCTAAATGGAGTGGAAATAGACAAAATAAAAAATGCAGGAATCAGCACAACTATTAAATCTTATTTATCATTAAATGAAAACGAATCCAAAAGCGCCAAAGCTTGGGGGTGGTCAACTACAGGTACAACCAATGCTGTGACGGCGGATTTTCTGCGTCTATACCATTGAACAGAATATTGGGTTTTGCAGAAGACTATGAAAAAGTTATAATAAACTGCAAACATGAGTTAGTTTTGTTGAGAAGCAACACAAATCTGAATGCTTTGCAATTAAGTAAAGATGAAACACTTGATGATATTATAATTAATAAAATTGTTTGGCGAGTTCCGCATATTAAAGTATCGGATCGTGAAAGAATTAACTTACTAAAACATTTAGAGAGAGATCGAGCAATCACTTTAGCTTTTCGTAATTGGGATTTATATGAATATCCGCTATTACCAAGAACTCGTAAGCATACTTGGTCTATCAAAACATCTTCACAAATAGAGAAACCTCGATTTGTTATAATTGCCTTACAAACTAATCGGAAACTCGACGCTGAATTATCAATGGCAGAGTTCGATCATTGTCATGTACGTGACGTACGAGTCTTTTTAAATTCGTCATATTATCCCTACGAAGGACTGAATGTTAGTTTTTCAGATGGTAAATTTACTTTATTATACGAACAGTATATAAGATTTCAACAGTCTTATTATGGACGTCGACCAGAGCCGTTGATGAGTCTTAAAGAATTCAGAGACATCGCTCCATTATTCGTCATTGATTGTTCACGTCAGCACGAAACCTTAAAAGGATCTATTGACGTTCGAGTTGAAATTGAAACAGATCAAGAAATACCAGACCAAACGGCTGCATATTGTTTGATTCTGAACGATTGCTTATTTGAATATAAGCCTTTAAGCAATATTGTAAGAAAAATATCATGAACAACGGTACAATAATCGTAGATTTGCAAGGATTTAAAAATAGAAAAAATGAGTTCATAGTAAAAGAATTTGTTATAGTAACTTTAGAGTTTACCAATGTATTTTTAATTAAACCTCCTTATCCATTTTCTACACTAACTGATGAAGAAAAAAAACGTGTACGATGGATAGAAAGAAACAGAGGTTATCAATGGTCTGAAGGACATATAGATTATAGAGAATTTAGCAGAATTATTAAATGTTTCTTAAAAGACAGGAAAATTATTGTAAAAGGCAATGAAAAAGTTAAATGGGTAGAAGATTTATGTGGTCATAATAATATTATAGACATAAGTTATACAGGTATACCAAATTTAAATACGTTAAATGATTTGTATAGTAATAATATGTTCCATTGCTTAACTCATAAAAAAAGATGTGCGTTAAGAAATTCATTGTGTATTAAAAAATGGTGTACGTTAAACGGATACACATTATATGATTTTTGAATCGATTATAAATTTAGTAAAAAAATATGTTTTAAAATTTATATGTGATGGTAAGAATTTTTTAAATAAAATATGATGTATTATGAAAGTTGATTTTATTATGTCTGCAACCGCAAAAAGAATAAACCTTACTACTTGAAAATATATTTTATTAGGAAAACATTTTAGAACACATAAACATTTTTATATTGTCTAGAAGTTATCACCACAAAGTTTTTTAGATATTTTTCTTATAACGGTTTCCGTAAGGTCCATAATTTCATCCATCGGTTCCTGCACCACATACTGAGCACTCAACACTACGTTATCTTCCACATCAACAACGTCAGAGCAGCTATTTGATGAACTTGGAGAATCGTTCACTAAGTCCAAGACGATTATTTTAATCAATTTCATGCCTTTCTGATCTTTAGTGACCACATATGATTTTATAGATTTTCGAGCTCTTTTTCTGGTGGACTGAAGGACATTCCGTTGTCTTCTTTTTCTCTCTCCCGTTCTTGATTCATTAGTTTGTTCTTCCCGACATATTATATTTTGAATTTCTTGCGTGAGGCCTTCGAATGGATCTTGTGCATATTGTGAAAATAAAATATCCGACGAGTTTGACATTATCTGTAATAGGTTATAAAATGCATAAGTTGATATCAATAATTATGACCTTAAAAGAGACATAAAAAGAGAATGATACTTACAATAAAATTACAGTATGGACTGCTTGTCACGAACAACAAGTTATAACTGCATATAATATCAAATAAAGTTAAGATTTTACAAAATTTGCTTATTTAGCATTGCATCATACTTGTTCTCAATACAATACGCGGAAACATATCACATGTGCAAGTGCTATGCTATTTTACTACTTATTCAGCATTGCATCACTTTTAACCTCAATAACAACGCGCATTATAGAGTGTGTTAATAATAAAACACAGTATTCTGTTAAATTGTATTTATTCGGCTAAATAAGATAATCTTAACATAGGTACATTTTACTAAATAATGACTATCCTAAACTAAATTTTCATGTCCCCACGCCCAGGTTCTAATTTTATCGGACAAAATAAAACGTTTGTCATCTTGATTAGATAAAGCTACTTTGTTAACAGTCTGAGTAAAAATCTCATGCTTAATGCATCTAAACAAAATATTTTTTTTCTCAATATTTTGTCCTGAAGCAAAACTGATTTATAATCATCTAAAGTTAAGTCTCTTACTACATTTTTTTTCACACCTTTTGCTTTTTTGATAAATGCGGATTCCGTTTTTATGCAGTATAACTTAGACCTAAGACCTACGAATTCTGTCATAATTACACCTCCTAATTCGTCTTTAAATAAGCCAGGTACTTTTTTGTTTTTTAAAGGCAGATCAAACATATTGTCAGAACTATAGTTACTGGTATCAAAGAAGCTTAAAAAGTGATCTTTTAAATCATGATAAAAATCTTTTGTTTCAATATAATAAACAAAGCTATCAGTATCAGTGTAGCAAAGTTGTATATTATTTCCATAGTAAGGTTTTATGAAAGAATAATGGAATTGATACATATGACTTTTGGAAAGTTCTAAAACAGTAAAGCCAATATAAATTGGCTTATCCAGGATAACCCTTTCAGGTTTCATTTGAACCGCAACTAAATTATTGGAAAAAATGGTAGCGCTGTGAAAATTAGGTCTCGCTATTAATTTGTCTGCTGACATGAACTTTTTTGTCTTGTTAGATTTATCACACCATTTATTAACTAAGCGTACATCGACTCTTTTTTCACTGTCTTCCAATGTTTTTCCAAACACTGAATTATTCATCAACTTAAAAAGGTCTTGCTGAAAAGATGTTGAAGCTTGTTTTCTCAATTCTGTGTTTAAATTGATATATTTAGACAAAAAAGGGCTTTGTTTGAAAATTAAGGCGCGATGAATTTTATTTAAGACAAGACCATTATTAATGCATGTTTTTAAATAAACATAATGAATTACATACTGATATTTAGAATACAGATTAGGACAGAGTTTAGAAGTCTTACCCCCGGGTGGTACAAATTTTTCAGGACAAAAAGGATAATCGTTATGGTTTTTATGCAGCTCTTCGGGATATATTAAGTCGACTTCAAGAATATATCCGAACTCAGCATCATCTGCTACGTTCATAACATTTAACGCATCTAACTCGCATTCGTTTAAAAGTCTAAAATCTGAAACAGGTAGATACTGACACATACTATAGCCATACAAATTATTACAATCAATGTAAACTAGAAAAGAATCCGGTTTTGTGAAATCATATTCTGACATATATTTATTGTTTGCATGAGCATATCGCGTCGAGCACATACAAATACCTCCTCGTATCCCTTTCTGAATAAAACGTATTATTTCTAAGTCAGTTAATAATTCTAACTGAATGCCGGTCTTAAGTAACATAGCATCGAATGAAAGACTTGGAGCTGTTAAGTAAAAAGCAGGATCTAATTGATAGTTCAATTTGCAAATATCACGAAAATTTTCAAATACATCAGTCAATAGCAATACATCGGTTTTTAAATAAAGGTCTGTGTAACCACCCATATCTTGAATTCTAAATGTAGACCAAACATTCTGAGCATGAGCATAGTCTTTGTCACTTATATGTTCATCAGTTAAAGAATTATAGAAACCGTTTTTGGGTGGAAGTCGTGTCTCCGAAAATGCCTTCCAATGTGTCATATGATCATATGGATATACTCCTTTGCGTGTTAATAATTTAAATTGAGTTACGTTTGGGAAAAATTGTTTTAAATGCTTAAAATCTGTTTTATCTAACCCACTCGCTAATTTTTCCAAACTGGTTCCTAAAAATTGAAATGAATCAACAAATCGTATTTGAGCATATTTTTCGTTCTTTAACTGTAAAAATTTTGTAAATGATACATAATTTTCTTTATTTTTAGGTATGACTTTAACAGGTCCTAAACTTTCAGCTAATTCTTTGATAAACAGATGACAATCATAGCCGGCTAGGTTATGAAAAAAAACAGGAACTAATTTAGGAACGGTAAATCGTAAGTTACAGTATTGATGCGCAGCACCTCGATAACGTCCTGTGAGATGACAATGATCCCTCACTTTATCAAAGAATAATAGCTGATTACAAATGTGACAAACGTTACTACGCGCATAAGCCTCTGCGTCATTTTCATTGAATTCCATAGGCATTTCATCGCCTAAGATGTCATAAATCTTTCTAACGTCAAAATACAGCGTATCGAGAAATTTTTGGACGCAGTCTTTTCCTCGATACTGTACAAAAGAATTCAGAGTGGTATCAAAAGAGCACACAATATGATAAGCAAAAGCTGCTGGAATGTGGTGTTGACGCTGAGAAGTAAAACTTAATGTAGGATCATTCTCACAGCCTTCGAACGGTACAAGAAGAGTTTCAAAGTCGGCATAGACCACAAAAGGAACGTCTTGCTTCCGTTCGAAATTTTTGAATTGTAAATAAGTGCCTTTTTCAGGCAGTACTGTACAAACACCGCTGCATGTATGATTATTAAGGTTAACTTCAGAAGTAAAAAATAGCAAGCAATCATCACAAAAATATAGTTTCTTATGATTTTTCGTGATCTGACTTCTTACGAGGCGAGAAAGATTTTTTATCAAAACAAAGTGACATAGAACACTATTTTCAACTAGAAGTAAGTTAATTTTAGTTCTAGTTTTGGATTTGTATGCAGACTTATAAATGGGACCTACAACTATGTGCTTATTCTTTAATGAATATACATTGACACTTAAATTTGGATTGTTTTGTTCAAATTTCGCGATATCTGAAAACGTTACTGGGAAAGAGATGTTGTCGGTGTTTAGGACCTGTTCAAAGTGCGGATACGACGACGTGCGATCAGCGTTCTTTTTAGCTGGGTATAATGCAGCAACAACGCTCCACAAAAAACAATAATCATCTTTTTTTTAATATTAATACATGCCTTTTTTTTTTTATTGTTAGTGGCAAATCTATATAAGTTGAACCAGACCCTCTCAGAGGATCATATCTGTTAATGTTAACTTCTAAGGAAACATTACTTAAAAATGTCCATCCACTATCGCGATCTTCAAATTCTTCCACTTTGTTCTTAATAGTACTTACAAGTAATTCAAACAACTTGTTATAATCAAAATTGCGATGAATCGTAAAATTTTTTGTTACAAATGATTTAATATCATTTATCTCGTTCTTGAATAAAAGAAAATTAGCAAAATATTCAAAATTTACTTTTAAACATACATGCTTTTTTAGAGACATTTGCAAAAGATTATTAACTTTTGAAAATATACTACGCAAGAACGAATCAGGTAACGAGCATCGGTACTCATCTGCAGGGACAACTCTGTATGTAACGATGCGACCTCTGAAAGCACTCGCGAGTTCAAACACACCGTTTTCGTTGTGCGCCTGCGACGGCGCTGCGCAACTGCGCTTGTGCACGTTACTTCTCAGGTGTCCTACCCATTGTCTGCTACCTACTTGTATCGAACACTCGGGACAGAAAGGCATCGTTGCACTTCAGAAAAACAAACTATTAAACTTGTTACCTCAACACTAAACTGTGGTCTTATTCGTTAGTTACTTAATTAATAGAATGTTGACCGTACCTTATCGTTACTTAAGCTACAACCATAACTCAACTTGGACTTTACCTGGACGTGGCCTTAAAAAACTAGATTAAATATATAACCTATTGTAAGCAATATTTACTTGTATAAAAGTATTTATTTAAAATTTATTTTATTACTATAAAATACAGGCTTATCTCTAAAAAGTAACTTTGAACGCTTTATAAACTTTTGTAAGCATTCCCACTCAGGCTGCTCTGGCTCAAGCTGCACCTTCAGTGTGACGAGCGCCTTGGTGTACCGCTGATCGGGCGGCACGTTCAACGCGTCGTCGGTGCTGTACACGCGCGTCTCCACGTAATAGCGACCGTCTAGCTGACTGCGTCGCAGGAGCGTGCCGTGTGCGGTCTTGCAGGCGAGGCTGCTGTCGACGCGTTTGACTTCCGCGCGTGCGCGTGTCACACGCTCAGCTGCTATGTCTTCGTCGTCGTCCGACACCAACCCGAACAAATTTGATATTTCAATTGAGCTCGCCTTGGCCTTTTTAGACGAGTTTGATCTGTAAACAACAAAATTAATTAAATTACCAATACAAAAAAAAATTATATGTAACACACTCACACCAATTAGCCTAGCTTAAAGTCGCTCTGTAAGGCTTGTCTTATAGGATCTAGGGTAACGGATAGACATACATATATTATACATAGATAAATATTTTGATAGACGTAATAAATTAACAACCACGACTAAGACATACATATTCATGTTCATCACACAAGCGTCTGCCCTCATTGGGAACCGAACCCGGGACCTCAGAGATAGCACCGGCGTTTCTAACACCTCGGCTATGGAGACCGTTCTCCTGCGTTAGAACTCTACTTTATTTTTCAAATAAATAACTCATATCTCACCTAATAGTTTCGCGAGTGACCTGCTTTCTCTTTGTCTTAGGCTTTTGTGCTGGCTCGAAGATTTCTTGCTCGGAGTCAGACCTGAAAAGTTAAATTTTAATATGTTAGTCTCCTAGCTAACACTGATCAGCAAACAGCATACTACTATCACGCGAAATTGTTAAGTACTTCAAACTATTTAATTAATGGTGAACTCTCAGCATACTTTAATAAATAGTTAATGTAGCATTATCTCATAAAAACTTCACTAACAATTATAAGACATAATAACTACTATGACAACAACATTTTATAAACGTTACCTTGTTTTATCTCGCGATGTTGATTTAGTATTGCCGGTGTTGGGTTTGGTCTTCTGAACTGTTTGGATTTCAAACTCGGAGTCAGACCTGAAAGTGAATGCAAATTGAAACATGAAAATCACGTTTCTATATACACCTCGAGCGAGACAATACACACTTAGGCCCGTATTAATAATCGTATCTAAGTTTGAGATCGATCTCAAGTAGCTGTTTTTGACAGATGTTCCTTACTTTTAAACGTCAAACCAGCTACTTGAGATCGATCTTAAGCTTGAATTGCGTTTATTAATACGGGCCTTAGGTACACTGATCCCTCATTGTAAATGTGAGGAAAATAGTAATTACAACCAACTATCAGTATGCTTCTTAATGTACTTACATAATGAACACTCACAAGTAAAGTACTGTACGGTCGAAGATCTGGGAGCTGGTGCTGGCTGAGGAGGATTCTCGATCAGAATGATGGCACAGCTGTAGCTAGTTCCTTGCTTCGGAGCACTTTGAAGAACAGAATGAACCACTGCTCGAAAATCGCGCGTTATATAGGAATTTTTTGAAAATTCAACAATTTTTGTCAGGGTTGTCACAAATGCAATTGTCGATTTTTGAAACCTGAATATGTAAGGACAGGTCACAAAACAATTAGTATGAATATATATTTATATCCAAATAGGAATCAATCTATATAAAAATTAAATGCCGGTCAACAGGTCTTAACTTTAAATCTAATACAAATATAGCAATACGAAGTGATGAGCTGCTGTTGTTGTTGACTGTATCTCGAAAAAATTACCTGAATGTTGTTTTACTGAAACTACGTCAGTGAAAAACGTAATTATGTCGTATAAAAATAGTAGTTTATAAGTATTTTGTTTCTATTATTTTGTATAAGTTTGATATTTCTATAACGTCGTATAATGTCATCAATAAATTAAATATATGTATGTCTATCCGTTACCCTAGATTCAATAACACAAGCCTTACAGAGCTTACTTTGGGCTAAGCTAATTGGTGTGAGTGGTCGACATATTTATTTATTTATTTATACCTAAATGTTTTACATGTTAGTAGTTCTTAAACTGATTGATTCCTAATGCTAAATAACAAAATTGAAGTGTCTGTAATGTCAAAATAACTGGATTTTACTAAATGTACATGAATGTATACCAATAATAAAAATCACATTTTAATAAAGTTTGTTTGTCTGTCTGATTGTTCTCGCTAATCTCCAAAACCAGTGAATTGATTAAAACGAGACTTACAAGAATAGGTAGCTAATTCTATAAGGGATAACATAGATTTCTTTTTCCTTTCACTTTTTTGCCTTTTTCATGTGGACGAAGTCGCAGACACATCTAGTCATTCACCAAAATCTTGTTGTCAATATCTCACTAATCTTACTTGTCACTCGTGACAACCCTATCGAGAGTTGCATGCTAGACAGTTTTCGCCGCTGTGCTGTGTCAGCCGTGTGCAGTAACCTTCGTAATTCCGTAAATGACATGATATTGCTTAATAAACTCAATTTTCTTGGTAAAAACTTTCCATTCGATATTTAAATAATTGTGTTGTAATGAAACGAAATTATTAGATTTCGAAATTATGTGAATAAGATATATAATATAAACAAGTATTTTACTAAGAGGGCATTTGTCCCTAAATAGTTTTAAAAAATGCAGTAATATCCTTATAACGGTATTTTAATTAACTTTACAGTGTTTTTAAAATTTTATATTTATTTATGTTTCAGTGTTATAAAACAAACTAAAAAAATAATGAAAACATTATAGCCAATAATACATCAACCCACCATAAACATTTAATTTGGTCTCCGTTTATGAATATAATAATTGATATTGAAAAATTAGTTGCTAAGTTTATTATTGTATAAATGACCAACTGCCTATACCTGGCTAAAATGTGCATACGCTCATCATCCTGATAGTTATTTCTTTACGTGTTTTATGTTAAACCTTATATTTGATTAAAACAGTAAGTAGGCATGACTCCTACTCGGTGGATAGGCGACCTGCTTAAAGTTGAAGGAAGGAAAGGATTCATAGGGAGGCCTATGTTATCTAAGCATGCAGAAGACTTCTAATGGTTATTGAGGATGTTGATAATTAATTCTAATTGTCCATATCCATTAATTTAACTTACATATATTAATAGTTACGATCTATGAACTCAATATGGTATGCAATAAACTGTTGAGCTGAACTGAATATATTAATATCTAGTTAATGCTTATTATTTAAACCAAATTTTCAGGATGTACAATATACTAGTAAATATTGTACAGTGTTTGTGTATGAAACACATGAAGTGTCTATTTGTTAGCGAAATTTTATATTTTTTCATTGGAATTTTTTGCGCAGATAAACGTAGCCTATTGTTAATCCAGTTTGTCAGTTGACTCCAAACTATCTTTTGAAAATCCATTCAGGAATTTATGCATGAAAGAGTAACAAACATCCATCCACACCTATGAACTTTCACGTTTATAGGATTAAATATTTACTGTAAATTATAGTTTCGTCATATAAAGTAAGGAGATGTATATATTTAGCGCAAGAGCAGTAATATTAAAATATAATTTCATCATAACGTTTGACTGGTCGTGCGCTAATACTAGTAGGTTAAGACTAGAAAAACCGTAAATGTAACATTTTTTAGATTTAGGATTGTATTAGAAAGTACCTAGGTATCTAATTGATAAAATAAATTATCAGTTTTACCTATTCGAAATTATTATAGACAGATATCAAACCATCCTGATAAAAGTTCAGTTATAATCATGTAAAGCCATGTGTGAGCTGTATTCAAATATAAGCAATACCCACTTAATCTCGTTATTAACATCACTTTATGTACTTCACCAGTTCGCAGTTGCGTTCAATTCATTTGAACACTTTGTTCTCTGTTAAAAAGTTGGCCAGAAGATATCACTTTTGCGATAAGACTATTGAAATTATACATTATCGCTTTGTAAAACTTCTGTAACTGTACAGATTTTGTGTCGGGTTAGAAAGTGCATCTTGCTTTATCACTTCGCTTCCCAGGGTGTGATTTGCATAAAAAAAGATAACCATTCCAAAACATCTTTTTGAATGAGGAATTTTTACTCAACCTGTCTGACGCCATCATTTTTGGACATACCAATCGTCTAAGACAATCTGTTTTCGCAACAAGTGTTAGTTAAACAAATCTATATTATTAATTGCAATATTCAAATAATGCAATATACAAAACAAGTGTTGCGACAGCACATGGAACGCGGCAAGCATTTTCCGAATTTGCTGACCATAACTTACCTAACCACCTTCCTCGAAAACAAATAATTTGCTGATAGCAAATAATTGCAATCGTACATCGTCATTATCTGCATTAAATAGCGATATGTTTTACAACCGATTCAGACCTGAATTGAATCTAATCTGATAAGTTATTAACAAGAAGTTGCTACCATATTTTATTGTTACTTCTATATCACATTCAATTGTGTTCACGATTGAACGAGATATAGAAGGAACATGTTCCTTCTAGCTCGAGTGAAATCGTGTTCACAATTGAACGTGAGCTAGAAGGAACAATAACACACTACTGATAGGACTGGTGTTTTACATAATAATCCTTAACGGACATTTATAGAACTCGTTGAGAGCACGCTCAGTGTTATCTCCTCAGAATTACTGAAACTGCACCGTTTCATGTTCGTCGCGTATTCACCTCACGCGCACCTCACTCTTAGCCGAAACTTCTGGAAGCCCCGTCTACATGCTAAGTTCGCACAAGTACCACGCTCTCGCGAACTTCAGACGGTATTAGTTTTGTTAGGCGTTGTTTTTTAGTTCATTTCCTTGGTGGAAGTTTTGTAAGTATTTAGGTAAATTAAAATGTTATAATTATTATTAAATACAAGCTGCTGCCGGGGACTGCTTCTGCACAGATGGTTCTTTTCCCAATTACATAAAACTTATATTTAATACAATTCCTACAATCCCTAATTATAATAGAAAACGCAAAAGTTTGTAAGTAAGGATAATAATATAAGTATAAATTATAGCCAATGTGTTATTCTGATATATAAGATAGTTATTGCTTGTTTACATACATATATGTCACGCCTTGTTCCCAATGGGGTAGGCAGAGACCACCTCTCTCCACTTGCTACGATCCTGGTACACTTCTCTTGCTTCCTCCACTTTCATCCGCGTCTTCATGCATGCTCGTCAGTTGCGAGTATATATAATATTGTATAGTGATATTGCTTATTTATATTGCTATATTAGTTTGACTGCCTTATACAAAAGCATCGGGTAGGTTTGCTGATAGGTCTTACTAACAAATAGTTATATAAGTATTCAAATTATTACTACCTAACACAAAATGTATGGACTTTGTCTTATTATGATAGCTTAAAATCGCGCGTCTTAATAAGACACGGTCCTTTATAAGGCGTACGCGGGAATACAAATTCACCTTATCAGTCCATATTGGCAGAGGACACGTAGACCACGACATGTCCTAAGCGACCCCCTAATCAATTAACGTAGGACCTTCTAGACCTGCAAGCAGCGGCGTCTGCGCCGTCGCCTCCTTTGTCTCCCCCTATTCGGCAGCCTTCTGCTTAGCCACGTGTAGGTTCTCGTCAATACAGACCGGTCCCACTTTGGAGACTCGTGCCTTCTTCTAGCGCTTATGCCCTCACCACGGGGCAGTGCTAACCGTACCTCTCCTGAGGCGCGGCTCCCTTCCATACAAGCCAGTAGGGTCATTAGGACCAAAGGCTTAGGCTGAGTTTAGTCGGTAGGTCTGGTGGGTCGAGCCGCCTCGATTCACCAGGAGTCCGACATAATCAACGCATCCCTGCTTGCCTGTTGCGTTGGTATCCATGACGGATTCGCAGCCTCCTCTCCTGAGGAAAAAAAATACAGATTCAACGCGTAGAGGCCATTTAAGCGAAATATAATGAAATTGTGCGTGGAGTGTACCAACTGGGTCTAATTTCCATCTGCATCATGAAAAATGCAGCTAACGACTACACCCAGTTAGATGCACTGAAACTATTGTCACTAGTGGTCAAAAAGTTTGTGGGCTATTGCATTTTGATTTCGGTGGTAATGAGAACCGAACTATGGAAGAGACTCCGGTCACCTGCCTCCTCAAAGCCTCCTAATTGATTTTAAATATGGCAGGTGGTGACTCGCTACTCACTAAATGTGTAGAGCCGCCGTCGGCGTTATGACATTATTACACATCCACCCTTCGAGCATATGCTCTTGCAACTCCACTCAGGTAAGACAGAGGCGGGTGACATACCCCCCTGAAGCACATCGGTACCCTAGGCGACGCAACTCACTGATAGCTCACCACAAGCTGCCCTGAGGGAGACTGACTGCACTGATGGGGCATTTGTGGCAGTCAAGGGCCATTAAATGCCCCATCAGCGACGATGGCGTCGTCACTTCCCTACACACTTATTATTATGTTATAAGCAATTATATTGTAAAGTTTCATTTAAATCTATGCAGTGATTTTTACGTGAAATAGTTACAAACATAAATACTAACAAACTTTCGCGTTTATGATATTACTAGGGTATACATATTTTTATTATAAGCGGTTATAAGGATTTATCGATCTTAAGGCAGATCTATAGATATAAGTAATGCTAAATTGACTTCAATAAAAGGTTATCAATTCAATTGGACTGATACTTTAATTATCCATTTGAACCCATATTAATTTGGCCCAGTTCCAAGAACCATAACAAAACCATATAAGTCACAGATTTACATTATTAAGTAATTGCACTTCAGATTTATTAAAAATCAAAAATATTTTTAAGCAATAAACCGACTTAAAAAAATACTTCAAAACAAATTAATTTTTTTTTCATTAAATACTTACTCGTATATATATTTAAATAAATACTACAATATACGTAACAAGAGACACCAACCTTAAAATAATATTGCCGTTCCAACATTTAAGCTTCAAAAACAATTGTTTTTGTTGCAGAAATGTTAAGTATGATCACAACTTTATGTATTCTTGTAATGGAAAATATCTTCAAATTGTTGTAGAGAGAGAAACAAAATGTATACACTGTTTAAAGGTCCAGAATTAACTTTTTTTTTATAGGATAGGGCAGCAAACGAGCAAATGAATCACCTGATGGTACTTAAGCGATAACTGCTGCCCATGGACACCCGCAACACCAGAGGAGTTACAGATGTTGCCGGCCTTTTAAAAGGGAATAAGGGGGGAAAGAGGGATTGGGCCTCCGGTACCCTCACTCACTCGGCGAAACACCCGGTTTTCTGTGAGGCCGTGGTATTACTCCTGTCGAGCCGGCCTAATTCGTGCCGAAGCATGGCTCTCCCACGGTGAAAACTACTTATTGGTATATATAATGAAGCTAGATGTAGTCCTTTTTTTTTGGTCCCCTGAGGAAAATGCATTAAATTTCATACCCCGGCTGTGGCGAGCCGGCGGTTATGAGGGGCTCCCCTCCCCAGAAGGGGGAGGCCTACCCACTAAAAACCTCAGGGATGGCCTTCCTCAGGCATGTATAACTCCCGGGAATGCCAAGCGACATCCGGGAACCCCTAGCCTCCGCTCCTCTGCTGATACAGGGAAACCCTCCTCGGGGGAGGCTACAATACCTCCCCCGATCTCCACCACTGACGACGCCCCTGGCCACGAAAGCCACATATCTAACATTTGACTAATAGTTAATTGAAATAAATTATTAAGAATTACTCAATGCTTTATTCCTAAAACCAACCTAGGATATACTGTATTCGAGTGGTAAAAGCCTGAAAAAATTGATCCATTTTCTGAAATACTTACATTTACCGGTAAATCCTAAACTTACTCACTAATCTTAAGATTTACCGTAGTTTGAACTTTTACAGTAACTTACATACTTTATTATTTCTAATTTCGCGAATAAATGTGAGAAAATCTTTGCAAATCGTACATTGGTAGAGTACACGTCTTCCGGCCTTGCCGAGATATGAAACTTGTCCAGTCCGGAACATGTATCAACTTTCTTGGCTTATAATGGACGTTGTTACGAGTAAGTCTCGAGTTCACGCCTAGAAATTGTTACGACGACTTGTAGCGGTGCAAACTTTTGAATGGGAATTTGAATTTGTTGGACCGCTCCACTTTGACTTCCTCCCTGATTAAATAATCATCTTTAGCCGTAAGGAGTTATCGTTTTGAAGATTCGGTATTTTCGTTGATGTAATACTAATGTTATTTTATTACATCATTACTAAAATTTCCATCATTTTTATTTGCGCTAGTGCGACGGTTCTCTGTTTTGCAGGCTAAACGAATCGTTTGTTTTTCGCTTGAAAGGTATCGTTAGATTCGTTTAAAAATGTTTTTTTTTTCTCAGGTGAGGAAGACTGGGAATCCGTCACAAGGAGCACGAAACGTGCCCAGGATACCCCCGCAACGGCAAGTGACACGGAGGTTATGTCGGACTCTACAACAGCCAGAGCAGTCTGACCACGTGACCTACCGACTAAACTCAGCCCGTGCCTAAGTTCCAAGAACCATATAGGCAAATCGTGAGGGCGAGAAAATAATACATATATCAATATTTCTACCCGGGGTTTGGGGTTCATCCTGCCACACAGCAATCTGCTTTTCGTTTTTCAAAATTTATCTGTACATTTGTTTGCGCTCCTACGGTCAAGAAGAACGTCGTGAGGTAACCTGCAAAGAAATTGCGGAGAAAATTTAGTCAACCAATCACTACTGTACTGGCAATGGGCCAGTTTTTTTTTAGATGGACCTATGCTGAAGCCTCAGATGGCTATGTTCAGTTTTGAAATGAGTGTGTTTGTGGAAGGTGCACGAACAGAAGGTTCGACACCTTGCCTGCTAACCACACCGGCGACCGTTCCGGAGTCGTTAGGGTCGAAACTAGGGTCTAGTCGACGCAACTTGAGCGCGCTGTCTAGTGGCTTGAACGTTCAAGATCGCCGTGTACCGGGTATATGTGGCTCGGGTCGTCGCGCTCGCCGACGAGCGCGGTGTGTGAGCAAGATACGTGGGTGTGTGGCGTGAGGGACGACGCGGTTGGTGGCCTGTGGAAGGGATTCGTTTGCGCGGGTGATGGGGGGACTGGGCCAGCGTGGTTGAATAACTCCTAATATCCCTCACATAATTTAAAGTAGACCCATGTCTTTTTTTTCCCACGGGAGGAGGCAGTGAATCCTCATAAGGGGTGCGCTACTTTTGTAGTCTTCTTAATACCCCTTGGTGCTCGGACGACCTTACACCGGATACCACCCATGCCCGGTCTACGGCGGGTGGTTATGTTGGATCCTGGCAGAAGGCCAGCCTACCAACTAAACACTGCCTAATGCCTTTGGCCAGGCAGAATGCCTGTAGCTCTATCGGCCTTAACTGATAGCGCTCGCCCTCTCAGAGGAGGGGAAAATTTCAGAGCAGAACGACTATAACCCAAAAAATAACACTTTTCGTAAACACGACATTTAAATTAACCAAAAATTGTGATCATAATAAATTTGTGATGCGTTATTCACCCTTAATATGAAGTCGTGAGCGTTCTACATACTATGCACATTTGACCTACATCGCTGTCCCTGTGGAAATATTGGTTAGTGGCGTGTCATATTATCGATTCAGTGTAACTTGTGAAATTAATATCTTTGCATTAGTAATGATAAAAAATTAATTATGGATTAATTGTAGTATAAAACAGTAAATCCACTGAGACCATTACGTACCTTAAGTATCTCATACTACATTATATTTATCTATTAAGGTATAAATCGGTTGGGGTGCAAAATCAGATAACCTTCTCGTAGTGCACTTTGGGTAACGTCTTTTTGAGTCTGACAGAGGGCCGCTTCTAGCTGCCAGTGGTGGACGGGCGAAATCCTCCTTCATCTTTAAGAGCTCAGAGAGAGTTTGTAGCTGAAGGGACCCATCTTGGGTCGAAGGATATCCTGATGTATCCGACAGCCACCTTCGCTATACGCCGACGGGGTCGTGTTAGTTGTCCGGAAGGGTTCCCATGGCCTCGTCATGACGCGCTTGCGCCCAGGTGCAAGGGGATCGCTGAGGTTTCTAGTGGGGAGGCCTCCCGATATTCAAATTACAGTATAAGGTTATTTATTTTATAAGGTTATTAATATTGTACATTACAGAATATAACTATCAATCAATACATAGTATAAAACAAAGTCGCTTTCGCTGTATGTCCGTATGTATGCTTAGATCTTTAAAACTACGCAACGGATTTTGACGCGGTTTTTAATAGATAGAGTGATTCTTAAGGAAGGTTTGTATGTATAATAAATGCATAATATAGTAGAGAAACACTGATAAATTTAATGGTTTCTAATGTGATGTCGTAAATAAGCACGTTTTTTTGCGCTTATATTGCAAACGCTGGCTGAACCCTACGAGATAGACCAAAATAATGTACTACAGTATTGTTCACCTTAAAAAGTTCAACAAAAAAGCCCGCGATGGTATATGTCTATCTTTTAGGGATAACCTACTATAACCATTTAATTACTTTTATTTATATAAACATTGCACCCGTGCGAAGCCGGGGCGGGTCGCTAGTATATAATATAATATAAGTGTGTATATATATATATATAATATATATATATATATATATATATATTATATATATACACTGCATATAAGTTAGACTACCTATAAATGCTTAAAAAGTGAGATTTGTCTTTTTTACTTGTTATTATGTCTCTGGTTAAATTTAACGTTGCCATAATTTGATGTTCCGACTAGTGCTTTGTCCGTCTTGTTAGTACTCTCTCCCAAAAATTCAAACAGATGTTAGCTGTTTTTTTCCGTTACGTATTTTTTTTATATAGAATAGGGCAGCAAACACACTGTGGTGGACTGCCTAGCGTCTAGATGAATGACTGTTGATGATGATGAATGTTGTGTCGCGTAGAACGGTGACGGAAACTAGCAGTAGGAATTAATTAACGTATACATAATCAAGTTTATAATTCTTTCAATTTTAAATTGTGCTGCCTATGTTTTATAAATATTATTTCGATTTTGATTTTCTGTATTTGTTCAAAAACCTATTTCTATTAAGAACTTGCAATTTATCATTTAATCATTACATTTGTCTAAAAAAATTTGTCACGTTTAAGGTTTTATTGCAGCTGTGTTTATGAGCTTAGTAAATAATGGAAAAGTCTTTCATACCAAAGATGGTGTGAGCGTCCCAAACATGGTGGAAATTTTACTCCTATATAGAGCGGACAAAGTTATTATTTTTTGAAACATTCATGTTGCCACCAGCGCTGGTCTCGGGAGAAATAACCCGAGTGCTCGACTCAATGGAGCCGCGACTTTATCTGAGCTTTTAACTTCACCAGAAACTCGATAAATTGTACGTGATTTAGTGATGGTTTTGTAGTTTGGTCTTATGTTATTTGATGATAAGAAACGATAAGGCTAAAACCGGACGCGAGCTTTACCTAGATTTATATACAGAGGGCGTACTCTTAAAAACGATATTCGATATATCGTGGACTTCGTCGTGTCGTATCCTACTCTTAGTTACTATCGTTTAAAACATTTCAACGGACGATCGAACGAACGATATTAATTTTGACATAAGAAAGCTCAAATGACAACGATGAATTGAATTTGATAGACGAACATTCGCAAAATTTACGTCACGCCCACTGGACTTATATACAGCTTAGGTAATAGCAATCTTACCTTTATATTTACAATGTTATTAATAGTGTTTTATGGCGGCAACAGTTCGTACTACTGTGGTGGGTAATAAGATAAAGAATTAAGGTAAACTCAATAGCTCTACTACCTACTAAGGTAAGGAATATCAAACAATTTCTCTTGCCCTGTTTCCAATGTTATTTTGGGTCGGCGCAGCATGTTTTTTTCTTCCACTCTCCTCTATCACTCTATATTTCGATACTCACTCCCTTCTTCATCATTCAGACAGTCCATCCATCTTAGACTGGCCGGCGTTTTACCGGCCGATCTCGAGGTAATCCGTGCAGTTATGCTAGGTGGAGTACGTGAAGTCCGCGTTACCAGGGAGGAGCCTCGGAGTGTGCGACTCGCAACATCTAAGTCTTCTCTTGTCTCTTGGCAGGAGCGATAGGACACATCGGATAAGAAGAGGGAGACATCGATTCTTTCCGAACGAGGCGGGTCGGCTCAAGCAACCTGGGTCGAACTGGACTATGAAACCTCACAACTTCTGACGGGTCACAGCTATTTTAACGGAAGGCTTTTGTTGGTGGAATGTAGTAGTTGTCCTTATGGGGAGGGCGAGGATAAGAACCTACACCACGAATTGTGGGATTGTAGGCTGTATAGTGACGCGCATAGGGACTTTTCAGACAAGGTGAAAGCAATCGAAGTGGGTCCGATTTACTACTGCGACCTTGTGGGGACGGAAGCGGACTTCCTGCGACAACGGAACATCGTGCATCAGTAGCATAACGTAAGGAGTGGGATTAATGATAGAGACGAAGACAGAAGAGGGCAGCCGCCCTAAGAATTTGAAGAAAGATGAAGTCAGCGGTACAGCAACGGTGGGCAGACGACGACCGCGGGGAGAACCGATGGCGTTCTTGTGTTTGTCCACCCTAGAATAGAGAGTGGGACGCAGTGTCAATGAAGACAAACGTAAAGAATTACTTGGGAGTCAGGAAATGTGCGCGGCAGAGTGCATGCAAGTTAAGCGCGCATCTCCCGCTGTTTCGGCCCGTAAAACCAGAACGTAGGAGGTTGGAGGGTCAGTCCATCCAGCTTTTCTTCGGTCTTCCTCCCCCTTCACACGAATCCACTTTCATTTCCATAACTTTCAATATCAAACAGTACCACACACAGAACAGTGATAAGGACATACATTTAACAATGTACAAAAAAAAATTTTTTCGTTCGATAGCCTCTTTAATGTATTACCATTTTTATTCTTAATCTTGTTTATCTGTTTCTATCAAAAATTACAGACTTACCGTCATTACGAATATATGTAAAACTTAAAACTCGTCGTCAAAAAAATAAATTACAGTTTTGGAGAAGTAATGCAGTAAAAACGGTTTTTTGGAATCAGGTAAAGCAGGATTCAAACGTTGAATGCTGAACGTAATTTAGTTTTCAAAAAAACTCGCATCAGGAAATACATATTTTCAGCGAATTAAATAGAAACTAACTTTCTATTCCAACATTTAGGCTCCAAAAAATCACTTCTTTATTCAAGGCGAAATTTTTATCGTGTCACAAGAAAGTTTTAAAAAGTGAAAATAATCTGCCTTGTAAAATAACAAAAACTGGAATAAGCACACATCGTATATCAAATACAAAACGCAACGGATTTATATACGGTTTTTTTTTTTATAAATAACATGATTGAAGAGAAAGTTTTCTATGTGTAATAACATCGATTGAATAGTGGAGAAATACAATTACTTTGGAGAATTCTAATGTGATGTCGTAAATAATTATATTTTTTCCGCTTCCATTGCAAATACAGAGCGTCGGTGGCGCTGTGGTCTCGGTTCTGGTTTGTGCACCGCATAGAATCAGGAGGCCTGCGATCTAATCCCCACCGTGTACCAATGTGGTTTTCGTTCCAAATTTCATATGTACATTTATTTATCCGACGCTCCTACGGTGAAGGAAAACACGTGAGGAAACCTGCGTACATCTGCAAAGCGATTCAAAGGTGTGCGTGAAAATAAAATCAAGCCCCTACTAGAAATAACGGTTTATTTATTTAAAGCAATGGAATACTAGCGTGACTTCTATGACTCGTACTCTTCCCGACTGACTGAATACTGTCGCTGACCAAGTCAAACCTAATTATTACATTTTACAATCAAATGTGCAACTGTGTTCCGCCACGTGGCTCACTGTGCTGCCATCTATTGGATAACGTCACAAACAGAAAAGAGACAGTAGTCAAATCTGCAATCTATTATCATGGTATAACCTCAAATTTGAGAAGTAGAATTGCATATTTACATTACAATGACTGCGTATAATAATTAAGGTTTTAACATAACATTCCAAGACAAATTACGAAACCTTTTAATTTGAACTTGTTTCTATTTTGTGTGTAAGAATTATTATAAAAGATTGTATAAAATATAAAGTGTAGAAGATACGAAAAAGCCTACAGAGGGTATAAAAGCGAGTGCAAACTATTGACTCGGGCATTGCTGTCCGATATTTTTGCGTTTCATCGCTGACGAAAAACAGATGGCGTTACGTGTGCTATGTAGCGTTCGAGCGATAGCAATCGAAATTATCCGAGCGCTTCGTGGCGACCGCATTCTCTGCATCGCCCCTCTCCTGAGGGGCGGTCGCCCTCACGATTTGCCTATATGGTTTCTAGAACCTAGGCCAGGCTGAGTTTAGTCGGTAGGTCACGTGGCTGGACCGTTCCGGTCGCGTGGAGTCCGACATAACCTCTGTGACACTTGCCGTTGCGGGGGTATCCTGGGTACGTTTCTTGCTCCTTGTGAGGATTCTCAGCCTTCCTCTCCTGAGGAAAAAAAAATAAAAAACGACCGCATTCTCATTTACTTAGTCGACGAGACGACATGTTTTTCAAATTACCCTCTATAGCTCTCTATTAAATATTAGTTGAGTTTATTTTGTATAAATTAATTGAGAGCCTTAAGCATCTAGTGTTTTGTAAAAAGTTACGTCATTCTCTTAATAATAGCGTGGATCTTCTTATATGTGAGAGAACAGATTAATAACAAATAAATGCTAAGTTAATTATTTACCTTTATCGATATCAATATTCCAATTAATAAACTGAATTAAATAAATAATACATTTTATGTATACATAATTGATTGATTGATGATGCAACCGATTGATTTAAATAATGCTATAATTGATACGAGTTTAATAATATTAATAGATAAGTACATTTTTAGAAAACGCCTTGAAAGTGGAGGAAGCAAGAGAAGTGTGCCAGGATCGCAGCAAGTGGAGAGAGGTGGTCTCTGCCTACCCCATTGGGAACAAGGCGTGACATATATGTATGTCTTTTCTTTTATTACCGAAATCTGTTGTCTGTTGTTTGAAGGTTGTATTACACTACAGCGAACGGCGATGTGAAGTCACTAGAGTAATATAGATCGAACCACAAGTAACTTTTAAAAATACAATTATAAAGTCCGACGAGAATCAAAGCCTACCCAGGCTTGAGATCCGATCGCTCTCCAGCCTCTGGATGACGGATACAATCTTTGAACAGTATTTTAATTGGATTCTCTGATTCATCTGTTCCATCAATCCCCGTGATTGATGGGGACAGAAGAAAAATTTGAAATTGTCACAGCTGTTACGCGACGCCGATGTTTCTTGCAAACTTTTCCGATGAGGGTAGATTATATTTTCAGTTGAGCCTGTTTTGTCAAAGGTCGGGAGATGAAAGAATTTGATTAGGCACTGATGACTGTATCGCAATAATAATACAATAGTGTATCAACTCAAAATCGAACATTTTTTAGAATCAACAAAAAACTTATTACTCACTTCATGTAATAGTTGCAAATTGAATAACTGTCGCATAAGTTTTTTTAATTTATCCTTATTCTATTTTTGCACTAATCGAACGACAGTCTTGATCACGCGTGACGAATCAAATTTTGCGTGTGTTTATAGTATTATGTCAAGTACGACGTTTTGAGTTGATACACTATTGTATTATTAGTGCGATATATGATCTTAGATATTGCGTTTAAATTTATTTTGTTTTTACATACATACATACATACACTCACGCCTTTTTCCCATGGGGGTAGGCAGAGATTACGTCTTTCCACTTGCTACGGTCTTTACATATCTCTTTCGCTTCATCTACTTTCATAACATTCCTCATACATAAATTAAGTAAAGTAAATATTACTTACAATTACACCAATTAGCCTAACCCAAAATAAGGCTTTTGTTATTGGATCTAGCTGAACGGATAGACATACTAATATTACACACATATAAATATGTATTTAACAACTATGACTAGGGTACAATAGCTCGCATTCAAGATACAAAGCCCACAGCGGGATTCGAACCCGGGACCTCAGAGATGGTGAACTTGAAACCGCTGTACTAACCACTCAACTACGGTCGTGGTCAATTGATATAGTTTAATTTAAGCAGCATGGAAAATATATATGACGGCGGCGGTAAATGTTTAAGGCGCGCCATATACCTACAATATATAACCCCTTTGATTCTTAGCGTTCAATAAATTCTCTCAATAAAATTGACAAACCAGTCTGAGCAATATTTTCGTGCGAGCAACATGTCTGATTACGAAGTTTTGGCGGCAGCCGCGCTGGTAATTTTGTTGAATAGAAAAAAGAACGTATATACGTTAAAGAATGGTTGAAAAGAAGGCCAGTTTATACTCACGAAAGGCTTTTAAACGACTTAGCCTTAAATGAAGAAAACGATTTTAAAAACTACATGAGAATGGACACTGCAAAGTTCTGCAAGACTGACCGATCGCGATCGCTCCGAAAACTAAAATGAAAAATATTGCGCCTTGAAAAATACAATGAAAAATTAAGCCTACACAGTGCAAGAAAAAAATATTGTCCAATAAAAATTAAGCTCGCTCAACCTTTTGTTCAATCATTGTGCAATGTTTCAATACTATCCCTAAACGTTCAATAATACGAGTATTGTGCATGCAGATATATTGTGCAATATTATTGTAGGTGTATGGGGCGCCTCACGAAGTGCGTGGAGGTGCGCATCTCGGGGCTGGATGAGTCTGTAACGGATTCCGAGCTGGCCGGCGTCATAGCCGCAAAGGGCGGCTGTGGCGCAGGCCAGATCTCCATAGGATCAATTCGGTCTGGCCCGGGTGATCTGGGCACCGTTTTTGTGCGATGTCCAGTCGCTGCGGCCCGGGCGATCTCGGAGGGGAGGCTCCTCGTAGGCTGGAGTTCGGCCCTGGTCAGGGTACTGGAGGTCCGCCTATTGCGGTGCTTCCGGTGCTTTGGCACGGGCCACGTAGGCCAGAGGTGCCCCTCCGAGATCAACTGGAGCAGCCTCTTCCGTCGGTGTGGCCAGGAGGGCCACAAGGGCTCCGAATGCACATCGGAGCCCCATTGTCGGGCCCCAGGTGCAACCTCGCCCGGACGAAGGGCAGAGCGGCCGCCACACCGGCGGCGCAACAGCGCGGGGGGGCTGCGATGGAAATGTAATCCCAACAGCCCCCCTCTGCCATCACGGGGGACAACCCCGGCGCCCTGGCATATTGCTGTGGGCGTAGGGGACGTCCTCCCTCCTGACGGCGACCAGCGGGGCCGGCCACCGGGAAGGCCCACCCTGCATTGCACCGGTTGCTGTCAGTCGGCCCACCGGGGAGACGAGCGATATATATATATATAGATAACAACCTTATGGATATATATAGTATGGTTAAGCCGGCAATAACCGGCAGCGGCTACATTCTGCGTGGAACCGAACTCTTACATTTATGTGTGTTTTTTATCTATGATGGCAGCTCTGCGATCGACTTTCAAAAATTGGATGTTTAGGAATCCGTGACCTCAAAGTCAAAATCACCGCTGACTGAAATAGTCAGCGGTGATTTCAAAATCGCATTCGTAATTCAAAAATTGGTCTCCAGGTTGCACCGGCCGTGGTCGCAGGCGGACGGTAGTCGTGTGCCACCTGAGCACGCTGCCTTCACGGCAAAGAGTGCCAGGCCTACCTACTGACACCCCCCATCCATCTTGTCCATCAATTATTCACTCTATTTTTCGATTATCGCAACAAAAATGATCTTTGTTCTTTGCATTATAAGGTTCTTTATAACTCAATTCTGCTACACAATAAACGGTTATACGTACATAAAAGGAGCGGAGTCGAAATACTTATTTGACTTTCCTATGACACTGTCGAACATTACCTTTGAATCTGTTCCCATTGCAAATCATAATCAGCAGTTTTCAATAAGATCTGCTTAATGAATACCGTATATTAAGCCGGGAGCTTGTGAGGGACTTTAATTTACATCCGTAAAGGGTTTTCAAAGGTAGACAAAGTTCAAAGTTGGAAGTGGGGTTGTGAAGATTCGAGAATTCTATTGTGTTTAATTTATTAAAGAAAAAAAACGTACTTTAAACGAGAAATTCAACGTTTGACATTTGCGTATGTGAGTATTTTATTGCGCAATATGAAATGCGATACGAAAAATCTAAAAACCGGCCAAGTGCGAGTCGGATTTTACCACACCGTAATTATCCGTTGGAGCTTCACCTTTTAGAAAAAATAATTCGGTTCGGTTTGGATCAAAGTTAAATTATCTAGTTCTTTGAACCGTTCATTAAAGTTGTATATATATTTAAGCTTTACGGTCAACGTAACATCTTAAATTTTATAAAGCAGTTTATTAAAATTCAACGTTTTCCTTGAGGTTATTCGCATGTCGCATTACAGATGTTGTTCATTATCAGCGATACTATCGAATGGTCTAATTGTCATTCATTTTTAAATAATCAATTGATGCAGTTTTTGGGTTTTCATCGAAAATCTGACACAACATGCCTTTAAGTACTATTTTAAATATCTGGCCAAGTGCGAGTCGGAATCGCGCACGTAGGGTTCCATACCACTATACATCTAAATAAATGTTTTTTCTTTATACCTACTTTATTACATTGAAGTTCATTGAATGAAAGGTAAAATGCGGTTTACGATTTATAATGTATTTTTAATAGAAGATGTACAACATATATTATTTTTACATTCATCATTCCTTTATTTCAGAAATTATGGGGGGGAGGGACACACCTTTTTCCACATTGGAAGCGGCGTCTCTCGCGCAAACTATTCAGTTTCCATATCTTTTTTATTAGAAACCTCAATATCATTTTTGAAGACCTATACATAGATAGACCACACGTTTGGGTTTAATAAAAAAAAAATCAGTTTTTAGTATGGGGATACCCAAAAATTTTTTGTTTCTTTTTTATATTTTTGTATGACAATCTTAATGCGGTTCACCGAATACATCTACTTAGGGAGCGTTCAAATATTACGTAATGCAATTTTTTTAAGATTTTTGACCCCCTCCCCCGTTTGTAACGCACCGTAACGTTTTCTGTAACACCCCCTCCCCCCACTGTAAACGTTACGTAACACTCAAGTGATCATTTTTACCCTGAAGTCGCAAAAAAATTATGTCATAATTTTAATCCTTGGTATACACAAACACTAACGAATAATGACAACAAAAACAACACTAAATGATGTACAATGCAATCTAGGGATTCCCCGTGAAATATAAACGAAAAGATTTGCCAACTTGCGGGAACAAATTAAAAATGACGACCAGACTAATAAAATCAAATCAAATCAAATCAAAATAATATTTATTCAACATAGACCTTTACAGGCACTTATTGACGTCAACAAACAAAACAAAAAAAAGCTTAAATAATAAAAAAAAAAAAAAAAAAACCTTGTCCGTATGTACGAATAAGGAAAAAAAAAAAAGAAAAAATATATTGACTCGACACCTGTTCGGAAATTGGGAGAGCCTTCTCGAGAAGAACAGGCAAGAAACTCTGAAGGTCTATTTTTTATCTCCTCTTTTCAATGTTAATAATTATAATAATATAATATAAAAATACAATATAGTATAAGATACAATCATAACTAATACGATTACAGTCGTATGTATGTTTACATACACATATAAAATAATACAATATTATAAATAATGTTACCAAACATGGCTCTATGAATAGTGTCCCTATTCCCAAATACTGTGATAATTTAGATAGTCACTTACTTTATAATAACCTTTACTCATGAGTGTATTTTTGATATGGATTTTAAATTTATATAAAGGTAAATCAATGACACTTTGCGGAAGCTTGTTAAACATAGATATACATTTCCCCAAGAACGAACAGCTAGTTTTATGGAGTCTGAACATTGGAACGGCAAGTTTATTTTTGTTTCTAGTATTCACATTATGTAGATCACTGTTTTTATTGAATTTATTATAGTTTCTATATACAAAAACTAAATTATCATATATATATTGACTAGCTAAAGTTAAAATATTAATTTCTTTGAACAATTCTTTTAGGGATTCTCTAGCCCGTAAACAGTAAATAGCACGAATCGCTCTATTACAATCTATATCGCACGAATACAATCGAGTGATTGCCCGTAAAACGTAAACGAAAAGGGTTGCCAATTTGGGAGTTACAATTCCCTAATTATTCATTTAAAAAACAATGTTAAGTAACGTGTTGAAAGAAAGACCCCCTCCCGCCTCTGTAACGCATCGTACCGTTTTACGAGACTCCCCCTCCCCCCAAATTGCGTTACGTAATACTTGAACGCCCCCTTACCAAGTTTCCACAGTATAGCTCTTATAGTTACGGAAAAAAGTGGCTGTGTTATACGGACGGACAGACAGACGGACAGCCATGACGAATCCATAAGGGTTCCGTTTTTTCCCATTCGGCTACGGAATTGGCCATATTCGACTTTAAGTACATAGTAATAATATAGACGACAGATTTGGCGCAGCGGTCGAGCGATCGTATTCACTCACCGGTTCGTAGGTTCAATTACCCCACAGATATTTTATGTGAGTGTTTTTTTGCGGGGGTAAAATGCACCTTATCACCGTCACCGTGTCACCGCGCTGGCTAGGCAAGGCCGTGTGTAGGGCTTTTCGGTCATAGAGGACCGGCCTACCCACTAAAACCCCCCCGAGTTCTCTAATACGGGGCACATGGCGGGGTACGCTTTCGCGATTCGACCGCCATGTGTCCCGGGGCCGGCTCGACCAAGAGTTGGTCAAGCCACCGCCAAAGGAGGGACTGTCCGAGAGCCCCTGGACAGTCCCCCAGACAGAGACTTCACCACGGCGTGCGCGCTTAGCCGGACGCGCACGCAGCCTCACGGTCCTAGGGTCGACCTAAGGTTCATCTCTAGTTGAGGTAGATAGATAGATAGATAGATAAATCTTTATTTGGTCGGACATACACACACACACACCAAAATATAAATACAGTTATAACGGACAGAATTAAAAGTAAATATAGCACAGTAAGTATAAAATACCTGTAGTGTTAGAATATCAGAGACATTACATAAATGAAAAACAAAATACAGGACAGTTCGTGTACCGTGCTACAATATTGTGTGTGTGTGCTGCAGCAACACAAAAAGGCCATAGCTCAGCGTCAATATTTGCTCATAATCTATGAGCAAATGGCTGATTTTTAGCAACAGCCTGAAGGAACCAAGTCTGCGACACTCAGCTGCGCGCGATGTTCGCACTGATCTTAACACTTATCGATTGTGTTTTGTGATTAGGTATATTAGTTCAAAACAGAGTTGCGGTATCGACACCCTGGGGATATATTACTTAAATATACACACATATACATATATATACACATAATATACACATAGATAAAATGATAATAATAATAATATGGACTGTATTTAATATCGTACTGATATATATATATATATATATATATATATATATATATATATATATATATATATATATATATATATATAGGTAGATGAAATACGCGATCTAGGAGTAACTATTCAAAGTCAAAGTCAAAGTCAAAAAGATTTATTGCAAACTACAGGTATATACATGATTTTATGGTATTTTGCATAAGTATCACTATAGTTTGCCTAAAAAGGCGTACAATAATTTTATGTCAATGAACTCCTATATACTACATTATTACATTACATTATTACATTACATTATACATTATTACGTCAATTAACTACTTAACATTATTACGAAAAATATATCTACTTACTTAGCACTTATTAATAAACCATTCAAAAAATATTATATTACCTATTTGTTTTTATCATTTATAAATTCTGTAACACTATAATACATTTTAGAGAATAGCCATTGTTCAAGACAACTTTTGAATCTGGGCATATCCATTTTCCTTATTTGAATAGGCAGGTTGTTGTATATCTTGTGCGACATATGAAATAAGCTTTTATTATAAAACGCTGTAGTATGCATGTGCTCTGTGACTATTCTAGACTTATCTCTAAAGTTAATGCTAAGCGTGGTGACAGATTAAATAAGTTTAAGTGTTTTTTGACAAATACTGCTACTTCTTTGATATACAAACAAGGAAGAGGCAGGATCATATATTTTGAAAATAAAGACCTACAGGAATCTCTCTGTGTTAGCTCACCAATCGCTCTAATACAGCGCTTCTGCATTTTAAATGCCTCTATACTGTTCACGAGTTACCCCAAAATATTAAGGCATAGCATAGCATAGCTTAAAGTAGATTGAACATCCATAATACGCCAGAATTGCAGTTTTTTCTGAAGAAGTTCGTGCAATATGCCGCAGTGGATACGTAAATCGCGATAGTTTGTCACCAACATTTTGTACATGCGGTTTCCAGTTGCAGTGGCTATCTACCGTCAGCCCAAGAAATTTAGTTTCGTTAACACATTCTATTATTTTACTGTCTATTATTTTATTAGGTATTTTATTGATAAGGTTCTTACGTTCAAATCACACATTAATTCAATAGTGTCTAAAGCTGCAAAAAATGGTTTCTTAAAAAGAAACACTGTTTAGGACTTATGAGTTTCGGACCGCGGAAAAGGAAATTTAAAAAGGTAATAAAAAAAAAAGATTTTGACATTTTTTTTCGGCACTTGACTGTCACTTCGGATTTTTTGGACGGCATTTTTTTATTGAGTTTATTTTCTGGTGGATTAATAATTGATCATTTACGTGTCATTTAGTTACGTGTATAAAGTGTATTTAAATATACCATTGGATAAATATTGGCATATTACGGTTTCGACGGGATTACATTTACATTTGGAAAAGTGGTCGGCCACGCGTTCTCCTATTTATACACTACAAGTATTGTAATATATAATATATATTTATAACCACATACGGTAGGGCACATTAGTACACACAAAACACTTCAAGCCAAGCCAGAACTACGGACCGGTAAGCAATATTATTATAATTAAATAATATAACCAATTTACGGGCGTTCGGAAAACGCAACATTTTTTGGTAGCAGAGCGTGGTTTCCTTTTCGGTTACGGACCTGTTATTTTGTAAATTCTTTGATATGTCGGACGGTTACAACGAAATTCGTCGCATATTGCAATGGTTGGTAAGCGCATTTTCTCTGGTGAGTAGACCAGACAGGGTTGAGGCCTTGAAAGAGCGGGCTTCAAATGCGAGCAGATGCATGGCGGACCTGGATCAAGCTTTACAAATGTGTTATGATAGGGCTGACATGAATCCAGACAATGAAACTTTGCAGGCAAGGTTGATTCAAGCTCAGGCAGACTACAAGCAATGCTTAGAATATTATGACAGCATTATTCAGGCGGTAAGGACACTGGATCTGGCCAGTAGTCCCACGGTTAAGGGTCAGTCAAGTAGTAATGCCTCAATTTATACTAGATTGCCGGATTTAAATTTGCCCAAGTATTCTGGTGGGTATGAAACTTGGATGTCATTTATTAACATTTTTGATTCTTTGGTACATTGTCGGATGGATATATCACTCTCACAAAAATTAAGTTATCTGTTGAGTTGTCTATCGGGAGACGCTCACCAGGTTATTTCACATTTAACCATAACAGATAACAATTATGAGACTGCAAGGGCGCTATTGATGGGCAGATATCAAAATATTAGGTTAATTGCGGATGCCCATGTGGCAAAGATATTAAATTTGCCTTATTTAAGGAATATCATGTTTATAAGGGATGATTTTTTAAATCCATTAAAGGTGGCCTATAATTGTTTGGAGAAATTAAATTTACCAGTAACGGAGTGGTCATTCTTGTTGCTCCATATTGTATTGAATAAGTTGCCCTCTGATTTAAAATTAAGATTTGAACAAAAATATGGAAGCGGAGATGAGGCAAGCCCGTTGCCTAAATTTATTGACCTTTTGACCTTCTTGGAGGAAGAAGCACGGATTGTTGACAATGTAGGCTCACCTCCTGCAACGGCTACCTCAAGGCCATCTGGGAGGCCTGTGTCCAGTCAGGGAAGACCTGTATTCAGTCAGGGTAGGATTAGGCCACCCACTCGGGGGACTAGGGTAGGTATGGCTACATCGGACCATACTATTAATAATAGGTTGCAATCCAAGCGGGTTGGTTGCACCTTTTGTGGCATCATAGGCCATTTTATATCTAAATGCCAACATTTTATAAATTGTTCCCCTCAACAGCGGAGGCGTTTTGTGCAAAATCACAAGTTTTGTTATTTTTGTTTAGGGGATCATCTTGTTAATAGTTGTGCAGTGGCACGGCCATGTATTCATTGTAATGGCAAACATCACGGGATGTTATGCCTGAATAGGAGTGGTGGAGTTGGGCCTGCAGCGGCACGGATTGGTTCTCCTTCAGGAGGGGGTCAAAGCGGACAAGTACGGACTTCACCTCCTCATTCTGGACGAGCGTCGCCTCGACGGGTGGACGTGCGCGCGACACCTCCATATACGGGTGGGGGTGGCTTTAGGCCTACTTCACAGGCATCTCCACATACGGGTGGGGGAGGCACCGGGCCTATGGTACAAGCACCCTATGCAGCGGGCATAGGGCATATTCAAGCGGACGAATCCCGTGACGTCACTGCGGAACAGTATGCGTCTGCGGCTTCGTATGCAGCGAGAGCGAGGGGTTTCTCACCACCACTCGCGGAACGGCCGCGATTGAGGAACACGCCGCCATCTTTCGGTCATCCGGTTGGTTACCGGACACCGGATGCCAGTTGGCACCTGACTCGGGCACCATTGGGGCGCTCGAGACCCCCTACATATAACCCTCTGGCGCTGTCGGCAGCCCAGGTTTTTAATCGGGTGAATGCTTCATTTCATAGTGACGTTCAAGAATAGGTAGTCGCCGCCGCCTCGCCAAATGCAACTTTTTAAATACTATTTTATTGCCTACCGTTGCGGTAAGGATTTGTGATATTAACGGTTTTTATGTTAGAGCACGGGCTCTAGCGGACACGGGTTCGCAAGGTTGCATGATAACAGTTAATTTGGCGAGACGGTTAGGCCTATACATATTTAATAATAATATTTCGGTTCGTGGCATAGGTGTTGCTCGTGTCACATGTTTATGGTCAATGTACCTTTAACATTGTTGGAGAATCGGTCTCTCAACCTGTTATTACAGTTACAGCACTAGTGTTGCATGATATTTTAGGAGAACATCCACAGGTGGAATTACCTTCGAAAATTTTGAACTCGGCTTCTCACCTGTCTTTGGCTGACAGAAATTTTTTAAATATTGGAAAAATTGATTTGTTGCTTGGTACTGATGTGCTTGCTCAATTATTGTGCACCGGACGCACTATAAATTTAAATAATAATGGCTTGGTTGCTATACCATCGCACTACGGATATATGATTATGGGCCCAGCATATGATACGGTTTCTGATACGGTTTTTACGGGCGTTTCTCTTTCGGATTTAGTACAGCGTTTTTTGGGGAGACAGAAGAGGTACCCACGGTTTCACGGAAGGACCCGCTCGACGAAGAATGCGAGCGCCATTTTATCGAAAATGTTTATCGGTTACCGAACGGTCGTTTTCGTTACTCGGTTGCCCTTTGTGAGCATTCGCAAACCGCTGGGCAGTCCTACCTCACTGCTGAGAAACGCCTGCTTTCTATGGAACGTCGCATGAAGCGAGATACAGAGTTTCGCGACAAATACATTGAGTTCATGCGGGAATATGAACAATTAGGTCACATGTCCCTGGCACGGAGGGACTACTCATCGGAAGAACACTATTTCATACCACTTTTACTGCGGTTTAGCTCTCTTAATAAATTACTGGCCGTTACGGGATGGATGCGTCGGTTTATAACGAATACTCGCAAACCGTTGTAAGAAATACATCTTTGTTTCTGACGGCAGGCGAACGGCGTGCTGCTCTCATGTTTTGGGTACGACGGGTACAATCGGAACGGTTTTCTGACGAGCTTAAATCGTTACGGGACGACGGGTCGGTTAAAGGGTGCCGTACAGAAACTTAACTTATTCATTGATGGCGAGGGATTACTTCGTGTTGGCGGACGGCTGCGCAACTCGAAGCTGCCGTATTCGGCTAGGCATCCCCTTTTGCTGCCAAGGACGGACCCTTGACGCAGTTGATAGTAAGTGATCGGCACATTACTAACTCGCATGCAGGTTGTACGGCACTGCTTGCTATTCTTCAGCGGGAATTTTGGATACTATCGGCGCGACGGTGCGTCCGATCGGTTATATTTAAGTGTATACCTTGCTATCGGTTAAAGGCTAACACCATGCAGCCTATGATGGGTGACCTACCTAGCGATCGGGTTAGTGTCACCAGACCTTTTCACGGTGTCGGTACGGATTTCGCTGGTCCTTTTATTGTCAGGGCTTCTCACTTGCGGACCTCTAAGACTTACAAAGTTTATTTATGTGTATTTGTTTGTCTGTCAACGAAGGCAGTACATTTAGAAATAGTATCTTCGCTTAGTACGGAAGCGTTTATCGCGGCGTTCGGACGTTTTGTTTCACGGAGGGGGTTACCGAGTTTGGTACGGTCGGACTGCGGCACAAATTATCAGGGTGCTGACAGGTATCTTAAGGAGGTCCATGATTTTTTAACGAAACATAGTACGGACTTGGGACAAGCAATGGCTACTCAGGGCATTACGTGGAAGTTTGATCCTCCTGGATGTCCTCATTGGGGAGGCATCTTTGAGGCTGTCGTGAAGGTGGCTAAGACACATTTGAGACGTGTTATTGGGGAAACGGTTCTTACGTTCGAGGAACTTACTACGGTCTTTTACAGAGTGGAAGCAACTTTAAATTCACGGCCTTTATGCCCACTCTCTTCGGATCCCAACGATATGGAGGTTTTGACACCGGGTCATTTCCTCATCGGCCAGCCCCTTGCAGCTCTCCCTGAGTATCCCTTTGGGAATGTACCACTGAGTCGACTTTCTCGCTTTCAAATGCTGCAACAGATGTCACAAATTTTAATAAACGGTTTTATTCGGAGTATTTGCACATGTTGCAGCAGCGGCTGAAATGGACAGATAAAACGGCTCCTGCACGGGTAGGGGATCTTGTCCTGATTAAGGATTCAAATCTTTCTCCTCTACGTTGGCGTGGAGGACGCGTTTTGAAGCTTTATCCAGGCTCTGACGGTGTACCTCGGTTCGCAGAAGTCTCGATCGGCGACTCTGTGATGCGCCGTGCGGTGGCAACCCTGTCCCGTCTACCGGTAGACTAGCGAGATGAGGGTTGCTCATCTCGGGGTGGGGGATTGTTTAGGACTTATGAGTTTCGGACCGCGGAAAAGGAAATTTAAAAAGGTAATAAAAAAAAGATTTTGACATTATGTTTTCGGCACTTGACTGTCACTTCGGATTTTTTTGGACGGCATTTTTTTTTTGAGTTTATTTTCTGGTGGATTAATAATTGATCATTTACGTGTCATTTAGTTACGTGTATAAAGTGTATTTAAATATACCATTGGATAAATATTGGCATATTACGGTTTCGACGGGATTACATTTACATTTGGAAAAGTGGTCGGCCACGCGTTCTCCTATTTATACACTACAAGTATTGTAATATATAATATATATTTATAACCACATACGGTAGGGCACATTAGTACACACAAAACACTTCAAGCCAAGCCAGAACTACGGACCGGTAAGCAATATTATTATAATTAAATAATATAACCAATTTACGGGCGTTCGGGAAAACGCAACAAACACTAATGGCCGTTTTCACCAACCTTGTCTTAGCTTAAGCGACTCCTAAATGACATGCTGTCACTTTTTGTATTAACTGAAAAGAGTGAGACAGCATGTCTCTTAAGAGTCGCCTAAGCTAAGACAAAGTTGGTGAAAAACGGCCATAAAGGTTTTCATAATGTTAAAAACAAAAATCTTATTGTACAACTCTTTAGTGCGCAGCCATCTTGAGTGTTCCTCTAGTGTCTGGACCCATACTATTCGGTACATTCGCAGAGAATTGAGGGTATCCAACGATCATTTACAAGGCATCTTGCATTTGGTACTCATGGCTTCTCTCAGACAACCATACAATCAGAGACTATTATATTTTGGAATGATAAGTCTACAGAATAGAAGAATGATGTTGAACGTGGTTTTCTTGCATAAATTAATTAATGGATGTCTAACTTGTGATAACTTAACATCAAGCGTGTCGTTGTCAGTGCATTACAAGTACCCCAGAGGTGGCATGCATAAATTGTTCTGTATTCCGATGGCCAGGGCCAATCTCGGCTTACAGTCGCCTTTGGTGAGAATTTATTCTGATTACAATTTAATATCTCAAAAAATTTCCGATCTTGATGTCTTTGGTGACGGAATTTCGGGTTTTTGTAAAAATATATGAATATTTTGCCGGTGTTATGTAGGATGCCTGTTAGTGAGTGGTACAGTTATTCGTTTGTAAATTTTAGTTAGTTATTGCAAATGTTATGTACGCTTTTATTGTGATGCATATCAGAACATTTTGTATATATATATAAGTTACTTTTTGTAATTTTAATATGTGTCATGTAGCAGTACTGTAAATAAATAAATAAGGTTCACGGAAATCGTAGTTAAAACGTGATAACAATTTGATTTGACATTTAACAAACAACGCTAACAGGGCCCAGCACGTTGTATATATAGGTATACAATTTTTCTATATAAACATAACATAACATATAACAGATATATAAGACGATGATGACAATGTGACAATTATGGCGGGTTACCAACTTGTTCTGAAGGTGCTGCTTCAATCTACGTTTAAATTTATTCGTTTATGGGTAAATGTATAAATTTTTATTAAAAGATTCCACATAGTGTGTCTGGAGTGCCTATTCATAAGTTCAAGGTGATGCCAATGCTTGGTGTTGATTTGAAGACATTACATTCTAAAATATTTGCTTTGCCGTATAAATTGTAAACACATATGTACGTTGTATGATAACTACATAATATTTTTCAAATATTGTCCAATTCTGTGACCGCATGCACCAGGAAATTTAATATTGAATTTCAACTTAAAAGTTCAGAACAGCGTCAGGTAGCTTACAGCGAAAGTTCTAAGTTACCTGAGATAGAATGTAATTGGTTCGTTTAATCAACGTCTTGTATAGAGTGCTGACTGGTTAGTTCGGAAACTAGGACGGAAGTTATCTTTCCTGTGTTTTTGGGATGAGGTAATTTTGGATATCCGGACACAGAGTTTGAAATCAACGTAAACTTTGTAACTTTTCGTTAAAAATAGGTATTTCTTTTGTATAAAACAGAGAAGCCTTCTTTTAAATTAATATAATCCATTTTTATAACGTCGCCTCGCTCTTGGATTTTTACTCTGTGAATCGCTTCTACCGTATTCTGGAAGGTTCCCGATTGTTTCCGAGAGTTCGAGAATAACTTTATTTATTCGATGGCGCAACATTATTGATTTTATTTTATTTAATGACGTTTGTTAGTTTATTTTCAATTGTTGATATAAGGTGAGATAAATAAACAAAATTTTATGTTTGATTTAAATTATTTATATTTTGTGAACAAAGGGCTTAAATGAAATTTGTTCAAATTGTATATAGGTATGTCGTTTATTAACCTCTTGATATCGTATACATAAACATTCAATTCGAATCGGAATTCGCTTCTACTTAAATTTAAGATATATATTTTTATTTGTGATAAATTATCTTTGTCTCACGATCATTTCATGTTAAATTGGTATCCATTTAAAATTATGGTATTCAGGTTTGAATCCCGTTGGGGGTAGATGATATTCTGATAAATGCGAGCATTTGTACCTTAGTCATAGTTGTTAATATATATTTCTTTTAAAAATATTTATAATATTTGTATGTCTATCTGTTATCCTGGATCCCATAACACAAGTCTTACAGAGCCTTGGGCTAGGCTGATTGGTGGAAGTGTAAGAAGTATTTATTTATCTAACAAAAGTTTGAGGAGTCTATTTTCCACCATAATATTAATTTTATTTAAATTAATCTTATACATATGTATGATGTATGTATTATATAACTATGTATGTATTAAGTAATAAAAATAAACTCAAAAGTTCTTATTAATTAAGCAACTTTGGTAACTGACCATTTTAGCACAAGGATTGTGTTTATTTTTCGAGAAGTGGAAGTTTCTCAATAAAAACTGACAAGATATTTGGAAAGACAAATTAGAAGACCAGATTCAGAAATGTTGAAATTCGTTGAAGAGCTATGGTCGCCGACATAACCGGAAGAGCTGCGATCCTTAAGTAGCACAGACATTTCTCGCAAGTTTGACGACCATTATGACGTGATGATCTTCGAATGGTATGTCTGCCGCGACTATTATAGTATGTATGCCACATCGGGAAACAGCATCAGTTGGCCTATCATAAATTATGATATAATATTCCTCTTCTGTAGAATTAAAACATAAAGCAGTTACATCTTTGAAAGCGGCTTTTACAGTAATTATTAATTTTAAAACAACCAACGAAGCCACAAACTAATTGTAACTAAACGAAACAAGAGTGAAATTGATGTAAAGTTTCTCCAAATGAGAACTTGCTTTATTTGTAAATTGAGAGCTGAGTAGCGAGAAATACAAACAATCTAACAGACCAACTTATTTTCCTTTATTATTTAAGTTCGTATTGTTGCAATCAGAACCTGCTTGTTTCTGTGCTATAAGACTTCGAGCGATGGCAACTTCATGTTTGAATTTCGTCGCTCTTTTTAGTCTTCAAAAGTAATGTAGTCAAAATAAAAGAATTAAGTTTTTGTAAAGTCTTGTTCTTGTAAATTTATTTGACTTAACATATTCACAATTAGAATACAGAGGCTACACAGACGGTTACAAAAATATATTCACTGTTTAAAAATCTATAACTAGCAAACTAATTTACGGAGTCGTTTCATTTTTGGGAGAGTAGTATTTTTGTAGTTCTGGCAATCGCTATACAAGCGTTGTTTTATTGTCTGTGATTTGTTGCAAATGGTACTTAGTTATTCGAGTAAACATGACTGACTAAAGTCAGTTTTGAAGTTTTTTTTTAAGTACGAAAACATTAATGAAGTTCAACTGTAATGACGAAATGAGAATATAGATTCGTCGCATTATAGACAAATTTGAAGCCGAAGGCTGTGTTTCCACACGTTCTCCAGACTTCACTTTTTTACTCGTGTGGAAAACTAAAGAACGTTATTTATCGGCAAAAGACACATTGGATGAACTTGGAGAATCCATTGTGCATTCAAAGGCAAATATTCAACTGAAAGCGTTGCAATCGTTACTTTATGGTGCGTGGATAGTGGCCATTTCGAACACCTACAGTAATGTTACGAGCTGGGGTCAGTAAATCAAACGGCGGTCTACCAAAACACTGAATTTTTATTAATTAGCACACTAACAGTCACTAATCACTTCACTGAAAGCACTGAAAGTCGCTTCTTAGTTCTCCAATATCACTTCTTAGATGTTTTCGCACTGTATCGCAAAACAATACTCCTCCCGGCGGCCGTACACAGCCTTATATAGTCCCCTAAGGTACTTGCCACTCTTGCCAGAACATTCGCGGACACACTCGAATGTGTAGTTCAATACATAAGCGCGTAGGAATGACGTCGCGCGTTCGAGACGTTTCGAATATAACTGTCTCTTCCTTCTGCTATCCTTGTCACACAATACTCGAATATTCCCGTACTATCTTTCTCGAATATTCTGAGTTTGTCTATCTCTTTCTAATGATGTTTTCTCATTCTAATACTTCTCGAATGTTCCAACTATATCTGTCTGTTTCTACTATTGCTATCTCTTTCACTCCTATTGAAATTTATGTCCTTTTACTGAAGTAGGCTTAATGGCTCATAAGGGGTCCTGAAAACGCCTGAAAAAGGGGTTTTCAGGTTATTGCGGCGTTGGATAGAGGGTAGCCTGAAACGTACTGAAAACATGTTTCAGGCGCCTGAAAACTACTGTAACTTGGGTGTAATTTAGATATTTTAGTATGTGAAAGAGCTACTTCTGAAACGGCCTGAAACGACGTTTCAGCCTGCTGAAAACGTTTCTAAGTCACAGAAAATCACTTTTGAAGTTTACTTTAGTTTTACTAAGCCACCGGCGTAACAGTAATATTTGTAAGCTACCGTTTTACCAAAAATGAAAATGGAGTTGTTTCATTAGTTTTCAATTAGTGGTTAGTGGATAGATATAGTGGTCTATAAGCCTCGGATCTGTAGTCAGAGTAACACGAAGGACATTCGCTTTTATTTACAAATAATATGGGAAAGATTCCGCAATTTGAAATCATTCTTATACGTCATCGAAAACAGTGATACTTTGTCTTGGAGGAGTCACATATAAGGGACTTGTTGTTATTATTATTCGCTGTCTGTGGAAATGTATCTCCGAGAAAGAGTCAAGTGAATTTATTTTGGTGTGCACTAGTTTCAATATAAACCATCATAATGAGTGGCGTATATAAAGACTGCGATGTATACAGAAAGTTTTGAAAACTATGAAATAAAAACATTTGAGATATTGCTTTAAAATATCGATAAACCTGTTCTCTGCTATGGGGAAAGATTCCAGATTATTTTTCAATATTTCTGTATTGAAAAAGAGCGTGATGAACATATTATTTAATAAGTAACTAATATATTGCATGTTTATTACTCTCATTATTAAATTTAAATTTTATATTGCCATTTGCGTACTACTCTAGTTACCTATGTGTCGTTCATGTTGTACACACACACCTAGGAATATAATTTGGTCTGCTATAAATATTATATAAGAAAATGTATTCTGTTTTGTGTATTAAATAAATAAATAAATATATAAATAAACTAGCTTTTGCCCGCGACTTCGTTCGCGTGGACTTCAGGTTCGTCCCGTCTAGTCTAGTAATAAGTAAGAAATAAGGTAACTAAGCACTGCAGAGCCCTAATCATAGGCCTATAGGTAGCTACTGCAGTATGCTCCTATAAACTACATTTAACGATCTTTTTCCTTTTGTGGATTATTCCTAAGAGATAAACATATTCCATCACGGACTTTTTTGTAGACCTTTTTAAGTTGTACAATACTGTAGTAAATTGTTTTGATCTATCTTGTAGGATTCAGTCAGCGTTTGCAATGTAAGCGCAAAAAATGTGTTTTTTTTATGACCTCATAGAAACCTCAATAATTGTAGCCTATGTGTTATTCTGATGTATAAGCTATATTGTGGTAAAGTTTCATTCAAATCCATTCAGTAGTTTTTACGTGAAAGAGTAACAAACATCCATACTTACAAACTTTCGCCTTTATAATAGTAGTAGGATGAAAAAAGTGACTGATGGTGTAGTCTCGCTACTCTAAAGAATCAGACTTATATTGCTGCAAAGAAGGAAATGTTAGTGTGTCCTCTTTGCGGCCAAGGATATAGAGAGGTGCGTCTGACATTAGAGACGAGTTACAGTTACACCTTTTTATTGGATAAGTAAGTCCAATCTGGCTGGTTAGAGCAACAAAATAGTGAATGGCATACGAAGCCATTGCAATCATATTGTGATTTTGGATCTGCTAGGCAATCTGGATGTACATTTATACGAGGTGGGGTATAACTAGTTATGGAGTTGATTCCACTGAAGTCCAATCAAAGTTATCAGTAGATATATACCTAGACTTTAATCTTAAAAGGACACGGTACCTAATTGTCACCAGATGTGCCATTGCCTTGTCATCGAGAAGCTGTAGAAACAATTACAGAAAATTATTGACTTCGAAATTACCAAAGATCTTGCAGCAAAATATCTCAAAACAAACTCAAACAAAAGCAAAACATTCCAACACAGTTTATCCGTAAAGCCGAAGTCCAGATTTCGGCGCCATAAAAAAACAATTAATTTGAATAAATACAGGCGAAAAACAGAGCTTAATGGGTTTATTTGAAATTCTGTCGTTGCTTTATCGCGGCCCTGCCGTAATGGGCCCTTAATATCTTGGGGGCAGTTGGCACCTCGTTCCGGCTCCTTATCATTTTTACAGAATATAATTTGAATACAAAAACGGTCTTGATCTCCTGATCCGGGGTTTTCTGTTCTAGGGGGTCGATTCTCGTGACGTGGGATCCAGTTATCTGAATTTTCGCACGAAACAATTCGCCTTTTTGTTATTGTTAGGTAAATTCACTTATATGTAAAACCAACGCAGCAATTTTATGAAATCCGACAGGACTATCAAAGTAGGTCATTCATGTTTTTAAACGTAGTGTCACATCTCTACCTGGCCCGGCTAAGACAAGGCAGTGTTGCGATCAGAAAATAAAACTAGTACAAGATATTTACAAAATATATTTACAAGAAATTTAGAAAAACACAAAAACAGACAACAAAGAGTTAAGTGTATAAAACGTGGGTTCCTATAGATTAGAAAAATATTTGCTCTCTCTATTAGAATTGAAAATAAAAATTAAAAATACACATTATACACTACCTTTTTTAAAAAAATAACAAAATAGTTTTATTTAATCTACTAACTTGTTCTTAAAGATGTAACGTAGAAATTCCAGGAATACCAACAGTTCTTACATACTTCAAAAGACCGTGATACAGCCTCGTGTTGCAATATTAGGTAAGTATTCAGCTCATCGGCAGTTGAGCAGTTAGGTGTTTGAAGCAAGATGGTTTTCAGATAACAGCAGCAGGAAAAACAGTTTATAGAAGAGTAAGCAAGCTTACAGCAAATCACAGGAGAATGTAGACATCAATAGGTAAGTTAGTTAGATAACTTACAGGCATTTAAGTAATAAAATATATATCCATCAATAGATCAATTATCAATAGATCATTTATCTAGATAACAACATAATCTTAATAATCAAGATATAGTTATTTCAATATCAAAATAAAGCCCTCCTCAGCCTCGCCTAAAAAATACGAAAACACATGACGAGATATAACAAAACACAACTATATGCATACTACCTATATAAAGAAAACAAATGCGCTTACCCATAAAAAAGTAATATAATACAAACATCCAGCTTAGATCTTCGTATACAAATGGTGGTACATACTGCAATTATAATAAATTATGTGTTAATAAATACTTATAAAATATACAAAATAACATAAATATATATGGTTTTGTATTTCTATGAAAAATATATAAACTTACCCGATCGACAAGTTATAACTGTTTTGAGTATTAATTTTTATATAATTAACTAGCGGCCCGTCCCGGCTTCGCACGGGTAGACATTAGGTACTCTTCGCAGCGTATGCGATGAAAGACATTTTATGCCAAATTATTTTTAATAAAATAATTATCATAGCAGCGCCATCTATTGATTACTTACTCAACCCAGTCGAAAGGTATCGACATCTGTTAGAATCATTTGGAGTTAACAGATAATTGTGACTGTCAAATAATAACAGCAAAATAATTAGCAATAAATTAAAATTGCAACGATAATTTGAGATTTAAACTATCCTATCTCTCAAGTTGGATCGAACTGCACATGGTGTGCGAATTTTATTATAATCGGTTAAGTAGTTTAGGAGTTCATTGAGCACAAACATTGTGACATGAGATTTATATATATTAGATATTGCATTTATCTTATTCACTATAAAATGCTATATTTTTATTGTATTAATATCGTTTTATTGAAAATATTTATCATTTATAAACATATCTCAGCAAGCCGCTGTAAAAACGCCAAATCCAAGCAAAAAAAAACAAAAAAAGATCGAAATATTTTCACCAGCGCCGGGAAACGCTGTCACCGCGTATGTGTCTAAAAATATTGATTAAAACCTACAAGGAGGTTTTAATCAGTACTCGTAGAAGTATTTACGTGTTTATTTACTATGCGCCTATTTGATAAATGTATATAGGTATGGTTTATTGACTATATTTATTTATAAATACAATAAGAATATGTCTAATACATATATAATAAGTAAGATTAAATACATAAAAGTAGGTAGATACTTTATATTATATACACGTATGTAATAAAAATACACCGTTACAGTAGGTGTTGTCACTTGTGCAGTATTTTTTTTTGTGACTCATTCAATAGAATATCAGTAGTTGGCATATTCCTGAAATCTGACTCGAATAAAAAATTACTTTTTCAATCATCTGATAGTACCACATTGAATGTGGAATCGGTACCAATTATTTTTTTTTCTTAGGGGTAAAAGGGAGGAGTTACTATGACGTATGCATTTAAATGGCTATACGCTTTATTTAAAGGTTTTAATATTAAAAATACTGCAGGCGATAGTTCATTCCAAAGTAAGATAAAACGAGCCAAGAAATAGTGAAAAAAAAACACTTTTGTCAACTGCTTGTTATCTACTCGGGGTAAAGGTTTTGCCGCATAGAACGACGGAGGAAACTGGCGACATAGATCAAACCTATTCGGAGCACTCCCCGTAATACAGGCATCTCAACACAGCGCCTAGGGTTGAAGCCAATTCGAAGTATCCTAGAGGTTAACAATTCTAGTTGCTTTCTATTGATTGATGTTCAGAGGGTTAAGTTGAAACCAGAACTTTATAAAGTTTAAGGTTGTGGGCGGTGTTAAATACCGCCTCGATCTATTGCGACGTATACATAAATATATATGCAAATACTCACACACAAACTTTAATATTAAGATTGTAATAAATATGTATTTTTAATTTATTCTCGTAGTATGTTTTCTTCTTAGCCTGTGAGAGAATCTCATTTTAAAATAGTTTAGTGCGCCTTGTTTTGCACTATGGTTTTCGTTACTAAGCAATTATTATTGAGAGTTTGACGTGATGGATATTTAATTTAATTTTAGTTTTATATTATTGTAGAAGTTTCCAAATACAATATTCTTTCCGCACGATTCCCAGCTTTTATTTTAACATTTGTGGCGACCGTGACAGGACCTTACAATGGAATCGCTAAAGCGGAAGAGAACTCAACTACGACGAGAATTCACATTACTGGCTGACGACTTAGAACGGCTTCATGAAGCTCAGAATTACGAAGATTTTGAAGAATCATACATGTTGGGATCTGAGACTTCAGAAGCATTATTTAAAGTCGAAGATGCTATTCGGGAAGCATGGTGTTCCGCCGAGCCATTTGATGAAAAGACATTCCAAGAAGATCAAGACAGGGCAATGACTTATCGAAAAAGATGGTTCAGCTTACAAATGAAACACAAAAGGATCTCGTCAATAATGGGCGTTACCAAGAGTGAACAATCGTTGTGTTCCGCGGAGTCTATGGTGGCAGACAGATGCGACGATAGGAATTGCAAGAACAGACGACGTCTTCACATGCCAAAACTGGAGCTCATGAAGTTTGATGGAAACATTAAAAACTGGTTGCTGTGGTGGGGACAGTTTCAAAAAATTCATGGCGATGGTGAGTTAGAGAATATTGACAAGTTCCAGTATTTACTACAGTCAATGACACTCGGAAGCACCGCTCGTCAACTGGTGGAAAGCTACCCGCCCAGTGGTGATAATTATGTAAAAGCCCTAGATGCCTTAAAAGCTCGATTTGCGAGGGAAGACATTTTAATCGAGACATATGTACGAGGTATTCTGAACTTAGTACTTTTACGAAACAAAGGCGAAAACCAATGCATTAGCATCTTGTATGACAACTTGCATAGTCACCTTCAAGCGTTAGAGACATTAGGAGTTGCCAACGATAAATACGCATCTATTCTGTATCCGATGATAGAATCAGCACTTCCCGAAGAAATTTTAAGAACATGGAATAGAATCCGGTATAGAAGTGAAATAAAAGGAGATGATCTGACGAAGTTGATGCAATTTCTGAAGGATGAGGTAGAGTCAGAAGAAAGGATACAGTTGGCTCGATCAGGCTTTGAGACAGGTTCTAAGCCTCCTACAGCATGTTTCGTAACGGAAGGAAAAACGGAGAGGTGCAATGACAGGAAACAGGGTGATGTGACCAAGAATGTATGTATTTGGTGCGAAAAGTCTACGCATACAAGTACAGAATGTTATAAGGCAGCAAAGATGACTCTCGCAGACAGAAAAGAGTTTTTGAAGTCGAAAAAAGCATGTCTTGTATGCTTAAAAATTGGCCATATCGCAAAGAAATGTAGAAGTTTTCCAAAATGCCTTATCTGTAAGAAGAGACATGTAACGCTCCTGTGTTCAGATTTACAGAATGAAAAGGTTGACTCAAAAGAAGATGGTGAGGCTGAACAGAAATCGGGACAAATGTTATGTCAACTTAAGACTACTACTATTTTACAGACGTTAGCTGTCAAGGTAGTGAATGGCACCAAACAAGCGAATGTTAGAGTTTTGATAGACAGTGGTGCTCAGAGATCATACGTCACGAAAGAATTAGTTCAGCGATTACAATTGCGGCCAATAAGTAAAGAATCTATTAGTCATTGTTTATTTGGTGGATATGAAACGGAAAAGAAGGACTTTGATGTATATAATATTTCTGTACATAGTGATTTTAGTAATTTTGTATTGAAAATGTCAGTCTTAGAGCAAGAAAATATTTGTGGTTTGTTACCAAAAATGAAAACCGAATACGTTGTACGTAATTTATTAGAAAAACAGGTAACGTTGACAGAGACTTCTGACACCCCTGACTTTGTTTCGGTACTCATTGGTGCGGACTATTCTGGAGCTTTACTGACTGGAGACTTGATTCAAATTGACGATACATTAACAGCTATTAGAACAAAATTAGGGTGGACTATTCAAGGGCAAATAACTGGTAATTTTAGTACACAAGTTAAGTATACTCTACATTCCATGTCGAAAATAGATATAAAAGACTTATGGAGTTTAGAGATTTTAGGCATTAATGATCCTTTTCAGCAGGTATCAAGACAAGCGAGAGACGCCGAGATTCTGCAGCAGTTGAATAGTAGTTTACACATCAATGAGGAAAATAGGTATGAAGTGCCACTTCCGTGGAAGGAGAATATGCCTCGTCCATTGTGTAATTTTAAAGCGGCTCAGAAGCGATTGTTGTCTACAAGCGCACGACTGAAGGCTTTAGGTAAGACTGCTGATTATAATTCTATTTTTAATGAATGGCTGACTCTTAATATTATTGAAATTTCGCCGGATCAAGATATTGACAGTGGGTTTTTCCTGCCTCATCATCCCGTCATAAAGGAGTCCAGTTTGACGACAAAGATAAGACCTGTCTTTGATGCGTCAGCTAAAGACTTTAATGGCGTATCACTAAACTCTTGTCTTGAAAAGGGTGCAAATCTTGTCGAGCTCATACCTGGATTATTGTTAAACTTTAGGAAGTACGCTATTGGTATAACTGCTGACGTAGCAAAGGCATTTCTACAAATATCTGTTACGTCAGAGGACCGAGACTTCCTTAAGTTTTTGTGGTGGGTTAACTACAGTGATCAAAGCCAGGGCATAATTGTTTATCGGCATAGACGTGTAGTGTTCGGAGTTACGTCCAGTCCGTTCCATCTTGCTGCGACAATATTATACCACCTCGATAGTTGCCCAGACCATTTAAAAGATACGGCTGACAAATTAAAAAGGTCGTTCTATATCGACAATTGTGTCATAAGCTTAAACACCAAAGAGGAAATGACCAAGTTCATAAAAGAGGCAAAAGAAATAATGAATTTGGGTATGTTTGATCTTAGGTGTTGGGTAACCGCGCCTGAGAAAGTAGATCAACAAATAACGACCATATCTGTATTAGGCTTAATGTGGGATACAAATACTGATGAACTTTTTTGTAATGTTTCAGCAATAACTACTGTCGACGTTAAATTGACAAAACGAAGTATTTTATCGTTGACACAAAAAATCTTTGACCCGCTCGGCTTCTATTCACCTATTACAATCATCCCTAAAATGATCTTACAGAAATCGTGGTCTCAAAACGTAGGTTGGGATACTGAGTTACCGACAGACTTAACTAAGGAATTTCAAAATTGGGCAAAATACTTATATTTAATCCCTAACATTAAGATACCTAGGAGAGTGACAACATTTAACATAGAACTAGCTAATAATACTTTGCACGTATTTTGTGATGCAAGCCTGCATGCTTATGCAGCGTGTGTGTTTTTAAGATCCCAATACAATAATGTTGTTGACATTAATTTGGTTATGGCTAAATCTCGTGTAGCACCGGTCAAGCAAATAACGGTGCCACGCCTTGAGCTAATAGCAGCAACATTAGCAGTAAGACTTGCTCAGACAGTAATAGACTCGCTCAAACTGTCATGCAAGGTCTATTACTGGACTGACTCTAGTGTAGTGCTTAGTTGGATCAAAGGTGAAGGCGATTGGAATGTTTTTGTTGCTAACAGAGTTAAGGAGATAAGGAAATTATCTTCACCTAATTCATGGTTTCACATTCCTGGTAATCTTAACCCGGCTGACTTACCATCGAGAGGGACCGATGTTGCGACCTTGCTGAAGAGCGAGTGGTTTAAGGGACCATCATGGTTGATGTTAAGTTCTGAGGAATGGCCAACTACGCGTTTTAATACAGATGAACGAGCTTATGATGAAAGAAAGAAAGGTTCTCTGTGTGTAAATATTTGTGTAAATAATGACATACTTTCTAGAATAAGTTTGTATTTTTCGTCATACATTAAGATAGTAAGAATGGTTGCCTGGATTTTAAGAATGCGTTATAGGTCTAATAGAATCCATTCAGAGCTGGTTTATGAGGAAGTGGAACGTGCTGAGATTTGCTTGATAAGATTAATACAATGTTCCTATCAGCATCGTATTAGTGGGCGTAAGCTTAAGACATTTATAGATGACACTGGCGTAATTCGTTTAGAGACGAAATTACAATTCAGTAAAGAACCGTTTGATTTTAAATCACCTATTTTGTTGTTCTCTGATGGAATCTTGGTTAAGCGTTTGGTAGAAGAACGGCATAGAACACTACGCCATGCCGGTGCGTCGACTTTAACATCTAGCCTTAGAGAACGGTATTGGATTGTCGGTGTAAGAAAATTAGTAAAACGAGTCATTCGCGACTGTGTAGTTTGTAAGCGATTTATGGTTAAACCGTATGTGACCCCTCCAACTAGTTTACCAACAGGCCGAGTTGAAGGTAGTGTTCCATTTGAAGTTTCAGGTGTCGATTTAACAGGTCCTTTGTTACTTAAATCAGGTAATAAATGTTGGTTGGTACTTTTTACATGTGCCACATTTCGTGCAATTCATTTGGATGTCGTTGAAAGTTTGTCTACGAATGATTTTATTCTTGCGTTACGGCGATTTATTGCTCGAAGGGGTAGGGTGAAGGTCATGTATAGTGACAATGGGACGAACTTTCGAGGACTAGATAACCTACTAAAATTTTTAGATTGGAATAGTGTTTTGTGTTTTTCGTCAATTGTAAAAATTAATTGGATATTTATACCTCCCGGTTCTCCCTGGTGGGGAGGGTTTTACGAAAGGCTTATAGGATTAGTGAAACAAATTTTAAGAAGAATTGTAACACTTTTTTTTCACTGATTTTAAGTACTATTAAAGACATTTTTTTTTATTCATATTGATTAAATTCACATTTACAACTGTACCTTGCATTGGTTATGTTTTTCGTCGAATTGTTACTTTGACATTGACAGTTCTATAGTGTGGGCCGCTTATCATGATCCTAACACCATTATCTATGGGCAAATTAGGCAACCAAATCTAGCCAAGCGTCGTCTACAAAGATAGGTTCTTTATTAATAATACTGAAACATCACTCCGGAATTCATAGATTAAAAACAGTGTCGTAGATTAATAACTGCCCACAGATTATATACCGGATACTAATTAACAACAAATTATTTGCACTGCCGATTACAAAAATATCGTTTAGGATTAAACTTAAATTTAGGCAGATCAATTCTTCCTTTCCTTATAGTTTCCACATCATCCTAGTTCCATTTAATAACAAACATCACATACTATACATCGTCTTTATAGTCTTTGCCTCATCGGTGGTAAGCCATCTGTAACGGTATACTAATCTGTGACTTGGAGATCTGAAATCTGGGAATTGGGAATCGATCTATTGTAAAAATCTCACGCATATTTCGGTATATAACTACGTATATAAGTTACTGAAAGTGGTGTCAGGATCACAAATTTCAGGAGTATTTTATTTCCCATAAAATTATCCATATCTCTTGGAACCAACATAATTTAACCTAGTTGCCACCGGCACTTAGGAAAAATAATAAACTAAAATATTTACATATCGAAAGCCCGATAAAAAGGTCAGTAATAGTTGCATTTATCTCTTTAATCTCTTTAATTTCAATTTGTTCCCAATAGTAATGATTTTCACAAATAATTATTGATATTTGTTTTGAGCGGGTAGGCTTAACCACCCATACAAAATCATGCTGAAATTAGTTGCTCAGCTGCTAATCTCATGTATTTGAGGTAATTGGTGTTTGTATGTAATCATAATAATATAAATAATGTAAATTCTTGTTCTTTTAAAATGTAAATGTACCATAATTTGATGAATGTTCAATAGATCATGTTTGATATTTTTCTTTGTAACCTAGTTGTCAGATTTAATTGTACGAAGAACAATAATGTATATGGGTTCCTTCTGAACCGCATAGACCACCCACAGTGAGTCCATGACTATGATAATGTAGCATTTTATGATATGTAACAGGGCAAAAAGGTACCGGGAGGTTGTTATACCCGGCCCTACAAATTTATGTAAGGAAAATATATAAAATAAAATATCCTTGAAGAATATCATATAAAAGTTAAGAAGAATAACTGCCATATATTAAAAGAAGAGTGTCTGGACCCAGTCTCAAGGAAAGTATTCAGTACTAACCACCGGGGGATGGGAATCTAGCTTAAGAATTCATGTTTTAGATTTTAGAATTACCATTTAATTAAATAGTTTATTTCAATACCCTGATCAACCATTGTTGCTAAATATCCTTGCCGAGATTGATCAAACAGCACCAGAACCAACCTGCCCTTGTGATTAATAATTCAAATTTGTTATTTTAAGTACATAATAAAGAGTACCTTATTTCTAATTGAGTATTATTTTTATTTTTATTTAATTGTAAAAAAAAACTTAAATATATATTGTTAATAAACTTAAAACTTAAATTAATAAATCAGTAACTTTGTTATTTTGTATTATTTGTGTTTCCTTTATAAATCTAGTTGGTGAGTAAGAGTAATATTACATTACAGAATGCTAGGTAAAGCATCCCTGTCTTTAGTCGAACTGCAAACAGTTCTCTCTGACTGTGAGGCTGTGATAAATAGTCGACCATTAACATATGTGTCAAGTGATCCCAATGATTTTAAGCCATTGACTCCTGCGTGCTTCATTCAACCACTAGCTGATACTTCAGTATCAGAATTAGACGCAATAGACAGAAGCTCACTCAACTCAAGGATGAGATATTGCCAGAAGCTGCGTGATGATTTTCGTCAGCGATTTCGAAATGAGTATTTAGGGAGTTTAATTCATAGGGGGAAAAATGTTTCAGAGTTTCCTCAGCCACGCGTCGGAGACATTGTACTATTGGAGACAGATGAGAAAAGGGTAAGGTGGCCCTTGTGTAAAATAGAGGAATTATATGAAGGGGCTGATGGTGTTCATCGAGTGGCTAAGGTTCGCACCGCTTCCGGAACAAAGGTTCGTACAGTTCAGCGACTTTACCCGTTAGAACTTTCAAAATCAGACGATACTGACATTACGACTGATCTAACCAATGACAAGCAACACAGAACCAGATCAGGTAGAGCTGTTCGACCCCCAGCCAGATTTAATAACTAATGACAACCTAACTGATGATAACCTTCCGGTCTTTTCTGGCCCGGAGTATGTGAGAGAATCTCATTTTAAAATAGTTTAGTGCGCCTTGTTTTGCACTATGGTTTTCGTTACTAAGCAATTATTATTGAGAGTTTGACGTGATGGATATTTAATTTAATTTTAGTTTTATATTATTGTAGAAGTTTCCAAATACAATATTCTTTCCGCACGATTCCCAGCTTTTATTTTAACATAGCCTAATGTAAATTGTTTACTAAATAAAAAAGAGGTATCTGATCTGGTACAATGCTAAATAATTTGTGTAATTTAATAATGAATCATTAAAAACAAATTTATCCAGACCGAAATTCACTTCGATGCGATAAACGGTAACTTGTATCTTTGTGTCGGTCCGTTCGTCGTCGGTCCGGACTTCAAGTTGCGTTCCGAATCCACGAGATATTTATTAAATACTGTGCCCACGACTTCATCCGCGTGGAATCGTAATTTTAGGTAGCATTTTTAATGACTGAGAGTATTATTTTAAAAGTAGACAAATATAATCAGAAAGCTTCGAACTGCTTACTTATCGGGAGTCACACGTCTTATTGTGAGTCAACCATAAAAGATAGACCTATGCTGTAGTGGGATATTTTTTATATAATTTTAAGGAGAACATAAAAGTCCTACGTGATTACAATGTAGCTTTAACCATTAAGGTTGCACATGCGACGGAAGTTTAAAAAAGGAGTAACTTCTCCCGTTTTCCTAATACTTTCCTTCACTGCTCAGGGGGGCAATCGCACTAACAAATCGCAGCTGAAACGAAACCAAATCGTTCCACTCAACCAATCCGAGAGCTAGAATATCACGTCATCTGTTCGATGACGTGATATTGTGGCGTTCGGATTGGTTAAGCCGAACGGTTCGGTTGCGTTTCGCTTGCGATTTATTAGTGCGATCGCCCCTCTGCTCCTTTTGATTGTAGCGTGATGAAAAGTATACTATAACCAGCTCAGGAATATGAAAAATAATTGTATCAAGTTTCGTTAAAATCCGTTAAGTAGTTTTTGTTTCTATAACGGTTATACAGTCATCACCTTGTAACAACCATGTTTCATTCTTATTTTTAAACAAATACCTTTACCCGTGACGTAGGCAAATGAATTGCAGCAATACCTATTACCCTCATTAGTTTGCTTCTGATTGTAATACTCTTTTGTTGGTCTTAAGTTGATTTATTTGAAAGCTTTTAATAGATAGCCGCAGGTGCTCAGGCGATACTATCATAATATTCAAAGCAACAAATTTATTTTATAATATTCATGAAACTCTAGCTAGCTAGCTTTTTACAGCTTCGTCGCATCTTTTACGAGCGATTTATCAAAAATTTCAGTACAACGGCACGTAATGTTTTTTCTCGCAGATTCTGTTATAAATAATCCACTTGCGAAAGTTAATCCTTGGATCCATTTTTTCTTGGTATATATTTTGGGTGTAACAAAGCTTTTTATGTTCTTACTGGCTTACGTGGTTTTCTATTGCTTCGTCTGTCATTTTTTTGTTGCTCTTTATGTGAATTCACGGTTTATATATAAAACGCCATTTTAACAGCTCGCCTCCAATATCCATTATCATAAGCGAAGATATCCACAATCATTCATTTCAAAGAGTAAGGGCTATTACAAAGTCAATGATTATTTAAATGATGCCAATGCTTGGTGTTGATTTGAATACATTACATTCTAAAGTGTAAATATTTGTTATCCGACGTGTAACGACATAATTTATTGTAAATGTTGTTATTACTTTTGATAAAACTGAAAAGTTTCTTGCGCCCATTCTTCTTATCAGCTAAAAAATACGTCCTGAATGAGTGGTGGGAAAGAAAATTTGGACGTTTCAAAAGAGCTTTCTATAAAGTCATATTTGAATAAAGTTAATTTTGTTTTTATTTTATTTTTTTATATGTAGTAGGTACATATAATATGTATACAAACATACATACGACTGCAATAATACTAATATACAGAAGGTCGAAAAAAATTGAAAGTCCATAACTTACAAAATAATCGACGGAGTTGTCTCACCCTTGGTAGCTTAAATAGTTTGTAGTTCTGGCAATCGCTATACAAGAGTTGTTTTGTTGTTACTTTCCGCTAAGGAAAATGCATTAAATTGCATACCCCGGCTGCGGAGAGCCGATGGTTATGTGGGGCTCTCCTCCCCAGAAAGGGGAGGCCTATCCACTAAAAACCTCAGCGATGGCCTTCCTCAGGCATGTAGGGAGCCCCCGGGAACGCTAAGCGACTTCCGAGAGCCCCCAGCCTCCGCTCCCCTGCGATGCTCCAGGGGAGCCCTCCTCGGGGAGCAACTACCTCCACGTGTTAGTTGTGCCTAGTAACTAGAGTGAATATAGCTAACGCAACATTTACGTTTGAAAGGAAGTCAGTTTGGAAATGACATTTTAAGTACGAAAACATTAATAAGATTTAACGGTAATGGCGTAATAGGTATCAAACAGAGCCACAGATACGTTTATAGATTCGTCGCATTCGTGACAAATTTGAAGTTCGTTCCTCATTCCTCAGACTTAACTCCTGTGAGCTTTTTTCCTACTTACTTGATTCTTATCAATATTTTTTTTACAATTTACATAATATCTTTATAAATTGTAACCTGTGTGTTATTTTAATATATAAGCTACATAATTGTAAGGTGACATTCAAAATCAAAATCAAAATAATATTTATTCAACATAGACCTTTACAGGCACTTATTGACGTCAACAAACAAAACAAAAAAAAGCTTAAAAAGAAATCAAAAACATTGTCCGTACGTACGAATAAGGAAAAAAAAAAGAAAAATATATTGACTCGACACCTGTTCGGAAATTGGGAGAGCCTTCTCGAGAAGAACAGGCAAGACACTCTGAAGGTCTATTTCTTATCTCCTCTTTTCAATGTTAATAATTATAATAATATAATATAAAAATACAATAAGTATAGTATAAGATACAATCATACCTAATACGATTACAGTCGTATGTACGTTTACATACACATATAAAATAATACAATATTATAAATAATGTTGTTACCAAACATGGCTCTATGAATAGTGTCCCTATTCCCAAATAGTGTGATCATTTAGAATGTCACTTTACTCATGAGTGTCTTTTTGATATGGATTTTAAATTTATATACAGGCAAATCAATGACACCTTGCGGAAGTTTGTTAAACATAGATATACATTTCCCCAAGAACGAACAGCTAGTTTTATGGAGTCTGAACATTGGAAATACATTTAAAATACATTTAGTAGTTTTTACGTAAAAGAATAACAAACATGATAATATAAATTAATTATAATATAATTACTAACTGTTTAATATAATATAATTACTAACTGTTTTAATAAATTACTATCCAACGGACTATTTCCCGATAGCCTTAAGGTAGCGAAAGTTACGCCAATATTTAAATCAGGTGCCAAGTCTGATCCGGGTAACTATCGTCCGATCTCAGTGTTGCCAGTGCTTTCCAAAATCTTTGAAAAACTTATTTATATCAGACTAAATAATTACCTTACAAATAACAACTTCCTGTACGAACACCAGTATGGTTTCCGCGCTGGCACGAATACCCTTGACGCAGCATTAGATGTAATAACTAAGATTACTACAAATATTGACCAAAAGCAAATGGCGCTCGGTGTGTTTATCGACCTGAGAAAGGCCTTTGACACCGTGAGCCACTCCTTGCTGCTGAAGAAATTGGAAGGCATAGGCATAGCGGGTGCGGCTCTTAGTTTGCTCGCATCTTATTTGTCAAACAGGCAGCAAGTACTTAGGATAGGAACCTATCAAAGCAGCCTTACAGCTTTGACATATGGCGTACCACAGGGCTCAATTTTAGGCCCACTACTCTTTCTCATTTATGTGAATAATATCTACCAAGCAGGAGTACAAGGACACTTAACACTTTACGCAGACGATACATGCTTGTTTTATTTTGGACAGAATTTAGACGAAATTCTTACAAAAGCACAAGGGGACCTAGACATACTAACCGATTGGTTCTTGTACAATCTCCTGACAGTGAACGCATCTAAAACATCGTACGTAATATTTAAGGCGAAAAATAAAAAATCTTTCAGCCAAAGAACGTTAACTTTAGATGGCGAGACACTTCGGCAAAGCAGTGAAGAAAAATATTTAGGATTATTACTAGACAAAAATTTAACCTGGAATCCACACTTACAAAATTTGCAAAAAAAATTGTCTTCACTTGTAGGTGTCCTTAGCAATATGTCTTCTTGCATACCCAAAAAGGTACGACCTCTCATTTATAATGCATTGGTTAAGCCTCACTTACTATACCTTATAGAAATATGGGGGACCGCAGCTAAAACTAATCTCAAATATATACAAACACTACAGAATAAAATTATAAAAATACTTTATCATTACGATTTTCTGACTCCCACAAAAACTATATTTATGGATACAAAGCTTTTAAATTTACACCAACTTTATACATATAGTACTTGTGTCCTAGTATATAAGATAATACATAAAATTACAAATTCTAAAATCTCGTTTGTAACTAAAATACAAAAATACTCATCGCGACGTCCTTGTCAACTTAACCTTCCTAAAGTCAGAACCAACTATGGCCGCAAGGCATTATCATTTGCAGGAGCACGGCTATATAACTCTATACCAGATAGCATAAAGGAGGCAAGTTCATTGAATATGTTTAAGAAAACATTATTTGACTATGTAGTTACAGATGAATCATTCTTTTCTTAGTGCTTCTCATTAACCAATTTTAAATTGCAAACTAAAAATTAGTTAACATCTCGTAACTTAAGCCACACACCAACATAGATTTTGCAATCATTGCGGGACGAGTTTTTAGTATTGTGCCGTGCCGTGCGTATGATTTGGTTGCGGGTAGAGTGGGTAGAATGTGGATAAAAGTGGTAAAAGTTGAACTGACATTGGAACAGTGAGTGGTATAGTTGAATATTTTTTACTTGCTAGTTTTATGTTTTCATGTAAGCGACACTGCGTGTCTTAATGGAAATAAATGATATTAAACCGAATTAATCATATCTATTTTAATATCTAATGTATGTCTTGTATGTAGTATAAATATGACTTTTCCATTATATACATTTTAAAAATCAATTATATATAAATACTGTGTCCCCGCAATTTTTTTTTAATATTCACATAACCATCTAGGGTTGGCTGGAAGAAATGTCTTTTGAGAGATAAGTCCGCCTTTGTATCACTTAAATTTGTACCTAATATTTTTATTGTAATTGTGTTCAATAAAGAGTTTATATAAATATAATTAAATTTAAACATATCACAGTACGAAGCGACAGCGAAACAATCCAACATAAAAATCCCCACAGTCTTCGACAATTTGCGATAATCCTTGAACGTAATAAGGATTCCTCGTTATCCCTGTTTCATATCAAAGAAGTATAAATAAGCGGCGGCCCACGACACATCTGCTGTAATCTGCGCAAATATTTATTATTCCCTTTAAGATCGCTAAGGGCGTCTGCACATTGTAAGTGTTTATATTAAAAAGAAATACGGGAACGGAACCGATAAATATGAAATATTATAATTGTAATATTAAATACTCAAACTTATCTTTAGAAATTCACTAAAAAACATTGAGATTTCCAGGACTTGGTAAAATGGACCTTAACGCAAGCACCCAAAACGCACTCTTGCTAGGAGAGATCCACACACGTCTGCCGCCTAGCCAACGGACGACGCGAATTCATGCGTTTCCCTTCGAAAAAAAATTAAGACATATATTTATTGATGTATAAAGAAAAGAAGTGTATTTTTATTGAATATTTATTAAAAAAAAAATTCATTATTGGAATAAATTAACAAATCATCATGGAATTGAGCTGGAGATGTTATTTTATTCTGTATTGAGTTGGTTGTTGGCTCTTGGTGGAACTTATTATACATCTTGAATAAAACTCTTGTACTGTTCCACTACTTTTTTTAATTACTGTCGACAAATTTTCAAAGGTTCTAAGCAAACACTTTTGCTTAGAACCTTTGAAAATGCTGTAAAGCGGAACCGGTCAGGTCGACAGTAATTAAAAAAAGTAGTGGAACAGTACAAGAGTTTTATTCAAGAGATGTTATTTTGCCTTGATGTCATCCCCACACGAGGTTCCATGTTATGGTCGTTATATGTATTGTCATTATTTAATTCAATCTTTGTTGAACTATACAAAATGCGGACTTAATGCAAGATATTCTTTACCACTCAACCGATTGCTGCATCGTCTCTCTCCTGAGGGGCGGTCCCTTTTCCCTATATGGTTCATAGAACTTAGGCACAGGCTGAGTTTGCACCGGGTTGCACGTCGAGAGACAACGCCGCGGTGTCATCACTGCGGCGCTCCCGACGACACGTCCGAGCACACACTGGCTGTGCAGAAGGAGGCAGCGGAGAGGGAGTGGGAGGAGGACGTCGAGGCCGCTCCCCTCCGGCGCAGACGGATTGGCAGGAGAAGGCGGGCACATGCAAGCGCGGTGCTCGCCTAATGACCCTACCGTGCGGCAGCGTGACCGTTTACCGCGCACGCTGAGGTGACGTCTCTCCGTCTGGGAGATTGTTCAAGTGTTCTCGGACATTCCCCCTTTGAGGTGTGCTCGACCAGTTCTAGGTCCGGCCCCGGAGCACATGGCTGTTCGAATCGCGCAAGTGCACCCCGCCATGTGCCCCGAATGGGCCCAGAGAACACCGGGGGGTTTTAGTGGGTAGGCCGGTCGTAGACCAGCGCGGTGTCATGATGCGAAAGAAGCATTTCCCCCCCGAAAAAAAAAATAGGCACAGACTGAGAATAGTCGGTAGGTCACGTGGTCAGACCAGGATAATGACCAGGATACCACTGCAACGGCAAGTGTCGCGGTAATTATGTCGGAGTCCCCGCCGGCCAGAGCGGTCTGACCTCGTGACCTTCCGACTAAACTCAGCCTTAGCCTTGGCCATAAGGGCCCTACGGCTGGAATGGATACCTAAACTCTAGCAAACATAGTATTACCTTTTGGTAACTATTTATATTATATTTTCATATTTATTATTATTTTGTTAACTGTTTCCATATTTTCTAGAATATCTATTGGTATTATTTGTAGGCACATGTTATTTACACAAAAATTTCTGATTCCAGTACATCAAGAGATTGTTTATATACCTTTATCTTGAATAAATATAAGAGCCTTTCCTTGGTACATTAGTTCGAAGAAATCGGAGCTGTGTGCACAGGCCGTTAGCTTCTTAGTTTGTCTGCGCTTTTTGCACAGATATCTCGGGAACACTGGCAGCTGTGACACTTAAGGCAGCGTGTGCACGTGAACGAAAGCTTATTTATTTTATTTATTTAATATTTTTTTGCACATGTGATTAGTATAACAACAAATATAATTAAAAGCAAAGTGTACAAAGGTACTGCTTATTTCACAACTGAAATTTCTTTCAGCAAACCTGTTGATGTGGAATGACGAGAAAAGTTTGAGAAGTTGCTTGAAATACATTTATAACAGGTTGCATAAAAGGAGGTGGTTCTTAATTAGATTTTTTTGTTATTTTTATTAACTAACAACTTTCGAGTGAATGGAGTGATTTTGATGATTCTTCTTATCTTAAAGCTGGTAAGTTCTATCGCGTGATGCCATTTCAATTCAGTTCAGTTATGATAATGGCGTTTATGAGAAAAAAGCCTTAAAGTTGCAATAAGTATGTGGGCGATAAATGGACGAATAAATGAGTCAGGTCTAAGTTGCTAGGAAAATTAATATAATTGTTACTGTTTTATATTTTTTTGTGTATATTAATTTGTTAGTTTTCTTTTGATATTTATTTTACGGAACCCTATAGAATCACTTTGTTGTCCGTCCGTCTTCCGTCCATCTGTCAAGACCCTGTTTCTCAGAAACGCGTCGAGATATTAACCTGAAATTATTATCACATACTCAGGTCTCCTATCTCTCAAAGCAGTGAAAAATCAAATTTCTAAATCAACGCAATAAAAAGATATGGCCGTTTATGTTCCATTTATATCGTATATTTTGACATTTGCAAGGGAGTCAAAACCTATAGGGTACTTACCGTCGAACTAGAATCATAAAATTTGGCAAGAAACAATGTCATGTAGCACAAGTAAAGGAGAAACTCCAAAAACCGTCAATTTGTAGTTATTTCATATGATTAGGAAAAACAAGATCTTTGAGACTTAATTCTAGTAATGAACGAAATTTTGTTCGGAATCCTCGTTGCGGGAGTCCGACTCGCACTTGACCGGTATTTATTGGTTAACCAAAGATTCCGCGTATGTCATAGACATAGACATAACTTTATTTGCAACCTTGACACAAAATATACACCAGAACATTATTAAAAATACGTAGGTAACATTGTGCCCTAGTAGCAAACTGGTCTCGGCTCAGCGTTGTGCTTCACATAGCGCGAAGCGCTGATATTCTGCCGAAACCCTTTGAGAGGGTAAGTAAACCAGACAGCAGACACAGAGAGAAACAGACAAACCTAAGCATACATATTACAAAAAAAACCAGTAAAACCTGCAGACTAAAAAGTAAGAAAATAAAAAAAAGTTTAAAAACTGAAGACTTTAAAACCTTACAAATTTTGCGCACTAAAAAGTAGGAAAATAATTTTTTGACACCCTCCAAATGAATCCAAAATTGTTAAGACTAAAAAGAAAGCGTGGGGCCCTCATCATACTTCTTAATTCATACTGTCGTAACATCTTTAATTTGTTAAATTATAATTTATTTTATTAATTATAATTTATTATATTAAGTCTACTGAAGTCTACGTATTTGAACTTTTATTCGCTATACACCTTACTCGAACTAGTTATGGATGGTTAACAACGTATATATTATTTTATTAAAAAGTTTGTGTCCTCTGTTATCTTTACTAGTTGTTTTAGTTTTTTGGAAGGAAAATTACATACTTTTGTAGTATTTATACTTAGAAATATTTCATTTGAAAATTCGGTGACCAAATTTTAATCTTTCTATTTCATTTTGATATATTAATGTATATTGAAATAATTGCATGACTTGCGCTTACATGAGCCAATTGCAGATGATACATTAGAACGATTCGTGATGTAACTTGCATGAGTAACAAAGATTTTTGTGCTACTTTGCGTATTAAAGTCGGTTTTGTTAATATTTTTCTCTCAGCCTACATCACTTATTTTTGTGTCATCACAAGTTATTAGAATCAACTACTTTAGAAATACTTGAAAGATATGGTTGAAGTATGATGAGGGCCCCACGCTTTCTTTTTAGTCTTAACAATTTTGGATTCATTTGGAGGGTGTCAAAAAATTATTTTCCTACTTTTTAGTGCGCAAAATTTGTAAGGTTTTAAAGTCTTCAGTTTTTAAACTTTTTTTTATTTTCTTACTTTTTAGTCTGCAGTTTTTACTGGTTTTTTTGAAAGCGTGTTTTTAAAATTTTTTTTAAAAGGTGTTTTATTTTCCTACTTTTTAGTCTTGACTGTAAAAAAATGTGATGTAGAGCAACCACCTGTCTAATTAATAGAGTAAAAGTTGATTAGTTACACTTCTATTGAAGCAATTAAAATTCATTGACTTACTTATTCAATGATTTTTGCAATGATCAATAGAATTGAAGCGTCTTCATGAAGCTGTATGCATATGCATTATAAATTTTTTATGCGGTCATTTGGTGGATGATGATGAGTTTGATGTTCGACGCCAATCAGCGAATGGCTTAAAGCGTTCGAACCCGTTCCACAACCACATCAAGTAACACCTATCCGCCTCTCTATGTAGCTTGGTAGGTTTCCCTGATGCAATGTGCGAAATTTGGCTTTATTCATCCACATCATTTGGATCATAACCAAGATTTCGCATGCGATTCATTTCATTCACATTTATACAACAGTGTGCGCCAGGTGCCCTCAGGTTCCCTACTAGCGATATGACATTTTTAGCCACCTTCATATCTTTCAGCCCTCGCCGTAGGCAGCATATTTTGGCATAGGTGGTCCCTACTAGCGATATGACATTTTTATACACCTTCATATCTCTCAGCCCTCGCCGTAGGCAGCATATATTGGCATAGGTGTTGAGCCTACCTTGTTTGTTTTTGGACAAAGTCCAATTATACAGGCTCACCACGTGAAGATAAGGTTAGGCTAATAGACAAGAAAGGCTATATATTACGCGTCAAGTCTTTTCGAGCCCACATTCGACACTCCAGTTGAATTTCAAAATTTTCAAACTAAGGAGCTCTCAGAAAAGAAGCTAAGGAGGTCTCTGCAAAAATTTCAAAATGGAAAAGGGGCGAAGGGCAAAGAATGCCACTTCGTCTCACGATGATGTCATCGTGAGACGAAGTGGCATCTTTTATAAGTTTTCCATATTCAACCTTTCAGTCGAATAATATATTCTGTGACAACAAATTCATATTCGCTCCATAGTGGTCTTTCCGAAAATGTCCAATTACTGAATGTATTTTAAGCATTGCACAAAACTCCATTGCCGCTCGATGATCCAGTTTAAATTGGTATTCAAACCAATCTTTCATGCAAATCATCATCACTACAGTTGGGGGAAAAAAAACAAATATTTCACTCAGTCGTAGGGCGACGTCCTTTTCTCACCATAGAGTTTTCTCATATTCAAAACCTAGAGTATTTCCCGTGTATTATTAATTTTCTTGTGTATTACTAACCTGGTGTATACCCCAATTTCCACGTATGGAATCGACTTTTCGCATCTACATAGGATACTTTTTACCGCTGTAAAATACCTCTCCCACGGGAAAACCTGGTAACAACAGCTAACCCATATCATGGGGGTGCATTTGAAATAGCCAATCCGCCATCTTGGATGTCCGCCGTTTTGGATTTAAGTCACGTGACTAACTTGTTCGTTTTCCTGACAGCAAACCCTTTTATTTGATACCCATATCATGGGGGTGCATTTCAAATAGCCAATCCGCCATCTTGGATGTCCGCCGTGTTGGATTTAAGTCACGTGACTAACTTGTTCGTATTCCTGACAGCAAACCCTTTCATTTGATACCCATATCATGGGGGTGCATTTCAAATAGCCAATCCTCCATCTTGGATGTCCACCATGTTGGATTTGAGTCACGAGACTATTTTTTTCGTGTTACTGACAGAAAACCCTTTCATTTGATATCCATATCGTGGGGGTGGATTTCAAACAGCCTGTCCGCCATCTTGGGGAGGCCGCCATATTGGATTTGTAATGACGTTTCTTAGCTAGTCGTGTATTGTCACCGGAACCAAGCTTGTATGCAAAGTTTCATTTAATTCGGATAAGAGGAAGTGCTCGAAAAATTGAAAAGAAAATTCCACCCAGATTTACAAACAAGTCAACTCTATAGAAAGCGTGTAATTAAAAAGCGTGTAATTAATAAATAAAGCGCAATACGTGAATGTAGACAGATAATATTAATATATATGTACACACATACATACATATACACATACATACATATACATATATATACACATACAGATACATATTTCCCAATTAGCCATCAGCATACAAATGGAGAGTCAGCATATCTATCAGGCAAACCAGTTCTTTGTTTTTGTAACACATTATTTTTTATTTTTTTTTAAACGTAGATTTACACTTTAGTTGCCGTATGGGAGGTGGGATGTTGTTCCAACATTTGGTTGCCTGATAGCGAAAACTTCCCCTAAATGCCGCAGTGTGCCGATTTAAGATATAATCAGTATGTGCTGCTGATTATATCTTAAATCGGCAATTAGCTATCACGTTTTTAAGGTCATTTAGTTCTTTTTGCTTATATTCCGACAGCCTCCGTAATCGAGTGGTACACCGATTTCAAGGTGTCGCCATTTCTGAGGTCCCGGGTTTGAGTCCCGGTGGCGGTAGATGTTTGCGTGATGAATGCGAGCATTTAGAAGAAGGCAAGAAAAAACATTGTGGCTCTGTAAAATCTAGGAAATTACGTAAATTATTATTATTGACTCTCCCGACTCAAAAGGTTGCCGACCCCTGGGCTAGGCTAATTGATGTAAGTATAAGAAATATTAATTTATTATTAAACTTATTTATTTTGGAACAGTAAGCAGCAAACTAATACTAGTTCTTTTAGCTTAATTATCTTCACGAATTACCATTTTTATTTATATATTAACTCTATTAACACTGAATAAATTTGCTTTATCTGTCCGTATAGATATGATGAGATTACAATTAATTTTTCACAATACAGGAAAATATCATCAAAGTAAAGCGAGAGGCGTTCGGGAATTCGCAACAAATTCCCAATGCTTACATTATCGTGAGACAGTCCATCATCAGCTCGAGACAGGAACCTTCACGCCATTGTGCAAACCTTTGTTCGACCAGGGCTATCACTGAAAGGAAGACGCAAATATTTTACGACGACGCCATCTTGCGGAATCTTAAAATGGAAGTATCATATTTTACACGTCCCCGAATACAATTCGACGTCAGATACACTTTTCACGTTTTATTCGCGTTGGAAATTATTTATCGTTGCTCTCTGTTCGGATTTTTAATTTTGGCTGTTTGGGCTTTGTCGGTGGTCGTTGCTTTCATTTGCTTGTATTTTTTTTATTAATTTTCTTTTGGTAACTGCTTCTTATATTCGCTTGCTTCTTATAGTAGATGATACTGCGTTATCTGTAGAGACTGAGATTTGCTAACCCAGAAAAATCTCATTTAGCTGTGCTAGCTACATATTTTTTTATTATATATATATATAAATATATTTATTATAAAAATAGATCTACCTAATTTTTAAATGTAGTTTTAGATCAAAAAAGAATCATCAAAATCGGTTTAAAGACCGGCAACGCATCTGTGACTCCACTAGTGGTGGTGTCCGTGGGCAACGGTTATCGCTTACCATCAGGTGATCCGTTTCCTCGTTTGCTGCCCTATCCTATAAAAAAAAATTGTCGAAAGTTCTTAGTTCACAAACATAAAAAATTCAACATAGGCTTTTGCACTTATTTACATCAAATAAAAGCTCATAAACATTACGTTTCTTCTTCTTCTTGTTTATTATTACGTTAATAATTTATTTAAAGACGATCTCAAGGTTAACATGTTTAGTCTGACTTGCGACTTTAAATCAACATCAAAAACCAAAATAATCTTTATTCAACATAGACTTTTACAGGCACTTATTGACGAAAAACAAACAAAACAAAAAAAAGCTTAAAAAATACAAATACCTTGTCTGTACGTACAAATAAGGATAAACAAAAAAAAATATTAACTCTACACCTGTTCGGAAATTGGGAGAGCCTTCTTGAGAAGAACAGGCAAGAAACTCTGAAGGTCTATTTTTTATCTCCTCTTTTCAATGTTAATTATTATAATATAATAATATAAAAATACAATATAGTATAAGATACAATCATACCTTATACGATTACAGTCGTATGTATGTTTACATACAAAAATAATACAATATTATAAATAATGTTGCTACCAAACATGGCTCTATGAATAGTGTCCCTATTCCCAAATACTGTGATCATTTAGATAGTCACTTACTTTATAATAACCTTACACATGAGTGTCTTTTTGATACACTTTGCGGAAGTTTGTTAAACATAGATATACATTTCCCCAAGAACGAACAGCTAGTTTTATGGAGTCGGAACATTGGAACGGCAAGTTTATTTTTGTTTCTAGTATTCACATTATGTAGATCACTGTTTTTATTGAATTTATTATAGTTTCTATATACAAAAACTAAATTATCATATATATATATTGACTAGCTAAAGTTAAAATATTAATTTCTTTGAACAATTCTTTCAGGGATTCTCTAGCTCGTAAACAGTAAATAGCACGAATCGCTCTTTTTTTAATAGGAAAATACTCTCAATGTTAGCCGCAGATCCCCATAGCAGCAGTCCATAGGACATAACATTATGAAAGTAGCTGAAATAAACAATTCATGCCGTTTCAACATTACTTAAAAGTCTAATCTTTTTTACTGCGTACGCCGCTGAACTAAGTTTGATTGCCAAAGTTTCAATATGTGGATCCCACTGTAGTCGTGAATCTAACGTAATGCCTAAGAATTTAGTATTATTTACCAAGTCAATGACATCACCATTCATATTTAAACGAGTATCAACCTGCCTTACATTGGGCAAAGAGAATTTGATACATTTTGTTTTCTTAGAATTCAAAGACAAATTATTAGTTGTGAACCAATGCAGAACTCTCGAGAGAGCACTATTTACATCGTCATAACATTCCTTTTGTCTATCAACTTTGAATAGTAAAGAAGTATCATCTGCAAACAATACTGTCTCACACGATTATGTAATGTAGTAAGGAAGGTCATTTATATATATTAGAAACAGTAGAGGACCCAATATTGATCCCTGGGGAACCCCCATCGTTATAGGCGAGCTAGCAGATTCTGATCTATTAATAACGACTTTCTGCAATCTGTCTGATAAATAAGACTTTAAAAGGCTACCAGCTCCATCCGAGACACCATAATGTCTAAGTTTACTTAAAAGCGTTTCATGACTTACACAGTCAAACGCTTAGGAAAGGTCGCAAAACACTCCAAATACATCCCGCTTGCCCTCCCATGCGTCAAAAATATGTTTCAAAAGTGCAGTTCCGGCATCGGTAGTGGATCTACCTTTGGTAAAGCCGAATTGGCTTTCATGCATGAGTCTGTTTGTTCTCAAGTGAACTATTAGTTGATTGTAAATAACTTTCTCGAAGATTTTGCTGAAAGTAGGTAATATGGATATAGGTCTGAAATTTGAGGGATCTTTTTTGTTACCTGATTTGAAAAGTGGTATTAATTTACTATATTTCATTAGATCAAGAAAGATACCCTCATCAATACAAGAATTAAAAATTTGTGCTAACAATGGGGCTAATTCATCGATGACAGATTGAATTATGTGAGTTGATATACCCCAGAGATCTTCAGTTTTCTTCTTGTTAAGTAAACGGAATGTTTTCTTAATTGAAGAAGCATAAATATCGCTAAATTTGAATGATTTACTGCACCTATTCACACTTGACTCGAGGAGGGTGACGGATGAACTATGAGAGGAGTTAAGATTACTGGTAGTTATAGCAGGAATTTGAGAAAAATAACCAACCAATTCAGTCGCAACTGCATCGTCCGACTTGATAGTCTTATTATTAATTTCTAAAGAGAAAAAGTTCCCAGAGCCTTTTTCCCGTTTCCTGATTTATTATAGCCCATGTAGTCTTAACTTTGTTTTTTGACATTATAGCTTTATACTCTGATAATCCAACTTTCGGTGTATCGTTACGCTATCGCTACACCTCTCGCTCTAACTTTACTGTGTGGCGTGTGTGTTAGAGTAGCACGTAGCACGACAGGAATAATCACATACAATTTTAATGTTTAGAGTACAGATCATGCAAGTTGCGATTATCGTGCGATATTACCGTCATTTTGAAATTTATCCTTCGCATTCCAACAACTCAAAGTGATCTTTTTCAGTGCTCACGTTACGGGGCCATATCCAGTGGTCTCGCTTAATAATTGCCTTGGACTGTAAAAGAAAGAACAGGGGCCATATTGTTGAATAATTCATCTCACGTCGAGCGCTAGTCAAGAGTCTTCTGCGATGTATTCTAGTTTTTATTTTGAGTTTGTTGAAAATCAGTAGCGTATTATGAAAACCATCTTTCTTAATATTGATGTGATTTTTATACTCAGTTATATTATTAAGAGTGAGTATATAATAATGACAAGTTGGATCTAGGTATATGATATAGGATCCAGATATGAAGAAACATCGCAGATAATAGGACATTTGAATGGATAAAAGATACACATATATTTTAATGTTCACAATTAAGATTTTAGCGTTCACAATTAGGATTACAATAACAATTAGGGCTTACATATATTTTAGTGTTTACAATAACAATTAGGGCTTACATATATTTTAGTGTTTACAATAACAATTAGGGCTAACATATATTTTAGTGTTTACAATAACAATTAGGGCTTACATATATTTTAGTGTTTACAATAACAATTAGGGCTTACATATATTTTAGTGTTTACAATAACAATTAGGGCTTACATATATTTTAGTGTTTACAATAACAATTAGGGCTTACATATATTTTAGTGTTTACAATAACAATTAAGGCTTACATATATTTTAGTGTTTACAATAACAATTAGGGCTTACATATATTTTAGTGTTTACAATAACAATTAAGGCTTACATATATTTTAGTGATCACAATTACTATTTTATTGTAAAAAAGAAATATGCCTTTGATTTAAATCAAACCCAAATGCCTCACGACAAACGGACGATGTCAAATGAATGCTTCAAAATATAATACCTCAATACCAAAATGGTTAAAATACCTCTTGCGATATGTTGTGATGGATAACTGAAGATATATACATATCTTTTAGTGTTCATAATTTCAATATAACAACATATTATGTAAAATGAAGGGAGTTCAATTTAAAAAATATAACTTATGTCCTTCCTATCTTCCTTGGCGGAGGCTCGTCCATACCATCAACAGGTCAAGCCGGTCCATGGGCGTCGTGGCGGTAGAATCGCGAGAGCGCACCCCGCCACGCGCCCACGGTACGGCTTCGACACTGGGGGATTTTAGTGGGTAGGCCGGTCCGTTTGACCGGAGAGCCCCACACATGGCCGCGCCTAGCCAGCGCGGTGTCATGGTGCATAAGGTGCATTTCCCCTCGAAAAAAAAATGTCCTTCCCATCTGTCTCCGTATATTACATAATTATACATATACTCACGCCTGGTAGGTATATATCACAGTTTACTACTTGCTATACAAACGTACTTCCCTAGTTTACTCGATTTTTATTAATGCTTTCCTTCCTTCAGTGTATCACTTATTCAGTCCTAGTCTATTTGTATGTTCACATACCAAATTGCATTAAAATACAACCATGTTTTTTTAGATGTTGTCCCAGGAAAGCAAATTTTCAATCTGTAATTTGTGAGCATGTTCCAACAAAAACTTTTCCCCTTTTTTTCCCCTCAAGAGAGATAAGCTGAGAATCCTGACAAGGAGTACGAAACGTGCCCAGCATACAACCGCAGCGGCAAGTGTTACGGTGATTATGTCGAACTTCGTACCAACTGGTGGGGTCCGATCAGTATGACTTACCGACAAAACTCAGCTTTGGTCTTAAGGGCCCTTGGCAGTGGAGTCGCGAAGTAGATCTCGCTATCGCACTATTCCTGGAAAAAGGAAGTAAGTGATTTTCACCTACATTTCAGGAGTTTGAAAAAACTGTCCTTTATATTTATTATGAGGTCTAGAAAAAAGTTTCAAAGAGATAATCGCAGGTCACAGTTGCCTTAAACTACACGTGTTATTTAATTTAGGAACAGATTGATGTACTTCGAGATAATCTAAAAAAACACGGTTACTTTATTCCACGAAACACATCGCACATTTGCAGGGGTAACTACAATTATTGCTTTTTAGTTATGTATTTTGAAATATATGAACTAATTTAACTCTACTTACGGCTTTGTACTCTCTTATATTTCATTATAATCTAGAGTTGTAAGTATAATCACGTTGTTATTTAACGGAAAATCCTTTTTTGTACATAGAGTAATTAGAATTACACAATAGTCCTAGATTGTAAAATACAGGAACAAGTAAATATGTATTTTTTTTTATTGCTTAAGTTGACAAACAAGCAGGCTGCCCACCTGATGGTAAGTGGTAACAGTCGCCTATAGTACACGTGGTTCCCACGAGATTCGCAGCAAATCTGCAAACCTCATAAGAACCACAGTGTACGTTGCCAACTTGTGACATAAGATGTAAAGTCACAGTACCCAGTAATTTCACTGCCTATCTTACCTTCACGCCGGAACACAGCAAAGCGAACCCTGCTGTTTGGCGGCGGAAATAGGTAAGACGGAGGTACCCATGCAGACGACCCTGGTACAGAGTCTACCTCCTAGAAATATACCATACCCCTATTTTATGCTGGAATTTTATGTTTTTTTAAAGTCGATTTTTTTTTTTGTATTTTTGCATTTATTCTTTCATTTTTGTAAATAGCTTCACGAGATTTTGACAGAAGGTGTAAACCATGATGCTCGCTTTATTTACGTAATAAAACATTTTCGACGCAAGTTTAGTTACGACTTTTTTACACGGGTAGTGCGCTATGTGCCCCGTATGGGTCCAGAAAACCCAAAAAAAAAAAATTTGTGGGTAGGCCGGTCAACACGGCTACGCCTTGCTAGCGCGGTGTCATGGTCCATAAGGAGCATTTCCCTTTTAACATATATTCTAGCACAACCTTTGACAATTACTGACTTTCGTATCCTATTTCAACGCCTTACAGCATGTTTTGTTTTGTTACTTTATTCGCATTCAAAATTAGTCTCTAGATAATCTGTGCACTAAATTGCATTTAAATCATAAATATATTTGGCGCTTTCATGCCAATAATAAATTTCGTGTAATAATTAAATTTACTATCAAAGCTTCGCGAAGTTGATTAAAATGCCCTTTGAGTGCTAACTATACTGATTGCGAAAGGGCAAAAAGGGCAACAATATTCATTTATTGTTTCTCATATGCACTCGCCCTTAACAGCCGTTCGGTCAAGCGTTCTTTTTGCGCGTTTTGCTAGTTCGTGTAGTATTTTCGACGCGGGTAACGGGCAGCGAATACGCCGATCGTGGGGTGTCTTGATTCATATGTTTATTCCACATTTCAAGGGGCCGTTGACTGCAATGTGGATTTTTTTTTTAAATTTATATTGGGTTAGGAGGTTTTCTATCTTATATAATTATAATAAATCTGAGAGGTTAATTCTGTACAAAATATATTTCCAAAATAACTATCAAGAGGTGATTAGGGGTTGATACTTATGCAATTCACCGTGGGAGAGCCATGCTTCGGCATGAATTGGGCCGGCTCGACCGGAGTGATACCACGGCCTCACAGAAAGCCGGCGTAAAATAGCGCTTGCGCTGTGTTTCGCCGAGTGAGTGAGGGTACCGGAGGCCCAACCCCCCCTTCCCTCCTTATTCCCTTGTAAAAGGCCGGCAACGCATCTGTGACTCCTCTGGTGTTGCGGGTGTCCATAGGCAACGGTTATCGCTTACCATCAGGTGATCCGTTTGCTCGTTTGCTGCCCTATCATATATAAAAAAAAACAAAAATGCAATCAAGAAAATTTTAGTCTATCTGTCTGTCTGACTGTACAACCGTTATAGAAACAAAAACTACTCGACGGATTTTAACGAAACTTGGTACAATTATTTTTCATACTCCCGAGCTGGTTATAGTATACTTTTCATCACGCTACAATCAGCAGGAGCAGAGCAGTGATGGGAAATGTTGGGAAAACGTGAGAAGTTACTCCATTTTTTAAGCTTCCGTCGCGTGTGCTACCTTAATGGTTAAAGCTACGCAGAAATTATGTATGACGAAAATGTTCTCCTTAAAATTATATAAAAAATATCCCACGACAGCATACGTCTATCTTTTATGGTTGACTCACAATAACACGTGTAACTCCCGATAGCTTAGCAGTTCGAAGCTTTCTGATTATATTTGTCTACTCTTACGTTTATAGCACTACGACACTACCTAATTTAGTTTATAACACTACCCAACATTACGATTTCACGCGGACGAAGTCGTAGACACAGCTAGTATAGTAATATATAGTATATAGTAAATATGTTGCTTGCAATAAAAGTGACGCTGAATATTTTTTAATTAGGGATATATATTCGATATTATTGATTAAGGTTTACCATTGTATTTTTGGATATAATCAGAAGAAATTCTAATCAAAAATAATAAGAGATTAGACATAACTCATATTTCAATTGATTCATCAATTTTTGTTTTTTTTTTTTTTGGTGGTAGTGCTTTTGAGTCTGCTTTTCTATATTTTTTTTATGTTAATGTAAAAAAGTTTGTAATTAAATTACGACTTTTTTTAAGTTTGTACCTTATTTTTGAGCTTTTGATTAAAAAAATACGTAAAATCATTGTTTGCAAAAATTTTAACCTAATGGGGTAAAATGGGGTATGGAAAATTTTGTGAGGGAACGTTAGCAAAAAGCTTGAAGCCCAGGAAATAAAAATATGTAGAAATAGAGATTTAAAAATGCGATATAAATAAAACTTACTTTACTACCTATTCATTTTGGAAAACAAATCTTCTTGAGATGTGTACAAAACTTATACCACTGCTTCCACCGGGACTTCAAGCTGGGACCTCAGAGATGGCAGCACCTTGAAACCACTCAACTACGGGGGTCGTCAAATTGAACCCGCGACGCGTAGTAACCGATCACTCGACCACTGCGCCAAATGTGTCGCCATGTTATTGTAACGCAAATGTAGATTTATTATTATTATATATATTATAAGCGGTTACCCCACACGTTGCGTAAGGTTGCCGGCCGTTGCCTATAAAAGCCGCTGCGGTTGGCTAGCGACTCACTTATCGTCGGGCATTCGGAGCGGGTAGACCGGTCGTAACGTTATTACGTGTTGCGTTGCGTAACGTTGCGTAATTCGTAAAGTAGGCGTTAGGCTGATTTTGTTCCTCTGTAAAATTATGTTGATGCCAAATTATTTTTTTTTAAGGAATTTCTCTTCTGATTCCTAAAATCAGAATTGGGATAAGCAACTCTTAGCCCACAATTACGAGGAACAAAGTCTTCTGCGTACTTTAGTGTTCGTGTTTGTGATAATGGCTGGCGGATCCAGTCGGAGTGACCGTAGGTCGCGAAGTCGTTCCCGTGATAAGTCGCGGCACCGTTCACGTAGCCGTCACGAAGTGTCCACTAGGAACCTCCGATCGCGACGTCGGTCATATAGTAGGACGCGTAATGAAAATTTCACACCGTCAGAAAAAACGCCTAATCGTGATCGCCATCATCGTCGCTTGAACAGATCGCGGTCTTCAAGCAGGTCACATACCCCGGATTTGGCTATTCATTCCACGTTGAATTCGATCATGGACCGTCTTGCGTCGATCTTGGCAGTGTGGGTGAGGGTCAGGTTGGGCCGAGTCGGGGGGGGGTTGGACCTTTGATTGGCTCGGCTGAGCCTCGGAATGTTGGGCGGATGCAGGTGCGGACGGGTGTGGTGCGTCGGGGACGTCATCGGATCGCGGTGCGGCCTTGGCGTTCAGTGTGAAGACATACAGTTTTGTATGTATTGGACTTTATGTCCGGCAGACATACAGTTTTGTATGTATTGGACTTTGTGTCCGGCAGACATACAGTTTTGTATGTATTGGACTTTGTGTCCGGCAGACATACAGTTTTGTATGTATTGGACTTTGTGTCCGGCAGACATACAGTTTTGTATGTATTGGACTTTGTGTCCGGCAGACATACAGTTTTGTATGTATTGGACTTTGTGTCCGGCAGACATACAGTTTTGTATGTATTGGACTTTATGTCCGGCAGACATACAGTTTTGTATGTATTGGACTTTATGTCCGGCAGACATACAGTTTTGTATGTATTGAACGTACGAGTGGACGTAGCTTGAATATGATGATACAGGTATAAGAATGAATGAATGACTGACAGACGAGGATGGTGGAGTTGCAGCAGATGGCAGCATACAAAGTGGTGACAACCCCGAGGCTCGTGTCGAGGACGACACTATGTCAGGAGAGGCCGTATAAGCGGTTACCCCACACGTTGCGTAAGGTTGCCGGCCGTTGCCTATAAAAGCCGCTGCGGTTGGCTAGCGACTCACTTATCGTCGGGCATTCGGAGCGGGTAGACCGGTCGTAACGTTATTACGTGTTGCGTTGCGTAACGTTGCGTAATTCGTAAAGTAGGCGTTAGGCTGATTTTGTTCCTCTGTAAAATTATGTTGATGCCAAATTATTTTTTTTTAAGGAATTTCTCTTCTGATTCCTAAAAATATATTTAATTAATAATCTTAAATTAAAGTTTTTTACAATATAGATAATAAAATAAATTTAAATACTATAAAAAACTTAAACCTAGTATGCCGCCGGTAGCGAGGCAAGGCTTGGGCCTTGACAAACCGGTGGTTAGGGCTGCAGACAGAGAAATCTCCGGACAAAACGTGCCGTGTCGAGAATCACTGCTTTTTGTATCCGACCCTTGATCCATCCGTCAAGCGAGAGCCTCTTAAGATGTTGATCGAGTCTTTGCTATCAAGCCATTCGCAGACACAACTATCGGAACAATGATTGTCGAATCAATATCTCACATGGCGGTTACCTCGTATGCCAAGTCAAGGTACTTACTGGCTTTGTCCTTCTCGGCTTTTACGAGCTTCTCCTCATGAGGGATGGTAATATCGACGAGCATTGCACGGCGTTGGGAGCGGTCGACCACCACGATATCAGGTTTATCAAATTTCAATGTGGTGTATTGCAAGTTTTCTATATAGTATTTTATTGCACAATTTGACATAATGTAAAATATACAAGAAAAAATATGTACCATGGTTGACTTATTTCTAATAGAGGTCTCTTTCAGCCAACCAAAACGGACGAATTAAAAGAAATGTGCGGGAAAGCTTTGTGTGCAACTTTTGTTATAATTTAATAATATTTTAGTTATAAAAGAAATATATACACACACACATATATATATAATATAATATATATATATAATATATATATATATATATATATTATATATATATATATATATATATATATATATATATATATATATATATATATTATATATATATATACTCTCTTGAAAACATCCACGGTTCCAGAGCCTCGTTGCTCACACCGTAAACGAATTCTTAAAGTAACGCGTCATCATTTACATGCAAATAAATAAACACTTGATCTAATAGATTGTTCATTATTCATACTTAAAACCTTCATGGTGTGGAAAGGAGATAAAATTATAGTCCCATTGGTAAAAAAATCATTATTAGTAAAAAGTATCATGTGCATGGCTCCAAAAATATATAATAAGATTCCTGAAATATATAAAACTGAAAATAGAAATACATTTCGTGCCAAAGTAAAAAAGTTGTTGATAGATAAATGTTATTATAGTGTGCAAGATTTTCTAAATGATAAATTATAAAATCTATCAACTATAATTCAATTTAATTTTAATTATAATTTTATTTAAGTTAGTTTTCCTATTGTATTGACATGATTATGATTTTGTAATTTATACTAGCTAATAAATTTCTCCAAATTTGACATATATGTATAAAATTCAGATTAGGTTATTAGAAATTATTAATAAATCTGACATCGTTATTCAATTATGTAATTCAATTGAAATTAAGTGCATGTACCTAATTAGATATTATTATTAATTTTGACATCGATTTTAAGTTAAGTAATTGACATTCTGTATATTAATTGACATTAGTACCTAATTGACATTCTCATTTATCTCGAAATTAATTTTGTAACTCATGAAAACAATATTTGCATGCTGACATATGTAAAACATGATGAACTTTACCTGTATTATTATAAGAATAAGAACCAATATATATTCTCCAAATGTATATGCGCTCATGTTTATCAAATAAAAAAAAATAAAAAATCTGTGACTGATAAAAAAAAATGCGGAGTGTACTGACGTGGTAATGACACTTATCACTGTCATACTTGTCAAGCCATCTCACTAATAAGGTACAGCGTTTTGGCAGTCCACGGCACGTTAAAAATAAAATCTGGAACACTTCGTAAAGCGCTTTCAATATTTAGTGTCATTTCAAGAAAAGCTCTAAGTAGGTTACTTACTTGGAATTCATTCTCGTTATATAGATTGCAATCGGAAGTTTTAAGAAATTGTAACACATTTCATACTAATTGCCAAATGGATAATTTAAACACAAAAAATGAAAATAAACTTGCCATTCCAACATACAAGCTACAAAAATTAGAGGTTCGTTTATGGGCAAATGTATAATTGTTTATAACAAGACTCGACATATTGTAACTGAATTGTCTTTTCATAAGTTCAAGGTACTTATTAAAAAGACGCTAATGAGTAAGGGCCATTACAAAGTCAATGATTATTTAAATGATGCCAATGCTTGCTGTTGATTTGAAGACATTACATTCTAAAGTGTAAATATTTCTTTTCCCGTATAAATTGTAAACACATACGAGTATGTACGTTGTATGATAACGACATAATTTATTGTAAATGTTGTTATTACTTTTGATAAAGCTGATAAGTTTCTTACGCCAATTCTTCTGATCAGATAAAAATACATCCTGAACGGGTGGTAGGAAAAAAAATTGGAAGATTCTGAAGAGCTTTCTATAGTCATATTTGAATAAAGTTAATTTTGAGGTTGGTTTTGAAACCCATATGTGTAGATATGTATTTGACATTCTTGAAACTAAACCAGGTGATTTCAAACCAACGACGGATCCAAATAAAAACAACCAATTGTTTCAATTATAAATATCGACACAAAATTAAGTGTTCATTTGGATCTTATTGAATCCATAAATTTTAGCTTGAAATTTTCTTAAGATTCAGTTGTTTCGACTCAAAATTGCGCCATTTATTTCGCTGGCTTATGCTAGATTTATTTGTGCCACGCAGTTTTATTGCCTTTGTTTGGCTAGACGCAATGTGAATCAGCTCTGTTTAGTAAAGTGAGGTTCAGTAGGGTATCATATACATATCACTCAATAATTGTTGTGTGTGTGTGTCTGTAGACCAAATAAAATATCTATCTAGATATGTATTTTATTTTGGTGTGGTAAAAATGATTTATATCATGATGATAGATAGATAGACCGGGACTCAAGATACAGGCTTTTGTCTAGTTTGAGTTCCACTGGTACCTGATTTAAACGCCCATTCTTCTGCAATATCGACGTAGTTGTGAAATGTGTTGGGCCATGTAACTCGGTGTTTATAAATAAAGACTTAATAATAATAACGACTTATGATATAAATAATTTTTTGCTTGGTAGTTCGTAATTTTATAAAATATTTATGCAAGTACTATTTATTGTTGGCAAGAAAAATTTTTGTGGCTATTTAGAAACTTATAAATTTTGTAAATTGTACTTTTTGACTGTCCAGACTCAAAACGCCAGTTTTCTGTGAGGCTGTAGTATCACTCCGGTCGAGCCGGCCCAATTCGTGCCGAAACATGGCTCTCCCACGGTGAAAAATCTGCCCCTACCAGGACTCGAATCTGGGGCCTCATAGATGGTGGCACCTTGAAACTGTTCTCACAACAGTTTCAAATAGTTTATCAATATTATATAATTATTGTATTAGATTTAAAAAATGGCAAGTACGAGTAATAGTTAACGTGCAGTTATTACTATTGCAGTTAATGCAATGGCGTCGTCATACATGGATAAAGCTCCATACATGATACATTCATGACTTTACATCTAAAGAAAACTCGCCTAATTTACTTAAGCGTAAATAATAGTACCTACATTATAGTACAAGTGTGTAACGTTGGTGATAACCGCTGAGGCGCATTGAGGCCCGAGCCATCAGGCGAGAGTCTTAAGGAGCCGAGGACGATAATCATCAATACACACGTGTATCATACAACGTTTTTCAACACACTTCTGAATAAAATAATACTTAAATAAAAAACCATTTTCTTCATAAATTGTATTTGCAGACATCTTAATTAATAACTAACTAAATAACTTCAAAAGAGAAAACGAGACGAGTTGTGAAAAATGTTTCGTAATGGCGGGAAAAACTAATCAGTTTTCCTATGCGCGCGCATCGGCCATGGACTAAAAAATGAGGTTTCTTTTTTCTTGGGCTTTTCGCGGATAGCTTTTTAGCGCAAATGTAAGCGTAACTCAACCAATAATATTAAAAAAAAAAACTATTACTCACTCGTGAATAATTGCCATAGCATTAGAGCCACTTTATGAGGAAGTGTGTTGAAAAATATTTTCAACGACTTTGTAATTGATCGTATATTAAAAATCCTGTAGTTTGAATATAAATCTAAGAATGTCTGATAGGTACAAACTATAGTTTTTATGCATATAATGTGAAATTTTGTAAACTTGTAAAGGAAGTTGGGTTCAGATTATTTTTCTGATATCAGTTTCTTCTTCTTCTCCGCCGTATACTTGAGAACCAATGACGTAGCATTTTTGACGTGTAAAAGTGATTGTAGGACTCCATTTAAAGAAAAAAAAATGATTTTGATTTTGACCTTATACTGTTTAGTTTGTACAGTTGGACTTGTACGTTCTTTTTTGTACTGATATTTTCGATGATATTCCACTACGTTAAACATCAGCGCTGTAAATTAAACAAACTTAAGTAACCTGCTGACAATAACTGCACTGTGACCTCAAACACCATATGTGCGAACATATTTCAGAGAACACAACGAGACCTAGAATTAACAACTTCTTGGAAATTAATCTACATTTTTAATTAAGTTTTGTATATTTCTCATATTGTGATTAAGTTCTAGAAATTTTATTTGATTTGATTTATTTGATCATGTTTTGTTTTAACTAATATAGAACATAATTGTTTTAGTGTATTCATTACAGGATTTCGGACAAATGAGACGAACTTAACCTAACCAGATTCTCGCTTGAAATTATTGTTGTTCTCAATTTCAATTGATTCACAAACAACTCTGGAGTTTCGAGTATCACCGTAGAAAATATTATGGCATATGCGATTGAATCCAGTGATTTGGTCCTGATAATATAATTTGTAATCAGAAGTATATAAGAAAGTTCAAGAAAATCTCGTCTTCTCCTTCCATCCTCTGTATTATCATCACCCATCATTAGGAAAGACAAAAACAAAGATCTTTATCGATTATGAAACCACAATAATAATGGATACCATTATGCCTGGCACAGTATTGCGGGGTTTATTAACATTAATATGTTATAAAAACAAACTATCCATATCCGTAGCACTTCCTAACCCATCCCTGTGCGGATGTTTACCAATGACACGTGGTGAGGGCTAAAAATAGCCCCGGGCTGTAGCGGCGCGCGCGCCGCTGAGAAAATCCGCTAACTTTTACAATACGAATGTTGGGATCGCGAGATTTATCTGAAGATATGTGACGTGTTTATGTTGTGCTAAACTCTTGGAGAGGAAACTGGAACCGGTGACATGGACTAGTCGCGAAAAGAAATCCTTTCATATCGTGAATTTTCTTAAGTTCCCTTCAGAATACAGTCGCCAAATTAGTTCAGAATCGTTATATGTCATAAAATGTTTGATATTCTTTTTGTCTTGACTTTTATTTTGCATAAAAATCAAACAAATATAATATATGTATATAATAATTTCGTCTAAACTCTTCTTCCAAAGTTTTCCTAGAACTTTCCTTGCTATCTTGTAATCAAATCAGAATAAGACCACTACTTTAAACAGGTCACTTTTTTGTTTTTCATTCTTCTTTCGTATTTTGTATACAATAAAGAATTTAATTATTATTAACTTAACAACAAGTAATAATAATTAAATTACTATACTATACATATAAAATGTTTATTTAGTATTTTCAGAAATCTTCTCAAATCAAATCAAAATTAACTTTTTTCTTTAATATGACTTTATAGAAAGCTCTTATTGAATCGTCCTAATTTTATTTCCCTACCTTCAGGAGGTATTTTTAGCTGATAAGAAGAATGAGCGCAGCAAAACTTATCAGCTTTATCAAAAGTAATAACAACATTTACAATAAATTATGTCGTTACAATACAACGTACATATCTTGAAATATTCATATTGTGTATATATATTACAAAAATAATTTTTCTTTGAAATAATGGAATGCGAGAATATCTTGAGATAAGTCGAAGAATGCAGTGCCGTCTGCATCCGTCACTGGCACAGTATTTTGGTGTTAGAATACCGCGGGGACATCTTGGACGCGATCCAGTCGTGTGCGCAGCTTCCTAAGGCGCTAACGTCGGTTGTACGGGATTTATGTTTTTGTGCCCGAATAGAAAATAAAGCAAAAATCCAAATAAATAGTGATAAAAAATTAATTTAGTTTTAACTGACAGAAAAAGTTCATTATACGTGTAGTGTTGCGAAAAATGATAAAGACCGAGGAAACTGTGATAAACAGCTGACGACAGCCTTCAGCGAATCTCGGAATAGTGCTGCGTTTCAATTCCAAATTTGAAAATTTAAAAAATGTCACTGCCGCCGTGACTCATCGCGTACAGTCGCAGCGAAAACAAACAAAACCTCAACTATTTTGAGAGCGCGCGCCCATAAAACGAATAGCACGTTGATCAAAATGGCGGCCGCGCGGCACGCGACTCCGCTAAATCACAACATGTTTATTTATGCTGTCGTCTCGCTCTTGCTGCCGATGGTAAACGAGTGCGCTACTGGGATATACGGAGACACCCGAGCATTCGATGAGGGGAAGCGGTTGACAAGAGAGTATCATTTGAGGCAAGGGGCATTAAGAGGGTTGATAGTCAGGCCCAGCCGACAATATGACTTGCAGCCTATCGAAATGTTTCTGGGTATACCGTATGCTGCGGCTCCGATTGGGAATCTCAGGTTTATGCCACCAGGTAAATATTAAGTCTTTCTTATTCGGTTAAGCTAAGATATGGTGGCTGGTTATTAGTTTATCAAGCCTTGTAGTTCGCGGAGGAATTTAATTAACTGGAGAACGAGAACTGACTTACTTAATTATTGCTTAATCGTTAACTTAATTTCTTAATATTGTCTTCAGACAGTACTAGTAAAAGATAAACAGGAAAAATCCGGTATAGTCAGTAACTTCGAACTGGATCTTAACACCTCTATCTCTACCTTACCTACCTCACCTCTATATCTTCTGGGTCGGTCTAACCAAAACTCACCTTAACACGTAGGCCACTACTGCTATAGTTACGAAGGTCAGTTTTTTTTCCTCAGGAGAGGAAGGCTGAGAATCCTCTACAAGGAGCACGACACGTGTCCAGGATATCCCCTGACCTCGTGACCTGCCGACTAAACTCAGCCTGTGCCTAAGTTCTTGGAACCATATAGGCAAATCGTGAGGGCGACCACAAATGTCGGGTTATATATATAGCGTCTCCTACCACTGCCCACACATAAAAATTTATTTAGTGGATAGAAGGGTTAATTGCAGACTATCTTTCTTTTTAATTGTTCTATTCTGGTTTGAAAGGACCCCAGAATTTGAAACAACTTTTACTAAGTATAATGAAGAGAAGAATGACAATGAAGAATAAATTGTGAATTAGATAAGGTAAATGTATAGTGTGAATGAGAGAGATGTTCTTAGATGGTTTGGACACATAGAAAGGATGGACAAAAAACAAATGACGAAAGAAATTCATAAGACAAATTTAAATGGGTTATTAGACCTAGATGAACATACTTGGACCACATAGGTATATTGAAAGAAGGTCAAGTCAAGAGTACCTATTATCAACGAGAGTGCATGAAAATAATGAGGTTCGAAGAAGCTAAGGAAATATGTTTGGATCGTAGCAAGCGGAAACCAGAGATTCCTGTCTACTCCCAAGGAATAGAGGTTTTTGTTTTTGGACGGACCTATGCTAAAGTCGCAGATGGCTATCTTCAGCTTTGCAATGAGTGTTTGTGGAAGGTTCAACGCCTTGCCTGCTAACGACACTGGAGACCGTTCCGGAGTAGTCAGATCCGGTACAAAGGAGTCGACGCAAATTGATCGCGCTGTCTAGTGGCTCGGCTGCTCAAGATCGCCGTGTAGTGTGACGGTACTGGGTATATGTTTGACGAAGGATGTGTGCCTTGGGTCGTCGCGCCGACAAGTGCGGTGTGTGAGAGAGATTCGTGGGTGTGTTACGTGAGAGACGACGCAGTCGGTGGCCGGCGGGAGGGATTGGTTAGCTCGGGCGATGGGGTCGGGCGAGATCTAGATGACGCTATCTATCGGGATGTAGGAATAGATACATACATACACTCACGCCTTTTTCCCATGGGGGTAGGCAGAGATTACGTCTTTCCACTTGCTACGGTTTTTACATATCTCTTTCGCTTCATCTACTTTCATAACATTCCTCATACATACGACGATTGCGGGTACTTCTGACCTGGCCTTTGTTGAGGACACTTTCGACTTGTTCGAAATATGTTCGCCTAGGTCTTCCTCGTCCCTTATCTCCACTCACTCCAGCTTCATAAATCATTTTGGTCAGTCTACTTTCATCCATCCGTTCCACATGCCCAAACCACCCAAGCATCCCTTTCTCTATTCTTGTCACGATATCCTCTTTCAAACCACATTTCTTTCTAATCACTTCATTATACAATCTGTCACTCAGTTTTACTCCTGCCATACTCCGCAAAGCTCTCATTTCTACTGCATTTATTCTGCTTTCATGTCGTTTCTACCATACCCAACTTTCACTTCCGTACATTAATGTTGGGACCAGCACGCCCTCATGCACTGCTAGTCGCGCCTTTTCTGATATTTTCTGACTACTCAGAAACGTATGCATGGCCCCATTCACCATGTTACCAGCTTTCACTCGCTTCTCTATATCGTTATCACACCTTCCATCCCTTGTAAACATATAAACAATCCCTTATAAACAATAGAGGCATGAATATATGTATGTAATCGTTATCGAGATCGTTAAACATGCCTATATATTTTATGTAGGTGAATAACGTAGTAATTCTGATGTGTCAATGGAACCGAAAACTGGAGACAAGGCGCGATTTCCGATTAATATGAACAGTATGCAAAATTTTTGCTATTGTACCAATTTCTCCAAAAGATTCTCATTAATATTCTATGAAAGCGTAATCAACTTTCAGAAATTGTAAAAGCAAAGTAGAGTAGAATCCAAATAGCGTTTATTATGATTTTAAATAAATCAAAAAACCTTCTAATACTTAAAACGCGTTTGTATGGGTGGATGTTTGTTAGTCTTTCACGTAAAAAGTACTGAATGAATTAAAATGAAACTTAACTATAATGTAGCTTATGCATCGGAATGATACATAGGCTACAATTTTTAAAGATATAAGCCATATTGATATAAGCTACTGCAAATACTAATCCTGCGCAGACGAAGGTAGCTAAGCTAACTTATAGTAAGAAAAAAAGTATTATTTGTTGATGTTACTGCGATAGACATCAATCACAAAATTTACAGATATTATTCTTCAAAAATTGAAAACTGAGCTTTACTGTCTAGATTCTAGTATTGAGTATAGTACAAAATTAACAATAAAGAAAATTAAAGTTAGCTACTATGAGTTAACTGTTTACGTTTCCAGTCGAGTTTTCCGCAAGTTAGAGAGTTTAGGGCTGGGTCAAATACGCTCAAATGGCCCAGTCCTTCATTGAGTTTTGTCCCATGTATATAGATGTTGCATCACGATCGCTTCATTGTATAAATATTACACAAGGTACCGATTCAAAAATCGAACTTAGCAGATTTAAGATCTCAGATCTAACCATTAGATGTAAGAATAATTCCAATAAAAACCAAAATACACAGCTACTAAATTCAAAAATATTCAAGTTAATTCAAGAATTTTTGTAGTAAAAGTGTCGAATATATATTGCACAAGATACTTATTCAAAAAATAAAATTGAGTTGTCAAGAAGCATAATAAGTCAAAGAAACTCATATTAATAATGAGTCAAATAAACAAAATTACGTGCGTATTTACAAGGAAAAAATGACTCTACATTTCTACGATAAAACAAGTAACATAAAAAGATTTAGCTTAACACAATTTAAGCTTTAATTCAAACTACACTTAATTATCAAAAGCGTCGTTAATATCGCAGTGGAGCACAGTCATAGAGCTTACAAGCTCCCCGCATCTGTGTTTGACGTTAACTTGCTAAGCCAAGGGACGACAAAAGCTATGGTTAGCTTATAAGCTTGTCGTCTTTGTTGAGTCTAACTATTAAGCTTTGTTACAGTTTGTTCGTAATTAGAATGTTGTACCATGATACTGAATCTTGTATCTCTTTCAAATTTTTGATTTTTTCTTATTCGAGTAAAGCGACTGTGCGATTAGATCAAGTTAATTTTAAGGTTATTAAGATTTAAAGTGATTGCACATTGAATATTATAAGATAGGAAATTAATGCAAACGAACAACACAGGTCAAATGCCAGTTGGACTCGCCATCAAAAAAATAATGTCTGTTGTATGAGAGCGCCACTTAATTATTGGAGCATGTTGGTTTCATATACTTAATATGGTTTGCGACATATTAGCATGTCGTGTCGTATCGCAACACGTTCTGTCGTGGCGGCGAATGCTCGCCACCAATTGCGCCAGAACTATAGACCAAAATAATGTACTACAGTATTGTCCACCTTAAAAAATTCAATAAAAAAGCCCGCGATGGTATATGTCTATCTCTTAGGAATCACCCAGCATAACCATTTTTTCAATGCACATGTTCGAAGCCGGGGCGGGTCGCTAGTATATGACTAAAACTTTCTCTGCGTCACTCTAATTCTTTGACAAAACGATGAAATTCACTTTTGTCTTATCTACCTGTGCACGACGCACACTTATTCTTCGGGGTTGGAGGCACGTCGGCACACTTCAAATGCTGGGGTTGGTGAAGGATTCGAACGGTGCGCAAGCCCGGTGGTGGTTGCAGGAAGAAATGAGAAGCCAGTTTTCTTGGTTCGGTCGGCCAGCAGGGTCTTCAGGAGCTTTCTGTTCGGTGGTGGGCAGTCGTCCGCTTCAGTAGGAGGTCCCCGTCGTAATCCGTATCGACCCGGGGGAGTCCCGCAATTTATTCCAGAGAAAATCCCTACCAAAAAATGGGATTTCGAGACCCCCCTGGCGAGGTCTTACCGTACAGAAAGCACCTGTCGAACCCCATTTTGCCCTTTATTTTACTATTATTCTTACAATAAATTCTTATTATTACTTTGTTCCCTTATTTTCATCCCTTTCATACATAGGTAATCTGCAGGGGCTTATTTTTCTCTTTATTCTGCCGTTTCAAGTACAACTATATGTTATATAGTCCTCGAGATATACTCGATAATACGTCGGAGAGGGTGAATTTTCATCCCTATTTTTGGCTTAATTTACCCCCTACAAATTACCTATAAGCTTTAAGTCCTTCCCCTTTGGGGCAAACATTCGGAGTGTATATCCGATACTATATCTTAACTCGCTACCACTGAGAATGCTCTGTGATATACATATATATGCACTTTAATCGGCGTGCGATAGGACATTAATTCGACATACATTTTGTGATTTCTCAGTGGCCGCTCGTTTACAATTTTATAAATTATTGTGCCCTATTTACTTGTAATATTGTTCATATAGTATGCCCTAATTCAATAACTATTTCCTTATATCTTTCATACTTTTTCCACAAAACTCATTTGTTTACATTCTTACGCAACTGTCCTTATCTAAGGAATTTCAGGAAGTATTATGCAATATATATACCTATCTTACATACTATATGTAGTCTTATCACTAAGGGAACCTATTCTATGTTTATTTATTCATTTCCTAAGCTACGTTTATCTTTATTTCTTATCTACGCTTAGTACTATTCTTAACTATCTTATATATGTAATACATTTCTATCAATTAATTATATTCTACTTAATTATTTATTTATTTAACTATTCTATGCTTATTCTATCCCGAACATTCTCCCGCCGTGAAACGCTGCGCCGCCGCCGCGCACGTTTCATTCCCGTTGCGTGAGGGATTCTGTGTGCCGTGGGGAGGATGATGATCTTCTTTGTGGCCCGTCGCAAGATGCCGCCTCTGGTCTGCACGTCGACTGCTCGAACGACTCCGTCTGCACCCGGGTATACTGCCGTTATTCTTCCACGTGGCCATGTGTTGCGTGGTAGCGTGTTGTCTGCTACCAGCACCACGTCGTCGATCTTCGGTGTGGGGCCTCTGCCGTGGGGCTCCCGCCGGTGTTGAAGTTCGGGGAGGTACTCTCGGAGCCACCTCGACCAGAACACGTCGGCTAGGCGCTGTGATGCTCGCCACTGCGCCCGGTTGATCAGGTCCACGTCTTCAAATTTCCCAGGTGCTTGTACTCGCCCTGACCCACCAAGTAGGAAGTGGTTGGGTGTCAGGGCCTCGTCGTCATCTGCTTCCACGGAGACATGCGTGAGGGGCCGGCTGTTGACCGTATACTCGGCCTCTGCCAGCAAGGTGTGCAGGACTTCGTCTGTGGGGTGTCTTGGCTGCTCTGTCGCTGCGAGGGCTGTCTTGACTGCTCGTACGAGGCGCTCCCATGCGCCTCCCATGAATGGAGCTCCTGGTGGGATGTAGCGCCACTGGATCTTCCTCTTGCTCGCCTCCTCTTCGGTGATGTCGTCTATGGCTCGCCGTAGCTCCTTGTCAGCGCCGTGCAGGTTCGTGCCGTTGTCCGACCAGATCTCCGTGGGGCAGCCGCGCCTGGCAATGAAGCGGCGCAGCGCCATGATCGCTGAGTCGGTGGTGAGCGATGCTGCTGGCTCCAGGTGCACAGCTCGCGTGGTCAGACACGTGAATATTGCCACGTATCGCTTCTGTGATGACCGCCCGACCGATACCATCATCGGACCGAAGTAGTCGATCCCGACGAATGTGAATGGGCGGTGGTGATGAGCTAGGCGGCACGCTGGGTGATCACCCGTCGATGGCTGTGGCGGCGTATTCTTCCGTATGCGGCAGGGCAGGCAATCGTTGATAATCTTCTTAGTGACAGGCCTCAACCGCAGTATCCAGTAGTGCTGTCTGCATTCATTAATTGTAGCTTCTACGCCGGCGTGTAATAACTGTCTATGTACATATTCTATGTACAGCTTCGTGCGTCGATCGTTGCCATCCAGTACAGCCGGTGTCTTCTGTTGCTCCGTCACGTCGTCTGCGCGCCCGATTCTTCCGTCCAATGTTATTATTCCATTTATTAATTTTATTCGTAGTCTGCGCAGGCGGCTATTGCTTGTTACTGGGTGGCTATTCTGTAGCTTTTCGATGTCGTCGCCGAATGACGACCGTTGACTCGCTGTTATTATTAACTCTTCCGCTCGGCGTAGCAGGCTTGCATCTATAGTTATGTATTGCGCGTTGTTTACGTTCGCTATTTTTCTGTGTTGCTTATTTGTTTCTGTCTTCTTATTTAATTTCCAGGCCGGATCGCTTTCTGTATTTTTCTGTGTTCGTTTATAGTTTATTTTCTGACGATTCGGTCTGCATAATTGTATGAATTGCAGTACTCTGGCTGTCGTTCGCAGTAATTTCTCCCACTTGGAGAATCTTGAGTGATCTGGTACTGCATCTTCAATTGTTTTTCTATGTACATTGCACTTCTCTAAGTCGCATGTGTCGACTTGTGTATTTTCTTCGTAGCTGGGCCAATTTTCTTCGGATTTTCTTAGGAATTCGGGCCCGGTGTACCATCTGTGATTGCTATTGAGGTTGTTCGGCACATCCCGGGTTGCATCATCAGCTACGTTCATCTTCGTCGGCAGCCAGCGCCAATCTTGAATTGTGTCGTTTTCTTCGATGGCTGCGATGCGATGTGCTACGAAGGGCTTGTATGACCGCGATCCCGTCTTCAGCCACGTCAGTACTGTGCGGCTGTCTGTCCAGAAGATTTTTCTATCAGGTTTTCGGCTGTGTGTTCTTCGATGATGTTCGCGGCCATTCTGCTTCCCATTACTGCTGCTTGGAGCTCGAGGCGTGGTATCGAGGTGATCTTCAACGGTGCGACCTTCGCCTTGGCTGCTACGAGGCTGATGTGTGCTTCCCCTTCTGATGATACTGCCCTCCAGTACAGGGCCGCGCTGTACGCTGCTTCGCTCGCGTCCACGAATGTGTGTAGTTCCAGACTTGCGGCGCCGCTGTAGTGCAGGTAGCATCTTGGTATCTTGATGTTCTTCAGGTTCTGCAGGTGCTCCAGCCATCTTCTCCAATCTTCGGCGATGTCCTCGTCCAGCTGCGTGTCCCACGGCGTTCCTCTTCTCCAGACTTCTTGCAGCAATTGTTTCGCCCTTACTGTGACGGGCGATGCTAGTCCTAGCGGGTCATACAGTGACATGACTACTCGCAGGGCTTCCCTCTTCGTAGGCCTGCCTCTGTGTAGTATTTCTTGCGGTATTCTTGCTAAGTCGAGGTTGAAGGTTAGCTCGTCGGTTTCTGTCTTCCATACCAGGCCCAGGACGCGTTCGGTATTCACGACGTCGCTGAGTGTCTTCGTTTCTATGTTGTCTTCCCCGGTGAGCTCTTGTAATACTTCCTTCGAGTTCGATGCCCATTTTCGCAGCTCGAACTTAGCTTCCTTGTGTATGTCCCGGACTTGCTTCGCGATTGTGATCGCCTGTTGTATATCTTCGTAGCTATCTATGTAGTCGTCGACGTAGTGATTCTTCTTGATTGCCAGCACAGCATCCTTGTTCGTTTCTTCATACCGCTCCGCATTTATGTTTTTGATGTATATCGCTATCGATGGTGAACACGTCGCTCCGAATATTAGTGATGTCATCCTGTATTCTCTTGGCTCTTCGTTTTGATCTTCGCGCCAGAAATATCGCAGCATGTTTCTGTCTTCAGGCCTGATCTTGATCTGCATGAACATTTCGGCTATGTCCGCTGAGACTGCTATTTCGTTGCGACGGAAACGCATCAGCACCCCTGGTAGGCTCTGCAGCAGGTCTGGCCCGGTGAGTAGCTGGTCGTTCAGCGATGTCTGCCCCGTCTTCGCTGCCGCGTCGTGGACGACTCGTAGCTTCCCCGGCTTCATGGGGTTGACGACGGCGAAGTGAGGCAGGTACCACGTTCCCCCGGGCGTTGTTTCTGATGGTGCAGGCTCGGCGTATCCCTTCGAGGTCAGCTGTTGCATTTGTTCATGATACTTCACGCGCATGCTGTCATCTCGTTTGAGTTTGTTTTCTAATTGATAGAGACGACGCAGCGCGACTTCTCGATTATTCGGCATGTTCGGTCCATTTTCTTGTTTCCATGGCAACGCTATCTCGTAATGTCCATCCTCCTTATGTATTGTGTGTTGCCGTAGTATTTTCACTGCCTTTTCTTCCGGATCGTTTCTTGGCCTTCGTGGTTCTATCAGCATGCTGTCCAGCTCGAAATGCGCCTTCATCATATTTTCCAGGTTCTCCTCGACGATGTTGTTCACGTAGTGTATTCTTTTTCCCAGTGATCGTGCGTGGGCTCCGTGCACGACCCATCCGAGCGGCGTTCGCGATGCCACCAGCTGGTCTCGTCGTCCTCTGCGCACCTCTTCAGCCATCAGCAGGTGCCAGTTGTCTTGCCCGATGAGTATCTTCGGAACTGCGTCTTCCGTGGTCAGCTGCTCCTTGATGTCCTCAAGGTGTCGGCAGTTTCTCAGGTCGCTGCTGCGGACGTGCTGCGGTGACAGCTTGAGGTTCTTGAGTGTTCTCGCCTTCACGTTGTACGCGATGTCGGTTCCTTGCAGAGTTATTGATACTCGTCGTGATTCTGTGGCAGCCAGCATCGTCTGTGATATCGCTTCAATGTGTAGTGGTTCGACTCGTCCACGTGCTCCTATCTTCTCGGCCAGCTCGGCGTCTATGAGGGTTACGGTTGAGCCATCGTCGAGCGGCCCATGTGTCTTCTTCTCCCGCCGGTCCCATGACCCTGACGGGAGCCATCTTCAGAAAGGCCTGACCCTTCGGTATCCATGTGGAGGCCACCGCTTCTGTTTTCTTTTCTTCTGGTTTTTCTGTGGTTTTCTTCGGCATGTTCTTATGATGCAGCATTCGGTTGTGAGCGTACTGGCAGCCGTCGATGTCGCACTTCAACTTCTTGCAGAAGTGATCGCGTTTCCTATATCTCAGGCATCGGAAACATAGCCTGTGCTCCTTCGCCAGGTCCCATCTGCGGTTGGTGTCTGCGTTCTTGAATTTTTCACACTCCTTGAGTGGATGTTGATTCCCGTTGCAGATTGGGCAGCGTCGATCTTGTGTGGAGTAAGCGCGTAGCGGGCGGCGTATGTTCTTCAGCTCTGGCTGCACCTTCCGCTCGTAGCTCGGCGCGACGACTTCCGGTTGGGCGTACGGACCGCAGAGTTCGGCTTCTTTGTTGAGGAATTTTGAGATGCGAAGCAGGTCTGGTTCCCCTTCCGGTTGCGCTGCAGCAAAGTCGAACCATCTGTGTCGAAGCGTTGGCGGCAATTTTTCTATTATGGACTTCGTGACGTCGGGGTTGTACAGGTAGTATATTTTCTTCAGCATTCTCAGGGCCGCCACGACGTTGGAGACGCGACTCGCAAAAATACATATGTCTCTCGGTGTGTCGGCTGGTCGCGGCACGTTGCGGAGTCGGTCCAGTTCTGTCGATGCTATGTAGTCGGGGCGGCCGAATCTTGACTCGAGGGCAGTCATTATCTCGGACGGCGGCGTTCGTTGGATGAGGAGATTTTCGACAGCTTCTCTTGCTTTTCCTTTGAGTACTCGACGTAGGCGGGCGGAATTTTCTACCTCGGATATGAGGCCTGCGGTTTCTTCGTATGCTGCCTTGAAGGACAGCCACTCGTTGTGTGCACCGGCGAAAATCGGCAACTCGGTGACTTGTCTGGATGGATGCTGTGCTGACTTCATGGCGATTGTGATCGCGTTCGCTAATTGAGCGATGTCGGACTTCTGCGTGTCTAGCTTCACTGTATCTTCCGACTTCTTTTCAATCTTCTTTTTCATATTTTTCTTCGGTGCCACGGCGGCGGGCAATAGCGGCGTAGATGCACGCGCTTCAATTTGTTCGGGCGGCGCCATGGCGGCGGGCCCAGGCGGCATAGCGACGCGTGCTTCGTTTTGTTCGGGTGGCGCCTCGGCGGCGGGCGCAGGCGGCATAGCGACGCGTGTCTTGCTGTATCTGTTTTCATTTTCAGCCACGGCGGCGGGCTTCTGAGTTTCTTCGAGCCAGGACCTGACGCGCTCGTTCGCTTCTGACTGGCTGTATTCTGCTCGCCTCTCCTGCTCCTCTTCTTCGGCTTCGATTCGGGCTAGGCGTGCGGTTGCGAGGTCCACACGTAGCCTCAGCAATTCTTCATGCGCTTTGGCTGCGCGGAGGGAGCGGTGTGAGGCGACACTGGCTCTGGTTGGCGTTCTCGGTCCTGGCGACGGCGACGGGGACTCTGGGTAGTCTGGCTGCGATGCTGCCTGATTTTTCCTCGTTGGAGGCTCTTCAACGGCGGGCGACTGCTGCTCTTGGTTCATACGGCTTCCTGCTGACCGGGTGACTGGCATCTTGAATTTGTTTCGTTTTTCGCTTCTTGCTGGCCGCTAAAATGTTCAAATCTTCTTATCCGGCGCAGAAGGACCATAAAATGTGCACGACGCACACTTATTCTTCGGGGTTGGAGGCACGTCGGCACACTTCAAATGCTGGGGTTGGTGAAGGATTCGAACGGTGCGTTGCGGCCGGTGGTGGTTGCAGGAAGAAATGAGAAGCCAGTTTTTTGTTCGGTCGGCCAGCAGGGTCTTCAGGAGCTTTCTGTTCGGTGGTGGGCAGTCGTCCGCTTCAGTAGGAGGTCCCCGTCGTAATCCGTATCGACCCGGGGGAGTCCCGCAATTTATTCCAGAGAAAATCCCTACCAAAAAATGGGATTTCGAGACCCCCCTGGCGAGGTCTTACCGTACAGAAAGCACCTGTCGAACCCCATTTTGCCCTTTATTTTACTATTATTCTTACAATAAATTCTTATTATTACTTTGTTCCCTTATTTTCATCCCTTTCATACATAGGTAATCTGCAGGGGCTTATTTTTCTCTTTATTCTGCCGTTTCAAGTACAACTATATGTTATATAGTCCTCGAGATATACTCGATAATACGTCGGAGAGGGTGAATTTTCATCCCTATTTTTGGCTTAATTTACCCCCTACAAATTACCTATAAGCTTTAAGTCCTTCCCCTTTGGGGCAAACATTCGGAGTGTATATCCGATACTATATCTTAACTCGCTACCACTGAGAATGCTCTGTGATATACATATATATGCACTTTAATCGGCGTGCGATAGGACATTAATTCGACATACATTTTGTGATTTCTCAGTGGCCGCTCGTTTACAATTTTATAAATTATTGTGCCCTATTTACTTTGAATTATTGTTTACATATAGTATGCCCTAATTCAATAACTATTTCCTTATATCTTTCATACTTTTTCCACAAAACTCATTTGTTTACATTCTTACGCAACTGTCCTTATCTAAGGAATTTCAGGAAGTATTATGCAATATATATACCTATCTTACATACTATATGTAGTCTTATCACTAAGGGAACCTATTCTATGTTTATTTATTCATTTCCTAAGCTATGTTTATCTTTATTTCTTATCTACGCTTAGTACTATTCTTAACTATCTTATATATGTAATACATTTCTATCAATTAATTATATTCTACTTAATTATTTATTTATTTAACTATTCTATGCTTATTCTATCCCGAACACTACCTCTTCTTATACGGTGAACACAGTATCTTCTTTTCATTTTCCGCTCAAGAAGTGTTATTGCTAAGAGAAATCGGATATCTTCTTCAAATTCACTATCCGAATCAGAAGAATACATCATGTATGTTTGAACGCTGCAAAGGTTTGTTAAGTACTGTTCAGAAATAACGACAGACAGAACACGACACGACACGACACATTCGTGTTCATACTCATCGTCACGACAGTAAGAATCACGACACGCCACGACACATAAATATGTGTGACCCTTAAGGCTTAGAGTAGATTGATCTGAATCGATCATACAAAACCTTAATGGCTTTTCTATATTTATTATTATTATTTCATGTAAGTCGGGGCTGATGTGCATCACTGCGACCTATTAAGATCTATTGTGACCAGCCTCCTATGTAGGTTCCATGTAGGCCCTACAGTAGCTCCCTTAACTGGGCACTGACCAAGATAGATAGGATGTTCCCAGTTCGGATTGTTTTTATTTCATCTGGGTCAAGGATGTGTTTCCCCAGGTGTCTGTTTCTTTTGTGAATCAGCGGTTCACAGTAGCACAAGAGGTGTATTGGTGTTTCACGCTCTTGTTCGCAGACTCTGCATGTGTCAGTGTCCTTAAGTTTCAGGTTTTTCTATAACCAGAGTCACTATGCTGGTCCAGACAGATACACAATGAAACCAATGTTCTTGTTAAGAAAAATCAACATAAAAGCGAGAGCGTTAGCATCTATATACCCGTTTACAACACAAACTTATTCAAAACGGTGCAAAGTCGGTTTCCGACCGTAATAGTGATTTATAAAAAGATGGAAGCGAAACAAATTTACATCCAAATGAAAAGAAAACTAGAATGAAGCCGTCTGCTGTATAATATTGGAATTGTTAAGACTTTCTCCCCATCAAGGTATGAAATGAAGATTGCTTTATTTTCTATTTGCAGTAAATTTTTTTTCTATTCAGATCCGCTTTCATTAGTTGCATCTTTGAACTATTTCCTTGCATAAACTTGTCGTAGTTTAAAGTAGCATAAAGTTTTATAAAGGTACACGTTTTTATTTATATCGTTTCAGTCACGTGGAACTCACGTGGAACACTAATTATTACGAATAAATTAATATTATCTTAAGATATAACCCGTTAACTATTTTTTTCCCTCTGAAGAGGAGAGGCTAAGAATCCTCATGTATACGTGATTATGATTATGACGGACTTCTGACGAATCGAAGCGACTCGACCCGAAAGACCTACCGACTAAACTCAGCCTAAGCCGTTAGTCCTAATGACCCTATGGCTTTACTTGATAAGGAAGACCGCACCTTAGGAGAGGCGCAGTCAACGCTGCCCTTACCTTAACTACCTAAATTACGAGCTAAATTTAGGCTTAGCTTATTAGTAGACCCCATCCATCCAGGTTGAAGCTTATTCTATGTACAGAGCAACACTGATCATAAAGTTAATTATGTTGTTAAGTTTCGGTTCGTTCCTTCTTGTTTCGATCATACATATATCTATACTAATATAATAAAGCTGAAGAGTTTGTTTGTTTGTTTGTTTGAACGCGCTAATCTCCGAAACTACTGGTGCGATTTGAATAATTCTTTTTTTGTTGGATAGTCCATTTATCGAGGAAGGCTATAGGCTAAATAACATTACGCTATAACCAATAGGAGCAAAGACAGAGCGGTAAATGTGTAAAAAACGGGGAAAATTATTCATTTTTGAAGGCTTTCTTTGCGTGCGCTGCGAAAACGGTTCAAGATACACAAAAAATATGTATGAAAGAATTATTCCTCTATACATGATCTAAAAAAAAGTCCGCGACGGCATATGTCTATCTTTTAAGGTTTAGTCACAATGACCGTTTTTATGGTACCAAATTTGGTCGAAATAATTTGTTTAAGTTGTATCAACATAATAATACTAAAAATTCTGCGGAAACTCGACCATTCCGAAAATCCCGCAAGAACGGGAACTATGTGGGAAAAACCAAAAATCTGCCGGAAGTCACTATTCCACGCGGACGAAGTCGCGGGCAAAAGCTAGTAATAATATATAAGTCTGGCAACATTCCTCGTTGATCTTAGCGTTGACAAAATAATCAATACAGTTTTCTTTTCCAGTAAGTGCCCCTCCATGGCCTGGTGTGAAGATGGCGACACATTTCGGGCCAGTTTGCCCTCAGTCCCTCCCGCCCATAAAGAAGGGCACGCCGCCGACTCTGGAGCGGCAGCATTACCTTGCGAAACTGCAGACATTCCTAAAGAACGAGTCAGAGGACTGCTTATATTTGAATATATATGTACCTTATAGAGGTGAGTGAGTTTTTTTTTTTATAATTTGCTATGTTATGGACTTTAAATAGATAAACATTTAGACGCTTGGAAAACTTGGATTGGACTTATTAATTGACACATAGCGGATATTTTTAAATAATAATCTATACTTATAAGAAATCTGTAAAAAGGTCGATTCTGTTCATATATTTCCAAAATAACTATCAGTGGTGATTAGGGATCGATACTGATGCCACAAAATGCAATCAGTAAAATTTTTGTCTGTCTGTCTGTATAACCGTTATAGAAACAAAAACTGCTAGGCGGATTTTAACGTAACTTGGTACAATTATTTTTCATACTTCTGAGCTGGTTATAGTATACTTTACATCATGCTACAATCAGTAAGAGCAGAGCAATGAAGGGAAATGTTGGGAAAACGGAAGAAGTTGCAAAAAACGGAACCCTTATATATTCGTCATGTCTATTTGTCCGTCCGTATGTCATAATTTTTTTCCAAAATTATAAGAGATATACTCTTGAAACTTGGTAGGTAGATGTATTCTGTGAACCGCATCAAGATTTTCATGTAAGAATAAAAAAATAATAATAAATATTGGGGGCTCCGCATACTTAGAACTGAAACTCAATTTTTTTTTCATCAAACATATACGTGTGGGGTATCTATGAATAGGTCTTTAAAAATGATATCGAAGTTACTAAAATATTTTTTTTTCTAAACCGAATTGTTTGCGTGACAGACACTTAGACGCTTCCAAAGTCGAAGAAAGTTCCCCCCCCCCCCCCTAACTTCTAAAATAAGAAAATTAAAAATCTAAAAAAAAAATGATGATGATGATGAATGATGTACATAACTATAAAAACTACCAACAAAAAATGTTTTTTCATGTGATTATTACACAATAATTGTTGTGTGTGTGTGTGTGTCTGTAGACCAAATAAAATATATATTTATCTATCAACCAACTGGCTCTAATATCTATCTGCACAGTGAGAAATGCAGCTTAAGGCTTTACCCAAGTTAAAAACGCTGCGATTTTGGTGGTAATGAGAAGAAGAGAATCCGGATATATGGAAGAGATTCTGGTCACCTGCCTTGTCAAGCCCACAATAGGCTTGTTGCCTAAAGGAGAATGCCCATTGTAGTATGGACTTTAGTATCGCCAAAAATGATTTTGTACCATAATGCTTTTTATGATATATTGTAGATGTTTAACTATATATTCAATTATTAAAAACTATTTGACTCTATTTCGATGGGTAAAATAGAAATTAAACACCAAAGACTTTCAAGTTACGAATTTCTCCTATCATCATTTTTGATAATACCTATTTAATTGTAGAAGATTAAAACTATAAAATGATTAAGTCTATCTTATACAATAAATATTACAACTATCCAATAATTCATATAAAATAATTAATTAATTTAAAAATAATTGTTTTAGCAACATTGATATTAGCTATCTGTATAAAGAAACTCTTAAGCAGAATAATGACTAAAATATTAGAGAAAGCAGAAAAAAAGACTAAAGAAAATTAATTGTTTTGGTATTCCTTTTACCCTTTCACGAGAGGACAGTGGAATGTATCGAATATATTTTTGACCAATCGATCCGATCGTTAATATATGGCAATACCGAAGAGACTATTTATCAATGAAATTAGAATATCATCAATAAAAATACACGGCGAATGAAACGGAAGTGAAATAATTACTAATTATTATGTGGATTTATCTCCGGCGAAGTTTCGGCTTGGTATATTGCAGAGTTTTGTTAAAAATTGTTACTTATTTTTTTGTATTAGTTTGGTTAAGGCACAAGGACGAGTAAAGGTGATACTACGAATGGGCATACTCCTTTCAGTAGTTAGATACTAATATACCTTGATGCCTATTCTATACAAAATAATTATTATTTTTGAAAAAAAATGCTTATTTATAAGAACAATTTTGCATTTAATTAAATATTTGACATTAGTCATCAAAAACGCTCATGACTGTCATGGCGTTTTGAATGACGTCACGCCGTGCAAAACACAGCTGTTTTAGTATCGCAATATTCGGTATTGTGAAGTTATTTTAATAAAAAATGGATTCATCGTATTACAAGTACTGCATAGTGCCCCAGTGTACAAGCACAAGTATAAAAACACCAAAAAAATTATTTATATACGTGCCAAACAATCAGCAGATACGTAAAAAGTGGCTGACACTCGCGAGAAGGAATGATGCCCATTCTTTTTCGCACTTCCACAAGACACTTGGGAATAACATTTTGACTTTGACGTTTCGCACGGCGTGACGTAACACTTTTTAATTGGTGTTTGCTGTCACGTGACTTATGGCTTATTTTGTGCAATTTTATTTTATAAAAATATAAATAATCAAAAGTTATTATTTTATAAAACTTTGTTTTTTCATAATTAAATGATCATCTTAATAGTTATGCAACCTAATGCATCAGATTTGTTCATAGTGGATATAAGCCTATTGATTTAAATATGACTGGTGGTGACTCGACGCTCAATAGGCCCCCCAAAAAAGCAAACCAATATTGGGGCGAAAGAAGCAACATTGGTGTGAACGGCTTAGGCTAAGACAAGATAGAGGCGGGTGGCAGGGGGGGGGGTGGCATACCCCCCCCCTTCCTGAAACACATCGGTACGCTCGGTGTGACAGCTCGTCACAAGCTGCCCTGAAGGAAACTGACTACACTGATTGGGCATTTATGGAGCGTGAACTTCCTAATTAAGATTATTTATCGCTGAATTCAGAATGTATTTAAGCATTGATTTATTTATTTATTTATTAACACTTTATGTAAAATGTGTACAAAGGCGAACTTAATGCCTATGGCATTTTCTAACAGTCAACCTTTAGGTGGTGCAGAAAGAAAAGTGGTAGATGTACCCATAAACACAAATGAAAACATATATGTATATAATATAATAATAATAATAAAAGTAATTATTAAAATCCTAATACATAGATATAATTAATAATAATATACTAATACATATGACGATATCATAAATAGATAAAATTTAATGATAATAAACCAAGAAATTGCCACATCATAATAAACTCTTCTGATAAATATACATATTTACGCAATTTATTTTTGAAACTCAATCTGCTGGTAGACTTTTTAATTTCAAGAGGCAAATCATTCCATAGCAGAATGGATTGAACTACAAAGGAGGCGTGAATTGTTTCGGAATGGTGAGACGGACATTTCAGAAGCAAATTGGATGATGATCGGAGAGACCTATCATGAGAAGCACATAAGTATTCAAAATAGGGACTCAAATAGCTGGGTGTATTGGGACCATTAGAATGGAATAGAGAGTATTCAATGTTCTAACATTTCTACGCTGCCGAATAGGCATCCAGTTCAACCGTATTCTATGCTCGGAGATATGGTCATATTTTCGCAAATTGTTGACGAACCGAATGCAATTGTTTAGAAGTCGGTCAAGTTTATTGAGTAGATCTGCATTAAGGTCAAGGTAGCACACATCACCACAATCAATGACAGGAAAAATTAAGGTCTGTACAAGCACTTTCTTAATGTCAGCAGGCAGAAAGTTCTTTAAGCGATATAGTGACCGTAAAATTCCAGTGACCCGTTGACAAAAGCTGGTAACTTGAGTCTGCCAGCTGGGTTGATCAGAATAGATAGATCGCCAGGCAATAAATTCAAACAACTAATAGAAACATAACTATAACGATGACGCACGCTCCAATTCAAATGTACCGTACGAAATCGGAACCATAAAAACCATTATCAGTATAAATAAATATCCATCAGAATCACACGAACAGGTGAATCTAAAAGCAAATACTTTCTTGATGTTCAAGTCGGCAAAAAGAACACTGGCAAAATTTTTACACCTTCAAATTACTTATACTCTTATGTCCTCCGCACAAGGTGCTGAATTGCAAAGCCGCTGTCTAAGCTTCCTACAAGCAGAAACGTTTTTTGTGTTACACAGATAAAGCATTAATTTGCGTGATAGGCGGCATGTTGATCATTTAAGAACAGTAGGTACTTCCGGAAGTACGAGTACAATTTGTTTATTTTTTTCTGAGAAACTGATTTATATTCACCATAAATCGATCGTTGCTTGTCCCAACACAAATAATAATTTTTGTATGTTTTTCTTAGGAATGACTAACCTTTTTTGTGACGTAGCAAATCTAATGTGTATATCTACTGTCGTTGCAATGAATCGTGATATAAAAGAGCTGCACATTTTAAAACAGTAAACATTAAAATTACAACAACTCCATTAAGAAAGAGACAGAGAATTATTTACGTTTCATATTCCAAATATTATGACTTGTGGAATAGCTGGTAGAAATTGCCTACGATAAGGTCGCCTATTTTGTGATCATATTATGTAATATTCTAACCTCTTTGATTTATTGTGCAAAATGAAGTATTCCTATCTATCTATAGATCTATATTAAATATTATTATTAAAATAAATTAATATTAATACAATAGAAATAATATTTTAGGCTTTCAGCAAAAGTGATGATTCTGTAGAAAAAATATTTGGGCTAATCAGGTTTTTTTTGCCGTTAAACTGAATAAATTATTTTTTACCTTATTTATTGACAGCCCTACATCAGCACATAAGGAATACTACGCAGAAATGTATCGATCGCCATTGCTTCTGTAGCTGGCGCTTCTTTTGTTTTAACAGCTAACTAGGGGTGCCAATTGAATGTTTTTGCTGTTATTTTAAAGCTACTTAACTCGGATAGTATTATATTTTCAGATCTTACAAACAACCACGGTACATTTAATTTTTAGCATTATTTTACTGCTTCATAAGAACTATAATACATTGCATACAAATTATCAAAATCACCATTTAAATACAAGAAATAAAAATAAACTTGGCGTTCTAACATTTGAACTTTAAAAAACTAGAGGTGGGAAATGTGTAACGTTCTACAATACATTTGAAGAAAGAGTTTCTGCTTTGCTTTATCACTACATAGTATAAAACAAATGTCTGTCTGTCTGCATGCTTAGATCTTTAATAATACACAACGGATTTTGATGCTGTTTTTTAATATATAAAGTGGTGTAGCAATTCCTTCGATAGTCAGAGTAGGACACAGGGCTGGCCTATCAGCAAATTTTTACCACCGTGCAACCAACACAAAAACCTCGTCGTATCAATAAATGTACACTCACCCAGCTAGTCTCCAGAAGCGATCCCACACTGCTTTCCCTTTTTATGCAGGGGCACAATACTTGAAGATATTATCCCGGGATTTTTGTGGTGTCCAAATTATAGCGGATTATTAAATATTTTGAGCACACAATATCTCAGTGCTAGACAGCGGCAAACACGACAATCGCCGAACACACCGGTCAGTTGAACGATTTTGTAGGTAATTTAGATGTTTCTTATGCGCTGCGTTCTTCATCCAGATGGCGCGCGGAGCGACACAAAACAGTATGTGCCGTTATTGTTAGGTACACACAAGCGTAGACTACTATCCAGATATCTAGGATAGGCTTTGTATACCAATTAACACGACGAGTATTAGAATCTCAAAACTGGCGCAACCATAGAGTGATTTTTAAGGAAGCTTTATATGTATAATACATGCATAATATAATAGAGAAACACTGATAAATAATATTGTCTAATGACAAAAAAGCTGTGAACGTCGTGTATAAGGACATTTTGCAGAAGATATATTGACATAAACATTGCACCTGTGCGAAACCGGGGCGGGTCGCTAGTAATAAATATAAAGCCCTTGTAAAAATACTCTAATGAAAAAAGGATATTACAAGGTCAATGATTCCTTAATATAAGAAAACGCTTGGATCTGTTATTTATAATATACTAGCGGACCCGACAGACTTCGTCCTGTCAGAAAGATTTGTAAAGTGGCAGTTTTTTGTTCCTACTTGAAATGACATATGATGACGTTAAATTTGTTTGACAGAACTAACGTCACTTTTTTGTCTTGCCAAAGGTTCAAATGGCTTTTAAGTATTAATACAAATTGTTTGTATAAAAATGTTGACTTTACACTTTTTCAAATTTTATTTTTTTTATTTTCTCTACGTACAAACCTTCTCTGGACTTCTGCGAATAATTCAAGACCAAAATTAGCCAAATCGGTAAAGGCATTGTTGAGTTATGCGCTTACCAACACATTTTGCGATTCATTTTTATATATAAGACTAGCTTTCTGCCCGCGGCTTCGCCTGCGTGGATTTCGGGATTGGGTCTATAGAGGGTTAATGGTCATAGCTTTGGCCACGGCTACATATGCGCGGAAGTCGGCGCGAAGATTTTATCGCGCTTCCCGTGGGACTATCTGTTTTTCCAAGATACAAAATACCGCAAAACCTTGCTCAAGAATCACTCTATCTATTGATGAATACCGCATGAAAATCTGTTTGAGCGAAGCCTTTATTGCGCGTCCCGTGGGATCTGTCGATTTTTTCGGGATAAAAAGTAGCCTATGTTACTCGGGCATAATGTAGCTTTCCAAAGGTGAAAGAATTTTTGAAATCGGTCCAGTAGTTTCGGAGCCTATTCATTACAAACAAACAAATCTTTCCTCTTTATAATATTAGTATAGATTAGTATAGATAAGATAATTTGATGAATTGTTTTTATCAGATATATATTCGTATATCCGACATGTTTATTTTGTGGATATGTAAATAAATAGATGTAGTAGACCATCAAAGTTTCTTGCCTGTTCTTTTCTGAAAAGCTCTCCCAATTTCTGAACAGGTACAGATTACGTTGTTCATGTGCAAGGTTTTGTAACTCTTAAGTTCTTTGTGTCTTTGAATTTTTATATTTATTTGAAGTCAATCAAAGATTATTTAGATTTTGTATAATTTTATTTAGTTAATCGTTTTAGAAAGTAGTAAAGCGTCATTTTTTTTTAAAGTTTATTTATTGCTAATAACTAAAAACGACAGTAAAAACACATACAGTTCTAAATTCCGCATAATTACAGACCCAATAATATAATTAATTAATTCCGATTCCATATCTCTTTGAAGTGTTCGTCAGTTCGCGTAAACTCTAATGAGTTACACTAATATCTGGCGCCAGCTCGCGTTTCTATAAAAAGTACTTCCGTCCGATTCATGTGACCAAATTCTTGGGCGGATTCAAAATAGATTCGTTAGAGTTTAAATAGTTAAGAGATTTTAGAACGCGAGCTGGTATGGGTTGACAGCTGTTACTACTGTTCGCTGTTTATTTTTAAATCGCTTTCGTATGCGTTTGAGCTTTAAGCGTCATAGAATGTTATGGCATAAAACGAGATAAAATTAATATCATAACAATTATCAATGATCTTAGCATTCCATCTGTAGTAATACTATAACCTAAAGTCAAAGTCAAAGTCAAAGTCAAAATATTTATTTCAAGTAGGCAATTAGATATGCTCTTTTGAATAGTCCAAATTTTTTTTTCCCTACTACCCATTCGGACTTCTTTTAGTTATAGAGAAGAACGGGCGCAAGAAACTCTATAACTTTTACAGAAGCAACGACATTTACAAAAATATATATCGTTACGAAGTCATACAAAAGTCAACTTATAGGTAAAAGTATAATTACAAAGGTTCATGGCAATGCCTGGTGGAACTAAGAAACATTAAGTCCAAGCATTCATGTCTTTTATATAATCAGTAACCGTATAATAGGCTTTGCTAATAAGTACACTTTTAACAATGATTTTAAATTTATTTAGGCTTAATTGTACAATATTGCTTGGAACTTTGTTGTAAAAACGCACACAGTTACCTCTGAATGAATTATTAATTTTATGGAGTCTAGTGTGAGGCAAATGTAATTTATTCTTATTTCTAGTATTGAAGCTATGGACATCACTGTTTTTACTAAATAAATGAATGTTTTTATGGGTATATATTAGATTTTCATAAATATATTGAGACACAACTGTCATTATACCAGTGTCTTTAAATTTATCTCTTAAAGAGTCTTGCATTTTTAGATTAATAAATTGCTCGAATGGCCCTCTTCTGCAGCACAAATATAGTTTGAATGTCGGCAGCATTTCCCCACAGCAAAATACCATACGACATTACACTATGAAAGTAACTAAAGTACACCAATCTAGCTGTTTCTACGTCAGTTAATTGGCGTATTCTCAAAACTGCAAATGCTGCAGTGCTGAGCCGTTTTGATAGTTTATCAATATGTGGGCCCCACTGAAGTTTGGAATCGAGAGTAATTCCTAAAAATACTGTGGTGTCCACGAGGTCCACATTTCTATCCTTTATAATTACTTCGGTTTTCACCTGTTTTACATTTGGCAATACAAATTTGATACATTTAGTTTTACTTTCATTTAGAAGCAAGTTATTAACGTTAAACCAGTGGACTACTTTAGAGATTGCATCGTTCACAGTGTCATTAATATTTTGTCTCCGTTTAATTTTGAATATAAGTGATGTATCATCTGCAAAGAGTACAATTTCGTGTTTATTATTAACATAAAAGGGAAGGTCATTTATATATATTAAAAATAAAAAGGGACCAAGAATTGAGCCCTGTGGGACGCCCATCTTAAGCAAAGATCCCTGAGATCTCGTACCATTAATATCGACTCTCTGAATCCTGTCACTCAAATATGAAATAAGAAGGTTCAGAGAAGAGCCTGTGAAACCATAATAACGTAATTTCTTAATCAGAGTTTCATGGAGAACACAATCAAATGCTTTGGATAAGTCGCAAAAGACACCCAAAGCATCGTGTGAATCCTCCCAGGCGTCAAATATCTTATTTAAAAGCTCTACACCTGCATCAGTTGTTGAGCGACCCCTACTAAAACCGAACTGATTATTATGCAGAAGATTATTAATACGAAAATAGCTTTGCATTTGGTCTAACATTATTTTCTCAAAATTTTACTAAACGTTGGTAGCACTGAAATAGGTCTAAAGTTTGTGGGATCAAATGAGCTACCAGACTTAAACAAAGGAGTTATCTTGCTATGTTTCATTAAATCAGGAAAAACACCACCTGCAATAGAATCATTAAATATACAAGCTAGAATTGGAGCTATATTTTCAATTACTGATTCTGTGACAACTACGGAGTTTCCCCAAAGGTCCGCGGTTTTCTTTTTATTTAATGTTTTAAAAGTCTTAATTATATTAACCGATTCAATTTGTCGAAATTTAAAAAGAGTCTGACTATCCTTAACATTTTCTTTTAGGATGGATTCTGCTACAGTTGGGGAAGAGTTTAAAAAATTTGTTGATAAAATAGGAATATTGGTAAAAAAGGTTTCAAACTCTTTAGCTACCTCACTATCTGAAGTTATTCTTTTAGTTCCTATATTTAAACTGTAGTTACTGTCACGAAGTTTAACTCGTCCAGTTTCAGCGTTAATAATGCTCCAGGTCATTTTAATTTTATCAGCACTGTTTTTAATTTTCGAACTTAAAAAACTTGACTTTGCTTGGCGACAAACCATTTTAAACAATTTAGAGTATTTTTTTACATATTCATAAAATTCTACACTCGTGTTATAGTTACGTTCATTATAAAGTTCAAAAAGTCTTTTTCTACTTTTATATATTCGGGTGTGGCCCACTCACTAAAAGTAACAACATCATTAATTGAAATCCTTTTTGGCACAAAGATATTATTGAATTCTTTGCAAAATAGATTAAAAAAATCATTGTAAAATTTATTTGGATTATTTGTGTATTTTAAGTAAGGTATTTTATCAAAAAGGTTACTTTTAAAATGTTCTAATCTATTTATAGTTTTAGGTATAACAGTGATGTCTCTCTTTGCCTCATGTTTACACTGATGTGGGACAGCGATTATTAGTCCACAGTGGTCAGAATCTAATTGATTGATAACTTGTTTAGATTTTAGAATAAGATCTGTATAAATATTGTCAATACATGTGGCAGAGTTAGCAGTTATTCTGGTTGGCTCAAGAAAAATATTTTTGAGATTGTATGATTGAAATAAGCTAATAATTTTAGTACATAAACTAGAATTTTCCAATAAATTAATATTAAAATCACCACATATAATCAAACTCTTGCCCAATTTACAAATCTTCCTTAAAACTTCATCCATGGTAGCCTCAAAGCAATCATATAATGCTGAAGGGGGCTATAAATGCTTAATACAACAAGATGCTCCAGTTCCACACAAGCAATCTCAATCGTTCGTTCAACTGAGAGATTCACAACATCTCTGCGTTCTTTAAATTTAATTTTCTTTTTCAATAAAATTAAGGAGCCACCACGTATTGCATTTTCACGACAAAAAGAACTAGCTATTAGATGATTGTTAAAATTAAGCATGATCTGATAATTTTTAAGCCAATGCTCTGTACACAAAATATATCTATATTATTACAATTTATAAATAATTCAATTTCTAAGTCCTTTCCTAACATTCCTTGAATGTTTTGATGCATTACTTTAATTACATTTTTACTATGTAGATTAGTACTAGGTGGACTCTTTAAATTTATTTCAGTATTACTAATGTTTTCTAAGCGAGAGGAATTCTCTTTTGTCTTAGAAATTAATTTAAAGAAATATCAATAATATTGTCAGTACAAGAATTACTGACAGTCAAATCTATAAAAGCACATTGCTCAATAGGAGCAGTTATTGTAGCCAAGTTCTTGGCTGTTACTGAAAAAAAATAAGATAGCGATACTGCTATTTGTCGCTTAAAATAATTACAAATATAATATTTATTTTTAGTCAAATAAAAATTAGTAACTAGTCTGTTAGTGTCAATCATATGCAATTTTTTATTACTGTTGCATACAGTATTTAATGTTAAATTTAATTTATACCTATAACTATTTTCAACCTGTGACAAGTTGCTGCAATAAGGCAATGAGAACAATACAATATTGTGTATGTTAATGTTACAATTTAGATTATCTAATAACTTTAATAGGGTCCTTTTATTCAAATCACCTCTATTTCCTATGAGAAATATTAATGTTGTATCAGGTAAGTAATTTTGTAGTGTTGCTTTTTGCAATATTTCTATGAAAGAGGCACCTGGCATACAATTATTGACTACAGAATTACCCATATTACATAAAATTTGACCCATGTTTTTGCCAATTTCATCACTGAATAAAATTGTATTTTTTGAATAATGTGATTGTACTACTTCTGAAGGTATTGACTGAGAAGCTCTGTATTGTTGATTAGACTCATTTTGTACTAATGATTGTAATCCTATTATATCAGACTCAGGAGCAGTATGTGACTGTGTCGATACCTGTGTAACAAATTGAGTATCGACCTGCTGTTGTTTTTGACTTTGGATACCCAAGCACTTGCACAATTGTTTTTTTCCTAAAGATTCAAATCTATCAGAATTATAGTTACACATATCAATCATGTCATTGGCAGCCGTTATTTGGTAATTAAGCTGTTTTTGGGAATAGCTACTTAAACTGTTATACATTTCCCTAATTGAAAGTTCCAGGTTATCAATTTTTTCTTCTAATTTATTAATGTCTTTGGAATATGTATTGCTATTGGAAGAGGACTGATTTTCCATTTCTTTCATTTGAGTTAATAACTGCCTACGTTCTTTTCTAAAGTTACAGTATTTAGTGTACTGATTTTGCCTTTTAATTAGATTTTTAGTTTTTCTGATGTACTTATTAATTTTAATATACTTTTTTAATTTTTTTGAACTATTGAATTTTGTTACCTTATTGCAGCCATTCATACAAGTATTGTCACAATGTAAAACAGAGTTTTCACAGTGCTGTAGCTCACTGAACAAGCTTTGAGAGTGTCTGTCTTCTATTAAGTTTTTATTGTCAGACTCTAATTTAGACACTGAATTCTGAGCAATTGAAAGACTAATTTCTAGGTCATTTATGCGATTCAATGCTTGTTCATGATCATCACTACACTGCTTGAAAGAAATAATAAAAGTTTCCATCTGTTGACACTTTTCTACCATGTCCATATATTTCAGGTGGAGGTCAGCAAGGTTGTTCTTAAGTTCAGTGTTGACATTAGAGTACTGAGACAGTACTGACTTAGAGATGATATAATTTAAGTTCAATTATTGAAGATGTCAGATTATTATTAAATTTAAAAATAAGTTTATTTCTAGGTCTTTACCAGAAAAGCCTTGAGTATTTTGGTGGACCAGTCGAAAAAGTTTTGGCTTAAATTTGGCAAGAAGCTACCTCTATTGTCATATTACTTAATTTAAATTACTTGGAACTTGTTCCAAGACGTTTGGTTGCTCAAGAAAAGCATTGTCAAGTTGTGGATTAATAGCCAAGTTCTTGGTTAAAGTTGTATAAAAAAAAATAAACAAACGTATATGGCTAAATATGGGTTTATTGTTTTTCAAAGTATTCTCCGCGATGATTGATACACTTTTGCATACGTTGAAACCAATTTTTATAGCATTTTTTCCACTCTGATTGCGGTATCTCTGAAACGTAGTGTTTGAACGCGTCGACGGCATCTTCACGGGTCGAAAACCATTGACCACGTAATTTATTCTTTATATTTGGGATATAAATAGAAATCATTAGGTGCCAAGTTTGGGCTATCGGTGGATGACCCATCAATTCTATTTTTTGACCCTCCAAAAATGTATTTGTTTCGCGTGATGTGTGACAGCTGGCATTGTCGTGGTGTAGAATGATTCTGCATCGCTTGTTGTTTTTACGTATTTCTTCAAATATTTCCGGCAAACAAATGGTCGTGTACCACTCCGAATTGACCGTTTTACGATTCTTCAATGGTATTGTATATGTCCATTAATACCAAAAAAGCAGGCCACCATTTGCTTTAAAGTGCTTTTAGCACGAGTCACTTTCGTAGGGTTCGGCTCATTTTGAAACACCCGAACTGTAGATTGTTGCTTAGTTTCGGGATCATACGCATAGATCCAAGATTCATCACCTGTGTAGATTTTAAACAGATTTTGAGTCACTTCCGTAAATTTTTTTTAACATATTCTTGCACCATTCGACGCGAGCTTCTTTTTGATGCTGAGTTAAGTTGTGCGGTATCCAACGCGAAGAAATTTTTTTACGAACAAATGTTCATGTAATATTTTATCAATGCTTGTCATACATATGCCCAGAGTAGCATCTATCTCGCGATACGTAACATGACGGTCTTGCATAATTAGTTTTCATACAACTTCAATGTTTTGTGGCACAATGACTGATTTCGGGCGACCTTCCTTAACTTCGTCCATGAGCTTACTCCGTCCACGATTGAAGTCACTAAACCAGTGATACACAGTGGCTCTTGATGGAGCTTCAACATCGAAAGTTGAAGTTAATTGATCTACGCACTGTTGTTGCGTTAAACCACGTCGAAAATCGTAATAAATCATAGCACGAATATTTTTAAGTGTGAGTTCCATCATTTCAGCGATATGACATTTTAAACCCATCAGAAACAAAACACTAGCGTACATAAGGAAAAAAAAATAGCGGTCAGTATTTCAAAAAAGAACGAATTTTACCATGGGGGTCATATATTGCGTTAAAAAATTATGAAATCCCAGATTCCGGATACTTAAGTAGTAGCCCTCGTAAATAACAAAAATATCTATTTACGATATTTTTTATCATAACTTTACAAGCCTCGTGGAAGGTTGCTATCTATAATCAGTACTAGATCTCCGATACCGATCTGGACAATCTAATGTTATTAAGACCGCTGTCTGGGCTGCATTGTCGGCAACAGTACCTTTTTATTTACGAATAGTTTTATAGTTGAATAATCGAGAGAAAGGAGACTGGTATCCTGGTATGGTCACGTATTAAGAGGGAATGATCATGTTCCTAGGAAAGTTAGGGATATGAAAGTGGACGGTATCCGGACGTACGGATATGGGCGTGGGGGAGAAGAAGACCGAAGAAACAAAGAAGATAATATGTTGAAGAAAGGAGTGAGTCACGAAATAGCCAATGACAGAGGTAAATGGAAGAGAAGAGATGTTGTTCCGATCCCAAATTTGGAACAGTGCAAGAGAAAGAAGTAGTTTTAAATTATGAATTATGGTAGTCGACGACATCAGTTATTAGATAATTAAAAAAAAAACTTGTTTAACTATATTAGTGTAAATTAACAACTGCCTAAAATCTCGATCACAGATAACACTCGCTACAATTGCTTGGCATAGTCCCAAGTAGGTCCTAATATCTTCGCTGGTGTCGGGAAACATTAACACATTTCTATCGCAACATAATGGAACAGGGAACTCACAAATTAAATTTAGACTTTTTGTATTAGCATTTACATAGTTCGCAATTGCGGCTCGATAGCCAAATCTAAATCAACAATTATCAATGATCTTAGCATTCCCTCGATACTATTTTAAGTTCAATTATTGAAGATGATAGATTATTATTTAAAAGAATGTGGGTGTAAAAAACTGTCCTATTATGTCCTTTTTATTATAACGTCTAGAAAAAAGTTTCAAAGAGATAATCGCAGGTCACAGTTGCCTTCAACTACACGTGATCTATACTAATATAATAAAGCTGAAGAGTTTGTTTGTTTGTTTTTGTTTGTTTGTTTGTTTGTTTGAACGCGCTAATCTCCGAAACTACTGGTGCGATTTGAATAATTCTTTTATTGTTGGATAGTCCATTTATCGAGGAAGGCTATAGGCTAAATAACATTACGCTATGACCAATAGGAGCAAAGACAGAGCGGTAAATGTGTAAAAAACGGGGAAAATTATTCATTTTTGAAGGCTTTCTTTGCGTGCGCTGCGAAAACGGTTCAAGATACACAAAAAATATGTATGAAAGAATTATTCCTCTATACATGATCTAAAAAAAAGTCCGCGACGGCATATGTCTATCTTTTAAGGTTTAGTCACAATGACCGTTTTTATGGTACCAAATTTGGTCGAAATAATTTGTCTGCGGAAACTCGACCATTCCGAAAATCCCGCAAGAACGGGAACTATGTGGGAAAAACCAAAAATCTGCCGGAAGTCACTATTCCACGCGGACGAAGTCGCGGGCAAAAGCTAGTATTTAATATAGGAACAGATTGATGTACTTCGGGATAATCTAAAAAAACACGGTTACTTCTTTATTCCACGAAACACATCGCATATTTGCTGGGCAAATACAATTATTGCTTTTTAGTTATGTATTTTGGAATATATGAACTAATTTAACTCTACTTACGGCTTTGTACTCTCTTATATTTCATTATAATCTAGGGTTGTAAGTATAATCACGCTGTTATTTAACGGAAAATCCTTTTTTGTACATAGAGTAATTAGTATTACACAATAGTCCTAGATTGTAAAATACAGGAACAAGTAATTATGTATATTTGCGTTATAGATTTTCTTGTAAATATTCTTTTAAAATTTACGTAAACATAATTATGACTTTATCAGCGGGATAATTCTAAAACGAATAAATGTAAATATGCCTACCCCTATTTTATGCTGGAATGTTATGTTTTTAAATTCGCAAAATTTTTGTATTTTTGCATTTATTCCTTCATTTTTGTAAATAGCTTCACGAGATTTTGACAGAAGGTGTAAACTATGATGCTCGCTTTATTTACGTAATAAACTTCTTTTAGACGCAAGTTTAGTTACGACTTTTTTACACGGGTAGTGCGATATCTATACTAATATTATAAAGAGGAAAGATTTGTTTGTTTGTTTGTTTGTAATGAATAGGCTCCGAAACTACTGGACCGATTTCAAAAATTCTTGCACCTTTGGAAAGCTACATTATCCCTGAGTAACATAGGCTACTTTTTATCCCGGAAAAATCGACATATCCCACGGGATGCGCAATAAAGGCTTCGCTCTAAAACTACTGCACATTCTTGAGCAAGGTTTTGCGGTATTTTTTATCTCGGAAAAACGGATAGTCCCACGGGAAGCGCGATAAAACCTTCGCGCCAGAAACCGACTTCCGCGCATATGTAGCCGTGGGCAAAAGCTATGACCCTTAACCCTCTATAGACCCAATCCCGAAATCCACGCAGGCGAAGCCGCGGGCAGAAAGCTAGTTATACATACGAGAAATAAATTTAGTAGAAATATATTATAACAACCATGACTAAAATAATACTCACATTCATCACGCAAATACCTGCCCACACCGGGACTCGAACCCGGGACTCGACTACGAAGATCGTTAAATCATCACAACTCATATCCAATGGAAGGACACGAGTCGCAATGTTAGGGTGTTCGGGTCTTAGTCAGTCATGTTGGCCCAATGCGGATTAATTGACTTACAACTTTCAATTTCTTCGCAAATGAATGTATGCAGGTTGTCTCATAAAACAGAATGTATATCAAATAATGATGGAAAAACGTATCTTTGTTGAGATTGGATCATTTGTATCCGGATCAGTACAAAGATTCGAATCAGTAGAGTGCGTCATTTGCATCATTTTATCAGTGACTCTGAACCGATTAAATCGGTTCAGAGTCACTGAAATAAATTCTGATATATGATACAAACTAGCTTTTGCCCGCGACTTCGTTCGCGTGGACTTCAGGTTCGTCCCGTCTAGTCTAGTAATAAGTAAGAAATACGGTAACTAAGCACTGCAGAGCCCTAATCATAGGCCTATAGGTAGCTACTGCAGTATGCTCCTATAAACTACATTTAACGATCTTTTTCCTTTTGTGGGTTATTCCTAAGAGATAAACATATACCATCACGGACTTTTTTGTAGACCTTTTTAAGTTGTACAATACTGTAGTGAATTGTTTTGATCTATCTCGTAGGATTCAGTCAGCGTTTGCAATGTAAGCGCAAAAATGTGTTTTTTACGACCTCATAGAAACCTCAAAAATTGTAGCCTATGTGTTATTCTGATGTATAAGCTATATTGTGGTAAAGTTTCATTCAAATCCATTCAGTAGTTTTTACGTGAAAGAGTAACAAACATCCATACTTACAAACGTTCGCCTTTATAAAAGTAATAGGATAGGATGCACTGATATAAATTTTTATATTGATTCATTTGTATCAGTTTTTTTTTGCTCTTATATTGCAAAAACGCTGGCTGAAACCTATGAGATAAACCAAAACAATGTACTACAGTATTGTCCACCTTGAAAAGTTCAACGATAGTATATCTCTTAGGGATAACCCACCATAACAATTTTTTAATTGCACCCGTGCGAAGCCGAGGCGGGTCACTAGTTTCTATCTAAATTACATCAGTACTTAGCTTAAACTTAACTTGAAAATTAGTAGCCCATTATTTAATTTGTCAAACACTACTAACGACGACGAACAAAACTCACTCGAGCAAGATGGCTGTTGCTAAAATCGAGTGAAATTTTCAAGCAATTTCCCAAACAAAGCAGTTGTGAAACAAAGAAAGAGCCAGAAAACAATGAGTGTAGACGATCCACGGCAGGGTTGCGGGCTTTTGTTCCGCCAGGGGTCCGCAAAAAGTGACTTCGAATACACATGACACATCTTTCTGCTAAATCCCGGCGAATTTGTGTCATTGAGAATTCGAAACTGAATACTGGGTCGCAACAATAGCTTCCTTCGCGTTACTCGAAAAGGAGTATGCCCATTCGTAGTATCACCTTTACTCGTCCTTGTGCCTTAACCAAACTAATACCAAAAAATAAGTAACAATTTTTAACAAAACTCTGCAATATACCAAGCCGAAACTTCGCCGGAGATAAATCCACATAATAATTAGTAATTATTTCACTTCCGTTTCATTCGCCGTGTATTTTTATTCATGATATTCTAATTTCATTGATAAATAGTCTCTTGGGTATTGCCATATATTAACGATCGGATCGATTGGTCAAAAATATATTCGATACATTCCACTGTCCTCTCGTGAAAGGGTAAAAGGAATACCAAAACAATTAATTTTCTTTAGTCTTTTTTCTGCTTTCTCTAATATTTTAGTCATTATTCTGCTTTAAGAGTTTCTTTATACAGATAGCTAATATCAATGTTGCTAAAACAATTATTTTTAAATTAATTAATTATTTTATATGAATTATTGGATAGTTGTAATATTTATTGGATAAATCATTTTATAGTTTTAATCTTCTACAATTAAATAGGTATTATCAAAAATGATGATAGGAGAAATTCGTAACTTGAAAGTCTTTGGTGTTTAATTTCTATTTTACCCATCGAAATAGAGTGAAATAGTTTTTAATAATTGAATATATACTTAAAAATCTACAATATATCATAAAAATCATTATGGTACAAAATCATTTTTGGCGATACTAAAGTCCATACTACAATGGGCATTCTCCTTTGAGTTTCAAGTCTTATATATATCTTTTAACATTGTAAATATTAAGGGTTCAAGTAATTCGAAAGAATTTAAAAACTAGATTAGTATCTAGTTTTAAATTCTTTATTTAGTATCTAATTCTAATTCATTAATTAGTATCTAGTTTAAGGAAGTTATTGTTGCGACCTAGTGGTCGCAACAATAACTTCCTTTGCGTTACTTGAAAATTTGGGGTTCAAGTCTTATATGTATCATTTGATATTGTAAATATTAGGAGTTCAAGTAATTCCAAAGAATTTGAAACTGAATACTGGGTCACAACAATAGCTCCTTTCGCGTTACTCAAAAATTTGAGTTTCAGGTCTTATATACATCTTTTAACATTGTAAATATTAGGGGTTCAAGTAATTCGAAAGAATTTAAAACTGAATACTAGGTCGCAACAATAACTTCCTTTGCGTTACTTAAAAATTTGGGGTTCAAGTCTTATATGTATCATTTGATATTATAAAAATTAGGGATTCAAGTAATTTCAAAGAATTTCGCTTGTTCCATACTAATTTTTCCTTTAATTATTTAATTATCAAGAAATTTAACTTTATGAAAATTTTATACACAGATTAATGGATATTTGACTCATTTACGTCCCCAATAAGGGCTACGAGCCTTCTTTTTTTTAAGCGAGGGAACTGCGTTGACGCACCGTCCAAGCCCCTTGGGTAGGAACAGGGGTGTGTGGGACGGCAGAAGGCCGCGACTACCCACTACCCATTAAAACCCTCGGGAACACCTCGCAAGCCATGAATGAGCGGCTACGAGCATGCGCAGGCCGCTGCGCTCACGTAAGCCATTCGGCCTAGCCCGCACCGCTCCAACGTGGAACAGTACGGGGCTTCCATCTCCGTCAGAGGCATGGGGGTAGATAGTGTTCTCCATAGCTACCCTCACCATCGCAGGAAGGGCCACCTTGACCTTACCTTGACTGAGTTAGGGCGATTACGACCTTAATCAACCTTGATGTTCCAATGTTAAATAACTAAGAAAGGTATAGGTTGCCTCACAATCGCCCGCGGATACGGAGACCTAGGAGGGACCACGCCCCTCCCGTGGCCAGAGGGCGTCGTCGATGGAGGAAATCCGCATTGTGGAGCGGAGGTTGGGGGTTCCTGGAAGTCGATTAGCGTTCCCGGGGGCTCCCTACATGCCTGAGGAAGGCCATCGCTGAGGTTTTTCGTGGGTAGGCCTACCCTTTCCGGGGAGGAGAGCCCCACATAACCGCCGGCTCTCCGCAGTGGATATGCAATTTAATGCATTTTTGCTCAGCGTAACAAAAAAAAAGGCGCCTCGCGTTATTTTCTTGAGCAGCAAAACGGCCAGATAAATGTACATATGAAATTCGAAAAATACATTACTAGTACATGGCTACATCAATAATCATCAATAATGTACATTTATTTTTTTAAAAAACCAACAGGTGTTTTTGTTTTTCTTTTAGTAATACCTTATTTATTCGCTATTTGTTTTTTATTTTACTCCCGATGTCACTTCTGCCTTCTGCAGAATACCAATGTAGCTTACTCTGTTAGCTGCTTACACTGAGCTCAACCCAGTTTTGATATTGTACGGTGAAATGCATTATTAATATGCTGTCTATGTAATTTTTTCTGTTTTTTTGATTGTGTCTTTATTTGGTAAAATTATTTTTCTTTTCTAATCCTGAGATTTTATTATAACCAAATCTTGCACTTTAGGTTTACAAAGTATTCTAAGTTTCCATGGCGCTTAAATTTAATAACTTATAAAATTATTAGTATCAACAGGAAAAAACGGAACTTATTTGTTATCATTTTTCCTCGTTGTAATTAAATTTATACATACATACATACACTCACGCCTTTTTCCCACGGGGGTAGGCAGAGATTACGTCCTTCCACTTGCTACGGTCCTTACATATCTCTTTCGCTTCATCTACTTTCATAACATTCCTCATACATGCTCGACGATTGCGGGTACTTCTGACCTGGCCTTAAATTTATGCAATTAGCGCATAATCTAATGATATTGGAGGCAAACAATTATTCAAGATACTTGTGTCTGATTTTCGTAACGTCGGGCATACTATGTCGGGTAGCTACGAGTCGAGGCAAAGTTCAAAAGTATCATCTTAAATAAAATAATATACATATATAATTATTTTTTATAGAAATATATATTAAAAACCATGACTAAAGTACAAATGCTCGCATTCATCACACAGAAATCTCCCCCACTGATACTCAAACCCGGGACCTCTAAGATGGCGAGACCTTGACCGATGTAATAACCGCTCAACTACGTAGGTCGTCGAGTTAAATAAGGGCGCGTTAGAAAAAAACATTAGCAAGAACCTAATTCATAAATCGGTTTCGTGCTTCGCCGTTTTCTTTTTATCGTTCTATTCTTTATTACCTAACTAAATGTGAACTCTGAGTTTTAACTTGAGATGAAAGGGCTCTCCGGACTTTTATTTACTGATTTGAATGGACCTTATTTCTGACCAAGTTAGGTCAGAAGTAAGGCTCGATGGCGGAAAATTAGCGTTCTATTTCTGCTGTGATATAAATGGAATTGTACGTAGAATTTGTTTTTTTTTTTTAGATATTGTTACTACTCGTTTGTGTTTTTATTTGATTGTCCTCATTTAGATCGTTGTCCAGTTTATGTACATGTTTAGTTTTAATACCACTTATTGGATATAAGGTACTCTATGTAATTATCTATGATTGGTTGTCACTAAATAAATCTTGTAGCAAACAGTCGATCCGTGTATATAATTATTAAATTCTAATAGGTTACGGGCCCAGTTACGATAATATGTCTCGAAAAGCTTTATTAACTATAAATAAATTAGCGGGAGCAGATGATTTTCAGGATTGGAAATTTTCTATGAAAATGTTATTGAAAAAAGATAAATTGTTCCATCTGACAGCGAAAATTCCAGATCCATCAAATGCTGAAGACGTGGAAAAAGATGAGGAAGCGTTAGCTACAATTTGTCTTCACGTCGAACCACAAATATTTCCATTTGTACGCGAAGCTTTAACAGCAAAAGAAGCTTGGGACATTCTCATTAAAACTTTCGAGAGTAAGAGCATCAATCGTCATATCAAACTCTTGGATGCATTCTTAGACGAACGCCTAGAAAAGCATGACAGTATGCAGGATTATATCGCAGCCGTCATGAATCACGCTCATAAACTAGGAGACATCGGCAAGGCGGTGGATGATGATTTGATTGCAGTGGTTTTACTACGTGGCTTACCAGAGAAGTACAGTTCAATGAGAATGGCACTACAACACTCAGGTACGAAGCTTACTTCTGAAGTTGTCAAGACGGAATTACTTCATGAGGATGGCGGAACTTCAAAAGTATCGGATCCTGATGCAGCGTTTGCGATGAAGAAGCATAGAGGTACAAAGGCGAGTACAAGTAAAAATAACCAGCATACTGGAGGCGCATGGAACTCTAACTCCAAGATTAAGTGCTTTAAGTGTGGACTTAAAATTCACAAGAAGAGTGAGTGCACATCTACCAAAGGGCAGTCAAACACTAAATGTTTCAATACCCTGCTTGGTGTAGAAGGTTTTAGCCCAAATGACTGGTACCTAGATAGTGGTGCATCGTGTCATCATCATCTTACATTTAATAAGGAGTGGTTTAGAGACATTAATTCATGTGTGAAAATAATGCTAGTATTACTTGCGCTAATAGTCAAAAGGTCAGCGTGGATGGTGTTGGGGATATTATAACAAAGTTGAATGGGGAACAGGTAATATTCACTGATGTTAAGTTAGTCCCAGATCTGTGTGCTAATTTGGTATCGGTTTCTAAAGTAGTTGAGAAGGGTAATGTTGTTGTATTTGGGGCGACTGGGTGCAAAATTTATGATGACCGGAATTGTCGCATCTCAGGTATACCTGTGGCAACTGCGAGTAAGGTAGCTGGACTCTATAAGTTAGACAGCTGTGAACCTGTGATAGATAGCGCCTTAGCAGTTCAGTTAGAGACGTCAGCAGTGATGCTGTGGCATCGTAGATTAGGACATGTGAACTTTCAGGATATGAAACGTGTACCAGGTTTGGAGTTCATCGGAGACATGGACAAGTTAGAGCCTTGCGAGTCGTGTATTAAAGGTAAAATGCATAGAATTCCTTTCGATAAAGATCATCAGGCCACGCGAGCTACTGAAAAGCTAGAACTTGTGCACATGGATCTCTGCGGTCCTATGGAAAATAAATCATATGGTGGTCATTCATATTTCTTTATCATTGTAGATGATTTCACGAGAAAAATGTTTATTTATTTTTTGAAGTCAAAAACTGACGTTCTTGACAGTTTCAAAATGTTCGTGAATGAAACAGAGACGTACTCAGGCTGTAAAATTAAAGTTGTTAGGTCAGATAACGGTAAAGAATTTATCAATGCAGAGTTTAATGCTTATTTAAAAAGTAAGGGTATAAAACATCAGTTGAGCGTGCCGTATACACCTCAACAAAACGGAGTGGCAGAAAGGGCAAATCGTACGGTAGTGGAAATGGCAAGAAGCATGCTAGCGGATTCAGGTCTTAATATAAAGTATTGGGCTGAGGCTTGTCATACTGCTGTGTTTACGAAGAATCGCCTGCCACATAGAGCTAATGGTGGAGCTATTCCGGAAAAACTCTGGTCTGGTAATGACGTGAATGTGAACAATTTTAAAGTGTTTGGTTCACGTGCTTTTGTACACATTCCAAAAGAACTTCGAAAGAAATGGGACTACAAAGGGAAAGAATATATTTTCGTGGGATACTGTGACGAAACAAAAGGCTTCCGTTTTTCTGATCCAAATAATCCAAGTCGTGTCATCAGATCGAGGGATGTAGTATTTGTAGGGGAAAAGCAGGAAACTAAAACGAAGAAGGAGATAGTAACAACGAAAAATAAAGGTTTGGAGAACCCTAAAGGTATTCTACAGTCTAAAAGTCGGAGCGAAGAAAATACAGTGGTATGGGAACTCGCCGAATCAAAAATGACAAAGAGACTTGAAGAAGAAGTAAAAACTTTCGAAGATATAGTAGACGTACAAAATGAAGTGGTACAACCGGAACCCGACTCTTCAGGTCAAGAGAATAATTTGGATGTTCAATCTGATAATGAAATAGAAGTTGAGACTGTCGAAAAGAGAAAATATTTGCTAAGAAGTGGTGGAAGAAATTTAAACCCTGATTTTGCATATATGGTTGCTGAAGAGAAGGAACCATTGACGATTCGCGAAGCTCGTAGTCGAGAGGATGCTGAGCTTTGGGACGAAGCTATCAAAAAGGAACTAGAGTCAATGCGGGAAAATCAAGTATGGGTGCTGGTAGATAAGCCACCAGGAGCGAAGATTATCGGGAACAAATGGGTGTTTAAATATAAGCAGGATGCAGAAGGAATAACTACATACAAAGCGAGACTCGTTGCAAAAGGTTTCACACAATCGGAGGGCATCGATTATTTCGAAACTTTTTCGCCGGTGGTGAGAAGATCAAGTTTGCGTTTTTTATTGAGTCTTGCTTCGGCCCTGGATTTACACATACATCATTTCTCAACACGGGAACACGGCGTTTCTCAATGGTGATTTGAGTGAACAAGTTTATATGCGTCAGCCTGACGGTTGTGTCAAGCAAGGAGAGGCGGATAAAGTTTGCTTACTAAAAAGAGCAATCTATGGCCTAAAACAAGCGTCAAGGAGCTGGAATATAAAAATAAATGACGTGTTGTTGTCTTTAAATTTTAAACGTCAAGAAGTTGATAATTGTATTTACACGAGAAATTCAACAAACTCTGATGAATTTATTATGATAGCATTATATGTGGACGATTTGGTCATATTTTGTAAAAATGATTATACGAAATGTGGTTTGTTAGAAGATTTAAAAAAATACTTCAAAATCAAGGACCTTGGACCGGCACAACAGTGTTTAGGTATGCGTCTTGGACATGAAGGATCAACGATAACGCTGGATCAGACCAAGTATATTGACGCAATGCTAAGCGATTTCGGTATGCAGGACTGTAAACCGGTCAGTACGCCACTCGAGTTAAATGTACACTCAACCCTAGCTTCGGCGGAGGTGGGCAATGCTGCTCATGTACCTTATCAAGCTATGATTGGTGCACTAAATTACTTGGCTACCAACACGCGGCCAGACATAGCTGTAGCCGTTAGTGCACTTAGTCAATACAATGCCAAATATGGGTTAACACATGTAAAGGCGGCTAAGCGGGTGTTTCGCTATCTAAAGGGAAGTAGAGAAAAGAAACTCTATTTTAGGAAAAATGCATATGCTAAAATCAACAACATTACAGGATATTCTGACGCTGATTGGGCTGGCGACGCCAAGGACAGGAAATCGTTCACGGGATACATATTTAAAGTTGGCGGGAATACAGTCTCTTGGGAATGCAAGAAACAAAGATGTGTGGCGCTCTCGTCCACAGAATCTGAGTACATTGCATTAAGCGAATCGGCAAAAGAAGCAATTTATCTTAAAAAATTGGTGAGTAGCCTATATCCTTGTGACGACAGCTTATGCGTAAAAATTTATGTGGATAATCAAGGAGCAATTAAGTTGGCTTATAATCCAGTTCATCATAAGCGCACTAAGCATATAGAGTTAAGAATTCATTTCGTTAGGGATTGTGTCTCAAATGGTTCAATTTTGTTGGAATATATCCCCACAACAGATAACATAGCTGATGCTTTGACTAAAGCGCTGCCTAAAGCTAAGTTAAATATCTTTGTTGATAATTTATTTGGATAGGTAGCCTGTCACAGTTTTTTTTTTATGTTTATATTTTATTCGTTATATGTTATTTGTATAGTTAAGTTGGATCTTTGTTTGAGGGGGTGTATTGGATATAAGGTACTCTATGTAATTATCTATGATTGGTTGTCACTAAATAAATCTTGTAGCAAACAGTCGATCCGTGTATATAATTATTAAATTCTAATACCACTAAACAGGGGGGTTAAGAAAACTGGTAGCTGTATGTGAGACGTAGACGGTGTCACATGGCCTGGTGTATAATTCTAAGAAATCTGAAATCCTAGTGTTTAATACTTGGAAACGTGTGCTGAGTCATGTGCCACCTGGTGGAGCGTGTAAATAGCCCACCACTTGGGGGGCGGTGATATGCAATTTGCGGGAGGAGAAAGATAGATCAAGCAAACACCGGACACAAATGTTATGGGGCGCAATGCCAGCAACAACTCACCAGTGCTTCTTCGATTTCTCTTCTTCAGGAGCGGACACTATTCTTGAAGCCACCACAATGTATTTGACTTGAATAAATAGCGGTTTTACTTATATTTTAGTACAATCGAGCGGGAGCAGCGTATTGCGTGCGGCGCGGTAAAATACAATTATGACAGCAATACCCGTCAAAAAAAATAATAAATTTTGTATCTCAATTTGATACGTGTAGCGGCATCTAGTGTTTCTGATCAGAATCGATCACGAATAACAACAAGCAAGCGCTGATGGACATATTGCAAAAAAAAAATGTGTGGTGTTGCTTGAAATAAATACATAGATATTTTATATATTATTATAAAGGCCCAACCACCACCAATTACATTAAATTATAGAATACTAGCTTTCTGCCCGCGGCTTCGCCTGCGTGGATTTCGGGATTGGGTCTATAGAGGGAGAGCTTTTGCTCACGGCTACATATGCGCGGATGTCGGTTTATGGCGCGAAGGTTTTATCCCGCTTCCCGTGGGACTATCCGTTTTTCCGAGATAAAAAATACCGCAAAACCTTGCCCAAAAATCACTCTATCTATTGATGAAAACTGCATGAAAATCTGTGCAGTAGTTTTTGAGCGAAGCCTTTATTGCACATCCTGTGGGATCTGACGATTATTCCGGGAATAAAAGTATCAATCAATCAATCAATCAATATCTTTATTTGCTGAAAAATATGGTTACATTTGATCTAGGTGATTTACAAATATTCCAGCACATTTTGCCAATAAATAGCATGCAAACATATTTCTACAAAAAATAAATTTACTTACATTTAAAAAAATCGTTCAAGGTGTAAAAATTATTTGATTTTAACCATATAAGTAATTGCGTCTTGAATTCAAATAATGTCATTTTTTTTTAAATTAGCAGGTAAAGCATTATATATTTTAACACACATAGCAGGGCTATCTCTGTTTCGTGTGCCACGTGGGAACATATCACTGGCTTTCTTAAACAGTCTATTATTGTTCTTTACAAACCAACCCTGTTATTTAATCCGGACTTTTTATTTTTACGTCTGCAAAATTTGAAAGCAATCGGTTCAGTAGTTACGGCGTGAAAGCGGAACAAACAAACAAACAAACTCACTTTCCGATTTATAATATTAACTAGCGACCCGCCCCGGCTTCGCACGGGTGCAGTGAAAAAATGGTTATGGTGGGTTATCCCTAAGAGATAGACATATACCATCGCGGACTTTTTTGTGGATTTTTGTAAGTTGTACAATACTGTAGTACATTATTTTGGTCTATCTCGTAGGGTTCAGCCAGCGTTTGCAATATAAGCGCAAAAAAACGTGCTTATTTACGACATCACATTAGAAACCTTTAAATTTATCAGTGTTTCTCTACTATATTATGCATTTATTATACATACAAACCTTCCTTAAGAATCACTCTATCTATTAAAAAAAAAAACCGCGTCAAAATCCGTTGCGTAGTTTTAAAGATCTAAGCATACATACGGACATACAGCGAAAGCGACTTTGTTTTATACTTACTATGTATTGATTGATAAGGATCCGGCACTCAAAATCCATACATCCCTACATTTTAAGCCTATTATCGTCAACCCCTATTTTTAATAGTCATTTTAGTAATTTATATAGCAAGATAACGTTTGCCAAGTCATCTAATATTAATATATAAGGTACCTATATATACATTTTAACGGCTACAGCAGTTGTAATATTTTTTTATACATTACTACGCACGGCTTCGTCTGCGTAAGATTAATATTTCAAGTTGTTTATATTAGCGTGGCGTATATCTTTACAGATAGTAGGCTATGTTGCGGCACTGAACCGCTTGTGTCTAATAATAATAATAAATGACAGAGATCAAGAGATAAGAACTGTATTTGAAAAATAATAATTAGTGTTAAACTCAAAAAAACAATATATTTTACAACGCCATGTCAACAAGACCACAGAACAAAAAAAAGTAAATTATACATTGAAGAGGTTTCATCACATACTGCGGGCCCTTGCAATGGACTTTAATTGCAAATCTATACTAATATTATAAGGAAGTAAAGTTTGTGTGTTTGTATATTTGTTAAATTTAAAAAATTCTTTCAGCAATAGAAGGCCACGTTATTGCTGAGTGTCAAAGGTTATATAAAAAATCGAAAAATAAAAAGGTAAATTACGTGGTAGTCCGTTTTGCAAAGTGAATCGGAGAAAAAAACAGTCAGCGGACGGCGCGCGATGGCTTCGGGTTTAATTCGGATCGCGTTCGTGCTCGCTTCGGGGATTATTAATATTATGCCCAACGAAAGTGGGCACGGGTCAGCTAGTCATAAAATAAAATACAAATAGGCTAAACACAGCAAAATAAGAACGAAAGAAACATAAAATTACAAGTTCAGTTTGCTTGGTATTCTTACGGCCCGCCCACTACGTGTCACACGTTTCTCGATATTCACACTATCTGGCGATATCTCCAAAGGAAGCAATCTCTGTAGTGGTCTGATCTTCTCACCCGTAGCTGTGCGTACACGTGCCACGCGACTATAGCCATCAGCGCCAGTGAATGTCTCTACTACCACAGCTAGAGGCCAATTAATTCGCTTTGCGTCTTGAATCTCCACGAGTACTACATCACCGGGATTTAAAACCATATCTGGCTTATTTTTGTACCGTTGGATCAACATGGACAAATACTCCTTGCGAAACCTAGTTTTGAGATCTTGTCTTAAATTCTGAAGGTATTTTAGGCTTAAATTCAAAGTCTGGCAGTCCACATGATCCAGATCAGCAGTACCATATGATTTGACGTCGTGCAAGAACATGGCTGGAGTCAACGGTATTAAATTCTCGCTATTGTCAGCAATATACGTCAATGGACGACGATTTAGTACGCTCTCAACTTCGCAAATCAATGTGTACTGTAATGACGCTTTTCCTAAAATTCTGCGTAACATCTCTTTGACCGATTTAATCATTCGCTCGTAGAACCCTCCCCACCAGGGTGACTGAGGCGGTAAAAAACGCCAATGAATTTTGTCGGAGGACGTGCTATCTTCTATCTGGTCCCAATTAATACCTATCAACAAATTATTTGCTCCATGAAAATTTGTCCCGTTATCACTATAGATAACCTTCGGTCTTCCTCTCCTGGCGATAAATCTTCGCAGGGATAACAGGAAATCTTCCGTGCTCAAAGATAGGCATAATTCCAGATGTACAGCTCTATAAGTCGCGCATGTAAAAAGTACTAACCAATATTTTTAAATTATACATTGAAGAGGTTTCATCACAGGCTATGTGTAATTCTAAGGTATAAGGTGTATTAATGTAAAGTTTCATTAAACACAATACTATAACGAGCTGCGCAAGACTAATTATATAAATCAATACATAGTATAAAACAAAGTCGCTTTCGCTGTATGTCCGTATGTATGCTTAGATCTTTAAAACTACGCAACGGATTTTGACGCGGTTTTTTTAATAGATAGAGTGATTCTTAAGGAAGGTTTGTATGTATAATAAATGCATAATATAGTAGAGAAACACTGATAAATTTAAAGGTTTCTAATGTGATGTCGTAAATAAGCACGTTTTTTTGCGCTTATATTGCATACGCTGGCTGAACCCTACGAGATAGACCAAAATAATGTACTACAGTATTGTACAACTTACAAAAATCCACAAAAAAGTCCGCGATGTCTATCTCTTAGGGATAACCCACCATAACCATTTTTTCACTGCACCCGTGCGAAGCCGGGACGGGTCGCTAGTAAATTATAAATTAAATTGCAGTCTAAGAAATCACCGTTTCGTACGGATGTTGGTTTTTTACTATTTATAAATAGTCTACGTCTACGTACGTAGTTAGTAGTAGTAGTAGTTAGTACGTACGTTAGTACGTTAGTACGTAGACTATTTATAGTTAAAAAGTTCAAAAGCAAGTCCACGCCCAAAACAATAAAATTACAATAAATAAGTTCCTTAATTCTACATCGATCAGGAGACCTATTTTTGAATTACGAATGCGATTTCGAAATCACCGCTGACTAAATAGTCAGCGGTGACTTTGAGGTCACGGATTCCTAAAAATCCAATTTTTGAAAGTCGATCGCAGAGCTGCCAACATAGATAAAGTACACACATAAATGTAAGAGTTCGGTTCCACGCAGAATGTAGCCGCTGCCGATTATTGTCGGCTTAACCATTATGGTTATTACCTATATATATAATATATGCTACATTCATATATATATATATATGTATGTATATATTATAGGTATATAAAGGTTTATATATATAGGTATATATATATGTATATATGAATGTAATCGCTGCCGGTTATTGCCGGCTTAACCGTTGCGGTTATTATATACATATATAATATAATATATATATATATATATATATATATATATATATATATATATATATATATATATATGCAAATAAACCTTTATATACCTATAAATATATATATGTATATATATATATATATGCTACATTCATATATATATATAGACTGAAAAATCAAACAAAACACAGATAACATTTCCACAAGTATGACTTGATTACGAGTGGGTGAGGGCACTCGTAATGAAATCACACCTGTGACTAAGGTAGTCACATCAGTGATATTCAAAAATAAGAATGATTGAAAATCGGTGATTATTAGTCACATCGGTGACTTCGAAGTCGCATTCGTAATTCAAAAATAGGTCTCCAGGTTGGTCGTTCGGTATGTTGCGTCTAGATAACTTCGCAATTCTGGCTTTTAATCGCCATTTTGTTTTTGTAAAAATAATCATTGATCTTGTTACGCTAATTACCGCCGTTTTACTTGTGTGTTGCCATGATGACAAAATTATAAGTTATCAGATAAGGTAAGGTAAGGTATCATTAGGTAAGAAGACAGCCAAGAATTTTTATTTATCTTATGAAATAAAATTAGTTACAATCGTTTCTGGTGTAGTACGATTGGAATCATAACAAACCAAATTATTAATTTATTCTATAGAAAAATGTCATAGGTGCATTAATATCTATGAAAACGAATGAAATCAAAATAATATTTATTAACATATGCCTTTTCAGGCACTTATTTGTACTCAAGATTATTATTATGAAATTCCGTTCAATATTACCTCGTAGAAATATTAATAACGAAAAAAAAATACTGCACTTTGCTAACATTGTCACAAAAATCGTACAGCGCCATCTCGTAGCGAGCCGTAACACTATAAGTACAGACGAACTAAGCACTGTCGCAACATGTGTTTTTCTGCCTGAACCAACGTTACAGCAAGAATGATTTGAGTTTCCTTAAGTTACGCTTTGTTATACAGAGATGGCGCTATGTGTTCACCAAGTGAAATGTAATGTGATGTTTGAATATAGAACATATTTATCAGTTTTTAATGTTAAATACACGTCGTGAGAACATCTCATACTCCCAGGGTTGTCACATCGGATTATTTATTATATTTGGATACAAAATATGTAAGATCGGACAAAGTATTGTATCCATAACGTATAATAACTATACGTTATGGATACATTTTACTAGAGTGCTCGGCTTGGCAATCTCAGCGTCGTAATTTAAGTGGGGTGTTGGGCTGTGATGACCTGTCGCTACTGGATATTGTAAATAATACTGCCTGCTGCGATAATGTAATATCGCAGAAGGCAGCGGAGAGGGAACGCGAAAATAATCCTTACGTCGCTACTGTTCGCCGCAGACGGGTGGGCGGTTAATATATAACTTATAATATATAATATGGGCTTATAACACCCGTCCTCTATGACCGACCGAGGTGAGGCCTGCGTGCTAAGACGGGTGATGCACGTTGTTACAGGCCCCTCCGTGGATTACCGTTATGTCCAGGGTAATCTTCCAAAGGCGGTAACACCCGACCTAAAACCTGGTCGGGCAGTCCTGAGATCGTCTGGAGTAATTTGGTTTCTCAGTCCCCATGACCCAAACTATGGACAAAAATACATCGACGTGGTTTAGTGGTATACTCGGCCACTCTCCAGGAGAGTCCCACACACGTTTGTTGATTTGGCAAATCAACAGGTAAGGTAACTGCATTCCACCTCGTATAAAAAAGGGGTAATTCGTTATAGGATGGGCAATGCGATTCAAGATTGAAGAGGAGAGCATGGACCCTTAGGAGACGTTATGCCAATGCGATGCTCTACCCTGCAGTAGACAAAAACTCTTGGGCATTGGTTATTCAAAACTGAAGGACTATAAGGCATCTTCAGGATATCTTCAGGCTTTCGACCACGATGGACTGTACTAATTATGGTAGTCAGATAGCAGTTATAGGTATTTAATAAACATTATTTAGATTCTCTATTTTTGCTAAGTCAAATTTCATTTAGATGCCCTCGACTAAATTCTAGGAGTATGTCGTTGTTTCACCTCCCACTCAGACGAACAAATTAATGTAAGAACACTGTTTTCGATCGCTCATGTTCTTTTTATAACAATAATTTTGGGTCTGTTAATCTTTTTTTGTTAAATACTAATAAGTTTAAGAGCCATTATTTTGGAAGAAATCAATACTTTTGTATATAGAGTCCTTAATGAAACATGAAAATCTTAAAATACAAATAAATCCTACAATAATTTTTTATAATTTTTTTTTATTTTTTAGTCAATGATTCATGGTCTAGTTTCATCCCCTTTCGGGATTGCACTTTATCCAGGGACACACTGTATAGTGATTGAAAAGGAAGGTTTAATATGTATAATAACATCCATTAAATTGTGGAGAAATTCTGTTATGTTTGAGGTTTCTAATGTGATGCCGTAAATCACATTGCGATCAATTTTAAAAGCGTGTTTTGTAGTGTTTCAAAAGATATATAATTATATGTATGTATTTAGTATCAGCAATGCACCCGTGCAAAGCCGAGGCGGGTCGGTAGTATAATATAATACAATAATGTCATTTTAAAACACTATAAATATATCGCTCATCCAAAAGAATATTGACGTAATCACGTTTTTGCGATTTTTCAGGAGAGCGTATTAAAAGTTTGACATTGAAAATATTGTGTATTTCCAATCATTCTATCGATATATTTTAAGAGTTATGTTAAATTACTTTATTATCAATAATATTACATAAAAAGTTTGCGAGAAACCTCAAGTTAACTATTAAAAAATACCAAATGAAACAAACCGGACGTACATTTATGACATTTTGTAATTTAAATATTACAATTATGATATTATACCAGGTTTGGATATGGGAATAAATCATGAATTTAAACTACATAATTCTTAATTTGTTTTATTTTTATAGTACATTTTATGAACTTGAAACGTAAACTTTTTCAAAAGCTTAACTAATTTTTTTTTATAAAATTCTTAACATAAGAAACCAAAAATAACTGTTATTAAACAATTCTAAGTAAATCTAATATTTTATGCTTTGTGCTGTAACTTCTTGATGGAACTCCATATTATGATCTTAATAAAACACTACTTTTCACTAGTTCCACTACTAGTACTAGATAGTAGTGGAACTAGTGAAAAGTAGTGGTTTATTAAGATCATAAATCTAATATTAAAAATAATAAATATATCTAAGTACCTAGGTAGTGTTTATAATAATAATGAGATCAATTTATAATAATAGCGAGACAGACCTTTAACCAGGTCTGTGTTTCCGCGTTACCTTACGAATAATAGGCCAAAACCATAACGACAGTGACTCTCTGTCGGAAACTAATGGAACAAAAATTCTGTCGTTTTAACCACAGATAAAACGTGCAAAACACGAAGTTATGGTATCAAAAACTCATTTTCGATTTTTTGGTAATTATGTCAATATTCCTTTGGATGAGCGATACGTATGCTGCAGAAAGCAAAAGGCCAAGTTTCGGATAAATATTTGTCTAATTTAAGTAAATCACCGATTTTCAGTTGTCACTTTTTTGAGTGAGTAGCGCTATATAAATTGAGCAAGTAAAAGTCAGTAATGCTGTCGCGGTGCTCGGTAGAGCGTGGGTAAGGTTCTTAATAAACAATGTCCAAACGATGGTTTGCTGCTTGAGGTTGGTTTACTTAAAAATTGAAAATAAAAGGTACAAATCAAAATCAAATAAAAAATCAAAATAATCTTTATTCAACATAGACCTTTACAGGCACTTATTGACGTCAACAAACAAAACAAAAAAAAAGCTTTAAAAAAAAAAACAAAAACCTTGTCCGTACGTACGAATAAGGAAAAATAAAATATTGACTCGACACCTGTTCGGAAATTGGGAGAGCCTTCTCGAGAAGAACAGGCAAGAAACTCTGAAGGTCTATTTTTTATCTCCTCTTTTCAATGTTAATAATTATAATATAATAATATAAAAATACAATATAGTATAAGATACAATCATACCTAATACGATTACAGTCGTATGTATGTTTACATACACATTTAAAAATAATACAATATTATAAATAATAGCTTTTGCCCGCGACTTCGTCCGCGTGGAATAGTGACTTCCGGCAGATTTTTGGTTTTTCCCATATAGTTCCCGTTCTTGCGGGATTTTCGGAATTTGAATAAAGATTAATATTATTATGTTGATACAACTTAAACAAATTATTTCGACCAAATTTGGTACCATAAAAACGGTCATTGTGACTAAACCTTAAAAGATAGACATATGCCGTCGCGGACTTTTTTTTAGATCATGTATAGAGGAATAATTCTTTCATACATATTTTTTGTGTATCTTGAACCGTTTTCGCAGCGCACGCAAAGAAAGCCTTCAAAAATGAATAATTTTCCCCGTTTTTTACACATTTACCGCTCTGTCTTTGCTCCTATTGGTCATAGCGTAATGTTATTTAGCCTATAGCCTTCCTCGATAAATGGACTATCCAACAAAAAAAGAATTATTCAAATCGCACCAGTAGTTTCGGAGATTAGCGCGTTCAAACAACAAACAAACAAACAAACAAACAAACAAACAAACAAACTCTTCAGCTTTATTATATTAGTATAGATGTTGTTACCAAACATAACTCTATGAATAGTGTCCCTATTCCCAAATAGTGTGATCATTTAGATAGTCACTTACTTTATAATAACCTTTACTCATGAGTGTCTTTTTGATATGGATTTTAAATTTATATTTATATTTACAATAAAGAAGAGTCTGAAACAATAAAAAAACTATTGTAAAAAAAACTATAAAATACATAAAATCCTCTAGTCGCCGTTAAAAAATGATGAAAATATACAAACTTACCCTACAGCATTTTGTGTAGGACTCTTTCTTATAATTGTTATATTAAATTAATTCTTTAATATTGGCAATATGGAATACATTTTTGTAGAATTTATATATCTGACTGTTTTAGTACGGCGGCGAAACATAGAGTGTGTCAGCCTAGCTTATTTGCGTTGGCAAATAGACATATTTTGAATTTTGACTGACAAACCAAAATCATAAACGAAAGAAATAAAACCGGCCAGGATTCCTAATAACATAGACAATGAGTACTAACCATAGGCAACATAAGGCATGTAACAGCTACACTGTTACAATGCGATAAAAAAAATAGTCAAAAGAGCCGCATGAGGCCATAACAATCGACAGAAACACAGCTTGAAGACATTTTTTTCTATTTTATATAATTCATCAAAATTCTGTACATGAAATATATTTCCAAAATTATTTTTAGAGTGTGATTAGGGATCGATACTAAGGCCAAAAATGTAATCAGTAAAATTTTTGTCTGCCTGTCTGTATAACTGTTATAGAAACAAAAACTACTCGACGGATTTTAACAAAACTTGGTACAATTATTTTTCATACTCCTGAGCTGGTTATAGTATACTTTTCATCACGCTACAATCAATAGGAGCAGAGCAGTGAAGGGAAATGTTAGGAAAACGGGAGGAGTTACTCCATTTTTAAGCTTCCTTCTCGGTTAAAGCTACACAGAAATCATGTATTACGGAAATATTCTCATTAAAATTATATAATAAATATCCCACGACAGCATATGTCTATCTTTTATTGTTGACTCACAATTACACGTGTAATTTAAAATGCTACCTAAAATTACGATTACGCAGACGAAGTCGTGGGCAAAGCTAGTAGGAAATAATTGCGGCTTCACTTGATATAAACAATATCAGCCTGATTTCTTTTAAGTTATAAACGAAACGACTGAATTTATCACACACATTTTCAACATTAGTTGTTATATTTTTCGAAAAACTACACGATCATTCGTTCATTTGAATGTAATTAATAACTTTATTACATATATTTTTGTATGTTACAATAAACTTCTTTTTTTGTTATTTATATATTTATTTAATACTAACTTTCTGCCCGCGGCTTCGCTCGCGTGGATTTTGGGATTGGGTCTATAGAGGGTTAAGGGTCATAGCTTTTGCCCACAGCTACATATGCGCGGAAGTCAGTTTATGGCGCGAAGGTTTTATCGCGCTTCCCGTGGGACTATCCGCTTTTCCGAGATAAAAAATACCGCAAAACCTTGCTCAAGAATCACTCTATCTATTGATGAAAACCGCATGAAAATCTGTGCAGTAGTTTTTGAGCGAAGCCTTTATTGTGCATCTCGTAGGTTCTGTCGATTTTTCCGGGATAAAAAGTAGCCTATTATTTAATCCGGACATTTATCTTTACGTCTGAAAAATATCAAAGCAATCGGTTTAGTAATTACGGCGTGAAAGCGGAACAAACAAACAAACAAACAAACTCACTTTCCGATCTATAATATTAGTAAGGATTTCCATGAAAATGTAAACCCAGCGCTAGATGACCAAATCGTTATTCGAATGATTTTATTATTTTTTTTCGATTTCAATACAATACAATACAATATTTTTTGTACGTAATACAAAATATCTGTCCTGTGCGTAGAAGTCGATCTCTCGATCGCTGCGTCAAACGAGTCTTCGATTCATCAACCTCCCTCCTTGACTATGAGGATTAAATACTCCGATTGTTTTCCTCTAGAGGCTTCAAGTCTTTTTTCACTGAAGCTAATTCCTATTTACTTGATAATCGTTCAAAGTGTACAACGGACTACAAAAACTTAACAGCCGTTAAACAAGTGATAATAGCTCTTAATTTATTGTAATAAGATCTGATTTTGTAGACACTTAAACGTATTTGAAACTTGGGGGCTAATCGCTTAACTCTTGGGGCTATTAAATGGGACGAATCAATCTTTCCTCAGACACGAATTTTGAAAGTGCCTTCTCGGTTTTGTCCTTTCTACTGTTTTCCGCCACTGCGGAGCTTAAAGCTTGATAGATATGTTACGAAAAAGTTGAGAATTTTGTTATAAGTAAAAATACAACTTAAAACTCAACACTCAAGTTTAAAACATGTCTTAGGGTTTAGTCAAAAAACAATGCTTAAAGGTTGTTTATTTTTAAGTTCAGGCATGACTCTGTCTCTTCTGACCCACAATTTTGTGATCCGTATTTAATACTAGTTGGCGCCCGCGACTTTGTCTGCGAAGGACACTTATCACCATATTTTCGATAATTCACACAATATCCTTATACATTGTACACTGTCTGTTATTCTGATATATAAGCTATAGTATTGTAAAGTTTCATTTGAATCCATTTAATAGTTTTTATGTTTCGTCATTTATAAGCTTAATTGAAATTTGAAACATATTTTTGTGGATTTTAATTATATATGACGGCGCGCTGCCTGCTGATTAGTTTTAGTAGTAGTGGCAAATTATACAATAATTACTGATTATTATGATAGCCAGAACTCGATTTAGTAATAACGTGTTAGTTTCATTCGATTTTGTAACACGTGCTAACCTATTGGCTCAGTCCACTTTAATCTTGTTTTCGGTGTTATATTTTGTAATCTTATATATAAAAATGAATCGCAAAATGTGTTGGTAAGCTCATAACTCAACAACGCCTGGACCAATTTGGCCAATTCTTTTTTGTTAATGTCCGTTGAAGTTCAAGGAGGGTTTTTACAATGAGAAAAATTCGAATAATTATCGGAAATACCCTAAAAACAGCCCTTTTATTTTCCCATGCAAACGTTTTCCAACTAAAACGTACAGTCGAATTGAGTTTTATTGTTATTGTATAAAGTTCATATTGCAAGCACTCACTGTTGTCTAAGCAATGAAGGTGTGTGCCTAACATCAAAGAGTCAATTTGCGCTTTATTAACGCTACATATAGTTGAAATTCAATCATATCTATCAAAACAGTGTGCGTGCGTGCGTTGGAGCACAGAATACATCGTTGGAGGATTTAATGTCAAGTTCCAAAATTGAATAGCCACAAAATGTAATAGGTCATTTAGCCTTTTTTTGCGATTTGGTTGGCTATGCGACATTATCTATGAAATAATTAGGAACAAAAAACTGCCACTGTACAAATCTTTTTGACAGGACGAAGTCTGTCGGGTCCGCTATAGTTAATATTAAAAGTAATTAATTAAAAAGGTGTTGTACAATACGACTGTGTTTATATTTTTTGAATTCCTCTCGTCGTAACGTCCGCGATGAACAGTGATAACCAACACTGCTGCGAGGCCTCCTCTGACGCTCCTACATATATATAAATAAATACGACATACAAAGTATGTATCCGTTTTATGACATTATGCCTTATGAAGCTACTGGATACTAGCTGACCGGTTTGGACAGGGGAGGCCTATGAGCAGTGGCATGTACTGAAATAAATATCAGTTATATCCTAAAAGGGGTTTAATAGGGGTTTTTACCAAGTCAAGTAGTTTTTGTTTGATAGGCTCAGAAACTATAAATCTGATTTGGTGAAGTTGATGTAGAGATTTGGGACCCGGAGAAGGATATACTTATATGCTGCGGGAAAATCTTGTCTTGAGACTACTTTCTGCACTTGATCATATATATGTATATGTTTGTGTATATATGTATATTTATGATTATGTATGGGTGTATTGGGAAGCTACGCGGCATATTCTCGGCCCATCTACCGCAGTGCCTCAAGACGAAAGTCTTCGATTCGTGCGTGTTGCCAGTGATGACATACGGAACAAAAACCTGGCCACTCACAATGGGCCTTATAAGGCGGCTCAAAGTCACCCAGAGGGCAATGGAGAGGGCTATGCTCGGAGTTTCTCTGCGTGATCGAATCAGAAATGATGAAATCCGCAGAAGAACCAGGGTCACCGACATAGCCCGAAGAATTGCGAACCTTAAGTGGCAATGGGCGGGGCACATTGCTCGCAGGACTGACGGCCGTTGGGGCGGAAAGGTCCTGGAGTGGCAGGCATATGCTGGACACCGCAACGTTGGTAGGCCTCCCACAAGGTGGACCGACGATTTGATGAAGATCGCGGGAAGGCGCTGGACGGTTGCAGCGCAGGACCGATCTGCGTGGAAATCCTTGGGGGAGGCCTATGTCCAACAGTGGGCGTCTATTGGCTGAAATGATGTGTGTATCAAATTAATTAATCATATATATTTTAATGATGTATGTATTGTATGTATAATAAATATGACGCTTCTATTATTTATATTAAAAACAAACAATTTTTATATAAATACTGAGTCTCTGTAAGTTTTCTTTTAAAATTTCTCACAACCATCTAGGGTTGGCTGGAACAAATCTCTCAGAGTGATATGTCCGCTTTTGGACCAGTTGACTTGGTACTTGCTAATATTTTTTATTTTTATTGTGTACAATAATGAGTTTATATATAAAAACTGGTGGTCAGGTTGACGTAATTTGGTATTGAGATGGTTGATTATATAAGATACTAGTTTTCTGCCCGCGGCTTCACCCGCGTGGATTTCGGGATTGGGTCTATAGGGGTCATAGCTTTTGCCCACGGCTACATATGCGCGGAAGTCGGTTTATGGCGCGAAGGTTTTATCGCGCTTCCCGTGGAACTATCCGTTTTTTCCGAGATAAAATACCGCAAAACCTTGCTCAAGAATCACTCTATCTATTGGTGAAAACCGCATGAAAATCTGTGCAGTAGTTAGATAAAAAGTAGCCTATGTTACTCTCCATCCCTTCAACTATCTCCACGTAAACAATCACGTCAACTCGTTGCTCCGTTTTGCCGTGAAAGACGGACAAACAGACAGACACACTTTCCCATTTATAATATAAGTATGGATGGATACCAATGAAAAATATATTTAAAATATAGCGGGCAAAATTAAATATTGTTAATAAAAAAAATATTTTTCTTTCAGAGCAAAAGTCGAAAAAGTTCCCTGTGCTGGTATTCATCCACGGTGATTCCTTTGAATGGAGCTCGGGTAACCCTTACGACGGGAAAATCCTAGCCTCCTACGGGAACATTATGGTCATCACGGTTAACTTCAGGTTGGGGATATTAGGTAAGTACGGTGACGAACTCATTTATTTATTTAAGAAAAGGTACACAAACAGATGACAACCCTAACAACAATATATATACATCACAAAACAGAATGACTAGACTGCCATCCAATCAAAGTGTACACAGCATGTTCTCATAAAACATTCACAAATAGATATTATACTATACTAATATAAGCTACAAATCCTGGGATCCAGCCCTGAGTACATCTGAAATGCTTCTTTTAAATGAGATAAAGTTATTATCAAAAATATCAATGTCATTGTTGTTCCTTGCCAACTCATTGTAGGCTCTCGCCATCCTAACTATCGGATTGTAGTAGAAAGTGTTATTAGAGTAAGTCTGACAAGTGAAGGTGTTAGGTCGGCGAGATCTATACAGAGTATTAATAGATACTGAAGAGAGCAGAACTGGTGCATCAATATACGAGTGCAAGATTTTATGCAGACATAAAAGGTCGTATCTTTTGCGTCGGTCCTGCAAGGTAACAACACCAAACTTTGCCAACCTTTCATTATGAGAGTTTAGGCTTCGGCCGAAATTTAATTTATGGGAAATGTATCTCAAACATCGCTTTTGTACACCTTCGATTCTGTCAACATGAACTCCGTAAAAAGGTGACCATACGGGACTGCAATACTCGAGGATGATTCTTACCAAGGTGGAAAATATCATTGGGAGATTGGCTCTTTCAGTATCCACGGCGAGAGTGCCGGATTTCAAATAACGTCGCAAGTTATATACAGTTGATAGAGAGACTTCTAGTACGGATGATCTAGCGACAACACCTAACTCATAAATAATAATATAATAGAATAGGGACACTATTCATAGAGCCATGTTTGGTAACAACATTATTTATAATATTGTATTATTTTATATGTGTATGTAAACATACATACGACTGTAATCGTATTAGGTATGATTGTATCTTATACTATATTGTATTATTATATTATATTATTATAATTATTAACATTGAAAAGAGGAGATAAAAATAGACCTTCAGAGTTTCTTGCCTGTTCTTCTCGAGAAGGCTCTCGCAATTTCCGAACAGGTGTCGAGTCAATATATTTTTTCTTTTTTTTTCCTTATTCGTACGTACGGACAAGGTTTTTGCTTTTTTTTTTATTATTTAAGCTTTTTTTTTGTTTTGTTTGTTGACGTCAATAAGTGCCTGTAAAGGTCTATGTTGAATAAATATTATTTTGATTTTTGATTCATAATATTCTATAATAATAATAATGAAGGTTCAAGCTGTAGTCCCCATAGTTCTGTCTTCAACCGGAGTTATACCAAACTCACTTAAACCCATACACTTACCTTGATTCAAAAACCGTAATTCTCAATACATGCCGTATTAGACGCGAGTTTCTAAGTTCGTCAACACTCACCTAGACTGATTCCATTTGATAGATAGATAGATAGATAAATATTTATTTGGTCGGACATACACACACACACACAAAATATAAATACAGTTATAACGGACAGAATTAAAAGTAAATATAGCACAGTAAGTATAAAATACCTGTAGTGTTAGAATATCAGCGACATTACATAAATGAAAAACAAAATACAGGACAGTTCGTGTACCGTGCTACAATATTGTGTGTGTGTGCTGCAGCAACACAAAAAGGCCATAGCTCAGCGTCAATATTTGCTCATAATCTATGAGCAAATGGCTGATTTTCAGCAACAGCCTGAAGGAACCAAGTCTGCGACACTCAGCTGCGCGCGATGTACGCACTGATCTTAACACTTATCGATTGTATTTTGTGATATTAGTTCAAAACAGAGTTGCGGTATCGACACCCTGGGGATATATTACTTAAATATACACACATATTCATATATATACACATAATATACACATAAATAAAATGATAATAATAATAATATGGACTGTATTTAATATCGTACTGATATATATATATCGGTGTGACATCTATGCAAAACATTTCGATATACCACTTTTTTGTCTCTCCAGCAGTAAATTTTTCATTTGAACCCTTATACTCCTGACCTTAGCCTCCGTATCTGGTATAAACGCTCGAAAAGAGGAGAAAAAAACATAAACGAATAACAATAATATTGTGCATAGGGAAGTGACGACATCATCGCCCGCTGTTGAGGCATTTCATGCCCCTTAACTGCCATAACAGCTTGTAGCGAGCTGTCGGTGAGTTGCATCATCGAGGGCACCGATGTGCTTCAGGGGGGGGGATGCCACCCGCCTCTGTTCTCTATTCCTTATACTTACACCAATTAGCCTAGCCCAAATATTACGTGTGTAGAAATGTATTTATATTGTATAATTTTCACACATTTGCACTGCCTTATTGCTAGTATTTCTCTTTGTTTTATTGGTTGACTGGGAAAGTAGATTCACTTGACATTAACTTCACTATTTCGCACTATTCCTGGAAGATGGAAGTAATATATCTCAAGAGAGATAAGCTGAGAATCCTGACAAGGAGTACGAAACGTGCCCAGGATACAACCGCAGCGGCAAGTGTTACGGTGATTATGTCGAACTTCGTACCAACCGGTGGGGTCCGACCAGTATGACTTACCGACAAAACTCAGCTTTGGTCTTAAGGGCCCTTGGCAGTGGAGTCGCGAAGCAGATCTTGCTATCGCACTATTCCTGGAAAAAGGAAGTAAGTGATTTTCACCTACTTTTCAGGAGCTTAAAAAAACTGTCCTATATTTTTATTATGGCGTCTAGAAAAAAGTTTCAAAGAGATAATCGCAGGTCACAGTTGCCTTCAACTACATGTGTTATTTTATTTAGGAACAGATTAAAAAGATAAATTTAGGAAGAAAAAACACGGTTACTTCTTTATTCCACGAAACATCGCATATTTGCAGGGGTAACTACAATTATTGCTTTTTAGTTATGTATTTTGAAATATATGAACTAATTTAACTCTACTTACGGCTTTGTACTCTCTTATATTTCATTATAATCTAGGGTTGTAAGTATAATCACGTTCTTATTTAACGGAAGATCCTTTTTTGTACATAGAGTAATTAGAATTACACAATAGTCCTAAATTGTAAAATACAGGAACAAGTAATTATGTATTATTTGCGTTATAGATTTTCTTGTAAATCTTCTTTTAAAATTTACGTAAACATAATTATGATTTTATCAGCGGGATAATTCTAATACGAATAAATGTAAATATGCATACCCCTATTTTATGCTGGAATTTTATGTTTTTTAAAGTCGTAAAATTTTTGTATTTTTGCATTTATTCCTTCATTTTTGTAAATAGCTTCACGAGATTTTGACAGAAGGTGTAAACTATGATGCTCGCTTTATTTACGCAATAAAACATTTTCGACGCAAGTTTAGCTACGACTTTTTAACACGGGTAGTGCGATTTGTACATTGTTTTAAATGTTCAATTTTATATAATCGATTGGACCTCTTGACCCGAGACCACGATGACATCGACGCTCTATATAAAATACAGTCTACATAGAAAACACAGGTTTTATGAGGATACGATTGTAAAAAGTAGCAATATAAGTAGAAAGCTTGTAAGCTAATATTCGAGGAATTTCAGTTAACATAAAATTATAATCAAAATATATTTTCAATATTTTCACCCAACATTTTCTTTTACGCAACGACGCTAATAAAAAGTCAAAGGAAGCCGATGAAAATGTGAAATTAATTTAAAAGTAACTCTTTGAATTTTGCCGGCCTCAAGAATTGCTTGAAAAATCTTACAAAGCCATTCGACCCTTTTAAAAATCGGATATGGATTAGACAGGGGTCTAGTAGGGAACACTGAAAGCCATTAGTGAAATAATAAAGCTATTTAATAAACTGAGAGCTGATTTTTCCTTATAATTGGAAAGAAAATACTTCGTAATCATAAAAACAATGATTTGTGATCGCGGTTCTTCTGGTGATTTCAGCATTTCTAAAACGCAGCTCTCCGCTGCCATTTCGGTGGCTTTGTTTCTCCTTATAGGACATGTTAACTGACCAGGCTTCGGGTCAATACATCATCACTATTTGAAAATTCATTAAATCAAAAAATCTTCAAAATTTTTATATGTCAATAATTGGTAACATACTGTTACGCCGGTGGCTTAGTAAAACTTCAAAAGTGATTTTCTGTGACTTAGAAACGTTTTCAGCAGGCTGAAACGTCGTTTCAGGTCGTTTCAGAAGTAGCTCTTTCACATACTAAAAAATCTAAATTACACGCAAGTTACAGTAGTTTTCAGGCGCCTGAAACATGTTTTCAGTACGTTTCAGGCTACCCTCTATCCAATGCCGCAATAACCTGAAAACCCGTTTTCAGGCGTTTTCAGGACCCCTTATGAGCCATTAAGCCTACTTCAGTAAAAGGACATAAATTTCAATAGTAGTGAAAGAGATAGCAATAGTAGAAAGAGACAGAGATAGTTAGAACATTCGAGAAGTATTAGAATGAGAAAACATCATTAGAAAGAGATAGACAAACACAGAATATTCGAGAAAGATAGTACGGGAATATTCGAGTATTGTGTATCGAGAATATTCGAGTATCGAGACAGTTATACTCGAAACGTCTCGAACGCGCGACGTATTGGACTACACATTCGAGTGTGTCCGCGAATGTTCTGGCAAGAGTGGCAAGTATCTTAGGGACTATATAAGGCTGTGTCCGGCCGCCGGGAAGAGTATTGTTTTGCGATACAGTGCGAAAACATCTAAGTGATATTGGAGAACTAAGAAGCGACTTTCAGTGCTTTCAGTGAAGTTAGTGTACTAATTAATAAAAGTTCAGTGTTTTGGTAGACCGCCGTTTAATTTACTGACCCCAGCTCGTAACAATACAATGTTGTTGTTCTAAATATATTTTCATATCATTTGCTGTATAAGTCTGTGTGACAACGTAGTTCTGTATAAACATATATCTAATGACACCTGTCTTCTCTCCTCTGCCCATGTTCAGAACAACATAACATAACATAACATAACCCTTTATTGTATTAATAAAATATTCACACACAAAAAAAAAAAAAGAAAATAACAAATGTACAAAAGGCGGCCTTATTGCTAAACAGCAATCTCTTTCAGGCAACCTAGGACCAGGGAAATATTAAAAGGAGATTTAAATATAGGATGGGTACAGTAATTGGACAGGACAATAGGCTATAACTAGTTTAAGTTAAGGAATCTTTGACAGGAAGTGAACACGGACTTGATTCTTAAAGGACTCCAGCGTTCGCGCTCCCCTAATACCCTCAGGGAGAGAGTTCCACAACCGGACGGCATGAGCCGAAAAAGAATATGAAAAATAGTCGGTACTTCGGGGCGGTATATCCAGAGTCAGATTAAAATTAGAACGCAAGGCACGACATGACGAATGGGATCGAAAAGAAAACAAAGATTTAAGGTAGGATGGAGATGTTGGAAGATACAAAATATTGTAAAGTAGGGATAAAACATGTAAATCTCTGCGCTGGCGAATAGGTAACCATTTGAGTTGAAAGCGACAATTAGAAACATGGTCAAACCTACGCAGATTAAAAATGAACCTGATGGCTACATTTTGCAGCCGCTCCAAACTGTCAAGTAGTTCCTCAGATAAATTAATCCACGCAGTGTCAGCGTAGTCAATCAAGGAAAGCAAGAGAGACTGAGCTAACACTGTCTTTGTAGCTATAGGGAGAAAGCCTCTTAATCTATTTAGAGTACTATATGCAGCAACTTCTTCCGGACAGCCTCAACCTGCGGCCGCCATGTCATGCACTGGTCAAATACAATTCCTAAGTTTTTAACCACTTTGGTGAATGGAATAATTGTTCCTCCAAAGATTACTGTAGGTAACAAACTATGGTCAAGACCCTTTAAATAATACGAGCTGCCAATAACAATTGCTTGGGATTTATTCGGATTTACAACAACACCATATGCTTTACTCCAGTTGTGGATTTCATTGAGATTGCTATTAGTCAATACTATAGCCTGAGAAAATTCAGATAGCGGGGCGTGTGTGTAAATCTGCAAGTCATCGGCGTACAAGTGATAGTGACATGAAAGTGATTGCGTAATAGAATTTATAAAAATTGAAAAGAGAAGTGGAGATAATACGCAACCCTGTGGGACACCGGCAACGATATGACACCACTCAGATAATGTGTCCTCAAGGCGCACCCGCTGTCGACGTCCCAACAGGTAACTATGAAACCAGTCAATTACAATGGGTGATATGCCAAGAGAACGTAAGACACCAGTGAGTAGATCGAAATCAACCGAATTAAATGCGTTACTGAAATCTAATAGAGTTAGTAATGTAAGTTGACGGTTATCCATAGCTTCATAAATATCATGTGTGATTTTTGATTAAAGCAGTATTCGTACTATGTCCCGTGCGGAAGCCAGATTGTAAAGTATTTAGGAGATTATTGTGATTAAGGAATCTAGTAAGCTGACGGTGGACCAATTTTTCAAGGACCTTAGATAGAAATGGTAGGATGGAAATTGGTCTAAAATCTATGAAGGAAACTGGATTTAATTTTTTAGGGAGAGGAATAACGAATGCGTCCTTCCAAACAGAGGGAAATACACCAGAATTAATGGAGGTATTTAGAATATGTGTGATAATTGGAGTTAGAATATCTAGAATAGGAAGAATCATGTTGCGTCCAATGCAATCACTACCAACAGCACGAGAAGTTATCGAAAGAATAGTTCTCTTGACATCACCATTCGTAAATGACTCGAAAACGAAAGGAGTGTTATCGGGTATAGGCTTCAAAGAAAGTTTGTTTAATGTTTCAAATTTTCGATCACCACCGAAGGGCGATATCGATGTAAAATGGGAGTTCAGAAGATTAATATCAAACTTGAAATCGTTGCTACGTAATTGAGATTTACCAATACCAAGCGATTTAAGAAACTTCCAAACTTTAGCTGGATCTTCATTTTCTACTGAGTTATGTATATGGCGTCTTTGGGCATCTCTTATCACTGTGTTACAACGATTTCTAGCAGTGTTGTACCTAATCTGATTATCCAGGGTAGGATTGAGTTTATACCTAACTTTCTCCCTATTTCGTTTATTCATCAGCGCACGGATGTCATCGGTAAGCCACGGAGCAGGAAGGTGTTTTAATTTAACTGGTCTAACAGGAGCATAGATGTCATAAAGATCAGTCAAACGTGTGTTAAAAATACGCACTTGTTCATCAACACAGTCACAGTTAAGTATTGTGGACCAATCAAGACTTGCAGCATCTTTTTCGAGTTTGCCTACATCTATTTGAGCAAAATTGCGTCTTAATAAAACTCGTGGCTTAGCTTTCGGCGGGCGAACTTTATACGACAGAAAAACCAAATCATGATAGGAGAAAGCATCAGCGGAGATTTGACCATGCTTGCTAACCAAACTAGGGGAAGATACTATCATTAAGTCGAGGAGAGATGGTGCACAATTGGGAAAATGATGTGTTTCCTGTAATGGAAGAATGTGAAGGTAACAACGTATAACCGACTCTTTTTTTTTTTGTTTTCCCTGAGGAAAATGCATTAAGTTGCATACCCCGGCTGTGGCGAGCTGGCGGTTATGTGGGGCTCTACTCCCCAGAAGGGGGAGGCCTACCCACTAAAAACCTCAGGGATGGCCTTCCTCAGGCATGTAGGGAGCCCCCGGGAATACTAAGCTACTTCCGGGAACCCCCAGCCTCCGCTCCCCCGCCGATAAAGGGGAGCCCTCCTTGGGAAAGGATACCTCCCCCGATCTCCACCACCGACGACGCCCCCCGGCCACGGAAGGGGCGTGGTCCCTCCCCGGTCGCCGTATCCGCGGGCGCGATTTCTTAGCGCCCGCCGGCGACCCGCGGCGGCGCCGTAGCTGTGCTACCGAGCCCGCCGCGGCGAGATCTGTCTCCGCCGGCATTGATTGCGGCAATGCTGGCGGACGAGGGAGGTTGGAGGGCTGTGGCCTCCTTCTGTCAAGCAGTGAGAGTTTTACCGTGGGAGAGCCATGCTTCGGCACGAATTGGGCCGGCTCGACCGGAGTGATACCACGGCCTCACAGAAAACCGGCGTAAAATAGCGCTTGCGCTGTGTTTCGCCGAGTGAGTGAGGGTACCGGAGGCCCAACCCCCCTTATTCCCCTTATTCCCCCCTATTCCCCTTATTCCCCCTATTCCCTTTTAAAAGGCCGGCAACGCATCTGTGACTCCTCTGGTGTTGCGGGTGTCCATGGGCAACGGTTATCGCTTATCATCAGGTGATCCGTTTGCTCGTTTGCTGGCCTATCCTATAAAAAAAAAAAAAAGTGATGCTCCAGAAGGAGGCCGCCGAGGGGGATCGGGAGATCCGCCGATCCCGCTCGAAGAAGGCGCCGCCGCGATTGGTGGCACAGCTGCGGAGGACCACGCCCCTTCCGTGGCCAGGGAGCGTCGTCGGTGGAGGAGATCGGGGGAGGTAGTTTTAGTGGGTAGGCCTCGCCCTTCTGGGGAGAGCCCCACATAGCCGCCGGCTCACCACAGCCGGGGCATGCAATATAATTTAATGCAAATTCCTCAGGGTAAAAAAAAAGGGGGGGTTTGGGTATCAGTAAAGTTTGACAGTTCTTTCAGCTCCAGTGGATATGTTACTCTATACTACTATTTCTAATGCAGTAATGTATCTAGTATCATAATCAACTAAGTAGACATAACATATTCTACGTCGTTATCTCACTTAATAGTCAGTAAGATCTGAAGATTGCAGCGATATACTTGGACAGCTAAAAACTGATGATCTGGGTACTTGAAATTTAACGGAGAGGGCTCTGAGACATTAGTAATTTGGGCTTGGTCATCGTTTTATCGTCGCATCACCGCTACCGCTACCTTGAACCCATTTGGTCTAGCACAATTCGGTTCAAGCATTAATTTTTCCGTACCCGTTACAGGCACTTATTGACGTCTCGCCGGAACTATCATCCGCACCATCTGGATGGTTGGCGTTCCACTACAATCCCACAAAAAATAAAAAAAATACAATTCCACTACACGTTTTAAAAACAGTTTTCTGCCACGCACATTAAATATCTGGTACTCGTTGCCATCAGCGGTCTTCCCCAACAACTGCGACATTGGGTTAAACAAGAAAAGAGCATATTCTTACCTGAAGGGTAGGCAACGCACTCGCGTCGCTGGTGACGTAGGCGGCGGTGAATCACTTACCATCAGGTGACCTGTCTTGCTCGTTTGCCTCTTATTTTACATAAGAAAACGTCAAAACAAAAAAAAAAGCTGAAAAAGAAACAAAAACCTTGTCCGTACGTAATAACAAGGAAAAAAAATATTGACTCTACACCTGTTCGGAAATTAGGGGAGCCTTCTCGAGAAGAACAGGCAAGAAACCCTGAAGGTCTATTTTTTATCTCCTCTTTTCAATGTTAATAATTATAATAATACAATATAATATAAGATACAATCACACCTAATACGATTACAGTCGTATGTATGTCTACATACACATATAAAAATAATACAATATTATAAATAATGTTGTTATCAAACATGGCTCTATGATTAGTAAGGCCATGGCGTTACGATGTCTTAATACTTACCATGCTACACCATTTACAAAAAAAAAATATACACTAGTTTGATAAAAGATATTGTTAGCTCGTATTTAATTAAAAAAGTAATTTCTTCCCACAGGTTTCATGAAACCTAGCCTCACAGAACACGTTTACGGCAATAACGGACTGCTCGATCAGCTTGCAGCCCTCCAGTGGATTAAGGACAACATAGAAGACCTCAACGGGGACCCGAACTCCGTCACGCTTATGGGACATGGGACTGGTGCAGCTTGCGTCAGTTTTCTTATGCTGTCTCCTATATCAAACGGTAAAGCTTATACGGCTTTGTGCTCTGGACTTGAGAGATTCCTCGAGGTCTTGAGCCTTTAGTCGACTTGTATACATATTTGTTGGTTAGGAAATACTATAACTGTAACTTTGCTTTTTAACTAAATTCCAATTCCAATTCCAATTCCAAATTCTTTATTCACATTAACAGACACGAGACACAATATAAATTAATCTTACAGGTACGGGGACACAAAAATAATGCATGCAGAAACTTAAAAAAATAAAAATAAGAATAGAATTAAGGTTTAAGTGAAGTCTCGCGACTGCTGTGTGAAAGGGTACCTAGATCAGCATGAGGTTAGTGAAACTAACGCTGATTTTCATCCAGGCTCCATGACCTCGATTGACATGTGGATGCCAGAACGGCAATACATCTCCCACACATAACAAAAACGTTGGCGAAAACTCACAAAGTTGTTGATGAGCTTAAGTACCTACTTACAGCCGAGTTTACAAAAGACTACAGTTTTGTTAAGAAAAACGAGGCAAACATACACAATAAAATATCACGTAGGTAGTGATTGATTGTAGAACTCAACAATTTAAATTAATTTTAACAATACAATACAAATTTTAAAATATGTATTTAATGATAAATCGAAATATAATTATTACAAAATTTAGTATATCAATTCTTAATTCACTTTCACTAAATAGAGGTCTATAGTATTTTAAATCAATATAATCGAATAAGCAAACAATCGGAAACCCAATGAAATACTAGCTAAATAAAAGAAATATCATTATGTTTTAAATTTCCTAGCTGTCTTTGGGCACTGATTAAATGTTGACGTAATCGGTCCTTGAAAGTCTGTTTGGCTTTTGGGTTTGGTTAAATATGGTTCCATACCTTTTATATGTTCGTGGGCAGTATAAATTTGTATTTTATTTAAATCTCGCTAATCTTAGTTACTCACAGATATTTTTAGAATTATAGAGTCCGAGCCTGAATATCCTTAGAACGAGTAATTGCACTAGTTATAGTAAACACTCAGTTAAGTCGTGTATCGTACGACCCTGAAGAATCTGAGGTATTCGAGGCTTCCGACCATTACAATAAATTAGCGATAATCAAGTTACCGGTGTGCTGTTTTATATTTTAGCTATCCACAAATAGGCGAGAACCAAACGCTAGTCCAGGAGTAGCTCCAGGAATTATTGTTTATTATTTTTACGAACAAGTATAAATAAAAAATGGTCACGATGGACATTTATCAGACACATTCAATTAATTATTATCAAAACTTATTTTTACAATGTTAAATCATTGACATCAAAATTTTGTCTTCTCAAATCTTTAACTGTAATTAATTTACAAAACAAATTACTGGTTGCCAAACCCTTTATTTGAAAAATTTTTCGATGAATCTACATTTGCAGGGCTTTTCCATCGAGCGATTCTCATGTCTGGGACGGCATTGTCCGACTGGGCAATGACAAGGGACCCTACGCAGTACACGCTACAGGTGGCCCAGAGCCTCGAATGCAATCCTAGCTCAAAAGACATGATGACGTGCCTTCAAAAGAAACCGTAAGTTAAACCCAGCAAAAAGTTTTTGTGAAATTAAATTTGTAACACATTTATAACGGTAGAAAATTCAAAAATTTAATTCTGAAATGAAATTGAATTATGAGAATTATTTAGACTAAACAAAGAGCAAGATTTGACCTTTTCTTTTAATTTTAACAGCAAATCCATAATTTAAAAGAAGTGAAATAGAACAATGACCTAAGTAAAACATTAAGATTGATTGATTAGATCCTCCGTAAAATTTGCATGAAAAATTAAGGTATAATTTAAGGGCTCATGGTATCTTCTAGTCTCTACCCTTATATAGAAATAGAAAAAGCTACTATGTTTAATAGAAACAGTGCTACTAGATTTTTTTTGTATTTGCCGTTTCGTTTTGGAAAAACAGAAAGCAAACAATATATTGTATAATATGCAAATAAATATAATTGTTTAATTTATAAATAGAGATCGGATAATCGGATGCATATTTACCTAAAGTTAGTTTAAAACAAAGTATGGAAACGGCTTTTTATTGTTTTGTTAAATAAAAATCCTGTAATTGCGGAATTGGATAGCCGGGTGTTTATTTATTTACCTAATTTAGTTTTTGACAAAGTATGGAACTGTCTTTTCATTTTATTTCCATAAATAAAAACTTGCTCACAACTGCCGTCTCACTCACACTCATTAAATCGGAAGTTAACTCAAAGTGAGATACTAGACCATACTTACGCCCGGGCACCATTTCTGTTTTTTTATTCATTTATTTAATTGATTATTGCTTTTGTCAAACTAGCTCACTACTTTCGTATAACACTCTTCATGTAATAAATCGTACATTCATAAATCGCACGGGTAACTGAAACTAAACTTCATGTAAATACGTATGCATAGTTGTATAAATGAACCCGGAGTCTCGGTCTTTTAAAAATAAATACCACGTGCTAATTTAGTAATTTTCAAACAATATCACTACGTTAAATTTGCAGTCCCGTATTTTCCCGGGATTTTTATTTAACAAAATGTATTTTAAAAAAGCTGCTTCCATAATTTGTGAGCCAAAAATAAACTATTAGGTAATATGCATCCGATTATCCGATCTCTATTTATAAATTAGAAATGATCGAATGAAATGATCAGAAATTACTCAGAGTCGCTGTGGTCATTTCTTTGCAATGTCTGTGTGCGTGAGGTCGTGACAGAATACCAGTGACATTTTGATTATTCAGTTAGACGCTGAGCCGATAAGCCTATATCTTCCAAATGAGTATGTAAGTTATAAATTTATAAATCTATTTTCTATTGTTATTTGGATCAAATAAATCCTTTTATTATTACGTCACTTATTAACAGGAGTCTTTCTTTTATAAGATTTCAGTGAAAGTTTCCTCATAATATAAGTATCTGTAGTCAAATAAATGTGAAATTCTAAAAAATAATACAGCTATTGATTTCAAATTGAAAACTATGAAAGGATGAAAAAACGAATTGAATATTTAAACACCCGCTCCAAGGTAAAACTCGAACAACATTTTTAGTCATTGAATACGATTTAATAAGGTTCTTTGTTAATGTACTTATTTTAATATTTGAGCATATTTGAGCCGTTCCGAGATAAAACAATAATGTAACATCATAAAGTTCCGGTCCTATGATTCACGAAATTTTCGGGTCGTGAAACGTAACTCGATTACGCTGCCAAATGAGTAAGCAATCAACAAAATTAGTCCACAGGATTTTCCTCGAAAGTGATCTAAAAATATTAAAAATAATAAGTTGAATTTGATAGGGGGTTAATGTAACTAATTAATTGAAATTACTTCTGAATTAAGTTTCAATTAAACTTTTTATACTTGATCAAATAATTGTATCCTGACGAATACTGTAGCGTTCTTGGAAAGAGAATACCTAATATCAAATTCATTTGCCTCTACAAATCCTCGGTTACTAGAAGCTTTTGTGTTTCACGAAATTGATAAAGTATCTTATTTTGATCAAAGGTTTTATGACTTGATCCATCAAGTCGAGCATTTGTCGCCTACCAGGAATCTTCTCAGCTAGCTAATAACCATTCAGTTTTGACTCGGGATTTCTTTGGTTGCTTAAAATGAGAACTCATCTTAAACGTTCCGACGTACAGGCTGCAATAAGAGTTTATTGAGGACTGTATGTTGAGTTTAGTTTTTATTTGGAAATATATAACCTTTTCCAATAAAGTTAGATATATAGACAGTTTATTTGGTCAACAGATCGTCATCATGTGTCATCATGTATCGTCATCATATGTCAAAAAGACTCTTTGAAGAGTTTATTATAATATTAAGGATTACTTAAATGATAACAATGCTTAGTTTTAATTTTAATAAATCAATCGTTACGCTGCCAAATATTTTGACAAAAGTAAACAATATAATGAAACTATAGCTGTTATAGACATAATGTGAACTTGTTTAAACTTGTAGAAGAAGTTGTGTTCAGACAACTTCTTTTACAATCACACAGATCTGAGGTTCTAATTGACTAATTATCAGCTTCTAATTGACAACTTGGTAAAAATACAGAGAGAAAATAAAATAGCTCTTGCTGGTTCTTTCCAGTGCAAGGTCTCCCGCTGTAGACATGACCGTAAAAGTGATTGAAAAAATCCTAATTGAAAAATATTTTTATGTACTTTATATATGTACGTCTACTGTGTTTAACTGTTTTTGTGATATATATTCTATTCCATTGTCATGATATTATCTTGTACTTCAGGCTTCTAAAAGTGATTGTAAAAATCCTATTTATAGAATAAATTTTTGATTTTGGTTTTGACTGGCTTATGATTCAATTATAACTAGAGATCGGATAATCGGATGCATATTTACCTAAAGTTAATTTTTGGCTCACAAATTATGGAAGCGGCTTTTTAAAATACATTTTGTTAAATAAAAATCCCGGGAAAATACGGGACTGCAAATTTAACGTAGTGATATTGTTTGAAAATTACTAAATTAGCACGTGCTATTTATTTTCAAAAGACCAAGACTCCGGGTTCATTTATACTAACCTTCATGTAACGTCGTTTTTAAGCTCATATTACCAACTAGTTTTGCATTACCAAAATGTTCTACAGTACCGGAATTCCGGGATTTTTATTTATGGAAATAAAATAAAAAGACAGTTCCATACTTTGTCAAAAACTAAATTAGGTAAATAAATAAACATCCGGCTATCCAATTCCGCAATCTCGGGATTATAATTTAACAAAACAATAAAAAGCCGTTTCCATACTTTGTCTAAAACTAACTTTAGGTAAATATGCATCCGATTATCCGATCTCTAATTATAACAGATATGTATGTTATTTTCCATTTAATGCCTGTAAATATTATTTTTCAAAAATGTTATTTAGAAAAATGGATGGCTGAATTCGCCCCACTACTAAAATCGATGACTATCAAAATTGTATTTCTTCGTTGAAGCTTTTTTTAAGTGTAATATAAAACATATCGATGCTAAGGTATTTTTTTTCAAGAAATATATAATTGAATATTATTTTTTAATATTTTGTATATTTGAATGTATTTGTGCCTTGCGTTCTAATTTTAATCTGACTCTGGATATACCGCCCCGAAGTACCGACTATTTTTCATATTCTTTTTCGGCTTATGCCGTCCGGTTGTGGGACTCTCTCCCTGAGGGTATTAGGGGAGCGCGAACGCTGGAGTCCTTTAAGAATCAAGTCCGTGTTCACTTCCTGTCAAAGATTCCTTACTTAAACTAGTTATAGCCTATTGTTCTATATTTAAATCTCCTTTTAATATTTCCCTGGTCCTAAGTTACCTGGAAGAGATTGCTGTTTAGCAATAAGGCCGCCTTTTGTACATTTGTTATTTTCTTTTTTTTTGTGTGTGTATTTTATGAATACAATAAAGGGTTATGTTATGTTATTTGTTGTTATAATATGACAATTGGCTAGTTTTGCTAATAATTTTAATTATGTACGTTAATTTTATTAATTATACGTAAATGATGATGAAGGTTATATATGATTGCGTTGATATATTATTTATGATATTTTTTAAATCATAATGAATGAAAAGAGTGGATGGGCGTGTGGGAAGAGGAAGATCGAAGTAAAAATGGATGTACTGTGTGAATGTTGATATGTTTAAAAAGAGAGTGAGTGTCGAAATGACGAGTGATAGAGGAGAATGGAAGAAAATGACATGTTGCGCCGACCCCAAAAAAATGGGAATAGGGCAAGAGATAGAAGAAAAATAATGAGGGGCAGTTAACATTGACAGATCGCAAAGAAAATTCCTCCCACACTCCCCTTCGTTGTTTATAGTTCACACAGAAAATCAAAATAGACAGTCGAAAACAATCAACCGCGTCGAAGAAACAGCAACTAAAAAAACAACACTACAGTTACACTGATCAATCATAAACTAAAATAAATTAATTGTTACAGATTATCAGAAATCAAGAAGGTACAAATACTCGCGCGTGACTTCGACACTCCTTTAGGGCCGATCGTTGCAGGGTCGTTCATTCCAAGTGAACCTTCTAAGACAATGGAGTCTTTTCCAAATCTGCTTAGCAAGTAAGTAATTATAGGTTCGATTGCTTTGAAAAATTGAACCGATCCAGAATCAATTCCAAATATAAATTTGGAATTGATTCTGGAATTGCATTCTGGAAATCTAAATCGTAAAATGAAAACACGAGAATTCATTGAAAAGCAACCAGCGGTTTAATTAGCTCGGTGTCATCTCCTGATCGAGGTCTAGGGCTCGATAGCCGTTGGGAATAGTTAGGCACTCGTTTTGGTCAGTAGAGTGGAGTGGAGTTCTCTCCTGTGGCTAACTAACTTGGTGCTTGGTTAATTTGATGATGAAAGCCAGTTTTCTGTTGTATAGGAGTCCAAATGAAGTTCACTCTAACTCTCTATCTTACCGTTATTTACCATCAGGTGAAGGCTAATAGCTATCATATCGTATGAAAAAACAATGTAAAATCTTAAAAAAGCAATGTTACAGATACCAGGTTCTCATCGGTGTGACGGAGCTCGAGAGCTACCATGAATTCGGCGCCTTGGAGTTGAATCAGGGCATACTGGAGAATCAGCGAGACGATTTCATCACCAAATATATGAAGATTCTCTACGACGGCGCTGAGGAAGAGGCACTTAAGGAAATTTTGAAGCAGTAAGCAATATACATAATATATATGTATGTTTTTAACGACTGTCGAGGACTGGTTTGGTACGCGCGGATCGGACGCGTGGGAGGCATTAGGTCAGTTCAATTTGGAACGTAACACACATAGACCGGACTATTTTACGAAAGAAGTAGAACCAACCGACGCGATACAATAATAACGGCAATAGTTAAATACAGTTCGTGAATTATTGTTTTGAGTTTAAAGGTAAACGAAGAATACGATATAATATCGCGCAAGCAGCAAGAATATTCATCACCCTCTGATGCGGATTGAAGCCTCATTCATAGTAGCACAAGCTGCGAGCAACAAGTAATATAGACGACTGCAACTAATCAAAATCAAAATTGACTATAGAAAGCTCTTTTGAATCATCCAACTTTTTTCCTACCACCCATTCAGGTCGTATTTTTTAGCTGATAAGAAGAATGGGCGCAAGAAACTTATCAGCTTTATCAAAAGTAATAACATTAAAATACATTATGTCGTTATCATACAATGTACATATATGTTTACAATTTATACGGGAAACCAAATATTTACACTTCAGTATGTAATGTCTTCAAATCAACACCAATCATTCATCATTTAAATAATCATTGACTTTGTAATAGCCCTTACTCGTTAGCGATAACGAGTAAGGGATGTACCTTCAACTTATGAGAAGGCAATTCAGCTACACTATATGGAATCTTGTTATATTTTTTTTTAATTTACGACATAATTACCATTAGGCACTCAGCTTGTCTGTCAAAATATAACAATAAAAAAGAACTACCCCAACGAGCTGCTCGCTAAACCAAATCATGATGTCAACTTTTCATAACCATGCACTATTCTCTGAAATTACACCTTAATAAATCCAAATAAGCCTCATTGCTTTCTAGTGATCAACGCAACGATAGGTCTGATGTTCCTCTTTAATTTGCATTAAGGTAGTGCTTTGGAGGTCAAAATCAAAATCAAAAAATCAAAATAATCTTTATTCAACATAGACCTTTACAGGCACTTATTGACGTCAACAGACAAAACAAAAAAACAAAGCTTAAAAAAAAAACAAAAACCTTGTCCGTACGTACGAATAAGGAAAAAAAGATAAAAATAAAAAAATTGACTCGACACCTGTTCGGAAATTGGGAGAGCCTTCTCGAGAAGAACAGGCAAAAAACTCTGAAGGTCTATTTTTTATCTCCTCTTTACAATGTTAATAATTACAATAATATAATATAAAAATACAATATAGTATAAGATACAATCATACCTAATACGATTACAGTCGTATGTATGTTTACATACACATATAAAAATAATACAATATTATAAATAATGTTGTCACCAAACATGGCTCTATGAATAGTGTCCAAAATCAATCAAATCAAAATCAAAATAATATTTATTCAACATAGACCTTTACAGGCACTTATTGACGTCAACAAACAAAACAAAAAAAAGCTTAAATAATAAAAAAAAAAAAAAAAACAAAAACCTTGTCCGTACGTACGAATAAGGAAAAAAAAAAAGAAAAAATATATTGACTCGACACCTGTTCGGAAATTGGGAGAGCCTTCTCGAGAAGAACAGGCAAGAAACTCTGAAGGTCTATTTTTTATCTCCTCTTTTCAATGTTAATAATTATAATAATATAATATAAAAATACAATATAGTATAAGATACAATCATACCTAATACGATTACAGTCGTATGTATGTTTACATACACATATAAAATAATACAATATTATAAATAATGTTACCAAACATGGCTCTATGAATAGTGTCCCTATTCCAAATACTGTGATCATTTAGATAGTCACTTACTTTATAATAACCTTTACTCATGAGTGTATTTTTGATATGGATTTTAAATTTATATAAAGGTAAATCAATGACACTTTGCGGAAGCTTGTTAAACATAGATATACATTTCCCCAAGAACGAACAGCTAGTTTTATGGAGTCTGAACATTGGAACGGCAAGTTTATTTTTGTTTCTAGTATTCACATTATGTAGATCACTGTTTTTATTGAATTTATTATAGTTTCTATATACAAAAACTAAATTATCATATATATATTGACTAGCTAAAGTTAAAATATTAATTTCTTTGAACAATTCTTTTAGGGATTCTCTAGCCCGTAAACAGTAAATAGCACGAATCGCTCTTTTTTGTAAAAGGAAAATACTTTCAATGTTAGCCGCTGATCCCCATAGCAGCAGTCCATAGGACATAACACTATGAAAGTAGCTGAAATAAACAATTCTTGCCGTTTCAACATTAGTTAAAAGTCTAATCTTTTTTACTGCGTACGCCGCTGAACTAAGTTTGATTGCCAAAGTTTCAATATGTGGATCCCACTGTAGTCGTGAATCTAACGTAATGCCTAAGAATTTAGTATTATTTACCAAGTCAATGACATCACCATTCATATTTAAACTAGTATCAACCTGCCTTACATTGGGCAAAGAGAATTTGATACATTTTGTTTTCTTAGAATTTAAAGACAAATTATTAGTTGTGAACCAATACAGAACTCTCGAGAGAGCACTATTTACATCGTCATAACATTCCTTTTGTCTATCAACTTTGAATAGTAAAGAAGTATCATCTGCAAACAATACTGTCTCACACGATTCTGTAATGTAGTAAGGAAGGTCATTTATATATATTAGAAACAGTAGAGGACCCAATATTGATCCCTGGGGAACCCCCATAGTTATAGGCGAGCTAGCAGATTCTGATCTATTAATAACGACTTTCTGCAATCTGTCTGATAAATAAGATTTTAAAAGGCTAACAGCTCCATCCGAGACACCATAATGTCTAAGTTTACTTAAAAGCGTTTCATGACTCACACAGTCAAACGCTTTGGAAAGGTCGCAAAACACTCCAATTACATCCCGCTTGCCCTCCCATGCGTCAAAAATATGTTTCATAAGTGCAGTTCCGGCATCGGTAGTGGATCTACCTTTGGTAAAGCCGAATTGGCTTTCATGCATGAATCTGTTTGCTCTCAAGTGACCTATTAGTTGATTGTAAATAACTTTCTCGAAGATTTTGCTGAAAGTAGGTAATATGGATATAGGTCTAAAATTTGAGGGATCTTTTTTGTTACCCGATTCCCGATTCCCTATTCCCAAATAGTGTGATCATTTAGATAGTCACTTACTTTATAATAACCTTTACTCATGAGTCGAAGTCTTTATGTTTGGTGGCTAAGCTATCACCAATTCGCACTATTTATTACCAATTTGTAATTGTAACCACCCTAGTGCGAGCAAAAAGCTACTTTGCTTACATTTATATGCGAACCAATCGCTTCCTGAGCAGATGCGATTAAAAGGACTATACTATTAATCGGCAGAAAGTAGCCAAGTAACGGACTTAAAATACTTTATTTTTCATCCAGATGCAATAAATGCTCTATTATCTATTTCAGATACTGGCCAGCAAAACTCGATCTCCAAAGGAGCGTCGAGCTGAATCGGGACGCCATATTGGATTTATTCAGCGACTCTAGAACCGTGGCGCCCCTGTTGAAGTTCGCCAACTATCACTCGCAAGCCAACATGCAATCGTATTTCTATGTCTTCGGACACAACTCCGTGAGCACGGATTATGCACAAGTAAGTTTTTCTTTAAATGTTACTCGGCAAATCCTCGGCCCATCTACTGCACTATCTGAATGTTGCCAGGTACATACGAGTATTACTCACAAAAGTTCATATATGAGTCTCTAAGTCGAGTCGAAGTCGAGAGAATAGGCTGGAAGGACTGTGCTCGGAGTTTCTCCGCATGATCGAATCAGAAATTATGAAATCTGTCGAAGAACGAAGTCGTTGATATAAGCGCGAAATCTCGTACCTTAAATGGGAGTAGGTATTATTGCTCGCAGTACTGCCATCAGGGGGGAAAGGTTCTGAAATGCTAGGCATGGCTTTTACTTTGTTATGATGCTTCCGTAACAAAGTGGATGATAGTTTAGTGAATATTACAACAAGATGCTTTATGCTAGAAACGCATGACCAGTTTAGAGTTCATTGGGGTAGATCAATACCTAGCAGTGGATATTTCTGTGATATTTAGGAATTAAGTCATTCATCGAGATGTCTGGTGTGTTGCGCTCGAACTGGCTCATAGAGTGCGATATGGACTACAGTAAGTTAAGTCAAAAAATACCTACAAACAGAATACTATTTGACAAATCAATGCAGCCGCAGGCTATGCGAAGAGACACGTGATCAGAGGGCTGGATCGTTTCAAAGCGATTCAAGCATTACTATACAATTTGGTAATGCTGCCTACAAGACGTTGCCGATTGATGGCAATTTTATTTTGACTGTTTTTATTCTAATAATCAATAAATATTCACAGATCTTTGTTTTTCTGCATAAGCGACTATATTTTACTATTTTTTTTATTCAAAAAAAAGGAAAACATTGAAATACAGCTATAGTTTTTCTTCATTTCTTATTAAAGAACTAAAGTACCGTTAGAACAACATTTGTATGGAAAAAATACCCCGCTACTTCCCTTTAAACCCTAATCTTTAGAAATAAGAATTGTCTCACTATTAAAGCATCCTGAACTCTTACATTAAGCAACGCCTACCTTTTCACTCCAAATTGATCATGCGGTCGACTATTAAAACTAATTTATTCGGAAAAGCGTAGCTGCGAAACACCACCACGTTCAATATTTTCTTAAGCGACTTTTAAATACACTTTCTTTGAATTCCCTACTGAGATTTCTTTGAGAGGCTTACTTACTCTCTTTTTGAATATATTATGTTGTAGGCTAGCTACGCCAAACTTTGTTTTATTTTTCTTTTACCGTGAATAAATGAAATCTAAGACTTTGCTTTAGTTAGTGTAATAATTTTTATAAAAAGAAATTCAGCTTTTTTGTTAGTTTGAACTTTCTTTGTAATATTATGGATCCATTCAAAAACAGCCTCGGCACTCATTTCTCTATTAATTAACTCTATTAATAATTTATATTTCTGCTATTTTATTAAATTTAACTACTCACTCTAATTCTCTCTCTCTCTGTCTCTCTCACTATCCATCTCTTCAACCTTTTTTTTTATAGGGCAGCAAACGGATCACCTGATGGTAAGCGATAACCGTTACCCATGGACACCTGCAGCATCAGAGGAGTCACAGATGCGTTGCCGACCTTTTAAAAGGGAATAGGGGGGTTGGGCCTCCGGTATCCTCACGAAACACAGCGCAAGCGCGATTTTACGCCGGTTTTCTGTGAGGCCGTGGTATCTCTCCGGTCGAGCCGGCCCAATTGATGCCGAAACATGGCTCTCCCATGCTCACGGTAATAACCTAAATTGTGTCTCCTTCAACTTACACCATTCATGTCTGTCCCGGGCCCTTTTGCCAATTTTCGCCTACTATGAATATGGTGTAGTCATGAAAGACAGTGTTTTAATTGTAGGTTACTGTTCTTCATATTATATATTCCATCCTCCTCCTTCTTTCCTCGATTTCCTCGCGCCCGTCGGCGACCCTCGGCGGCGTCGCGACCTTCGAGCGGGATCGGCCATCTCCCGACCCCGCTCGGCGGCCTCCTTCTGGAGCATCACTGCTTCACAGAAGGAGGCCACAGCCCTCCAACCTCCCTCGTCCGCCAGCATTGCCGCAATCAATGCCGGCGGAGACAAATCTCGCTCGATCTCTGCGACCAAGACTCGGCGCTCGGAAGCCCACGCGGGGCACTCCGCGACACTTACGTCGCCGCGTACATGTCGGCCAGGATGTCGAATGGGGGGGAGCGTCCCAGAACCGTCGCCGCCTCGTACGAGATTGTACTGTAGCCTCGTACGATCCGTATGGCCATTATCCGCTGCAGGTTCCGTAGCAGAGATCTGCAGCCGGGGGACCTCACGCAGTCTTGCGACCATTTGCGTTGGTATCCTGGGCACGTTTCGTGCTCCTTGTAAAGATTCTCAGCCTCTCTCTACTAAGAGAAAACAATAAATATTTATTTGCACAATAATAGGTCCTTCCATTTCCCATTTTTCTCTCTCATATTTTTAATCTTTATAGTTTAACAATTTTAAGTTTTTGTGTGTTAATGTTTTTTTAATCCCTTTCGTATGCTCTGATTGTCCGGGTCGCCTCAATTTCAACGTTATTAAAACAGAAAACCAATCTAATATAAATGTTTTATTTATTTTACGTATAATACGTTTATAACGTTTCCACGTAAACTGTTAATATCAAACACAATATCGTTGTATTAAAAATTTATATAAGCCTCCATTGTGCTCCACGCTTTGTTATTTAGATATTCCAGCCAGTGTTATCCAGTCAAGGATTATTCCGTCAATAAGGTTCATTATGTACTCATTTGCAAGAAGTTTGCATTGTTTAAAAAGATGAGATGGTGTTAAAATTAGTTTTGGAATTTTCATAACGTAATTTAAGGTCACCTGAAGTAACCTGAAGTATTGTTCTGATGCCATCTCCTGATTGAGGCATAATGATGATTGTTTTCGATGAGTGTTAGGAAATTAGAAAGAATAAGAGGATAAAAAGTAAGACCTTCAAAATTTCTTACATGTTTTTTTCGTGAAATCTGTCTCAATTTCCAAATAAACGTAAGCATTTTTTTTCCTATTACACTAAGTGCGACCTCGACATTCATTCTAATTTTCATGCAAGATGAGAAGGAAGAAGGACGCTATTAGGCAAAGAATTATAAAAATAGTAGATTGCTTTATAAGGGTGAAATGTAATCAATCCCTACTAGGTTGTTAGACTAAACATTTTTTTTCCTATTACACTTTTTTTTCTATTACACTAGGGGTTGATAAAGGAATCAAACCCTACTCGGACTATAGCTATAGGCTATAGTCCGAGTAGGGTTTGATTCCTTTTACCCGTGTGTAGCACACTACTTTTCATTTCGAATGCAAGGAAGCTCTGGAACATGCAAACTCTGGAATGAGCTCCCAGCTGCGATGTTTCCTGAGAGCTACGATATGTCTAACTTCAAACGAGGCCTAAAAAGAGTATTTCTCTCCAGGTAGGCAGCGGCTCAGCTGTGCCCCTGGCACTGCAGATGTCCATGAGCGATGGTTACCACTTACCACCAGGTGGGCCATTTGCACGTCTGCCACCGTATGGAATAAAAAAAAAAACTTGAAAGCTGATAAAATGCTCGTCGTGTGTTACAACTTAACACTACAGTTGTACAGTTTTATCACCACAAATAATTTTTACATGCCAGGCCGACCCCAAATGAAAATCAGAATAGGACAAATAATTAATTTATTATTGCAGCTGAACAAAAGTGTGAACGGTCAAGAGTTACCCTACGTGTTGGGCGCCCCGCTGGGCGGCGCGAGCTTACACCTTCCCAGCGTTTACACTCAGAGTGAGAAACTCCTCAGTGAGGTTGTCATGAGGCTGTGGACCAACTTCGTGAAAATTGGGTATGATTAAGTTTAGTTTCATTTATTCAAATCCAGAATGAGACACCACTTTTTTAACGATACATTTGTCGTTGCGGTTGAGTAATCGGCCTCTATGCAACGAATCGCGGAGTAAAGGCCTCCTCCAATTTTCTCCACATGTTTCTATAATTTGCCTTTTCCTTCTAGTTATTTCCCACTATTTCAGTTACTTCGTCAAGCCATCTGTCCACTGGTCTACCTCTGCTTCACTTGCTTAATGAGCCTTTCCACATAGTTATACGCTTTGCCCATCTCTCGTCGTTTATTTGTGCAACATGGCCGGCCCATTTCCACTTCAGTTTTTTGCAGTGTAGAGCATCTATGACTTTTGTTATATTCCGTACAGGTATCACTATTTTTCCTTTTGTGTTTCAGTTTTAACTTAAAAGTACTCCTTTCCATAGCTCTTTGAGTTGTTAATATCTTATTTCTAATTGGTGTATTACCCATTTGTCCGGGTCTAAGACCTGACCCAAAATCTGGTCGGGCAGTCCTGGGATCGTCCGGAGTAATTGGGTTTCCCTGGATGACCCCAACTATGGACTAAATAGGATACTTAGGGGGTTTAGTGGGTATGCTCAGCCAGTAGCTGGGAGAGTCCCACACACGTCTGTTGATTTGCCAAATCAACAGGTAAAGTGCGTAAAAAAAAAGGAGCGTTAGATAGAAGTACATATAAAATTACAAAAACACATTGACACTCGTACAAGGTAGCATTGATGACGGGCCTCCCGATTTAGAATACTACCGCGACCGCGAATAGTACATTACGATATTAGTGCGTTATGATGGTTATAACATGCGAGGCGGAATTTCAGCCCGACCCGAAGTCGAGGGCGTCATTGAGCCGAGCATGTTATAACTAATACGCACGTATATCGTACGACGTTTTTTAACACATTTGCGAGGAAACAGAAAAAAAAAACATTTAAATAAACTCAATCTGTGAATGCACACTGTCGCTTTCCCGCCATTTTACTACTGACTGGCGCCGCGCGGCGATTAGTTCGAAATTTGAATAGCAACAGCGCGCGAAATGGCTATTTGCCATACTGTTATGGAATTTGTATGGACTATAACTTAACTATTTGCTTTGGTAACACACGCGTTTTTATGACCCGCTTTACATATTTAAAACCAGTGGAATTACATCAGCTTCACGAGCAAAGGTGTTAAAAAAGTCACTTACTAAATAAATATTAATTAGCATACTTACCAACTTTCGTCAAATACAAAGATAATTACTAAATACAGATGTGTTTATTTGTAGTAGTATTTGCGTCAATTGTTCAAAATATGACGATAAGTACGTAAGTAGGAAAAAAATTACCATCCTTAATCAATTTTAACATTTTTTTTTGTTCCGCTGAGGAAAATGCATTAAATATTTAATTGCATACCCCAGCTGCGGAGAGTCTATATGTTATTTTGATGTATAAGGTATATTATTGGAAAGTTTTATTAAAAGCCTTTTAGTAGTTACGTAACACACATCCACACTTACCAACATTCACATTTATATATATATACACACAAAACTCCCTAATAGCTCTTTTAAAATTATACGACTTTGCAGTAAAAATGTCAATATCAATATCTGAGATGATTTTTTGTGCAAAATCATTGGAGTTTCTCAAAATTGTACTCATAGGAGAGTGACTACCAAATTTGTTCCTTCTAAAACTCAATTCAAATGGCCTGTAATTATCTACACGTGCACTAAACCTTTTTTTTTTTGTTCCCCTGAGGAAAATGCATTAAATTGCATACCCCGGCTGTGGCGAGCCGGGGTTATGTGGGGCTCTCCTCCCCAGAAGGGGGAGGCCTACCCACTAAAAACCTCAGGGATGGCCTTCCTCAGGCATGTAGGGAGCCCCCGGGAACACAAAGGCCACTTCCGGGAACCCCCAGTCTCCGCTCCCCTCTCTAGAGGGGAGCCCTCCTCGGGGGAAGCTACCACCTCCCCCGGTCAACGTGCACTAAACCTAGAAACCAATATATTAATTTGTGCTAGGAGAGACGGACAATCAACTTGATGGTTCAGTAACTTATATAAAAAAATCATACACAGCTGTTCTTTACGTTGTCTTAAGGATAACATGTGATATTCGTTTAACCTTTCTGCATAACTCCCTATTCTACGGTGAACGCCGTTAATTTCTTTTGTTATTTGATTCACAGCTTGAAACATACACAAGATTATTACTAATTATGATTACAAAGTAAATAAACACACGCACGATATAATTTATAATATTAGTGAACACGGCAAGCGCGAAGTTTTTACAGTAAGACTATCACATAAACTAACAGTATAAACGTTTATTTATCCAATTCATCGAGAGCTTTAAAAACGGCAACTTTTCCTGAAGCTAAAGAACCTGAGAAAATGTCTACCTTTGATTGAATCTCATTACAGTATCATTCAAATCATTATCATCGGTACAACATATCCAAAACTTACACCTGGGTCCCGAAAACCACTTGCACATAAACAGTACCATCTTCTTTATTGTTTGCATACGTCAGATGGTATAATTTTTTGACGTGACAACGTCTATTAAATTGGTACGGCGTGGAGTCATTCTCGAAAACACCGTAACGGCCGAATCTGACGCCACACGGAGTCCACGCCTACTTTACCCCCACCTCTAGAGCGCCCGAAAGCATACTCGGAAACGGCGTAACGGCCGATCTGACGCCACACGGCAACGTACTTTAATACGCCGTAACGACTCATCTGTTGTTAATATACGCGTTCAAAGTTTAACAAAAAAGGGATTTAATAAATTGTGCAAGTGCACATTACTCATAATAATTAATTTATGTATAACTTCAGAAGCAGAAAATTTAAACAAACTATTAAATAAAAATATAAATGTTATACATTACCTTATTTTAAATAATTTCATTGCACCCAGAAAAAATTACCATGTAATAGACGTTGTCACGTTCAAATATTGGCAGTAGACGGAGTTCTAAGTTTTTTTGGATTCTCTCTATTCAGTTTACATGTGTTATTCAGTGCTATTCAGTGTACACTGTAACTCGGAGAGCACACACAACTATTAAACTTCAAGACACTAATAAATATGCCATTGTATACTGGTATTATAACTCTAATAATATATATCTATCTGTATATATATTTGTAGTATATAATTGTAGGGCGTACACATATATAATATACTTGTATTTATATATACATGCTACAGTTTATTTACCTGCAATGCAACCAAAACTTGAAACTAATCCAATTACCCTTTTCCTTATTATAAGGAAATATGAATGGCTCTATATTCGAGAGGCAAATTCCCTCCTTAAATGTACTTTAGAAAAAGCTTCTTTTCATAGCATCCACCTGAAAGCGAGTGAATAAGTCAATAGGAGCTTTGAAAGCTTAAAGATTTATTGCTTACACTCAATCGATGTAGGAATGAATAGTCTGGAGCAGTGTGTAAAGTTTTATTATAAGTATTAAAGATCTGAATACTAATTTGAAATCGATTGATTGAATAAATTAGTTGATTTACGATTTATTTAATTATTTTTTAATGTACATACTAAGAGTTGTAATATGATATTACCGTATTTTATGGAGATTTCAAAAATCTTTAAAAACTTTATGAAACTTTTAGACACATATCAATAAACATTAATCTAAATAATAACATAGTTTTCAAGGCAATAAAATAAGTTATCATAATAATATCGTCAATAATGTACAAAGTCCTGACGAAAAAACGGCAGATACTTCTTGAGATGTTTTCCTTTTTAATTAATCTAATTCTCTGATTCAATTGTTAACCAAAACTTACATTTTAGTAATGAAGAAATAAATTATCTTCTATATCACTTAAATTCAAAAGAGCTTTCTATTAAGTCGTTCAAAGAGCTTTCTAGTAACTTTATTCTTAATTTAAATTTTACTTTATTTTATTTAATCTTAATTTTGTTTTTATTATTATTTTATTTAGTATTGTAATGTTGTTTGTATAAATGTAAGATGATGACCACTAATGTACGATGAGAGCTGTGTGTACCTGTAATAGGCGAGCATACCTACTAGAAATACCATTGTCAGTGTTTTTGTAAATTGTTTAATATGCATCGCTGTTGGTATGCCTTATCAATAAATAAATAAATAAATAAAAGTCATATTTGAATAACGTTAATTTTGATTTTTATATCCATGCTAATATTGTTCAATACTCTTTTTTATTTTCATAGGACACCCAATACGCAGAGTGTGAACAAATATTTGACGTCAAATAAGGAGCAATGGAACCAATACAATATTGACTGGCCGGAGTATGACGTGGAACACCAAACTTACTTGAAACTTGGTATGTCAATTGACAAACATTAGTTTGATTATAACACAGAAGCTGCTTGAGGTGTGATAGAATTCAAGGTATTAGCATAGAAATATAATAATTTAAAAATCCAGCGGGGATATCCTGCCGGCGTTCTGGGTTGCGAATAATTACAAAACCCAGCGAGGATATCCTGGCGTTCTGGGTGCCAGATTGTTTTCTAAGATGCAGTGATTTGGAGAAGTCTTATTTTTACTAATATTATAAATTCTAGTTTTTATTTCGGGATGTTTGCTACTTTTTCATGTTAAAACTACTGTATGAATTTTAATGAAACTTTATAATATTATAACTTCTTCATCAGAATTCAAATTCAAATTCAAATTCAAATTCAAATTCTAATTCAAATTAAATTTTAAATTCAAAATCATTTATTCAGTCTAGGCTGTTACAAGCACTCAACCGGCAAGAAACTCAGCAAGGGCTGTTTTTTTCTCCCTGTATTAAATAGATACAGAGTCATCAATTCGGTGGGGCACATTAGCACACAAATCACAACACAAACCTTGGTGCAAGAGCTGTCTGGTAAGTAAAAACATATATATAATCAGTAAAATAAATATATATAACAATTGAGGGCGTTATAGGAACAGATAGTGATTTCCTGCTTGTCATCACGTTTTAGACATTTCATACAATATATTTATAAATTGTAGCTTATGTGCTATTTTGATGTATGAACTATAATATTGTAAGGTTTCATTAAAATTTATTTAATGAGAAAATTACAAACTTTCGCGTTTACAATATTATCATTATTTTATTTATCTAAAAATATTATAATGATTTAGATATAAAAGTCATTAGATTTAAGAGTCTATTATTAGCTATTAAAGATAAAGGCTGAAAAGCCTCATGTATTTTTATAGCCGTTCGTGATTTCCTGTTTAATTAAAACATTGAAACCTCTAATTTATCCATTAATTTGTCCCTTTTTTCTGTTCTGCTGAGGAAAATGTATTAAATTGTCCTCTACAGAAGTTCTTTTTTGTTCCCCCTGAGGAAAACGCATTAAGTTGCATACCCCGGCTGTAGCGAGCCGGCGGTTATGTGGGGCTCTCCTCCCCAGAAGGGGGAGGCCTACCCACTAAAAACCTCAGGGATGGCCTTCCTGAGGCATGTAGGGAGCCCCCGGGAACGCCAAGCTACTTCCGGGACACAGAAGGGGAAACCTACCAACTAAAAACCCGAGTCTGACTCTCACCAAAAACTAAGTTATCCCGAAGGAGGTCTGCATGGCGCCTTCACGAGGCCATCCCGTCGGCGTATGGCAACAAGTAGCTCACCCGGAGCCACCACGAAGGTGGCCGCTGGACATCTCCAACCCAAAATGGGTCCTCTGCGCGACAGCCACACCCCCTCTTAAAGAAGAAGTGGGCCTCCGTCGCTAGCCTCTAGAAGCAGCCAGTATGGACCCGGCCATCCCACACCCCCCTCTCGGGGGGCTCTCTGTCAGACTATTAGCCGTCAAAAGACGTTACCCAGGTTGCCTGACGTCGCAACCCATCTCTAATTTATCCTAAATTTATCCCTGTGTATCGCCTGATGAAGTAATTAGCACAGCTAACACTTGCAACGTATTTGCTTGCATTCGTCGCCGATCCCACTCTACACAGCCAGTTCAAAAGCTCAATCGCAAAAGCACAACTCTACAGTGACTTGGCTGTGACAACTTGTTAGGTAGATGTTACTGGGGTAAATACGAGCTCAGTTTAAATGCTTAGAATATAAAGCTACTCTCAGATATCCCGTAATCAGTTTCCGTGACATCGTAGCTACGAAGTCTCAAACATTAGTTAGTGATTGCACTATGTCTTATTTATAGTTCCTTGAAATATGTGTAGGTAACTTTCCAGATTTATTTTCGTAGCTTAACTAAAATCTGCATTTATAATAAATCTGTAAAGAGGTCGATTCTGTGCATGCAATATATTTCCAAAATAACTATCAGGAGGTGATTTGGGAGCGATACTGATGACAAAAATGCAATCAGTAAAATTTTTGTCTGTATGTCTGTCGGTGTAACCGTTATAGAAACAAAAACTACTAGACGGGTTTTAACCAATCTTAATACAATTATTTTTCATAATCCTGAGCTGGTTATAGCTACAATCAATAGGAGCAGACAAGATAGCAGTGAAGGGAAATGTTAGGAAAACGGGAGAAGTTACTCCATTTTTTAAGCTTCCGTCGCGTGTGCAACCTTAATGGTTACAGCTACACAGAAATCAATAGGACAGAAATATTCTCCTTAATATTATATAAAAAATATCCCACGACAGGATATGTCTATCTTTTATGGTTGACTCACAATAACAAGTGTAACTCTCGATAGCTTAGCAGTTGGTAGCTTTCTGATTATATTTGTCTACTCTTACGTGTTCCACGTGGACGAAGTCGTGGGCACAGCTAGTATTTAATATATCTATTTTATAAATAAGATTTATGTAACAATTTTGAATAATTATTTATTATCAAATTATTGAAAGAGAAGGTTTTAGACGCTCAGTGATGATCATGGGTTCCTACGTTCCTTTGCCTCAGCTACTCTTGTAGTTCCATCACATCGTGCTGGGTTTGTCTCAGACTCGTTTACTGTTTCTGGAACACTCGCCGCACTCGCTAGTGAAATAAGTTACCTACTAGTCTGAGATTGGCTAGTATACACATTATACATAGATACATAGTATACACACACACATATATATATGTGTATGTGTGAGTTGTATATCTATTATGTATCTACTATGTCTATTTACGAATGCGTTCCTATAATTTAAAGTATTTAGATATATTAAAATTTATAAGTGTTAGTATAAGTGTTATTTTGTTATATTTATTTTGTGTAAAACACACACCGTCCACAGGTGTTAACACATTTTGCAGGTTCACTGGTAGAGAATGCCTCTGGCATTAGGTCCACCATTTTTATTTTGTACACATTTTTGCGTGTAAAAACTAAATGAATAATAAATAAATAAACTATGAAAAATTTCGAATTCATAAATCTGTCTGATACTGAAGATAGTTAAGTGAAACTGGCTGCTGGAATACATGAAGCGCTGTGGACTGACGTTTATTTTTCCTCTTCTTACAAGGTTGAAGTAGGTTCAACTCTTGAGTAGTGACGTATACGAGCTGCATGCTCATACTTTCTTCAATAATTTAGAAATCCATTCCACAGCAATATTCACGTTTACACGAAACACCAATTAATCTAAAGGATTCATTTTATAATAGCCCACTCGCAATTTCCCAAGTTCTCGTACGCAGTTTGAAATATTCTTGTTTGTATTAAACTCCTACATAGATACTGAGAAACTTCTGCCACCTCATATAACGTGGAAAATGGAAGTTTAATTGTTTGAACATACGATTATTATTCGAATAGCAGTAACACGGCATTGGTAGATAACGCAAATGTATTTGAAACTATTCTGTCTTACAAATGTATATATGCTTTAGTTATGTCGAAACATATAACGTGCTTCCAAAGCTTAGAACGAAGAATGATGTAACTTCATGGATCGAACTCTTTGGATACATTATCCGTAAGCTCTATTTGAAACATTGAATTTATAAATTAGTCAATACTAATATATTTTTGTATATTTTTATGTCTCAGCAGCTTTTGTATCTTTTTATATTCAGATGTAACAAATGGATAGGCGCAAGTTGATTAAAGATTACCTTTAAAGGGGCAAATAAGAGTAGATGATCACTTTAAATTTTAATTATTAATAATCATATATGATAGACATTGCAGTACCTAACACCCATAATATACAGAAAACGATTACAGATAAAATTAGTAAATATGCCGAACTCAAAGACGAAGTAACAAGGATATGGCATTAAAATAAAATTTATGTTATTCCTATAGTTCTATCCACAACTGGTGTAATCCCGAATCATCTCTTCAATAGCTTAAAAATATTAAATCTGAAAGATACCTTGTTCATAACCCTACAAAAAGCAGCCATCCTTAACACATGCCGCATTGTTAGAAAGTTTTTGCAAATAGATGAAAACAATATTGATTATTCACCAACCACACTACCAACACATCACATTCTGTAATTTAATTGGCTTACGCCAGTAATTACAGTTAGAACCAGCACTCACGCTGAGAAATTTAAATGCTACTAAATAATAATAATAAATGTTTTATTAATAAACACTGAGATACATGGCCCAACACTTTTGAACTATGTTGATATTGCAGAAGAATGGGCCTTTAAATCAGGTACCAGCGGAACTCAAACTAGACAAAAGCCCGTATCCCAAATAGTCCCGCAGGTGCTTGCAATACTATGATTATATGTATCAATACTTCCAAAAACTTTCCAGGTTGGACGACAATATGATAACCTTTGTAAACTTAATTATTTAACAATTTTTCAATGTTGATTATTAATTCTATATTTTGTGTTTTGTATATCTATGTGTGTGTATGTATCTATGTGTATCTATGTGTGTGTGCACGATTAGTTGCCTGTACCTGAATAATGTCTGTTCACTCGTCCAAAATATTGAGTTATGTGGTGTATATAAATAATGGATGTTTAATTTGAGAATATTAATAATAATAATAATAAACACTTTATTGCACATAAACATAAACTACAAAAAAAATATTTTTAACAAATATAAGACGACAATTAGGCGGCCTTATTGCTAAAAAGCAATCTCTTCTAGGCAACCAAGGGAAAAAATATATTAATAGAATATTCAGAACAGGGGAAGGGTGCAAAAATAAAATAAAAGTAGGAAATGTTTGTGTGATACGGAAAGGACAAGAATAGGCATAATAGCAACTAAGCTAAGGATTTGAGGACAGGAAATAAGAACAGATAAGGTTTTTAAATGACTCCAGCGTTCGTGCTCTCCTAATTCTCTGGCAGGGAGTTCCATAAACGGACTGCGGAACAAGGAAAAGAATGATGCAGAAAACGAGTAGTGTGGTGCGGAATAATAAATGATAAATCGAAATTAGATCGTAAAGTACGACATGAAGTAGAGGAACTAAAGGTGAAAAGAGATTTATGATAAGGTGGAGATAATGGATTAAATAAAATATTATAAAGAAGGGTCAAAATATGCAGGTCTCTACGCTGTCGAATCGGGAGCCAGTTCAGAACACGATAGAAAGAAACATGGTGAAATTTTCGTAAATTATATATAAATCTAATAGCTACGTTTTGCAGACGCTCCAACTTGTCAAAAAGCTCCTTGGAAAGGTCCAGCCAGGCGACATCGGCATAATCTAGAAGTGAAAGTTAATGTGACTGCGCTAAGGTAATTTTAGTTTGTATTGGGAGAAAGTGGCGTAATCTGTTGAGTGATCCATTCGCAGCAAACAGTTTTTTGCAAACTGCCTCAATCTGCATACGCCATGAAAGGCAATGATCGAAAACCACGCCTAGATTTTTCACACTATTGCTAAAAGGAACTGTAGCATCGCCGAATACAACAGCTGGTAAATCACTGTAGTTTATTTTAGAGATATAACATGGACTGCCGATAATAATTGATTATGACTTAGTCGGGTTAATGATTATGCCATACGATTTACTCCAATCGTCGATTTTATTGAGGTCAGTGTTAGTTATAGCAACAGCTTGAGAGAGATCTGATGAAGCTACCTGTGTATATATTTGCAAGTCGTCAGCATACCTGTGATAGAGACAGGAAAGTGACTGTGTAATACAGTTTAGAATATTAGTGAGTGTGTGTAGAAGTGTATCTCTGCTGTAGGCAATCCAGTGATGTGAGTGTTTAAATATATGTATATCAATCTGTATCATAGTGTAGAAAGAATAACTAAGTCCAAAATTAAAAAAGATCCAAGCAATAATAGGTAGCACTGAGTGTATCAATGAATGTTAATTGATTTTAATTTAACCGATATTTCCTTTATTTATTACTTTTAATTTTTCTTATATAAAGGACGCCTCACAATATAATTTTTTATTGTATCCTGTGTCGCGGATGCAGTTATAAACGTGGAATCTCACATGCACGTACGCCGAAACTGCAAGAAATTTTTACCGATCTTGAAAAATATTTATTCATGAATCACAAACGTGACCAATAGCACAGTAGCCAATTACTGGACCGCTGCACCATCCGTGCTGTCAATTAAAAGTATCAAAAGCTGTCAAAAAAGTATCTCGAAGTTTTTCTCGTAGTCAGCGTCTAAAATATAGCATGAGATTTGAATAAAACAGACATATTATTTATCTTTTCCGTAGTCGTGTTAATACGCCGGTTTCAAGGTGTAGCCGTCTCTGAGGTCCCGGTGGGGGCAGTTTGTGTGATTTTGATTTTGATTTGATCTCAGTTTGGGTTAGGCTTATTGGTTTTAGAAAAATGTAGTGTAAGAAATATATTAACAAAAAATATTTTGAAACCAATGAATCACTGGCGACGCCCAGGATTCTAACACTTAGAAATCATTATCTCAGAGACGGAGATGACGTAGATAGAAATCTCGATATCGTTTAGAAGTAGCTCCTGGTCCCGCTCATTGAGTTCTATTTTTAACTGATCTATAGAGGAAATGAGTGAGCTCTCACTCTCGGAATTTGAGACGGTAGTGCAACTATGGAGCTCCAACTTTTCTATGCGTTCATCTTGCTTCCTTACCCGTTGCTCACAATCATCCATTCTTGACGCAAGTTTGGACATAGTGTCACTTAAATATTTCATCTGATGTCTACTAGCCACTATTTCCTCACGGAGTAAACGCATTTCCATTATTAAGTCACTTATACTCGTTGACTCAGTACCTTAATCTAAAGCACTCACGTTAACACGATAACCAGTGTCTGCCTTAGAAATGTCCACCGGAGACCCTATTGTGGTCACTGCACCTCCCCCACGGGTCGTAAACAAGTTATCTTCAGGTCTCACGGGCGTGGCTGAGTTATTTGTTTTTGGTTTTTTACTTAAACATAAAGCGCACTCCCAGGCCTCCCTTTTATGAATCGCTTCTACAATACTATTGTATTGTAGAAGCGATTCTCAGATACATTCGCACAAAATAATTCATAAGGTTTTTTACATTTACAACAGCACAAATATCTTCTATCACCTATAGATTTCGTGCACCCTGCACATTTTAAGTGATTCTTGCTCATAATGGTACACAATAATTAACAATGATCAGATGATTTTTATCAATAAGCTGTAATAATATTTTTGGTGTTATCACGGTACTAAGTGGTAGGTACACCACAGGCGATAAATGTGTCTGGTATGCGCAGGCGTAACGAGCGAGACACTCTTAGCTGAGAGTCCGCAGTTGCGAGTGGTATAGACAATCGCAACACTGCACGGATTGTTTACCGACCTTGACACTGGAAATTCCGTAACAGCACTTAAAATTTGTAATTTAATTTCGGGATAATACTGTTTCTTAGTCGAAGTTCATTGGTAATGATTTAATCCTGATGTAACACTGCTCATGTACCTCAAAATGACGTGTAAATTAGCACTAAATACTTATTAGATTGCAAAAAATAACGATGGCAAACGGGGCAATTAAAACTCGATGTACACACCCTAATAAAATATTTAACACTATAACTATCCAGTAGATGGTAACCTTGTTTGTCAGTACAGTTGAACACTAAAAAGATGATGTAGAAATATATAGTGCATAGGGAAATAACGAATCCATCAACCGCTAGTGGGGTATTTAATGCCCCTTAACTGTCATAAAAGCCCCATCAGTGCAGTCAGTCTCCCTCATGGCATTTTGTGGCGAGCTGTCGGTGAGTTGCGTGACCGAGGGTACCGATATGCTTCAGGGTGGTCGATGCCACCCGGCTCTGTCTTGCTTTAGCCGCCCGGATAGGTTAGAGTCGCGAGAGTAGATGCGCGAAGGGCATAGTAATAATGTCATAACGCTGACGGCGCGGCGTCTCGATCGCTGTCACAGACACACCTCTCCACACCCTTAGCCGTTCATACCAATGTTGTTCTCTTCGCACCAATATTGGTCTGCCTTTTTGGGGGGTACATTGAGTCACCACCTGCCATATTTAAAATCAATGAAGAGGCTTTGAGAAGAAAGGTGACCGGAGTCTCTTCTATAGTCCAGTTCTCATTACCACCAAAATGGAAATGCAATAGTGCACAAACTTTTTGACCACTAATGACAATAGTTTCTGTGCATCTAACTGGGTCTTTAGCTGCATTTTCCATGGTGCATATAGAAATTAGACCCAGTTGGTACACTCCACGCACACTTTCATTAAATTTCGCTCAAATGGCCTCTACGCGTTAATTGGATCTGTATCCCCGCGCACGCCCTTTAAGGGACCGTATTTTATAAAACCACGTGATATAGGCGACAATAATATTAACTTACTAAACATACCTACATTACCGTCGTCATAAAAAGATATACAACAACAACTACATCATATATTATTATTCTATTTTCAGATATTCCTCCGCAAGTTAGCAGCTTGTATAGGTCCAACTATACAAATTTCTGGCTTGAAAAACTTCCCAAAAAACTGAGGCGTTACGTCGTGGATCCATTGTTCGAATACACACCTATTCCATCTACCCAAAGACCGAAGCAGCCACATAAGAATACAGGTGACATAATATATTAAAAACTTCTTATTGGATACACTTTTTATTTATTCAACTATTATACCTATAGTCGGTAAGATTACAATTGAGTGTTTTTTTTGTTACAGACATTGCTCGTAGGATATGGTCACCAAGAGTAGCCGAAACACCACGCCACAGTTTCCCAGAGAGGGCACAATCAAGACCTAGAACAGACTATCAGCCCAACCTACCAATCGGACGTCTGCAACCCAACCCTCCAACTGTATACAAGCCAGATACTGATTCTATGTACCGCCAGATCCAGTCGATAAGACACTTGCCACAAAAACCAGCACCACCGGGACTGCTAGAAAAGGTGGGGCTTTATACGACATCCACAACAATTAAGCCGAAAGCAACGCTACCAGTTAAAACATCAAGTGCTACAATTACTCTCGTTATATCCTTAGGAGTGTTGTTTCTGATCATAAATATTGGAATATGCTCTATTTTGTATTTTAAGAAACGAAAGCTTCGACTAAGTGAGCAGACGATTCACGTCAATCACCGCCCACGCGCTGAATTTGGTGAAGTTGATGCTATAGGTCAAAAAAGTTCAAAAGACGATAAAAGTGCGTTACAGACATTGAAAAATAGTTGCAACGTAATTAAATCTATGAGTTTTAAAAAAGCGAAAAAAGACAATAAAAACTCTAAAAAGCGAGTAGAGCAATGTAAAACGCCGAAATCAGACGATTCTGGAGGTTTTCGTGAAAGGTTCAAACTAAGGAGACATTTATCGACAAGTACTTTAGACGCAAACACGAAAGTAAGAGACTGGATCACAAATGAAATGATGCATAGGTGCTCGCCAAGAGTATTACAAATTTCTAATTTAGAACTGAATAACGATAAAAGTGCCACCTTACCAAAACCCTTTACTAGATCGGAAGAATTGTTATCTGATTCGAAACGATCTCAAAAAAATATATGCGAAACGGAGACAATAGTTCCGAAATGCAGCAACAAAATTCGGACATCAGAAAAAACTACTTCTACGTCAGCCCTTGGTTCGCATTGTTCACTTAGTAGTAACAATCACTCTGTAAAAGCAAAACATGCTAGTAAGTCTAGTGAATCTATAAAAAGCAAGGGAACTGAGAGTGTTAAATCCAAAAAAGTTTCTGTAGCGATAGATGCGACTCCTTCTGCAAGAACTAACTCTATTTTAAGCCAAGAACCAATAGAAATCACTAAATCTTTTAAACGCGATGAACAAAAACATTCCAGTAATGATATTTTAAAGGAATTACTTAAAACTAACTGCGAAATACGAAATGATATTCAAAATAATACACAAAGTACACATCTCAAAACTAACGACAGTACAGATAAATTGTACACAAATTATGTTACGCTGTCTGTAACGCCTTTGAAAGTATCTCACAAACATTCCAATTCCGACCCAGTAACAGATATTAATTATGATAAATTAATGGTCGATAAATATGCAAACGATGTACAAACTCTCGGTATTTTACCACCTGTAACCTTCCGAAATGATATTAATGTAACATCACGAGACGAAAGCCTACAGACTGAACCTATGACTGCAGCGGAAGCTTTACTGACTATCAAGAAACGCAATTTCCCAAAAGTGTTGCCAGACTTGCCAAAGGCGCAGAAAAGATTGTCTTTACAACCAACATCTTTGCAAACATTCAAAAACTATTCCAGTAGTACAGAAAGTTATGCCGAACGTTCAAAAGTGCCTCCACAACCTCCACCCAGAACTACAACGCTAGATCGAAGACTTGCATACAAGGACTCAAAACCAATGTCTTCATTTTCTAGTACACCACCCAAATCTGTTTTAGAGTCTGGATGTTCATTTCAAGCGTATGAAAACATAGACACATTATCGCCTTATACGGTATCTGCTAGAGATAAAACTTTTGTAAAGCAAACAAATGCAAACCCATCAGAAACAAATTTGCACGTTTTAACTAAAGAAAGAGACTATCCAAAAGTTATTATTGCTTCAAGTGATATTTCTCCTGATCAAAAGATTATCATTCAGCCATCACCTAGTCAGACGAGGATTCCCAGCGATGTTCCTAGGGTTAGGTTGCCTGATGATTTTCATTCACAAACTAGTGGTTCGGTTACGTCATTTTCTTCTTTTTATTCTGATAATGATGATGATCAAGATAATGATATTGATGACATTATAGATGAAATTGGTGAAGATAAGCTCATCCAAGAATTAGTTGGTGGAGTTGAATCACCTATTGAACACATGCTAGATTCTAAGGGACCAGAAACTGCATCAGAAAGAAAACTCGATATCGTTCCTGTTAAGATTAATCCGGGGTTTATTGTTCCTAAAAATAAAGAAGATTATATCTGTATTTCTGATCTCCAGTTACCTGATCTTCCCGACTTAGAAAAAACTGCTCAAATCAAACCTAATTTTGGATTAAATAAGCTACAGCATAGAACAGAGAGTATACACCGACCTCCAGAAAAGGCGGTGAAAATGAAACAAAAGAAAAGTAGTTTGATATTAAACAGAAATTTAAAACAAAAACTAAAGTGTGATAAAAATAAAACTATTAGTAGTAATTTAGAACATTCGACTTCAGGATCATCTAACGATACGGAAACCAGTACAGGCACGGTTGTACGAAAGGTTGAGGTGAAAAAAAAATAATTAAGAATTATGAAGAAACTTGTGAGTGCCTGAATTTTATCAAAATTAAGAATCTATTTAAATGCAACATTGTACAAGTTTAGAATTAGTTAAATAAATACTTCAATAGTATTATAAATAAAGCTTTATATTTAGTAATAATAATTTTAATTTTAAGTATGCATTTAGATTAAATAAAGTATCAGTAAAATCGTTAAGGCATTTTTATTATTAGTATCATTTTAAGCGAGCGCACTTATGAAGAAAGTTTATACATTACGCTAAGCTTTGGATGGCTCCAAAGATCCAAAAATGCTCTCAGAGTGTCTCAACTTTACGAGGATGTATTATGACAGACTTAACGAAATCTGTGTAATATAATGAAAGTAGAAATTAAACAATCTCCCTCGGTATCTCAGACCTTTTATTATCGTTTAGAGTAATATGACTTTTGTTAACTAATTTAATCTTTTGGTTTGGCCTAAGTGATGCATTTTGGTGAGTGAATATTTAGAACGCTACTTCAGTTGAAACAGATACTTTTGAATCTAACTGAGAGCTCAACAATTTGTTAACACCAAAAATCTAGTCATATTAAGAACGTTTTTATGGTTCGACAAATAAAAAGAAGTAAACAAATTGAGAAATTGTAACAATAAATCAACTACACGCGGCGGGTTTACGGCGACCTACGAGTGCAATATAATAATGCTTTCAGGGTACTGTTGGGGTTACCTTGGAGATGCAGCGCCTCTAATGTGTGCGCGGAAATACGAGTCGACGGCTTTGCGGCTATAATGAGGAATAGGAGTGCCTCAGCACTAATGCGCTTACGCCGTAGCCAGACCAGTATTCTGAGTATTTATCGATCGGTCGGAGATGTCGTTGTTACATGTGTGGGCCATCCACACAATAACAAAGACATATATTGTAATTTAGATTGCAATTTTGATTGTAATATTATTTGTAATTTTAATTGTAATTTTGATTGTAAATTTAATTGACGGATAATGTCGTTTTTTCTAATTTTAATGTTACTAATCATATGCACTAAAATCATTATTACTAACCAAACATGGGCGGGCCAAAATAATAGTCGGTGTCCCTAATTTCTATATTACTAACATCAAAACAAATAAATGGAAATTTCAAAGTAACATATGAATAAGGTAGGGAAGACTGACCAACAATGATTTATTCTAGAAATAATTCATTCCGCTGTCAGCTCGCACCGTGAACTTGGGAACTCTTAAAGTCAGCATTAAGCCCCGTTATCGGCAGGGGCTGTAAGTTTGCAACAGTAATTCTGAACTCATGATTCGCGCCGAAAGAGCTTGCTCCATGACAACTCACGCCAATTAAGGCCGATCTTGCGGCCGTGAATACGAAAACTTGAGTAATTAAAATTTCGCTGTTTCTTTGAGTGCCGATCAAGTGGAACTGGGCTGTTTTAAAAGGTGTAGAGATAGCAAATATTATGAATTTTAATGAATGTACTATTCACGCAAGCTGAGCGTAATAATTTAGAACGATATTTTTTATTTGTCGCCAATTAAAGGATTGATATTTTATCCGATCAACCAGTGTATCGTATCTTAATTATCAAAGTAGGCAGTTATTATTCAAATTTAGGAATATTAAATGTTTCTCAATTGATAACAAGTAATGGTCGTTATTTCAATAACAGATAATGTAATGAATTATTTTCCCGTAATGAATAACACATATTTTTTTTTTTTTGTTTTTTTTTTGGACGGACCTATGCTGAAGCCTCAGATGGCTATGTTCCGCTTTGCAATGAGTGTGTTTGTGGAAGGCGCACGAACAGAAGGTTCGACGTCTAGCCGACTAACGACACCGACGACCGTTCCGGGGACGTTAGGGTCGAAACAAAGGGAGTCGACGCAACTTGAGCGCTCCGTCTAATGGCTCGAACGCTCAGGTTCACCGTGTAGTGGTGGGTGAGAATCTACCCGGTACGTACCGGGTATATGTTTGACGGATGTGTGGCCCGGGTCTTCGCGCTCGCCGACGAGCGCGGTGAGTGAGCGACAGACGTGGGTGTGTGGCGTGTGGGACGACGCGGTTGGTGGCCGGTGGGAGGGATTGGTTTGCGCGTGTGATGGGGTCGGGCGGGTCGGATAGAACGTTTTTGGGGCGGCGGGCTTTAGCCGAGACACTATCTATCGGGGTGTAATCTACCATTTTTTGTATGAGAGTATTGGGGTGGGTCAGTGCGTTAGAGAAGTAGCGGGAGGCTAGATCTTTAATATTGGATTCGATCGACGGAAGGTCTATGCCGCGTGTGTACCAAGGGGCACCCAGAGCACGACGTATGAACTTATTTTGGACTACCTGTAGTTTGTGCAACCGGCACTTAGGGACGTGGGCGAACACTACGGACGCGTAGGTAAGTATCGAGCGTATACAAGCTTTGTATAATGTCAACTTATTTCTAAGTGACATTTTATTTCGCTTCCTAATGAGGTGGAATAGTCTTCTTAAGATACACATTATTAACAACGGCTTATACTGTTATCCTACTGTTACTGTTGACAAAATTATCGCCTAGTCGCATTGTTGTTGTTGCCACTTGCGTGTGTACGGCACGAAGCGAGCGAGTACAACTGTGCTACAAGCTACAAGTATAAGCGACAGAAAGCAAACCGTTACTGGATTGTCTGCTGTGTACATGCGTCCGAGTTGTTCTTTGCTACCTCCGCTCAACTACGCGCACAGCATCCGTTTTGGCCGATCTTCCGTTAGTGGGACCCTCCCGGGCGGCGAAGGCCGGTCGGGAGACCTGTGACGTTGAGGGTCGGTCACCCAGCCAAGTTTTTTCGATCTACCCACTTCGAGTTTTCTTCGGAAAATGTCGGAGCCACCGAAGCCCCGCGTAGCCGCAGCCGCGAGCTCATGCAGGGCTCCCCGATGCCGTTCACCCCCACGCAGGAAGGCGGTGAAGAAGGGCGATTTACACCACCAGCATCCCTGGAATACCGGAGGACCGGATCCCAGGCGAAACTGTTCCTGACGCCAACACCTACAGGACAGTCACGTACCGGAACACCAGTGCAATCACCAGCCTCTTCAAGAGAACAATCGCCGGATCTCAGAAGAGCAGTGATGGTCCCGCAACAACAAATTGCGGAAATTTCCAAGAGTACCCGCGGCGATGAAAAAACAATCTTTTCACCGCTACCCACCTCCTACGCCAGATCGGTTAGCAAGCCTGCGGAGCTCGCTTCCCGCGATCCACGCAGGAAGATTACCAAAGTGCAGCCCACCGCGCCGATGCCAGAATCGCCTGGGACGACGCGCACTTACTCGCCCAAAGGGCTGCGTCAGGCGACGCCGCCCTTTCAACAGCAAATGAAGCCGCAAAAGCGTACCCAGCGCGACAGCGATGGGGACGAAGATGCAGAAATATTGAATCCAGCTACCAAGCAACGGCTGGCCACAAGCATGTCGCCGCCAAGAGGAACTCCCAGAGGCTCGCCAACCCCACCCCCCCAGCGCGATGCCAAAGAAAAATGCAACTACCCTCCACTGATAGTGGAATCGCTGCCGGATTGGCATATTCACTTCCGCGCGATTAAAAACAAGACAGGACAACCGCCCAACGCTCGCCCCTTTGGCCAAGGAGTCCGTTTCCTGCCGCGCACGGAGCAGGAGTACAGGGCGATACAGAAGTACCTCTCGGACCTGGAAAAAGTGCAACCAATATCTTGGTTCTGCTACTCCCTGCCGGCCGAGAGGAATGTGAAAGTCGCAATCAGAGGGATGATTCCGAAACAAAACCGGAAGTCATCGTAGAAAGCCTGCTTGCTGAATACAACGTTACAGCGGAGCACGTCAAGCAAATAAATGCTCGACAAGGACGTCCAGGCTGCGTGTTTTTCGCGCAGATCAAACGCGAAGCTGATACCATCCCCAAGATCTACCAGATTACCTCGCTGTGGGGACTGAACACAGTGAGAATAGAGGCCTGGAAAGGCAAGAAGGGGCCGGCGCAGTGCCATAGATGCCAATCTTTTAGGCACTCGTCGGCGAACTGCCACCGAACACAGGCATGCGTGCGCTGCGGGGGACCGCACGCAGCCCGCGACTGCCCACGCCCCATTGAAGCCCCACCGACTTGTGCAAACTGCCTGGGCGAGCACACCGCTAACAGTGTTGCTTGCCCGATATACAAGAAGGAGGCACGACACCGAAGGGCAGGCACAGTAGCCAGAACGGCAGCTGTGGCCTCAGCCCCAGCATCAGCAGCCCCCCCCACAATAAATACCGTAGGGGAGAATGAACCGACCGCACCAGCTTCGCTGATGGCCGCAGCGAACGACGGTCAGAGATTAACCAGAAAACGGCGGCGCAGCAGTAGGAAAAGACGACAACCCGCTGCCCCCGCGAGCATGCCAGCAACCATCGCCGAGCCAGTCCAACCGACGCAACCGGCCACCGAGACCGTCCATATGAAAACGCAGCCGATTGCGGTTGCCCCCACCACCACAAAGAAACCAAACAAAAAGAAACGTGAAGCCGCACCGAGGGAACTCGACGCCGTTACTACAGCTCTGGCCGCACCGCAGGTGGTCGCCGCCCCCCTCGGGGGGACGAAGGCGAAGCCGCGCGCGTCGGCAGAGGCAAGAATCGACCAACACAGTATTGCACAATGCCTGCAGATTTTACTGCAGGTGTTCGGCAATGTGTTGGCGGCCGTCGCAGCGGGACAGAATCCAGTCCCTGCTATAGTCTCAGGACTTAGTGAGATCATCCAACATTATGGATAGAAGACCACTAACGATAATACATTGGAATGCCGAGGGCCTCAATGACACCAAGAAGGTACTCTTAAAACAGATAATCGCAGAGCACAGGGCTGACATAGCCCTGATAAGCGAAACTCATCTTAAACCACAGACGGTGATGAAATTCGCAGGATACCAGGTGTACAGGCAGGATGAACAATCCCCACGAGGAGTAGCCTATAGAGGTCTGGCTATACTCGTCAAGAATCAGATTGTTCATCAACAGCTTCCAGCATTACAGCTCTCCACATCCTACGGCCTGGGTGTGGAAATTACTACCACTATGGGTAAAACGCGGATCTTCGCGTTTTATAAACCACCATGCATCCTACTAGATACCGAAGACATCCACAAGATGTTTGACTCGCCGGCAGCCACCATCAATGCCGGCAACTTCAACACCAAGAACACCGCATGGCACTCCTCTACCACCTGTGCGAGCGGGAGGCTTCTGATGGCTGATGCCAAAGCCCAGGGATACACGGTGATGGGCCCAGAAGTCCCCACGCACTACCCGCACAACGCCGTGCACTTACCAGACATCATCGACCTGGTAGTCGCCGCTAATGTGGATGCCAGTATGATTACCCAACAGGTATTGGACGACCATATGATCTCGGACCACCAGCCCATAGTGGTCAAATATCATCCGCCGCTAAGAGTTGTAGTGCCAACTAGGAAGCGCCGCATTGACTGGGAGAAATACCATAAGCATCCTATCAAGGGAATGTAGCACGATGCCAGTTAACAGCAGCGACCAAGTGGATGAGCTCGCGACAAGGCTACAAGGCCAAATCGCTGATGCCCTACAAAAATCGCAGCTGCCTACTACCCAACGACTGCCCAGAAATCTGCCTATCAGAGTGCAGAGGCTAATCGAAGAGAAACGAAAAATACGCCGAAGATGGCAGTTTTTTAGATGCCCTGTACTCCTACACCATCTGTATACCCTGGTATCTAAAATAAAAACGGAGATCCAGAACTTCCGGAGTGACGCGTGGTTAAACACGATCAACCAGGCGGCAGACGATCACAACAACCTCTACCGTCTCTGCCGCGCGCTCACACGGAAATCTGCGCCCGTAAGACCATTGAGGGACCCTAACGGCATTCTAAATTATAAACCGGAAGACCGGGCAAAGATCCTTGCCGACCACCTGGAAGGAGTCTTCTGCCCCAATGAGGATGCCAATGTTAGCCACACTCGCGATGTACTTACACACCTACAGGACTACCTAAAGAATACAGCCGGCGAAAACCCGGAGGAAGCTATTGTCTTCTCTCCTGGGCAAGTAGCGATGATGCTAAGAAGGTGTCCACCAAGGAAGGCCCCAGGGCCTGATGGCATCCCCAATGAGGCCCTCAAACATCTGCCTCCTCGAGCGGTAGCATCAGTCACTAGACTGTTTAACGGCGTGGCCCGCACCTGTCACTTCCCTACCATCTGGAAGGAAGGGCGGGTCATAACTCTCCTCAAGCAGGGGAAGAGTCCAACATCTGCCGCTAGCTACCGCCCGATTACCTTGCTCAACACTATGTCGAAAGTCTTTGAAAAGCTGCTGCTTACGAAGATGCTGCCGCACCTAAAACTCAGACCGGAGCAGTTTGGGTTTCGTGCAGAACACTCTACTACCCACCAGCTCGCCAGAGTGCTCCACTACGCAGCTACTTCAGTAAATAAGAAGGAACACCCGATCGCCGTGATGCTCGACATAGAGAAGGCGTTCGACAAGGTATGGCATGAGGGCCTCCTATACAAGATGTCCACGACTACTACTCCTAAGAGAGTAGTACGAATCGTGGCATCTTACCTGCAAAACCGGAAATTCCATGTGGCTATAGAAGATAAGGTGTCAACCGCCCGTCCGATCCGAGCTGGGGTCCCACAGGGCAGCTGTCTTGCACCCATCCTCTATTCGCTATTCACCAATGACATCCCGATGAACCAAGGTTCATTGCTGGCGTTATACGCGGACGATGCTGCCTACTTAACATCCTCGATACGGCCAAAAATTGCGATAGAGAGGATGCAAAGACAGCTGGACGCACTGCCAGAATGGCTGGATAAATGGCGGTTGACTGTAAACGTGGCGAAGACCCAGGCCATCGTGTTAAGCAAAGCGAGGAACATACCGCTTTCCTTAACACTCAGGGGAAACAACATCCCCTGGTCGCGCACGGTCACCTACCTGGGGTGACCATCGACAAACAGATGACCATGGGACGCCACGCGGATGCAGCAGTCAATAAGGCAAGAGCAGCCAGAGCAGTCCTGAGACCACTATTTGAGTCGCACCTGCCGCTCCGAACCAAACTACATCTGCACAAGATGTACGTGCGCAGCCAGATCACTTACGCTGCCCCAGCCTGGTTTGGTTCGTTCTCCTGAAGTCTAAGAAACACAAGCGGAAGCTCGAGGCGCAGCAAACGATGACGCTGAGGACGATCGCGAAGGCCCCGCGATACGTCCGAAATTCCGTTCTGCTTCGTGACCTCGAGTGCCCGACCTTGGAAGACCACATTCGCTGCCTGGCAAAAAGAATGTTTGACAGGACAGGAAGATCAGACCACCCTCACATCAAAGATATAGCCCCTCATCACGCAAGACCACCCGAAGGTAGAAGAAGGGGCCTACCTCGAGACTTGATCAACTGAAACAGATAACCAAAACAGCCAGGAAAACTTAACCAGGAAGCACTTGAAGCCAACAGGCACACAACGTGCCGACCCCAATGACCCACCCGTTGAAACGGGTGGCGTATGCTGCCACCGCAGAGGACTCAGTCCTGATCGGTCACCCCGACCCCTAAAACAGGGGTTGAGAAGATAGTCGTGAGAAACCGTTACTGTGTACCGTTGTCTGACTGCTTACTCTTATAATATTAACCTTTCTCACAAGGAAATAAAGTTCCTATTCGTTTATTTCTTATAGTAATTTTACTAATCCCAAATTCACAATTTTGTACCTTCGCTCGTATGACAATTAGACTCATTTTGATTTACACTGTGATTTGAAATAACAATTAGGTAAACTGTTGCTGGCTTGCTGGTGCCTAAGCTGTTGTCATTTTTTTAGTCACGCATTATTTGCTTTTGTGCGATCGCGCGTATACAAATTAAATTATTAGTTGCAATAAGTAAAGAATGTAAACATTGAATGTAAATATTGAATGAAAATAACAAATTATGTACAGATCAATGAACTTTTAAATACGCCAGAAAATTATATTGATTAGTTAATTAGTGTTGACGCAGGTTCGAGAAATGACGAAAGCTACGGATTATACCTTGTTTATTACAAATCACCTTTATACAGTATTAATGAAATCTAAATAAAATGGAGTAGGTAATGTAGGTATGCACTATGGCGTGCTAAGCTTGACAGCGGCCTTCCGCGCCGGCTGTCGCTCGAGGAATGGGGCGAGTGAAGTGCGCGCGTGGCGCAGATTGGAGCCTGTGCGTTGTTCACGTCGCATTTTTATGACCCGCACGATGACGCGTTAACAATTAGTTTTAAATTATCTAAATTTCTGTATAATATTCTGACACTCCTAAGCCTGAAAAAGTATGAAAGAACACAATAATAATCGTACTCAATAACATTTGTCAAAACAGCAATATAACAGGATAACAGACAACAATAACAGTTATGGGAAAATAACACAACAGTGTTATTCATTATTACAAACCAGTCGTTATTGCTATCACTGGTGATAACTTCATACGTTGTTGACAATCAAAATAAAAACAAGTGACAAAAGTCTCTTCTAGATAAAAGATCAATTCTGTATTTAGAACCTCTGATACTTATATATATTGTAGGAATTATAAACAGACGGACTTATTGATTAGTAACTAACCTTTGACCAGAGATATACATAAAGAAGATTGAAATAAGGAATAGGTACAGTATTAAGATTATATCTATTGTATGCTAAGGAATCATGGATAGGAAGTGAACACTTAACACTATATTCACTTTGAGATAAAAAAAGTACCGTTTGCTGTTTTTTTTCTCTCAGGAGAGAGAGGCTGAGAATCCTCAGAAGTAGCACGAAACGTCCCCAGGATACCACCGCAACGGCAAGTGTCACGGAGGTTATGTCGGACTCCACGCGGCCAGAGCGGTCTGACCACGTGACCTGCCGACTAAACTCAGCCTGTGCCTAAGTTCTAAGAACCATATAGGCAAATCGTGAGGGCGACCTAAGGAGAGGAGGCGATGCAGCGCAGGCCCATAAAAGGGGCCCAAAGGACTTGAAGAGGCGCGGGAAGCCAAAGTGGCACCGGCCTTATCATGAGGGAAGAGTGAGGAAATATATATCTACACTGAAATATACGTCGCCATTTTTAACTTGATAATATCTGGTAGCAGGTATGAGACGCTCTCAATTCATAACAGAAATAAATATTGTTTACAGGTTTGGTATTCGTTAAAATTAGAGTTCTTAGAAAAATACTCAGTTTTTTTTTTATCTAAAGATCTAGATCTCGCCTGGCCTCGATGGCCGAAAATGAAAACGAATTTCAAATAAAATCTCCAACAATTAAAAACTTGCTGTGCCACCTGAAATGCTATTATTGTATTTAATTTTTTTAAGCAAAATAAAGAGGTATGTTAATAACATTAAGGCTTGTATTCCAAAATCAAACATAAACTCAAATCTCAACTGTAGTTAAGTAACGATTCGAGTATAGATTTCATTTTAAAATCTTCAAATTTAAATGTTATCAAACTCAAATCTTTGCTCAAACTCCAAGTTTGGGATGATGCTGTTGCCAAATAGCGCTATCGCTTTCTAACTGTACTCATCAGTGATGTAAGTTTGAGTCTCATTATGTAATACAGATCTTAGAGACCAATAACAATACTTCTGTAATATGTAGAACCAGTTGCAGTAATAGCTTTCAATCTTAGAAGGGGTCTTTAATAAACCTTACTAATTTTAAATTCAAAAGTAACTCTATCAATCTGCTGCACTTCTATGCCAATATTATTGAGTTGATTTAAATTTGGTATGTAAATAGTCTAGAATTTGAAAAAGAACTTTACTTATTTAATTTGAAAGATTAATAATGTAAGCATACATAATTTGTGATTAGGCATTATTATATTGATATTTAAAGTAAAAATTGCATTCTCAGAAAGAGTTTACAATTCACGTGTATGAGAAAAGTTACAAAATAATAAAACAAAACAAACTACCTTCAGCAAACAAAGTAAATATTTATGTGGGTAGTACTTAAAAATCTAATAAAATTGGTCATTCTACTCGATAAAGCAACCGTTCTGACGGAACTGGAAGTGACAAGCGCGTTCAGTGAATATAATTTCGAAATTGGACACCAAATTTGCATTATAAGCATTTGTTTTTCTCTGTCCATTGGGATACTGCAAAAAAATACTGCAAATGTTCTTTATTCAATATACCTGCACACTCCAATCTAAATAGAACTATTGTGATTCTACCCTCCTTTATAATTCTTTCGTAAGGTCTAAATCCTTTAGCAGTGTTATAAGAGTGATGCAACCCTTATGCAGAGCATACAGTCATACAGTTATGTATACAGTCAAAGGAAATGCCACGACACTTTCTTATGGTTTGCAAAAACATAGCAGATCAACGTTATACCTCTCGGAAGCATATAGAAATATCAACAATTTTGCAAGTGTCACAAATGTATGTAGTGTTTGTCATTCGGATTAATTATACAACCTACTAGCAGCCCGCCCCGGCTTAATGTCTATTAAACAAACATTTCAAAAGTTATAACTTTTAACACATACACCCAATCTTTCCCATATACGTATTTTTTTTCCCATTACGTATTTACTAAGAGTTACGACAAGTCATAATCGGGTTCGCTTCTCATTCAACTGTTGGTGTGGTATAATGTCCAATCGAGTCATAATGAGAATTTTATGAAGGGAAACTGAATTCTGCCATGTATAATGAAGTCATTTTACACCATCTGAAAACGAGATGGACGCCCCTGTCAGAATTGCAAAAAGTTCATTTTCAACAAGATGGTGCTCCGCCACATAACAGTCACCTTTCACGTTCCAATTTGAGCCGCCTATTCGGTACACAGTGGATAGGTATACATGGTCCAATACAGTGGCCACCTCGTAGCCCCGATCTAACACCACTTGTTTTTTTTTTTATGGGCTTCGTGAAAAACGAGGTTTATAAGACGACGTACGCCAGTGTTCAAGAGCTCAAGGATGCATTAATGACCATTTTACGTAATATTCATCCCAGAACATTATTAGCCGCCATTCGTTCAGTGCAAAAAAGGATAGACTTATGTATTCGTAAAAATGGAAATCATTTTGAGCAATTTATTTCATAAACCAATTTCTTAAATGTTAAATGTTTTTTTTATTTAAAAAAGTTCAAAATTTTACCTGACCTATGAGTTTCGAGTTGATTTACCATATTTCCGTACGAAATGTATGGGAAACGGTTTTGGCGATTTCTGTCTTTCCTAGTACTGAAAGCTAAAATGGTCCCATAGAGTTTTTTGATCCCCACATGAAATAGAATCGATTGGCATAAAAAACAATTTTTTTGGACTTTTTGCATTTTTTTTTGGCAACTGTAAGTTTTTTACAAAATCTGTGAATGCAGTTCAAAATATGTCAAAAAGTTAGGGAAGGTCTTCTAAGAACGTTTTGCTGTAACTGCAACGGTTAAGGTACTTGCCCTTACTGCCCCGTTTCAAAAATACACCCTGTATACATAGAATTTCTTACATTTTTTAAAATTTAATACAGCCTATATTTGGCGGAGATAGGAAAGCTTTTCAACAATGAAAGAATTTTTTAAGTCAGTCAAGTAGTTTTGAAGTCTATTCAATGCAAACAAACAAAGTAACAAAAAAATAATAAAATGAGAAATTCAAAACAACAAACTTACAAGAGAAAATAGCATAAAAATACAATTTTATCTTTGTACTTACCGAAAAGCAAAATGTCGCGCTTATTTATCAAAGTGTACATTACTTTTATTTACGACGATAAAATAACAAACGCAAGATTAAAGCCTTAAGTCCGGTGTCTTCTATTGTTTGCTGCCTTAATGCGCAAGTTTCCGTTCAAAGTACTATCAGAGATGTTCAGTGTTGAACGTTCGGTGGGAATTTATTTTAATCGGTTCATATTTTTCCAAAACCGCGACGTGTATGAGTCCTGTGCGTTTAAGCAAAATATTTTTAGTGTGAACGACTGCGACACAACTTTTAATGTTTTCTATTTTCAGGAATAGACATAATTTATTTCCCCATCTCAGAGGTCCCTGGTTAAGGTGGAGTCCAGTTTGAGGCAGGGTGGGGGAGGGTGATGAGTTACTTAACAATATGTATCACATATTCCGCTATAATGTATAATGCAATTTATTATCCAACTATAATTCCTAAATATCCATTATACTCGTATAACCACCATTTGTTATATATGAAGAAAAATAATAAGTACCATTAACAGACTTAAATTCATTGCAATATGAAAAATTTTTGATTACCTAAATTGATTGGGATTGATTAATGTCAATGAATTAAAAAGTAGCACTATGTCAAATTGTACAAGCGATTCATTGGAATTTTATGTCAATTGTTTTATAATATTACTAGCGGCCTGTCCCGGCTTCGCACGAGTAGGTAAATAGGTACAGATATTTAAGTTACAACCATACTAAGAAAAACTCGAAATATTCAATGTCACTTGCGTCCATTGCGTCCCTCATTCAGGACGACGGCGAAATAGACAGAGCTGTGCAGCATAGGATTAACGCAGGGTGGATGAAATGGCGACAGGTCACAGCTACAACGTGCGATCCCCGAATGCCAATAAGGCTGAAGGGGAAAATTTACAAATCGATCATCCGACCTGTCGTCATGTATGGAAGTGAATGCTGGGCCGTCAAGAAGAAGGATGAAAATAGATTGCATACAAATGAAATGAGAATGTCACGATGGATGTGTGATGTGACAAGGATGGATAAGATAAGGAATGAGAGGCATAAGAGGAAGCCTGAAAGTAGCGCCAGTGGTAGAAAAAGTGAGAGGAAGTAGATTAGCATGGTTTGGACATGTGATGCGGAGGGATGAAAGTCATGACACAAAACGAATGTTGAATATGAAAGTGGAGGGATACACGGGCAGAGGAAGACCGAATAAAAGATGGATCGATTGTGTGAAGAATGATATAGGAATGAAAGGAGTAAGCATGGAAATGACAGCTGATAGAGAGGAATGGAAGAAAAAGATCTACTGCGCCGGCGCCGACCGCAGATAATGGGAAATGGGCAAGAGGATGATAGACTTGCGTTAAATTGCGTAAGGAGCCGACTGCGCGAATGAGTTTTTTTTCCCTCAGTAAAGAGAGGCTGTGAATTCTGAGCCCGAAACGTACCCAGGATACCCCCGCAACGGCAAGTGTCACGGAGGTTATGTTGAACTCCACACGACCGGAGCGGTCCGATCGAGTGACCTACCAACTAAACTCAGCCTAGCCTTGGCCATAAGGGCTATCTAGTTCATAATGGTGCACCCCCTTCTCCCGCACTGCCCCGCTCTCGTCGAGTTAGTTACTCGATGCGCTGCGTGGCAGCCGCCGCCGGCATGTATTTTTTTTAATTTCATCATATCTTTTGAATGGAATGTCCGATTTCAATAATTCAAAAAGTAATCATCAGTTATTGAGACAGTCTTGAATCTTAAATTATTTATTTTGATAAATATTTATAAATGGTATGGATAACACGGTCTGATTTGGATCGGCATTTCTATATAAAAATCTTATATATAAAAATGAATCGCAAAATGTATTGGTAAGCTCATAACTCAACAACGCCTGGACCAATTTGGCCAATTCTTTTTTGCTAATGTTCGTTGAAGTTCAGTGAGGGTTTTTACAATGTGGAAAATTCGAATAATTATCGGAAATACCCTAAAAACACCCTTTTTTTTCCCATGCAAACGTTTTCTAACTAAAACGTACAGTCGAATTGAGCTTTATTGTTATTGTATAAAGTTCATATTGCAAGCACTCACTGTTGTCTAAGCAATGAAGACGTATTCCTCACATCAAAGAGTCAATTTGCGCTTTATTAACGTTACATATAGTTGAAAATCAATCATATCTATCAAAACAGTGTGCGTGCGTACGTTGGAGCACAGAATACATCGTTGGAGGATTTAATGTCACGTTCCAAAATTGAATAGCCACAAAATGTAATAGGTCATTTAGACTTTTTTGCGATTTGTTTGGCTATGCGACATTATATATAAAATAATTAGGAACAAAACTGCCACTGTACAAATCTTTCTGACAGGACGAAGTCTGTCGGGTCCGCTAGTTATATATAAATCTAATAGCTACGTATTAATTCAATAATAATAAATATACATATATGTATCTGATCATGGTTCAATAAAAATAATATAACTAAAAATAACATACACCTTCGTATGGTAATGTACTCGCTTAACATACTGTCAATACTTGTTTTACCTGTGTCTTGTCACACATTTAATAATTATGTAAATCAACCTATATTCCGTTGATAGCTTTCACAATATCATAAGCACATCCACGTGAATAAGAACGTTAAGTGTAAAAGCCTTTTAAGACGAACGCTTACCATGTTTCAGTAGAATTTATATTCTAAGAACATTGCGTACATCGTAATTGGTTATACTCAGCTGTTCTAGTACAACAAGCTTTTAGTTGATAAGTTACGTCTCATTTTACTGAAAGCAAAGATATATTTTAGTTTTTTTTTCATAATAATGATAGTAATAAACTAAATTGAATACTAAACCACAAGAAATGAATTAAATAACTGAAAAGGCTCAATATATTATTTAGATAGATAGATAAAACTTTATTTACACTTGACTTCATCACACACAAATATAAAGGACTTAAAATTATACAAACTTAACAATTACACAAAACAAACTGAATTGTGTGCGCTGCAGAAGTGCAAAAGGGTCGTAGCTCAGTGACTGAAATTTACGCACATCAGGATGTGAGCAAAGCACTGGTATTCTGCTACCATCCGAGGGTTTCTTAGTTTTTTTTTTTTTTTAAATAGTATTGTGAATCGGTTTAAACTGCTTTACCTTTTCAGTGCGCTATATTTTTAAATATCAACCTTGTACTTTGAAATTACTATAAACAGTCTGTTCAAGCCGATAGGGTCCCAGGCCTTCCGCCCGACCAAAGGCTGTAGGTAGTGTTTAGTTGGTAGGCTGGCCTTCTGCTAGAGTCCAACATAACCACCCGCCGTAGACCGGTTGCGGGTGGTATCCGGTGCGAGGTCGTCCAAGCACCAGGGGGTTGTCATAGCGACCACTGTGGTGGCGCGCCCCCTATGAGGATTCACTACCAAACCCCGTGGGGAAAAAAAAAAGACTATGAACAGTAAGGTGGGTCAATACTGTTTGGAAAAATATATTTTTCTGATTTTTTCGTTCTAATTTCATTCATTCGGTGCGTCATATTGATGTGAAAATAAATGCGAATTTTCAATCTTTTTTATTAACCCCTTCTGCACCCGAAACTCATTTTCATTAATATACATTGTACGTCAACGTAGCAATCAATAAAATATTTTTTAATTTAAAGAAATTGAATTTGTCCTTGAGCTAAATTCGATCCTTTTAAAATTTTCCAAAGTAATTGACTAAAGGATGAAAACAAATTGTGAACATTTTACTGAAAAATTACACAAATGAAATATTGAAATGTAATATTTTTTCTCATTGTATCTAAGTCCTTCCTTAGCAATATATTATGTACTCGGACGCGAAATATATATATAAGAATGGCATTATAGTATATATATATATATAATATGTTTATCTAATATTAATTTATAAAGAAGTAAAGTTTGTGTTTGTATATTGTTAAATTATAAGAGGTAATCTCGGGACCGATTTTAAAAATTTTTTCACCAATAGAAGCCACATTATTGCTGAGTGTCACAGGTTATATAAAAACTGAAAAATAAAAAGGCTTTACGTGGTAGTCCGTTTTACAAAGTGAATCGGAGAAAAAACGGTTGAATGAAAGCGTTTCTTACGAACGCTGCCTTAACTATGAAAGATATATTTTTGAGTTTTAATGAAAGAAGTGGAGCTTGAAAATGCCTACAAAAAAGTCAACGACAGCATATGTCTAACTTTTATATTTAAGTTGCAAAAAGTAGTTTTTGTAATATTAGTATAGATAATTTAATTTTTAATATTAATATAATAATTTAAATCATTAGGTCATATTTATTAGTCATATGTTTCCAAAAATTATGAATCGTATGAAAATAAGTAAACTCATCGTCTTAAGTGTGAAGGCCAAAGCAGCGGACGGCGCGCGATGGCTTCGGGTTTAATTCGGTTCGCGTTCGTGCTTGCTTCGGGGATTATTAATATTATTCCCAACGAAGTGGGCACGGGTCAGCTAGTTTTCATTTAAATGTGCAATTGATGTGCAAGTTGTAACACTGTTTTTCTCACTGATTTTAAGTACTATTAAAGACATTTTTTATTCATATGGATTAAAATCACTTTTACAATTGTATCTCGCATTGGTTATGTTTACGTCGAATTGTTACTTTGACATTGACAATTTTAATAGATGACATGGACAGTTCCATAGAGTGGACCGCTGATCATGATCCTAACACCATTATCTATGGCGCAAATTAAGCAACCAAGTCTAGCCAAGCGTCGTCTACAAAGATATTAAAATATTATAATGTCACAATTAGTAGTTTAAAAGAATAGTCTTATGTCAATGAAAAGTTAAATCGCAATTGATCATCATAAGTGTAGTCGTTTAACCTTATTTTTTTATTATTCCTCAGGCAAATGTTTGTCTGTGGCAATTGAGTCTGTAAACTAGACCTAGCTGTGAGGACTAATAAAGAAATATTAATCCTTCTACAGATTAACAGATTCAGGCTAGATTGCTCGGGCTAGCATATATTGTGTCCTTTCCTAACTAAAAAATTAAAAACTTAATAAAAAAAATGATACACCCTAATCTGTGGCAGTGATTAGCCGATATTTGGTTTGGATCAATAGCTGTGATCAATAAGTAACAACTTAGCTATTCACTGTTCTAATTTAAATAATTGAAAATACTTTATTCGGCTGTTGAGGCCGAGCTCTGCTACAAAAGAGAAGGAGTCTATATATAGACTGACGAAATAGATCTGCTTTCACCGAATATAAATTAGAGCAAAAAAGACAATCATCCGAAAGAAAGGTACCTAATTTTCATAATCTTTCTTTTATTATATATTTAGAGTTTTTAACTGAGATTCATATATACATTTCATATACCTAAAACATCGTTCTAGAACATTTCCTGAATATCCGTTGAGTGTGGGTAGAGAAAATAACTGTGGTAAATTGATATAACAAATTTGGTCTTTTACAATAAAATATTGATTAATCATCATAGTATGCCTGGTGGGAAACCAATATTTATGCAATTAAATCCATTAATTACCTCTCATAACCGTTACATACATGGGGATTTTAATAAAACAAATTAATATTTTAACCAGATCAAATCTTGTAATATTCTAGAATCAATAGTATCTTCATGTTTGTTTTCATTTTCTACATCACACTCTTGGCTTTTGAAAGTTAATAAATAGTAAAGTAAATGCCAGGAGAGTTGTTATTTGAAATGATTCATGTCATCTTCAGGGAACTATATTTGGGCTGAACATTAACCCTCGTCACCCAGGGACTTCCAAGTGACCCAGCTGCATTAAATAGACCGCTGATCTACCTTAAATTCTAATTGAAGACGGCGACTTGGTAAGCCAAGGACAGAGAGTAAACTAACCCAAACACGGCCATCTAACCACGGTTACCAGTTGCCTGGACCAGTTCCTGAAGGACTCCTGAAGGACTACCGGAATACTGATTTCTTTTTATCCTCGGAATACCCTCTTTTAATCTTTTACATTATAAATTTCAACTTAAAACCAATATCGATCAAACGGACCTATAAACCCTGCCTGTACCTATATTAATTTAAGTTCTTTTATATTTTTAAGTCATTCTATATATATGAATTGATAGAATTGACAGTAATATTGTTGCCTAGTAAACATTAGTGAATTGAATTTTGTTTAAACTCCATGTGAAATAAAGATTTTGTACTCATACTTCTAGTGATTTATTGGTATAAAATATTGATGCATAGTAAACATTTGTGAATTGAATTTTGTTTAAATTCCATGTGAAATGAAGATTTTGTACTTATATTTCTAGTGATTTATTTGTATAAAATATTGTTGCAAAGTAAACATTAGTGAATTGAATTTTGTTTAAATTCCATGTGAAATGAAGATTTTGTACTTATATTTCTAGTGATTTATTTGTATAAAATATTGTTGCATAGTAAACATTAGTGAATTGAATTTTGTTTAAATTCCATGTGAAATGAAGATTTTGTACTTCTATTTCTAGTGATTTATTTGTATAAAGTATTGTTGCAAAGTAAACATTAGTGAATTGAATTCTGTTTGAATTCCCTGTGGAATAAAGATCTTGTACTCAAACTTTTAGTGATTTATTTGTTAAAAATCCAATTATTTCATGAAATAAATAAAAATACATTACAAAGTGCAAATCTTTTTCATCTATAATGACTATAGTCCCTGTGAATCTAACTCTTTAACTCGTCTTGTTGACAAAATGGACGTCGAGGTGGCTAAGTAGGTATACCTTACACTAAGTGGATGGAGTCCTACAGACGCCTGTCGATAGCCATCGACAGATCTGTAGCGTAACAGAACTTCACGTCGTAAAAAAGAAAAAAAGGAAGGCTATGAATATTATTTTTGATTTGCTTAAGTTAGATTCTAATTATTAAGTGGATATTTCACTGGTTATATATATTATTAATTTGTACATTTTACCAGCTTCATTGTCTAATTAATAATAAATTAATTACGTGTGAAAATTTGGGTACGGCGACTCACAGCGAAGAATATCCCCCAAACTTTACGCTCGGAACTTCATAGCGTCTTCAAACTTTTCGATGTAAAGTCATTCGAAACTATTAGCGGATGTGCTAGACAAATCCCGAAGTTTGCACGATAGAGGGATTTTCACGTGCACACTATCGAAATACTTCTTGCTATACAGACTTTAATACCTAAGCTGTAAGAGATAATATGACTTGAACCAATTGTAGTGCAACGTTCCGAAAGATTGCGGAAAGTTTCGCTCGACCAAATTAAAATTGGCTCTTACTACAACGCTTTTAAGGTCGGAAGCCTCAATTTGCTGTTAGTGACATGCGGTGTGTAGACGTGATCGTTAATAAATTTTATAAAACTTTTAATGGCTTCGGGCCGATGGAGTTTTTATAATTTCTCGTTGGAAACTTTCCCTTTTGCCCGGTCCACACTTAAGTATAGGGCGGGGGTTCGCAGCGATGTAATAATTTCGTGTGAGAGTTCTATAGCCTTTAAAAGTTTAATTCAAGGTACGGTGCGTATATTGGACGTTGTAATAAGTTTTGAGAATGCTCGAAGTTTGAAGTAGGTCTAAGTGCTATCGTGTTTCGAAGATCTGCAAGTGCTAAGCTGAGAATTGCTATGATTGCAAAATATATCTGAAAGTAGCTGGATGTGTCACTTTCCCTCTTCCACCGAGATCATTTATAATAGCACTTATTCAGTTTTTCGATTGACGAACAAAATTAAGCTTCATTGAATATGGTTGTATGATATCTATATTCCTTTGCCATGAATAACTTGTTTATTTTATTTCAATATATACGACGTTTGTATTTACCATTTATGAAATTATAAATCAAAGAACCAGTTAGCAACTGTGCAATTGAGATCTGCAAAATTAATTTATGAAATATAAAAAAAATATTTAATTTTGAAAATATGAAATTTTATGAAATATATAAATAACTATTCGGTTTATGGAATATCCTGAATGAGAAAAAATATTTCTAAATTACGAAAAAAGGAAATAAAGTAAAAAATATTTTCGCTTTACATTTTTTTTTGTTATTACACTGGACAACACTGGACAACTATTACACTGGTCGGATAAACACTGGATTTCACTGTCGTCTAAATCGCATTTTTAAATGTTATAATTCTATGTTTGTATCTGTAGATGTATTCAATTTGACAAAAAGCAATTTTAAATTAGAATTGTTAACAATATTACATGATAATTCAAACAATAACATCTAGTCATATGTACGTAATTAATATTAATTGGTTAAATATTATTTATTTATATGTTTATATATTTAAATTAATTTGTTTTATTTTAAACATCTTTACTAATATAAATCGGAAAGTGAGTTTGTTTGTTCCGCTTTCACGCCGTAACTACTGAACCGATTGCAAAATTTTGCAGACGTACTGATGAAAGTCCGGATTAAATAATAGGGTACTTTTACCCGGAATAATCGACAGATCCTACGGGATGCGCAATAAAGGCTTCGCTCAAAAACTACTGCACTGATTTTCATGCGGTTTTCATCAAAAGATAGAGTGATTCTTGAGCAAGGTTTTGCGGTATTTTTTATCTCAGAAAAATGGATAGTCCTACGGGAAACGCAATAAAACCTTCGCGCCATAAACCGACTTCCGCGCATATGTAGCCGTGGGCAAAAGCTATGACCCTTAACCCTCTATAGACCCAATCCCGAAATCCACGCGGGCGAAGCCGCGGGCAGAAAGCTAGTTATAAATAATGAAAAAAAACCAAAAAGGATTAAATATGTTAGAGGTGGACAACCCTCATTATTTATACTAATAAATATTTCAGAATTCACATTCATATTTTTTATTAGTACGTTAGTAAAAATATTTATATTTTTAAAGTAAGTTAGTATTGTTAGTGATAAAAATTATAACTGTACTACTTGCCCAATGACTGTCTCAATGCAGAGTTTCTGTATGAGACAATCAGGACCAGCAGTAATTGCCCGCAGAACACTGTTGCTGCTATTCCTCATACGTCGCAACAGCCGTGGGCAAAAGCTATGACCCTTAACCCTCTATAGACCCAATCCCGAAATCCACGCGGGCGAAGCCGCGGGCAGAAAGCTAGTAAAAAATAAAAAAATCGGTTGTTGTTTATGGTGTATGTGTACATACTCGTATGTGGTATGTGTGTGTGTGTGTGTCTGCACTTATGTGGTATCGAGGTCAAGTCTAGTGCAGTGTTTTTGTATTTTTGAATCTGTGGATAACGTTGTCAGTTGCAGTATTGGCATGCATAGATATAGTAAACTAAATTATACTTTATATATTTTAACTGTTTGTTATCTATCAATAAATAAATAAAGAAGGTAAAAAAATCATTTATTAAAAATTTCCATAAAGCTAGTAATATTCTCAACAACTCCCGTCTATACCCTGCGCGTTTTTAGAATTAGCACGGTCGTGTTCGGCGAGTCGTGTCATCGTTAAGATAAATAAGAGAGATAGGGCTTCGATTTTCCTTGTTACATGTGAGTCTAATAACAAACGACCCCGAAGACAAGAAAGCCAGTTATTTACTGAGCCATTTGGTGGTTGTTCTTCAGGCTATCGGTCCATTACACCATTCCAAAATAAATCTGCGGAAGGAACCCCTGGTAGGCAATTAAAAGGGCACAAAAACTTCCCGCTGGGGACGATTCAGCGGGAATTTCCGTTTGGACTGCAGACAACGTAGAGTCGTTACTATTAGACAGTGCATAATATTAAAATAATTTTTAAAAGAGCGACAAATAAGAAATATTTTTACCATTTTTACTGCCTCGACTACTTTGCATATCACCGGACAGATCTCTGAGGAACTATTTGCAATATTCAAATTCTATATATATATATATATATATATATATATATATATATATATATATATATATATATATATATTATATATTATATATATATATATTTGTTACACTTACACCAATTAGCCTAGCCCAAGGTAAGCTCTGTAAGGCTTGTGCTATGGGATCTAGGGTAACGGATAGACATACATATATTATACATATATAAATATTGTTTATTGAAATATATATTCAACAACCATGACTAAGGTACAAATGCTGGCATTCATCACACAAACATCTGCCCCCACCGGGATTCGAACCCGGGACCTCAGAGATGGCGACACCTTGAAACTGGTGTACTATCCACTCGACTATGGAGGTCGTCAAAATCAATCAATTCTATCTTTTGCAATATTTGACCCATTGCCATGTTTTTCGGTTTTGGGTAGACCTTACCCGATATTGAATGCCTACATCCTATAACTTACCTTTATAAACATCCCAACTAATATTATAAATGCGAAAGTGTGTTTGTTTGTTTATTTGTTTGTTTGTTTGTTTGTTTGTTACCTCTTCACGCTTAAACTACTGGACCGATTTCAAAAATTCTTTCACCTTTGGAAAGCTACATTCTCCCCGAGTAACATAGGCTACTTTTTATCCCGGAAAAATCGACAGATCCCACGGGATGCGCAATAAAGGCTTCGCTCAAAAACTACTGCACAGATTTTTATACGGTTTTCATCAATAGATAGAGTGATTCTTGAGGAGTTTTGCGGCATTTTTTATCTCGGAAAAACGGATAGTCCCACGGGAAGCGCGATAAAATCTTCGCACCATAAACCGACTTCCGCGTATATGTAGCCGTGGGCAAAAGCTATGACCCTTAACCCTCTATACACCCAATCCCGAAATCCACGCGGGCGAAGCCGCGGGCAGAAAGCTAGTTTATAATATTTTTTTTTAATTATGAAAAATAATTTTGTCTATATATTAGAAGATAGTATAATGTAAGTAAATAGGTACTGTCAGTGTATGTTGAGAACCATTGTCTTGGACCCCCGTTCTTATATCATGGACCCCCAAATTTTTGATTCTTTGACATAGACCCCTTACAGGTTGTCATAGACCCCTAGGGGTCGAAAAGAAAGTTTATTAATATTACATGGAACCGTTCTGAGGTAACACATTTCGCTTCCTCCGTTTGGAGACTGCAATAAGCTTTCATCTACGGTGTATCCTGTGTGTTAGAGACAAGCTTACAAGAAGCATTTCCATCCAATTAAGCAGTGTCTAAGTTGCGCCTCTGGAATTAAAGACGCTCATGAACGACGTTTACCATTTTCCATCAGTTGGACGATTCGGTGATAGCCTAATTGCACAAAAAAAAAAAACACTTCTCACTAAAAAGTTTTATTGGCTGTCGGTTGTCTAAAAGTGTTTAATTTTCAAACGATTCTAAACAGACTGTGGTTTATAAAGTCTATAGTCTAACGTTTGTGTAAGAATAGTTGCACTCACGACTGTCTTTGCAGAGAGAACATTTCCTATTTCGTCGGAAACGCAATCCTTGGGCGTAGAGATGTACCGGTTCGAAAAAATACGACTCGATTCATTCTAGTGGCTTATTTGTAATTCGAGTCGGACTCGAGTTTTACTGGAATACCAGAGTTATTATTTTTTTGTTAATTAATTATTAATAATCTTTCTGGTTGACTGGGAGAGAATTACCTTGGCACTTAGTTCGTCATTAGTAATTTATTTTGTAATGTTGTATAGCATTTTATAATGCTAAAAATTTAATTAATCAAATAAGTATTTGACAACTTTTTATTATGGTGAATAGAATTAAAAACATATATATGCATACTAAACTAGGTAGAATGTAGTGAACTTTGGATTGTATTGTATTTGTAGTACCTTATTTTTACTCTTATGTTTACTAACATTCTATGTAAATAAAAATTAGATTCGATTTGAACTTGAATTCGACATAAGAACAACTCAAATAACTCGATTCGGTAAATCGTTGGACATCACTACTCGGAGGTGATTCTTTAGGATAATTAACTTCCCCGGCTGCAACTTAGCTCTTGGTTGCAAAAGATAAGTATTAATCTGTTACATTGATGCAGGACTTTTATATAAGTAGTATCGAAAAATGGATTAACGAATTTGTGTCGCAGCTTTGGCATACACCGTTTCACTAAGGGATATAACAAGATAATTGCAGTAATACGAGTATAATAATAATTCCCTCAGGGCAGCTTTTGGCGAGCTGTCGGTGAGTTGCGTCATCGAGGGTACCGATGTGCTTCAGGGGGGCGTATGCCACCCTTCTTTGTCTCGCCTTGACCAGCAGTGTAATAATATCATAACGCCGACGGCGTCTCGATCGCTGTCGCAGACACACCTCTCTACACTCTTAGCCGTTCACACCAATATTGCTCGCTTCGCACCAATATTAATCTGCTTTTTTGGGGGGCCCATTTAGTGAGCGGCGAGTCACCACCTGCCATATTTAAAATCAATTAAGAGGCTTTGAGAAGGCAGGTGACCGGAGTCTCTTCCATAGTCTGGTTTTCATTACCACCGAAATCAAAATGCAATAGTCCACAGGCTTTTTGACCACTGATGACAATAGTTTCTGTGCATCTAACTGGGCGTAGTCTTTAGCTGCATTTTTCATGATGCAGATAGAGATTAGACCCAGTGGTACACTCCACGCACACTTTATCCCCGCGTATCCCCGCGTACGCCTTGTATAGGACCGTGTCTTATAAAGACGCGTGATTCAAGCTACAACAATAATAATTGGTTAATTGGAAGGTTTTATCGGGCCTTAATGGGCCCTGATGTAGCCCTTCCCGCGTCGGTAAACTGGTTGCGCTTCGGTGATCTCTTTGGGGAAACTGAGGGTTTTGTCTATGCAATTGCGGACGAAGTAATTATGACGAACAACTGTAGAATATATATCCTAAAGGAATGTACCGTTGACATATGTCGGGCATGCCGCCGTCCCGGAGAGTCACTCAGGTATATAATCTCTGCTTGTTCTCATCTTGCAATTGGCGAGTATTTGCACACACACAATCTAGTAGCCAGGATCATCCATCAACAGCTTGCCCTTCAATACGGCCTTGTTGAGCATGAGACACCGTACTATAAGTACGCACCAGCGCCAGTTCTTGAAAATGGCCGTGCGTTGCTCTATTGGAATCGCTCTATTATCACGGACAGGACTATTGCGAGCAACAAACCTGATATCGTGGTGGTCGACCGCTCCCAACGCTGTGCAATGCTCGTCGATGTTACCATCCCTCATGACGAGAACCTCGTAAAAGCCGAGAAGAACAAAGCCAATAAGTACCTTGACTTGGCATACGAGGTAACCGCTATGTGGGATGTTGGTTCGACGATCATTGTTCCGATAGTTGTGTCTGCGAATGGCTTGATAGCGAAGAGTCTCGATCATCATCTTAAGAGGCTCTCGCTTGACGGATGGATCAAGGGCCGGATACAAAAGGCAGTGATTCTCGACACGGCACGTATTGTCCGGCGATTTCTCTGTCTGCAACCCTAGCCACCGGTTTGCTTGGGCCTTGCCTCGCTGCCGGCGGCATACTAGGTTTAAGTTTTTTTTATAGTATTTATGTTTATTTTATATATCTATATTGTAAAAAACTTAAATTTAAGATTACTAATTAAATGTATGAGTAATAATTGGATCTGTATCCCCGCGCACGCCTTATAAAGGACCGTGTCCTAATATAATATAATGTATATAATATAATAATAAATAATTTTTAATTTTGACAAGTAACGACAATAGTTTCTGTGCATCTAACTGTATATAGTCTTTACCTGCATATTCCATGGTGCATAGAGATTAGACCCAGTTGGTACACTCCACGCACACTGATTAAGTTTAGCTTAAATCGCCTCTACGCGTTAGATCAATATCCCCGCTTTATAAAAAACCACGTAATATAAGCCCAAAAATAATAATGACTAATACTCGATTTTTTACCAGAAGGAAAACGGCGTAAGCTAAGAAAAAAAAATATACTAGCTAGTGTCGGCGATTTTGTCCGTCATCATCAAAGCTCATATACGTCCCCACCGAGGGGCTCGAGCCTACCCTAACTACGTTAGGGCGATTAGGCGTTAGTCAACCACGCTGTGCCCAGTGCGGGTTGGTTGACTACGTACACATTAGAATCGCTTCGCAGATGTACGCAGGTTTCCTCACGATATTTTCCTTCACCGTAGGAGCGTCGGATAAATCATCATCATCATCATCATCATCAGCCCCTCTTCGTCCACTGCTGGACATAGGCCTCTTCGAGTGTACGCCACTGAGATCTATTTTCGGCTTCTCGCATCCAGCTCCTGCCAGCCGTCCTGCGCAATTCATCACTCCACCTTGCCTGAGGACGTCCTACACTACGTTTGCCGTTTCGCGGTATCCACTCTAGAACACGTTTGCCCCAACGGCCATCGGTTCTACGGCTAACATGGCCAGCCCACTGCCACTTCAGTTTGCTAATCCTGTGGACTATGTCGATGACTTTGGTTCTCTGACGTATCACCTCATTTCTGATGCGATCCCTCAGAGAAACGCCGAGCATAGCCCTTTCCTTAGCCCGCTGAGCGACTCTGAACTTGTGGACTAGTCGTGCCGTCAGTGTCCACGTTTCGGCTCCGTAAGTCATTACGGGTAGGACGCACTGATTGAAGACTTTCGTCTTTAGGCACTGTGGGATCGTCGGATAAATGTACATATGAAATTCGGAACGAAAAACACATTGGTACACGGTGGGGATTAGATCGCGGGCCTCCCGATTCTATGCGGCGCACAAACCAGTGCCGAGACCACAGCGCCACCGACGCTCCTCATTTTGTCCGTGCAGAATTAGTATTTATTTGATAATTTTAATGTAAGCTACTCGAAATAATAATCCTGAGCAGACGAAGTCGCGAGCATCAGCCAATAACTTTATAAATGTTGTAAAGATTTATTAAAATCCATTTTGTAGTTTTCACATTTTCGCGTTTATAATATTAGGATAGATTTCTCAGGGAAAGGAATGAAAAAGAGTACATATTTTTTATTCTCGACAAACTTAGGCAAGAAAGTGAGACTTTATTAAGTCTCCAATCCAAATATTTACATTGTTAAAGTCAATGTTGGATTCCCACAGTTTGAATTACTCTATTTGTCCGGGTGAATCTCACCTCTTGTGCTGCATTGTTAAAATGAATGTATGTTAAAAGTAGTCTTCTGTGCTTGATTTTTTTAGGATACTGATCTACTGGTCTTCTGGTGGTTGGCTGGTTGCAAACATTATTATAAGTTCTTAACTTGTAAACTCAGTTCAATTCTTTTTACCTAACGACTCTTTTGGTTCATCTGAAGGCTTTTCGAAAGTCTGCCTATATTATACAGATCTTGAAGTCGATATACGAGAACCAGAGATGGCCTATAGTTTTTATGTGCATATGAGTTAGAAGAAGTTGATGCAAAATGAATAGGGGATCCATTGTTTTAAATTTAGAGATATTGTACAGATTTTAGGTAAAATGTTGGCCATTTTGGGTGGATTATCCAGTAAAAGCAAATGCCGGATACCACAGTGGTGAAGATCATATAGGAAAGCATGGGGAATGCTGTAGTCCAAAAGTGGTCTTCTAGATGAAATCAAGATGATGACCCCAATATAGTTAACTTAGAATTATTACTGTGTCGTACCCTGCTACCTATTTTATATATATGAATATGCAACCTTTTTTGACAACCATATTTTTGTATTTTATATAACATCTTTTCTAATTATCTATTATAATATTATTCGTCTACTACTATCTATTGTCCGCTACTGTCGACTGCATGATTTGTATTATTTCCCGATATTAAAACGTTTATTAATTTACTTTTACTCGCATATTTCATTTCACATTTACTCCTTAATAATTATTCTATACTTTTCATTCCCATTATCAGTTTTAAAGATCGTATAGTAAATCTTATACATAAAAATGAATCGCAAAATGTGTTGTTGGTATGCGCATAACTCAACAATGCATCGACCAATTTGTTTTTTTTTTAATGTTCGTTGAACTTCAAGGATGGTTTGGAAAATTCGAATAATTATCGGAAAAATCCTAAAAATATCTTTTCTAACTAAAATATACAATCAATTTGAGCTTTATTGTTATTGTTTTAAGTTCATATTACAAGCACTTACTGTTGTATAAGCAATGTAGGTGTATTCCTAACATCAAAGAATCAATTTGCGCTTTATTAGTACTATATAAAGTTGAAATTCAATCATATCTATCAAAACTGTGTGCGTGTGCGTTGGAGCACAGAATACATAGTTGGAGGTTAAATGTAACGTTACAAAATTGAATAGTCACAAAATGTTCATTTGGATCTTTTTTATTCACAACGCCCTACCACCAGGGTGGCGGTATTGTACAGGAGATTTTTTTGCCCTGACTATAAAATAAGTGGGATCAAACAACTGCCACTTTACAAATCTTTTTGACAGGACGAAGTCTGTCGGTTCCGCTGGTAAGTTATAATAATAAATACATCAGGGTATACTGTATCTATCTTACAAGCTTACCGTCGAAGTAAATGTTTTATGGTAATAAATACAGAAAATTACATCGCAACTATGCTGTCTACTACATAAAATTTATTCATAATCGCCGCTGAATTTCTCGGAAGACCATAAAATCTAACGCACTGTGGTTTCGGCTGCTCCGGTGTAGGGTAACTGTTATGGTTATGGGCGGGTGTGTTTATCGAGCTTTTCGAATGTTAACTTAGCTGATACGTTATCAATGACCTTTAGGTTGTATCAATTTATCAGGTTATGCGACGCTATAGCAATTTTAGATTGTCTTACATAATCGAAAATTTATTGCTTAGATGGGATCTTTACAATCACTTTTATTAAGTATTTATAGTATGATGACCTCCATAGCAGAGTGGATGGTACACCACGTTTCAAGGTGAGGTTGCGAATTCCGGAGGAGGCAGATATTTGATAAATGCGAGCATTTGTACCTCAGTCGTAGTTCTTCAAATATACATTTCTTTCAAAAAAATGTATACATGTATAATATATGTATTTATTTATTTATTTATTTATTTTCATTTTAGGGACATATACAGTTATAATAATACAAACAAATTTAACAGTCTTACATAACATAAACCAATGAAATGTCCACAGAAACGTATAACATACTATTCTGAGCAAAAACAAAATATGAATTTAAACTGAAAAAAAATGAATTAAAAAAATACGATATAGAAAATTTTTTTACATTTTTTGTGTTATTCTAGTTGTTGCTTAATTAGCCTCTTAAATTTACTTAAACCTAAATTGAAATCACAAATATCGGTATCAACAAAATTCCCATTATGTGATTGGCATGCACGGTATACAAATACATTTCTGGCATATTTGGTGTTCGTGGTGGGTACAATGAAGACATCCTTACATCGGGCGCTTATTCTATGAGTATGTCTATCCGTTACCCTATATCCCATATAATACAAACCGTATAGAGGTTACTTTGGGCTAGGGTAATTGGTGTTCCCCGGGGCGCATGGTAGTGGAACAAGAACCCGAGAACACCGGGGCGTTGTAGTGGGTAGGCCGGTCCTCTCAGACCGGAGAGCCCCACATACGGCCGCGACTTGCCAGCGCGGTGTCATGGTGCATAAGGAGCACTTCCCTTAGCAAAAATAAAAAAGGTAATTGGTGTTTTTTTTTATTTTATTTTATTGAGGTCAAATAAACAATTGTACAATGAGGTAATTATAACAAATAAATGTAACTACATGTAACAATAACACAATAATTGCACAACCAACACCATTAACCCCAGAATTACAATATTATTGACTAGGAGAACACTAGACACAACACATAATAATTATTAGAGTCGTACTCCCTTGCCAGATTCGACAAGAGACGACAAGAAATCCTTTAACCTGCGTTGTGTCTTACAAAGTAGTTATTTTATTTGAGAAAGAGTAATAATAAATACTAGGCTAAAGCAACCAATCATCCGCAAGATGTTCCAACACACGGTTTCTAAAACTGTCGTGTGACATTGAGAAAATGTCAATATCAATAAAGTGCTCATTGTAGCATTTCATAAGTCGTGTCAAAGGTGCACGTTCACCTGCGTTGGTTTTGCACAGTTTTGGAGCGAATAGCTTATGACTATGAGTGTCTCGAATACGTTGAGAACGACTCGGGACACGTATATATATATTGTTCATTAAGAAATTACAATCTAACTTGTTGTGACAAATACTATGCAATAGTATTTGATAGATGAGCAACCTCCTAGCTGTCAAAGTTATATATTTTTTTTATATTTGTTACACTTACACCAATTAGCCTAGCCCAAACTAAGCTCTATAAGGCTTGTGCAATGGGATCTAGGGTAACGGATAGACATACATATATTATACATATATAAATAATTTTTATTGAAATATATATCAACAACCATGACTAAGGTACAAATGCTCGCATTCATCACACAAACATCTGCCCCCACCGGGATTCGAACCCGGGACCTCAGAGATGGCGACACCTTGAAACCGGTGTATTATCCACTCGACTATGGAGGTCGTCAAGCAGCAAGCAAAGTTGGAAGTGAGAATTTTTTTAATAATTTGGAATATGACAGTTTTATCCGACAACACCTGTAATTTAAAGACTTTAAAAATTTTCGCTGAATTGTTTCTAACTGATCACGATATTTAGCATAAAATGGGTTCCAAACTTGTGTGCAATACTCGATTTGAGGTCTAATTAAGCTTTTGTATAAAATTATGTAAGTACTAGGTGTTAGTATAAGAAATACTTATTATTATTAATACTTATTAGTATAGTATATATACTATTCAATTATATGTAATATACTATATATAATTATGATATACTAGTCAAGAAGTGTTATTACTCCTTGGATGAATATTCAATGGACAAGACAATGGCATGGCAATGGAATAAAATAAATAGCTGCAAACAATTATACCAAACCCAAGCGGTGTACCAAAAATAAGTTTATATCACAACAATATTATTGAAACAGTTAAAAGTAGATAGTAGATATATAAAAAAAAATATATGTAGGTACAGTTCAAAATAAAAAAAAAATCTTCAATTAGGATTGTTGCAATCACTTTTGTACGTCGAAAACGCTACGCTATTGGTTCACAAGTCTACAGCGGGAGACTTGTACTGGAAAGAACAAACAATAAAATCAGCAAGCGCCATTACTCCGAGTACTTTTACAGAGTCGTGGTCTTAGATAAATAGTCTGAAGCCAACTTAATTTACAAGTTTAAACAAGTTCCTATTATCTATAAAAGCTATAGTGACATTATGTTATTTACTATAATCAAAATATTGGTCAACGTAACTATTGAGTCATTAAAATTAAACCCAAGAATTTTTATCATTTAAGTAAACCATAACCTGTTTCATAACAGTATTTTGGACAAATGATTTAAATCTGTGAAAAGGCAAATACCTTATCACCTTGTAGAACTTTGTTGTAAAAAGCTATACATTTCCCCACAAAACACACTACGTTGGGATCACATATTGAAACCTTGCAAATTTAGTTCTGTGGCTTACGCAGTTAAAAGGTAACGTTTTCAAATAATGTTGATATGACAAGAATTATTTATTTTAGCTACTTTTATAGTAATGTACTATGGTACGCTGTTATGGGGATCAGCGGATAATGTTTTTTGTTTTTTTTTCTCTTACAGAAGCAAGGTAAGGCAATAGCAAATACGAGCTAGTTTTGCTAAGATAATCCTTCAAAGAAATCCATACCAATATATTTATGACTACTTTTTTTTATCTAGGGGAAATACTCCTTATGCACTGTGACACCGCACTGGCTAGGCGCGGCCGTGTGTGGGACTCTCCGGTCTGACAGGACCGGCCTACCTACCTACCGTGGCGGAGTGCGTTTTCGCAATTCTACCGCCACAGAGCTAACGGGTCAGCTCGACCCATAGATGGTAGATGGTCGAGCCGAGTTTTTGTACATAAAAACAACCACTAATTAACAAAAATATTAACTTACATAATTTGAATATAAATGATAAAAATAAACTTGCTGTTCCAATATACAGCCAATGTATATACATTTTTAATAATTCGCTCATCCAAAAGAATATTGACGTAATTACGTTTTTGCGATTTTTCAGGAGAGCGTTTTAAAAGTGTGACATCGAAAATATTGTGTATTTCCAATCATTCTATCGATATATTTTAATAGTTATGTTGTATTACTTTATTAACAATAATATTACATAAAAAGTTTGCGAGAAACCTCAAGATAATTATTAAAAAATACCAAATGAAACAAACCGGACGTACATTTATGACATTTTGTAATATAAATATTACAATTATGACATTATACCAGGTCCCATATCCAGGGAATAAATCATGAATTTAAACTACATAATTCTTAATTTGTTTTATTTTTATAATACATTTGAAACGTAAACTTTTTCAAAAGCTTAACTAATTTTTTTTTATAAAAATCTTAACATAAGAAAACAAAAATAAACTGTTATTAAACAATTCTAAGTAAATCTAATATTAAAAATAATAAATCTATCTAAGTAGGTACCTAGGTAGTGTTTATAATAATAATGAGATCAATTTATAATAATAGCGAGACAGACCTTTAACGAGGTACCTTTAGTACTTGTACTTATCGAAGAAGAGTATGATCGTTAAGAAGCATAAAAACTGGTAGGAGTTTATAATATATCACAATGATTCGTTAATCTATCAATTCCGATATAAAAAATTGTCTTAATCGTTCACCACTCTAAATAGTATTTATCAAGTATAATAATGTGATTTATAAATGAGTCTGTGTTTCCGCGTTACCTTACGAATAATAGGCCAAAACCATAACGACAGTGACTCTCTCTGTCGGAAACTAATGGAACGAAAATTCTGTCGTTTTTACCACAGATAAAACGTGCAAAACACGAAGTTATGGTATCAAAAACTCATTTTCGACTTTTTGGTAATTATGTCAATATTCTTTTGGATGAGCGAATTATTTATCAATTGCTCACGTCGTGCGCCCTTGTTAAACTAGGGCCTCTATCATTATAACTATTGCACCTGACTTTGAATTGCTAGTTATGTAACAGCAGTTCAAAAATCAAAGATATGTCTTCAAAAGAGCAAAATACACGAATGATGGTAGAAACTAGAGCTAAAACGAATCCGAACCAATAGCCACTGAATTTTCACACCAAGATACTTATAAAAACAAGTATATATATATATGTAATTCGTGAACACGTCATTATACATTTACAACTTTCTCGAGGCAGTATAAGCCTGCCTATTGTATTAACTGAACAGTACAATTGAAATAGAATCGCCCCGCATGAACACAATACAAAGAGAGGGCGGGGAGGGTCGATTAACATACATATTGTAACGCGATCGCCCCGCTGAGGTATACATAAATATATAGATATACAAACGATCCAGGAAATTACGTTTGATGGGATGACACCATAACCGATTTTGTAAGTTTGTTTGGAATCCATTTTTAGCTACTTTAATGTTAGTATTAGAGTATCTTTCCCTCTGGAGAGGAGAGGCTGTGAATAGTCATGCATGAACTTACTAACTTATATTAGGTTGTACGAAAAATTCGCCGACAAATTAGGAACAAAATGTTTTGTATTAATTTTCTTTATTTGTGGCGTATGGGTATTAAAATAAAAGATTTTAATTCCATGCACACACAAATTTTAATATGATGGGTCGGAATCCGGAACCTCGGTCACAATCTCAAATAAATACTGGTAGGAGACAGTTTGGTCAATTACTCCCCTGCGTATGTTTCCAGCACTAGTGGAGTGGCCAGGGAGGTCTTCGGTCTTCACCCTCGAATAAGCACACGTTCAGGAACGGGTGGAGTACGTACGTACACGACGTACTGCGTGTCTATTGCCAGCCGTAATTTCGGACCCTGGAATTCACCAACATTTCCTGTCTTATATATGAAGAACAATTCTCTCGCTATGATTGTGACCACTAACTACGCATGAAAAAAGCATAAGCAGATGAAAAGTATTAACCAATAATGTACTAGTGAAAGTGGCTTGTATATTAATGTCACAATCAGAGCGGAGGTACATACGTAAAACAAAATAGAAATACGAATAATAAATATTTTATATGTTCGCTAAGATACATAAATATCAGTAGCGTTATTTTATGAAAAAGAAAACAAAGTCTTAATAAATTTATGCTAATGACAATTTAGCAACATTAAACATAACGGTAAGTTAAATTACAAAGCTACCTGAACAATGGATATGAAGCAATTAGGTAGGTCATAGACTACTCAACACTTACCTAAGTACGTAGGGTTTTTACACTTTATTATTTAATTGAATTAAAACACACAATGAATATTTGATATGGATAATTAAAACGATCGCTCGTAGATGAGTATTTAAGTACAAAGCGAATGCGTAAGCCACCTGCAATATACCAAATCTTTCTGTGCGCGAGCGGCCGCGTATCCGTCGATTCGCGAAACAAAAGGAAGAACCAGTCTGCTGTGCCACAGTGTAAACGATATAATTGCCGGTCACAGAGCAGGTTAAGCGCTAGTTGATTGAAGAAATTATATTTTTATTTAAAACCTAATAATTAAAACCTAATATTAAGTAATATGGAACGTTACAACGTTACATATTGAAGTTTAGTTTTAATTTAAAATATAATCGTCGTCAGAACTAATGACAGTGCTCCATCTATTAGGAAGGTCGCAGACACCTCTGGCCCAAAGGAAGCTTAGAATCATAAAACTTAGGCACATTTGTTGTCAGATTTGTAAAATCTTTAATTTTTTTTTACTTAAAAAATGTTTTAAATGCTTGAATACGGGCTAATCTGAAGGTGCCAAGTTGCGTGAATCAGGGGGATGTGGTACGGTTTCCCAACCGAGTTCCTCTAATTTTATTTGAGTCTTTTTGTTGATGTGTGTTCATGCGTTGTCTTGGAAGATTGATTGATCTCCATAACTACGGAAAAACGCACTGGGCGCAATATATAAAGGCCCCGTATGAAAGCATCGAGAGAGTTCTAGAATGTTACTGTATATTTTGGAATTTCGAGATTGTTCCAGGAAAGAAAAGAATCTTCAATTTTTTTTTCGTCAAACTTTTCCTACAACTTAATACATACATAAATATATATATAGACATAGAAAATTACTTATATAATTTTAAATATAAATATTTAAACATAACTTGAAAATAAGATGTTGAAGTAAGTGATTTCAGATAGTGCTGACGAACCATCCTCTTAAATATGCATTTACTTGTAGACACCCAGATTTGGTAGGACAGATCGTTCCAAATATGATCGCAATGACACTAAATGATGACGAAAAAAGTTAGCGGCGTGGACGATCATGACACAAGAAAATCAAAAACTGACTTAGATTGTTTTAGGGTTGAACAAAATATCAAATAGTGGACAACCCTTAGGTTTCTGAGTTAATGGAGAGGAAGCCACATTTCGTAAAAATAATACCCAAATCATGAGTACGTTATGTGGATGTCCAATTTTGAACTTTGGACATCCCATTTAGGCCAGTATTGAACCACCGAAGTTATTTTATCTTGTAAATATCTAGACTGTGAGTTGAAAAATATAAGCTCATCTGTATTTGTGCAGACGCTTGGTATCCCAGAAGGGTAAACATAAATTCAGATAAGGCGAAGATACCAGTATCTCGGGAGCAGTTAAAGAATTCCGTCTGATCTCAGTTGCAACGTAGCGGTTTCTGTTACAACCAATTGAATTTGTTAGGTATAGCTTAGGGAACGTACCCATACTACGTGACCCGTTTAGGGGGGGGAGGGGGGTCGTCAAAATACCACGCTTGGGCACAGGGGCGGGGGGGGGCCTTAAGTTTTCGTCACGTAATCAATATACTTTAGGAAAATCTCGCGTTTTTGCGAGCTATATTCAAATATGGCGGGCAACGTTAGCGCTTTTCAAACTCATTAATAGGGCTTAAAAGGACCTGTATCAAGAGCCGTTAAAATAAATGATTAAAAAAAATTCAAACTCATAGGTGGTAACACTGACGCACATATGTCAGAACGTCAGCTGATACAAAGCTGATATTTTATAGTGTAGTCCATAGTGTAATACGTACCTGATACAGACAAAGATAAATATGAAAAAAATTAATTTTTTTTTAAACTTTCTATTTGCAAAAAATAATTCAAAACCATATTTATGAATTACTACGTGAAAACTAGAGGGGGAGGGAGGGGGTCTTAGCATATACTACGGGTAGTCACCGAGGGGGGGGAGGGGGGTAAAAATTGTAAAATATGGGTCACGTAGTATGGGTACGTTCCCTTAGGAATATACAGACTTAATCGAATAATCAGAATCTATATTATAATCTATATTAGAATGGACACAATTATTCGAAATTTAAATTTAAATGTACTGTGAAAAACTCATTGGAAGATCGCCTCCTTTCTTATTTAAAGCGTGTGTCCGGATTCGAAAGAAGAACGCGATGCTGCTGGCGCGGCGTGTTCAAAACGATTTCCAGAATCACTTCCATTACGAACGGTCTCGTAAAAACAGGCATTAGTTCGCTCCCACATAATATCGAGAATAATTAACAAGGGGAGGGATGTGAAAACTCTTTGGACATTCCCCTACTTTCTTATGTAAGACGTGTGTCAGGATTTGAAAGAAGAACGAATTGCAGCTGACGCGGCGTGCTTAAAACAAATTGATGGGATACCTTACAGTACGAGTTGTGTTAGAACAGTTCGTATTAGTTCCCTCTTATACAATGCAGATAATAATTTACAACTTTATTTGTATTTAAAAGAATCCTCATCAGGTCAGGTTTAGGGATATTAATTTAATATCGACATATCGAATTATTCGATAGCTGCCATACGATATATGGAAAAAAATCGATATTTTGATAAATAATTTTTTATTGGATATATTTATCAAAATATCGAATAGATTAAAAATGCTAAAGCTCGGACTCATAATGACAACGGAACCGAAGTAAATTATGATATTACTCAATGATTTCAGTTTTCAATCAATTTCATTAACCGGTAACATTTGTGTGCAGGCACAGACAGAGCTATGCATATGGTTTCCATAGAGCAGATAGCCGATCAACATTTTCTTATCTATTCTTAACATAGATTAAGTATTCCTGTATGAATATTCTTAATGTTGGCTACACTTATCGTGCGTGTACATAATCTTTGGGTGTGTGGATTCACACCGACAACTCAAAAGTTCCTTTGGCCATCTTCCAGCTCCATCGTCAGACCCTGGTTACCTATTTACTATCACTATCACAGTTATTAGCACTATCTTACTCTGGTCTTTGATTATACTTTAACATATACGATACAAACAACAACAAACTGTCTGCTTTTGATAAGAAAAGGACAATATAAAATTTTAGTGAAAAATATTCGATATTAAAAAAATATCGATATTTTCAAACGATATATCGAAAAGTACATTTTTTAGAAATCTAAAAGCAATATTAATACAAATACATTAAAATTAAATTAACTATATTGACTTACGTTCATGAGATAGAAATTGCTCTACTTTAATAATCCTATTACTATTATAAAGGCGAAAGTTTGTAAGTATGGATGTATGGATGTTTGTTACTCTTTACGTAAAAACTACTGAATGGATTTGAATGAAACTTTACCACAATACAGCTTATACATCAGAATAACACATAGGCTACAATTTTTGAGGTTTCTATGAGATCGTAAAAAAACACATTTTTTGCGCTTACATTGCAAACGCTGACTGAATCCTACAAGATAGATCAAAACAATTTACTACAGTATTGTACAACTTAAAAAAGTCTACAAAAATATCCGTGATGGTTTATGTTTATCTCTTAGGAATAACCCACAAAAGGAAAAAGATCGTTAAATGTAGTTTATAGGAGCATACTGCAGTAGCTACCTATAGGCCTATGATTAGGGCTCTGCAGTGCATAGTTACCGTATTTCTTACTTATTACTAGACTAGACGGGACGAACCTGAAGTCCACGCAAACGAAGTCGCGGGCAAAAGCTAGTTATATAATAAAAGTAAGCATATTCAGTTGTAGTCATCTACCTTATAGAAACATCTCTCCGGGACTCGAACCCGGGACCAGAGAAATAGGTGTTCTCACCTTTCGATAATGGAGGTCGTAAAATTGTTTCAAATATCGTTTATATCAACTGATATAAGAATTAACAAATATCTTTTCCTTCGTCAATGCATAAAGTATATAATAGCACAACATTGTAAAAAGTCGTTAGAATAACTTTAAAAATGTACTTTTCATGACAATTAATTAGTTTTGTAACGAGCCCCGCTACCCGCTATGCTAGGCTGCCACCCGCTCTGCGACTCGCGCCGCCCATCAGGCAGCGCGCACAAGAAATCCAGCTCAGACCGGTTTGACGGCGCTATGGTGGGGAGCGACTGCTATATAACGCCTTACAACGACCAGTCGCCAGCACTCGAGCACTCGGATTGTCTGTTGTACCCCGCGTGCGAGTTGTTTCACCGACACACCACCAACTGCGCGTACAACACTCTCCGCGACCGATCTTCCGTTAGTGGGACTCGGGCGGCGAAGGCCGGTCGGGAGACCTGTGACGTGAGGGTCGGTCACCTCCACCGCTTACCAACAAGAAATCTACAACTACCCACCTCCATTTTTCTTCGGAAAAATGTCGCAGGAACAGCTGCCCAGGCCACCGCGTAGCCGCGAAGTGGCTCAAGACTCACCTACCCTGTACACGCCCACCCAAGAGGGCGGTAACGAAGGTTGCTTCACCCCTCCAGCGTCTTTGGAACTACGCAGGACCGGGTCGCAAGTGAAGCTATTCCAGACACCGACGCCTACACCAACAAGAACACCATCAAGGATGTCTCGCGCAGGCACGCCTGCCACTCACCCAGCATCTTCCAGGGAACAATCACCGGGACAGATGCTAATCGCAGCCCAGAAAATAATTTCCGGATCTACCCTCCCCGGAGATAAGAAAAGCTCGCAACTGGCGCCGGTCATAACTGCGCCATCTACGTATGCCGAACTTACCAGCAAGCCCTCCGAGTTTACTCTGAGAGACCCGAGAAGGAAACCGAAGGCCCTGATTGCGAAAACGCAACCAACAGCGCCCATGCCTGAATCACCAGGCACCACTCGAACCTATTCACCGAAGGGAAGGACTCAAGCGACTCCACCCTTCCCCGCGAACCCCCAGAAGCCCCAGAAGCGCTCTCAGCGTAGCAGCGATGAGGAAGAAGAGGCAAACCCGACGTCCAAGCAGAGGCTTACAACAAGCATATCGCCTCCAAGACCACCACCAAGACAAACGCCGACTCCGACACCGACACCGACACCTACCCCACAAGTGGCAAATAAAAATAAGGCGAAGTACCCTCCACTAGTTGTCGAGGCACTCCCCGAACTGGCCACACACATTCGAGAGCTGCGTAAAATCCTGGGACACGACCCGACCCGGGTGCCGGGCATACAACCAGGGTTTGAAATTCACGCCCGCGTCCGAAGATGAATACCGGGTTGTGCAAAAGATACCTCAGCAAGATAGAAGGCATCAGCTGGTTTTGCTACTTCTTCTTGCCAGCTGACAGAACCTTGAAAGTTGCCATCCGTGGATTCCCTCCCGGTGCTGAAAACGAGGCCGAAGAAATCATACGAGACCTAGCTCGCCTAGATATCACCGTAGACCATATAAAACTTATAAATGCAAGACAAGGGAAGCCCGGCTGCGTGTACTTCGCCAGCTGTTGCGCACCCCTAACCTCACGCCGAGGGTCTACGACATTGACAAGTTACTTGGAGTGCCGGTGATCATCGAAGCCTGGCGCGGGAAGAAAGGGCCTTCGCAGTGTCACCGCTGTCAATCCTTTCGACACGCATCCACCAACTGCCACAGAAAACGCGCATGCGTGATCTGTGGTGAAGAGCACGCCGCCGCAGGGACTGTCCGAGGCCTAAAGACCAGCCGCCGACGTGTGCCAACTGTAAGGGCCCACACACGGCGAACAACCCATGCTGCCCGGTCTTCAAAAGGGAGGCCAGAAACAAGCGGGCGGGGACGGTCGCACGCACCGCGCCGCTTACCACGATGCCACAATGCCCGCCGACAACATTACAGTCGGAGACACGGAGCAGTCAGGCCCAACACCCTGATGGCCGCAGCCAACGGGCCAGGAGGACCCCAGGGCAGAAGGAAGCGCGCCGGGAGGCAGAGGGCGCCGCACCGAGGTCGCCGCCGCACCAGTTACAAGCGACCGCCCAACATCTGTCGCACACACTGAGCAGCCAAATATCACTGCGACAGCCTCTGCGGTAAAGCTGCTGCACCGCCAAAACCACAGAGGCAACGAAAACCGAGAAGGCCACAATCGACAGGCGCAGAGACCCCCCAACCACAACAGCCATCTGAGGGACCGGTGGTCGCCGCCTCTAGACAGAGGACGAAGGCGAAGCCAGCCACCTCAGACCGGGCTCCGACGTCCACCGAACGGACCACCGCTGATGTTATAGAGCAGCTCATTCAGCTTATAAAAGGTGTGTTCGTCTCGGTCATGTCAGGCGAGAGCCTGACGACTGTGATCTCACGCGGTTTGATGGAGCTATGGCGGCTCCTCACCAACTTATGGATCAGCAATTAAGAATTATACATTGGAATGCCGGGGGCCTAAACGATACGAGAAAGGTCCTCCTTAAGCGTCTACTTGCGGAATACAGGGCTGACATAGCCCTGATAAGCGAGACGCATCTGAAGCCAGGAAAGGCATTGAGTTTCGCGGGATACCAAACCTATAGACAGGATGAAGTATCCCCTCAAGGGAACGCCTACCGAGGACTGGCAGTGATAGTGAAAACCAAGATGGTACACTACACTTTGCCATTGATACCACTGGCTACCTCCTACGGGCTGGGCGTAGAGATAGCAGTTAATACCGGCCCACTCCAGGTTTTTGCATTTTACAAGCCACCAGGAGAGAGGTTACATGTGGAGGACATCCACCTCCTCATGGACTCTCAGGCACCGACCATCATTGCCGGTGACTTTAATTGCAAAAACACGGCGTGGAACTCTGCTACTACGTGTGCTAATGGAAGACGCCTCTTATCAGACGCGGAGGCCAAAGGGTACCTGGTGCACGGTCCAGAGACACCCACCCACTACCCGTACAACCATGATCACGCCCCTGACACAATTGATCTGATGGTGACCAACAACATCCCGGACACCATGATCTCTCAGGCGGTCCTCGACTACCACATGACCTCCGACCACCAACCTGTGATGATAGCATACCACCCACCTATCAGAGTCGAGGCCCCTGTCAGGAAAAGACGGGTAGACTGGGAACTATATGAGGACCTGCTGATCCATAACTGCCCCACTTTCCCGTCACAGCACCGACGGAAGTGGATAGGCTGGCAGAAGAGTTACAAAGGCACATCAAGGAGGCTCTTAGTAATGCTCAACTGAGCAATAGGACGCCCAGGAGGACAACCTTCCTGCACATCTAATGAGGCTCATAGAAGAGAAGAGGCGAACCAGACGCCTCTATCAAGCCACCCGCTGCCCTACTTATACAGACAGCTGAACAAGATGGCACATAACGTCTCAATCAAACTCCACGAATACCAACGAGAGTCGTGGATCAGGACGATTAACAACGTGGCTGACGACACCAAAACATTTCAGGTTGTGTCGCGCCCTGACTAAGAAGCCGCCACCGTCCGACCTCTAAGAGCCCCTGATGGTAGCCTCAAGTATCGGGCGGAAGAGAGAGCAGAAATTCTAGCAGACCACTTAGAGGAGGTGTTCCAACCAAATCCAGACGACGCTAAAGAACACACAAAGACTGTGAAAGCTACCTGGAAAAATACCTGGAGACACCCACAGAAGGGGAAGAACGAGACTCCATCTTCTTCACCCCAGGACAGGTCTCCAGAGCATTGAAGAAATGCCCGACCGGAAGGCTCCCGGTCCAGATGGAATACAAACGAGGCCTGAGACACCTTCCATCGAAGGTAGTGGCTACCACCACACGTCTCTTTAACGGAATACTCCGTGCCCAGCATTACCCAGCCTGCTGGAAAGAGGGCAGAGTCGTGATGATCCCTAAGGCTGCTAAGAATACCACAAAAGCCGAGAGCTACCGCCCAATCACCCTGCTGAATACAATGTCGAAGGTGTTTGAGAGGATGCTCCTGCCCATACTGCATCAGCACATTACACTTCGCGATGAACAGTTTGGGTTAGAGCAGAACACTCCACCACGCATCAGCTGACGAGAGTGCTCCACCATGTGGCCACTTGCAAGAACAAGAGGAGTACGTTGTAGCAGTGCTCCTGGATGTCGAGAAAGCGTTTGACCGAGTGTGGCACGAGGGCCTGCTGCACAAACTGGCCACTTCTACTACTCCAAGACGAGTAGTCAAGACAGTGGCCTCATACCTGGGAGAACGCCACTTCAGAGTTGCAATAGAGGGCAAAAGAGTCCAGCAGACGCCAAGTGAAGGCCGGAGTGCCGCAAGGCAGTTGCCTGGCACCGACTCTATACTCCCTCTACACAAATGACATCCCGGTGAATCCAGGAGTGCTGCTAGCACTCTACGCTGATGACGCCGCATACATTACTGCATCCATCCGGCCTAAGACAGCTATAGCCAAAATGCAGACCCATTAGACGCTCTCCCAGAATGGCTGCAAAAATGGAGACTAGCCGTCAATGTCAAGAAGACCCAGGCCATAATATTCAGCGGGTGCCAAATCTGCCAACACTGAAACTGTCGGGCGCGAATGTACCGTGGCAAAAGACAGTCACATACCTGGGGGTGACTGTCGATAAGTTCATGCGTATGAACCGCCATGTCGACAAAGTCGTGAACAAGGCGAGATCCACTCGAGCTGCAATGAGACCTATACTCACATCTACGCTGCCTATGTCACAAAAACTGGGGTTGTACAAAATGTACATTCGCAGCCGTCTTACATACGCTGCTCCCTCTTGGATGGCCTTAATCAAGCAGAGAGCCGGAAAGAGGTTGGAGACGCAGCAGTCTCTATCACTTCGCACGATCGTGAAGGCCCCACGTTTCGTGCGGAACGAAGTGATAAGAAGAGACCTAAGATGCCCGACAGTAAGGGATTACGCAAAGAGCACAGCCCGGCAGATGTATGAGAGGGCAGAACGGTCACACCACCCTCTCATCAAGAACATCGCCCCAAACCATGCCAGACCACCAGAGGGCAGAACTAGGAATCTGCCACGAGACCTAATAGAATGAGTTGCTAAAATCCAGGTCAGGAATTCCTAGAACTTAGAAGACCACAATAACCGAGAAGAAGAAGACCACAGGCCACAGGCCTACCCAGTGCCCACCCGTCGTCGCGGGTGGCGAATGAGACACCGAAGGGGACACACCAGTCCCGAACGGTTTCCCCAACTCTTAATCGAGTTGAGACGATTGTTGCGAGATCGCCAGCACTCTTTCGAGGGTGCCAGCCGAGGCTTGCGGTGCGGGGTTAGTCCGCGTTCGTTCGCCAATAGCTGGTACTTGCTAGACCCTCTAGGGGGGAGCTCAGGGGTACGGGAGGAAGCTACCTCGGGCGGTGCGGGGTGAGACCGCGTTCGCCAGAGGGACGCCATCCGAACGTGCTTCGCCGGTATCCGCGGAAACGGGAGGAAGCTACCTCGGGCGGTGCGGGGTGAGACCGCGTTCGCCAGAGGGACGCCATCCGAACGTGCTTCGCCGGTATCCGCGGAAAGGGGAGGAAGCCATCTCGGGCGGTGCGGGGGAGTCCGCGTTCGCCAGAGGGACGCGATCCGAACCATCCAGACGACGCTCGTGCGCCTCTGTCATCCTGTCCTTCAGTGAAGGATCCGCTAGTGTTTGATATACATTCAGTGTGGTGGTATTATTAGTGCTAAGATAAGGAGGGCCAGCCTGTGTAATTATTATGTGTGTTAAGTAATAAATCAGTGCTTTATAAGCTTGGTGAGACGTTTCCCTTATTCTCCTGGTCAGGGATTACCCGTAGGTACTCATCCCCGTCAGGGGGCCTAGGTACACAACCCCGTCTCGGGGATTTTAATGTTGCTAAACTCCAGCCACCTTCCGGGCACCCGGTCGAGCATTAGCTTCATTACATTGGCGCCCAACGTAAAATAGGGAATAACCACGGTTGCCAACTGTCAGCGCTTCACGCCACAGCCAGCACCGTTGGAAAATTACCCTTTCCACAGAATATCCATGTGCGGTGCGGGGTGAGTCCGCGTGCGTTATGGATATCTCTGATCATAGCTTCATTACATTGGCGCCCAACGTAAAATAGGGAATAACCACGGTTGCCAACTGTCAGCGCTTCACGCCACAGCCAGCACCGTTGGAAAATTACCCTTTCCACAGAATATCCATGTGCGGTGCGGGGTGAGTCCGCGTGCGTTATTGGATATCTCTGATCATAGCTTCATTACATTGGCGCCCAACGTAAAATAGGGAATAACCACGGTTGCCAACTGTCAGCGCTTCACGCCACAGCCAGCACCGTTGGAAAATTACCCTTTCCACAGAGTATCCACCTGCGGTGCGGGGTGAGTCCGCGTGCGCTAGAGGATATCTCTGATCATAACACTAGGCTTAACATTAAAATAGGGAATACCACGGTCGCCAACTGTCAGCGCTTCACGCCACAGCCAGCGCCGTAGGAAATTACCCTATTCACAGAATATCCATGTGCGGTGCGGGGTGAGTCCGCGTGCGTTATTGGATATCTCTGATCATACTTTCATTACATTAACCCCATAAAGCTCGACGTAAAATAGGGAATACTACGGTCGCCAACTGTCAGCGCTTCACGCCACAGCCAGCGCCGTAGGAAAATTGCCCTATTCACAGAATATCCATGTGCGGTGCGGGGTGAGTCCGCGTGCGTTAGTGGATATCTCTGTTCAGAGCTATAGAATCCGTAGCTGTATAAACTGTTAGTGTTAGAACACCTGTCAGAATATTTGTTAATCTTTGTGCGTTCTCGAAAATATAGATTAGTATAACGCATAATCACGACCAGGAGCATAAGATATATGAGAAATATAATTAGACAAATTAATGATAGCATATAGATAATACCACATACGTTTGCATAATACATATAAGTTTGCATTAGGAAATCAATACAAAGGTTTAAGGTAAGATAAATAGGTAGGCAAGTCAAGGATGCCAACGTCGTGGGTTTACCAGTTGAGAAAAGAAGATCTCATAAGAGAATTAGAGAAGAGAGGTAAGTCAACAGAAAACCTAACAGTAGAGGAATTGAGACGTCAATTGACCCAAATGGTCAAAGATGAAGAATCCCACGAGGAAGTTTACCAGGATACAATGGCAGAAAGGCCGAGGAAAAAACGATAGTATGTCACAAAACACGACGTGCCAGAAAATTCAGGAATCTTTTCAAGAAAATACCGACAACATACAGGATGGAAAAATATGGAAATTGTGGGAAAATTCTATCGAAAATGGAAAATACATTTCGATGGAACCGGAGATCCAGTAGAATTCATAGAAAAGATAGAGGAGCTAATCGATACGACAGGAGCAGATAAATTTAAGCTCTTACCAATAATTCCAAGAATACTGCAAGGTAAAGTACTACAATGGTACCGAAATTACCGCAGCGAATGGAAAACATGGGAAAATTTTATAGCAGATTTCAATTTTTTACCTTCCCACAAAAACTATGAAAATCGATTGTTAGAAAAAATTATATTAAGAAAACAAAGATTTAAAGAAATATTCACTAATTATCTGACAGACATACAGACATTAATGAGGAAACAAGGGTCAATCGAATATGTTCATCACATGTGATTTTTACAGGTAAAAATCTCCAGAAGAGAGAGGGGGATGTAACGAGCCCCGCTACCCGCTATGCTAGGCTGCCACCCGCTCTGCGACTCGCGCCGCCCATCAGGCAGCGCGCACAAGAAATCCAGCTCAGACCGGTTTGACGGCGCTATGGTGGGGAGCGACTGCTATATAACGCCTTACAACGACCAGTCGCCAGCACTCTTTCGAGGGTGCCAGCCGAGGCTTGCGGTGCGGGGTTAGTCCGCGTTCGTTCGCCAATAGCTGGTACTTGCTAGACCCTCTAGGGGGGAGCTCAGGGGTACGGGAGGAAGCTACCTCGGGCGGTGCGGGGTGAGACCGCGTTCGCCAGAGGGACGCCATCCGAACGTGCTTCGCCGGTATCCGCGGAAACGGGAGGAAGCTACCTCGGGCGGTGCGGGGTGAGACCGCGTTCGCCAGAGGGACGCCATCCGAACGTGCTTCGCCGGTATCCGCGGAAAGGGGAGGAAGCCATCTCGGGCGGTGCGGGGGAGTCCGCGTTCGCCAGAGGGACGCGATCCGAACCATCCAGACGACGCTCGTGCGCCTCTGTCATCCTGTCCTTCAGTGAAGGATCCGCTAGTGTTTGATATACATTCAGTGTGGTGGTATTATTAGTGCTAAGATAAGGCAAGGGCCAGCCTGTGTAATTATTATGTGTGTTAAGTAATAAATCAGTGCTTTATAAGCTTGGTGAGACGTTTCCCTTATTCTCCTGGTCAGGGATTACCCGTAGGTACTCATCCCCCGTCAGGGGGCCTAGGTACACAACCCCGTCTCGGGGATTTTAATGTTGCTAAACTCCAGCCACCTTCCGGGCACCCGGTCGAGCATTAGCTTCATTACAGTTTCATAATACGAATATTATTATATGAATAAAATAGTAATAATATCGCTTGATATTATCTCTACAAGATAGAGAAGAAAAAACATAGGCAGAACAATAAAAAAAAAGATATAGAATAAACACACATTCAGTTTTTAGAATCGAGTAATAAAGTTATTTTAAAATTTTGGCCAATAAATTCTTACATTCTCGAGGTAGGAAAGCATGTTAAAAGTAATTACACTTTATTTGTAGCTGCAAAAGACTATTATCCGAGAAATACCAGATATTCACATAGGCTTGTTCTAGATCTAACACCTAGAACTGCATGCTTCCAAACAAACTGTTATGCAATGAGCATTAAGGTTTTTAATAAATTACCAGAACATCTAAAGTTTCTTTTTTTTTTTTTTTCCTCAGGAGAGGAGGCTGAGAATCCATCATGGATACCAACGCAACAGGCAAGCAGAGATGTGTTGATAATGTCGGACTCCTGGTACTGTCGAGACGGCTCGACTACACAGACCTACCGACTAAACTCAGCCTAGCCTTTGGTCCTATTGACCCTACTGGCTTTATTGACGAGAGGGCCGCACCTCAAGAGAGGCACGGTTAGCGCTACCCCATGGTGAGGGTATATGCGCTAGAAGAAGGCACGAATCTCCAAAGCGGGACCGGCCAGTATTGACAAGAACCTTATCATGGCTAAGCAGAAGGCTGCCGTTTAGGGGTTGACAAGGGAGAGCGACGGCTCAGACGCCGCCGCTTGCAGGTCTAGAAGTTCCTGCGTGAGTTGGTTAGGGGTTTAAAAAGGAATTGCGCCCTGCATCGCCCCTCTCCTGAGGGGCGGTCGCCCTCACGATTTACCTATATGGTTATTAGAACCTAGGCCAGGCTGAGTTTAGTCGGTAGGTCACGTGGATGGACCATTCCGGTCGCGTGCAGTCCGACATAACCTCCGTGACACTTGCCGTTGCGGGGGTATCCTGGGTACGTTTCGTACTTCTTGTGAGGATTCTCAGCCTTCCTCTCCTGAGGAAAAAAAAAACAAAAAAAAAAGAAATTGCGCCTCTGGCTCTTGCAGAGAACATTTTAATCTATGAACGAATTTTTTAAATATAAATCATACCTATAATCAATTGAAGATTTGATGAGTATTGGAATACATTGTTTTTATATGTGTGCATGTTTAATATTCTATGTATAAGGTTTATTTGACAATAAAGCAAACATAGCAATGCCCTTACAGGTCATGTGTTTAAAATATGTAATTAAGACTATGGAAAGTATCAACTATCTGCGTCTGCGCAACTATAATCATGTTACAATGCTGTAAATATTATAACAGTAAGAATCTTTTGTATTCATCACCATTCTAAAAGAAAATCTTCGTAGCGTCAATATAAATGTAGAAAAAATGAGTCACGAGTCTCGCTTTATTCCAACTTGATACAAATTTATGTTATTATGCAAATGGTTTCCAGACACACGACATGGGTCACCTGCTCCGTACAAAAGTGTAACATTTTTTTCATTTAAACCGAGTTCGCCTTTGAAAAGTCACGACCACACAATTAATTATTTTATTATGAATCCGCTGAAGAACATTAAAAATTCTCTTCGCGGCTCGTCTAATTACACTTGGGGTGGAAAAGCTGCGTGACACCAAAAGCTATAGCAAAATCCTTTACTCAATCATCCTGACATTGAATATTGGTCAGCTTTACATTTGATGAAATATTATGCGCAATTTAAGTTACAAAAGTAAAAAAAAAACATATTATGAACTATAGTACATTACGATATCAGTGCGTTATGATGGTTATAACATGCGAGGCGGAATTTCAGCCCGAGAAAAAGGCTAGGGCGTAATTGAGCCGAGCATGTTATAACCAATACGCACGAATATCATACTACGTTTTTTAACACATTTGCGGGAAAACAGAAAAAAAAACACTTAATTAAACTCAATCTGTGAATGCACACTGTTGCTTTCCCGCCATTTTACTACTGCCTGGCGCTGCGCGGCGATTAGTTCGATATTTGAATAGCAGCAGCGCGCGAAATGGCAAATAATACTGTTATGGAATCTGTATGGACTATAACATAACTATTTGCTTTGGTAACACACGCGTTTTTTATGACCCGCTTTACATATTTAAAACCGGTGGAATTACACCAACTTTACGAGCAAAGTTGTTAAACATATTATAAACGTACTAATATTGTAACTATTATTAATATTATAAACGTACTATTATTGTAACTATTATTAATATTACAAAGTAATAATATTGTACACGTAAAAGTTTGGAAGTATGCATGTTTGTAACTCTTTCAAGTAAAATCTACAGAATGGATTTTAACGAAACATGTTGGCTCAGAACGGGGTACAACTAGTTCCAACCAAGGTTATTTCCGACTTTTTACAACTACCTGCTAGTTCCTGCGAAATTGCCACAAACGGTATTTTTTTCCCCTCAGGAGAGAGAGGCTGAGAATCCGTCACTAAGGAGCACTAATAATCCTACGCAGACAAAGTCGCGGGTACCAGCAGTGTTTAATAATTAATTATTATTAGTATTTAGAGCGCATATTAAAAGTTACACCATAACACGATTTATGACATTTTTATTTTCACTTCACTGTATAATATTTTTCTTTTATTTTAGTGGTGTTTTTTGACTATATGTGTTCAACGTTTTTCGTATGAGTTGCAGACATTATCTCATGATAATTCGTTAAAATACACGTAGCCTACGTGTATTTTAACGAGTTATCATCATTTATATAAGCAGGGCTAGTCCACTAATTTGCCATAAAAAAAAAAAATATTGCCATAAATAAAAAAGAGTATTTTTCATCTAAATATATTTATTTATATTCACTAGGTTGTATAGAAAAGGTAACAACAACTTAAAACGAATCAGTTTTTCAATTGGCAGACTTATCTCCAATAATGATTTCTTCCAGTCAACAACATGGCAGTGTTAGTATTAGGATAGTGAGGTGACACTAAAGTGTATTGAAAATTATAAAATTATATATTATAATCTAAAATAATATACAATATAAAATCTAAATATTTAATATAATGCAAAATATACAAAGTATAATAAAATACCTAAAAACAATACATGTAATACACTAATAAAATGGAATAATATATTTTCTTCATAGCCTCATTACAGTACTGTGCACAGTCTTAAAGCACCATACAAGTGGCAAGCGATCTATAGAATCATCTTTCTAACCATTAATCATTTACACGCGAAACGCTTCTATTAAATCTGTATAATAACGCAAGACACAATTTATCACCTGAGATTGAATGTTCAAATCATTCCGTCAAAATAAAGTTGGAGCGAATTGTTCGGCAAAAAAAATATTTATTGTTTCTTTCATTAATCAGGTTTGGAAATATTCAAAAGTTTGATAAGTAATTGGTTTAGACTCAAACATTCTTATTACAAATCTCGAACTAATCAAGAACTATTTAGTACTTAGGATCGTCCCTGGTTTAATCGTAATCATAGATAGAAACAGCCAAATGTCATTACACCATTCAATCATTAATTCTTATTTGACGTAACGTTCCATTTCACAAAATGTTTGTTTAAAATAATAAAATATGTATTTTTATATTTAAGTACAGAGTTCGAAATAGAAATGGTTGATAAAAAAGTAAAGGTTATTAAAATATAACATCAAAATATAACGTTTTTATAACACGAGAAGTTCCACTATTGTAAAATAGTATAACTGACATTTTTGATCAATGTACGTAAGTATAAAAAAATGGAATGTGGCGCGCAATATTTGAAATTGCAGAAAAGATTTTGTATCGTCTGTGTTTTAGTTTGATGTGATTACAATTTAATTGTAGTGAGCCTTAACTTCATTGTAATAATTTCTGTAAAATAAATTAATATCAAAAAAAGAAAAAAAAATGGAACAGCAAAAAATAAATAGGGGTAAAAATTGGAGTTCAGAAGAAAAGATTAGTCCTAATTGGACGCTGATAAACAACAATGTGTCACCCACATGGAGTCCAATTCGAGAAATGGCGTCTAAAGATTTCATACCAAATAATAGTTATTTGTTTGAAAAAAATACATCAACTACTTATGTTCTATGTTTTATGAAAGGAATTATGACTTAAATACAGACCAGTATCATAAATAGACAAAAATTGTTAGTTTTTCTAAAATCTGAGATTATTTATTGTTGAAAATGTGGAATACGTTATTTTATTCGTAAAAGTATGTTAAGGAACTTAACACTATGTTGCTTAATCTGATTCCGCGATTTCATAACAGTGAAATGTGTTTCAAGGAACTTAAATGATTGTTGATAAAAACGTCTCGGATAAACATTTTTCCGAGTAAGGTTTGACTACTCTAGTTATTACTTTGAAGCGACTGTAGTCTGACCATCGTAACCCGAAAAGGGAATCAGACCAATTGGATCATGGTTACATATTAAAAATTACCTGAATGTGCCGGTTTCCCTACGATGTTTTCCTCACTGCCGAGCTAGTAGTATAAAAAATTTTGCTTGTCTAAATTAAGATCATACAGTAGTATATTTATTAAATTTGTATAAAATGAAACCCTTCTTATATCAATCCTTTTTATTACTAGCATTATTAAATTATTATTCCTTAGCTTATTAACTGTTTCAACAAAAAATAATTAAACCTTGCCTAACAAAAATTATAATTTTTAAACAAAACTTTAGTGACTTCTGAACTAAAAAACATCACAACAATCAAACATAAAAACATTTAGTAATACTTACTTTTATAACTTTTTGTCAGTCTCATTGTAAATTCACTTTCGCTTAAAACTAATATAATTATCATTATTATGAGAATACAAAATTATAGAGGCAATGTATTATTATATTATTATATTTAGTATTTCTTATATTATGTGTTGATATCACTTAGTAGGAACATTTTTGAGTATTCAATTAAAATTATTATAAACCAATAACAATGTACTACAGTATCGCAAAGTATCTAGTTTTAAATCAAATAAAGAAGTTATAATAAACTATGCTTTGGGTGGCTCTATGACTAGCCTTATTTTTATTCAGTCTCATTCTAGAATCACTTTGTTTAACCTAAATTTTACCACAATCGCCGAAACTAAAATCAGTCTTCAATGTAAGTTTCATCTATATCGAAATCGACCGAATTTCCCAATCCATCAGCATCATCGACAAAATCACCCGGCGTTACAGTCCTCAAGAAACCGTAGAATGCTTTTGCATCTGATGGAACAAGTTTCATCAATTCTTTTAAATCTTGTATTTTTGCAGATGATAATTCGCGCCCATTTGGATAGAGAATAGGGAGATCTAATACAAAATTCGGTTTTGTTTCCGATTCTTCGCACCTTTTGATATGTCAACCACCCGAGCTTCCTCATCGAGATTTGACTTCATGAAAAGTTTCGTAGGTTCTGAACGACGTAATTCAATTTCAAAAGTTGAAAGCCAAGATATTTTTTGTTATCTACGTCGGATTTACGATTAGTAATAGAATTTTGTAAAGGGGCCACCGATTGAAAATCGTCCTTTTCAAGCCGAGTTACTACAAACTTGTTCTTATGTCGGCAGTTTTCCATGACAGCAATATAATCATCCGGTGTATATAAACGGAAATTAGACTTTAAGGCACATTCAACATCCCCGAACTCTGAGTCATTAGGTAGATAAGTATGTCCTGGCTGAAGGAATCTCATAGTAATTTTTTGTAGCTTTGCATGGCTATGTAAAATATGCAGAAGCATTAGCACCATTTTGATGCTTCGGTTTTGCCCGCCAATGAATCCGCCCAAAGTATCAAGTGAGTTACGTCAGGTTTCATACGCGCGCTAATAAACTTCTTTAAGCAAGACCCTACCTCCTGGGTACCACGTCCAGCTTCATGCTCTAGCCAAATATGGAAATATCCTTTTCATCAGAACCAGAATGTATGCCTAAATTGTGTAGATTCAGTTGGCGCTTATAGTAAACAACACTTGTTGGTAGCGTGGTAAACAATGAGTCTTTTCTAAATCAAATGTTAGAGTTTCTATTGAAGGATCGGTTTTAGCAGCAGTCAAGTCCTTTTTCATTTGATCTCTTAATTTGTATGCATGATCCAAATGATCCTGGTGTTGTTTTTCTAATGAAGACAATTGTTCACCGTAGCAGAAGTTTTGTTTGCTTTGTACAAGTCGCATCGTAAACAGGTATCTTTTTGTGGTTTTTTAAATCTGAGGTTAAAGTCTTTGTAGAAAGAAAGCCTGAATCGAGAAAAACTTACAGGATTTGGGTTTTTTTCTTTGTAGAGATCATAAATCGTGGGTCAAGTTCAAATTTGGAGCCAAAAAAATTGCCGATGTGCTATCTCTGCAATAATGTGAAGAATACTTAGGTAAAATTTATGAATTGTCGTATTTGTCGCAACTGCTCGTCACTAATTGCGTTTTTGCCTCCAGAATTAATACCTCTCTTGTCATTAATTGCAGCTTGCTCTCTATGTTTGTTAAGAGCCACGTCAATCCTTGATTGACTGATGCCAAGGGTTATTAGAAAAGCTTTCTTGCAGACTCCAGTATTACATAATTTATATTTTCTACTAAATGTACGCTTAGAATTATTGGAATAGCTTCTTTTTTTTATTAACTTCAGTAACGCTTCCCTGTAAAATCGCGCACCTTGCTTCATAAGAGCCAGAATTCCAGAATTTTTCGAATTCGTTAGTACGCTGTTCAATAGAAATTTTTTCAGTACATTTAATGGACAACCACAATTGCTGTCGTTAAAACTTTAGCAGAAGTGTTTCCCTCTCGCACTAAAATAATCCTGATTACAGTTTGCTTTCTTCTTTCTAATGCTGCTATTCTGATCTATGTATTTCCTCTTACGTCCTTTCCCGGGTCTACCATTGTATTTTGTTGATGACTCAGCAGAATCACTGTTTCGTTCATTTGTTTCGGGTATGTAATCAGGGTCTTCAACGTTATTGGAGTTTTGGTCAACTATATTTGAAATATCATTTACATCATTCGATTCAGCTATATCCGCCTTGCTATTCTCGTCATTTTCATTAGCCAGTGTCTCGATTGGTTGGTTTTTATCAGCATCATTAGGGTCAGAACCATTTTCTTCATTAAAGTTAGTAATGATCTCCATTTGTAAGTTGCTACCATTATTTAGGTCATCATTTGTAATATCTAGATTGTCTAGATTGATTGTAGTTAAAGGGCTTAAAGGAATCATTTCCATAGTATTATTGTCAATTACATTAGTGAAATTCTCGCTTGTTGGTTTTTACCGGCGTTACTGAAGACGGAAACATTTTCTTCATTGAAATGTATAATATCAACTTGTTGGTTAATATCATAACTGTTTTCCTTATTTAGAATCGTTAGTTCATCTTCATTAACAGACGGTAAATCAATGGTAATACAGTGCTTAAAGGATAATTTCCAAAATGTTTTCTCCATTTTCATTTAATGTTGCGATTTGTTGATCTGCATTGTAGTTATTAATTGAGGGATTATTTTCTTTATTGGATTCCGTAAATACCTCTATATGTTGATCCTTACCGTTAATTTGGTCTATGTTTTCAAACTCCGGATTCTCTTCAGCAATTGACGAGAACAACATTCTAAATGATTCTATAGAACTTGTGGATCAAAATCCTCATCAAATGTTTTTTTATTAGAGTTCGCAAGATCGACCAGAAATTGACCTCTTGATTTTGGCGGAGACATCTTCCTAAAACAAATGAAAACAATAGTAGGTATTATTGGTCCATAAAAATAATACTTAAAAGAGTGTATAACTCAGTAGGCAAACAATTTTAGTGTGGATATTGTCGGATCCGCGATTGAAGCGAGTTTTTCAACAATATTTTAAAGCATTTAAAACATACATTCTTCGTCGTAACAAGTATTTTCCATTTAGTAGCAATATGTTAAGTACCATAAATTATGCGTTAAGTCTTTCATGCGTAGTCATATACGTTTAGCAATAATAAGTTAAGTGTCATAGTAGTACTACAAGAGCTATTTTGCAATTAGCAACAATCGATCAAGTGTACAATTGCTTTATTTCGTTACAAAAGTGACAATACGGCAATTCAAATACATTAAATTGATTAAAAATTATACTTTGGCTTCCAAATAAACATTAACAGTATTAAATCGATCCTCTTTCTACCATAAACCGGTAACCTAACCTATAAAAAAAACATCTCAATTTATAGCAATATTATTGACTTACCTTGATCACTTCAGTATGTATTGCACTCAAATAATGTTCTTCAATTAAAGCACGTGAATTAATTAAGAATTTCATTAGTATTTTATTTTTTTTTTACGCGAACACTTCTGTTTAACGCAACGTCGAAAAACTGAATGACAATTAGCAACACTGTGTCAAGTCCCTTAACATCTGTAATGCAACGGTAGATGGATTGTAAAGTATGTTAAGAGACTTGATTGAATGTTGCCAGATGCTGTATAAGGGATTTCCTAGTTGTGTTAAAAAAAAGTCAATTTTTTCTGTACTTGTTGGATTTAAGTAACTTGAAACACAATTGCTAAATACGAAATAAGTGGTCTTTTATCAGAATACATAGATATCTCAGAATTTGGCTTTTTGAGGGTTGACACATTGTTGCTTATCAGCGTCCAATTGTAATATTTAAAATTTTATTTATTTATATATATATTTACGATTTATTTAATTTATCACTAAAAAGATTGCTGCGATATCACAATACTTGCTGAATTTTGAGGTTAGTACCAAAGATAAACTAGGGGTCACAGAGGTTTAACTTTAGTACCATAGATGATCCTTGGACTAACGATAGTCTTCGTTTTGTAATACAATTTATTTGGGTTCATGGTTTAAATCTAGCACTAAACCTGGTACTATATTTAGTCCACGTTTTGGAATAAGGGGGTATGACTCAAACTATTTTATTTTCACCTAAAACGATTCGGAATTTACACATAAAAGCAATCTTTATTTCATATTAAGCCGATTAGTCGTGGTCAACCACGCCGGCCCAATGCCGATTGCCTAAAGATGTTTTCCTTCTAGCTAGACCGTCCGTTGACTAGTAAAGAAAGCTTTTTTGTATTAAGTATTCTGTACTTTATTTATATTGTTATTTGAAATAGATATATAACACATTGATTAGAAAGTCTTTCTTTTGGAGTAAAATATTCTTACTCACATCTCGTAACAAGATTGAAAACTTTTGTACATTCACAGGTTCTAGGGTGTTGATAGATTCTAACAGCAGAGTAATTGATTCTTGCAATCGACTAACTTATTCATTATATTTTTCTATTCACTATAATAGATAATATTTTTGCAATAAAGGTATTCGATCAATCGTGTTTGGATATTGTCTATGGGATTAAAATCCGGATGTTGTGGAGGAAAACATCACCTAATCAATAGTTTAAATGAAATAGATTGTGATAGATTTCATTTATTTTTTTGGCTAATTCATTTATTTTTTAATTCTACAGAAATTGTGCCTTTTTGTAATTTATACTAAATTTTTTATGTAATGTATTAGTTTCTAATATCTTAACTGATTTTATTTATTAAAATCTTAATTAAAATCCGGATGTTGCGGAGTAAAACATCACTTAATCAATAGTTTAAATGAAACAGATTGTGATAGATTTAATTTATTTTTATTCCTTATTCATTTATTTTATTACTCTACAGAATTCGGGCCTTTTTATTTATTCAATTTGAATGTGATTTATTATTTTCTTATATCTTAACTGATTTTATTTTTCGGTATGCACTTCTCTTTTGTATATATTAATATAAATTCAGATCAACATTTTATTTGAATAGATATTTCTATGTATAGTACAATAAAATTAAATCTCCAATATATATTTTTTTGTTAATTCTTGCAACTTACTAGCAACACGAAAATAATCAAATAATAGTTCTGTAAATATTCAATAAATTTTTGATGATAAAATAATGTAAATATTGTAATAATTGACATTAAATATCAGTATCTGTTGTTAATCTGTTTATCCTCTTAAAGGATTTTAGGGGAACGCTATGTGATGTACAATACTAAGCCGGGACCTGTCTATCAGGGGGTGATTGGGAATTGAAACTGATACCAAAAATGCAATCAGTAAAATTTTTGTCTGTCTGAATAACCGTTATACAAACAAAAACTACTAGACGAATTTTGTCTAAACTTGGTACAATTATTTTTCATACTCCTGAGCTGGTTATAGTATACTTTTCATGACACTACAATCAATAGGAGCAGAGCAGTAAAGGAAAATGTTGGTAAAACGGAAGAACTTACTCCATTTTTTAAGCTATCGGCAAGTGTGCAACCTTAATGATTAAAGCTACACAAAAATCATGTATGATGGAAATGTTCTCCTTAAAATTATATAAAAAATATTCCACGACAGCATATGTCTATCTTTTATGGTTGACTCACATTAACACGTGTAACACCCGATAGCTTAACAGTTCGAAGCTTTCTGATTACATTTGTCTACTCTTATGCTTAAAACACTCTCACTCATCAATAATTCAAAAGGTTAACATTATTAGCTATTCCATAAAAAATAATCTTAGAAATCGGTATGGAAACACGACATATTATCCCTACTAAAATACGAACTCAAACTGTCTGTTACATCAAGGCCCTGATGAAAGAAACTGAACAGTGAGGTGACATAGGCAATTTTTTTTATATGATATAAATATGTAAAAATTTTATGAAATGTGTCTTATTTGAAGAATAATTAAAAATGCTACCTAAAATTACGATTCCACGTGAACGAAGTTGTGGGGACAGCTAGTAACACATAAAATAAATTTTGTCTTTGTGTTAGCGTTTTTATATTTGTGTGTGTAAAGTTATGTCTATCTCTGACTTCAGATGCATATTTTTCTAATAAGGCACAATTTCTGGAGAGTCGCTGCAATATTCTGCGACGTCACCTGCCAGACTTTAATTAAATGACCCCCGTAATCCGCGCGCTCGAATGCACGAGGTCGCTACAATCTCGCTTCCAAGTTATACATCAAAACTTGGTTCACTCAGACCCTTGGCTTCAGAAACTTCGTTCTGTGAAACTTAAAGTATATTTTAAATAGTTTGCCTTCTACCACTAGTTTGTATAAATGGAGGAATTTTCAGATATCATGCAAGGGTTTTTACGATTTCGCTATTTTATGCTGGCGGCCATCTTGGATTTCAATTTTGTCATAGTGTATATAATAGTATTGTACTACTTTTATTTAAAACATATAGTGAGGGAGTTGTGACAAAATATGGTTGTCCGTCATTTTGTAGTGGTGATCAGCCCTACGCCCCTCGCATCCAGCACCTGCCTGCGAGCACATCAAACTTTCTAGAAGTAGACATGTCAAGAAAATTGTTGAATGTTCGGGAAAGCTACCGAGCCTTCTGTCAGTCATGCCCTCTAGCGTCAAGTAGTGGAGTAAAAGATGATAGATCTTTATAGAATCGCCTAAACTTCTCCATGACACTACATAAGTGGAGCGTGTCGGTCGACGACAGTAGGAATGCCTACTCTATGCAGCCCCATCATCATCACCTATGCAGCCCCATCGTGGTACTCTCTCCTGAGGGCCCTCAAGACGAGACTCGAAGCCCAGCAAAACATCTCGCTGCGGACGATCATACGGGCCCCACGATACGTCCGTAACGATGTAATACTAAGAGACCTTAAGTGCACATCAGTCGAAGACCACATCCGTGAACTGGCCAGACGGATGTTCGCGCGAGCAAGGAGATCCGACTTCCCACTCATCCGGAACATCGCACCGCATCATGCAAGACCACCAGAAGGCAGAAGACGAGGTCTCCCCAGGGACATCATAGAATGACCAGGAAAAAACAAACCAGGAATGCCAGTCACGATGACTTGCAAAAACATCGCATATCATCGTGACTTGCAAGAAAATTTTTCAAGAATACCGTCACCTAACAATACCAGGAGGAAGATACCCACATTAAAATTAAAATATATATGAAGATACCCACAGGTGAAAATCACCTACCCCAATGACCCACCCGTCGTCACGGGTGGCGATTGAAGCTACCGCGGAGGACATAGTCCTGAACGGTTACCCCGACCCTTACAATAGGGTTGAGAAGATAGTTGCGAGGACGACAGTAGTCGATTACGATACGGCGAATAAGCATTGAAACTACAAAAGCGAAGCTACGTAGTTGTCAGTGTTAATTATTGTTGGTTATTTGATGATTAAAAAGTGTATTTATGTAGTGGAAAACCTCGTTTTATTTACTGAAAAGAGCTACAGGTTTTGACAATATGTTTGAGTTTATCTGAAAAAGTGTATTTACTCTTAAAACGTTAGTATGTTTAATTTCTAGAAAAAACAGTGAGTGTACTTGAATTGAGTAGTCTGGATGATAAGAAAGAAATGAATAATGTTGTGATCGAGTCCGTTTGACCTCAGCCACGCTCTGTGACCTTTTGTAATTAAATGAGCGCGCATAATCTATTCGTCTCGGGGGAGTCTCGACCAATAAAGGTCTGAGCAGTATGTCAACTATCAACTATTGCATCGACATTATATCTGTTACAATACACTACTTAGTAGATGTTATAATAGAATAGAATCCCAAACGTTTTATCGGCCTAACCTCAAAACCGGCGTATCCCACCGCGTAGACGCTGCTGCCGATTTTTCCTTTCCCGTTTTACTTAATTCCAGAATTACGGCACTGGACTCATAACCTGTATGATTAGTAAGTAAATCCATGTTTAAATTGACTTGTAGTTGACTTTTATTTAAATGAAAGAAAAACTTCACAAGCAGTATTTATAAACAGTGCAAGTGCCGTAGAGTAAGTATCTTCTTTTTTGCAAAACTTAAACTATGATGACACTGAAATGCTTCTACTCCCAATCAGATAATTGTAAGTTGTCTCAATTCTGATAATGGTAGAAGTTCAGTGCTTCTGCAAGGCTAGAGTAATTAAAAATGTCCTACGATTCTTGTAATTTCTACTTAATCACTGCAATTGCTTCAATTTGCAATTGTGTATTTGTATTTAATGTAATTGCTTGGCGTGGACAAGTGAAATCATTCTATAGTGTTTAAGGAAATGTTGCATATGTATGGTTTATGTGAATTGTGTTTTGCTGTCTCGTTATCTTCCTACATGTATTTATTTATAAGCAGAAACTTACTTCGCTAACATGTTACGGTCGGCTTACGAAGAGGAAGGGTACTGGTGACTGAGATACAAGCTTCTGCTTAGTTCAGGCACCAGTCTCTCACATTCTGAATAAAAACTTAAGCATTGCTTATATATAGGCCTTTATAAGCTGATACATGTATATTGAGAAAGATAAAGATTATCATTATTATATTATCATAATATAGAACCCAGGAGAATATATCCTGAAAGAAAGTAACAGTGTTGCCAAAATATTATATTAACTTATACCAACGTCCCTATAAATATAATAACCGTAAGTTTGTAAGGAAGGATGTTTGTTTATAAATTGTCGCCTTATTAAAAACAACGTGAAAGAGTACAAACATTCATCCATACTTACAAATTTTAGCGTTTATAATATTATTAGGGACTAGCTGTGCCCGCGACTTCGTCCGCGTGGAATAGTTATTTTGAGCATCATATTTATTTTTGCAAACAACCACCTCAGCTGTTACCCGATCTTGCCAACGCGACATATCCAAAATTGATCACCATAAAAACGATTCTAGTGAGTTAACATTAAAAGATAGACATATACTGTCGCGGAAATTCTTTTAGATTATTTTAAGAGGAATAATTCTTTCATACATATTTTTTTGGTATCTAGAACCGTCTCGCAGCGCACGCAACGGAAGCCCTCAAAGATGAATAATTTGCACAGTTTTTTCCACATTTTCCATTATTTCTTCGCTCCTGTTAGTTGCAGCGTGATGTTATGTAGCCTAAAGCCTTCCTCCATTAATGGGCTATTCAATAAAAAAATATTTTTTCAATTCAAACCAGGAATTCCAGAGATTAGCGCGTTCAAACAAACAAACAAACAAACTCTTCAGCTTTATATTATTAGTATAGATTATTGTGAGTTAACCATAATAGATAGACATATGCTGTTGCGGAATGTTTTTTAGACAATTTTATGTAGAATATTTCCGTCATACATGATTTTTATGTGACTTTACCCATTAAGGCTACACACGCGACGGAAGCTAAAAAAATAGAGTTACTTCTCCCGTTTTCCCAAAATTTCCTTTCACTACTCTGCTCCTGTTAATTGTAGCGTAATGAAAAGTATTCTATAACTTGCCCAGGAGTATGAAGAATAATTATACCAAGTTTCGTTAAAATCCGTTAAGTAGTTTTTGTTTCTATAAGGAACATACAGGCAGATAGACAGGCAAAAATTTTTCTGATTGCATTTTTGGCATCAGCATCGATCCCTAATCACCCCCGGATAGTTATTTTGAAAATATATTTAATGTACAGAATTGACCCCTCTACAGATTAATTTTAAGTATAGATAAATAAACAAAACAAATAAATTATGAGTACATAACGAAAATAGTTCATTTGTTTTTGATTTCACTTTGTCTGCTGTAAACAATCTTTTGCTCACAATTTCATATCAATGGCCGTTCTAACACTAAATAGTTTCGTTCTTACTGCCTCTCTTTTAACTATGCTAACTCTGTTAGTTAGACGACTTTCGTCGAAGCTTGTTTCTAGTTCGGTGAGTGAACTATAATCTACTTCATCCCTATTTAGTGTGCCAGTCTCTCTCGAAGTGAAAAGACTGCACTTTTCGTTAGGGAGATTTTCTTTCTATAACGCTTCTAGACAATTAGCTTGATTACAAATTACTCTTTACTTTGTTACGGGTTTGATGAGGATTTTTGAGAAGATCTCAAATGGATTGCTTTTATGGAGCCCGGTTTGATTGACTGACAGTCCGTAAGTTAAAATATATTATAGATGTGTTGATGGTTATAAGGAGTAGCAAAATAATGACAGTGATAAAAGCACTGTTTTGTTAATTTTACAAGCTTTTATTTAACTTGCAATGTATCTATGTTTGTATGTGCGAGTGGAATCTTACAACTCAATTTTAAGGCACTTGTCCTTAACCGCTTGAGCTGAAATTTTGTATACACGTTTAGTTTGGATAACAATGCATGATTAACTTTGTGACGTCATTCTAAATTCAACATGGCGGCGTATCCAAGATGGCGGACCAATTACTTTTAATTACACTCCTACAATATGGGTATCAAATAAAAGGGCTTGCCAAAATAACTAGAAAAATAATGTTGTAACGTGTTATTTTTTACTATTGTTTTCAGCACAATTTAATCAACAAAATACTTTTAATTTCATTATTAATTTACAAATTTAATTCTTGTTTACATATTCTATTAGGATTTTGTGACAGATATTTATTTTTTTTGTTAACCTTTTAAGTGGAAGTAAGAGTGAAGGGATCGGAACCTGTACAGCCTCAGTATAAGTGCAATTTTTTGTCTTAATTTATATTTCATAAATTTTACTTATAACAAGATGGACATAGGGACATAACATTTAGTTTCTGTGTTCATTTAATCAGCAAACAGATGGTGTTGAGTCTGTGTTAGGAGTTTTAGTTGGGGTTGTAATTTAAAACTTAAATTTCAATATACAGATCTATGGTTTTAGAGGTTTGATAGGGTGAAGCCATAGACTGTAATAGTAAACCTTAACATATTTTCATAACTAACTAGCGACCCGCCCCGACTTCGCACGGGTACAATGCAGATACTAAATACACTGCAAAAAACCTGTAAACGTTTTATAATATTAAGATTTATCATAGCAGCGCCATCTATTGATTACTTACTCAACCCAGTCGAAAGGTATCGACATCTGTTAGAATCATTTGGAGTTAACAGATAATTGTGACTGTCAAATAATAACAGCAAAATAATTAGCAATAAATTAAAATTGCAACGATAATTTGAGATTTAAACTATCCTATCTCTCAAGTTGGATCGAACTGCACATGGTGTGCGAATTTTATTATAATCGGTTAAGTAGTTTAGGAGTTCATTGAGCACAAACATTGTGACATGAGATTTATATATATTAGAGATATATACCTAATATTATCTATTAGGAGTTTACTTAAAACAAATTCTTTTGTTTTGGTTTATTAAAAGAAGTTTTCGTTTCTTTCTCCTTGTTGGACAAGTCCGCCTTTTCTTCACTCGGTGATACTTCCAATTCGGAACGGGACGGCTTGATCTATGGTGATCCCTCCGTGGCTATTTATTGGCTATTTCGAGTCATGGCTGTCATTTTGACGACGGCGAGGAAGACGCGAAAGATGGGTCTTTCGGCGTTCCTCTCCTGGCGGATGTGCCGCTTCAGGCCTCCATGAAAACGAATTAGTTTTTCTTTTTTTTTCTTTATATAAGTTTTCTTCTTAATATTTCTTTTAATAACGGCTTAATGCCTTAATTGTTTCGTCCTGCAATCCCAGATAATGGTGAGTTGTAATCTCTTCTTTTGTTTGTCTTTAAAGATTTCCCCACATGTTCGTGGGATAGAATTTTCATGTTTTATACATTGTTGTAGGGTTCACGGTATACCTCGTAATCATCACAAATATAGGGCGTTTGGGCCGTTTCATCCCAACCTGACTTCATGCACCCAGCCATGCGGTGATGTAGGTTGTCTTGCTTATCAACGGAAATCCCTGCCATCACCGATGGAATTCCAACTTATAAGGTGACCTCTTACTATTTTTACCATATTGCGTGTGTGAACCACCGTATTTTGGAGAAATTAATTTTTCTTTTGTGACATTCACCTTGGGTGACGGATGGAGGATGGCTCAGCTCAACAGTGAATTTATAAAAGTGTAACGTGTGCAAATACCGTGCCCATTGATTTGGTGGACTATAATATATATATATATTTTTTGTATTTAAATGCTATCTTTTTAAATGTACTTAATTATAAACTTTCATATATAAATTTCTTGGTTTAATTTTAATCACCTAACCATTTGAAGGTCTGTTTGCATCTATGTGGAGGCGCCCATATCATTAATCCTAAATATCTACATATATCACCAGGTCGGTTCGATTCCGATAAGGATGATACCCACACCCTGATCTTAGCTGGCAAATTTCTTTTTTCTTAAATATCATAAAATAAAACGCTACAATGTGACGTCACTCTTTCTTTTATTGTTTTAAAATTTTAATAGGCAGCAAGTAATTATGAGTAATTAAATCTCGCGATAAGCTTTTGTAACATATAAATTTTATCAAATATGTTAAATTTGAAATGATGTTAGTAAAAGTTTTAGTGTAAATGTTTATCTTTTTCTTTTTAGCGCATTTAAATAAAAGCTTGTTTTCAAAGATTTCTTTTACATTTCAAGCCTCATTCTTACCATATATCTGTGCTATAATCACCACTAAGTACTTAGAGTTGTAACGTCATAAATGCATTAGCTTAAGACGGATAAAATACAACTGCAAGGAAATTATTGGAAATCAAACAGCTGCAATGGATGAGGAGAAAATGGATAGAAAATATACACAGAAGGAAATCTTTTCACCTTTTCGTAATAATGCTAAAACTTCATTTATTATATTTATTGGTCTAATGCATATCATTTTCATTAAATTCGGTTACTTTCTCCAGAGTTTTATAATTATTTGAGTTGAATAACAATTCAAATCAAATCAAAATCAAAATAATATTTATTCAACATAGACCTTTACAGGCACTTATTGACGTCAACAAACAAAACAAAAAAAAGCTTAAATAATAAAAAAAAAAAAAACAAAAACCTTGTCCGTACGTACGAATAAGGAAAAAAAAAAGAAAAAATATATTGACTCGACACCTGTTCGGAAATTGGGAGAGCCTTCTCGAGAAGAACAGGCAAGAAACTCTGAAGGTCTATTTTTTATCTCCTCTTTTCAATAATAATTATAATAATATAATACAAAATACAACATAGTATAAGACACAATCATACCTAATACGATTACAGTCGTATGTATGTTTACATACACATATAAAATAATACAATATTATAAACAATGTTACCAAACATGGCTCTATGAATAGTGTCCCTATTCCCAAATACTGTGATCATTTAGATAGTCACTTACTTTATAATAACCTTTACTCATGAGTGTATTTTTGATATGGATTTTAAATTTATATAAAGGTAAATCAATGACACTTTGCGGAAGCTTGTTAAACATAGATATACATTTCCCCAAGAACGAACAGCTAGTTTTATGGAGTCTGAACATTGGAACGGCAAGTTTATTTTTGTTTCTAGTATTCAACATTCAATTACATTGTGCGCGTGCGATTAGGCGGTAATACATCATTTTAATTTGTGCACATAAGTGAATTTAAGAAGGTTAAATTAAACAATACCAAATAATTAATGTAGTCATATATCGGTGCGTGCAGCATTTAGGAGACTAATTGACAAATTAAATGACAGACATTTTAACATTTCTAAAAATAACTCCATCCTAGCTCATGGTAAGTGTAAATGGAATTAAAGAAGACAGCTATTGTAAGAGAGTCTGTATCAATTTGGCATTTCAAGGAAGTTTAGAACAATTCTGATATTGACAATTGAAGAAAAGCTCTCGGTACAGCTCCCTCATTTTCCGAACAGGTTCGGTACTTGTTTGACGATAATAAGTACCTGAAAAAGCCTATGTTCAATAACATTTTTTGATTCAGTTTCGTTTAATGTCCTTGGTCATTCGAGTCGACTTAATGTCAGGTAGGTATTTCATAGTAGTCGGTCGGCTAAATATGATAACCACAATAATATTTCTGCTAGGTGATGAAAAATATAATCCAATATGGTGAGCAGGTTGTCATAAACACTTACTTTCACACACTCCTATGATTTCCTCCTAAGAAAGAGAGATTTTCCCTCATCGTTGGTTCTATAACTAATCCCTATATGAAGTTTAATAAAAACAACTGGCAAGCTTTATCTCTTTATATAACACTATTTACACAAAATTATAACACCAATTTAAATTACAATGTTATAATACGTAAGTACGTAGTAACGTACCGTAAAGAATGTAACGGTATTCATACTGTACCAACCCCAACACACGAATACATAATGCAGCCGTATTACGTCACGTACGTAGTGCGTACGAGGATTCAAGTAACCCGTATATGTTTTTAACTCAGAGGCATTCAGTATGAAAATAATCACATAGTTACCGTACGTAGTCCAACACAGGAGCACATAACACAGCCACATACGTTTTGGATATATCAAGCTGACTACGTATGTCATGTTGTTACTCCATTGAGAATGATGCACGTTTTTTTATACGAATATTCCTGTAAGACCATGATGAAGCATGGTGTCTCGTATAACAGCATCAGTATGAAACTTCCTTATCAAGTAGGTGACAACTAGAGTACTAGTCCAACACTCGTAACCAGTATCCCGTTACAAGCTACGTGGTAGATAGCTTGCGACAGGCTACGTATACGGTAGCTTTTTTTGTCTCAGTGAAACATTGATATTATTGAACAAAACGGGGTGCTTATGTTATTATTGTATGTATGTTATGTTATTATACATATAAATATTCTTCTTAAATCACTATCTATGAAAGAAATCCAAAATCTAAATATAGGTACAGAGAAAGCGACTTTCTTTTATTCTATGTAGTGATTTTGATATTGGTTATAACTAGAGATCGTTAATATTACTAGAGATCGATAAAGTTAATTTCACAAATTATGGAAGCGGCTTTTTAAAATACATTTTGTTAAATAAAAATCCCGGGAAAATACGGGACTGCAAATTTAACGTAGTGATATTGTTTGAAAATTACTAAATTAGCACGTGGTATTTATTTTCAAAAGACCGAGACTCCGGGTTCATTTATACAACTATGCATACGTATTTACATGAAGTTTAGTTTCAGTTCCCCGTGCGATTTATGAATGTACGATTTATTACATGAAGAGTGTTATACGAAAGTAGTGAGCTACTTTGACTAAAACAATAATCAATTAAATAATTTAATAAAAAAACAGAAATGGTGAAAATTTTTATTTAACAAAACAATAAAAAGCCGTTTCCATACTTTGTCTTAACCTAACTTTAGGTAAATATGCTTCCGATTATCCGATCTCTAGTTATAACACTAATTTAGATGACGATATTATTTTAGATAATAATTCTAATTTAGATTATAATCTATACAAATAAATAAAATTGGAGTGTCTGTTTGTAACATTAAAGTAGCCGCTTTCTACTACATGCATATGAATGTATGTACGGTACACATACCAAAATACATATTTTTAAAATTTTTGTCTGTCTGTCTGTTTGTTCCGGCTAATCTCTGGAACGGCTGGACCGCTTTGGACGGGACTTTCACTGGCAGATAGCTTATGTAATAAGGAGTAACTTAGGCTACTTTTATTAAAATAAAAATGTCAAAAACAAAAAAAAAAACTTTTTTTTATTACATTCCATGCGGACGAAGTCGCGGTCACACCTAGTATTATATATTATTTATTAATAATACTAATTAATATTACGCCTATGTGACACAGGTACCTTACGTTGTTTTCTTAATATTTTGTATCGAAGTATCTACTGTATTGTTATATATTTGACGCTCAATGCAAGATCTTTACATACTGTATAAGATAGTTAATAATCAATGGGATGTCATGGAGTTGTTGAGTCTTCTGTCATTTCGAACAAACGGTAGTAGTCGAAGATTTAAGTTGTTTTTCGTCCCGTTCTGCGATAATAACGTAACATACAATAGTCCAATCTTTAGAATGTTTAGACTATTTAAAGATAATATCGGTGGTTTGGATTTATTTACTCAGAGTTCAAGTGCATTTTATAGAAAGGTAAAACAGTTATATACTACGCCTGTTGATTGATGTCTACTATCTATATTGAACTGTAAAAATTATAACTACACGTTATATTTAGTATCAGACCATTACTTGTTTTTTTTTATGTCAACGCTGTGTACATCATTTATCGGACTACAATTTTAATTTATATAACGTTAATTATTTGTCTTGTGAATGTATTGAATTGTATTCTGTAGTTGTGCCTTATTGTAAATAAATAAATAAAGTTCTATAATTCCTTTTGTATGTTTTGTGAGTAATATTAAATATTGTACAAATGAACTGTGTACTGATGTGGATTTACCTTAACAAGGCAAGCAATAATTAACAAACATAGTCACCCCACACTATAAAGTCTAACACAGTAAGTAAAATAAGTAGTTAACTTACAGATAATAACAAAATTCAAAAGTAACTATCACGTAGTCGTTTGTTTATCCAGTTTTCCCAAAAGATTATCTTGTATAATAAATCCTTATTAACTAACTTTGCAAGTATGGTTGGATCTGTGTTTTTCTTTCACGTAAAAACTACTGAAAGACGTAATCTCGTGAGTGTATGTATGTATGTATGTAAAAACTACTGAATCGATTTTAACAAAACTTTAGAATAATATATAGTTTATACATCAGAATAACACTTAAGTTACAAATGGGTAGACGACAATTTTTTTAATTTAATATATAATAAGAGTACTCTTTTAAGTGAGCAATATTGTAGAACCAACAGTACACCTGCACCTATTACTTTTGAAGATACGAGTACATCGACATGTTTGCGGCGCTGTCGCGAGTCGCTCAAAAACGCTCCATACTAAAATCACTGCAATCGTGACGTCATTAGTATGTAAACTCACCTAATTTGTATGAGCGTAAAAACAAATTTTAAAATAATTTTGTTATTTTTACGTTTATAGCTATACTTTCTATATAAAACAATGTTGCATTTAATGTGAGAATGCTAGAAATGTGTTCGTTTCATTAGAATTACGTAAATAATAGTTGCTCATTTTTTTAGAAATCGAAAAACAATATAAATTAATAATTAAACTGAAATTTCTATATTGACATACTTTCAATAGATATAAATTGCTCAAATCAGATAATCATCCTTTCCAAAGACATCTTGGACTATCAAATATCACAGCTGATAGCGTTAAATCTTGCTACAGGCTAGGTAAATACACGGAGGGTCGTTCGCGTCCTATAGTCGTCCGTTTCTCGAATCTCAGCTGTAGATCTTCAGTGTGGAAGGACAAAACTAAACTGAAGGGTTCGTCTCTTGTTTTACACGAGTTCCTGACTAAAAGTCGTCAGGCCACCTTTAGAGCTGCTCGTGAACATTTCGGAATGAAAAATGTTTGGACATCGAATGGGATTGTTTGCATCGTAACACCCGACAATAGCAGAGAGCGCATTGTGTCAATTGAGGAACTAGGCAAAATCGTATCCAAATTCCCGAAGGCGTCGTCAGTTTCATCTAGTGCTAATGTGGATCAGCTGCAGTCTCCCAAGCCGTTGCAATCAAGACCGAAACGTGGTAAAAAGAATGCCAAGTGAGATAGTGTTTCGTGCATTTCTTAACATCCTTTCTTGGCTTTTTATCTGTCGATAGTAATGCTACTGTATAAAATTTAAGGTCTTTGTACACTGTACATTGTTTCTAAAGACGGTCACTGATCATTTTAACGTAATTTTTCTTTACTTGTAATTTAACTATTTTTACTACATTCTCAGACGGTAATAGGATTCTAAATATGACATTTGACAGTGACGTAGGTATATTTTTTTTAAGCAAAGGTGTGTTACTCATAGAGCCAAATGTTTTCTTATTTTATTTTGTTCCGTTTCCGTGTACTATGTTTTCATATTTTCGCATACCTATTTTATGTAAACTTTTTGTTTTACTGTATATATTTTTTTTTTCTGTAATTTTCCTTATATATTGTTAACAGTTCACCGGTAGGATGTGTGGTTCAGTAAATTAGCATCTGTGAGTATTTTTGTACTCTCATATTCATAGTATTTTTGTGTTAGTGTAGGTATTTGCATTTTTTTTATATATTTTAGTATTTTTATTCGTTATTTATATATTTAATATGTCAGATTTAGAAGAATATATCTCAGCTAGTGATAACTCCTCATTCTTCTCTTGTGACGACTCTTCTGATGACGCCTCCGATCTTAACAACTGTCTCTCACGTGAATTCGGTAGCTGTTGCGACACATTCAACGTCTGTCATATAAACGCTCAGAGCATTCCACAGCATTATACGGATATTCTCGATTCCTTCTCATCGGATAATGTTCATGCCCTCTTGGTGTCAGAGAGCTGGCTGAAGCCGTGCCTTAGCTCTTCCTCCTATAATCTTCCAGGATTTAAACTTATCCGCAATGATCGTGTCGGCAAAGGTGGCGGTGGAGTGGCTATCTACCTATCTGACTGTGTTTCTTACAAGCCTTTAGCCTCCTCCAGTTCCCGTCATGCTGGCATAGAATACCTATTCATCAATATTGATATAAAAGGTGTACAGGTTGTCCTGGGAGTTGTCTATTGCCCTCCTTCAGTTGATTTCCAATCCGAATTGGACTCTGTGCTTAACTCAGTCGCAACTGATTTCTCGCATCATATTATAATGGGCGATTTTAACATTAACCTATCAAAAGTCAATGTCCAATCTCGTAAGTTTCGAGCCATAGTTGAATCGGCTAATTTACAAATACTACCGCTAGACCCAACTCACCACAATATATCTTCTCCTGACTCCTGGATTGACCACATTTTAATTTCCTCTTCTACTCATCTCGTTAAGCATGGCCAACTTTCTGCTCCTGGCTTCTCCAGGCACGACCTTATTTTCTTATCTTATAAAGCTAAGCCTCCCAAACCTAAATCCCGTGTTATTTATATGCGTAATTTTGCCAGACTAGATGTAAAGAGCCTTAATAGTGGCGCCTGTGATATTGACTGGTCCCCCATTAGAGAGACTAAGGATGTTGATGTGATGGTTGCATATTTTAATGATTCATTAATAAATTTTTATGACAAGCATGCGCCTAAAAGGCGGGTTAGGATGCGTCGGCCACCCGCGCCGTGGATCAGCTCAGGGGTTCGCATGGCCATGCGCAGACGTAATAAATGTTTTCGTGTTTACAAAAGATGCCGTACTGACTCTAATTGGGAAGCTTTCAAAACCGCTAGAAATCGATGCAATCAGATGGTAAGAGCCGCTAAACGACAATACTTTCATCAAAACATTCTTAACTCTAATCCTGCCAGTACTTGGAAGTTTCTTCGGTCTCTTGGTTTTGGTAAGAGAGACTCTCGTCTACATAGTTTTTCTCACTCACTCAATGATCTCAACAATCACTTTTCAACGGTTCCCTCTCTTTCTAACTCTGTAAGTCTCTCCACTATTTCATCTATTACTTCCCAGGCCTCCACTAACGAATCTTTCGATTTCCGTCCCTTAGTTGAAGAGGATGTTAAAAAAATTGTTCTCTCTATGAAGTCGACAGCAGTTGGCCACGATGAAATAGGTAGATCTATGATTATACCTATTATTGATTCCATACTTCCTATTCTTACATTTATCCTTAATCACTCTCTTTCCTCTGGTAAATTCCCTCTCGCTTGGCATAAAGCCATTGTTATTCCTCTTCCCAAAGTTTCTAACCCTTCTAGCCTTAACCACTTCCGACCTATTTCCATCTTACCATTTCTTTCCAAGATCCTTGAAGCTGCTGTCCACAAGCAACTTTCCTCTTTTATCTTCCGTCACAATCTCCTAAGTCCTTTTCAGTCTGGTTTTCGGCCTGGACATAGTACCACCACTGCTCTTGTCAAAGTCTTAGAGGACGTGCGTGACGGCATGGAGGATGCTCTGTTGACTGTTATGATTCTTGTCGATTTTTCTAACGCGTTTAACACAGTCAACCATGACATTCTCCTTGCTATACTCTCACATATTGGACTATCTACTTCAACTAGGTCGTGGTTTTCTTCGTATCTTAGTGGACGTCAGCAAGCTGTTCGGGTTGATCAGCAACTTTCCAGCTGGCGTGGTCTATCTGCTGGTGTTCCACAAGGCGCTATACTTTCTCCCCTTCTTTTCTCTCTTTTTATTAACTCTCTAACTACTCAACTTCAATCCTCTTACCATCTGTATGCGGACGATCTCCAATTATATGTTCAAACCCATAAAAGTAACATAAATCAGACCATTTTCAATTGCAATCAGGATCTTATCAGAATTGCCAAATGGTCAGAATGTTACGGCATATCCGTCAATACTGATAAGTGCCAAGCAATCATACTCGGCAGTTCTCGACAGTTGTCGTCTCTAGATATAAGCTCTATACCTTCTTTGGTATTTAACGGCAACTGCTTACCGTATCTACCTCGAGTCAAGAATTTAGGCCTTCTTATCGATTGCTCTCTCACCTGGGAGGACCAGGTCAATGAGATTTCTCGCAAGGTGGTCAACGCATTACGGTCTCTGTACAGGCTTAAATTCTTTCTCCCATTTAGCACAAAGATCGCGCTTGTACAAGCTCTTATTCACCCTATCATAGATTATGCTGACGTTTGCTTTTCTGATATTAATCAACATCTTTTGAACAAATTAGATCGTTTGCTTAACAGCTGTATTCGTTTTGTGTTTGGTTTACGTAAATTCGACCACATCTCGGATTATAGAAACCAACTCAAATGGCTGCCTATCCGTGAGCGTAGGAGTGTCAGAGTTGTCCGTCTGCTATTTAATATCCTTTATGATCCACATACTCCAGGATACTTAAAATCTAGGTTTCAGTTTCTGGGGAACTCTCACCAGCGTGACCTTCGCTCAAGTGATAACCTGACCCTTCAATTTCCCGTCCATCACTCCGGCTTCGTAACCAATTCCTTTACTGTATCCGCTATACGTCTGTGGAATAATCTTCCAATACATATCCGTCGCGCTGATAATAAAACCACGTTTAAGAGATTAGTGCGTGATCACTTTTCTGTCTCTGTCTAGCTGTAATAATATTAGTATATATTTTATTTATTTATTATATATTTTATGTATATATATATAAGATATATTATTGAGGATTTTTATAATAAACCATAAATTGTTTCTCTGAAAATACAAAGAGATTGTTTATTTAACACACTTTTACAATTTTGCAACTTAAATCTTAACCACACTTAAATCTTACCTGAAAATACAAAGAAACGACATTTAAAGTTTACTAATATCGTCTGCTTAATTATTAATTTTACGATTAATTTATATCTCTAAGTTTTCTTATTGTTTTTTATAACTTCCACAGATAACCTATGAATACGCGAACTAGCGCAAAGCGCGGCAAATTTAAATTAATGAAATGTCATTTCTTTACATCTCCCCCCCTAAGAGGCAAAATCCTAAATAATATATGCACTTTTACACTGTATCTATTAATTCTCTTCATATTCATTTTCTTCAGCTTCTGTTGGGGCAGGTTGTAATTTTGTTATGTGGAATAAAGTTGATTCTGTTTTTCTGTTGCCAGTGTCAATCTTATAAATGGAGTTCGATATTTTCTCTATAATCTTGAAAGGGCCTATTTTTAATTCGTCTAATTTCTTTCTATTTAGTTTATTTCCATTTTCTACATATACACTGTCTCCTATATTAAACTCTTGCATTTTTCTATTTCTATCAAATATTTTCTTATTGTACTTGTGGGATTTTATTGTATTTTCTAATGCCAATATTTTATCAGCCATCCACTTGTCTTCCCTTTCTATTACTTTTAATTCATTTGGTAGAGTACTAACATTCGTACCATCCAGTAAATATCTAGGTGCAAAGCCTGTAACAGAGTGTTCTGTGTCATTATATTTCTGTATACATTCTTTTGCCACTGTTGTCCAGGCCCTATTATTATTTTTCTCATTTATTTTACATCGAATTTTATTAACTATTGTTTGATTTAATCTTTCGTTCAAGCCATTTGAGAATGGTGTATTAATAGCTGTAAAAATTAATTTAATGTTGTTATCTTGCAAATGTTTCTTAAATTCTCTTGAATTGATACCAGGATATTGATCTGTCAGAATTATTCCAATCTCATCTGTCTCTAGTACATTATTTGTTAGTTTTATAAAGTCACTTGCATTCTGTGTTTTTGATGTCGCAATAAATGCATATCTTGTGAAATGGTCTACTAAAAGGTGTAGAAATTTTTTTGTTGATCTAGATCCTCCAAATCCACCGATAGTATCAATTGACATTATCTCGAATGGTTTTGTTGCTGGTCCCAGCTGCGACATTAATCCAAATTTTCTTTGGCATCTTGATTTATTTTTTATGCATATTTCACAAGTTTTACAAATAATTATGATGTTCTTTGTTAGGTTTTCAGCTGTATATATTGGACTTATTTTTTTCTGCAATTGTCTGATCCCAATATGGCATAAATCTTCATGAACCTTTTTTATAAGCTTTTTACTAAATTCTTCTGAGAGGATAATTTTTTCATGATTCTTCGTCTTTTTATAATAGATTCTATTCTTATGTATTAAATTTTGTTTTTTTTCTTTTATTGTTTCATTTTTCTCTTGATCTTCAACTATATCTTTTATTTGTATTAAATTAACTATTTTCAATAGTTCCTTTTTGTTATCTTCGGATTCCAATACAGGATTTCGGCTCAAACAGTCTGCTTCTACATTTTCTTTACCAGGTATATATTTTACTGTAAAGTCATATTGAGACAGGTAGTATGTGAGATCACCCAATTCTTCATCTGTTCTGCATTTGATGTTCATGTTCTCTAGAGGTTTGTGATCTGAGTAAATAGTGAATTGTTTTCCAATGAGCCAGTGTTGCCAGTATTTAACAGCTTCTTTCATAGCCAAACATTCCAAGTATATCGCCTTTTTCCGTCTTTGAGATTCATTTAGTTTTTTTGAGAAATATGCCACTGGTTTGTCTTTACCGTCTAATTGTGTTTGTTTTAATATTGCCCCAATACCCTCTAAGGACGCATCTGTAAAGATTTTTATTGGTAGGTCTTTGTCATATATTTCCAATATTGGTTGAGAACATAAATATCTTTTTATTTGATTAAATGATTCTTCACATTTTTCTGACCATACAAACTTTTCGTTTTTTCTTAATAAATTATGTAATGGATCTAAGATAATTGCGCTTCTTGGTATGTATTCATGGTAAAAGTTGATTTTTCCCAAAAATTGCCTGATATTCTTTTGCGTCTTTGGAGTTGGAAATTGTCTTATTGAAATCAAATTGTCTTTTAGTGGTCTTACCGAATTGTTCTGAATTACGTGGCCAAGATACTTTACTGAGTCTGAAGCAAAGGTACATTTCTTAAACTTCAATCTAAAACCTTCTTTTATTATAGCATCTAATACATTTTTTATGTGTTTTATATGTCCCTCAAACGTGGACGAATAAATCAAAATATCGTCGATGAAATTTACGGAGTATCCTGTGAGATTGTGCTTTCTTATAATATTACTTAAAATTCTTTGGAAAATTGCTGGTGATGTTTTCAAACCAAAAGGAAGGCAGGTCCACTGAAAGTGGCCATCTTGTGTGACAAATCCTGTTTTGCTTCTATCTTCCACTTTTAGTGGTATGGCCCAAAATGCTGAGTTTATATCCAGTGTAGTAAAATACCTACAGTTTCTAGTTTTAATAATCAGATCATCTATTAATGGAAAAGGTTGAGCTTGTGGTACAACAATTTTGTTTAGTTCTCTAAAATCTATACATAGACGGGATTTTCTATTTTCACCTTTTTTAAATGCCAATGTCACTGGCGCAGCAAAAGGACTGTAAGATTCTTCGATCAAATTATGCTTTAGTAACATGGATATTTGCTCTTCAATTTCTAATTTATCTTCTATTGTACATCTGTATGGTCTTCTACTACAGTACTTATTTACTAGTAAATCTATATGGGCTTCATAATCTTTAACTGATCCTATATCATACTTGTCCTTAGCAAAAATTGTTTTATATTCCTTTATAATTTCTTCTATCTGAGTTTTTCTTTTATTATCCAAATGGTCTGTCTTGCTTGTGAATTCCTCTGTTTCTATATGTTCATTGAAATTTATTGCATATGTTTTTATATTCTTATCTTCATTTCTGTTATCTTTAGACATATTGTCTATTTTATTTATTTTCTTCTTTTGTTCTATCTTTAAGTCCTCACTTTGGGCTAATCTGAATTTCTTTATCATATCTAATCCGATTATAAAATCATCAAAATTTTCGTTTTCTACTATGTATACATCCATCTCTTCTTCTAAATCAAATATTTTTATTTTTATTGTTATCAAGCCATCTGTCTTCTTTACACCATTAACCGTTTTCATATATGCTATATTAACATTGTTTTTTTTCTCTTTAACTTTAATCAGTCTTGAATTTATTAAAGAGATCTGTGAGCCTGAATCATAAATGCCGCTCACTTCTAGTTTATTTTCTAGTAAAAGTTTAACTTTGATTAATGGTGTACTTACTCGTTTTTTTTATCCGTGGTCATATCTACTTCAATAATGGAGTTATTATTAACATTTTTAGTATTAAAGACCTTTTCAGATTCATTTTTATTTTTTTTGAACCAACATGATTCTGCCGGATGATATCTAATTCCTTTATCCAAAGATTCACATGTCTTGCATGGCTTCTTCTCATAAGTTTTATTTTTATAAGGTAATGTACTATTCTTTATTATAGTTGAGTTTCTCTTGTACATCATACCTTCATATTTTCTTATCACATTGAACAAATCAGTTGTGCTGTTGAGTTCGTCTCTATTTAACTTATTCAAGATAAACCCAGGTAAACCTGTTGCAATAAGATATATCATTGTTTTGGGATCTATGGATTTGTTTATATCTAGTATAAGCCGTTCTTTTTTTGTAGCATAATCAATTAACAGTCCTTCTTTATACTTGAATGTGAAAGCAGTTGTTACTATGTCCCATCCTTGGTTTTGGAAAGTTTCTAAAAATTTGCTTTTCCACTCATTCCACTCAGAATTTACTGTTAGTTTTATGACCATTGAGCTATACCAGTCTAAACAAGATTTTTCTAAAAATAATCTCAAAATATCTATTCTTGTTTCATCTTTTGTAATATTAAAGCGTTTACACTCTTTTTCAAAATTCTCTATCCACTGCATAGCATTAGGGTTTTTGCTTGTGAATTTTTCAATAATAAATTTCTCTGAAATATGTTTTAGATTATGTTGATTTTCTTTCTTCGTTGTAGATTCAATTAATTTTTCCAAGATCTGATGCAAACTGTCGTCGTTGCCTATTGCTTGTTTTGTGCTCATCTCTTCTAGATATTGATCTAAAAATTGTATATTACCTTCCTCATCCATATATGTTTTCTTTAGATCTTCATCCAATTTTATCCATATTTTTCTACTTTGGTACCTTTTCTTTATACTATTTTTAATTTTTGAGAATGTATTCAATTTAGTAATGTAATTATGATGAGTCACCGGCTTCAGTTCATCAGGTAAAACATAACATTTTCCTTCTTCTGTAGATATTGAGGTTATGGCTAATATATTGGATTTGCCATCATTTGAGGCCATCATCGTAAACTCAAATTGCAACCGGTCCATCTTCTTTTAGTTAACGAAAATGTCGTTTTATAAGATATATTATTGAGGATTTTTATAATAAACCATAAATTGTTTCTCTGAAAATACAAAGAGATTGTTTATTTAACACACTTTTACAATTTTGCAACTTAAATCTTAACCACACTTAAATCTTACCTGAAAATACAAAGAAACGACATTTAAAGTTTACTAATATCGTCTGCTTAATTATTAATTTTACGATTAACTTATATCTCTAAGTTTTCTTATTGTTTTTTATAACTTCCACAGATAACCTATGAATACGCGAACTAGCGCAAAGCGCGGCAAATTTAAATTAATGAAATGTCATTTCTTTACATATATTTATATGTATTTATTCATTAATATTTATTCTATATCTTTAGTATAATTAACATATATCTATTTTATAGGAATACTACATAATTATTTATGTCTTAATCTTTCTTCCATCGCCTCACTTTAGTCTACAACATTTGTTCCGGTTGACTGGTTGAGAATGCCTTGTTGCGTTAAGTCCGCCGATTGTGTTATTGTTATGCAATGAAGATTAAATAAATAAATAAATAAATCATAGTATGAAAACGGCCACAATCAATTGTAGTCGTCTACCCTATTTATTAAGTTATTTAATGACATAATGTTAGTTCTTTTCTACGCCACGCTAATATAAGCTTCCCGAAATACTAATCCTGCACATATATAATCAATTTTCACAGGAATTGAAATAAACTACATATTAAGTTAATCGGTCCACTTTGCCATATATTAAGTTAATCGCTCCACTTTGGCAACAAAATCATTTTACAGCGTATGAGTACTTTCCTGAGGCTGCGCTATGAACCGCCCACCGCTCTTAACGGCGCTTTAGTTCAAAGCCGATATGGTCCCAGGCCCTCTATACCTGACCAAAGGCTGTAGGTAGTGTTTAGTTGGTAGGCTAGCCTTCTGCTAGAGTCCAACATAACCAACCGTCGTCGACTGGGCGCAGGTGGTATCCGCTGTAAGGTGGTCCGAGCACCAAGGGGATAATAAGATGACTTTGCAGTCGTTTTAATAACGAACAAAGAATTACGTTAATTTCAATACTTATTTTTTCCCACGGGGGATGGTAGTGAGTCCTCATATTGGGTACTAACAATATTAATTGTCGTATATAATAAAATTATATTTTACTACCTTTCTGCCCGCGGCTTCGCCCGCGTGGTTTCGGGATTGGGTCTATAGAGCGTTAAGGGTCATAGCTTTTGCCCACGACTACATATGCGCGGAAGTCGGTTTATGGCGCGAAGGTTTTATCGCGCTTCCAGTGGGACTATCCGTTTTTCCGAGATAAAAAATACCGCAAAACCTTGTTCAAGAATCACTCTATCTATTGATGAAAACCGCATGAAAATCTGTGCAGTAGTTTTTGAGCGAAGCGTTTATTGCGCATCCCGTAGGATCTGTCAATTTTTCTGGGATAAAAAGTAGCCTATTATTTAATTCGGACCTTTGTCTTTACGTCTGAAAAATTTAAATGCAATCGATTCAGTAGTTACGGCGTAAAAGCGGAACAAACAAACAAACTCACTTTCCGATTTATAACATACTAGCGACCCGCCCCGGCTTCGCACGGGTGCAGTGAAAAAATGGTTATGGTGGGTTATCCCTAAGAGATAGACATATACCATCGCGGACTTTTTTGTGGATTTTTGTAAGTTGTACAATACTGTAGTACATTATTTTGTTCTATCTCGTAGGGTTCAGCCAGCGTTTGCAATATAAGCGCAAAAAAACGTGCTTATTTACGACATCACATTAGAAACCTTTAAATTTATCAGTGTTTCTCTACTATATTATGCATTTATTATACATACAAACCTTCCTTAAGAATCACTCTATCTATTAAAAAAAACCGCGTCAAAATCCGTTGCGTAGTTTTAAAGATCTAAGCATACATACGGACATACAGCGAAAGCGACTTTGTTTTATACAATGTATGTATTGATTTAAGTATATAATATATTGTTATATAATATGTAGTTTATAATATATTTGTAAGGATAATATACTCGTACGTATCTAAAAATAATATAACACTTCGATACAACATTCACGTGGTGCGGAATTGAAAAATGATTGATTTCCGCAACAGAATCAGTGACGCTTTTTTTATCAACATTGATTAGGAAGACGAAATTGCGAAGGCCACAGGTGGTCTTATTCTCTATCGTATCGACATTGTTTGCTTATTGCCAGCCATTGTTCGAAATATAAATGAAAGGGACAATTTTCGTCGAAACGATTTTCGCAGAGATAACCTTAAAATGGAAACGTTGAAATGTTTTGTCTTTATTGTGTGGCAAGAAAGTCGTGCAGATTTAGGTAAAAATGGTACGTACAAAAGAGATTTTTTTTGTCTTTGAAAAGGGTACATAGTGGTTGTTGTTAATGTTTGACCGCCTATTCAGCCATAAATGATAGCATGCAAATCCCAACTAATATTATAAATGCGAAAGTGTGTTTGTTTGTTTGTTTGTTTATTTGTTTGTTTATTTGTTTGTTTGTTTGTTTGTTTGTTACCTCTTCACGCTTAAACTACTGCACCGATCATCACGAAAATTTGCATACACATAGTCTGTGGTACGGGGAAGGATATCACATTTTATCCCGGAAGAAAGTAGCTACTGTTCCCGTGGGATCGAAATTAACGCGGACGGAGCAACGACGGGCGGAGCCACGGGCAAGAATAACAATATAATTATTTAATAATATTTAATATTTGCATACACATAGTCTGCGGAACGAGAAAGGACATAGGACACCTTTTATCTGTTCCCGTGGGATCTAAATTAACACGGGCGGGCTACTAACAGTGTAATCCTTACTAATATTATAAATCGGAAAGTGAGTTAGTTTGTTTGTTTGTTTGTTCCGCTTTCACGCCGTAACTCCTGAACCGATTGCTTTGAAATTTAGCAGACGTAAAGATAAAAGTCCGGATTAAATAATAGGCTACTTTTTATCCCGGAAAAATCGTCAGATCCCACGGGATGCACAATAAAGGCTTCGCACGAAAACTACTGCACAGATTTTCATGCGGATTTCATTCATCAATAGATAGACTGATTCTTGAGCAAGGTTTTCGGTATTTTTTATCTGTTTAGTCCCACGGGAAGCGCGATAAAACCTTCGCGCCATAAACCGACTTCCGCGCATATGCAGCCGTGGGCAAAAGCTATGACCCTTAACCCTCTATAGACCCAATCCCGAAATCCACGCGGGCGAAGCCGCGGGCAGAAAGCTAGTACATAATAATATAAATTTCTAAATGATCTTCAAATAATTAATATAAAATTCTTTAACAATATTGGTAGCATTAATCAACTCTTTACAGTGTGTTTGTGCATTTATGACATAAAGTATTACTTTTCCCTATAATTAACAAAATCTTGCACAGTGTAAAATGTGTGATCCACCAACCATCTGTGCAATGCCTTTTTAAATTGATTGAAAGGCATATCTTTTATGCGTCGTGGAATTTTATTATATATATTCATGCACATATAATAGCAATTTTTCTTAAATCGAGCACTGTTTATGACGGAGTCTACAATTAATTTATCACCATTCCTCGTATTAGTGGGATATATATCTTTTGCACATTTAAAATAGGTGGGATTTTGCTTCACGAATTTTCCTACTTCTAATATGTATAAGCACGGTAGAGGCAAAATGTTTATTGATTTAAATACCAACCTACAAGACTGATAGGGTGCCAAACCACAAATTGCTCTAATACATTTTTTCTGTGCAATAAATACTTTGCTTGCATCAGTACTATTCCCCCATATTATAAGTCCATAACGCATTATTGATTCTACATATGCGAAGTACGCCGTAAGGGCTGTACCCCTTGTCGCTATTTTTGTCAATTTATAGAGTGCAAATGAAAATCTATTAATTCTATTACATGCATTGTCAACATGTTGTTTCCAGTCTAATCTTTTTTTTTTTTTATTGCTAAAGTTGACAAACAAGCAGGCTGCCCACCTGATGGTAAGTGGTAACAGTCGCCTATAGTACATGTGGTTCCCACGAGATTCGCAGCAAATCTGCAAACCTATGGTCAGTGCTGAGAATGCATGGATGATGTTACTCTTTCACGTCAAAACCCACTGAATGGATTTAAATAAAACTTTCGAATAATATAGCTCATACATCAAAATAACATATAGGCTACAATTTATAAAGACACTAGCTAGAGCCTGCGACGTCGTCTGCATAGATCATATCCTACTTAGTTGACATTTATCATATTTTCGACATCACACAATATCTTGTAACATAAAAATAATAATATAAGATATACGCCATGATAATATAATATTTACCATCTTATATGTATATGTGGGGCTCTCCAGTAGGGGTAGGCCTACCCACTAAAAACCTCAGGGATGGCCTTCCTAAGGCATGTAGCTCACATGTACAATGGTTTACATTAAACAATCTTTCATTAAATTCGAGAAAAACCAAATTTGTTAGGTTTTCTATACCAAATGTAAGGCAGGTTAATACACCCTTAAATATTAATGGTGAAGTGGTATCTCTTGTTGAGAGTACTAAGTTTTTAGGCATACACTTAGATTCCAGATTACAATGGTATACCCATACTGATGCTTTGTCAAGCAGACTTAATTAGCTCAGATGCGTATGCTGTTAAAAAATAAGGCTTTTAGCTGATGTTGAAATAGCAAGATTAGTTTACTTTAGTTATTTTCATAGTGTAATGTCTTATGGCATTTTGTTATGGAGATCAGCTACCACCATTGAAAGTATTTTTATACTACAGAAAAGAGCAATTACAGCTATATATAATTTAAGACCAAGGGATTCCCTTAGGGATAAGTTTAAAGAAATTAACATTTTAACATTGGCGGGGCAGTACATCTATGAAAATATAATTAAAGTACACAAATATTACAAAAAAATCATTAAGAATAGCGATATTCATAAATTAAATACAAGGAATAAAAATAAGCTTGCTGTTCCAAATTTTAGATTACATAAAACACAAAACTCATTCTTGGGGAAATGTATAACTTTTTATAACAAGTTACCACACAATATTGTTAATCTACCTTTTAATAAACTAAAAACTCGAGAAAAAAAACTTTAATGAGCAAAGGATATTATCGAGTCCAGGATTACTTGGATGATCGAAGTGTCTGGGACTAAAAAACCCTCGCTCGTTGAAATAAACAAATTGTTAATAAATTCTTAGGTAACTGTGTAACATAATAATATGTATATTTAACTGTACCTATTATAATAACACTTTTGTTACTTGTATCATAATAAATGATTTCTAGTTCTTAAATGATTGTATGCGCGTGTCCTGCGGTTGTTTTTTTTTTTTTTAGTTGTGATAATTTACACGGGTAATTTGTATCCTTGTGTGGCTTAGGGGTTGTCATACTCTCATTAAAGTTTTTTCGGCAGTGTCGTGTGAGGCGGGTCGTTACGTTCCCTAAAACATGGTTGAACGAAGCGATGGCTGGTTCATGCGTCATGCTCGTGAACGGGTGCTGCCAGCGGAGATGAGTCTGCTCTTTGCTATACTGGGTACTACTCGTATTTATTATAATTTTAACTTAACTTTAATATATTCTTTTAAAACTGTATGACACGGCATTCCTAATATAGGCATGTTTTCAAATTATATTTTTACTATTACCACGCCGCCCGCAGGCAAACCGGTTTATATACAACTAGCTTTCTGCCCGCGGCTTCGCCCGCGTGGATTTCGGGATTGGGTCTATAGAGGGTTAAGGGTCATAGCTTTTGCCCACGGCTACATATGCGCGGAAGTCGGTTTATGGCGCGAAGGTTTTATCGCGCTTCCCGTGGGACTATTCGTTTTTCCAAAATAAAAAATACGGCAAAACCTTGCTCAAGAATCACTCTATCTATTAATGAAAACCGCATGAAAATCTGTGCAGTAGTTTTTGAGTGAAGCCTTTATTGCGCATCCCGTGGGATCTGTCGATTTTCAGGGATAAAAAGTAGCCTATGTTACTTGGGGATAATGTAGCTTTCCAAAGGTGAAAGAATTTTTGAAATCGGTCCAGTAGTTTAAGCGTGAAGAGGTAACAAACAAACAAACAAACAAACAAATAAACAAACAAACAAACAAACACACTTTCGCATTTATAATATTAGTTGGGATAGATGCGCCCGCGCAATGACTAGGCAAGAAACGGCCGCGCGCATTCGCGATTAAATATAGAATATGTATATAAAACAAATTAATATTCTAATTTTATTATTATACATAGGTAAGACTTATGTAAAAAAATGTTTTTGATTATTAAATTTCATAAACTTTAGTATTATATAAATATTATTATTACGTGAGTTACCTACAGGTATGAAACTTAGGTACCTCTAATAAAAAAGGTAATGTTAAGCGTATCGTTCGCAGGGCGTCATTTAGAGATAACGCACGGGTAGCAGTAGTAAGTATAATATAAGTAGTAAGTGTAATCAGGGCGTTTTGAAGTACAAGCGCTCCAAATTCTTCTGTCGTCAACGCAATTTGGTGCGGACTCGACCACTTTCATACCGAATTCACCTTTCCGAGTCCTCGCGCGTGACGTGAATAAGCTTATGGAAATGAGATACTACGTCATAACGCCAGTTCGTTATCCAGAAAAAATTATCCACTCGATAAACCTAAGTATCCCTTATCAGGTAATGGGATGGATAGAATTATATGAGAGGATTGTTTTGCAAAACGCTTGCATTGCATCGGGGTGTTTCGATTCGCTGATATCAAATTTAGGACTTTATAAGGTCAAAATACCTTGATTGTTCGGTCAATGAAAACGAAATATCAAAATTCCAGTGGGATAGATACTGGACGGAGACTGACAACTCAGGAAGATGTTACACCTGGGGCACGATGTCAGATAATCTACTCGTGGTGTTAGGTACTTACATCCAGGGGTGCAAAGGCCGGAGGTCCTCAGATGCGACACTCGATCCTGAGGGCCCCCTACAACGCCAGAGGATGGCCATCGCTGAGGTTTTTAGTGGGTAGGCCTCCCCCTTCTGGGGAGGAGAGCCCCACATAACCACCGGCTCTCCGCAGCCGGGGTATGCAATTCAATGCATTTTCCTCAGCGGAACAAAAAAAAAAAGGTACCGTGGGCAACGCCTTTTGATAGCTAATAGTCTGACAGAGGGCCCCAGCGTGGGACGGCCGGGTCCAACCTGGCGCGCCGCTTGTAGTGGCCAATGATGGACGGCCCCCCTTCTTAAAATGAGGTGGTTGTCGTCCACGGGATACATTATTGGGTCGGTGGATGGCCGGAAGTATCCGCCAACCACCCTCGTGGTGGCGTAGAATGGGCGCTTGTCGCCATACGCTGACGGGGTCTTGGTAGTGCCCGCAAGGGTTCCCAAGGCCTCGTCAAGGCGCGATGCAGCTCTCCTTCGGGATGACGCGCTCACGCCCGTAGTTAGAGAGATCGATGAGGTTTTTAGTGGGTAGACCTTGGGTATGCAACTCAATGCATTATCCTCAGCGGAACAAGAAAAAAAGGAAGAAGTTACACCTACTAACTAAGCTCTGCCTATACGCTGTTACCTGATATAGATATGATATAATAAGATAAAAGAAACGATGTGGCGTATCCCCTTGGGCTGCACTGATGACACTGAAGCGATTGGGTTCCCAGAGTGGGATCGTATTTCATATCAAAAATAACATAAACGAAATAGTAATATTTATTCAATATAGTTCTTTACAAGCAATTATTGATGTCAAATAAATATAAAATGTAACGACAGAAAGAGCTTAATAACTGTATATCCTTTTACGCGTATACGTACAAAATAAAGGTATCTATTACCTGTTAGAAAATTGGGACAGCCTACTTTTTTTTTTTTTTTTGTTCCCCTGAGGAAAATGCATTAAATTGCATACCCCGGCTGTGGCGAGCCGGGGTTATGTGCGGCTCTCCTCCCCAGAAGGGGGAGGCCTACCCACTAAAAACCTCAGGGATGGCCTTTCTCAGGCATGTAGGGAGCCCCCGGGAACACAAAGGCCACTTCCGGGAACCCCCAGCCTCCGCTCCCCTCTCTAGAGGGGAGCCCTCCTCGGGGGAAGCTACCACCTCCCCCGGTCCCCTCCACCGACGACGCCCCCCGGCCACGGAAGGGGCGTGGTCCATCCCGGGTCGCCGTAGCGGTCGCGACTTCCTCGCGCCCGCCGGCGACCCGCGGCGGCGCCGCAGCTGTGCTACCGAGCCCGGCGCCGCCTCCTTCGAGCGGGATCGGCCATCTCCCGACCCCGCTCGGCGGCCTCCTTCTGGAGCATTACTGCTTCACAGAAGGAGGCCACAGCCCTCCAACCTCCCTCGTCCGCCAGCATTGCCGCAATCAATGCCGGCGGAGACAGATCTCGCCCGATCTCTGCGACCAAGACTCGGCGCTCGGAGGCCCACGCGGGGCACTCCGCCAGCGTGTGCTGGGCCGAGTCGAGGTCGGATGCGCAGTGGTGACAATGTGTCGATCCCTCCCGTCCTATTCGACACAGATACTCACCGAAGCAGCCGTGCCCGGTGAGTATCTGAGTCAATCGGTAGGTGACCTCCTCCTTCCCGTTGAGCCAAGCCTCGAGGTGCGGGAGTACGGCACCGACGGCCCGCTGGCGCGCGCAGATCCGTAATTCGAGCTGCGCACGCCAGGCCGCTACAATCCGTCGGTGCCACTCCCGCTTAGGCACTTCGTGCGCGGGTTCCAGGGCGCTCCCCCCATCGCCCCCCCGGTCGACACGCCGCGACGCATACGTCGCCGCGTACATGTCGGCCAGGATGTCGAATGGGGGGGAGAGTCCCAGAACTGTCGCCGCCTCGTACGAGATTGTACGGTAGCCTCGTACGATCCGTATGGCCATTATCCGCTGCAGGCTCCGTAGCAGAGCTCTGCAGCGGGGGGACCTCGCGCAGTCTTGCGACCACACGGGAGCCCCATACGTGGCCACGGATCGCACGACGCCCTCGTACAGGCGGCGGACTCCATCCCTCGGTCCCCCGAGATTGGGCAGCAGGCGATGCAATGCGCCCGCCACCCTTTTGGCTCGGGGGACCAACCGCACGAAATGCTCCTCGAAGCTCCAGCGTCGGTCCAGGGTGAGGCCCAGGTACTTTATGTACGGCCCCACCGGGACCACCGCGTCAGCCACCCGGATCCGGCAACTGGGTGGTTCCCGGCGCCTCGGAAGGCCGTGGAACCATAGCGCCTCGGTTTTGTGAGGCGCTATTTGTAAACCCAGCTGGCGGATCGCCCGCACGACACATGCCACCCCAAGCTCGGCAAGCCTGGGCACCGGCTCGAAGTCGGCCCCAGTCGTCACGACGAGAGTGTCGTCAGCGTAGCAGACGACACTCACGCCGCGAGGAAGGCTGGTGCGAAGGACCGCGTCGTATGCGAGGTTCCATAGCAGGGGTCCCAACACCGACCCCTGCGGAACGCCGCATTCGACCCTCCTCGACGTTTCCATCCCGTCCCGTCCCATCACGCCGATCGTCCTGTCGCGCAGATAGTCCCCGACCACGGCCCGCAGGTAGGGAGGCAGCTCGTGGTATACGAGCGCCTCCCTAATGGCCCGCCAGGGGAGGGTACCGAAGGCGTTGACGATGTCTAACGACACCGCCATGCCACCCCCCCCGATCGGACTGCGGACTCCGACAGGGAACGAACACGCCGGACAGCGTCCAGCGTTGATCGTCCCCGCCGGAATCCAAATTGGCAGTCCGATAGGTCGGGAGGGACAGCCTTCTAGAGAAGAACAGGTAAGAAACTTAAGGTCAGATTTTTTATATGTAATATATGTAAGGTAAAAACAATAATTTTATAATAAAGAACTATTAAATTATCCCTACTAATATTATAAACGTGAATTAAAATTACGTTTACGTTTGTTTGTTACAAACGTAAACGTAATTTAAACGATTATAATATACGCATTCACTGGAGAAAAAACCTGGGAAACCCTAGCCTGCGCTCCCCCGCCGATACAGGGGAGCCCTCCTCGGGGGAGGTTACAATGCCTCCCCCTATCTCCACCACCGATGACGCCCCCGGCCACGGAAGCGGCGTGGTCCCTCCCGGGTCGTCGTATCCGTTACCGCAATCAATGCCGGCGGAGACAGATCTCGCCCGATCTCTGCGACCAAGACTCGGCGCTCGGAGGCCCATGCGGGGCACACAGGATTGAAATACTAGTCCTGCGCAGCAAAAGTCGCTGGCACTAGCTTGTATATAATGAAAAAGTAATTCAAGTATTTTCATCAATTAAGAAATCATTGTCATATAACAGATACTTGAGCAAGTTAAATTTATTATGTACCTGTACTATTAACATCTAAGAAAACTTTAAAATTAAAAAAGAGGGGATATGTTGCGACATCTGAATGTAAAGGAATGTATCTAATTTCCGAACAGGTGTCGAGTCAATTATTTTTTTCTTTTTTTTCCTTATTCGTACGTACGGACAAGGTTTTTGTTTTTTTTAAGCTTTGTTTTTTTGTTTTGTCTGTTGACGTCAATAAGTGCCTGTAAAGGTCTATGTTGAATAAAGATTATTTTGATTTTGATTTTGATTTTGATTTTATCAGGATTGGATAGGAAGAATATGTCAATGTCAACGGACTTCGAGATTCAAATTTTTCGAAATTAAAATTTTCTTCACTTACTCACTTGTAACTTTGTATACTGGTCTCTGAATAAACGCACTTTGTACTGCAGCATAAAATATCACAAAATATTTGAAAAACAATTTTAACATCATTCGTAACACAGCCAATATTCCATGTGACTTTAGCAGGTCGAAAAAAACAGAAGCCGCTACACCGGATCCAAGACATTATCATTAGCAGATCCTATAGCGCTACAGAGTAAATTTCCAAAGTTCCTTACCTCCTGGTTTCAGCGGAGCAAAAAACCTTGCCTATTTAAAGTTTGCATTGTATCTGAATTGTAAATCGGAGAAGTTGAGCGGGGAAAACCCGTTGTACTTTCCCAGGGCCTCTGATTCGACGAGCCGGCATTGTTAAGAATGCATTAATGATCGTGCCTTTTTTAATTTTAAATCTCTGCGATTACATTGTATTCTTTCTGACTGAATCTTTTAAAAAAGGAATGTAGTATTTTAAAAGTATAATGTAGAAGTTATCATTTGCGATGAGTGGATACGACTTATAATATCTAAGCAGAGTTTATTAAAATATACGTGTACGTACACCTTTCTTTCTTTCTTGTGTGATTGTTTGTTATAATAACTGATAGCTTAGATATTTAGTATTGAAAAATGACATTATTTCTTGTATATTTCTTAACGCACTGTATAAAGAAAATCCTCATGAACGTATCTCAAAAAAAAAAGATGTGACGTATAAAAAAAACAAAACATATAGATAGACTGTGGTTTTTCTTTGGATTTATTGTAAAGATTGAAAACGAAAATAAATTAATAAATGTAAAGTTACAATTTCAACATGTTTGTTTGTTGATATAATAAGTGTCACCTGTTCATCGATTAAATCTCATCGATTAAATCTGAGGCGTAAAATAAAATCTCAAACCCAAGGCCTGGGGCTGGGAAATTACTTTTAAAGTTGAGCAACGGTGAGTTAAGCTGTGAAGGTGCAGCAAGGTGCAGTTTGGAGAAGTGAGGGAGATTGAGTAGGGAGGCTCTTTATCTTTCAATATGTACAGAGGGGCGATCGCACTGATGGGTCGCGGGCGGGGCGCAACCAAACCGTTCGAAACCGAAAGAAATAATGTCATTTTACAATACTAAATATCTAAGCTATCATAACAAACAAGTAAACTGGCTAATTGATATATATAGTAAATGTGTGCTAATTTGTAACATTTGATGTAAGTTTGTGTTTCTAACGTTGCATTTTACTCAAAAACTAGCCTCCGTAATGCCAGCGGCTTCGTCTCCGCAAGATCATGATATACATAGTTTTACTAAAATAAAAAATAGCAATATCCTAATCAAGAATTCAAGAATTTTTATTAAAAGAACTACTTATTTATCGAGGGCGTCACACAACCTACTTATTAACAGCAATGGCCTCCCGATAATTAACGCCTGATATAGCAATTCTAATTATAATAGAAATTACGAGAATTATTTCAAGAGCTCTTCTCGGATTAAGAATAAATAATACTTTAGGAGTATGTATTAGAAGGATGATTTCAGATTAATTTGGCTAAGGTAACGCAAAAATTCATTATCACTTATAGCCGGGTGAGTCAGTAAACTTTAAGACTAATGAAATTTAAGGGACTTTTTCTATCATAAATGTTTCAATTTAGATCTACAAATAATTTTATTACTTTTGTTTAAATCACAGAACACAGAAAGAGATTAGAACGGCTATGTAGGCGTGGCACGCGAGCCACAGTTATGATCAAATGATCATGACTGTGGCCAATAATGCGAACGCGTTGCTTAGTCAGTCACGAGTGATCACGGAGAGTGTTTTACGAAGTGCTGCGCGTTTATTAATGAAAATGCCTACTTGTGCTGTAATTACCTGCAAAGCAAGAAGTCAGGTCTCAAGTGTAGCTATAGATGGAATATCTTTTCATCGGTAAATAGCAAATTTGATCGTAATAACTAACGTTTTACAAAAAAATTATCAAAGCTTAATCGTAACGATAAGACACATAATATTTTTCTAAAAAATATTACATTGCCGGCTATGTACGCGCATGCGTCTAATTACATTACTCAGAGCGCGTAATGTAGTACACTGAATTCGGTAGCGATGCATTTGAATAACAGCAATAAACGTAGTAAAAGGCCATAGTGCTGTGCTTACCAAAAAACGTACGCATTATGTTTTATCGATAAATATATTTTTTTAATATTCTGGTAGGAATAAATGATTGTGTGATAAACTCGAACATTTGTTGGAAGATTGTTCAAGTATTTATTTAAGTTTTAATTAAATTTAAATTATAATTTTATTAAACGAATTAATCGGTGTGTGCGACCCGTGGAAATATTATTAATATGTCCAAATACATGTATAATTAATATCATCATCACAGCTCACATACGTCCCCACCGAGGGAGATAGCCACTGCAAAATCGCAAAATGTTATGAACATGTCGGAAAAATGTCCTATCGACACACATATAAAAGTGCCTGTATATGTTTGTTATGGAAACAAGATTTACAGAAAATAGTTTAATTTGCTTCCAACCTACATCTATTTCACTTAATAAGTTTGTTTCATCATTATAGTATAGGTATATACAATTAAATTAATTATTAAATTTTAAATACCTACATGAATGTAATATTTCGTTTTCAGTATTGAAAATATTTGTAATATTAAATTTGCTATCGACATTTTATATCGATAATTTTTCATTTTTGTCAATCACTAAGGTAATAATATCGTTTTTAGACGGAATTATTTGAATCTGGTGAGTGCAGTGCTGTGATTGGTTCAGTTCGTTATCGTGCGATGCGTACTTCTCCTGATTGGTTATGCGTGACTTTACAGACGCAGCGCTGGCTTCTTAAACTGGCGACAGCGCTCCCGTACAAACGATGCATGTTCGCCATTCTAACCTCTTTCTGTGTTTCTGTGTTTTAAATGAACTGTTTCTTGACAGTAAAGTCTTTGGCAGGGACAAAAATGTGATCTACGTTTGAACGTCGTAGTATCCTCGTAGCGTTACCGTAGCGTCTACAGCTCTGTTGTGTCGGCACGTAGTCTTTTAATCGGGTGGTTTGGGGTGATTCTTCAAATGAATCAAAGTGTTCATTTTTCAATTTTAATAAGGACATAGATTTGCGAAAGAAGCTTGAAATAGGGGATGAAATTTTATATGGATATCAAGTCATTCTTAAAGTTTACAGAGTTTTTATATTAGGTTTTATCAAAGAATTTACTCCGGATTCGATCCGACAATTGACTTCTTTCTGGAAGTTGGACTATTGGAATATACAGTGTCGTTATCCAATAAAAAAAAAACATGGTGCGCACCACGACCGCTTCGATTAAGGTTAAAACAATATTGAAACAGACATACCGCTCTTGGAGCCTATAGCGTGATCTCCCTTACATTGCGGTTTTACTCATCTTATCAACAATCATAATAGGCCTACAGGTCTGTATAATTGTAACTGTTTATCATATCCAGCTCTTGACAACCCAACTGTGAATACAAGAGAGGAGAAATAACGCAATCCACAAAATCAACTCGGAACTGCCGTCTTATGAGCTGTAACCAAAATGGCCCTGCAATAAATGTGCCCCATTCCCCTTTCACTCCAGCTTATGAGGAAAAAGTGACGCGCACAATCGTCTTACGGGTACCTCGTTTATCAATGTTGTCCTGCAATATATCACCGGAGGTAAGCCGAAATAATAGCACAGATCTGGTCCGGCGTTTATTTCCTCCTTAATATGGAAACAAAGAGAATTATGACTGGGCGTAATGCGCCGTGATATTTAGGTTTGCTAAAGAACTGTCGTCAAACGTCACGCTTGGAAGACACTGAGATAAATTGTTAATTTACACCAAATCACATGTGTTGTTCGAAATGTGGAATGTACTCCTCCTACACTGAGAAAAAAATCCTGCTAAATTAACAACAAAAAGTTAATCCGGGAGAGCCGTTCATAGTGAATTGCTACCATAACAAATTTTTTATGTTGTTAAAAAAAACAATTGTGATCTTGTGCCATATCACAACCCATATTAGTTACTCCAACAAATTAGCTTTGTCACCATAAATATTCCCGTTTTTGCCATGATTAAGAACGGACATGAAGCAGGTTTGGTGAATCGTTGGGTTACCTACGAAATATCGTATTCCAAATGATCGACTATCAAAATATTATCAGTGTATTTCGATATTCGATCATTTGGAATTCGATATTTCGTAGGTAACCTCAACGATTCACCCAACCTGCTTCATGTCCGTTCTTAAATCTAAGCATTAGTTGCAAATTGTCTTGCTTTTAAATTCACATTAAATAGTAGAGCAGAAGTATTTAGTGTTCACAACCGTGATTTAAAGTATATTCCGCCATTGTGCTACACCGACACAATACCCGCCCGCTCGCGTCGAACATTCGCGAAGGAAATGGACGAGCCGAGCCGAGTCCTGAGTATATAAAAACGAAACAACTACCCGAAAGTTGTCACATAACACTAATTTATTTGCTAACCGAACAATCTTAAATTTTGTTAGTTTTGAATATTGTTCATCCAGCATCGTAATAAATAAACATGACAACAACTTTAGCTTTGTTACAGATTATTTTGTCATACCCTAAACACTAAAGTTAATATTCGAACAACAGTTGCGGTTTAATAAACATTGTTACTTTGATTCAGATTTCCGAAGCCGCAGGAACAATAATTCTCTAACAATAAAAAAAATGCAGAGGGCACTATGAGTTACTGTAATTATTTAACAAAGCTTTTATGGACACTTTGTTAGCCATTTTTTTTCTCAGTGTATGTACTTGTACACTATGTAGGTACTATGACGACCTTTGTAGTAGAGTAGTTGTTATACCAGTTTCAAGGTGTTGCCATCTCTGAAGTCCCGGTGGTGAAGCACATGTTTGCTTTGTGAATGCGAGCATTTGTAACTTAGTCATGGTTGTAACAATATATTTATATCAAATTTAATTATATATGTATAATATACGTATGTTTATCCGTTACCCTAGATCCTTACACAAGCCTTACAGAGCTTAGTTTGGGCTAGGCTAATAGGTGTAAGAGTAAGATATATTTATGTTTATTTATAAAATTTACAAAAGCCGTGATATAATGAAATTGCCCTATTCAACAGTATTTGCAATCGATTCTCTACTACGGCTGAAGTAAATCTTGGTAGACTATAGGCTTACCATGATCTCTTAAAATAAGAATAAAACAACAGTATAAGTGAGATGGCACTATACAGTTCAAGAGCGTGGTCTTTGTTTCAATATTGTTTTAACCTTATCCGAAACAGTCGTGGTAAGGCCTCTGCAGACTGCAGACAATAACTATTGGTGACAATTTTGAATCAATTTGAAAGTATTTCTTATATCCAATATTTACTCAATAAGGCTTTCTTTGTTTGCTTTTTGATATTTTATACAACACGTAAACATAACATACAGCTGACTAGATAAATTTGAATTTAGAAAATACTCACGTATCCTTTTTTATCTTCATCGTAGGTTTTCTAAATGTCAAAAATATTTTTGGCAAATCAAATTCCTCCCAATGGTCTAACATAATCGATACAAAATAATTCCAACTACCTCAAACACTGCCAATATTTTTGGCAGTGCTACAAATCAAATTCACTCTAAAAGCTTAACCTAATCTATACAAAATTAGCGAAAGTCCATAGAAGTAGAATTTCCAGCTACGAAGAATTCGAAACTTGACAACTTATCTTTTACCCAGCCGCCATTGTCGCCGAGTCAAAAGCCTAGTCACTAATTTATATAAAGCCCACATGCCCATTTGTACAGCCAAATAAACAAACAGAACGGGCACGCCCAAAATAGCTGAAGCGCTACATTAATTATTGTCTACACATTGGGCCCAGGTGGGTCGGAAGTAGGTTACGATAACGTATCGGCTCATGAGATGTTTCGTTTGTCGATTACTTGTTCCACACCTGATGTACCCCGTGGGATCAGAGTGAATCCCCGGACGTCTGGTTTTGTATTCAGTACGCACTTGTGTTTTGTTCGGCTTTATTTTTATATAAATCGAATGGGGGTACAGTGTAAAAGGGTTGTTAATATGTCGTCTGAAGAGTTCGTGCAGAAACTTGTTAATAGGAACTATTATATGTATAAAATATCAATAAATTTGAGAATGATATGTTGATAGTCAATAATTTCTTTTCATCAATAACCTGTTTTGTTTATTTTCCGCAAAACTGCTTGCGTAGTTTGAATGCAGTTATAGGTCTAATAAAAACAATAAAAATGGCGCAACCAACATTTATCTAAATTATTTTTTGTCAGTATATATTAGTCAGATTATTTTGATGTCTACCAGAAATACTTTTTCAATAAACATTTAAATCGAAATAATCATAAAAATAATTGACCTCCACCTTTTGAGAGACAAAGAGTTGATTATGGGTATAACTTATAAAAAACTACTGAATTCCGCTGAAAAGGGTAAAAAATAAAAATAAAAAAAGAAAACAAATACATTAGTGTGCGTTTAACGTGCTTGTGTGCAAAAAAACCGAAAAATTTAGAATAAAGACAAGTGGATTCTGGTGAAGAAACTCCGCCTCTCAGAGCCAAACGACAAAATATATAAAAAGTACGACTAATTAGGGTATTTATTATTTAACTATATTTAAAAAAGACAATATCCATTTACAGCAAGCAAAAGACAATAACAGACCTATACGCGACCCGCGCCTTTACATTTTTATTCCTATTTATTGTAAGAGTACTTAAACTCTGCCAGTGAGGATATTGGAAAGAAGAGAAGAACTTAGTGGTCTCAATCTCACCTGTGGTCAAAATAGGGTTCTCCGAAGGCGTAGTGAAAACGCGGTAACAATAAAAAATCAAATCAAAATTAACTTTATTCAAATATGACTTTATAGAGAGCTCTTTTGAATCGTCAATTTTTTTCCCTACACCCATTCAGGACGTATTTTTTAGCTGATAAGAAGAATGGGCGCAAGAAACTTATCAGCTTTATCAAAAGTAATGACAACATTTACAATAAATTATGTCGTTATCGTACAATGTACATATGTGTTTACAATTTATACGGGAAAATAAATATTTACAATTTAGAATTTCATTGTTTTAAAGTTTTTCCCATATACCCTATATTGTTGTGTTTTGTGTTTGCTTTTTGTGTGCCTGCATTATTGGCTTAGCGATGAATCGTGTTTTGTTTGTTTTTGTTGTTTGTTTTTGATGTCATGTGCCTTGTATAATTGTATTGTTTGTAGGCGTTGCCAGAATACCAGCGCCACAGTGCCACATCTGTCACTGTGGCATATGCTGAGGCAATAGCCTAATTGGGCTAATTTTAAACATTAGTATATGTGTAACTTGTATATGTATTGTTAGGACCAATAAACGTTTTTCTTTCTTTCTTTCTTTCTTTAAATCAACACCAAGCATTGGCATCATTTAAATAATCATTGACTTTGTAATAGCCCTTACTTATTAGCGTCCCCTTAACATGTATGTACCTTGAACTTATGAAAAGGCGATTCAGCTACACTATGTGGAATCTTGTTATAAAAATGTATACATTTTGCAACAATAATTGCGGCCCAGCGCGTTGTTTATTTATACAATTTTTTCCTGACAACTCATATTGCTGACTATTTATCAGCAAGGATCTATCGAGGTCAAAATCAAAAACAGGCTACATTTACGCATGATTGCGGCAATGCTGGCGGACGAGGGAGGTTGGAGGGCTGTGGCCTCCTTCTGTGAAGCAGTGATGCTCCAGAAGGAGGCCGCCGAGCGGGGTCGGGAGATGGCCGATCCCGCTCGAAGAAGGCGGCGCCGGGCTCGGCAGCACAGCTGCGGCGCCGCCGCGGGTCGCCGGCGGGCGCGAGGAAGTCGCGACTGCTACGGCGACCCGGGATGGACCACGCCCCTTCCGTGGCCGGGGGGCGTCGTCGGTGGAGGAGACCGGGGGAGGTAGTAGCCTCCCCCGAGGAGGGCTCCCCTCTAGGCAGGGAGCGGAGGCTGGGGGTTCCCGGAAGTGGCTTGATGTTCCGGGGGCTCCCTACATGCCTGAGGAATCATCCGTGTGGTTTTTAGTGGTTAGGCCTCCTCCTTCTGGGGAGGAGAGCCCCACATGACCGCCGGCTCGCCACAGCCGGGATATGCAATTTAATGTTTTCCTCCCTTCCATCCCTTAACTAAGTATACCTTCCGAGGAGAGTCCTCCACAAGCCTGACGACTACGAATTCAAGTAGTCAGTCGACCGAGTAGCTTGTTATAACTAGCTAGCGCACATAACGATCTGCGTGTTCCATTCGTTTAGCAGACATCAGCGTATATCGTAGCATTACAGCGTTACCGCGCATCGTAGACATATCTGTATAACGATTTTCCAAGTGACAGATTAACGAGATATGCTTAAGTACATTACACATATTTTGTGTTATGTAATGATTCTGCTTGCTTATGCTACGGATTTCAAAGACATTCCTTCACGAATACAATGTATGCTTTTAAACATTTAATAGGATTATGGAATGATTACTTCGTAGCAAATGTATGTAATGTTTAATCATATTAGGATAAAAGCCGCATCTGTATTATATTATGGCGACATTTTTTTATACGCCGCTATGCATCAGTTACTAGTCCGTCCGCGACTTAGTCTGCGCAGAATTAATATTTCGAGTAGCTTATATTACGGTGGCGTATGTTTTCAATTAAATAAATATAGGTATGCAATTTAATGCATTTTCCTCAGAGTAACAAAAATAAAAAAAGGCTAAATTTTCGCAAGTACTGTTAATAGGGAAAAATCTAAAGTGTCTGTAACGAAGACAGCATACGCCTATCAATTCTCATTTACCACAAGTTAACAAAGACAGATAGAGATAAGCAATTCGTGCGCCATTAAGCAATTACACTAGTTTTTATTTCGATCTGTATCACTGACGAAACGAAATCTACGACACGGCAATGAACATTATACAAAAACTTATTGAACAATCCATCTTACACATATAAAAATATGACGTATCCCTACTATTATAAATGTTACCACGACCTCCGTAGTCGAGTGGTCCCGGGTTCGAATCCCGGTGGGGATAGATGTTTGCGTGATGAATACGAGTATTTGTACCTTAGTCATGGTTGTTATTATATATTTCTATCACAAATGTTTATATATGTATAAAATTTGTATGTCTATCCGTGACCCTAGCACACGAGTCTTAGAGAGCTTACTTTGGGCTAGGCTAATTGGAGTAAGTGTAAGTAATATTTATTTATTATTATTAATTGGCTAGACAACAATTTTTTTAAATTGTATATAAGATAAGAGTACTCTTTTAAGTGAGATATATTGTAGAATCAACTGTACACCTGCGCCTATTACTTTTGAAGATACATCGACATGTTTGCGGCGCTGTTGCGGATCGCTCAAAGACGCTCTATATGCGATACTAAAAATACTGCAATCTTGACGTCATAACTAAGTAAACTCGCTTAATTTGTATGAGCGTATAAACAAATTTTAAAATAACTTTGTTATTTGTACGTTTATAGTTTATACTTTCTATATAATAAAATGTTACATTAAATGTGAGAATGCTAGAAATGTGTTCGTTTCATTAGAATTACGTAAATAATAATTGTTCATTATTTAGAAATCTAGAATCAATATAAATTAATAAATAAACTGAAATTTATATATTGACATACTTTCATTAGATATAAATTGCTCAAATCAGATAGTATGTTATAGTTGTTATAGTTGTGTAAGTTATAGTATAAAAACGGCTATAATCAGTTGTAGTCGTCTACCCTATTTAAAAGACAAAAATGTAACGCGAATGTTCTTTTAATAACAATTCTTGAATGGGATATTAGTTTTTTCTATTTAATTTGCACTTAAAATAAGAGAATAGCACGCACAGTGTGCACAGGTATCGGATAGTTATAAATTTGAAAGGTGTAGGCTATTTATTAATGCCCTTCTTGACAGTTGAATGTAGAATAACCGCACGGTCTTTAATTATTTGTTTACCAGCTTTCCGCCCGCAGCTTCGCCCGCGTTATATTCGAATTTCCCACAGGAAAGATATGTTTTAACAATACTGCCTTACAACCTTTCACCTTTCAACCTTTTACAGCCCTTTTCTGCCTTAAAAGGTAGCCTCTGTCCTTTCTCAGCCTCTAGACTATCTGTGTACCAAATTTCATTTAAATCGGTTCATTAATTTTAACAATATTTCCATACAACCTATTATCCTTCCTTTCAACCTTATACAACCCTTTACAACCTTTTTTGCATGAAAACGTAGCCCATGTCCTTTCTCAGGCTCTAGACTATCTGTGTACCAAATTTCATTTAAATCGGTTCAGTAGTTTTGGCGTGAAAGCGGAACAGACAGACAGACAGAGTTACTTTCGCATTTATAATATTAGTATGGATTATATAGTTTAATTCCTAATTTTATCTTAAATTTAACTTTCTCTCCCTATTTTCAACTGTGTAGCCTTCCGTTACGTGAGAAATTCTATTAGAATATTTAGATTTTTCATATAATATGTAATATTCTTACCAAAATTATAAACACGAAAGTTTGTAAAGACAGATGTTTGTTACTCTTACATGTAAAAACTTCTTAAAAGAGTTTAATGAAACCTTACAATAATATATTTTATATATTAGAATAACATATAGGCTACTATTTTTATTTCATTGAAAACATACCGCACCGTAATATAAGCAACTCGAAATATTAATTCTGCGCAGACTAAGTCGCGAACGCTAGCTAGTAACTGATGCATAGCGGCGTATAAAAAAATGTCGCCATAATATAATACAGGTGCGGCTTTTATCCTAATATGATTAAACATTACATACATTTGCTACGAAGTAATCATTCCATAATCCTATTAAATGTTTAAAAGCATACATTGTATTCGTGAAGGAATGTCTTTGAAATCCGTAGCATAAGCAAGCAGAATCATTACATAACACAAAATATGTGTAATGTACTTAAGCATATCTCGTTAATCTGTCACTTGGAAAATCGTTATACAGATATGTCTACGATGCGCGGTAACGCTGTAATGCTACGATATACGCTGATGTCTGCTACACGAATAGAACACGCAGATCGTTATGTGCGCTAGCTAGTTATAACTAGCTACTCGGTCGACTGACTACTTGAATTCGTAGTCGCCAGGCTTGTGGAGGACTCTCCTCGGAACGTATACTTAGTTACGGGATGGAAGGGAGGAAAACATTAAATTGCATATCCCGACTGCGGCGAGCCGGCGGTTATGTGGGGCTCTTCTTTCCAGAAGGGGGAGGCCAACCCACTAAAAACCTTAGCGAAGGCCTTTCTCAGGTATGTAGGGAGGGAGCCCCGGGAACGCGACTTCCGGGAACCCCCAGCCTCCGCTCCTGCCGATACAGAGGAGCCCTCCACGGGGGAGGCTACAATACCCGATCTCCTCCACCGACGACGCCCCCCGGCCACGGGAGGGGCGTGGTCCCTCCCGGGTCACCGTATCTGCAGGCGCGACTGTACTACCGAGCCCGGCGCCGTCTCCTTCAAGAGGGATCGGTCAACTCCCGAACCCGCTCGGCGGCCTCCTTCTGGAGCATCACTGCTTCACAGAAAGAGGCCACAGCCCTCCAACCTCACTCGTCCATCGAGGACATCGAGGTGGTTTAGTGGGTATGCCCTGATTTCCGCTGAGTAAGTCCCATATACGCCTGTTAGTTAGTTATTGACAGGTATGTTGCCTAACGGCATTCCATCTCTTTGAAGAAAAGGGTATACCTACTTGATCATCCCGGTGTTCAGCTTGTCCTTAGGTTGATCGAGGGACTAGTAGTTCTTCGAATCGTTTCAGGACGCCCCAAACAGGACGGGTCTTAACCTTGACGAGGCACGACATAGCCAAGCCTAGTTATTGCTAGGTACGGGTATTCAGAACAAAGAATGTAAAATCTGTATTGATCATCACAGATATATATATATATATATATATGTCCCAATCAAGACGATCTCCGTAGTCTTTCGGAATGTAGTTTGTAAAAATGAGGTGGTTAGAAGAATATTGGAAAATGGATTATTTCGTTAACAATGAAGGTGTGAATGGCATGATTTCTTGTTTACATCAATTTAGTAAGTATTTAGTAACGATGAAAAAATATTTTTAATTATCAATATTGATTAAAATATTTGTTAGTAAATGGTTATTAATGAGGGGTTAGTACACCGGTTTCAAGGTATCACCATCTCTGAGGTCGCATGTTCGAATCCTGTTAGAGGCAGATGTCTGTGTGATGAATACGGGCATGTGTGCCTCTGTCATGGTTGTTAATATATATTTCTATCTAAAATATTAATATATGTAAAATATATGTATGCCTATCCGTTACCCTAGATCGAAATAATATATTAATTAATCACTTGGGATCTTAAATACAATGAATTTATAATACAACTTAACAATTGGTCACTATGTTTTCTTAAATCCAGAGCTCAAAATGGAGTGAAAAAGAAATAATAAATCTCTCTTGTAGGTCTGGATGTCCTCTAAAAAAGAAGTCTTTAGTTGTTATGTTTTTTTATAGGATAGGGCAGCAAATGAGCAAACGGATCACCTGATCCAACACCAGAGGAGTCGTAGATGCGTCGCCGGCCTTTTAAAAGGGAATAAGGGGGGAAGATGGGTTGGACCTCCGGTACCCTCACTCACCTGGATTAAGACCTTAAAAAAAGATTATATCACAATCATATTACTGAAACAGTTAAAAGTACACAGTGGATATATATAGAAATATGTATAGTTCAAAATCAAATCAGATATTTATATAATATGTAAAACATAATAATGTATGTCTATCAGTTACCCTAGTCCCATAATATAAGCCTTACAGAGTTTACCTTGGGCGAGACTAATTAATTTTGAGCGATTAGGGTCTTAGATAACCACGCTGGCCTAGTGCAGGTTGACAGGTAACCTTCACCGGCGAATCGTCAGATAATTCATACATATGAAAATCTATAAACGAAACTAAATCACATTGGTATATGATAGGGTTAGCTTCGTGCCCCTCAAATGCAGTTAGATAGTAAAGATAATATCAGTGGTACGAATAAACGGCAGTTTCTGTGTACAGTCATTTGCAATAAAAGTTTTAGGATCGTAGATATAGTGGAAATCACGTACTTTAGTCCCAAAAGACTTTTTCCTTTACGACTCCCGTATGATGTGGTGTTGATGTTCTTACAAGTTAGAAGGTCGTAAGAAGTTGCCGCGTAAAAATCATAACATTTCTCACGGAAAGCTACACTAAGTTACGATTGATGACAAACTTTAGAAGCGCTGTGTGCTGTGTATCTATAAATATATTCACATTAGGGAAATAGATAAATAATATCAAGTTTTATTTACGGACTTAGAGAACTAATACATGCATCCGAAACTGCCTTAATACTATTCCACAAATCCATAGCTTAGCTATGACATAACTCTCTGGGGTGACAGTATAGATACAAAACACCTATTTGCTTTCTAGAAAAAGCGCATTCGTATATCCAACATCAAACTTGCTGAAACAGACAACCCGCCCTTCCACAGACTTTACACAATTAAATTTAAAATATTAACAGTTACGTCAATTTAAATATCGCTCCCCCCGACGAATGACGTGGTTATCGCAAATTTTCATGTTTACAGGAGAGGTAAAAAACAGAAATCGGTTAATATCCCGAAAACTATTGGAGTAAAATAATTTGGTTTCGGTATTATATCAAAGAAGATTTTTTTCATATGAGTATAATAGAATAAATAAATAATATAAACATATATTCCGGTAAATAATCACAACAATGTATATTACCAAAACGGTACATATATTTAAAGTTTGGTGGTTAGTAATATTGCCATTTATTCGCTATCACCTTTTTTTTTTATACTACAACGGTAGCAAAAAGGCTTACGGCCTGCCTGATGGTAAGCAGTCACCGTCGCCTATGGACGATTGCAACACTAGGGGCATCACAAACGCTTTGCCGACCTTTTTAAAAACCTATTTACTCCCTTTTTGAAGAACCCCATACTGTAATCCCCCGGGAAAGCCTCAGCAGGGAGCTCGTTCCACAATCGAAGCGTGCGCGGAAGGAAATTTCGTAGAAATCGCACTGTGCGTGACCATTTAGGCTCCAGCATGTGAGGATGAACACCCTGCCGATGGCGAGCGGTGCGATGGTAGAATGTGGCACACAACACACACAAAGAGGCGCAGTCTCTTCTCAGACTTAAGGGCTCAATACCGCATGTGAGTATGGGATCGTCAACGATACGCTCAGCGCGTCTTTGGACCGAATCAAACCGAGGTGCTCCCGCCTACAGGTGACAGCAGTACTCCATATGGGGCCTGACTTGCGATTTGTATAATAGCAGTCGTTGCCTCGGAAGGAAGTACCGCTTAGCTCTGTTAAGCACACCTAGTTTTTTAGGAGCCAACTTGACCTTGTCATCTAAGTGACTTCAGAATTGGACGTCACTGGAGATGTTGACACCGAGGATCCCAATACTCTTCGACATATTCAAGGTTGTATCTTGCTGTAACTATGTATGTATTAAGATATAGCGATAATTTTAGATGCATTTACATCTTCTGGTGGAAAAATGAAATATTTTTGATATAATTGTTGCGTACCATTTTATTCTATGTCCATTTAATTTTACATTACTTTTGTAACAAATGAATACAACATTATAATTTAGTACAAGAAAATATCCTATAGAAGTAAACTATCTCTGGTTTTAGAATAAAGTCGTAATATAGGTTTGCACTGCATTTACGCTCAGTGAAATTCTCCAGAAAAACATCGCAGTGAATTAATACATTTTTAGACACGTAAATGTTGTATTGTAATAATGGATTTCCACTTTTTTTCTCTCTCAATATTATCTATTTATGTTTCGTAGGAAAAGGTGGTTATGTCGATTACTTTCATTAATATTGCTTCTAAAATTATATTAAAAAATCAGTACATAGTTTTGGAGTCGTAGAAGCCAAAAATCGAATAACTTTAAAAAGATAGTAACGTCACTTACCACTTTATTCGCCGGGGGCAGCGATATTATAAACATATAAATTTGTAAAAAGAAGTATAATAAGTTAGTTCTTCGAAAATGTACCTAATAAGCAAAATTACCCAATAAGAACTATATGTCGACGTTTTATTTTAGCTATAGTTAATAGGATTTAATTTGATTGTAATTGTACCGGAAGTCAGTGAACGCTAGGACGTCACATGATTGAAAACGAGTTTAGTCAAATGAGTGACAGAAAACGCGTGCAGAATCGTGTTGGCAAGTTACACGAGCATTGGCGTCACTTCTTTTGTGACTAGCGACGAACGAGGGTGACCTGTTATCTGACATGAATTCGGTATCAAGAAAGGAAAACCTTAACCACTTACTGCCACCGTTACATATATATGTATGTATATATTTATAAGCACAAATTGATTTCTGCCAAAATTTTGACAAGTTTCTTACAAATTAAACAATAATAATAAATTCTTTATTGCACACAAAATAAATACAAGAAATAAAGTAAACAAACAAAGACAATTATGAGCAAACGGCGGCCTTATTGCTAAACGCAATCTCTTCCAGGCAACCTTAGATAAGAGAAAAACGAAAACAAACTAGGAATTTTGGGAATAGGTGCAATTATTGTGAAAGTAAATAAAGTAAAATTACGTTAAGAATTTAAGGACAGGAAATGGATACGGACTCGGTTCTTAAAGGACTCTAACGTTTGCGCTTTCCTAATACTCTCAGGGAGAGAATTCCAAAGTCGAACGGCATAAGAGGGAAAAGGGTAAGAGAGAAAATCAGTACTGCAAGAAGGGATATCAAGAGTCAAGTTAAAATTTGCTCGTAAAACGCGACTGGAGGAAGAGGACTGAAAAGAGAACAAAGACTTAAGGTATGCTGGAGATGTAGGAAGAAACAAGATATTGGGGAGAAGAGATAAAATATGCAAATCTCTGCGCTGCCGAATAGGAAGCCATTGAAGTTAGGAGCGATGGTAAGAAATTTGGTCAAATTTACGCAGATTGCAAACAAACCTGATGGCCCCATTTATTTTAAATGTTAAACATTATATTTTATTTATTTATTCATCTTCTTACACATTCCTTACAGTTTAAGATCTAATGCTACAGTGTATAATTGTAAGACTATTTAAAAATTGATTGAAATTTAAATTCAAACAAAACAGACTTACATTTTAAAAAACAGACTTTTATCCCAATCTGATTTGGCATAAACAAATTATTTAGAATCTTAAAGATATACTAGTCAAGATGTGTTATTACTAGAGATCGGATAATCGGATGCATATTTACCTAAAGTTAGTTTAAGACTAAGTATGGAAACGGCTTTTTATTGTTTTGTTAAATAAAATTTTTCACCATTTCTGTTTTTTTATTAAATTATTTAATTGATTATTGTTTTAGTCAAACTAGCTCACTACTTTCGTATAACACTCTTCATGTAATAAATCGTACATTCATAAATCGCACGGGGAACTGAAACTAAACTTCATGTAAATACGTATGCATAGTTGTATAAATGAACCCGGCGTCTCGGTCTTTTGAAAATAAATACCACGTGCTAATTTAGTAATTTTCAAACAATATCACTACGTTAAATTTGCAGTCCCGTATTTTCCCGGGATTTTTATTTAACAAAATGTATTTTAAAAAGCCGCTTCCATAATTTGTGAGCCAAAAATTGACTTTAGGTAAATATGCATCCGATTATCCGATCTCTAGTTATTACTGCTTGTATGAATATTCAATGTACAAGACAATAGCGTGACAATGGAACAACATAAATAGCTGAATAGAATTATACCAAACCCCGAAAGTGCACAAAAAATACGTTTTCAACACACTTCCTCATAAAGTGGCTCTAATCCCATGGCAATTAGGCACATAATGACACCTATAATCAAACTGTGACTTTTTCATTGTGACATTATTCATGAGTGAGTAATAGTTTTTTTTTAAATATTATTGGTTGAGTTACGCTTACATTTGCGCTAAAAAGCTATCCGCGAAAAGCCCAAAAAAATAGAAACCTCATTTTTTAGTCTATGGCCGATGCGCGCGCATAGGAAAGCTAATTAATTTTTCCCGCCATTACGAAATTTATTAGTCTATGGCCGATGCGCGCGCATAGGAAAACTGATTAATTTTTCCCGCCATTACGAAACATTTTTCACAACTCGTCTCGTTTTCTCTTTTGAAGTTATTTAGTTAGTTATTAATTAAGATGTCTGCAAATACAATTTATGAAGAAAATGGTTTTTTATTTAAGTATTATTTTATTCAGAAGTGTGTTGAAAAACGTTGTATGATACACGTGTGTATTGATGATTACCGTCCTCGGCTCCTTAAGACCCTCGCCTGACGGCTCACCAATATTACACACTTGTACTATAATGTACTATTATATCACTACCATATAATATACACATATACATACAAATTTAAGGTTAGTATCATCATAAAATTGAATGTTTATGTGTATTTATCATCAATAGATCTTATATAACAGAACTCACAAAATTGGTACAACTGCCTGTTGAAATGTCAAGTTCAGTTCAGTATTAGTAACTGTCTAATTAGGACAACCGAGTGACCACATTACACGCGTAAAGGGAGGGGTTGGTCGTATAAATCCAAAACACTCGTGACGTTTTATGAGCACATCGGATTCGATGGGCTTAAGGCATAAGATATAAGCGTTGTATTTAAAGTGATTCTACTTGTATAAAAGCTACGCACAGAGAACTTAATTGTACTTTGTTGACAAGTGATATTTATTATTGAAGTGATTATTTAAATGATGCCAATGCTTGGTGTTTATTTTAAGACATTGCGTTCGAAAGTGTAAATATTTGTTTTCCCTCATAAATTGTAAACACATATGTACGTTGTATGATAACGACATAATTTATTTTAAATGTTGTTATTACTTTTGATAAAGCTGATAAGTTTCTTGTAAACCATTCTTCTTATCAGCTAAAAAATACGTCCTCAATGGGTGGTAGAAAAAAAATTGGACTATTCAAAAGAGCTTTCTACGAAGTCATATTTGAATAAAGTTAATTTTGATTTTGATAATTTTTTTTATTGAAAGCAATTTAAAATACATTTTTATTTTTGTAAATTTCGCCATTATGCTCGAGGGCGAGTGCCCATTGTATGCTCCTCCGTAATATTTATTGTGATATGAATGAGTAAATTTTATATATTTATTGTTGTATGAGTGAGTAAGAGCGTATATTATGTTATAGTCTTTTCGATACGAATAGCCAGTGAAACTCTCAACTCATTCATGTAATCGATAACTTGCCAGTGTTACTGAGCGTTGGAACTTCCGGTAACCAATGCTTCATCACAGCTCCAATACAACCTCACTGAGTGGTTTATACTTATCCCAACTATTTTAGAGCAATAATGGCATTGGTCCACCAAACTTGCCCAGTACAGATTAGTTGACGAAATTTGAATTTTTTTGGAGCTGTATGCAGGTTTCCTTCACAATAGGAGTAGGTATGTTACAGCATCGCCAGAGTCGCGATAGTCGCTGGAGTCGCGTTTAAGTTATACCATATATCCCCGCGACTTCCGGCAAAATGTTCCTTACACGGTGGAGTTTTTAGTGGGTGCCAAGAAAAAGAGGTCAGATACAGATCGATCCCAGGCCCTCCAACCATTCGGTCCAGTATCGAGACAGCTGCGCATCCAACGCTCATCTAAGGATCAGTCAATTATAGCAACACACTTTCTAACGATTCTTGTTAAAACCATATAAATGAAAAAGGGAAATAAGGAGATTTTGACTTGAGCCGTGACACGCACCTAGATCTATTTCAACTTAAGCGAATATTTCATCCTTTACTTTGTTAAGCCAAAGTAGACATTATTCGTTGGTAATAACGTACCAGTAGCTAACTCAGACATTATCACAAATTTCTACAAAACCAGTTAAGAATAACTCTAGCACAAAAATTTTGTTAAAAATACGCTAATAGGTTATAACTTAACTTCCATTCCAATTACTATTGTTGCGGTCCGCTCTAACAACGCAAATATCGTGTGCCTATATTTTATTCAGCGAGTAACAGCGAGACTTCGGGCCTATGATTGGCATGCATGCGAAACTACCAAACATATCAGATCAGTATATACAGCTCTACAGATAAAAAAGCGGTCAAGTGCGAACCGGACTGGCGCGCAAATCGCATATAAAATGATGGTGGGTGATTACGTTTATTTTTCATTAACTGCGTTGGTAAGGTTAATCCAAATTGGAACACTTATTTAGTTGAGGCTTGTAAATTCAGTACACAATTCACTTGTACATCATTTAATGTAACTCAACATATCCAGAAGGAATTGCATATTACAATACAGAAATATGTAATAGTACAAATACTTTGATAAACAGTAAATAATTTACGACAATGAAATGTAACAATTACGTAGGCGATTCTTATACAGATTGCGCGGGAATATTTTGTGATGTATATTGGGTCATCTAGTTGGATTTAGCCGGATATGTTCACATACATACATACATACACTCACGCCTTTTTCCCATGGGGGTAGGCAGAGATTACGTCTTTCCACTTGCTACGGTCTTTACATATTTCTTTCGCTTCATCTACTTTCATAACATTCCTCATACATGCTCGACGATTGCGGGTACTTCAATAGCTAATGTCTGAGTTAGCTACTGGTACGTTATTATCAACGAATATTGTCTACTTTGGCTTAACAAAGTAAAGGATGAAATATTCGCTTAAGTTGAAATAGATCTAGGTGCGTGTCACGGCTCAATATATAATTCACCTGATAGATAAATAAATACAGGTTTATTTGTACATAAATATATACATATATTACAGTACAAATTATATCCAGATGGCACACTAAATGCATATTACTATTAACTTCGCTTAAATGGCCTCTACGCGTTGGATCTGTATCCCCGCGCACGCCTTATAAAGGACCTAATAAGCCCAGTCAAATAGTAAAAGCTTGTTTTTAAAAAGGTTTTTTTTTCTTTAATTTTATTTTTAACTTTTTAGTACCTCTACAGGCTTGCTGAGAACAAGCCCTTTCATTTGATACCCATATTGTAGGAACGAATAAAAGAAAATTACCGCCATTTTTGGTGTTCCGCCGTATTGGATTAAGAGTGACGTAACATTATTTTTTTCTAGTTATTCTTGGCAAGCCCTTTTATTTGATACCCATATTGTAGGAGTGCATTAAAAATAATTGGTCCGCCATATTGGATACGCCGCCATGTTGGATTTAGAATGACGTCACACAGTTAATCATGCATTGTCATCCGAACTAAACGTGTATACCAAATTTCAGCTCAATCGGAAACCGGGAAGTGGATCAAATTTAAGTTGCAAGATTTGATTACAGACAGACAACGGGACAGGTGAAAGTAAATAAAAGCTTGTAAAAATATTTATTCATCGTTACTAAATACTTACTAAATAGATGTAAACAAGAAATCATGCCATTCACACCTTTATTGTCAACGAAATAAACCATTCTCCAATATCCTGCTAACCACACCTCATTTATACAAACTACATTCCGAAAGCACGTCTATACGACCACCCGACACTTAGGAAGGGACAGTGACGTGACGCAGGTCGTGACATATAATTATTGCTTACACAAGGCACAAGATTCATTGATGTTATTTATACGGCGTACGTGTCTCGTGAACAAAGGGCGGTGTGCTCGGTTACCCTAGTTCGCAGCTGTAATCAATTTTGAACTGATGCGGGGATAACCCTTAGGCACTTGTCTTACCTCTGACGAGACAACGATTATCTATCAAAATTTATATACCTACTATGACTCGCAATTAGAGCGTTCGTGAATTAATAACCCGGCAGTAAATTTCCAATCTCACCTCTTTACTATGCACTAAAAGATTCCGGAACTAGCCACTTAAATAAAAAACAAACAAAAAGTTATTACGTCGTTTGAAAAAGGAACATTGTAGTTGTAGAATACAATTTGATTAATCTGACAGTCCATTGTTATTAAAAATTACTTGACAAATTACTTGAGTATAATAAATATAATTGATTTGAATCGGAATAATTTTCATTGGATAATTTTTTATGATTTCAAGTGAGATTCGACAACTCAACGGAACTGCGTACGACTTTAGACTTCATTTCAAGTGAGATTCGACAACTCAACGTGTGACACTTGGTTGTGACAGGGTGACTCGGGTTGTTAAAAGAAAGGCACCAATAGTCACTTAATATGTATATTCACTATAATAGGTATAAATTAAAGGCACACTGAAACAATAAATCACATTACAAAATTAACACAATTACAGCTAATACAAAATACTTTAAATATATTGAGCTACTTACATAAGTGCCTTCGTAACGTTATATAATATAAATTTATTATTACTCTGAGAGTTGTAATGTATATTAATATTTATTTTGTAATTTTGTTCAATTTCATATGTTATGCACAGCAAATAATGGTTCGAGTCATGTCAAAATTGTCAATATAAGCTCACGCTTGACGTACACCTTTTAAAATGATCAAGGCAGCCAGCCAGGAGGCAAGGAGTAAAATATAGCGCCTTGTTACAAACGGAACTGCGTACGACTTCAGTCGGCTTTGCCGACAAAGCACCTTGCTAGAACTATTAATACATTGTACATATATAGTATAAAATGACATATCAAAGCGATCTTATAACTATAAGATAGATAGATAAAATTTTAATTGCGAAACATCTTCAACACACACAAATAAAGGAACACAGAGAAACTAAAATAACATTTTCTTAAAACAAAAACCAAGAGATATGTGTGCTGTAGAAGTGTAAAAGGGTCGTAGCTCAGTGGTTGGAATTGCTTACAAAAGGATGTGAGCAAATCACTAGTAAGAAATGTCTTCCAGCTAACCCTAGAACCATTTTGGAATTGTACTGGCAGTGAGATTTTACTAAAATACGGCAACGATTTAAGATATATAAAAATACGTATATTCACTAATATATAAATATAAATATTTCTTACATTTACACCAATTAGCCTAACCCAAAGTAAGATTTGAAGGCTTGTGTTATGGGATCTATGGTAATGGATAGACATACATACATATATAAATATATTTGATAGAAATATATATGTTAACAACCATAACTTAACGTACAGGCTACAAAAAACTACAAGTTGGTTTATGGGCAAATGTATAAATTTTTATAACAAGATTCCACATAGTGTAGCTGAATTGCCATTTTATAAGTTCAAGGTACATGTTAAAAAGACGCTAATGAGTAAGGGCTATTACAAAGTCAATGAATATTTAAATGATGCCAATGCTTGGTGTTGATTAGAAGATATTACATTCTAAATTGTATATATTAGTTTTCCAGTATAAATTGTAGACACATATGTACATTGTATGATAACGACATAATTTATTGTAAATGTTGTTATTACTTTTGATGAAGCTGATAAGTTTCTTGCGCCCATTCTTCTTATCAGCTAAAAATACATCCTGAATGGGTGTAGGGAAAAAAAATTGGACGATTCAAAAGAGCTTTCTATATTGTCATATCTAAATAAAGTTAATTTTAATTTAGATAACATTTCTTTCAGAAGACTTGCGAGACGAGAAATGTTCTTCAATAATTATTTGCAGATATTATAATATTTATATGACAGAAAGAGACAAAAATAAGAATTATCATAAATATATCGACCAGCTAAACTTAAATATTATCTTTGAACAATTCTGTTAAAAATTATGTAACCCGTAAATTGAAAATGGCACGTATATATCTCTAAGCAAAGTCTACAGCTCAAACCGATAGGTGAGTAGAAGAAATATCATATTTAATTGGTATCACTGCCCGTTCCTCCGTTCCTTGTTTACCGACGAAGCTGGAACAAATATCTTCATTGATAATCCTATATTAGATATGGAATGATACATTATTAATTATTGGTGGTATTAAGTAACTCGTAAGCTCCTTACGTAACACGAGCTTTGTGATATCGGAATTGGTTATGTTGATAGTATGACTCCAAATACAATTCACGTTTAATAAAAATCAGAAGGATAGCAAGAAAAAATGGTACAGAATACAAGCGTTCAAAATTTTCATGTCAAATTTTGTATTTAACATATCGAGGGACAATTTTACAAGATCCGACCAGAATATTAGCACATATTTGTAGCGGAAGCATATACTAAGACTCGAACTTTTTTTACTTGTCGTAATATTTGCACCATTTTGATTTATATGTGCAATGTGAGTGGCCAAGATTTTGTTCTATACGTCATCACAGGCAACACGGAAGAATCAAAGACTAGTCCGCAGACTTGAGACATATTATAACGCTGCCAGCATCTTATTTAGAAAAAAAAAATTCAAAAGTAGAATAATTGACCAAAATATATAACAATAAGCATGTTTTGCTCGGACTTATTTATGTATGTACATGCAACGACTAAAACATAGCGACGCGACCATCTTCTGTTAGCTCTTGGCGACAACTAGGTTGATTTAATCAAAAAAGAAGATCTAACGTAACGTGCGAAACTGACTGAGCAATTATGTGTAAAATTGACTTAGATCGAGATTAGGGGTAAGTTATAAAGGTATTAATGAAAAAAATAAAGTAAATGTCATCTACAACATAATCGTATGTTGTAACGACAACATAATTAATTTGAACTGTTATAAACCATGTTGTGTAAAAGCTAGTAATTGAGTACTACAACTAGAGAACTTGCTATGAACTTTAGGTAGGCATTTTAGTACAGATATAATAACTGGGTAATATATTACTATTGTAGTGAATGATTTGAAGTCGGCAAGTAGGCACAATACACAATAGGTCTGTTTAGAAAAGCAGGGTCAGTATTAAAATCAAAAATCAAGTGATATCGCAACGAACAATCGAACAATCAAAAGTCGTATAACATCTGACATTTTTAAAATGCTGTGATAATAAACTCTCAATACAATAACATCGATCGAGGAAATTGATATTATCGTGTGAATAAAAAACTTATTTCATTCTGTGCAGAAAATATTCTTCTCTATTATTTAATGATTTTTATTGAATTATTTTATTTGATGAAACAAAAAGTTTAATCCGCTATATCCGTATATATCGATTATTTTGTATATTGACCGAAACTACAATAATCGATTATCTCGTTTAAATGTCAACATTATTCAAGTTCGGAAAATAGGAAAACAAGTTTAAAACTTTTTATCTAATTATTTTTTCACGAAAGTTCTATTAAAATAATAATCATGTAACAATTCATTAATGAATATATAAAAATTACGAGGCAGTGTGATATATTTATACATGTTAAGGGCAGTCGTTTAGCCATCTCCTTTAACAATATTACAACTCCAGCAGATATTAGCAGCATTAAGCGCAATATATTATTAAGGCCTTAAATACTTTTGAAGTCATTAAACCTTGCGCCAACATACGTAACGGAAACTTTGGAGTTTCACGAGACCTGAAGTTCATGGAACATAGCACGTGGTTGTAGAGTCTTTATTATGTAGATTTTAACACGTTCAATTTATTATATCATCTTGTAAAATTGCGGCAGAAAAGAGGTGAAAATGCGTCAAATTCCCTGAGAGCTTGCCAAATGAATAATAAAGTGAAACATTTTATTGGTCAATCCCATTTAAGAAAGCGTACGTGACGGCAACTTTGCCAGATAACACTTTACTGTTCTATTATATTTTTAGTTGTAATGGTGGGAAATAAATATGTGGGTATTTTAATATCTCACGCAGCCAACACCTATAGGATAGTAGCCACCACAATTACTTCTTTATGACTTTTTATGACTTTGTGACTAGTAGACCTACTATGATCTACTAAAATAGGAATGAAACTGCAGTGTAAACGTTATAATAGCGGTGTCTCTGCTTCAATATTGCTTTAACCGTCATATAAGCGGTCATTGTAAGGCTTCTAAGCACAAGTTGATTTTTCGAAATGATTTTAAAGTATATCATAAGCTTTAGCTACATTATATTGCTTTATTGATAACCGTATGATCATTTTGTTTTAGAATCGTCTATTTATGTACCCTCATCTTTGTTTCTACCGTTTAATGCACAGTTTTTTCCCAAATTTTTTTGTGTCTTAGAGCCTTTGCCATGTTTTTCGGTTTTGGGTAGAACCCCCTTTTTTATGTCAGGAAAATGCTTTTCGCATACCCCGCGGCTCGGGAAAACCGCGGGGGTCTGCCTGGGGGACGGCTCCAAGCGCGCGGCCTACCGACTAAAAACCTGACAATGCCCCTTACTGACGCCTTGCCGCGAGAGCTTCGATCGTCGACGTGTCCTCCCCCCATCAGATGAGGGGGGGGTGACACGCCGAAGAGAGCTGCATCGCGGCGTGACAAGGTCATGGGAACTCACAAGAATACTTCCACGACCTCGTCGGCGTTGGCCCGCGTCTTGCGGGCCCCTCTCGCCCCCCTGACGGGAGGGTGATGGGTAGAACCCCGTACTTATATATTGAATGCCGATATTTGAATGCTTATATTAAATGCCTTCATCTGCAACTTACAAAGTTAACCATCCAACAACACTTTAGAGAGTGCTCCAAACGGTTCTTTAGAGCCGCGGACGAGCACATCAACCCGCTAACCCGCGAGTCATCGAGTTACCCTTCCATACCGCCTTCAGCGAACAACCCCAATCCATATCGGCAGAGGATACGCAGACCGCGTCATGTCCTGAGCGACCCCCGCAACCAATTAACGCAAGACCTTCTAGATCTGCAAACGGCGGCGTCTGAGCCGTCGCCTCTTTTGTCTCCCCCTATTCGGCAGCCTTCTGCTCAGCCACGAGTAGGCTCCCAGCCAACACAGGCCGGTCCCACTTTGGAGAACCGCGCCTCTTCTAGCGCTTATGCCCTCCCCACGGCGCAGCGCTAACCGTACCTCTCCTGAGGTGCGGCTCCCTTCAATATAAGCCAGTAGGGTCACTAGGACCAAAGGCTTAGGTTGAGTTTAGTCGGTAGGTCTGTTGGGTCGAGCCGCCTCGATTCACCAGGAGTCCGACATAATCAACGCATCCCTGCTTGCCTGTTGCGTTGGTATCCATGATGGATTCTCAGCCTCCTCTCCTGAGGAAAAAAAAAACTTACAAAGTTACTTGCTTGCTTAGTTATTTGCTTTTCTACACTAAAAATTCACTAGAAATAATTTATATGGAAAGACAACTTTTGCCAGGTCTGCTGGTTTATTCTTTCTTAGATTTCTTAATTCCATCTTCAAAAGTTTAACATCCTTAGATTCCAAGCTTTTAAGTTTTAAATAGTTTCACTTACTTTGCCTTTATTACAAACTAATGTATATAGATCGCTGTCATTTATAGATTTGATTTTTTACGATTTCAAGTGAGATTCGACAACTCAACGGAGCTGCGTACGACTTCAGTCTGCTTTGCCGACAAAGCACCATGCAAGAACTATTAATACATTGTAAATATATAGCATAAAATGAAGTACAAAAGCGATCTTATTACTATAAGATAGATACTCTACCTGGCGCACCACTTCCAGCTGAGTTAATCAAATAGGATGTCAATAACACTTGAAACTGGTCACGTCTGTTGACACTACCCCATTTATGGGAGGCTGTGACAATATCTGTAACCGTAATGGACCAATAATGGGTACCCATTATTGAAATGGCCGCAGGATTGGCAGCGTTAAGTGTAAACGACTACAATCTATTTTCTATCATTAGTATGATTTGGATTACAGATGGTTTATGGGCTTTTTCAATCGTGCAAGTGGTTTTTTAATTGTCTTTTAATAGGGATGAAAATGAAATTTAATTTCAATTAAAATTTACAAATATGTATAATGTTTGACGGGATGAATAATGTTAATTAAGTTAAGATTTATTTATTTATTTTACAATTTATTGTACACAACATAAAAACATAATTAGAAATAACACGAAAGAGCACAAAAGGTTAGGCTTCTCTTTTACGAAATCTCTTGCAGCCAACCTGCAGTTAGAAAAATTATCAAAAACACAAGCATTGTGTGTATAGTTACAAATAAAAAACATAAAAAAGAAGATAAAATATAACAAAACTTTAACTATTTGAACGTGAATGGATAACATTCAACTTATAATGAGTGGTGGAGATTCGAGGAAGTATTCCTTCACTCTCTTTTTGAACAAACGAAGGGTTTGAATATTCCGAATTTCAGGAGGCAGCGAGTTCCACAATCTGACGGCGTATATTTATATGTGTATTTTTTACATTCGAATGTTGCACAGATCTAATGAATTCTGCTCAGAATCTAATGTAGAATCTTTATGTGGACACTTTATTGGTTTATGTTAGTAAAGATTAACCCGGCGTGAATGAGGTGAGAAATTGTTACACCAGCTATGAGGTGGGTATGATATACCCAAAATTTTGATGTAAAATTTTTGATACTATGATTGTGTAATTAGCATTAATGCTTAAGATATATTAATAATAGTAACTATTCAACAATATGAGTAAATAAAATATAACATTAAGTTAAGCTGCATTATTTTTTATTGAAATAACACAATATCTAAATTATATTCGAAAAATACAATTTCAGGCAATTAATTTCTTTTGCCATAAAAATCTAACAAAATTCCAACTTTGGTAAATCAACATAACAATAACATCGTTAACAACATAACAACAACATACTTACATCGTTATTAAATAATAGGGTATCTACTTTTTATCCCGGAAAAATCGACACATCCCACGGGATGCGCAATAAAGGTTTCGCTCAAAAACTACTGCACTGATTTTCATGCGGTTTTTATCAATAGATAGAGTGATTCTTGAGCAAGGTATTGCGGTATTTTTTATCTCGGAAAAACGGATAGTCCCACGGGAAGCGCGATAAAATCTTCGCGCCATAAACCGACTTCTGCGCATATGTAGCCGTGGGCAAAAGCTATGACCCTTAACCCTCTATAGACCCAATCCCGAAATCCTATTCTTCGCTATTCTTAAATAAAACTTAATTATATCGTCAATCAACAATGTGCCCAGAAGTGGGCAGTATTACCACTATGTATGGCAATGTTGATCCGCTGTGCCAGATATGATCCAACCTTTCGATCATGTTCGATTAGCTAGCAGCTGCATTCTTTAAAGACTCTATGGGCACTGTCGCCCTAGGATCCCAGAGTCTCGGCCACAAAAGACTGAAATAAAATTTGTCACAATTTTAAACCACGTTTCCGAATTTTAAGTAACTGAAACAATCCTAACAATTTTAAGCGAAGTTGAAATAGATAATTTGTAAGCGTGCCCAGCAAGACGCGCTCTAGAATTGCATTGCATAGAAAATTACTTGCGTTTCTGGTTTAGCTCGGCATCCAGTAATAGCCTGCGCTGAAACCACTGTGTTACATAAATATCTTTTATTGCAAGCTGCGGAGTATCACAGGGTAATTGTTGCGTTCTTCCTTGGTGATCGCAAAAAATTGCTTTGTTGACTGTAATATAGAGGGCGAAAAACATTCGAGACAAAAGAATACGAACCATTAGTTTAATTGGATAAAGTTCATAGTGCCTCGTTCAAATAGAACCAATAAGTAGTAAATTCTAGAGATGATTGTATATGCCTTAATCCTTTTTAATATGACTCAAATTGCATTGAACTAGATATTGATCTCTTTCATCATCGTCATCCTTAATTTTTTCCTACCTTTTTGGAAATTTCGAAACGGATGTTTGTTTTTTTAATATTTTAAGTCTTAGACTGTTGTGTAAAAATATAACCTGAGAATAGAATCTTGCCTTTTTTAAGTCACGAAGACCCTAGCCTCAACCGAATTTTACGTTTTTAGTATTACTACGATAGCATTGTTATTTGAAAAAGTTAAAATAAAATATTTGTTTCCAATATATTGGAGTGGGAAAGTAATCAAAAATGTAAGAAATATCAACTCTCGAGATCCCTACCCATAAGTGTGGTTTAGTTTCCGATTCCTTCACAGTGTCAGCAATCCACGAATGGAATAACTTGCCTCCAACCAAAAAAATAAGATTGGTTAAAAATAGATTAAAACAGAACAGATATCAAAATATCATATTTTCTTCCCAACCATATTTTAAATGTAATGTGGGGATGTTTATTTGCTACATCGTACATTTTTCATTGATATCAAGCTTCTGAACTTGTTTAAAAAGAGAACGTTATTATATCTGGTTTTAATAATACTAAATAATACCTAATAAGAATAACTGCATTAACAATTATAATATATCAATGTAATAATACAATTGGAAATCTATTGTTCAAAATATCAGTGTTTCATTTCGATATTACTCAATAGTTTTTGAAGAAAACTTTTACTCTCTCTTCATTGAAATTTTGCAAAAATCTCTTTATAGTACTTTTTCTTCCAAATTTTTTCATTTTTTTTAATTCCTACACTCACACCAATTAGCCTAGCCTAAAGTAAGCTCTGAAGGCTTCTGCTATGGGATCTAGGGTAACGGATACATATACATATATAAATATATTTGGCAGAAATATATCGCACTAATAATACAATAGTGTATCAACTCAAAACGTCGTACTTGACATAATACTATAAACACATGCAAAATTTGATTCCTCACGCGTGATCAAGACCGTCGTTCGATTAGTGGAAAAACAGAATAAGGATAAATTAAAAAAACTTATGTGACAGTTATTCAATTTGCAACTATTACATGAAGTGAGTAATAAGTTTTTTGTTGATTCTGAAAAATGATCGATTTTGAGTTGATACACTATTGTATTATTAGTGCGATATATTAACAATCATGTCTAAGGTGCAAATGCTCGCATTCATCACACAACATCTGCCCCCACCGGGATTCGAACCCGGGACCTCAGAGACTACAGAGGTCGTCAATTGTATCCTTTTTCTTTATACTTTCTTAATGCCATGACCTGAATCTTCATTCCACAGAAACTGCTACATTATATCTACCTTTGACTTCTATCTTAATTATCCTCCAATTATTCCCATAAGACCGTTAAACCTTTCGTCGTACATGTAAATTTCCCGAATTATCCCGTTCAATGTTAATCACAGCATGTTAATTTCGTAATAATAGCACCTGGTGTGTAATTCCACGAACGCGAGCACCGCGTCACGTCAGCGGGAAGACGAGACACGTGCGAACTCTGCTGCGTGTCGACGAATCACGCGAATACCAACCTTAGTTCGAACGCGCTAAAGACTAACTAGCAGTTGTCCAGCAAAAAGTTAAGCGTCGCAATCATATTAGGTATGTACGGTAGGGGTGGTAATCGCATTATTACGTCCGTTATCAATGTCACGACTGTCACTTGTTTCGTGCCTACAGGTTGGTACTCTTGGTTTGTACCGGGATTCGAATTTCAAACGAGGAATTCAATTGAATTGTACCAAACGAAACTGCGAAACGTTTCGAAACGCACTGTGTTTGAAATTCGAACAATGATTTGACTAACGATCTAATGATCTGTCAGAATCTGAGTTTGATCAAGGACATTGTTTTTGCTACAGATAGATAAATGGTCATTTTATTTGATCTACAGACACACTGCAACAATTAATATTAAATCGAAGTACATAAAAACAAAATTACAAATTAATGTAAGACACGTCCGCCATACATATATACATAATAATCAGAAGATATTACATCCCAACTAATATTATAAATGCGAAAGTAACTCTGTTTGTCTGTCTGTCTGTAACGCTTTCCCGCTTAAACCTCGCAACCGACTTTGATGAAATTTGGTACAGACAATCTTTAGACCCTGAGACAGAACATAGCCTACCTTTTATTTCGAAAAAAAGGGATGAAGGGGTTGAAATAGAGGTTGAAAGTTTGTATGGGATTTCTTCATTTTAAAAGATAAAGCCATGATACTTTATTAAACAAAACAAACAAAATATTTTTGTACACAACGTGAGGCTGGCCTCTGTAAGAGTCTCTTAGACATAAGGGACCAGGATTAGCAAAAACTAATTTCACGCGGGCGAAGCCGCTGGCGGAAGCTAGTACAGAATAATTAATGTTCATGTGTGCTGCAGCAGCACAAAAAGGTCCATAGCCCAGCGCCAATATTTGCACGAGAGAAAAAACCGCCGATTTTCAGCTACAGCCTTAGGGCCGTCCCCTCGATAAACATCCGAACTTTACACACATATATACATATATATGTATGTGAAGCATGTCTGTAAAGCTCGACAACTGTGTATATGTATATCTATGTATATAAAATATGTGTCACTGCCTTATTAAGAAATACGATATATTTCATATTAAATCAACTTTGTACTATTAACGTTTCTATAAAAAAATAATATATAAGTTTATACGTACCTATGTCAATATATATATACAACTTCAAGCCATAAAAATATTTTTTAAAGATCGTATTGTATTATAAATGTTAAATCATTAATTTGTACTGCAAACCTGAGTGATACAAAGAAAATATTTATTTCTTTCTATTTCCATAGATACTTCTTAATGCTCACGTGTTTACATTGTGGAGAGTAACACAGCTTTTAGCACAGCTTTCTAAGAACTTTTTTACTTATCTACAATACATCACTATCCTTTGTGGGCTGCAAAACTTATCCCGTAATCTTTACTTTGATCGCGGTCCATTTTATTTCGTTGGATGATCTTAAACAAGACAGCGATATGGTTTTAGAACAACAATGTTTCGATTGTACTGTCTACAATATATTAAATGTCACACAACATTCCTTTCTCAGTTTAAAATCTAGCAGGTCAAATTTAAGGCTATCAATCGATTCCAATATTACAGATAATAATGCGGAAGTGTCTTAGCGGAACCAAAAACGGAAACAGATGTCAAAAGTAATTTTATCAGAAACGGAAACGGATACAGTAACGGAAGTGTATTTTTTTGAATAATATGAAAAAAAAACAAATTTACAAATATAATTCTTTATTAAGTATCAAATACACCAAATCAAGATTAGAAATAGATATGTTAGAAATGTACTATAGAAAACAATATTGCCACTTTGCAACTGAACATTTTATTAATATTCAAAATTTAGTAGTGGCCAGTTATATTTTATAGAAAGTAATCCGTCTTAAATAAAAGCCGTCGTTTGTAAACTTCCGTTTAAATCTTCGTTAGAAAAGTTGCGAAGATGAGGAATAAGTTAGAATTGTAAGTATTCAAAATACGTTATTTAATTAAGGTCCTTTGTCCCCTAGTTGGGGAAGAGGGCGTCCACAGTGAGTCTCCATCTCACACGGACTTGAGCTCCGCGTTTGATTTCACTCCAGGTTTTTCCAATGGCTTTCGCTTCGCCAATGACAGTCCGTCGCCAGGTATGTTTTGGGCGACCACGTTAGCGCTTTCCTTGGGGATTCCAGTCTAGGGCTTGCCTCAGTATGTGGTTTGGAACACTTCGGAGAGTGTAGCCTATCTAACTTCATTTACGGCGTTTGATCTGCTGGTCTATCCGGAGTGCACCACAAATTCCCGTATGACCCGTAAACACCCAGGAGACGAATTTTTGATACAATAGAAAACCAATTCGCATTCGAAATCGTGATATTCGTATACGAATTACCGAATTCACTATTCTGAACTTTCATTTCGTGCGTTGTGCAACGAGTGGTTCAACCCACTCGTTTTTGATTTCTACTAGTAGAATATCCAACGCTGACGTGACCTTGACAGCGATCCGTTTCACGTGTGCATCATCGCCGGATTTTCGTTTTGGTTGTTGTGGTTTTGAATTTTTCTGCGTGAAACGGAATATCGAAACGGATTCAAAAATCTATAAAATTGGAAGCAGTAAAAAATAATTTCGCGCACGATTTGTATTCGTATTGGAGTTCCAAATTCACGTTTAATAATACAAAAATACGTCTCCAGGATGCTGCGACGACATCGGTTGACGAAGACCTGGTAAAAACAGGAACTAAACATTTTAATTTCAGTTTTTCACCAATGTTTGATTCTATTTTTTATAGTTTACTAAGGCTTACAAAAAAAATATTGATTCATGCTGTTGAAATTTGTTTTATTTTCTGATATGTAAGCAGCAATTATGAAAGAACGCTATTATAAAGTATGAGAATAACACTATTTGATTTTATCAACAAATATTTTGACATTAATAATTACAGTTACAGAAAGTCGGATTTAGAAAACTTTTCCAATATACCGAGCAAAACTTATATTACAACGTGAAAGTCTGTAAGTATGGATCGATGTTTGTTACTCTTGCGTGTAAAAACTACAGAATGAATTACAATTAGACTTTACAATAATACAGCTTACGAGATACATCAGAATAACAAATAAGTTATAATGTATTAATATATACACCACGCTAATATAAGCTAAATATAAGTAAAAACCTGGCTGCGCAAGAGAACAGAGGAACTACACCTAAAAGAATGGATAACCAAGGAGGGATGCAAGCGAACGAAGGAAGCAGTCCCGGTACCTTCCAAGAAGCTTGCCCGTTCCCTTATCAAACCAAAGAGAGACAAGATCCGAAAGGTCATAGCTACCATAACTGGACATTGCCTTTTAAACAAACACCTGTACACAATTGGTATAACAGACAGCGCCTTGTGCAGAGGGTGCATGGAGGCTGAGGAAACGCCACAGCATGTTCTTATGGAATGTGCAAGTGTGGCCGACCAACGGGAGAAACTTCTCCATTCCCCGGCGTCCCTGCCAGAAGCATGCAGCAGCCCACGGAAGCTGCTGGCGTTCATGGAGGAACTGGGATGGATGGAGTAGGAAGGAGGCAGACGCAGGAGCCTTCTATGCGCACAATGGCCCAATCATGAGGCTAAGTGCGGTGGAGCCTAGCCAAACTAACTAACTAATATAAGATACTCGAAATACTAAATACTACGCAGCGGTTGTGTGTTCGATCCTCGCACGAGATAAATATTTTGTATGATCTGCAGCAATTTGTTCTAGTTTCGGCGTAAATGCTTGTGAAATCTGTAACTACAACCACGACACAGGATACAATAGTACGGGGCATTATTTAAGAGAAAGTTTGTATTGATACTCTTTCACATGAAAACTGCTAAATAAATTGCAATGAAACTGTACAATAATATAGATATCGACTACAATGTACAAAGATTCTTCCAACGTACAGGCTACAAAAAACTAGAGGTTCGTTCATGAGCAAATGTATAATTTTTTATAACAAGATTCCACACAGTGTAGCTGAATTGCGTTTTCATAAGTTCAAGGTACATGTTAAAAAGACGCTTAACAGTAAGGGCTATCACAAAGTCAATGATTATTTAAATGATGCCAATGCTTGGTGTTGATTTCCAGACATTACATTCTAAGGTGTAAATATTTGTTTTCCCTCATAAATTGTAAACACATATATATATATATATATAATATATATATATATATATATATATATATATATATATATATTTATTGCTAAAGTTGACAAACAAGCAGGCTGCCCACCTGATGGTAAGTGGTAACAGTCGCCTATAGTACATGTGGTTTCCACGAGATTCGCAGCAAATCTGCAAACCTCATAAGAACCACAGTGTACGTTGCCAACTTGTGACATAAGATGTAAAGTCACAGTACCCAGTAATTTCACTGCCTATCTTACCCTTCACGCCGGAACACAGCAAAGTGAACCCTGCTGTTTGGCGGCGGAAATAGGTACGACGGAGGTACCCATGCAGACGACCCTGGTACAGAGTCTACCTCCTAGGATATGTACGTTGATATATGTACGTTGTATGATAACGACATAATTTATTGTAAATGTTGTTATTACTTTTGATAAAGCTGATAAGTTTATTGCGCCCATTCTTCGTATCAGCTAAAAAATACGTCCTGAATGGATGGTAGGACAAAAAATTTGGACGATTCAAAAGAGCTTTCTATAAAGTCCTATTTTAATAAAGTTTTGATTTTGACTAATCCTGTGCAGACGAAATCGCGGGCTCCAGGTAAATTATTTTTTACACTTACATCAATTAGCATAACCCAAAGTAAGCTCTATCTCGTCAATAAAGCCAGTAGGGTCAATAGGACCAAAGGCTAGGCTGAGTTTAGTCGGTAGGTCTGTGTAGTCGAGCCGTCTCGACAGTACCAGGAGTCCGACATAATCAACGCATCCCTGCTTGCCTGTTGCGTTGGTATCCATGACGGATTCTCAGCCTCCTCTCCTGAGGAAAAAAAAAAGTAAGCTCTATACGGTTTGTGTTATAACATCTAAGGTAATGGATAGATAATACATATATAAATATTTTAGAAACGGAAATATATATTTTAACACCGGGTTTCAAACCTGGGACCTCAGAGATGGCGACATCTAGAAACCGGTGTACTATCCACTCGACTATAGAGGTCGTTGTAGTTGTGTATGTTTTGTTGCCGACAGTACAGAGAGAACACCGCAACAGCTCGGAACCCAGAAGGGCATTGTAAATCTTTGATCTCGCAGTTTCTTGCGGAAACAATTATTGAAAATTCTATTCCAAGCATCCATTTATAATTTTAACGTTCCAAATTTTCATGGACTTACTCGCCAAGTTTTAAAGCGACAAAGAATCATTTAAGTCCTTGTTGAGGGTTAAATTAAGGGTGAGAATGTTTGTTATGGTTCTCGTTTGTGTACAGTATTAATTGACTAATTAAACAATTTATAGGATGAGTCTATTTGATTTCACTTAGATTAATTAGAGTTTAAACTGGGATTTTCTTTATATTTATATATGAAATATATATAAGTATTATATATATATATATTATATATATATATATATATATATATATATATATATATATATATATATATATATATATATATATATATATATATATATATATACCAACTTAATGGCCGTGTTTCGACATGCGACGAACTATGCTTGTAACGCCCCACTCACAAGACTGCCTCAAAACTATAATGTTTTGTTTAAAGAAGTTGACATATTTGCCTGCTCCAAGTCCAACTTTAAAGTCCGTGTCTTAAATATATTAAGATCTCAAAACGAACCAGACAAACATTAACACTCGATATGAAGATTTGTTTATTTGTGTGTATATGTTTATGTATGTATATATGTGTGTATATATGTATGTATATATGTATGTATATGTTTGTATTGTATTTTATATAGTATCTTTGCTGTGTGTTTGAAGGAGTGTGTCTGTGTAATTTATTTTCTAAAATGAATGTGTTACTTTAATTTATGTATAACTTTAATACTTGTGTAACTTTAATTTATGTAATAGGCAGAGACTGTTCTTACGAAGTTATTTTAAATTCAAACATCCGTTGTTGCTACTTACGAATGGTTTTGTGTAAGGAAACCTTTAATTGGCCTTTGTATTGGCACATACTGTAGAAAATATAGTCTGTATATCGCTGTATGGTTTCTTAGAAAAATAAAATAAAAATAAAAATATCTTATACTTACACCTTTTAGCAAACTAAGCTCTTACAGGCTTGTATTGTGGGAACTATGGTAACGGATAGACATACATATATTATATATACATAAATATTTTTGATAGAAATGTAACTTAACGACCATGACTAAGGTACAAAGGCAATATATTAACATCTTCCCTCACCGGGATTTGAACCTAGGACCTCAGAGATGGCGACACCTTGAAACCGGTGTACTAACCTCTCAACTAAGGAGCTATGGCAAAACAGTCTTCTGCCGCATTTTTTTTGTAAAAATTGATTATAATTCTAAAAATAAGGGAAAACAACAATAGTTTCTTGTTTATATTATAACTATCTACTGACTTAACATATTTATAATTAACATATTTTTAATTATCCAAAAAAATGAGTTAGTAGAGAAAAGCCCATTTATATAGCCTATTATTAATATAGCTTCTGAGTCTATGTAATATAATTTACTGAGATAGTGATGAAGTCGCTTTCAGTGGTATGCTAAGATCCTGAATGCCCTTTAATTTCAAGGCTACTTCGTTACTGTTATATTGTTTTACATAAAGCATGGCTGAGCCTTAAGAGTACTTTTGTATGCGAGTCTAAATTGTTGACAAAGGCATCGCATATTCATGACACAATCCATTGTTGCCTTTATGAATAAAAGTAGAAGGAAATTTATGCCTAATAAAAAGCTTTTTGGGGTTTCGATGAATATGCCAAAGGCTGATGAAGAGTAGAACTACGTTATGATATCCAGGGGAATAATGCAAGAGTGTAAATCAAAGTATACTATATTGATTCTCTTACACAGGGCTTACAAAATAACACTGATTTGTACGAATAAGGCCTTTGGGAGAGCTGGAGTCTGTACTAGGTATAAAACATGGCACAGGTGATACCTTTTATACTGGTCACGCAAATATGTCTCGGGAAAACGTCGTTGAGAGTCGAAATAAATTTGTGTCTCACATTGGGACTTCTTTAAAGAAAGGCTCAGATTGGGGTAGACTTAATTTGGTCCAATTTAACCCCACTAAGACACAAGTGTACGCATTCACCGCAAACAAGCTACCGTTTATCGCATCACCTCGATTTGAAAGCTCTTCCTTAACTGCCACAGCCGGTATTGTAATTCTTGGTGTCGACATATCGAACGAAGTACAGTTCCGCGGACACTTAGAGGGTAAGGCTAAAATAGCCTCAAAGAAGCTTGGTGTGCTCAATAGATCGAGGCGGTATTTCACACCGGTTCACCGAATGCACCTTATAAAGTTTATAAGGCGCAAGTTCGGCCACATATAGAATACTGCTCCCATCTTTGGACAGGGGCTCCCAGTACCAGCTTTTCCCTCTGGACCGCATCCAATTGAGAGCGACTCTAATCGTCGACTGCCCGGATATTTCATGTCGGCTGGACTCCTTGGCGCTGCGTAGAGATGTAGCTTCGCTATGTATCCTCTATCGCTTATATTACGGGGAATGCTCCGAGGAATTGTTCGGATTAATTCCTGCTGCCAGTTTCCGTCACCGTTCTACGCGACACAACATTCATCCTCATCACCTAGAAGCTTGGCAGTCCACCACAGTGCGTTTTTTCAGGAATTTTCTGCCACGCATTACTAAACTGAATTGTCGCCTGCAGTATTTCCAAACCGATGCGATATCGAAACCTTCAAAAAAAGAGCATATTCCCATTTAAAAGGCCGGCAACGCATCTGTGACTCCTCTGGTGTTGCGGGTGTCCATGGGCAACGGTTATCGGTTACCATCAGGTGATCCGTTTGCTCGTTTGCTGCCCTATCCTATAAAAAAACCTGTATTACAGAATCTCCAGGCTCTCAACCTCAAAGAATTACTGACAAGATTCTCAGCTTGAATGTATACAAAAATATATTTTTATATATTGGTGTACAAAGACGTTCTATCCTTCTGGTGATGCAGAGATACAAAGAGGTAGATGGACTTAAAAACAAATGTTAATAAATACACATAAAATATACTTATATATAGAATTGATTAAAAATCCAAATAAATAAACAAAATACACTATATATAGTATATTTTGTTACTATACTGTACTATAGTACAGTATTGTATATTATAGCCTAAGAGGTTTTTTATTTTATTTTATTTTTATCTTTTAAGGAAAACTTACAGCTAAAATAAGATTATGATTAAATTTGAGTCTAAATATTCAAAATTTATATTTAAAAAAGTCATCAAATATAAAATGCTGTAAAGTGGAATTCATTAAGAAAACATTTTTTTTATTAATTTTCACTAAGAAGTGAAAAAATTCTATATCTATGTCGCTGTTACAATTGTTAAACAATTCATTGTTAAAAAATATTCACACAGTAAGTTAGTATGTTTTGGTGTTTTCTGGGTGTATTAATATAAAAAATATAAAAAAAATGTATTGAAACCGTATTGAAAGAAGCAGCTATATTTCTTTTCCCTTTATTTTTTACAAAGTTGTCAATTAGAAGCTAGCGTGAACCCAAATTCCTTTACAAGTATAAACCAGTTCACATTATATCTATAAAAGCTATAGTTTCATTGTGTTATTTACTACAGTCAAATATTTGGCAAAGTAACCATTGAATCACTAAATTTGTTATTTCAGATTATTTTTTTTAAAGTGAATATTGTAAAATCCAGCAAAATATCTAGTTTTATGTATAGAAGTCGTTTAAATAATAATAATAATTATTTATTTAATTCAATCACAAGATCATATTTTTTTTTTAAATATATATTTATAATTTATTTTCTCGTTACTGTCACTACATTAAGCATACAACGATGGTTGATGTAGAGACAGTCGAACCTCTCAGCCATCATGCTCAGTATGGTGTTGGAGCTGGCGCGGACCCTAACGCACCAGGGATGCACGCCGTTTCCGCATCGTCGCATAAAAGCAGTCAATCCGTGACTCGGTGAACATTCCCGACGCACTGCAGTACCGAGGCAGCCCCAACAACACCCTGTAGGCATTGTTATATTGTATACGTAGAGCGCTGTACTGCTTTTGAGTATAGTTAGCCCACAAGGCGCTCGTATAAAAAGAGGTGCAATACGCTCTGAAAAGAGTGTTTTTCACCTCAACCGAGCATCGAGCAAACCTGCGAGCTATCATGTTCGCTCTAACAGACAACGCTCTACGTTCCCGCTCTAATATCTGTATCGTTCTTCAGATCAGAGGTTACCAGATGGCCAAGGTATTTGAGGGAGTAAACCCTTTTTAGCGGTATATTATTTAGCTTGATGCTAGGTATTCTCTCTGGACATTTACCCCTGGTCCGAAAGACCACACACTCAGTTTTCTTAGTGTTATAGACCAGGCCATGGCTTAGAGCATACTCTTCACAAATGCTAAAAAATATATGCAATCTTCTTAGTATTAATTTAATATTTTTTACATTCATATCAATTAATATAACCCAAAGAAACCACTGAAAGGCTTGGGTTATGGAATATAAAGTATATATTAATATAGACACACATATATACGAGGGGCGGTCAAAAAGTTCGCGGAATGGCGGGGTTGGCGGGGGTGAGGTCGCTCCTCCAGGTAGCCGCTACTTGAGTAACTCATAATTACTATATATGCCAATTTCTAGCCTAATTGGGTCATTAGCTTTCGAGTTACAAACGAGTAAACAAGTAAATCGGGAACAAACTAGCCACTATGGAGAAAATTGAACATCGCGCCGTCGTAAAGTTCCTCACCAAACAAGGAAAAACGCCTCAAACTATTTTGCAAGAGAAATGGCACGGCCTTTTCAAGCAAGGAAGGGAGTCAATTGAAGATGATCCTCGACCTGGACGGCCCATTGAGGCCACTACGCCGGAAATCATTGAAAAAGTTGAAAAACTTGTATTGGAAGACGGAAGGTTGAAGAAGAAACAACTTGCAGCATCAGTTGGAGTATCAGAAACCACAATTTTAAATATTCTTCATCAACATCTTGGCATGAGTAAAGTGTGTTCAAGGTGGGTCCCGAGAATGCTCACGCCGCTGCAAAAACGTGAGCGCGTCAACTGTTCCCGCGAGTTTTTGGACCGCTGTGGAGAAGATAGGGAAGAAATTATGGCCCGAATTGTAACCGGTGATGAAACTTGGGTTCACCACTATGAGCCTGAGTCAAAGCAGGAGTCGATGCAGTGGCACAAAAAAGGCACACCACCCCCTAAAAAATTTAAAGTGTCGCAATCGGCCGGAAAGATCATGGCGACTATTTTTTGGGATACTGAAGGTATTCTTTTGATCGATTATAAAGAACGTGGTGTTTCTATAACGGGAGAGTACTACGCTTCCCTATTGGACCGATTAAAAGAAGCTATTAAAGAAAAAAGAAGAGGAAAACTGACAAAAGGTGTACTCCTTGTGCACGACAACGCGCCCGTTCACACGAGTCATGTTGCGACGGCTGCCATTCATCGATGCGGTTTTGAACAACTACGCCATCCACCCTACAGTCCAGACCTGGCCCCTAGCGATTTTTATTTATTCCCAAAGATGAAGAAAGAGCTGCGTGGAAAAAAATTTAGAGACGATGATGAAGTCAAGTCGGCGATTTCGGCGTATTTTGACGCCCAAGACAAAACCTATTTTTTCGACGGTATTAATAAGTTATATGCCAGATCCGAAAAATGTATTCGTGTTAAGGGGGAATATATTGAAAAGGAAAAATAACATAATGTATCATTTCATCTTTTTTCCCAGTCATTCCGCGAACTTTTTGACCTCCCCTCGTATATATATATTAACCACATATAGACAAAGATAATAATTGTATATGTAACTAAAATTTCAAGCGTCTAATTATTGTTTTTATTAATATCACGTTTGCTGTACGGAAGCCCCCTTAATTAATTAGTTTAATCTGCTTTTATTTGTTACTGTAACGACAAGAGTTGTACAGAGATATGTAAGTATGGACAGCGAAGAATTTGTAATCGGATCCCGTTTTTACACTTAAGCTAAAGACTACTAGAAAGAATTGCAAAAAAAAGTCACCGTGAATGCGTAAACAATTTAATGTTGGTATCCACGACAAGAGACATAATTACCAACCGAATAGCATTAACGAACGCACGACGAATTAAAAGATGGCGGATCCCACTGAACCCGGGATGTCCCTGAGAACTTGTAATTATCATTTATCATTTACATGTACACAACCGACACTTCATTAGTGATAATTAATCTTCTTATTCAACATCGCTTCCTCTGTTTCACGTTATTTACTCTCGTTTCATTTAATCTGTTGGTTAAGTCCATATGGCGTCGTGTGTCTGCTTATTCGTTGGTAAAACGTGCGGTATTTTTAACCCGACGAACGTAATTTTGGGTGTGGTATACCCAGGCAAATAAATCCACCAATACAATACATTTCATAAGCTTTAGCTCTAAATAAATACTATGTTCTGGATCTGAAATATTATTTAAAATTAAATAATATTTAAAATTATTTAAAATTAAATTTAAATCTAAATTTTATTTAGTGAGAGACTAGAATAGCGTATAGTATATTTATTGTGCAACAACAAAACAAAACAAAGCGTGATTTTATCCTACATTTAATATATTCCAGGTAACTTAGGGTGGACAGGATTTAACATAACATAACATAACATAACATAACCCTTTATTGTATTCATAAAATATTCACACACAAAAAAAAGAAAATAACAAATGTACAAAAGGCGGCCTTATTGCTAAACAGCAATCTCTTCAAGCAACCTAGGACCAGGGAAATATTAAAAGAAGATTTAAATATAGGATGGGTACAGTAATTGGACAGGGCAATAGGCTATAACTAGTTTAAGTTAAGGAATCTTTGACAGGAAGTGAACACGGACTTGATTCTAAAAGGACTCCAGCGTTCGCGCTCCCCTAATACCCCAGGGAGAGAGTTCCACAACCGGACGGCATAAGCCGAAAAAGAATATGAAAAATAGTCGGTACTTCGGGGCGGTATATCCAGAGTCAGATTAAAATTAGAACGCAAGGCACGACATGACGAATGGGATCGAAAAGAGAACAAAGATTTAAGGTAGGATGGAGATGTTGGAAGATACAAAATATTGTTAAGTAGGGATAAAACATGTACCTAAGTCTCTGCGCTGGTAAATAGTTAACCATTTGAGTTGAAAGCGACAATTAGAAACATGGTCAAACCTACGCAGATTAAAAATGAACCTGATGGCTACATTTTGCAGCCGCTCCAAACTGTCAAGTAGTTCCTCAGATAAATTAATCCACATAACCAGCGTCAGCGTAGTCAATCAAGGAAAGCAAGATAGACTGAGCTAACACTGTCTTTGTAGCTATAGGGAGAAAGCTTCTTAATCTATTTAGAGTACTATATGCAGCAAATAACTTCTTCCGGACAGCCTCAACCTGCGGCCGCCATGTCATGCACAGGATTTGTGGGCGTGTGGCGGTAGAATCGCGAAAGCGCTCCCCGCCATGCGCCCAGATATGGACTTGGAGGACACTGGGGGGTTCTAGTGGGTAGGTCGGTCACTCCGGGGGTGGCGTTGGCGGTGTCGTTAGACATCGTCAACGCCTTCGGTACCCTCCCCTGGCAGGCCATTAGGGAGGCGCTCGTATACCACGAGCTGCCTCCCTACCTGCGGGCCGTGGTCGGGGACTATCTGCGCGACAGGACGATCGGCGTGATGGGACGGGACGGGATGGAAACGTCGAGGAGGGTCGAATGCGGCGTTCCGCAGGGGTCGGTGTTGGGACCCCTGCTATGGAACCTCGCATACGACGCGGTCCTTCGCACCAGCCTTCCTCGCGGCGTGAGTGTCGTCTGCTACGCTGACGACACTCTCGTCGTGACGACTGGGGCCGACTTCGAGCCGGTGCTCAGGCTTGCCGAGCTGGGGTGGCATGTGTCGTGCGGGCGATCCGCCAGCTGGGTTTACAAATAGCGCCTCACAAAACCGAGGCGCTATGGTTCCACGGCCTTCCGAGGCGCCGGGAACCACCCAGTTGCCGGATCCGGGTGGGTGACGCGGTGGTCCCGGTGGGGCCGTACATAAAGTACCTGGGCCTCACCCTGGACCGCCGCTGGAGCTTCGAGGAGCATTTCGTGCGGTTGGTCCCCCGAGCCAAAAGGTGCCGGGCGCGTTGCAATCGCCTGCTGCCCAATCTCGGGGGACCGAGGGATGGAGTCCGCCGCCTGTACGAGGGCGTCGTGCGATCCGTGGCCATGTATGGGGCTCCCGTGTGGTCGCAAGACTGCGCGAGGTCCCCCCGCTGCAGAGCTCTGCTACGGAGCCTGCAGCTGATAATGGCCATACGGATCGTACGAGGCTACCGTACAATCTCGTACGAGGCGGCGACAGTTCTGGGACGCTCCCCCCCATTCGACATCCTGGCCGACATGTACGCGGCGACGTATGCGTCGCGGCGTGTCGACCGGGGGGGCGATGGGGGAGCGCCCTGGAACCCGCGCACGAAGTGCCTAAGCGGGAGTGGCACCGACGGATTGTGGCGGCCTGGCGTGCGCAGCTCGAATTACGGATCTGCGCGCGCCAGCGGGCCGTCGGTGCCGTACTCCCGCACCTCGAAGCTTGGCTCAACGGGAAGGAGGAGGTCACCTACCGATTGACTCAGATACTCACCGGGCACGGCTGCTTCGGTGAGTATCTGTGTCGAATAGGACGGGAGGGATCGACACATTGTCACCACTGCGCATCCGACCTCGACTCGGCCCAGCACACCCTGGCGGAGTGCCCCGCGTGGGCCTCCGAGCGCCGAGTCTTGGTCGCAGAGATCGGGCGAGATCTGTCTCCGCCGGCATTGATTGCGGCAATGCTGGCGGACGAGGGAGGTTGGAGGGCTGTGGCCTCCTTCTGTGAAGCAGTAATGCTCCAGAAGGAGGCCGCCGAGCGGGGTCGGGAGATGGCCGATCCCGCTCGAAGGAGGCGGCGCCGGGCTCGGTAGCACAGCTGCGGCGCCGCCGCGGGTCGCCGGCGGCGCGAGGAATTCGCGACCGCTACGGCGACCCGGGATGGACCACGCCCCTTCCGTGGCCGGGGGGCGTCGTCGGTGGAGGGGACCGGGGGAGGTGGTAGCTTCCCCCGAGGAGGGCTCCCCTCTAGAGAGGGGAGCGGAGGCTGGGGGTTCCTGGAAGTGGCCTTTGTGTTCCCGGGGCTCCCTACATGCCTGAGGAAGGCCATCCCTGAGGTTTAGTGGGTAGGCCTCCCCTTCTGGGGAGGAGAGCCCCACATAACCCCGGCTCGCCACAGCCGGGGTATGCAATTTAATGCATTTTCCTCAGGGGAACAAAAAAAAAAAAAAAAAAAGGTCGTCACTCCGACCGGAAAGCCCCACAAACGGCGCGCCTAGCCAGCGCGGTGACAAGTTGCATAAGGAGCATTTCCCCTCGAAAAAAAAGGTGGACAGGATTTAAAATAAATTATTACGTGGGAAGCTGGTAATGTATAAGTTAGCATATTAATAAACTAAATACATTAAATGGTAATAAATGTGTATTTAACTATATATCAACTAAAATACATATATTCACGCCTGAACCCCATGGGGGTACTTTTAGTAATACTTTCATGCACTCTTGTTGGTTACGGGTATTCTTGACCTGACTTTTCTTCAGTATTTTACTTATTTGCTCCAAGTATAATCGTTTAGCTCACTGAGCGACCCCTAGGCGTCTATGATATCATGCAAGGGGTCTACGTCTGCGAAACAAAAATTTGGGGGTCTGAAAACGGGGGTCCACGATAATGGATCTCAACATACATTGATAGTACCTATTTACTTACATTATACCATCTTCTAACATATATACATAAGATTATTTATAAAACTACCTATGAAGTATAAAAATAAACTATATATGTGTATAAAATTGTGTAAGTTGTATAATGTAGGCATTCAATATCAGGTAGATAGGGGGTTCGCCCCTTCCGTGGCCGGGGGGCGTCGTCGGTGGAGGAGACCGGGGGAGGTAGTGTAGCCTCCCCGAGGAGGGCTTCCCTGTATCGGCGGGGGAGCGGAGGCTGGGGGTTCTCGGAAGTGGCTTGGTGTTCCCGGGGCTCCCTACATGCCTGAGGAAGGCCATCCCTGTAGTTTTCAGTGGGTAGGTCTCCCCCTTCTGGGGAGGAGAGCCCCATATAACCGCCGGCTCGCCACAGCCGGGGTATGCAACTTAATGCATTTTCCTCAGGGAAAAAAAAAAGTAGGTAGGGGGTCTACTCATAACCGAGAAACATGGCAAAGGGTCTATGACACAAAAAAGTTTGGGAACATCTGGACTAGTTGGTCCTCTACCAACTGGTCCATTCATATTTGCCTGACGTCCTTTGGCTATCCTTTCTACGTGTCCCAAGCCCTTGAAGCATTCCCGATTTCTCTATTTTCCACTACACTTTCCAAATAAATAAATTAAAAGTTAAAATGTGATCCGAAACTATCTGTTTTTTCTATATTTTAGTCGAATCAGCGTCTTTTTAAGGGTATGTAGGGACCCTGCGTGGTTGCCCGTAGAAGTTTAATATGAAATGATCTCGGATGATGAAAAAATAATAATTCAATTGTTTTCAAAAGTCATGTAATCACGTTTTTCCATTTGGTTGTTCTTTTGTAAATATTAATGTAAATATTTATTACAAAGTTTATCACGCAACAGTGTTTTTAATTATGACGACGCTACTTGCATTTACAATTGCATGCGGAGTCTATGAAGTATTATTCAGACGCAATTCTAGTTCCAAAAGGTAAATTCTTTCTGTTACCCCATACTATACTATATACCAGGCATGCGCATACCCGTTATATGTTGCATTTATTCTTTACATAGTTAGTACGATTAGATAAATAAAAAGTGGTTAACTGATCGAAAAATGCGAGCTTAAATCAAGCAATATAATCTTGATAATAAAACACTTTGAAACGATTGGTTGATTATTTAAAGCTACAAAAGCTCAAAGTCGAACTTAAAAGAAATCTCTCGAAATTCTTGATCATAACGTCCCATTATACAAGTATCGTGAAATAGCAGAGATTACGTTGCTATGGCTGGCAGTAAGCTCCGTAAATGATTAATGAAATAGCCAATAAACCGCTCTTATTTAAAGCCACATCCTGGGGTTATGGCCTCATCTAAGGCGTTGCACACAAGACACTCCATCCAAACTCTGGCTCCGCAAACGAAACGACGTTAACCACGCCAATAATGCCAGTATTATGACATTGCTGAACATAAACTTCCCTTTTCAAGTACGTGTAAGACAAAAGAGAAAAGAGAAAGAGAGTATATTCAAAATTAATAAAACTTAATAAAGCTTTGAGCTTTGGCAGCTTTAAATAATTAATCATTATTTGTGCCTAACTTTTGTTTTTGTACGATTGTTTTTGACTAATTATTTTTTATTTTTCCAAGTTGCTCTATAAGTTTTAAGCTTGAATTTGTGAAGTTTTCGTTGAAGCTATGATCAGTTAATCACATTTTATTTATCTAACCGCACTTTTATTTAACTTTTATTTAATTAATCATATCTATTTTGATAATGTATGTTTTGTATGTAGTATAAATATGACGCTTGTCTTATTTATATTTTAAAAACAATTATATATAAATACAGCGTCCCAGCAAATTTTTCTTTTAAAATTTCATAAAACCATCTAGGGTTGGCTGGAAGAAATTTCTCTGAGAGATAAGTTTAGACTTTTAACTTAGTAACTTATAATATTTCATTTTTATTGTAACATTGTTTAATGGTGTAAAATAAAGAGTTTATATACAACATATTACGCGTATGCAATTGCAAATTGATTTTATTATCTCTATCAATTTGATGCTAATTACATGCAATTGTTAGTTAAATAGCAGACACTTAAATATGATTAACAAAAGAGATTAATCAGCCATCATTTCCTACTTTTTCTTTTTTCACACATCACTTTTACTTTAATTTTGTGATAATTTAATAATACTGATAGAGTATGCATAATGAGTATTTAGTGAGTTACTCAAATTTTTATATTTTTATAACCTAAATTTATATACAAATGATGATGTAGTCAGGTATGTTGGGTCCTCTACTGTTTCTAATATATATATAAATGACCTTCCTTACTACATTACAGAATCGTGTGAGACAGTATTGTTTGCAAATGATACTTCTTTACTATTCAAAGTTGATAGACAAAAGAATGTTATGACGATGTAAATAGTGCTCTCTCGAGAGTTCTGTATTGGTTCACAATTAATAATTTGTCTTTAAATTCCAAGAAAACAAAATGTATCAAATTCTCTTTGCCCAATGAAAGGCAGGTTGATACTCGTTTAAATATGAATGGTGATGTCATTGACTTGGTAAATAATACTAAATTCTTAGGCATTACGTTAGATTCACGACTACAGTGGGATCCACATATTGAATCTTTGGCAATCAAACTTAGTTCAGCGGCGTACGCAGTAAAAAAGATTAGACTTTTAGTAATGTTGAAACGGCAAGAATTGTTTATTTCAGCTACTTTCATAGTGTTATGTCCTATGGACTGCTGCTATGGGGATCTACGGCTAACATTGAGAGTATTTTCCTATTACAAAAAAGAGCGATTCGCGCTATTTACTGTTTACGAGCTAGAGAATCCCTAAAAAAATTGTTCAAAGAAATTAATATTTTAACTTTAGCTAGTCAATATATATATATGATAATTTGGTTTTTGTATATAGAAACTATAATAAATTCAATAAAAACAGTGATCTACATAATGTGAATACTAGAAACAAAAATAAACTTGCCGTTCCAATGTTCAGACTCCATAAAACTAGCTGTTCGTTCTTGGGGAAATGTATATCTATTTTTAACAAACTTCCGCAAAGTGTCATTAATTTGCCTTTATATAAATTTAAAATCTAATAAAGTAAGTTAATAAGGAAGTGACTATCTAAATGATCACACTATTTGGGAATAGGGACACTATTCATAGAGCCATGTTTGGTAACAACATTATTTATAATATTGTATTATTTTATATGTGTATGTAAACATACATACGACTGTAATCGTATTAGGTATGATTGTATCTTTATATTGTATTTTTATATTATATTATTGTAATTATTAACATTGAAAAGAGGAGATAAAAAATAGACCTTCAGAGTTTCTTGCCTGTTCTTCTCGAGAAGGCTCTTCCAATTTCCAACAGGTGTCGAGTCAATTTTTTTATTTTTTTTCTTTTTTTCCTTATTCGTACGTACGGACAAGGTTTTTGTTTTTTTTTAAGCTTTGTTTTTTTGTTTTGTCTGTTGACGTCAATAAGTGCATGTAAAGGTCTATGTTGAATAAAGATTATTTTGATTTTTTTTTATTTTTGAATGCTTAAGGCATTTTCTGTCAATCAATCTCCGCGTTAGACAGAGGTTATTCAAAAAGTACAGAATTCTTATTCTGCTTTTAGATTATGTATGTAGAAATTGTCATTGATACAGAAAATACATTTAGTTAGCTTACTCTGTGTAATAATTTAGAAGCAGAATTAACCATATTTATCTGGAAAATGTAAATGTTCTCAGCGGTAGAGAGTGGTAGAGTCATTGACCGCCTATTTTAAGTAAATCGTTTAATGACTTTGCTTTTCATGGAAGTTTTGGATACTGCGTCGCTAAGTGTTCGAACAATATTCCCCCACCTATAAGGGAGACTGTTCGTACTTTTAAGGAAGCTTACAAAATTTATTTCATTAATGTACAAAAGACGAAATAAAATACCGTTTGTTCGTTGTTGAGAACTTCGTTAAAGTTTTTTTTTATTCATATAATAAGATCTTACACTGTAAGTTGAACACCAAACTACAAGGAAAAGAAAATCTCATCAACAACCTACTGGACACTGTGAAGGCATTTGAGTTTAAATTGGATTTATGGAAAAACCAGTTGTTGAAAAAAGAGTATCTGCATTTTCCTAAACTGAAGAACTGCTAATGTACAGATGTGGATAAATACGTTGAAGCAGTAGATTTACTCAAAAAAGAGTTTCAATCGAGGTTTTCTGACTTCAGAGATAGTGAAAAACACATCAGTCTCTTTGCCCGACCATTCGGCGTATCCGTTGAAAAAAGGCCGGAAAATTTTCCAATGGAGCTTATAGATTTCCAGTGTAATTGGGAATTGAAAGACAAGTTCGATGTGGGTGTTTTTGATTTCTATGTAATATATGTTTTTCATAACTCGTTTCCTGAAATCAGAACAAATGCCCATATTATATCTTTTGGTTGCAAAAATACATTATGTACTAGGAATAATTACCGTGCGATTTTCCTACGTTGCGATACCGCATGAGTCTGTGGAAGCCTTTATCCGTTCCATTCCGGCATTCCAGTTTCATCCAAAGTATCAGTATACTAAAATTCATTTAAATCGGCTTCGTGGTTTTAGCGTGAAAGTGCGACAGACTGACAGATAGAGATCGCATTAATATTATTAGTAAGGAATGTTTAACGAATATTAGGTGCTCTTAACGCGCCCATCGCTTGAACCAACCGCTAATTTACCCTCTCCTCTTTATTGCCAATTTTTACATTGACGTCGTTACTCTCAGCGAAATTAAATTACCCAGCAGATGCGTGTTGCCGTGTCTATCCGTACGTGTAACGTAACGACGTCGCAAATGGGATGGTTGAACGTTACCGCCGTTAAGCGCTCGTCGCTTTAAAAGCGCTGAAATTGCTGAGTGGTATCATGGAAAATAGACATAATTTCAATTTGAATCATAAATTCTATTAAAATATCGAAATAGTACTAAGTAGTGCCTTTGTAATGTGTAATGCACATCCAGTTACACATCAAGCTTTACACTTGCAATGTGAAATCCACCTCTATTACAAGCGACATAAGAGCTGTATCTAGGTTAACATCTGTATATATAAATATTAAAGAAATTGATATAGATAAAGATAGATAAATATGTATATAGTAAGCTGCAATTGATAACTCTTAATCGTAATGTTCTTATGGAACGACATAATTTTGTTTAAAAAGGTCCGTAAATAAAGCTTAAAAAAATGTAACGTCTAATTGTTTGTGTGTTGTTGAAAGTTCTAGGTTTATCGCGGCGTTATAGTCAAGCACACATCATCAGAGTTTTCAGGTCATCGCGGCGTTATAGTCGAGCATACATCATCTGCATTTTCAGTTCATCGTGGCGTTACAGTCGAGCACATATAATCTGAATTTTCAGTTCATCGCGACGTTATAGTCGAGCACACATTATCTGAGTTTTCAGGTCATCGCGGCGTTATAGTCGAGCACATATAATCTGAATTTTCAGTTCATCGCGACGTTATAGTCGAGCACACATTATCTGAGTTTTCAGGTCATCGCGGCGTTATAGTCGAGCATACATCATCTGCATTTTCAGTTCATCGCGGCGTTACAGTCGAGCACATATAATCTGAATTTTCAGTTCATCGCGGCGTTATAGTCGAGCACACATCTGAGTTTTCAGGTCATCGCAGCGTTATAGTCGAGCATACATCATCTGCATTTTCAGTTCATCGTGGCGTTACAGTCGAGCACATATAATCTGAATTTTCAGTTCATCGCGACGTTATAATCGAGCACACATTATCTGAGTTTTCAGGTTATCGCGGCGTTATAGTCGAGCATACATCATCTGCATTTTCAGGTCATCGCGGCGTTATAGTCGAGCACATATAATCTGAATTTTCAGTTCATCGCGACGTTATAGTCGAGCACACATTATCTGAGTTTTCAGGTCATCGCGGCGTTATAGTCGAGCGTACATCATCTGCATTTTCAGTTCATCGCGGCGTTACAGTCGAGCACATATAATCTGAATTTTCAGTTCATCGCTGTGTTATAGTCGAGCACACATAATCAGAATTTTCAGTTCATCGTGGCGTTATAGTCGAGCTCACATGATCTGAGATTTTAGGTTATCGCGGCGTTATAGTCGAGCACACATCATTTGAATTTTCAGTATATGGTGGCGTTATAGTACTCGAGCACAAATCATATGAATTTTCAGTTGATCGCGGCGTTATATTCGAGCACAAATCACATGAATTTCAGACACGGCCCAATATGATGCGAACAGTACATATCAAATTTCACTTCACGAAGAATGTTGACGCAAATAATCGCGTTTCGCTTGTCGATGTCAAATTTAATTTAGCGATATATTAATATCGCTATCTTTGTCGCGGTAATGGTATCGAAGAATCCAAGCTATTCGGCTGTTGTGTACAATTATTGTGATATAAATCCTTTTGTTTCGAGATGAATGAAATTTCGGCTAATTTAGTCCCGTGTTACTCCCCTATATCGGTTTGATTACTTAATTTTTCCATGTCAAGTAGGGTTCAAATAAGTTCAAACAGGATTTTTACAATCACTTTTGCTCTTCAAAGATGCTACGCTAGTCAATTAGAAGCTGACCTCAGATAAATAGTCTGAACCCAACTTCCTTAAAAGTTCACATTATATCTAAAAAAGCAGTCGAAATAATTGGTAACGTATCTATTGAATCATTAAAATCAATACATAGTATAAAACAAAGTCGCTTTCGCTGTATGTCCGTATGTATGCTTAGATCTTTAAAACTACGCAACGGATTTTGACGCGGTTTTTTTTAATAGATAGAGTGATTCTTAAGGAAGGTTTGTATGTATAATAAATGCATAATATAGTAGAGAAACACTGATAAATTTAAAGGTTTCTAATGTGATGTCGTAAATAAGCACGTTTTTTTGCGCTTATATTGCAAACGCTGGCTGAACCCTACGAGATAGACCAAAATAATGTACTACAGTATTGTACAACTTACAAAAATCCACAAAAAAGTCCGCGATGGTATATGTCTATCTCTTAGGGATAACCCACCATAACCATTATTTCACTGCACCCGTGCGAAGCCGGGGCGGGTCGCTAGTTAATTATATAATTTGATTGTGCGACTCCGTGCTCTTGGTAATTTTGTCAGCGGATTCTTTCACGCGGTCAGCATAGTTCGCCAGAGATGTCCAAATAGCGTACCAGAAAAAATAATTTGCCGACTGTCGTGCTCATCGATGTCTGACAAATGTGGGAATTTGCAAGGGCTCCCCAAAAGGGCAATCAATCAGCCTCGTCCCTTATCGATCTGTCCTATTCGATTTCCACCACTCGTGTGTCATTTCGCTTAATTTTCCCCCAATTCTGTTACATTATGACACTATTCATTTAACTTTGAATGGATAGGGAAAAATAAATTACATCTGGATAGATAGACAGAAAATTTATTACTTTACAAGTTTGTGAATTTATTTGCCGTTGGGGTACTTGGGTTTGATTTTCACTGATTCATTAAACATTATGCTTTATGCAGGAGTTTATACGGTACATTTTTATAATTAATACTGTTGAGTAAGTAAGAATCAAGCAAAATCGCTATCATCAGCAACATCATTTGAACCGCGTGCCCTTTTTTTTCCATATTTAAATAAAAAAATAAGTTACTCTTTCTCATAAAGAAGAATAGGGTGCTTTACATCGACCGGTTAGAGGGGGTTTAAAAATATTGAAATGGAGACACTCCGCCATCTCACCTGCACAGCAGCTTAAGCATTTGTGTCAAAAATAGTACAAATTTTCTACACTATATTACAGTTCTTCTTACTCTTAAATAGTGCGCTATTTTCATTGACGTTATGTTAGAATTTAGCGGCGCAATACTTGTCTACGTAGAATGTATAAAATGCTTGTATTCATGACACAAACATTTGCCCCCACCGGGACTCGAACTCAAGACCTTGGAGATGGCGACACCTTGAAGCTATATATATAGCTTGCCTTTGCCTTGCAAGCCTTGAAGTATGTTAACCAATCAGCTCAAATGTTTCATAAGGCAAAACGCTTTCTGTGGATGTGTTGCAGAAGGTTACGCATTTCTACGAACGATTTTTTTGATGATTGAAAATTGGAACAGCAAGTTTTAATTTTTTCTCGTGCTTAAATGGTAAATTTGAAAATGTGTGACATATCAAATATTAATACACTAGCTTTCTGCCCGCGGCTTCGCCCACGTGGGATTGGGTCTATAGAGGATTCCGCGGAAGTCGGTTTATGGCGCGAAGGTTTTATCGCGGTTCCCGTGGGACTATCCGTTTTTCCGAGATAAAAAATACCGCAAAACCTTGCTCAAGAATCACTCTATCTATTGATGATGAAAACATGAAAATCTGTGCAGTAGTTTTTGAGCAAGCCTTTATTGCGCATTCCGTGGGATCTGTCAATTTTTCCGGGATAAAAAGTAGCCTACTATTATCCGGACTTTTATCTTTAAATCTGCAAAATTTCAAAGCAATCGGTTCAATAGTTACGATGTGAAAGCAGAACAAACAAACAAACAAACTCACTTTCCGATTTATAATATTAGTAAGGATTTATTTACTATCTGTACGTTAAATATGAAATACGTCTGAATTCGAGCTTACGATAAAATAATATGAGATAAACGAAACGATATTTCGTTCTATTGTCTATCAACTTTTAGTATAAGTTTTAATGAGTGTAGCTGCCTGGTTGATTTAAGAAAAGCTGACTAAATAATTAAATGTATAAAGAAATCTAAATCACACTTCTAACACATTGTATGGAAATTCGCAGAGTTCTGATGGAAACGGACGTTTGAAGTGGGTCGAAGAGAGACGAGGCTGCTGTCATCGAAGAACAATGCTTTCAGATTTGATTAAACTTATCTTTTTGATTACTCAGGATATATTAACTTATATTAATCAACTTCTTTGTAGTTTCTTTTAACAAAAGTGTTGTCGAAATAATAAGAAAGCAACATGTTATTTATAAAAAAATTGTTTTTCAAATAGAATTAGAAACATGTTCATAATATAGCCATTTCGAAGATTCAAATCAAATTTAAAAAGGTTTTTATCGAAAAAGGAAAAACAATTTATAATTTCTCCTTTTTTATTTTAATTGGCATGCGCGTAATTTACGCGCTGTGCTAGGATGGAGTTATTATTATTTATAAACTTACTCAAGTTTACAATGGAGAAATGACATTAAGTTTCTATATGAAAAACACAGGAATGGCTACATTAATTTCGCCTAAAATATAAAGGATACTCTTAAAGATGACAATACGATAAGATAAGTCCTAAAGTCCATTGAACGAGCTCGAGACTCACGACATTCGAACTTTCTCAGCGAAAACTTTTCTGAGGCTATGATTACTTAGAGGTTTTTTTATTGTAAGTATTTTTATTTTTTTGACACATACATACAGTCGTTAAGAATACATTTTTGTAATAATATTACTAAAAATAATACACAGAGACTGTTCAGTTTTATATAAAAACCAGCTGACCCGTGCCCACTTTGTGGGCATAATATTAATAATCCCCGAAGCGAGCACGAACGCGAACCGAATTAAACCCGAAGCCATCGCACGCCCTCCACTGCATTGGCCTTCACAGTTAAGACGATGAGTTTACTTATTTTCATAATGTTTGGTAATATATGACTAATAAAAATAAACTAATGGTTTAAATAATTTTATTGATATTAAAAATTAAATAACCTATAGTAATATAAAAAAAAAAACTACTTTTTGTAACTGCAATATAAAAAGTTAGACATGCTGCCGTAGACTTTTTTACAGACATTTTCAAGCTCCACATATTTTTTCTAGAACTCAAAAATATATCCTACTACTATTATAAAGGCGAAAGTTTGTAAGTATGGATGTTTGTTACTCTTTCACGTAAAAACTACTGAATGGATTTGAATGAAACTTTACCACAATATAGCTTATACATCAGAATAACACATAGGCTACAATTTTTGAGGTTTCTAATGTGAGGTCGTAAAAAAAACACATTTTTCGCGCTTACATTGCAAATTGTCTGTTGTGTCTGTTTATAGGAGCATACTGCAGTAGCAACCTATAGGCCTATGATTAGGGCTCTGCAGTGCTTAGTTACCGTATTTCTTACTTATTACTAGGCTAGACGGGACGAACCTGAAGTCCACGCGAACGAAGTCGCGGGCAAAAGCTAGTCTTTCATATTTAAGGCAGCGTTTTTAAGAAACGCTTTCATTTGACCGTTTTTTCTGCAATTCACTCCGGTTTTCCGGTACTCACTCAGCGAAACAGCGCAAGCGCTATTTTACGCCGGTTTTCTGTGAGGCCGTGGTATCACTCCGGTCGAGCCGGCCCAATTCGTGCCGAAGCATGGCTCTCCCACGGTAAAATATTAATAGTAATAAATATATATAATAGTAATAATAGGAAAGTTATAGATATGAAAGACAGATGAGTATGTAGGGAGAGGAAGACCAAATAAAATATGGATGGACTGTGTCAATGATGATTTGAAGAAGGGAGTTAGTGTCGAAATAGCCAGTTTTAAAGAGACATATTATGCCGACCCCATATAAAATTGTGAACAGGAAAAAAGTTATATTCGTTTATTTATTTATATATTTGAGAAACAAACAGTTAACATTGTACTTAAAAACTATACATAAACTTTTTATCATACATACCAAGTGGACCAGTGAAGTTTCCACTTCACTGGTCCACTTGGTATGATGAAAGCTGTAAACCACTGTTTAAGAAGTTTGACATACTTACTCTGCCCTGTATTTATATAAAGAAGCTTATGTCTTTGTTAAAAATAACCCGAAATACTTTCAAAAACGTGTGGAAGTGAATGATAGACATACAAGGAATCAATACAAACACTTAATTTATCAGCCTCCTTGTCACACTTACTTATATAAAGTAAATGCATATAATATGTTGATTTGTATATAAATTGCCTAATGATATTAAAATTATTGAAAACTGTAATCATTCAACAAGAATATGAACGATCAAAAACCGTGTTCTTACAATAATTCGTTTGTCTGAGTGGTAGGTGAAACAAAGACATACTCAGAGTTCAGTCGAAGGCATCTAAATGAAATTTGACTTAGTAAAAATGGAGAATCTAAATAACTGTTTATTAATGTATGATAATAATAACACATTTAGCAAGTTTTTACTATGTTTCTCCCATTATTTTTAAATTGAAAAGCAATTACACACGTCTCCTCCCAAATTGCCTTAACTAAACGACGTAATTTAACGGCGTTGGTACACTCCGAAGTCCAGCGATGCAATCTCGAGGTTTTTACCAGACCATCCAATTTGTCCAAAGACTTAGGCCTCAATATTTTATCTTTGACTTACGCGGAGACGTCAGTTTGAAGGATGAGTGAGGCTGTACGTTTGAAGGCGGCTTAGGTGTGAGAACAACGATTGACGTCTCATAGGGATATTTAGGGTAAATGGTTATTGGGTTTGTTCATAAAAGAACAGTTGTCAGAAGCTTTGGATTTGTCTTATGAATAAGGCACTACGATGATATTCAAAGCAGTAACTAAAGAATGTCTTTTTACTTCAATATTATCAAGGTGAACTAGCGATTTCGAGGAAGGAGTAGGAAAAACCAATATCAGGATCAATAAATATCAAAACCTTATTCTTCAAATAGGATTTTTGCGATCACTGCTGCACTTCATGGAAGCTACCATTGGGTCACGAGTCTACGGCGGTAGACCTTTTTTGTTTTTTTTTTTGTTCCCCTGAGGAAAATGCATTAAATTGCATACCCCGGCTGTGGCGAGCCGGCGGTTATGTGGGGCTCTCCTCCCCAGAAGGGGGAGGCCTACCCACTAAAAACCTCAGGGATGGCCTTCCTCAGGCATGAAGGGAGCCCCGGGAACTTACCAAGCTACTTCCGGGAACCCCCAGCCTCCGCTCCCCCGTCGATACAGGGGAGCCCTCCTCGGGGGTGGCTACACTACCTCCCCCGGTCTCCTCCACCGACGACGCCCCCCGGCCACGGAAGGGGCGTGGTCCATCCCGGGTCGCCGTAGCGGTCGCAACTTCCTTGCGCCCGTCAGCGACTCCTTCGAGCGGGATCGGCCATCTCCCGACCCCGCTCGGCGGCCTCCTTCTGGAGCATTACTGCTTCACAGAAAGAGGCCACAGCCCTCCAACCTCCCTCGTCCGCCAGCATTGCCGCAATCAATGCCGGCGGAGACAGATCTCGCCCGATCTCTGCGACCAAGACTCGGCGCTCGGAGGCCCACGCGTTGCACTCCGCCAGCGTGTGCTGGGCCGAGTCGAGGTCGGATGCACAGTGGTGGCAATGTGTCGATCCCTCCCGTCCTATTCGACACAGATACTCACCGAAGCAGCCGTGCCCGGTGAGTATCTGAGTCAATTGGTAACGGCGGTAGACCTTGTACTGGAAAGAACCAGCAAGAAAACGAGCAAGGGTAATTCTGTTCTTCCTGTATTTCTACAAAGTTGTCAATTAGAAGTTGGCCTCATATGACGTATCTGAACTCATCTTTCTCTACATGTTTAAACATGTTCATACGATATCTATAAAAACTCTAGTTTCATTGCGTTATTTACTATAGTCAACATATATGGCAACATAACTATTTAGTTATCTATACTAATATTATAAAGAAGTAAAGTTTGTGTGTTTGTATATTTGTTAAATTGTAAGGGGTAATCTCGGGATCTACTGAACCGATTTTAAAAATCATCAATAGAAAGCCACATTATTGCTGAATGTCATAGGTTATATAAAATACCGAAAAATAAAAAGGCTTTTACGTGGTAGTCCGTTTTGCAAAGTGAATCGGAGAAAAAACGGTCGAATGAAAACGTTTCTTACGAACGCTGCCTTGACTATGAAAGATATATTTTAAAGTTGTAGAGAAAAGATGTGAAGCTTGAAAATGCCTACAAAAAAGTCAACGACAGCATATGTCTAACTTTTATATTTAAGTTACATAAAGTAGTTTTTTATTATTAGTATAGATTATTTAATTTTTATTATTAATAAAATAATTTAAATCATTAGGTCATATTTATTAGTCATATATTACCAAAAATCATGAATCTTTATGAAAATAAGTAAACTCATCGTCTTAGTGTGAAGGCCAAAGCAACGGACGGCGCGCGATGGCTTCGGGTTTAATTCGGTTCGCGTTCGTGCTCGCTTCGGGGATTATTAATATTATGCCCAACGAAGTGGGCAGGGGTCAGCTAGTTAAAAATAAAACCAAACATTGTTGTCATTTAAGTAATCCTTAACAGTAATATAATACAATATAACAGTAATAATATTCTTTTGAAAGTATTTTTGACCAATGACTTAAATTTGTAAAAAGGAAAATCGGTAATATTTTGTATAATTTTTTTGTTTGCATTACATTGCATGGGGAATGCATTTCAAGGGGAAATACAGCAATGCTTTTCCCATAAAAGAGCCCCCAGTTTTTCGCAGCCTCGGCGTTGCAATGACAAGATATTTTTATTTCTCGTGCTTAATTTATGAATTTGAAACTTGTCAAAATTACTATGTCCCTTGAAAATGAAAATTTAAAAATGAAATAGAATCCAACACCGTTAGTGAAGACCTGTACCCTGCACGAGGTGGTAAAAGAAATCTTTTTTTTTTCAGGAGTCGTTAAAAATTGTCTCAATTGCAAGTTGAGATCTGGCGACGATAACATTTATCGCACATATAATTTGCCGCCTATATTCTCGCCACTTAAGATATTCGCATACCGTTTGTATGACTTATTAAATTATGTGGCGACATATTTTAATAATTGCCCATAAAACTTGGAAACAAAAGCCGTTACGCTTATGAATTGAGCCGCTAGTTACGTTCAATGGTTTCAGTCAGCAGTTAAGCACTTGGGGAAATGACTCTGATTTTTGTCTTATAGGGTATAAGATGCAAATTTGTGTGTAACAGTCGATCTTGATTTTGTGCAATGAAGCAAACTTCAAAAAGTTTTTCTGCATATGAATAATTAATGGTAGATTTTGAAGAATGTTTTTAATATCGCTATAGTCCTTACCAATATTATAAATGCGAAAGTTTGCAAGTATATGGTTAAATGTTTGTTACGCTTTCACGTAAAAACTACTAAATAGATTTTAATGACACTTTACTTTTACACGAGTAATATAATTTTCAACACACTTCCTCATAAAGTGGCTCTAACCCATGGCAATTAGGCACATAATGACACCTATAATCAAACTGTGACTTTTTCATTACTATTATTCACGAGTGAGTAATAGTCTTTTTTTAATATTTTTGGTTGATTTACGCTTACATTTGCGTTAAAAAGCTATCCGCGAAAAGCCCAAAAAGAAGAAACCTCATTTTTTAGTCTATGGTCGATACGCGCGCATAGGAAAACTAATAATTTTTTCCCGCCATTACGAAATTCATTAGTCTAGCCGATGCGCGCGCATAGGAAAACTGATTTTCCCGCCATTACGAAACATTTTTCACAACTCGTCTCGTTTTCTCTTTTGAAGTTATTTAATTAGTTATTAATTAAGATGTCTGCAAATACAATTTATGAAGAAAATGTTTTTTTATTTAAGTATTATTTTATTCAGAAGTGTGTTGAAAGACGTTGTATAATACACGTGTGTATTGATGATTACCGTCCTCGGCTCCTTAAGACCCTCGCCTGACGGCTCGGGCCTCAATGCGCCTCAGCGGTAATCACCAACATTACACACTTGTACCAATGTACTATTATACATCAGAGTAATTCATACATATTTTTATTTTATAGAACATATATTTATTAAAGAAAACAAGTCTAACCACCCAAAGCTTAGCTTATTTTATCTAACCCCATATTTAAGTCAAACGAAATTTAAATACGCTTTTCACTAACGCGTCAAAAGATTTATAAACTCTTTTCTTTTTCTTTTCATCTTTATTTTGATTATGTTAATCAAATAGGATTTTACATTTTTTATATATTTTAATCACTTTTGCATGTCAAAGACACTACGCTATTGGTTCACAAGTCTCGTCAAGCAAGAGACCTTGTACTGGAAAGAATCAGCAAGAAAACCAGCATGAGCTATTTTTACATGCTTTTATATTAGCTTCACTTGTAACTATGTAAGGAAATCTTGGAATCTTAATTTGACCCAGTTCCCGGTCTCCAATCGAGCTGAAATTTTGCTTGCACGTGTAAGTCGATGACAATGCATGGTTATGTGGGGGACGTCATTCTAAATCCAACATGGCGGCATTACCAAGATGGCGAATCAATAATTTTGATGCACCCATACAATATGGGTATCAAATGAAAGTGCTTGCAAAGAACACCTCGATAAATAATTTCCCAAGATGGCGGACCATATACATGACCATATCCATTCATAATGCACCACTACAATATGGGTATCAAATGAAAGGGTTTGCTAAGCTTGGTTTTTTAGTCGGAGAATAAATAAAAGTAAAAAAAAATTAATACAAGCTTTCATTAAATCCGCTAAAAAGAATAAAACAAACTTTTACATATAAAAGCTTGTCGTTAAAAGTATTCTATAAGTAAGTAAATCTCGCGACAAGCTTTTATATGTAAAAGTTTATTTGTACTTTTTAGCGCATTTAATAATAGCTTGCATTAAAAACAAATGTTTAATTTTCTCCCTGTATTTTTAAGAGACAGCATTTAATAGCTTTCTTGTCACCAAAAGCTAGTGAACTTCGATAGAAATTTTGTATTCAGATTTAATGTAGGCTTCAGTTGAGACTGATTATCAACCAATATCCTATTTGTTCAACATAATTTTTCACTGAACATTTGTACACTCAATAAGGATCTATTTCGGAAAACTAACGCATTAACTTGTACTGGATCACGGCAAATATTAGATCGACATTGAACAAGAATATCATCTGCTAATCTATCACGTTGTAATTATTTACTGTATTTATGATATAAAAAACCATATTAACGAATATTGTTCAAAATCAAAGCAAAAAACCATCTCATTACTAAATAAATACGGCGATTAATTTTTTGGTATATTTTTATTATAATTATACTAATGGTAGAAGGTCTGATGAAGAATTGTTTAAGTCAAATACGAATAGACCAGATAGTAGGGGTCGATCTAGACTAGACTTTCCCGAACTATTTTGTGTCGTAGATCCTTTACTACGATTACGATCCCCTGTGGATAGACCCCTACCTATCTAATATTGAATGCTTACGTGGGCCAAAAAGTCCCGGGCCTAACATATAGATGGCGCTAGTTTTATTGCAGTCACCTTTTTTTCAGTTAATACTAACCTTCAAAAGAAAGCTGTTAAAATTTCATGATATTCTATTCATTAGTTTGTGAGTTATTGTGCTAAAAGTGACGCTACTATTGTTATTTTCAAAACAATGTGACAAAACAAAACATTTTTGTCAAGAAAGTGGAGATGGAATTTCTTCAATAAAATCCTTGTTTTATGTTTTACATGAATAAACTTTTATTTTCGATAAAGAAATACAGAGCGTATTATATTAGATACAAACAGATTGTGGGTTTTGAATGAAAATTAATAAAAATTATGTTGCAACCACCGACAATAAAAATCTCCTTCCAATAATGCTTCCAATATTGGGGTAGGAGCTTGAGCGCGAACACAATGGATCAACAACAATTTCGTGTTTTAATTTTATACTGCTTCTTGATGGGAAAAAATACCGTTCAAGCTAAGCAATGGCTTGAAAAGTGTTATGGGGACTCCGGTCCATCAGAAACAACTTATAAAATTTTATAAACATATATAATGATTTATTTATTTCATAAGTACTGTTATATATAATGTATATGCCTTTATATTATAAGATAGTATAATGTAAGTAAATAAGTACTATTAGTGTATATTAAGATCCATTATTCTGAATCCATATTTCCATTTCATGGTTTTAAAATTTTTTATCGTTGATTTTTTTTCCCTTGCGTTTTGTCATAGACCCCCTTTTTTAGTTACGCTGAGCAAAAATGCATTAAATTGCATACCTCGGCTGCTAAGCCTCGGTTATGCCGATCTCTTACTCCTGCCGATAGAAAACCTCAGCGATGGCCGTCCTCGGGCGTTGTTGCTCTCAGGATCGAGTGTCGCATCTGAGGACCTTCGGTCTTTGCTCCCCTGCTCCCCTGGGTGGGCTAGAGGAGCCCACCTCGGGGAGGAGTGCTCTTGCCACCTCCCCCCCTCCAACCTCCTACGACGTCACCCCCCGGTCATCCGGGGGTGAGGTCCCTCCTGGGTCGCCTCCACTTTTGTTTTCAAAATATCATTTATTTTGAACTACTTTTGTATTTATCGTCATCAATGTCATACGAAACATAGACGATTTCGTATTCTCATTAGTAGTTAATACTTTAGAAATCGGTGGAAAGCATTCTCGAATTTTCGAACAGTTCACAATAATGAATAATACAAAATACACATTACTGAATGACCAACATTTTCAATATTGCTCAAACAAGGGGAGGACGTTAATTTTGCAAAACAATAAAAGCCTTATGTCCGCTATCCATTACCATTAAAGAACAATACATGCATTAAGGCAGGTGCTTGCGCAATTTTGGCTAAATATTCCGAAGTTTATAAACTCTCTTGCTTGCCCTTCTGGGAGCAATTAAATCCGGTCCAGCGCAAAAGGGACGGGTCTTGCAAATGGACTGAATCAAGCAGAGGTTGCGCTATTATCATTTTACCTCTTCTTGCCCGAATTATGATTCATTTCAAACATCACAACTGGTTCAAAGGGGTAATCAGCCGTTCTTATTGGATGCGGGTCGTTTTCAGTTGCTGATTATTTTAAGACTGTGCCTGCTTCTTTTGTTCGAATATTGTCAAATGCTTTAAAAAGTGCTTATAAATGAACCCTGATTTTAAAACAAGTAAGTTTTCTGGTTGTTTGTGTAGCATGTCTGGACTTCTAAAACAGGAAATCATTGATTATTATTTTGTACTACTAAAAAAATATTAATTATTAAAATCAATTATAGAAATTAGAGTTCAAAATCACCAGATCACAATCAGAACCAGCAAGTTTTTGTAACCACTGCTTTTTCACAACTGTGACAATGCGTCACTGCGCGAGCGCATATCGAAGCTCGGCGCCACGGCAATCTGTTGAATCATCTTCAAAGCGCAATGCGGTCCTATCGCGCTTATTAAGTTAGACACATATTGACGTCAAAACAAATTTTGCATATAAGACAATATAAAATCTTGAACGTGTAGCGAACATGGAAAAAAACACTAAAGAACAACTAATTCAACACCTGTTCGGAAATTGGGAGAGCTTGCTCGAGAAGAACAAACAAGAAACTGTGAAGTTTGTGTGAAACTTTATTTTCATAGATCTTTTTTTAAGCGTCATCACTACATAGTATGAAACAAAGTCGCTTTCTCTGTCCCTATATGCCTATATATGCTTAAATCTTTTAAAAATACGTTATATAATAGATAGTATGACTGCAGAGGAAGGTTTATATGTATAATAACATCAATTGAAAAAGGAATACTGTTATTTTTGAGGTTTCTAATATATTGTCGTAAAAAAATACATTATTCCGCTTACATTGCAAACGCAGGCTGAACCCTACGAGATTTATCAAAAGAATGTACTAAGTTTTTTTTTTGACGTGAAACGTCTTTGAAATCGCGCCGAAACATACGGGTAGCAGGTTTAAAAAGTGGACCGTAACGAAAAGGTCTATATCATCGTACCTTAATAATTAAAAAACTATTAGTCTTAGAAACAAAAATGTGGTGTGAATATTTCACTTATATAGTCAGCTCGCTGTTGTGACATTGAGTTTTTTATTAAAATACTTAAAACACCGTCAATCTTGTTTTTATTTCAATCTTTTACTTTAAAAGCGATTCCCTAACATATACGTTTTTTATAGGATAGGGCAGCAAACGAGCAAAGGGATCACCTGATGGTACGCGATAACCGTTGCCCATGGACACTCGCAACACCAGATGAGTCACAGATGCGTTACCGTCCTTTTAAAAGGGAATAAGGGGAATAAGGGGGGTTGGTCCTCCGGTACCCTCACTTACTTGGCGAAACACAGCGCAAGCGCTATTTTACGCCATTATTCTGTGAGGCGGTGGTATCACTCCAGTCGAGCCGGCCCAATTCGTGCTGAAGCATGGTTCTCCCCCGGTAGTATTTTACACATTAAAAAGATCTAAAGAATAGTATATATTTATCTCTTATGAATATCCCACAATAACATTGTTTTGTTATTTACTTTTTACGACAAATAATGGCAATTTTCGAAGCGATTTTAACCAATACAGCATTAATCCTTATCCAAGTAAATACCTTAAATACATTGTTTTTCCTTAGTGTATTTGTTCAACATTGTATCAACATATCAAATAATAGTTATAATACACTTGTATAAACGAAATAGTACATATTATATGTCAAAAAGGAATACAGTTTTATCAATATTAATAGATACAAATAATACATTCCCAGTTCCATACAACGTGATAATTTCATGATCACATTCATGATCCAATTAGTCTAGCTAATAGCAAAGTAAGCTCTATAAGGCTTCTGTTATGGGATCTAGGGTAACGGATCGACTTACATATATTATACGTATATAATATATATTAACAACCACGATTAAGAAAACCACGACTAGTAAAAATGCTAGCATTCATCACACAAATATCTGGCCCCACCGGGATTCGAACCCGGAACCCCAGAGATGGCACCTTGAAACCAGTATAATAACCACGCGACTGCGACTCTTATGAAACCAATATATAAACATGCCGTGAACTAGATCTCGAGTCACACACAGTCCTCGTGTCTAATGCAGTGGCGTGATCATCCTACTACTATTATAAAGGCGAAAGTTTGTAAGTATGGATGTTTGTTACTCCTTCACGTAAAAACTACTGAATGGATTTGAATGAAACTTCACCACAATATAGCTTATACATCAGAATAACACATAGGCTACATTTTTTTTTTCATATAGGTTTCTAATCGTAAAAAAAACACATTTTTTGCGCTTACATTGCAAACGCTGACTGAATCCTACAAGATAGATCAAAACAATTTACTACAGTATAGTACAACTTAAAAAGGTCTACAAAAACTAGACTAGACGGGACGAACCTGAAGTCCACGCGAACGAAGTCGCGGGCAAAAGTTAGTGTTGTTATAAGTTAGTTAGTGATCCAAACATTAATTCATAACAATATCGACACCGCTTTCTGTATCCCTTGATCCATCTATCAAGCGAGGGCCTCTTAAGATGTTTTCTATAGGTTTTCTAGAGGTTTTCTATAGGTTGCATTTCGGAGAGTGTGCGTTGGAATTACATGAATTAATTCCACCCGCTCCTTTCCACCACCAGTCAACCAGACGTAGGCTTAACTACCATCCTTACGTGGTGGACTATCCTCGCACACGTACAAAACGGTTCCAGTTTTCCTTTTTTAATACGAACGGCTAAAATGTGGAACTCTTTGCCGACGTCTGTGTTGCCGGAACAATATAACCTTACGGTCTTCAAGTTACGAGTGAATAGGCATTTGCTAGGTAAGCGTGTTCCATCCTAGTCCTCATAATCACTTACCATCAGGTGAGATTGTGGTCAAACGCAAGCCTGTTTTAAATAAAAAAAAAAAAAGTTGATCTAGAATACTACGCTACGCTATCAAGCCATTCGCAGATACAACTATGGGAACAATGATCGTCGAATCAACATCCCACATGGCGATTACCTCGTATGCCAAGTCAAAGTACTTGCTGGCTTTGTCCCTTAACTCACTAGAACGGAGGCATGCTAGAAAATATATCGACCGAGCTTTCCTTTAAGATATATTTCTGTAATTGTTCGTCATCATTACTTCGCGTGCACTTGCCTTTTTTTTTTCTCAGGAGAGGAAGGCTGAGAATACATCACTAGGAGCACGAAACGTTCCCAGGATACCCCAACGGAAAGCAGTCTGACCACGTGACCTGCCGACTAAACTCAGCCTGTACCTAAGTTCTAAGAACCATGTAACGTTGTTTTTTTATACTCAGTTCATGATTGGCATATAAATGCTTAATCCATAATTCCATAACATTAGTACATTGTTTTCTTATGAATTTCAACTGAAATACTAAACTGCATTTGACAATCCACCTCAATCCACCTCGAGGCAATCCACCTCGAGGTAACCAGATGCCCGGCTGGAACGTGAGTGCATACCAACATATAATGATTTGGTACCTGTATTTTTAAGTTTCGTGTGGAGCGGTGGCTACAGCAAGTTAAATTATATAAGAGATTTTAGTAACATTTTGTATTTACATGATTAGTCTACATCTTAATACCTCTTAATATTTTAAATGGAAGAAATACAGGCATGCTTATTTTGGTAAATTCTTTGTGGTTTTATTTTGCATCCATCTGAAGCTCTGATTGAGTTAGTGTGATGGCGCCCTTGTTATAAGTTGTTCACACTGCTCACCAGGCTACATCGAACCAAATCGTCTGTCCACGCCTTGAGTACAATTGTCACTTATATCTTGCTCTGCCACTAATATTAGTATCACTCTTTAGCTAGTCAATTGAAATGGGCACATTAAATTAGAACAGACATCTACAGCACTTCGACTCTTACAACCATACAGGCAATAAACATAAAACAATGCGTTAAGCGTGCCCGAGTCGAAAGGGTCACCATCTCAGCATGTGCAGGATGTCAGACACCCAGCGCTGGTTTTCAGCGGGCACTCATAGTGGCACACGGACCTGGGTAAGGAAGAACATAAATATGTTTATATATATAATAAATAGATAAGTGAATTTTAGTTTAATTTATTACATGACAAACAAACCGACAAACAAACCGATTCTAACATACAAGTATGAATTTGCTAACAATATTTCTGACGATACGGCCGTAGAAATAAATCGTGAACACATATATAAATACATAGTTCCAATCGAACGCTGGAGCAAGATGGTTGACATTATATTTCACGTTACTTTATCCGCCTACCCTCGAGATGTGCGATTTGGCCTAATGTCTCGGGGAAATTCACTCCAGTTAGGATAACTTAAGGATCACGATACGATTACAATGCGATCAGAGCACAAGGCTATATTACGTCGGATAAGAATCGAAACGGTCGAGTGTTCGTTTCTTAAGCAATTCTCAAGTATTGCTTTGATTTTTGGAACATTGTAAATTTAAACTTAAACAAAAAGCTCTGAGAAAAGCTTTCGAAACATCTTTTATGAAATATCAAAATACAAACAGTTGTATGCAATGTTTTATACAACTATGAAGTAGTTGACACTGGCACTTCGAAACTGTGCTGTTCAAGTTCGGACAATCCATGCAATCGGATTTACGAGTAGTTGAATAACTATAGCTAGAAGTTGAGGTCGTCGTTTCTTGCTCCGATTCTAAGTTTGGCAGGCGCAACGCTATCTCTTTCCGTCCTGTACTTGTTGTATAATCTATTTCATTCATTAATAATTAAGTATGTACTTGCAAAGATATTTCGGTCATTGTATATATTATAATTGGTATTATTTGTGAATAGAAATATATGTACTATACGTACTATGTGTATAGTATATCAGATACTGATAGACAATGACTTACTTTATACTTCTAAATAAGGAGGAAAAATTTGATTGTTTTTTTGACGTGACGTCTATTAAATTGGTACGGCGTGGAGTCATTCTCGAAAACACCGTAACGCACATTACTCATAACAATTAATTTATGTATAACTTCAGAAGCAGAAAATTTAAACAAACTATCAAATAGAAATATAAATGTTATACATTACTTTATTTTAAATAATTTCATTGCACCCAGAAAAAATTTTTGTTTGCATTGAATAGGCTCTAATTCAACTTGACTGCTTTGTAAACATTTTCTGCTGTTTAAAAGTCACACTTTCTTCGGCAAACATACTCCTAGGCTATATTAAATTTTGAAAAAGTTTGGGATGTATAAAAAGACCCCACGCAAAAACGAGAAAGTATGTGTTATATAATAATACTATTTTTGTTGTTTTTGGTTGTTTGAATGTTTGACATTATAAAAAATATGTAATATACACAACATTTTAATTAGTAGTTTCTTCAATTGGCGACAGTAACAGAACTTACTTACTTACTCTTTAAACTCAATTATTCTAAAATGATGTTGCATTTTTTTCTTTTTTTTTAACACATAAGATTGTTAATACTCTATTTTGTTGTTTTTGGTTACTAGGATGTTTTACAAAATATAAAATATGTAATATACACAAAAATTTAATTCGTATTTTCTTCAGTATTTATGGGAGAGTGTGTCATATACACACTCTCCCATACATACTGAAAAATTACAACTTTTCAAATGTGTGTTTAATGCCCGTGCGAAGGCGGGGTGGGCTGCTAGTGGTGATATATAATTATAGACCCGCTTGTAAAAATATATTTATTGGCAAAATGCATTCCGTGGCAAATTAAAAATGTTGTTACTAGAAAAATATTACGATAGAGTACACGACTTTACGTACTACAAATATGCACACGATTTGCCTATATCACGATATGCCTATATGGTTCTTAGAACTTAGGCACAGGCTGAGTTTAGTAGGCAGGTCACGTGGTCAGACCGCTCTGGCCGCGTATAACCTCCGTGACACTTTGTTGTGGGCGTATCCTGGGCACGTTACGTACTCCTTCTGATGGATTCTCAGCCACTGCCGCCACAGCCGCTGAACTAAGTTTGGCAATCAAACTTAGTTCAGCGGCGTACGCAGTAAAAAAGATTAGACTTTTAACTAATGTTGAAACGGCAAGAATTGTTTATTTCAGCTACTTTCATAGTGTTATGTCCTATGGACTGCTGCTATGGGGATCAGCGGCTAACATTGAGAGTATTTTCCTTTTACAAAAAAGAGCGATTCGTGCTATTTACTGTTTACGGGCTAGAGAATCCCTAAAAGAATTGTTCAAAGAAATTAATATTTAACTTTAGCTAGTCAATATATATATGATAACTTAGATTTTGTATATAGAAACTATAATAAATTCAATAAAAACAGTGATTTACATAATGTGAATACTAGAAACAAAAATAAACTTGCCGTTTCAATGTTCAGACTCCATAAAACTAGCTGTTCGTTCTTGGGAAAATGTATATCTATGTTTAACAAACTTCCGCAAAATGTCATTGATTTATATAAATTTAAAATATATATCAAAAAGACACTCATGAGTAAAGGTTATTATAAAGTAAGTGGCTATCTAAATGATCACACTATTTGGGAATAGGGACACTATTCATAGAGCCATGTTTGGTAACATTATTTATAATATTGTATTATTTATATGTGTATGTAAACATGCATACGACAGTAATCGTATTAGGTATGATTGTATCTTATACTATATTGTATTTTTATATTATATTATTTATAATTATTAACATTGAAATGAAATGTTGATAATGAAATGATTCGGATCTGTCATGTATAGAAAAACCAAATATGGTTTATAATGCATGGCAAACATCAAATTGTATTTTAGAATTATATTTCATATTTAAATAAAAAAAAAGAGGAGATAAAAAATAGACCTTCAGAGTTTCTTGCCTGTTCTTCTCGAGAAGGCTCTCCCAATTTCCGAACAGGTGTCGAGTCAAATTTTTTTTTCCTTATTCGTACGTACGGACAAGGTTTATGCTTTGTTTGTTGACGTCAATAAGTGGTTGGTGTCAGGAACAGTTAGTTCAGACAAGTTGGCAGGAATCCCTATCTCGTGTGAGCGAAAATCTCGTGACGTGTAAAGCGCTCCCTTATCACCGCCTTCACTACTCACGCTTTGCAGATAGAACCAGTCTCGCGCTTCGCTGTCGGCGCGGAAAATTTATGTTACCCTATTGTCAAGACGCTTCATCTATATCCTTATAATGTTCGGATTAAATGCCAAGATAGGCACGTGTATTATACGGATCGGGAAGGCTGGAGAGGATTTTGTGAGTGAAAAATGAACAATGTTAATCACAGAACAGTTTCGCAGAACCTTATTAAATTATCCTCGCTAAAAATAAATAAATATTTCTTACCATTTACACCAATTAGCCTAGCCCAAAGTAAGCTCTGTATCGCTTGTATTATGGGATCTAGGGTAATGGATAGATATACATTATATATATATTAGCTTCACTTGTAACTATGTAAGAAAATCTTGGAATCTTAATTTGACCACTTCCCGGTCTCCGACTGTGCTGAAATTTTGCATGTACCTGTAAATCGGATGATAATGCATGGTTATGTGTGTGACGTCATTCTAAATCCAACATGGTATTACCAAGATGGCGGATCAATTATTTTAATGCAACCCTACATTATGGGTATCAAATGAAAGGGCTTGCAAAGAACACCTTGATAAATAATGTGACGTCACTCTTAATCCAACATACTACTTAATACAATATAGGATATTATAAATTTGCTAGAAATATATATATATATATAATATATATATATTATATATATATATTATATATATATATATATTATATATATATATATGTATATTAAATTTGCTAGAAATATATTATAATAACCATAAATTTTACAAGCGAGTCTTAGCTATTGCTAGAGACTCGATAAGCAAATTGTTAAAATAAAACAATATCTTAACTTTAGCTCGTTCATATATATGTTATAATTTAATTTTTGTAAAGTAGAACTATTACTTACATACATACATATACTCACACTTCTTTCCCATGGGGTAGGTAGAGATCACACTAGCACAGCTGCGGCGCCGCCGCGGGTCTCCGGCGAGCGCGTGGAAGTCGCGCCAGCGGATACGGCGACCCGGGATGGAGCACGCCCCTTCCGTGGCCGGGAGGCATCGTCGGTGGAAGAGATCGGGGGAGGTGGTGTAGCCTCCACAGCCGGGGTATGCAATTTAATGCATTTTCTTCAGGGGTAGAGACCACACTTGTTAGAATTAAATTAACTTTCAACAATGCTATGCTCATCAGTCACGGGTACTCTTGTAGTTATATTTTTCAACGTTTTGTTAAATGAAACTATGCTACATTTAAGAACTGTTAATTTTTAATGGAAACAAGTTGGTTTTTCTAGTAAAAATAACTTTTACTTTATTTAGTTTGAGAAAACAATACATAGGCTACTAGTGATGTTTACAGAATATATATTAGGTTAAAGATAAGAGAAAAAGCATATTAATACAACTCAAGTCAATGGAACAGAAGGCGCGAAATTTAAATATTACAACACTCTTCCTAAATTTGAGCCTTCATAAAAAATATATGCTTTAAACATTGACAAAACAAAACTTTAACCAATAATTAACTGCTAGAAATTACATCGACAGATTTAACTCCAATTTTATCTCTTAAATAACAGAACTTAATTTTGCATAGAGGCTTGGTAAAAATATCTGCATATTGTTCATCACTGCACACATAGTTTAATTCGATAATTTTATCATAGTATTTTTCTTTAATGAAATGAAACTTAATGTCTATATGTTTACATCGTTTGTGAAAATTAGTATTTTTGATTACACTGATTGCACTCTGATTGTCTTAATTTAAACACACAAACTTTTGATTGAATGTACCAATATCAGATAGTAACTGTTTAATCCACATGACTTCTTTTGTAGCAGCACAGGCTGCCATAAATTCTGCTTCAGTGGTTGATAGGGCAACTGCCTGTTGTCTCTGACAGGCCCACGTTACTGCTCCTCCATTTTTAATAAACACGTATCCAGTGACGGAACGTCTTGTGTTAGGGTCATTGGCAAAATCTGCGTCGCTGTACCCAGTTACAACATTAGGCTTAGTTGATCTTGTGTAGTACAGACCATACACTTTAGTTTCCTTTAGATACTTGAAAATTTTCTTCACAGCATTCCAATGAGTTTCATTGTATGAATTTAAAAATCTACTCACCAGGCTGACAGCAAAAGAGATATCTGGTCTGCTTACTGTAGCGAGGTGCATCAATGATCCAACAGCTTCCCGATATGGAATGTTCTTTTCTGATTCACCCTCTCCTTTTTCCAATGTTGTATGTGGATCAGCTGGAATGCTGTTAGGTTTACAATTATTTAACATAAATTTATTTAATAATTTTTCAATATAGCTTGATTGATGTATGAAGATAAAATTGTCTGACTTTATTATTTCCATACCAACAAAATTTCTGACTGGAAAAGTTTTTACTTCAAATATTGACTGTAAATCATTGATTAACTCTTTTATGGTTGATCTATCTTTAGAAAATATGAGTCCATCGTCAACATATAGACACAGATAACAATTTTCTCCATTAATAGTGCCTACATACACGCACTGATCTGCTTTGCTATTAGCTAGCCCAAACTTCTTTAAAACTGAATCAAATTTAGAGTTCCAGCATCTCGGAGACTGCTTCAAGCCATATAATGACTTATTGAGCTTACATACCTTATTAATCTTGCAGGTTAAGCCTTCAGGTACGGCCATGTATATGTCCTCTTCAAGCTCTCCATACAGAAAAGCTGTTTTTATGTCTAATTGTATTATTTGCAGGTTATGTTGGGCAGCTTCTGCGAGTAATAATCGGATTGAATCATATCTGACCGTGGGTGCAAATGTTTCCTGATAGTCAATACCCTTAGTTTGTGAGTATCCTTTCGCACAAAGCCGAGACTTGTATCGTAGTCCAGAAGATTCTTCTTTGATGCGAAATACCCATTTACATCCAATTATTCGCATGTCAGGAGTTTTATCAACTAATGTCCATGTTTTATTTTGTTGATGAGCATCAAGCTCTTCCTTTATGGAAGTTATCCATTTTGGAGCATCAACAGACTTCATTGCTTCTTCATAGTTATCAGGAACTTCATTATTCAATAATTGTTCATTAAAACACAGGTAAGAGCTTTCTTCTTGTTCCTGAGAGGCTAATTTACATTGTCTTCGTGTTCTGACTGTAACATTCCTTTCTGGTGAATATTCTATGCTTTCATCGGGGAAGTACTCACTGTCTGACTGAGATTTATTTTCAGTTACAGTATCAAATGAGTCATCACTTGAAAGTTCTTCACGATCCTTATTTTGAATGCTACATTTATTTGTAGTTAATTCAATAGGCACATAATCTCTCTTGACTGTGGACTCTAAGAATATTGCGTCTCTACTTTTTATTGCTTTTCCTGAATTAGGTAACAAGAAACGGTACCCTTTAGTGTTTTCACAGTATCCTATAAAGATCACTTTTTGAGATTTTGAGTCCAATTTCTTTCTTTTCTCTTTTGGCAAATGAACCATCGCCTCACATCCAAATGTTCTCATATGGCTGACATTGGGTTTTTGTCCAGTCCACATCTCTTCTGGAGTTTTGTAGCACAGAGACTTAGTCGGAGAGCGGTTAATAATGTAAGTAGCCGTGTGAATTGCTTCAGCCCAGTAGACTTTAGGTAGTTTGGCATTCAACATCATACATTTTGCTCTTTCTATCAAAGTTCTGTTCATCCGTTCAGCTGTGCCATTTTGTTCTGGAGTGTAAGGTGTGGTTGTTTGATGTATTATCCCAGCATCTTTGAGAAAGTTTGAAAAATTTCTGTTTACGTATTCAAGCCCATTATCAGTTCTGAGGATTTTAATTGTACGGCTTAACTGATTCTCAACTAATTTCTTGAATTCAATAAATTTTTCCAGAACATCTGATTTGTTATGCAGTACATATATAAATATCTTCTTTGAGTAATCATCTAAAAAGGTCACGAAATATCTAGCTTTGCCGAATGACTGAGTTTCCATTGGTCCACAAATGTCGGAGTGAATTAATTCAAGCAGGTCTTTAGTCTGAGACCCTTGACTTTTGAACGGTAAACGTGTTTGTTTTCCTTCCTGACACGTTATACACTTCACATTACTTGCTCGTAAACCAAGTTTTAAATCTGCAGTATTTTCAGTCAACTTATTCAAACTTTGAAAATTTAGATGGCCCATCCTTTGGTGCCACAGGTAAGTATCTTGCTCGATAACATCTGATATGCAAGCATGAGCTTCATACATGTTCAAACGGTACATATTATTTATCAAGCTTGCTGTTGCTACTACTACATTGTTTATGTTTAATATAATACAGCCATCTTTATTGAACTTTACTTGGCCACCATTCTTTATTATTTGACTCACCGACAGCAGGTTTGTAGCTAGTTCAGGCACATAGAGCACATTTGTAAACAGTATTTCATTTGGTTGACCTCTCTCATTATCAACACATAAGCTTATTTTTCCAGAGCTTTGAACAGGTAATGATTTATTATTTGCAACTTTAATAGTTTTTATATCTGGATTTGTTTCTTCTATAAACAAATTCTTGTGTTTGGTCATGTGGGCCGAGGCTCCAGAATCAATATACCACTCATCGGAGTAACAGGAAGAGGCTATAAATACAGCTGCATATGATGATTGGTTCTGTTTACTTTCCTTATTCTTCTGATACTTGTTAGGTTTTGATTTACACTCAGGACTTTTATGACCATATTTGTTGCAAGTATAACAGCGAGGTCCTTTTGAAAAACTTTTATTTTTATTATGAAACTTCTGACTCGACGCGAAAGCAGTTGAATTTGTTGAATCAGATTCTATTTGTTTGACATCTTGTAGAATTTTAGATTTTATTGAGTCAGAGCTAATCTTCATACCTGAACTTTCAATGGCTATTATCATTGGCTTGTAACTTTCTGGAAGGCCGGACAATAGAAGTGTGCCAAGCCACTCGTCGTCTACATGAAAGCCAATATTTCTTAATTTGTGAGCTGTTGTCATTATCTTGCTGACATACTCTTCCACATTTGAACATCCTGCTAGTGTAGTATTGCATAAGTCTCGTAGGAGACCAACCCGGCGTGTTAGTCCTGAGTCATCGAACGCACGAGATAAGTTATTCCAAACCTCCTTTGCAGTGCTTGATTCTTGAATATGAATATAATTCACGGGATCCACAAGAAGAATTATCTTTGATCTGGCCTTGGTGTCACGCTTTTGATCGATTTTTATCGATGGATTAGAAGGTTCGACGCAGTCCCATAACTCTTCATGTTCCAAGTAAGTTTTTACTGCAAATCGCCAGGTTGCATAGTTATCACGGCCGGTTAATTTTTCTATTAATGCCAATGAGTTATTTGACGATGACATCTTATTTGTTTATCGGAAAACTTTTCTTGAAAACTGAGCACGTTGTGGTTGAGGTTATGTGTTTTGAAGACGTATTTAACACTGAATTTAGTTACTGATTTTTACTAATCGGACTACTGGGCCCATAACCTGTTAATTTTTAATGGAAACAAGTTGGTTTTTCTAGTAAAAATAACTTTTACTTTATTTAGTTTGAGAAAACAATACATAGGCTACTAGTGATGTTTACAGAATATATATTAGGTTAAAGATAAGAGAAAAAGCATATTAATACAACTCAAGTCAATGGAACAGAAGGCGCGAAATTTAAATATTACAACAAGAACGATAAATGTATGATGCTCTCTGAAGAGTTATTTTTATTAAGTCATTTTTATTGAAAATTTGCTTAAAGCTATCTGCTTTGAGCACTACTACTATAGGCGACTATGAATCTACATTGAAATGGGTTTTCTGTTTATTCACTTATATCTCTAGTAATATTATATACGAGAAAGTTTGTATGGATGGATGTTTGTCACATTTTCACGTAAAAACTACTGATTGGATTTTAATGAATTTTTTCGATAATATAGCATCATTTACATCAGAATAACACATATATGCTATAATTTACAATCATATACGCCACGCTAAAATAAGCTACTCGAAATAGTAATACACGGGCACCAGCAAAAAAGAATACCCATTTTACGCGAAAAAAAAAATAAAAGTAAAAAAAAAATGTTTAATACAAACTTTTATTAAATGCGCTAAAAAGAACAAAATAAACTTTTACATATAAAAACTTGTCGCCAGATTTACTTACTTATAGAATACTTTTAACGATAAGCTCTTATTACTTTTAATTTATTTTCCTACTAAAAAACCAAGCTTAGCAAACCCTTTCATTTGATACCCATATTGTAGGGGTGCATTATAAATAATTGGTCCGCAATCTTGAGAAAGTCCGCCATATTGGATTAAGAGTGACGTCACATTATTTATCAAGGTGTTCTTTGCAAGCCCTTTCATTTGATACCCGTAATGTAGGGTTGCATTAAAAATAATTGATCCGCCATCTTGGTAATGCCATGTTGGATTTAGAATGACGTCACACACATAACCATGCATTATCATCCGACTTACAGGTACATGCAAAATTTCAGCAAATTTAGAGGTCAAATTAAGATTCCAAGATTTCCTTACATGGTTACAAGTGAAGCTAATATAAAAGCTTCTAAAAAAGCAAATATGAAAGCGGTTTCCAAAGAACTTGAAGAAAAATAATCACGTGTTATAAATCTATTAAGTGCAATTTAAAAGTAAATTTTTCAACCTCACCAGATAACAATTAAGATATCCTCTGACTGCGACCATCTGAAAACGTTCAGAAGTATGAAGTCACAGATAATTCAGAATGGTTATTAATCCGAATGTAATTAGCAACCAGATCACGTCTACGAGGGAACGTGTTAATCTTTTTAGGGAAATGAGAAAACTTTCCACCTGGCTCATTCGCCACTCGGTTCGACGACATTTTTCTAATTTAGCCGATGCAAGGCATACACTCTAAGGCTTTTGAGCCATGAAACATCGAATAGTGACGCTCTCGCCTTGAAACATCTGTAGATAGTTTGCTATAGAAGGTCGAAATAACAACTCACGTCTTTTTGCCATGAAGGTGGCCAGAAGTACCAATGTTTATTTATTTATTTATTATTTATTTATTAATAGGGTCACCAACATAAGTAACAGTAAACATAAATCTTTGTTAACAGTGAAAATGTTGGTCTTCAGCCAACTGCACTTACAATTATAGGTAACCACAGCATGCAAATATACATAAATAATTTCCTAAAGGTAACATAGAAAAAAAAAACGCTAAAGAAAGTACACAGGAAATTATAAAAAATAATAATAATATATGCTTAAAATTAGGAGGTGTCAATGTTAATAGATTTCAAGAGTCTCATAAATTTAGGAAGACTATGGAAGTTTATGTCTAGTTCAGGCAAATTCTTGGTATAACTGTTGTAAAGACGAGCCAAACGGACAACTGATGAATTGCAACCCATTCTAGTTCTACAGAATTTTTTTCTTAATAGACTACACGGATATCTTGGTATTCTAGCAGGAACATTAATGGAGAAGTGACTGAGAAGTTCAGGACTGTCAATGCCGTTATTCAAAGTTTTATGCAAAAATGCCATATCTAGTAGGTTACGCCGCATAGAAAGTGTGTCTAGATGAAAATATTTGAGTTTATCTTTGTAGGACGTTAAAAGCCTGGGTGCTCTAAAGCGATAACACATTCCTCGAATCAATTTTTTTTGGACTCTCTCTATTCTATTTATGTGGACTTTATAATCAGGACTCCAGACTATACTGCAGTATTCGAGCTTACTCCTTATGTAACTGTTATAAAGCAGAATTAGAGATGATGGTCTTTTAAAATCTTTTGTGTTTCGAAAAATAAAACCCAGTGATTTATTAGCTGCCTTGGTTATTTTGTCAACATGATTGCAGAATCGCAACTGACTATCCATTGTTACTCCGAGGTCCCTAATAGAAGTAACCTCCTGGAGTCTTTCACCAGCAATCAAATAACTAGTGGGATGCTTGATACGCTTTCTGGTATATTTAATATGGTAACATTTAGAGGTATTCAGTGACATTTTATTACGATGTTCCTATTTATTTATTTAATCTCTATTGCACAATATACATAAAAATAAAGTTAAAATGGTAGATTAATGCAACAAAGCATTCTCTACCAGTCAACCGAGTAGCTCGTTACAAATAACTGACAGACAGATCAAATCTATTATAAACTTTGCCGTGTTTTTCGGTTTTGGGTAGACCCCTTACTTACCTGATATTAATTGCCTACTTCTTAAAAATTTATTAAATGCTCAAAAAAGTTAGAGATCTATTTATAGTATTTAAAGAGTGTGAGAATGTCAAATGTCTATCGAAAACGATAGCAAACTCACGGTAGAGCCACAGAAAGTAACCGCTAAAGGAAATGGTTTTCCTGGATGTATACCGACAGACTGTCCTAATTTGTGTTTGCTATTTATTGACTGTTCCACCGAAAGCAATTTGCCCGCTTCCGCTATAATCGGATCTATGACGTTGTCTCAATCATATTTGGCGTTCTCTCCGCTATTTGATGGGAGAAACTTTCGGTTCTGATGCGCGGTGGAAGTTGCGACGTGATATATTTTTGTAGGAGATATGAAAAATAATATGTCTCTACTGAGGGTATAAAAGCGAGTGCAAACTATTGACCCGGGCATTGCTGTCCGTCATTTTTGCGTGTTATCGCTGACGAAAAACAGATGGCGCTACGTGTGCTATGTAGCGTTCGTGCGTTCGACAGCAGCCGAATTTATCCGAGCGCTCTCGAGCTCAGAGGCTTCGTGGCGACTTCACTTCTCATTTACTTGTCGACGAGTGAACACATGTTTTTCAAATAACCCTCTATAGCTTTCTATTAAATATTAGTTGAGTTTCTTTTGTATAAATTAATTCAGAGCCTTAGGCATCTAGTGTTTTGTAAAAAGTTACGTCATTCTCTTAATAATAGCGTCGATATTCTTATATTTTTTTATATTTCTGAAAAACAAACGGCTGAACCAAAATAACTTGCATACAAACTATAAAAAACAAATATAATAAGTTTGCATATGTATATACGGATTCCGTAACCGAGTGGGTATCAAGGTGTCGCCATCTCTTAGGTCCCAGCTTCGCGTCCTGGTGAGGGCAGATATTTGTGTGATGAATACGATGATGAATGATGATGATGAATGAGCATTTGTAACTTAACCATGGTTGTTAAAATATATTTCTATCAAAAATATTTCTATATGTATAACATATGTATATAAAGGGGTTAAATAACAATAAGGAATAGGGTATAAAAGTTTTGATTAGAAATTAAAGTTTACTAGTTCCCCGACCGCTGCACTACACACAGTTCATGGGCAGTTATTTTTACATCCCAGTGTATTCTTATTTATTTAACGATTTATTGTACACAAAAGAAAAAAAACAGGAAAATACAAAATTATAGACAGTACAATAGGTGTGGCTTATTTCTAATGAAATTTCTTCCAACCCACCTGTGATAGGAAAAAAAAAACTGAGAAACGTGGATATCGCGTGTACAAATATATGTAATAGTTGTATAACAAAAAGTACACATACTTAATACTTACATACATACTTATACATATATACACTAATTAAATACATACATATATAAACATATATACATGGATATATACAAACTTAGATTAGGTTTAATATAATACAGCAAAATTACTGAGAGGATAGTTAATCACGTTAAGGAAAGATAGTGCTCTATTACTTTCTTCTTGAAAAGCAAGAAAGAACGAATGTCTCGCACTGAAGGCGGAAGTGCATTCCATAATTTAACTGCATGAACAGAAAAAGAGTTAAGGAATTCTTCATAGTCTTTTATGGCTGTCCTATATAAATCATCTCTTATAGAGTAAAAAAAATATCGAATATATTGAAATATACTAATATACTAATATTATAAAGAAGTAAAGTTTGTGTGTTTGTATATTTGTTAAATTGTAAGGGGTAATCTCGGGAGCTACTGAACCGATTTTAAAAATTCTTTCACCAATAGAAAGCCACATTATTGCTGCGTGTCATAGGCTATATAAAAAACCGAAAAATAAATAGGCTTTTACGTGGTAGTCCGTTTTGCAAAGTGAATCGGAGAGAAAACGGTCGAATGAAAGCGTTTCTTACGAACGCTGTCTTAACTATGAAAGATAATATTTTTGAGTTCTAGAGAAAAGATGTGGAGCTTGAAAATGCCTACAAAAAAGTCCACGACAGCATATATCAAACTTTATAATTTAAGTTACCAAAAGTAGATTTTTTAATATTACAGTTAGTAATTAAAACATAGCACTCTGTACTAAAAAAGGATTATTAATATTATGCCCAACGAAGTGGGCACGGGTCAGCTAGTATTGAAATAATCATAAACCATAAAGAAAATTGGATTTGTGAAATCAGATGTTGTCTCAGCATTTGAGACAAGTAAAAACGAACGCAAAATGGCCACCATATCTCACAAACGTTTGCGCTGACCGCCCACCTATTTCCACGGATAGTACGCAATGTATAAATGTCGATCATTTGAATCCGTCTAAGCCTTGATCGGTAGCTTTTGGCATAGTTGAAGAGAAGGAGTATACCGAATTCCCAAATCGTTGAGATAACAATGTTTGATGTCCATTAAACACTGACATTGTATTTTTTTATTGAATCGGAGACAAACTATCGTTCACGATGAGTGCTTTGAAGAACTCTTTGAAGACCTTTTGCTCTGAATAAACACCTTGTACGAGCATATAGATGTCATTAATTCATTCAGCGCAACTCATGATTCCGAGTAGGATTCATTCACATGCCCTGAAAGCGCCACCATCCAGAATAATTTGGTTCCAGCATTTGTTTTCATCACTAACCTGCTATTCTACAAATAGTTGCTTTACAAATAGTTACTGAGCGGTATAATATATCCCATTTTAAGAGAGCTTCAGTACATCGTAAGAAAGCAACATAAATCTTTTATTAAATAACAAGCAACGATAAAGTGTTAGCGTACAGTTGTAATGGTACACCGAAACCAAACGCCATGAACTTCTTAATATCAGACTTTCATTTGATTGTATTTACCGTGAATCTGATAATATCTGTTTTAGTTATAAGTTTGAATATTATAAAACAACTTTTAATTCAAATTTTGTAATGATTCTTGTTCAAATCAAATTGAGGCAGTAATGATTCTTGTACAACCTAGAAATACGATACAATAAGCTTTTGTGCACAGTAATTACTAAATAACGTGCGTGGAACGGCAAGTATTCTTCACAACACAAGATAACGTACTAGTTTTCTTTAACTGTACAATTCGTAAAATATCGAATTCTCGCGGTCACTCGACAGGCTATATGAGGACACAATGAAATTCATCGGAGGCTGTGAAAAATATATCTATCATTAGTGGACGGCCATTTTGGGTTATTTTGATGGACATGCCTTTTTAAACCGGGTACGTAAAATATATTTTATATCCATCCTCAGTCATAAAATGGGTTCCTCCTTTTATCGAGTTATTTTATTGTGTTTATTGTTATTGTTTTTCTTGCCTGATCTTTTTTCATCAACATGTTTATCCCTGTATTCAACTAACGTCGACTAATCACATTTGACTGTTTACTCAGATCTGTGTGTAATAGAAGTACTGATATTGAGATTCGAAGAAAGATGTCGCCATGAGATGACTTATCTGAGTTTCCAAAATAACGACAAAATAGCGACAGAGAATTACAAGAATTACACGCTGTAATCAGAACAACTATTGTATTTTTTGATATTATTAACTTATGTACATACTTGTATTTTTAATTACTCTGTCATATTTTGTATGCCCTAGATATTTTTATTCAAATCAAACCAAATCAAATAAAAAATTTATTCTTCAAATAGGATTTTACAATTACTTTTGAATGTCAAAGATGCTACGCCATTGGTTCACAAGTCTACGGCGGGAGACGTTGTACTGGAAAGAACCAGCAACGGCAGTTTTTTTTCTCCCTGTGTCATACAGAGTCGTCAGTTCGAAGCCGGCTTCAGATACACAGTCTTAACCCAACCTCCGATACAAGTTTTATTGTTTCGTTCCTTCGTACTCGGCATATTCGTTCATTTTATTTTTGTCTATTTTTTTTTATTGTACCACATTTTTTTATTACGGTGCATATTCTTACTTCCGCGTGTAATTGTTCATATAGTTTAAAGATCAGATTCTTATTCTGTGCTGTTTCTCATGCCTGATGTCACCGTTGTGTCAAGCAGAATACGAGTGCAGCAAGTCATGCTTATTGCTTGTACTGAGCTTGCCACAGTTGGCATGAAGCGGTATATGTTATTATTATGTGTTGTTTTGTTTTGTTGTTGTTGGTATCGCTATGTGGTGCATAATAAAAATATTTCTTTCTTTCTTTTAATTTTATCATTTTAATTGTGAGTGTTTGACTGTGGAATTTTTGTACGAAGACATTTATGGAAAAAACAATATACATAACATAACTAATTGTACACCAAAAACAAGAACATGGACAAAATAAAAAGAAAACAACAAGGAGCAAACTTACAAGAGGCGCCTTATTGCTAAACAGTCAATATACAAAATAGTAATTTCATAGCCAGAAACCTACAATTTATCTCATAATTTATTTATGCAAGTAAAGTGCTATGCAACACGTTATAATATTAAGTTTAATGGAAGAAGAGTTATTGTGGCGAAGCTTAATACGTATATGTAAATAAACCAGAAAATGATCTAAATGAGAACAATTAGATTGTTATTGTCGCTTATATCACGCGTCTTTATAAGACACGGTCCTTTATAAGGCGTGCGCGGGGATACAGATCCAACGCGTAGAGGCCATTTAAGCCAAATTTAATGAAAGTGTGCATGGAGTGTACCAAATGGGTCTAATTATTTTGTTATTACTGGTCAAAACGTTTCTGGACTTTGGTGGTAATGAGAACCGGGCTATGGAAGAGACTCCGGACACCTGCCTTCTCAAAGCCTCCTAATTGATTTAAATATGGCAGGTGGTGACTCGCCGCTCACTACATGGGCCCCCCAAAAAATCAGATCAATATTGGTGCGAAGGAAGCGACATTGGTGTGAACGGCTCAGGGTGTAGAGAGGTGTGTCTGCGACAGCGATCGAGACGCCGTCGGCATTATGACATTATTACACTTCCACCCTTCAAGCATCTGCTCTTGCAACTCCGCTCTGTCTGGCCGGCTAAGCAAGACAAAGGCGAGTGGCATACGCCTTCCTGAAGCACATCGGTACCCTCGGTGATGCAACTCACCGACAGCTCGCCACAAGCTGCTATTATCATTATATTAACTTTTCTTTGAACCTTATCCAATATTAATTTTCTTACCTACAATAGCATAAGAGAAATAAAGAGTAATACAACTTTTTCCACAGAATTCTTATGCAGAAGATTCTTCGAAATTCTCAGTGTGATCTTGTCTTGACCTAGTTAAATTTATGTACAACAATATTATCATATCATAAACTGCTATTACCATCATTTGCAATTGAAAACAGTAATGGAAAATATGTATTGCAATAACAAAGGTTTGTTATATTTGCTGTAGGCTCGTAAAGCTCTAGTTTTTACGATCCTTTCCTTTGGAAAGCCTATAAATATTTTAACATAGAGTTCTAAGTTTTATTGAATGAAGCATAATATACATTTTTTGGTCTTAGTTACTTTTTTATTAGTATGTTTTCCCTCCACAGACTGGTAGTTCGTGCTTTTATCTGGTTGTCCTCTTTTTGATCTTAACCGTGTTCTTGTACATGTACGAAATTTCGCCCACGACAAATGCTTAACGTAGACTTGATGTGACAAATCCGTTGTAAATAATTTATTATAAAAAATGCTAGTCAAAAATGATACGAAAATGATCCGCCAACGTTGCGTTTCCGTGTATACCAGTGGAGGACGTTTTCGCTACAACAGTCTGTCTTCTGAGGAATTTTCCTTACCCATTTACACATAAGGTTCGCAATACTTCGATCTAAATCGATCATCCTAGCTCTTCTGCAGATTTCATAGCCTTCTCTATTACCTTATTGTAAGAGACCAAATTACGGTTCCATATATCATCACATCACATGACATGCACAAATCAAAGGCTTAAGTAATGCGGTAGATGGATCGAGAATATTCTGTGTAATTTTTTTACTGTGGCAGAGCCATGATTCGGCACGAATTAGGCCGCCTCGACCGGAGTGATACCACGGCCTCTCCACACTCCTCTGGTGTTGCGGGTGTCCATGGGCAACGGTTATCGCTTACCATCAGGTGATCCATTTGCTCTTTTGCTGCCCTATCCTAAAATATATATATATATATATATAATATAATATATATATATATATATATATATATATATTGATAATAATAACAACTCTACAAAAAGGACTCTCAACAAGACGATGTTATTTACATATTATTGTCTCTAGTTTACAAACTTCTGCGCTTAAGTAATCAAAGAGAATTGTAAACAATAAAATGTACAACTGATTCGCAAATAAAGCAAAATTTCGTTGAGGGTAGTCCAATACAAATAATTATTCCATTTAATATTATATTATATCTAATTTTCCAAAAATACTATAAATAAACAATAACTCTAAAACCGTGAAAAGTCGAAAAGCATACATACTCGTAAGTATCATAAGGTTGATTGAGATACCCAATGAGAGTCTTTCCAGTGAGTCTATTTAACTGTTATATTTGAGATGAATTCTGTAGCCATAGAATATAATTTTCTTTATCTGACTGCCTTCACAATGTGGTGTCATTTTAAAATTTTCCTGATTTTGATAAAATGGATTTACCTCTGGAAAATTTTACTACATGATTTTTTTACGATTTTAAGTGTAATGTGACATCTCAGCAGAGCTTCGTTTGGATTAGAGAAAGCTGTGTTTTGTTTTCTCACACAATTTTACTGATGCTTAAAAATGTTTATGTTTACTAGATACAACGAAGGGCTTCCAAATTTGTTGTGAATTTCACTGTGAATTTTTTGGTCTCCTTCTTACCTGATCTCCGTTTACAATTACAACATTCTGTTAACAACAAGGTCTCCATTAGCATATGTATGTCGTGAACCGCTGATCTGCAGACTTCAATTACGCCAAAATTTTTGAGAGTCACAATTAATAAATCGATTTATTGATTATCTATAGAACCAAATATGTAATTAATAAGTGCAGCATGCTACAAAGGTCGACTCATACCAATTCCGTACCGCCTTCAGCGAACACGTACAATCCAAATTGGCAAGGACTTAGCAGACCGCGACACGTCCTTAGCGAACCTCCCAATCAATTAACGCAGAACCTACAAGATATTAATAAAATTAAATTATTTGTAAACGCTCTTTTGGGGTATAGATGCATTAATTATTTTAGATTGTGACCTGAACAAATCTTTCTAGTGTGTGGGCCAGAATATTCGATTTCAACAAATTGTTTATCATACGTCTTTGTTATGTCAAATAATACACCGACAACATACTGTTTCCTCTCTAATAATTTAAGAGTTTTCTTCAACCTCTTATAACAGTCGTCTTCGTCATTTCATACTTTTCACAAAATTAATTAACATAGTTATAATTCGTTATTGAATAGTTTTTGGAAGCTGTGGGTTTAAGTACCTTTAAAATAAGTACGGAATCAGTATTAATTTATGACACATATTAGACTGTCCATTATGTTTGAAAAAATAGTGTTTCTTGTATTTACCAGAAATAAGTACTCTATTGTAGCAGGTGTTATTTTGCGGAAGTCCATTGTATTACAAAGGATATTGTTTTTTGCTGATTCCGCGCAGTTCATGATGACTTGTCCAACAAGCAGACAAGGTCGACACGTGTTTCGTCTCTCAGCGAGACATCTTCAGGATGTGTTGCCCGCCCGGTGACTCACCAGCGGCCTTGTCTGCTTGTTGGACAAGTCATCATGAACTGCGCGGAATCAGCAAAAAACAATATCCTTTGTAATACCAGAAATAACTCCGATATATGTTTTAAAATTTTATTAATGGTTCCATTTGCCTTAACTACTCATTTATAGATGTCTGAATGTATATTTAGAGATCACCTGCATACTCAAATAAGAATGAGTATATATGAAAATATTAATTTATATAAACTAACAAAGAAAAGGTGATACAATGCCACCCTGCGGCATGCCCGTATATGTCACACCACTATTTGACGTCCGTACAACTTCGAAACCATTAATTACCAGCGGAGCTGTATTAAAAGTAACTGCTATGAATATTTCAATATCAACACTGTATAAAGCATTGCTCAAATCATTTTAAGTTAACGTTCTTGGATCATTGCTTTCCTTAACTCTAATATTGTAAGTGATTTGTGTTTTAATTAGTTTTAGTATCGTACTGAGTTTTATCACGAATTTCATAATCAAACTTTTCCATAATTTAAAATAAGAAAATCATTACGAAAGTTGGTCAGATCGGAAACAAGTACGGGCGACTATTTCACCATAACTCCTTTGGTCCCATTCTCCAATCCAAGCTCTATCTTGTGCCACGCACGTTTCAGTAAAATGTCACCTCTTTTTTGTATTTAAGTTGACAGCATTGATTATAACTTCACATCTTTTTATTTAACTAATAACATTATCAAGCGCACCTAACTGGCAAAGACTATTCAAAGTAAAAGTTCAAACAACCTCAACCAACGTACTAGTTAAACTGTAAACTCCAAAAAGGTTGCAACCGTAGAAATTAATTCCAACTCCGCCTTTTATCGGTGGCTTTTCGCAGGGAAGCAATACAAACGAATGACAATTGAAAAGAAAAGTAATCTAGTCTCGAATTAAAAAGTATCTCGGTGAAGTACCGGCGACAATATTTCCTCCTTCCGTGCGCCTGTGGGAAATCATAGCAGAGCATTACTACTCACTGCTTTGTGCGTTTCATTAGATGACAGACGATAAAGAAAAATGACTGTGCTTTTATCAATGCGGTTGTAAAACGCATTAATAAAAACCTTTTTTGATAATTAATACTAGTTCATTAAGCGAATTTGAACAGGCAATACAAAACCGATTAATAATTGCAATAACATCTAGTAAATAATCACCATATATAATAATCAATACGATCCTTCACGACGATAATCATATATGTAATCCATTTCAACTAGACGAGGCATTATATATAACAGCTTATAAGTAATAGTCTCGTGCCAATGCACACGACACTTTTGTTTGGAAGCATTGCGCTAGACGGATCGAGAATATGTATAAATAGTGATCAAATACAAAGATTTAAATTGTGGTATTTACTTAATATACTTTTTATATTATACAAATTTATTTAATTTTAAGTTATGAAATAAAGCAGCTTTTTCGTATTTAATTATTCACATGAAATAAAAACGCATTAAGTCCACTCTTCGTACTATAAAAAGAGGATGCAACTTTGTTTTATGCGTTACCAATATGTCTACTGAATATTTGATATAACACGAGCATTCCAAGCAATTCCCAAGGGCGGAAGGCTATAAGAATAAATTATAATGAGTGTAGTATTATACATTCTATAATAAGTTCTCTTCATGGTAATGAAAATGTTATATAAGCAACCAAAGAAATATTTATGCAGAAACAACAAAAGCGCTGCAGAATATTTGAATATTTAAATGGACGTCATCTGAATTCCTAGTTCTAGCAGGCAGAAATATAATAGAGGGAATTCGTTTGCTAAATAATTTAAATGGAAGGACAAAAAAGAGTTGATCTTTGTATTTTTTTTCCTCATCGATGCATTATAAGGGGCGGTCAAAAAGTTCGCGGAATGGCGAGGTTGGCGGGGGTGAGGTCGCTCCTCCAGGTAGCCGCTACTTGAGTAACTCATAATTACTATATATGCCAATTTCTAGCCTAATTGGCTTTCGAGTAAACAAGTAAATCGGGAACAAACTAGCCACTATGGAGAAAATGAACATTGCGCCGTCGTAAAGTTCCTCACCAAACAAGAAAAAACGCCTCAAACTATTTTGCAAGAGATGTTAGCTGTTTACGGAGACTCTGCTCCTGGTAAAACCATGATTTACAAATGGCACGGCCTTTTCAAGCAAGGAAGGGAGTCAATTGAAGATGATCCTCGACCTGGACGGCCCCATTGAGGCCACTACGCCGGAAATCATTGAAAAAGTTGAAAAACTTGTATTGGAAGACGGAAGGTTGAAGAAGAAACAACTTGCAGCATCAGTTGGAGTATCAGAAACCACAATTTTAAATATTCTTCATCAACATCTTGGCATGAGTAAAGTGTGTTCAAGGTGGGTCCCGAGAATGCTCACGCCGCTGCAAAAACGTGAGCGCGTCAACTGTTCCCGCGAGTTTTTGGACCGCTGTGGAGAAGATAGGGAAGAAATTATGGCCGAATTGTAACCGGTGATGAAACTTGGGTTCACCACTATGAGCCTGAGTCAAAGCAGGAGTCGATGCAGTGGCACACAAAAAGGCACACCACCCCCTAAAAAATTTAAAGTGTCGCAATCGGCCGGAAAGATCATGGCGACTATTTTTTGGGATACTGAAGGTATTCTTTTGATCGATTATAAAGAACGTGGTGTTTCTATAACGGGAGAGTACTACGCTTCCCTATTGGACCGATTAAAAGAAGCTATTAAAGAAAAAAGAAGAGGAAAACTGACAAAAGGTGTACTCCTTTTGCACGACAACGCGCCCGTTCACACGAGTCATGTTGCGACGGCTGCCATTCATCGATGCGGTTTTGAACAACTACGCCATCCACCCTACAGTCCAGACCTGGCCCCTAGCGATTTTTTATATTTCCCAAAGATGAAGAAAGAGCTGCGTGGAAAAAAATTTAGAGACGATGATGAAGTCAAGTCGGCGATTTCGGCGTATTTTGACGCCCAAGACAAAACCTATTTTTTCGACGGTATTAATAAGTTATATGCCAGATCAGAAAAATGTATTCGTGTTAAGGGGGAATATATTGAAAAGGAAAAATAACATAATGTATCATTTCATCTTTTTTCCCAGTCATTCCGCGACTGTATTTGATCACTATTTCTCTATTGAAATAAAGATATTCACAAATATAATTGAAGTTATGCGACATATTCTCGGTCCTTCTAGCCTTTTTTTTTTTCTTTATGTTCCCCTGAGGAAAATGCATTAAATTGCATACCCCGGCTGTGGCGAGCCGGCGGTTTTGTGGGGCTCTCCTCCCAGAAGGGGGAGGCCTACCCACTAAAAACCTCAGGGATGGCCTTCCTCAGGCGTGTAGGGAGCCCCGGGAACATCAAGCTCCTTCCGGGAACTCCCAGCCTCCGCTCCCCCTTCGACACAGGGGAGCCCTCCTCGGGGGAGGCTTACTACCTCCGCCGGTCTCCACCACCGACGGACGCCCCCCGGCCACGGAAGGGGCGTGGTCCATCCCGGGTCGCCGTAGTGGTCGCGACTTCCTCGCGCCCGCCGGCGACCCGCGGCGGCGCCGCAGCTGTGCTACTGAGCCCGGCGCCGCCTCCTTCGAGCGGGATCGGCCATCTCCCGACCCCGCTCGGCGGCCTCCTTCTGGAGCATCACTGCTTCACAGAAGGAGGCCACAGCCCTCCAACCTCCCTCGTCCGCCAGCATTGAGCAAATGTATTTCCTATAAATATTAATAGAATTTTTATTAAAATATTGACTGACAGACAGAACAGACAGAAAAAATCTGACTCTAAGTCGAGTCAGATTTTTTCTGTCTTAAAGAAGTTTTTATTGTACCTATCAATAGTCTGGTATTATATTTGATTAAACCAAGCGGATGAAAATTTTCAAATATTGTGTTTGGCTCCCTAGCTACTTTATGTAATGTTACCACAGCATTCCTGTTCTAGCTATCACTCACCTACTCCATTTTAATATCGCAAAAATATTTAAAACCGATTCCGACGAAAATAACGTACATAACTTGTTTGGGTTGTAGCGAGTGGAAACTGTGACATTGCCTATCTATACAATCTATTCATACAATCATAATTGATTATAAATTCTAATGTAATATTTTGTTTATTCCAACGTATACGGTAACGGCTGCAAAAAACTAGAGGCTCTTTTGCATGCACAGCCTTTTACAACAAAGTTTTACAAAGTGTTGATTTGCCTTATTACAGAATCAAATCATTTGTCGAAAATAAATACTAAAAAAGGTTATACTGTTAAGGATTATTTAAATGATAGCAATGATTTGGTTTGATTCATGAACTCAATAGTTACGTTGTCAAATATTTTGATTATAGTAAATAACATAATGAAACTATAGACTTTATAGATACAAACTTGTTAAAACGTATAAAGGTTCAGAATCTTTATCTGAGACCAGCTTCTAATTGACGACCCTGTAAAAATACATTTTTTCCAGTACAAGGTCTCCGCCGTAGACTTGTTAACTAATGGCGTAGCATCTTTGATGTACAACAGTGATGTAATCCTATTTGAAGAATAATTTTAGATTTTGATTGTAATAGTATTCAGGCCGTATGTTTTGCGAATGATGCAGTGATCACGTCACTGCAGTAGCGAGACATGTAATTTCCATTCTTTGCTTTTAGGAAGAAGGATCATAGTAGTCTGCTGGCATCTGCATTCCGCAGGTATCTCTATTACGAAATATTCTAAGCCAACAATAGATGGCGCTGAAAATTATTATTCTACCCTCGTCGCCAGCTCAAAGCACTCTCATTACGCGTTTATTGAGCCATGAAATAGTGGAGTATTAACAACACTACACCACTTCCGGGAGAATTTCGAGCAATTTACGTTCTTGTGGCCTAGATAATAGATGTGTAACGTTTTAGATTGCAGTTTCTAAGCTGTCCGAATTATACAGCTTGACTGCCTTTACCGAAGAACCTCTTTTGGTTATACATTATATTAGGTTGTAGGAAAAGTCAAAGAAAAATTATTAACAAAAATATTTGGTAATAATTTTCTTTATGAAAGTTTAGTTTTGATTTACAATATAATCGCCGTCAGAATTAATGACAGTGCTCCATCTGTTAGGAAGGTCGCTGATACCTCTGGCCCAAAACTCTGGAAGTTTAGAATCAAAAAACTATGTCACATTTTTTTAAATCTCATTTATTTTATAAGCCATTAATCCGGCTTAAATATATCTTAACGCTAATATATGTTGATGTTGTAAATTATTAATTTGAATATTTTACAACATCAACATATTTATATAGTTTAACATATGAGATCGAAAAGTCAATGAATGGATGATAAAGTTTAATAATTTATCGCTATGTTTAACATTGAGGTTGGAACTCAGAATTAGGAGAAAAAGAAAGAGGAGCTCCCCAGCAGGGCATTGAGTATCTTATAGCAACGATATTCTAAGGTGTTCATTTATTTTACACTCTATCACTAAGTGAAGGAGGTCCTTTTCCCATTGGCAGACAGTACAATTGGGATTATCTTTTTTATGTACCATAAAGGCAAATTTGTTTAAAGGTATGTGGTATGTCCTCATTCTGAAACAGATAGTAAGCTCTCTTCTGTTAAGTTTTTGAGAGAAAAACCAGGGTGAACGGGGAAGATCACTTACTAAAGATTTGTACCAGATACCTATAGATGTAGCACATTCGTCGAACTGTGTCACTTCTGTTTTCAGATTATTAAAATCTTTGATTTTTTTTTTACTTAATAGATGTTTCAAATGCTTGAATATGCGATAATCTGAAGGTGGCAAGTCGGGTGAATAAGGGGGATGTGGTACGGTTTCCCAACCGAGTTCCTCTAATTTTATTTGAGTCTTTTTGGCGATGCGTGGTCGTGCGTTGTCTTGAAGGATTGATTGATACTTCATAACTACGGGAAAAACGTACTGGGCGCAATATATTTAGGCCTCGTATGAAAGCACCGAAAGTATTCAAGAGCATTACTGTATATTTTTGAAATTCGCGATTGTTCCACGAAAGAAAAAAATCTTCGAATTTTTTTTCAACGAACTTTTCCTAATATATAATGTATAATAGTTATTATAATTGTTATATGGTTATATTGTTTATTTTTGTATTGATTTTTTTACTGTTTAGCTAAAATATGTTTACCTACATCAACAATTTGTACAACATTCTCCAGTAGCTTAATCCAAGCCTTGAGCACTTGATATTGCTTAAGCAATGCTTGCATGGGTTATTATGTCAGAAACTAGTTTGTAGTTCCGGATGACCTTTCAATTTCCTTTCTGTAGACTTACCATGATCGCTTAAAGCAAAAACAAACCTAACTTAAAGCAAAGATGACTCTGTAGGTGATCTTGAGCGTTTGAGCCATTAGATGACACGCTCAAGTTGCGTCGACTCCCTATTTTCGACTCTAACGACTCCGGAACTCGGACTCCGGCGGTGTCGTTAGCAGGCAAGCTCTCGAACTTTCTGTTCACGCGCCTTCCACAAACACACTCATTGCAAAGCTGAACATAGCCATCTGAGGCTTCAGCATAGGTCCAAAAAAAAAGTAGGATCAAAACAATATTTAAATAGACACCGCTTTTGCAGCGTATGCGCTATCTCGCTTACACTATGGGTTTATTTTTGCTTTAAGCGATCATGGTAAGCCTACTGTACAGAAACCACAAAGATACTGACACTCTTCGTTACTACTCGTATATCTGCAAGAATTCAAATTATAAAGCGCTTTTTTTGCACTCAAACACAGACAATCGTTATTTTGTACAAAGGAAAACAAGTTATTATTTACTTGTCCTCACAGTTATCAAAATGAAACATTCGACCTACCCCAATTAAAATTCCAGGTTTCACTTTAATTAAACTTAAACTGCCTATATAGCACCCTAATGTGTTGTGTACCGGTAATTACCGCTGCGTAAGTGCTTTGATAAAGACATTTTGATGTTTTATTACCAATTAGTACTTACAGTACAGAAGTTACGTATTCTGAATTGGTGCTAGTATATATACTGGCGTGGTGGTCCGAGTTAGGTATTATAATTTATCTACTTTATTTATATGTTTTATTATGAGAGGAATGAGAGGAAAGGCTGAAAATCTTCATGGATACCACCGCAACCAAAATGCCACGCTGATGAATCGCCGCAGCTCAGCCCGAAAGAACTCCCTTTTTTTTTTTCCCCTGAGGAAAATGCATTAAATTGCATGCCCCGGCTGTGGCGAGCCGGCGGTTATGTGGGGCTCTCCTCCCCAGAAGGGGGAGGCCTACCCACTAAAAACCTCAGGGATGGCCTTCCTCAGGCATGTAGGGAGCCCCCGGGAACATCAAGCCACTTCCGGGGACCCCCAGCCTCCGCTCCCCTGCCTAGAGGGGAGCCCTCCTTGGGGGAGGCTACACTACCTCCCCCGGTCTCCTCCAATGACGACGCCCCCCGGCCACGGAAGGGGCGTGGTCCATCCCGGGTCGCCGTAACAGTCGCGACTTCCTCGCGCCCGCCGACGACCCGCGGCGGTGCCGCAGCTGTGCTACCGAGCCCGGCGCCGCCTTCTTCGAGCGGGATCGGCCATCTCCCGACCCCGCTCGGCGGCCTCCTTCTAGAGCATCACTGCTTCACAGAAGGAGGTCACAGCCCTCCAACCTCCCTCGTCCGCCAGCATTGCCGCAATCGTTGCCGGCGGTGACAGATCTCGCCCGATCTCTGCGACCAACGCGGGACGCTCCGCCAGCGTGTGCTGGGCCGAGTCGAGGTCGGATGCGCAGTGGTGACAATGTGTCGATCCCTCCCGTCCTAATCGACACAGATACTCACCGAAGCAGCCGTGCCCGGTGAGTATCTGAGTCAATCAGTAGGTGACCTCCTCCTTCCCGTGGAGCCAAGCTTCGAGGTGCGGGAGTACGGCACCGACGGCCCGCTGGCGCGCGCAGATCCGTAATTCGAGCTGCGCACGCCAGGCCGCCACCCGAAAGACCTACCTAGTTAACTCGGCCAGAGCCGTTGGGCGTAATGACCCTATGACTTGACCTGACGAGGAGGTCTTCCTTGTCAGGTCAAGCCCTCAAGCACCTCAAGAGAGGCGCAGTCAGCACTGCCCTATAAAAGAGAGCATATGCGCTACACACAAATGGCTCTAGCCTATATTTAAGGGAAGTAGCAGTGTCAACTTCAAAGATGATATACGAAGTAAGGATAAGGAGGTAGATGAAAGTGTGTCGAAGATTCATCAACGTGTTGCTTAAATTTATCCAGGCTGTTACTGAATACGTTAATGCCATTCTCTTGAGTTAGGTGGTATACTGGTTTTGCAATCTATTTAACGTAGAGAAGTGCTGAGTGCGTTAGCCTTGGACAGGTCAGGTCGAAAAAACCTTTAATAGAAAGTAAAATATCGGAAGATATTTTATTCCTACCCTCATCTAATATTACATTTTATTCTATATTATGTTTTGTTTTTGTATTAACTGTGATGTTATAAAATTATCGAAGTATCTAAATCGATGTGTAGGCAATGCTCTTAGCTTAACAGCATGTATTAATTAAATTATTTATATACTCGTATGTTCCTCAAATAAGTATTTTGCATACATTTTGTAAAAATAAAGATCTTAAAACATAAATTCAAGTGGTGTGATATTTTAACGCAAACGCTTTGTCCAGTATATGTATGTTGTTCCCAGAAGTGGCCTTTCTGTTCCCGGGAGCTCCCTACATGCCTGAGGAAGGCCATCCCTGAGGTTTTTAGTGGGTAGGCCTCCCCCTTCTGGGGAGGAGAGCCCCACATAACCCCGGCTCACCACAGCCGGGGTATGCAATTTAATGCATTTTCCTCAGGGAAACAAAAAAAAAAAAAAAAGTATATGTATGTTAGAACTGAAATATGTCACTTGACGTTTTCCAGAACCCTTCATCTCAAAAAAGCGAAATCGACGAATTTAGACCGAACAACGCAGTCAACAAGTGGTCAAACTCAATGGCTAATTTCAGAAACTGTCCGGTTGAAGCGAAATATGGAAAATTCTTGTCTATTTATTTTCGATTTGGACAGGAATTGTCTAGTTTGCAGCAAATATGCAATATGCATTTTTTTTACAAGCTCTACCACAATAGCGTATTTGTTTCCAAGGTTTTTATTCCATTCTTTAGTCAACAGCACGTCAAGGTCACCTTGCCATGTACTATAAAAAACATTAGGAGTTTTTCTCCTCGCACCGTTTCAAGCAATACGGTCACTAGGACCAAGGCTCATAAGGAGTCGGACATAGTCACCGCGTGGTAAAACCTGTGAACCTATGTAAATACCGCTTCGTTCTGTGGCATGAAAATGCGGCTAATTAACAATGACAGTGTCAAATAAATCTTGAAGTAAGCTCAGTGCATTAAAACACTCCAATTTAACTTGTTCCGCCCGCCCGAAACAAGACAAGGCATCGTTTAAGATTCACGGTAAGTAACTCCGCCCAAGAAGTTTAGTCTCTATGCTTTGGCTAAATTTTAAGCAAAAGCGTGTGTGGTGTATTATAGAAAATTTCTAGGGTGTCAGTATAGTCATAGTACCGGTAGAGAGCTCCCAGGGTGCACCCGACCCTTTACCGGTACGCCTGAAAATTGGATTAGCAATTTTCAGGTTTTCGTGTCGTAAATTTTGGTCGATTTGTCTCTCTGGGTTGGTTGTTTGAGAAAAAAAAATCTGCATTTTTTTCTCATTCGTACTGTGGTTTTAGGATTTTCAGATTAATATTTGCTATTTTTAAGATTGTTTTTTTTTTTATTTTTAGGTTAAGGTTTTTGCCATAAAATTTCAGTAATCTTACTATTTTGTAAATATCTTTTTTCGGTGTGTGTTTTTGTAATTTTTTCTTGTTGAAAAGTGTAGGTCTCATTGAAATCCACATTTATATATATTACTTGTTAGGCTAGATTATTTATAAATATTTTTAAATGTAAATTGTTTAATTTTTAAGTTACGCAGCCTTGTGAAACAGGTTGTTGTGCAGGCGCCAGCTGAACCTGAGGCACCGACTGACGACCAGGATCAACCCTGGTCCCAAGTGGTAAAGAAGGGCCGTAAAGCTCCAAAAGCGACGACGAGGGCGAAGATGGATGCGAGGGCGGCCCAAAAGAAGGCTGCCTCGAAGGCTGCCCCAAAAGTGCCCAAGGCCCTGCGTACATTAGCGGTGGTCCTAGCATTAAAGCCGGAAGCTTTACTTTCACACGAGATCCTGTTATCCAAACTATACGGTTCAGGCATTCGAGGTACAGCATACAACTGGTTTCGATCATATCTCAGTAATAGGAAACAACTGGTTCAAATAGAACACCACAACACAACAACCAATGAAATAGAAACAGCAACATCCGAAGAGAGGGACTTAACTTGTTCTATCCCTCAGGGGAGTGTATTGTGGTGTGTCTTATTCCTAATCTATATAAACGATCTCCCAAAAATTCTGAACAACGAACTAACAATGCCCGTATTATTCGCAGATGATGTATCGGTATTAATAAAGTGTGAAAATAATTCAGATCCGGAAATGCTTACCCGAACTATATTCGTCAATATAACACAATGGCTAACAGAACACAACTTTATTTATTTCTAATAAACGACGACGACACGATTTATTTCTAATAAATCTTATGAAAACAAAGATCTTACAATTTCATCCCTATACAAAAGCTCCATTAAATTTAAATCTCATATTAGAAGATACACAAATTGAGACAGTCCAAATTTTTAACATGCTCGGGCTACATATCGATCCAAATATTAATTGGAGAAGCCACATAGAACATATCAAGACTAAACTTTCTAAATTCATTTATGCTTTATATGAAATCAAGACCAGTACAAATACAAAGACAGCACTAACATCTTATTATGCATATGCATATTCCTGGCTCAAATACGGTATTATGCTATGGGGCAATAGCGTCAATGCCAATGACCTATTTATACTACAAAAGAAATGCATAAGAATAATATACCAAATAGACAATACCGAAAGCTGCAGACCGTACTTTATAAAATACAAAATAAAGACATTATCAGCAATATACATACACGAATTAGTTACATTTGTCCATAAACAAAAATCGACTATATTTACCTATTTCTAGAATAATAATGTTAAGTACCACTCCATACTACATGGCTATAAAACTTTACAATAAATTACCTACTAAGATTAAAAACGTATTAGGTTTTTATTAAAAATTCTCAATTTTTAATGTTATGGTATTCACGGACTTTTTTGTAGACCTTTTTAAGTTGTACAATACTGTAGTAAATTGTTTTGATCTATCTTGTAGGATTCAGTCAGCGTTTGCAATGTAAGCGCAAAAATGTGTTTTTTTTACGATTTCACATTAGAAACCACAAAAATTGTAGCCTATGTGTTATTCTGATGTATAAGCTATATTGTGGTAAAGTTTTATTCAAATCCATTCAGTAGTTTTTACGTGAAAGAGTAACAAACATCCATACTTACAAACTTTCGCCTTTATAATAGTAGTAAGATGTATCTCTATCCGTTACCATAGATCCCATAACACAAGCCTTACAGACCTTACTTTGAGCTAGGCTAATTGGTATATAGCTAGGGTAATAATAAGTATAAGAAATATTTGATTTTGTTTTCTTTTTTTTGTTTATCACCTGAGGAAAGTGTAGGCAAATACATAATATCTCCTTGGGAATTTTAAATAAATAATTCTAATGAAGGCCGAGTTCTCTCTAAAAGAATTTAAGCCACTGCGCCCTTCTAGCAAATTCCAAGTGCATTAAGCATTATGAAGCAAGACTGTTACTTTCTTTTCTTGTTTATGAATTGTTTATAAAGCCTCTCAAGTTCAAGCCATTTATCCGCTTCTCCGTTTAAGTACTAAAATTTGTTTGCGAAATAGTTAAGCCAGAGTTTTCTCTTGAAAATGCAGCGCACAATTTCTCTTAGATGTTGCAACATTTAATGTTGTTAGTATAATTGAGTTGCGAGACGTTGCTTTTTGTTGTTTTACGAAAGATGCAGTTTTATCAGGACTATTTAGAAGCTTGTACATTCTTAAGGCAAACCATTTTATGACTCTAGTATTTCTGTTTTACCTTACAATAAGTAGTAAGAATAACGTGGACCGTATAACAATTGAACTGGTTGAACAATTGAACTGGTGGAACTGGAAATATCGTTTATAATTCTTAAGCCAAGGTAAGTTCGCATATCAGTCCATATTGGCAGAGGATACGTAGACAACGACATGTCCTAAGCGACCCCCCTAATCAATTAACGCAGGACCTTCTAGACCTGCAAGCGGCGGCGTCTGAGCCGTCGCCTCCTTTGCTCGGCAGCCTTCTGCTTAGCCACGTGTAGGTTCCCGTCAATACAGGCCGATCCCACTTTGGTGAACCGTGCCTTACTTCTAGCGCTTATGCCCTCCCCATGGGGCAGTGCTAACCGTGCCTCTCCTGAGGTGCGGCTCTCATCAATAAAGCCAGTAGGGTCATTAGGACCAAAGGCTTAGGCTGAGTTTAGTCGGTAGGTCTGGTGGGTCGAGCCGCCTCGATTCACCAGGAGTCCGACATAATCAACGCATCCCTGCTTGCCTGTTGCATTGATATCCATGACGGATTCTCAGCCTACTCTCCTGAGGAAAAAAAAAAAAAGTTCGCATTGGCTTTACCATATCGAACTCCGAATGGAGTGACTTCACGCCACGGCATTTCCGGATTCCGTTGTTAGGAATCATTTGCATACATTGCCGTTAAAAATCGAAATAATTTCGAAAGCGAATAGAACGCGAATGATGCTTTGTCTAGGAGCCCTGAGCCTGTAGTTTGTTGCACTATAGCATTCGATGTCGTTTCGTTAGAACTAAATATATGAGAATGATTCTACTATATGGATTCATTTACATACATTACCGGGAGATATCGAAACCATTTTAAAACCGATTCGAACGCGAGTGATACTTTGACTAGGAGCCCAGGTTCACATCGCACTTCTTCCGTGCTTCCACACTATAATGCAACTTAAGGTATTTCTTAATTTGATTGCCATTAAGACTATTATATATATAAAGACTATTCAAAAACTACTGTTCGGATTTTCCTGCAGTTTATCAATAGACAGTGATTCTTGAAGAAGGTTTTAGGCTATGATGTACCCCGGAAAAACCGATAAATACCACGGGAGGTGCAATAAAGGCATCGATCAAAAACTACTGCACAGATTTTCATGCAGTTTTCATCAATAGATAGAGTGATTCTTGAGCAAGGTTTTGCGGTATTTTTTATCTCGGAAAACGGATAGTCCCACGGGAAGCGCGATAAAACCTTCGCGCTATAAACCGACTTCCGCGCATATGTAGCCGTGGGCAAAAGCTGTGACTATTCAATTTTGGAACGTGACATTAAATCCTCCAACGATGTATTCTGTACTACAATACACACACGCACAGTGTCTGGATAGATATGATTGAATTTCAACTTAACAACATCGTTAGTAAAGCGCAAATTGACTCTTTGATGTTAGGAACACACCTACATTGCTTAGTCAACAGTGAGTGCTTGCAATATGAGCTCTATAAAATAATAATAAAGCTCAAATTGACTGTACGTTTTAGTTAGAAAACGATTGTATGGAAAAATGCGGGCTGTTTTTAGGGTATTTTCGAAAATTATTCGATTTTTTCTCTTTCTTGAACTTCAACGAACATTTTAAAATAAGAATTGGCCAAATTGGACCAGGCGTTGTTGAGTTATGGACTAACCAATACATTTTGCGAGTCGAAAGATTACCCTTCGAGGAATTTTCATTTACGTATTTTATGATCTGATCTTAAGATCAACTAAATATATGTTTTAACATATAGTATTTTTAGGAATCAGAAGAGAAATTCCTTAAAAAAAAATAAACAATTTAACAAATCACTTATAAACACAAAAATTTGGCAACAAAATAATTTTACAGAGGAACAAAATCAGCCTAACGCCTACTTTACGAATTACGCAACGTTACGCAACGCAACACGTAATAACGTTACGACCGGTCTACCCGCTCCGAATGCCCGATGATAAGTAAGTCGCTAGCCAACCGCAGCGGCTTTTATAGGCAACGGTCGGCAACCTTACGCAACGTGTGGGGGTATCCGCTTATACGGCCTCTCCTGACATAGTGTCGTCCTCGACACGAGCCTCGGGGTGTCACCCACTCAGTCATCCACATTCGAGCGTCCCCCTTTAGACAGTTGCCTATTCTGGAAAGACATTCGTAACCGTTCCAGTTATTCATCGACTTGGCACGATCGACTTCTTCACACCAATCTTCGAAGTTATGCAAATTAGGATCGAAACTAGAAATATAAAATATTTGGTTGGATCTCACCGTGCTGTTGATGGAGCGTATCGCGTCTACTATACGCTCGGTTACCGTGGCTGTGACGCTAACGTCACTGTTGGCGACCTCCGGCGCAGTCTCGGGCGGGCCCTCTGATGGCACGACCGGCGTCACAGGAACGTGCGGCGGCGTGTGCGACGGTCCCTGGCTCTGCGCAGGCATCGTAACCGCACAGCGAGCCTCCAGCGGCCTCGCAGTCGTCGCGCGCCCAGACGGCGCCGATGAAGCGGGTGCGCAGACGGAGCGCCGCGTAGTCGGGCGCCGCATAGTCGGCGGCGTGTGCGCGCGGTCCGATCGCCTTGACAGCGACGCGGCGCTGCGGCGAGATGATGGCGGCATGTGCCCGCGGCTCGGGCACCGAGGTGATGTTGACGACTGGTCCCTCACGGACCGGTGGGCGTCCATGGCGAGCGTCCGCCTCTCCAAGGCATGGAGTCGGGATCGCATCGCCTCCATCTCTCGTCGTCGTTATCTAGCGCTACGGGCGGAAGACACACTTAACAACGCCCATGGACGGAAGACACACTTAACAACGTCCAAAGTTATTTAGCGCTACGGGCGGAAGACACACTTAACAACGCCCATGGACGGAAGACACACTTAACAACGTCCAAATTTATTTAGCGCTACGGCGGAAGACACACTTAACAACGCCCATGGACGGAAGACACACTTAACAACGTCCAAAGTTATTTAGCGCTACGGGCGGAAGACACACTTAACAACGCCCATGGACAGAAGACACACTTAACAACGTCCAAATTTATTTAGCGCTACGGGCGGAAGACACACTTAACAACGCCCATGGACGGAAGACACACTTAACAACGTCCAAAGTTATTTAGCGCTACGGGCGGAAGACACACTTAACAACGCCCATGGACGGAAGACACACTTAACAACGTCCAAAGTTATTTAGCGCTACGGGCGGAAGACACACTTAACAACGCCCATGTGCAGTCATATTTACCTTCGAAGAACGCTGCACAAGTCTCTGGGCACCACTCTCCTCGCCACGGCACCATATGCTGTGCTGCAGCTTGCGTAGTCTTTCCGTAGGCTCCGCTCAGCAAGCGTAGCTCGTAGCGACCATTCGGCAGGATCCTGACTACTTTGTACGGGCCACGCATGCCAGGATCAAGTTTTCCTGTGCTCTGCGAAAACTTTATAACAAAAACGCAGTCATTTATATTAAATTTCCGTGGAGGGTGTCGTTGCCGGTTCACGCGTTCATCCTATGAACGTCGTATGTACCCCCGAAAATAACTGGCTAAGCCCATAAACTGACTTACCTGCTTAACATTTTGAGGTTCAGCTGAAATTCAAAAAATCAAAGTTCTAACCTTCTCCTGACTCGGCCTAACCTGACCTTCACTTATATTGCTAAGATCGACGCAAGACGGTCCACGATCGAATTCAATGTGGAATGAATAGCCAAATCCGGGGTATGTGACCTGCTTGAAGACCGCGATCTGTTCAAGCGACGATGATGGCGATCACGATTAGGCGTTTTTTCTGACGGTGTGAAATTTTCATTACGCGTCCTACTATATGACCGACGTCGCGATCGGCGGTTCCTAGTGGACACTTCGTGACGGCTACGTGAACGGTGCCGCGACTTATCACGGGAACGACTTCGCGACCTACGGTCACTCCGACTGGATCCGCCAGCCATTATTACAAACATGAACACTAAAGTACGCAGAAGACTTTGTTCCTCGTAATTGTGGGCTAAGAGTTGCTTATCCCAGTTCTGATTTTAGGAATCAGAAGAGAAATTCCTTAAAAAAAAATAAACAATTTAACAAATCACTTATAAACACAAAAATTTGGCAACAAAATAATTTTACAGAGGAACAAAATCAGCCTAACGCCTACTTTACGAATTACGCAACGTTACGCAACGCAACACGTAATAACGTTACGACCGGTCTACCCGCTCCGAATGCCCGATGATAAGTAAGTCGCTAGTTTTTTTTTTTTTTTTTTTTTTTTTTTTCCTCAGGAGAGGAGGCTGAGAATCCATCATGGATACCAACGCAACAGGCAAGCAGGGATGCGTTGATTATGTCGGACTCCTGGTGAATCGAGGCGGCTCGACCCACCAGACCTACCGACTAAACTCAGCCTAAGCCTTTGGTCCTAATGACCCTACTGGCTTTATTGACGAGTAAGTCGCTAGCCAACCGCAGCGGCTTTTATAGGCAACGGTCGGCAACCTTACGCAACGTGTGGGGGTATCCGCTTATAGTATAGTATTAAGGCATTTCCGTGATAAGCATGGAAATACTACAGCAGAGATTTACCGTTGTTGCGTGTTTCGGGAACAATATGGAGACCTTCTTATCTTTTGTTGCGGTTTCGTTACCAACACAAAAGATTCGGGATATATGTAGCTATTGTTAGCTATTATCAGTATGTTAATGGCCAGGAATCTTTGAATTCTGTGGCACGGGAGCTGAGTTATGTTCACGGGCCTGTAATGTTACTGTTAACTTTCAGAGATGTTACTGAATTATTGTAGTGTAAAAAACCGGCCAAGTGCGAGTCGACTCGCGCCGCACGTAGGGTTCTGTACCACTATACTCGTACATCTAAATAAATGTTCTTCTTTATTCTTTAGTATATTGAAGATTGAATGAAAGGTAAAATGCGGTTTAAGATTTATAACGTATTAAAAAAAATCAAAGTTCAAACCAATTTTAGGTGGAAGTTTGCATGATAATGTACATCTTATATTATTTTTACATTTATCATTATTTTCGTTGCGGGCACAGCTAGTTTTTTTTAATGTAAAATTAGAGGCAAACGAGCAAGACGGGTCACCTTTCTTTTTTTTCTTCTCCTGAGGAAATTGTATTAAATTGCATACCCCGGCTATGGCGAGCAGGAGGTTATGTGGGGCTCTCCTCCCCAGAAGGGGGAGGCCTACCCACTAAAAACCTCAGGGATGGCCTTCCACAGGCATGTAGGGAGCCCCCGGGAACATCAAGCTACTTCCGGGAACCCCCAGCCTACGCTCCCCTTCCTAGAGGGGAGCCCTCCTCGGGGGAGGCTATACTACCTCCCCCGGTTTCCTCCACCGATGACGCCCCCCGGCCACGGAAGGGGCGTGGTCCATCCCAGGTCGCCGTAGCGGTCGCGACTTTCTCGCGCCTGCCGGCGACCCACGGAAGACGGGTCACCTGATGGTAAGTGATTTACCGCCGCCCACGTCACCAGCGACGCCAGTGCGTTGCCTACCCTTCAGGTAAGAATATGCTCTTTTCTTGAATAACCCAATGTCGCAGTTGTTGGGACAGACCGCTGATGGCAACGAGTTCCAGATATTTACTGTGCGTGGCAGAAAACTGTTTTTAAAACGCATTGTAGTGGAACGCCAACCATCCAGATGGTGCGGATGATAGTTCCGGCGAGACGATCGGTTGCGAAAATCAGCGGCTTCTATTAAATTGAACAACTCCTCGGATATATAACACATACAATAAATTATGTCGTTACTACGTAATTTATACGGTATAACAAGTATTAACACTTTAGAATATTACATTCTTATTATTCTAAAGTGTCTTCGAATCAATAAGACGACTACAATAGAAGCACACACATTAGGAGGTTACACTACCGTCCCCCGTGGGGAAAAAAAGAAGAATGATCAGTCGATACCGTTTAAGCACGGAAATGAGCATACCTCGCTGTATTGGAGACATCAACAGTCCATGAAATGAAAGCAAACCTATAAACATAGACGATAATGCAGTCGCCATAAATCGTCGCCGAGGAACGACCTTCGCTCGGATGTCATATATTAGGCGCGTAAATTATTCCACAACGGAGGTCAAACATTATGTGGTTCACCAAAAGCCATGTCCAATTTCTGACATCTATTAAGTATTATTCATGTGTGGGTTGGGAATTTTGGCAGATCAAAACTAAGGGAGTCTGTAAAATGGATGGCTTAGTATACTAATACTGCTATATATATATATATATGATGAAGATTGAACCGATCTAGGCTTCGATGAAAGAGATATGATGCACTAACTTCACTGAACACATTAATCTAGGTAGAACTTTATTTCTTGAATGTAGATAGACCGCAGAAGAATATCTTTGCATGTTACCAAAGAGTTATAGTAAACTACCTTCCGTCCGCGGCTTCGCCCGCGTGAAATTAGTTTTTATCAATCCTGGACCCTTATGTCTAAGGTACCAAGATTCATGGTCTTATCTTCAATTCAACCCCTATTTCACCCCCACACTGGTAAAAATTTGCAAAATTACAAAATGCTAGAACAAACGTTTTTATGTTTCTTATGACGTGATATTTGACGAACTTGCATACTAACTTTCAACCCTTATTTCACCCCCTAGCTGGTCGAAATTTCAAAAATGTTAGAACATATGTTTAATGATTTTTTATCACGTGCTTAATTATAAAGTTTCATGGTTTTATCTTATAATATTAAGAAATCCCATACAAACTTTCAACCTCTATTTCAACCTCTTCATCCCTTTTTTCGAAATAAAAAGTAGTCTATGTTCTGTCCCAGGGTCTAAATATTGTCTGCACCAAATTTTATCTAAATCGGTTGCGAGGCTTAAACGGGAAAGCGTAACAGACAGACAGAGTTACTTTCGCATTTACAATATTAGTTGGGATGTTATCAAAAAAAAAACTTTTTAGAGAAGTGACCTGTCTTGTTAAAAATTGCAGAAGAATAATCTCAATTAAAATGCTCATAGATCAATATCACTAATGACCAAGATGTAATACGAGTCTTATGGGTCTTTACAGAAGAATGCAAATTTACTTAATAAAAAAAGCACACATAATATAAATAATTTATTATTTATATTTATAATAATTCTGTATAGAAGGTCAATTCTGTACATGAAATATATTTCCAAAATAATTATCAGGGGGTGATTAGGGATCGATACTGAAAAAAGAAACAAAAACTACTCGACAGTTTTTAATGAAGCTTAGTACAATTATTTTTCATACTCCTGAACTGTTATAGTATACTTTACCACGCTACAATCAATAGGAACAGAGCAGTGAACGGAAATATTGGGAAAACGGGAGAAGTTACTCCATTTTTTCAGCTCCGTCGCGTGTGCAACATTTATGACGGAAATGTTCTCCTTTAAAATATCCCATGACAGCATATGCCTCGCATATATAGCATAAGCTTCTGATCACAAGGTATGAGGTGATACAAACTCTAATTTACAATAAGTCTAACATACACAGAAATACTCAAGTATTTCTTTCTTCGTGTAGGTTGTTCGTTACTTGTAATTATTAACACCGTGCGTGCAATCTCCTAGACCAATAAAAACAGAAGGAATAAGGAAAGGGCCATTGAAAACTCAATCCACGGCATCGGCCTAGCTCATCTAAAGCACCTCGGGGAAATCTGGCCGGGAGTAACACGAGTCATTCGGTAGAATTCGAGTTACGCAATTCACGGTAATGACCCGCTTGCAATTCGCGCCTACGCTACGTGCGAAAAATTACGCAAATAGCTACGCTACGTTTGATAGGTCTTAGCGCGATAAAAAAGGTACCATTTCCTTATCAAAGCGCTGGTGTTTTCGAGATCCCTCACGACAGCTTCGTGTTCAGAACAGCTTTTTATTCAATATGTTCGCATGGTCTGCTGTAATTCAAATTCGTTTCCTTAATCAATACATAGTATAAAACAAAGTTGCTTTCGCTGTATGTCCGTATGTATGCTTAGATCTTTAAAACTACGCAACGGATTTTGACGCGGTTTTTTTTAATAGATAGAGTGATTCTTAAGGAAGGTTTGTATGTATAATAAATGCATAATATAGTAGAGAAACACTGATAAATTTAAAGGTTTCTAATGTGATGTCGTAAATAAGCACGTTTTTTTGCGCTTATATTGCAAACGCTGGCTGAACCCTACGAGATAGACCAAAATAATGTACTACAGTATTGTACAACTTACGAAAATCCACAAAAAAGTCGGCGATGGTATATGTCTATCTCTTAGGGATAACCCACCATAACCATTTTTTCACTGCACCCGTGCGAAGCCGGGGCGGGTCGCTAGTTTACAATAAGTCTAACATACACAGAAATACTCAAGTATTTCTTTCTTCGTGTAGGTTGTTCGTTACTTGTAATTATTAACACTGCGTGCAATCTCCTAGACCAATAAAAACAGAAGGAATAAGGAAAGGGCCATTGAAAACTCAATCCACGGCATCGGCCTAGCTCATCTAAAGCACCTCGGGGAAATCTGGCCGGGAGTAACACGAGTCATTCGGTAGAATTCGAGTTACGCAATTCACGGTAATGACCCGCTTGCAATTCGCGCCTACGTGCGAAAAATTACGCAAATAGCTACGCTACGTTTGATAGGTCTTAGCGCGATAAAAAAGGTACCATTTCCTTATCAAAGCGCTGGTGTTTTCGAGATCCCTCACGACAGCTTCGTGTTCAGAACAGCTTTTTATTCAATATGTTCGCATGGTCTGTTGTAATTCAAATTCGTTTCCTTAATTTTTTATAAAATTTTGGGTTACAATTGGTTACAAGTACACACCAGCGTCAGCTCTTGAAAATTGCCATGTATTGATTTCGTGGTAGTCGATCCATCCCGACGCCGTGCAATGCTTGTCCATATCACCATCACTCATGACAAGATCCTCGTGTAAGCTGAGAAGGACAGACATTGAAAAACTAGTGAGCTCATGTTCATATGAGAGGTCTTATCTCTGACTGATATCACTGATTGGTGAGTTAAATGTCTGAGGACAAGAACTGAGATAAGAACAATATCAAGTATTTTTGTAACCGGACCGTTTTTTCAAAATTAGTTCAATTTATATCTTCGATTATTAGCAAACAAATTATGTACACTCTTCAAATACTAGTCAAATTAAATGTAATATTTCTCATTACATATTTAATATTTGAAACTTATGAAAGCAATCCTAATGGGATTGGTTCGGGTGACCGTAAAATTCGATTTTCGAAGGACCAACAGTCTTATTGTTTCATACTTTCGACCCTCAGAAATTGGACGCATGAATTCTGGCCAAATTTATCGCTCGCACTCTTTGCTTTGCTAGTACACACGGTGACGGAGTTGATACAACTTCCACTGAAAACAGCATATTTTAAAATGTTGAAATTATTATGAATAATATTTTAAAATATTATGTCATTATAACTCGTACTATATTCTCCTACTTAGCTCGAACGTCCCATTAGACAAGATGAAATGTACTATCGTGGACACTGGCGCCTTACCAGTCCTAGAGCGGTAGTCGCTTGCACACTGCACGATGCTACGGCTACAAGCCACGCCTTCCGTTCATTCAACAATTGTGCTCGCGCGGAAACATGTAAGCGAGATAGCGATAAGCGAGCGATATTAAAAAATATAACTCAATGGAAAGGGTATTACAAAAGAGATTTCAAAATCGTTTGTATGAAATCTCGTTTGGTATAATGAATGGTCGTAGTAAATCATAGTAAAATACGTAGCCAATCAGGGATAGCTACGGATCGCGTAGACGTGCCCGATGCGAGCCGCTTGCACACGAATATTTCTAAAAAGTGGTAAGGCGCGAGAGACCCCGATAGTACATTCAGCAAGCTGACTCAAGGAATTTCTTTTTGGTTTCCTTCTATCTCTTTCTTTCTTTATCTCAGTAGAATCTGCAAAATGAATAGACGTTGCAACGTAACCTTACCTTATCATACATAAATACAATAATATCCCTAATAATATTATAAGCGTGAATCAAAATTAAAATTAACTTTATTCTAATATGACTTTCTAGAAAGCTCTTTTGAATTGTCCAATTTTTTTTCCCCTACCACCCATTCAGGACGTAATTTTTAGCTGATAAGAAGAATGGGCGCAAGAAACTTATCAGCTTTATCAAAAGTAATAACAACATTTACAATTATGTTGTTATCATACAATGTACCATCAGGTTCATTTTTAATCTGCGTAGGTTTGACCATGTTTCTAGGAGACGAGGCTGGGAATCCTCATGGATACCAACGTAACAGGCAAGCAGGGATGCGTTGATTATGTCGGACTCCTGGTGAATCGAGGCGGCTCGACCTAACAGACCTACCGACTAAACTCAGCCTAGCCTTGGCCCTAATGGCCTTACGGCTTGAATGGAATGGTCGGCGCACCCTCAGGAGAGGGTACGTCAGCGCTGCCCTCCGAAAAGAAGGCTCGGTGCGCCAAAGTGGGTCCGGCCTGGAAATGATGGGGCCTACTCGTACATGTGCAGCAAGCTGCGAAGTATGGACTAACTAAGGGATGGCGGCGCAGACGCCGCCTCTCGCAAGGCTTGAAGAGCCAGCGTCAATGAGTCGGGAGGGTCAGAAATGACGTGCCTGGGTCGACGATATTCTGTGTTACGCGGATTGACTGGGGAGGCACAGATGCGTTGCCAGCCTTTTAAAAGGGAATAAGGGGGGAAGGGGGGCTTGTGCCTCCGGTACCCTCACTCACTCGGCGAAACACAGCGCAAGCGCTATTTTACGCCGGTTTTCTGTGAGGCCGTGGTATACTCCGGTCGAGCCGGCCCAATTCGTGCCGAAGCATGGCTCTCCCACGGTAAAATCCATTCAGTAGTTTTCACGTGAAAGAGTAAAATACATACATCCATACTTACAGTCTTTCGCGTTTGTAATATTAGTTTATTTATTTATTTATTGATAGATAACAAACAGTTACAATATATAAAATATGATTTAGTTTACTATATCGAAGCATGCTGCAAGTTCCAACATACTGCAACCAACAACGTTATACACACATTTGAAAAACTAAAATAGTGCGCTACATTCGACCTCGGCACCACACAGCACATACACACTCATGCATACTCACACATACATCATGAATAGCATAGTTTAAAATAAAACAAAACAAAAAAAAATAAAACAAATTAAGTTAAATAAATAAACAACATTTAACTAATTAATATTAATTACAATTATATGATTAGATGTTACTCGTATTGCTTGAATCATCAAGTAATATTAATCTTCAAGTAACAATTCCAATTTAAATATGCGTTTTGACAAATTAAATACATCCACAGATACAAACGTAGAATTATAATTTAATAGTTGGGATAGAATAGAATACAGAAGTTATAGAATATATAACTATTATCTATTTTATTATATACTGTATTAATGCATCGGCCGCCTATTATTTTCGTGAGCCAACACTGGGTCTGAACGTCACTAACTTCACTGTGATCTGCGACCAACTTCACTGCTTGATGACATTTTTGATATAAAAATCTTGACAAAAGAAATAATGCAAAATATCTACTTCCAAAATAGTATTGAAAATTGAAAAATAGCGCATTAACTTTTTCATTGAGGACTTTGTGCGCGAAAGACTAAGGTACCGACGCTTATACAGCCAAAACAGCAAATTATGTCATTTTCACAAAATATATTCTTTTAATATTTATGGATGACTTCTATTTAATAGTTGTAATTTTAAATAAGGTTTTTATAATTGTATATCTTTAAACAGAGTGTTTCTAAACGCCAAACTAATTCAATTTACAAAAATGTTTGCATATAAATTCTCTTTGGTTCCTTTTTTTTTATTATTTTTCTTATAAATAAAAGCGTGACTTTTCTTTACGAAACTATTAACTTTTGATTACCAAACTATGCGGTAATCGAATTTGAAATTCGAAACATATTATAATTTGGTAATATGATACATTGTGAAACTAAAATTGGTGTAGTTACATACCAATTACGAGCAATGGTGTTGAAAAGTCAATTAACACATTCCCTGCGTTACGGGCACTATGTGGTCGTAACAGAGATTCGCGCAGTGCGGCAGTCATTTGTTCTTGTCTTACCCACGGTGCGGCGGTGTTTTTTCTGTTCCATTGGCCGTGGGAAAGAGATACCTATATTCCTATTATTTTTACTTCTAGTAGATCAAAACAAAGAAAAAAAAACATACGACATATTTTTAGTCGTAACGCACAGAAAGCAATTTTTTTCCCTCTGGTGCGATACGGGAAGTATTTGGTCGTAATGGCAACGCCGTATAGCACTGACGGGCGCGGGCGCAGGAGACCTATTTTTGAATTACGAATGCGACTTCGAAATCACCGATGTGACTAATAATCACCGATTTTCAATAATTCTTATTTTTGAATATCACTTATGTGACTACCTTAGTCACGGATGTGATTTCATTACGAGTGCCCTAACCCACTCGTAATCAAGTCATACTTGTGGAAATGTTATCTGTGTTTTGTTTAGGGAACCTATTGACAAGAGTCTGAAGTTAATGTGTTGATTTCAGTCTATATATATATATATATACATATATATATCATATATATACACACACATATATATATATATATATATATATATATATGTGTGTGTGTGTGTATATAATAACCGCAATGGTTAAGCCGGCAATCATCGGCAGCGGCTACATTCTGCGTGGAACCGAATTCGTACATTTATGTGTGTACTCTATGTTGGCAGCTCTGCGATCGACTTTCAAAAATTGGATGTTTAGGAACCCGTGATCTCAAAGTCTAAATAGTCGTGACTAAATAGTCAGCGGTGATTTCGAAATCGCATTCGTAATTCAAAAATAGGTCTCCAGGGCCTCAGTTTGGCATAGTGCTGTGCGCAATCAATACGGCTTCGCGTCGCATTTCACGCCAAAAAAAATCATGAAACGTTCACGTAAAAACTTAGTTTTAAGTGTATATCAGTAAAACCGAAGGTGATAAAGCTAAAAAAAGGTTATTGGGTGTAGTGGTGTGGGTTCAAGCTCTCGTAGTGAAAAAACAAGTTCAGTGTCGTCCTCAATTAAAAAAATCCATGTCTTTGACAGTAAAATTATATAAAAAAGAATTTTAATGTGGTATAGAATATCACATCAAAATTCTTAAAGTTAGATATTTTTATTTATCTATAAAAATAATTTTACCTTTATAATTATGTTTGACAATTGATAGAAAATTAAAACTATTTTTTAGGTTTTGCCTAACTTTTAAAATGTTAATTATGCGAATGGTTGTTTTTGTTTCTGCTCTGTAGCGAAAAAAATTATACCTATTTTTTTATTATTCCAAGAAGAAATATTAATAAATATTGTGTTCTTAATGGGTATTTTATTCAAATTTACACTTTTATTTGTCTCTAAATAATAATGTCTCACTTTCACAAATTATATTTAGCGATGGATGGAAGTTAACCAAATACTTTTAAGATTTTCTTCATTTAGTTTGTAAAAAATTACCTACTTAAATACCAAATTTCTTGCCTCAAAAGGCTTTTTAAGTTTTAATTATTTGTGAGAAGCCATACTTTTTCTTTTGTTATTTTGTCTAAGTACTGATTGTTAAGTCCTAAGCTTAACATAATTTTCATTGGCAACACTATTTTTGATATTGTAAGGTTGGTGCGCCTATCGCGCCATATTACTTTTATTAGTACAGGAACTAATTTCTGTCTTGATCTTCTATAAAGATAATTTTTACGTTCAGAGCTATTGTCTGTTCGTGGTGTGAGCTATAGTCACAAATAATTTTAAATATAAATAAGATTACAAATATATTAGTATATAGAGCATAAAGTTTAGTGCTGAACTTAAAAGGAAGGTGTTTTGAAGCAAATAAATATTTTATGTGGTGTCCAAGCAAAGGTGTTTTTTTATTAAACTCCGCATCGGCACCCACACTGATGTGAGCTCTTGGGTATTATTGATTAATCAAAAGTAAATATCAAGATGATGTTGATTATATTTTCTAAGTTTATATGCCTTAAAGGAAATAAAGAGCAGTCAAGAAATTATCAAAATGTTTTAGTTATACCGCACCCCTAGCAACTCATTTGTCCTATGCGGGACGGGAAATTATTTCCTGTAAAATGAATGGTTTTGGAAAATGTCCATAACTTGTTAAATAATTAGTAGATCCCCTGCTGCTGTATATAAACAAGGATATAATGTATACGTTTATAAAAAAAATATTGGATCAGATAAGTTTCTGCATCTCCAGAGACCTTCAAAGTCAGATACTGATACGCGAAATAAGTGGTCGTAACGCATATCAGGACATCTTCATACGAGAAGTATATTACTCGTAACGCACTAGAAGTAAGTCTCAATTTTGGGCTGCCGCAGTGAACGTGTTAAGTAACTCATAAATAAATAAGGCTGCTGTAATATTAACCTAATTTCTGATGAATGGAGTTATAATAATAATAAAAAATTACTTTGACTTCGAACTGATTTCTCCATTACATAAAACATTGTTCCAGAACTTATGTCGCAATCATTATTTCGGATAGAGAATAAAAAAGTGCGGAAATACACGCCCCAATATTTCCGGATGCGTTAGTAAACAGTAATGTTTTCCTCGGTCGCTGCCCTTATTATGTAACTACGTTCGCTTATTCGAGGCGAGTGTTAAGCAATGTAAATACATTTTATTTACATTGCTTTTTAATGAATATCGCCGAAACGATACTACTTACTAAACTAGTGATGGGTATGGTGTATATAAAAATATTCGATTTGAGTCCGCGACTAAAGTAATATAATACCGGGGCTGATCGCCTTACGCTCTTGATCAGAAGTGAATCGGGATAATGACAAACAATAGGAGGCCCGGAGATTGTCGCTCCGAGCGGATAGCTTTTTAGGATTGGTGAGGGGGTCTACTCCAAGCGCCGCTAACGAACTTGTGTGCTCATTATCGAAGATCTGGAGACCTATTTTTGAATTACGAATGCGACTTAGAAATCACCGATGTGACTAATAATCACCTATTTTCAATAATTCTTATTTTTGAATATCACTTATGTGACTACCTTAGTCACGGATGTGATTTCATTACGAGTGCCCTCGACCACTCGTAATCAAGTCATACATATGGATATGTTATCTGTGTTTTGTTTAGAGAACATATTGACAAGAGTCTGAAGTTAATGTGTTGACTTTTCAGTCTATATACATTGATATATATAATAACCATAATGGTTAAGCCGGCAATAACCGGCAGCGGCTACATTTTGCGTTTTGCGTGGAACCGTACTCTTACATTTATGTGTGTACTTTATCTATGTTGGCAGCTCTGCGATCGACTTTCAAAAATTGGATGTCTAGGAATCCGTGACCTCAAAGTCACCGCTGACTATTTAGTCAGCGGTGATTTCGAAGTCGCATTCGTAATTCAAAAATAGTTCTCCAGTGCGTTCATAGACAAACGCGTTTATACCCGGTACCATCATGTATCGGGTAGATTCTCACTCTTCACTACCCGGCGATCTTGAACGTCCGAGTTATTAAAGGTGCGCTCAACTTGCGTTGACTCTTTTTGAACGGCACCGAGGTCACTAGCAGGCATAGCGCTTTCCATTCGTGCTCCTTTCATTCGTGCTCCTTCCACAAATATATTCAAGGTAAAGCTAAACATGGCCATCTGCGGCTTCAGAATAGATCCTTAAAAAAAAGCGCATTAAAAGCAAATTTATTTAATTTAAATGTTTTTTGTTTTAATGTATGCGTTATCGGTTACATAATTATTCAATTATTATCTTATATATAAAAATGAATGAATTGACGACTTCCATAGTCGAGTGGATAATACACCGGTTTCAAGGTGTCGCCATCTCTGAGGTCCCGGGTTCGAATCCCGGTGGGGGCAGATGTTTGTGTGATGAATGCGAGCATTTGTACCTTAGTCATGGTTGTTGATATATATTTCAATAAAAATTATTTATATATGTATGATATATGTATGTCTATCCGTTACCCTAGATCCCATTGCACAAGCCTTATAGAGCTTAGTTTGGGCTAGGCTAATTGGTGTAAGTGTAATAAATATTTATTTATTTATTAATCGCAAAATGTGTTGGTAAGCTCATAACTCAACAACGCCTGGACCAATTTGGCCAATTCTTTTTTGTTAATGTTCGTTGAAGTTCAAGGAGGGTTTTTATAATGAGGAAAATTCGAATAATTATCGGAAATGCCCTAAAAACAGCCCTTTTATTTTCCCACGGAAACGTTTTCTAACTAAAACGTACAGTCTAGTTGAGCTTTATTGTTATTGTATAAAGTTCATATTGCAAGCACTCATTGTTGTCTAAGCAATGAAGGTGTGTTCCTAACATCAAAGAGTCAATTTGTGCTTTATTAACGCTACATATAGTTAAAATTCAATCATATCTATCAAAACAGTGTGCGTGCGTACGTTGGAGCACAGAATACATCGTTGGAGGATTTAATGTCACGTTCCAAAATTGAATAGCCACAAAATGTAATAGGTCATTTAGACTTTTTTGGAAATTTGGTTGGCTATGCGACATTATCCATAAAATAATTAGGAACAAAAAACTGCCACTGTACAAATCTTTTTGACAGGACGAAGTCTGTCGGGTCCGCTAGTAATTTAATAATAATAATACATTAATGTATGCGTGTATTTATGTACATATATGTATGTTGTATATGTTTGTGTGTATATGGATGTATTTATTTATAATTTTTATTAGTTAGCTTATAAGTAGATTAGCTGATAATAATATATTAACATAATTATTCAATTTAGAATATAAGTCAATTTTTATTAATAGTTGTACGTATGTATAATACGCTGTTTTTTTTTACAAAAAATTAGATCTTAGCCTCTAAGGAAGTTATATACATGTGTGATAGGAGATAAATAAATACATGCTTAAAATGTATTTGTAAGACTAAAAAGGCTGTGTTTATTAATACAAACAGGCGTACAATAGCGATTTGCAAGGACATATAATGTATTTATCAGACTATATATGTATGTGACACTCTAAATAAGAAGTTCCCATGCTTTTATATGTCGTAGATCCTTTACCATGTTTTTCGGTTTTCGGATAGACCCCCTACTTACCTAATATTGTATGCCTATATCCTACAAACTACAAAATTTTATAAACATATATAAAAATGTTTAATTGTACTTTTATAAATATACTAGCGACCCGCCCCGGCTTCGCATGGTTGCAATGAAAAAATGGTTATGGTGGGTCATCCCTAAGAGATAGACATATACCATCGCGAACTTTTTTCTTGAACTTTTTAAGTTGGACAATATTTTGGTCTATCTCGTAGGATTCAGCCAGCGTTTTTGCAATATAAGCGCAAAAAAAACGTGCTTATTTACGACATTACATTAGAAACCTCTAAATTTATATCAGTGTTTCTCCGCTATATTATATATATATATATATATATATATATATATATATATATATATATATATAAACCTTCCTTAAGAATCACTCTATCTAATAAAAAAAAACGCATCAAAATCCGTAGCGTAGTTTCATAGATTCCCAAATATTTTTTCGATGACGTACGAGTAGACTATATACTCTTGCATATACTCACAAAGGGGTCTAGGGATCTCTATGGGTCGATATTTTGTCGAACGGTATGTCCCAGTGTACATATACACTATCGAAAAGGATAACAAATAGAGGTTATTACAGCGACCTTGGATGGATACGAACTTTTTTGACAGCGGCTCTGTAAATATGGGCGCAGGACCCTTCGTATAAAAATCTTTCAATGAAGTGAATGTTATAGGCTATATTAGTTGCGGGCTGAGATTTTCGAAGAGTAATTAAACCTCATTTCATACCCAACTATATATTTTTAAATATATATCTACACTAATATTATAAATAGGAAAGTTTTGTATTTTTGTATGTAACGAATAAACTAAAAAAATACGGGACCGATTTTAATAACGTAAGTAACATAGGCTATATTTAGTACTTGATTACTATAGAAATCTTTAGAAATCCTTAATAAAACCAACCGAAGGTGTAAAAAAATTTGACATAAAATGTCTATCATCGCATACGCAGCGAAGAGTATTAATGATAGGACAAAAAAATGTTCGACAACATTAAAGAATATATCAATATCTACAAAAAACTTCGCGAGACCATATGTCTATTGTAGTTACGTCACTCTAACTACTGAACCGATTGCTTTGAAATTTTGCAGCCGTAAAGATAAAAGTCCGGATTAAGGTACTTTTTATCCCGGAAAAATTGACAGACCCCACGGTATGCGCAATAAAGGCTTCGCTCAAAAACTACTGCACAGATTTTCATGCGGTTTTCATCAATAGATAGACAGATTCTTGAGCAAGGTTTTGCGGTAATTTTTATATCGGAAAAAAGGATAGCCCCACGGGAAGCGCGATAAAACCTTCGCGCCATAAACCGACTTCCGCGCATATGTAGTCGTGGGCAAAAGCTATGACCTTTAACCCTCTATAGACCCAATCCCGAAATCCACGCGGGCGAAGCTGCGATCAGAATACTGTATATAAATCTGAAGAACTTTGTGATTACTGTTCTGCTGACTAACTTAATGAAATGAAACCCAAAAAAGTGCGTAATTCAATCTATAACGTTAGACATATTCGTCGTATTTCAAGCGAAAATCTAAATAATGAACATTATTTATGGTCACTATTTGCAACCACTAAATTAACAGTAGATTAGATGTGAATACTTCATCAACAACTTTATGAAACCAGACATTATTGTGAAGTTGATAAATATTATATCCACTGAAGAATACCCAACACTGAAACATTCAACTTGATTTCTGCTTTCAACATAACTTTATCGTTAAGTGACACTTAAAATTATTGCCGTTGGCAACTTATTTACCTCGGTATCAATATTCACTTAACGTTTGAAATTAATTTAATCAATTAGCCGGCAGATGGTAAAATCAAGTTATTTGAATTAGTCAAACGTTATGATAAATTACGATAGGATTACTCCTATAATTATTAGACTATAATTATCATCACTTTAGCTGATATAATAAAGATAGTTATATTCGCTGACATATATCTTTTTTGTTTTTTTTTTTCTGTCAGGAGAGAGGCTGATAATCCTTACTTGGGAGCACGAAATGGGCCCAGGATACAGCTCCGCGATCTTAGCACCTCATGTGCGGAATTTCGATTGACCAATTATACCATCTGAAAGGTCAGAAATTGGTCATAAAAGGTCAGTTGGTCTCATTAATTGGTCAGCATCAGATTTTTTTTTATTAAGGATTAAAGTTTTTCAAGGTCAATTAATAATTTTAGCACCTCATTCGCGGAAAAAATAAAAAACTCCACCTATGCGCGATCGGGAAACATTCGCTGATAATTGGTCAGCTAATATAAATAGTTGGTCAGTTTAATTTAATATTAAAAAAAAATAAAAAAGTTGTCTCTGTCGTAACGCGCATGCTTTGAGCCGGATGATTCTATCAGGGCAGTGAGTACTTACGCACAGCTCTTTACTATAAACCAGGCAGAGTAGGGGAAATATTTTTTTTTTAATTTTCTTTTGATATGTACTACTATCAAATATATATACATATTATATACATATTATATATACACATGATCCCACAATTACCCCGACTGCTGCGATTTTCATTAGGAGAGATACAGCTGTGAGAAATCAACCGATAAAAAGAAAAAGAACAGAAGAGTAATAGAAGAAATAGTTTAAGTAGCATATTAAAGTATAAGTATAAAGCTAGGGTTGAAAAACTTAAATTATGATAAATATATTGTAGAAATTAATTTTTATGTTAATTTTTTATATAAATAAACTTTTTTTAATTTAAAAAATTCATGTTTATAGGAAATTATTATAAAAATAAACTAGTTAACTATCCCATGCATGTACTTTGACCTTCACGTAATTTTAAAAAATATCCTATCTCTTTCTCCACTATTATATATATATAATATGTATATATATAATATGTATATATATTTGATAGTAGTACATATCAAAGAAAAATTATAAAAAAAATATTTCCCCTACTCTGCCTGGTTTATAGTAAAGATCTGTGCGTAAGTACTCACTGCCCTGATAGAATCATCCGGCTCAAAGCATGCGCGTTACCACAGAGACAAATTTTTAATTTTTTTTAATATTAAATTAAACTGACCAACTATTTATATTAGCTGACCAATTATCAGCGAATGTTTCCCGATCGCGCATAGGTGGAGTTTTTTATTTTTTCCGCGAATGAGGTGCTAAAATTATTAATTGACCTTGAAAAACTTTAATCCTTAATAAAAAAAAATTCTAATGCTGACCAATTAATGAGACCAACTGACCTTTTATGACCAATTTCTGACCTTTCAGATGGTATAATTGGTCAATCGAAATTCCGCACATGAGGTGCTAAGATCGCGGAGCTCCAGGATACCACCGCAGTGACAAGTGTTACGGTGATAATCAACAATACAAAATCAAAATTAAATTTTATTCAAACATGACTTTATAGAAAGCTCTTTTGAATCGTCCAAAATTGTTTTTTCTACCAGCCATTCAAGACGTATTTTTTAGCTGATAAGAAGAATGGGCGCAAGAAACTTATCAGCTTTATCAAAAGTAATAACAACATTTACAATAAATTATGTCATTACCATACAACGTACATACATATGTGTTTAAATATACGGGGAAACACATATTTACACTTTAGAATGTAATGTCTTCAAATCAACACCAAGCATTGGCATCATTTAAATAATCATTGACTTTGACGAGCCTTTATGTCGGACTCCATATTTATATATGACCTACCGACTACGTTCAGCCTTATGCCTAAGTTCTAAGAACCATCTAGGCAAATCGTGAGGGCGACAATCGATGCAGCGCAGGTCCTTAAAGGGGACTCTAGACGCTTAAGGAGGTTCCGGAAGTCAAAGTGACGCCGACCTTTTTCATGAGAGATCCTAATGATGGCGATTCAGCATCGATTAAGGGATCATGTGAGGATTTGGTGGCGCAGATGCCGCTGATAATTAGCACCAAACCTTGGTGGTATTACCAACGCTACGTTTTCCAGCATATGCTTGGTTTAAGCATAAATTATGGCACAACTCAATTCATGGTCACCTTCAAATCTATTAAACCTGTTCTACGTTCCTTTGAATCTTAACAATAAAACATGTACAATCTTGGAAGTGCTTGGGAAGCATAACTAAACAAGGTATAAGTATTCCCAGGGCTCGACCCGCCTAACTATCGTGCTATCAAACTAACAAGTTTGTAACATCACTCTTGTATTGACGAGTGTCTTAATGTGATTGAGCTAGATATATTGGGACTTGGAATGATAGTGATTCGGTTTGGTTTTTATTGAAAACTAGCAGTGTGTGACTTCTTCCGTGTGGAATCGTAATTTTATGTAGTATTTTTTATTTATTTTCAAATAAGACACATTTTATAAAATTTTAACATGTTTATATCATACTAGCTTTCTGCCCGCGGCTTCGCCTGCGTGGATTTCGGGATTGGGTCTATAGAGGGTTAAGGGTCATAGCTTTTGCCCGCGGCTACATATGCGCGGAAGTCGGTTTATAACGGGAAGGTTTTATCGCGCTTCCCGTGAGACTATCCATTTTTCCGAGATAAAACGCAAAACCTTGCTCAAGAATCACTCTATCTATTGATGAAAACCGCATGAAAATCTGTGCAGTAGTTTTTGAGCGAAGCCTTTATTGCGTATCCCGTGGGATCTGTCGATCTAGCCTAGCCTAGTTACTCGGGGATAATGTAGCTTTCCAAAGGTAAAAGAATTTTTGAAATCGGTCCAGTAGTTTCGGAGCCTATTCATTACAAACAAACAAACAAACAAATCTTTCCTCTTTATAATATTAGTATAGATAAAAAATTTGCGCCTAGCTGCTAGACCGGTCGCAAAAGTTCGAGAATATTCGTTTTACGAAGCTACTCTTTAAGTAACTCGCTAGCCTCTAGGCTACAAGCAAGCCGCCTGCCTGTACGTTCGCGACTTTATACAAAGTAATACTTATAGCATGATTCAATATTTACACGCGATGGCTTTTTATTAGCGTATTTCATGTATAACTTTGGTCTTTCTATACCGATTTCTATGATTCTTTTTATGGAATAGTTAATAATGTTAACTTTTTTGATTTGGGATGACTGAGAGTGTTATAAACATAACAGTAGACAAATATAATCAGAAAGCTTCAAACTGCTAAGCTATCGGGAGTTGCACGTGTTATTGTGAGTCAACCATAAAAGATAGACATATGCTGTCATGAACATTTCATTTCATGGAGAACATTTCCGTCATACATCATTTCTGTGTAGCTTTAACCATTAAGTTTGCACACGCGATGTAAGCTTAAAAAATGGAATTACTTCTCCTGTTTTCCCAACATTTTCCTTCACTACTCTGCTCCTATTAATTGTAGCGTGATGAAAAGTATACTATAATAAACTCAGGAGTACGAAAAATAATGTACAAAGTTTCGTTTAAAATCCGTTGAGTAGTTTTTGTTTCTAAAACGGTTATACAGACAGACAGACAAAGATTTTACTGATTGCATTTTTGGCATCAGTATCGATCCCTAATGACCCCCTGAAAATATATTTCATGTACAGAATAGACCTCTCTACAGATTTATTACAAAGAAGAGAAACATTAAAAAAACTGGAGGATAGTCTTAAGCAGCAATGAAATGTAGATCTAATACTAAGAAACAGAGAAATACTGGAAACATTTGGAATCTAATGCTCGAGGGGGATTTAAAGGATTCATTATTATTAAGTTTTTTTGACACCCTAACCTGAACCCGTTGATGACAATATTCAGCTCTACCTTGAGTGTTTTGTGGAAAGCACGAGAACTGAAAGTCATACACATCTTGCACATCTTGACTGCTAACGGATCCGGCGCGGTTTTGCGACCTAAGGTTTGATTAAAAAGAGAGTCGACTGACTCAGTCGCTCAAGATTGCCGTATCGTCAGTTCATTGTATAGGAAAAGACGTACTAAATAAACTAAAATCAACAAATAATAAATCTGACGAAACATTGGGATATTTACTTTGACACGATGAGTTTAAAGAAAATATAGAATAAAAGAGAGGAAAGATGAAACCCCTAAAAGACTCTTATTATGGCAAATACACGATAGAAATAACTGGAGGTTACTCCAATATGATTAGTAAATTAGAGTTTAAGAACAAAAATATAACTGTTGAATAAAATTCTTGTACTGTTCCACTAATTTTAATTATTATCGACCTGACCGGTTTCGCTTTACAGCATTTTCAAAGGTGTTAAAGTACACAGCTGTTCGTGTTTACGCTTCTATCTAAAAATTAATTTTTCTATCAAATTTTTAGATAGAAGCGTAAACACGAACAGCTGTGTACTTTAACACCTTTGAAAATGCTGTAAAGCGAAACCGGTCTGGTCGATAATAATTAAAATTAGTGGAACAGTACAAGAGTTTTATTCAACATGTATAATAAGTTCCACCAAGAGCCAACAATCAACTCAATACAGAATATAACAAAAATATAAAATTAACTCGTGTAAAAGATTTTGACTAATATTTGGAACCTAAAATATCTAAGGATTAGAAGAAGGATCTAAAGTTATTATTTACATCCTAGACACCATTTCGAGTTTTTTTTTTAGATATCGAACAGAAAGGAACCTATAGTGACAGACTATGGGTAAGTTCGAGCGTCTTTTTAGTGCTAATAGAAGCCATGCCACCAACGAAATCAAGCAGAATATACTGTTCATCAAAATCGAAACCCAACAAGGGGAGTCTATAAGTATCCAAAAGTTATGAGTACAAAACTGCGCCTTAATATACAGATATGACACATCTATAACATAGGTATTATATCTTAATTATAGTAAACTAAGTTTCACAATGCAATAAGAACTAAGAATTACACTTCCTCGATAGTGACCGGAGCTATGTATGTACATACTTACCCCATAGCGTTTATCTTGTCGACACATCAAAAACAACCGGAACCCGGATTGATTTTTTAGCCGCCGATATTCCACTAATGGCGCTCGGTGACACGTAAGCCCATAGCGAAATAAATATAAGCCAACTGACCGGAAAAGTAGATGATGTATTTTATGATTGTGTTTACGAGCTAGGCCAAGGAGGCAGCAAGAAGGGAGAAGAGCAAAGTTTTTCTATTGAACTATCAAGAAATGCCCATTGCCTCAGTATTAAAACTGTCCTTAGATATTGAGATGTAAAATAGAAAACAGATTCTAGTTCTGTGAGGAGCTGGTTGAAATAATACTTCTACAAATCCATAGACAGGATAATATGATTCAAATGCGTGTATAATATTAGCCATGATTTTCTTGTACTTTATGTCGCATCATGCCTAAAGTCTCGGTATGTCAGGAAATACAAACCTATTTTGAACATGTGCACCAAAATCTTAAGTTTCAGATCGATAAGTTATTTTTATAATTAAAACAATGAAATATGAATTTGTAATAGTTTTAAGTCAATTTTTTAATTAGTAGCGCAACAAACCAATCTTATTTCCGTTTTCAACTGGCATTGTTGTACATACTAAATTTCAAATACAAAATTCCTAAATATTGTTAGAGTTATTAATATACCACGATGTATCTTTTGTAATTTTTAATTAATTTGATAAGTAATTATGACGCCTATAATATGTTAATATTACAAATAAAAGGAATAGCTCCTAATTTATATCTTACATTTGCCTCCTTGCTTTGGTACTGCCAAACAATCATGCAAAGTATTACTAAATATTGAAAATAACAACAGTGAGTTCATTTTGAACTACAATTTTTTAATATTTTATTTTTTGGTCGACTGAACAGTTTATTTCTTTCTTTCTTTATTAATGTTTATTGCTTTTAGCGTTTTCATTAACTTCCGTTGGTGCTTTCAACGGAAGTTTACATTAACTAACTTTAAAATTTCTTTTAAAATACAATTGTATTTATTTACAATAACTGATTGCTTGTTATAAATAAATGCGAATTGTATTTGACTCAAACCAAGAAATAGATTGATGTACCACTTTCGGGGATTATTCTTCTCAAGAAACTATAGCGCTAACTATATAATAATAGTGTTAAAATTATAATAAAATTGCGTTTGTGTTGGAGTCTGCCTTTGAGTTTTTCGCAATGAACCTGAACGAGGAGCCGACATATTCCTCATTCTCACTTATACGAAAAAGATTAATCCATAATTTATTAAGTCTCTGGAAAACTAAAATGGCATACTGTAAGTGGGCAAAGAAACTTTACTGAGAAGCTTATGCGTAGTTAGACCGTCAACGAAAGTTGCTAGTCGAGCTTTTCTTTTTGCATATTACTTAGTATATTTTATTCACGCCTGTTTATGCGGATGGGTGCCATTAAACTCTTGACTCTTCATTTCTTACGCATTTATCGTCGATCGTTCTGATAATACTATCCGTAAATCGACCAATTTTTTCACTTCTGCCTATGCTTTTTCATACGAAATAGCCGCGTATAATCACAACTTTGAAAAAGCTCAGTAAGAATACTTAAAAGTAACATTACCTTATACAAGGAAAAAATACTTTACACTTGTTCGGAAACTGGAAGAGACTTCAAAATACAGGCAAGACTCTGCGAAGGTCTAATTTTTTATATTCTGGAAGGTACGGTAAGCATTAAGTCCTGAAATTAAATTCATTTTATTCGTGTACAAAATCTGGCCAAGTGTGATCCCTACAAGTGGCTTTCTCTGGCTGTAAATCGGACAAAACTCACACTTCGAGAGTACCCGCGATCGTGCGAAGACTTTGCTACACAAGAATAGGGCCGTCCAGAATCCTACCCGCTATATATTTTAATTTGGCTCGTTCAGGGCAACTGACACGCACCTCTTAATTAACTCTCTGACGACAAGTTTATTGCCTACAGAGTTCATTTTGCTGGGGAGGGGAGCGTTGCAGTGATAGGGCGATGAAACTCTAGTAGCTTTCTTCAGAAACGTCTCTGGGATTATGTGCGTTAAACTTGAAATGTCGTAGAAATTTTGGTTAACAGTTTTATTATGTCAAATAAATAATTCGAATAAGACATTGAATAAGCCTGTTTTATACATACATGCAGAGAAGTTGTTGACTCCTTTTTTTTTTAGAGGGGAAATGCACCTTATGCACAGTGACACCGCGCTGGCTAGGCGCGGCCGTGTGTTAAGCGCGCACGCCGTGGTGAAGTCTCTCTGTCTGGGGGACTCTCCAGGGGTTCTCGGACAGTCCCTCCTTTGGCGGTGGCTTGACCAGCTTGGTCGAGGCGACCCCGGGACACATGGCGGTCGAATCGCGAAAGCGCACCCCGCCATGTGCCCCGTATGGGCCTACAGAACTCGGGGGGTTTTAGTGGGTAGGCCGGTCCTCTATGACTGGAGACCCCCACACACGGCCCCGCCTTGCCAGCGCGGTGTCATAGTGCACAATGTCGCATTTCCTCCCTCAAAAAAAAAAAGCGCGGCCGTGTGTGGGGCTCTCCGGTCTGCCTACCCACTAAAACCCCCCTGTCAACGCCAAGGGAGCGACTGTTCGAGAACCCCTGGGGATTTCCGCAGATAGAGAGACATCACCAAGGTGTGCACGGTAGCTAGACGTGCACGCAGCCTCGCGGTAGGGTCATTAGGCCACCTCAGTCGACAAAGTCCTGAGCGCCAGAAGCGCGTACGGAGCCGCGGCCAAGGCGCTCGGCGTCGCCATCGCTGACGCCAAGGCACGGTCCTGGCACGAGCTGCTGGGGGAACTGGAGAGGGACCCATGGGGGCGCCCGTACCGGATGGTACTGGGCAAGCTCCGACCGTGGGTCCCTCCGCTGACGGAGACCCTGGACCCTCTCGTCGTGGGAAGAGCGGTGGATACGCTCTTCCCGAGGGTCCGGGGCAGTCCCCCCGCCGCCCCGTCACCCGGCCCTTGGTCGGACGACCTACGGGTGACGGAGAGCGAGCTCGCCGAGGCCGTTTCGCGGCTCTCTGCGCGCAACACTGCCCCGGGACCGGACGGGGTCCCGGGAAAGGTGCTAGCGCTGGCGCTCAGGGCGTTCGGGAGCACGGTGAGGCAGCTCTTCACGAGCTGTCTCCGCGAGGGCGTGTTTCCCGTCGACTGGAAGTCGGCCAGGTTGGTGCTCCTCAGGAAGGAGGGAAGAACCGGCGACGTTCCATCTTCGTTCCGTCCGATCTGCTTGCTTAACGAGGCGGAGAAACTCTTCGAGAGGGTTATCTCCGCTCGTATCACCTGATCGAGCACCTGTCGCGCGCGGGTCCCGACCTATCGGACTGCCAATTTGGATTCCGGCGGGGGCGATCAACGCTGGACGCCGTCCAGCGTGTTCGTTCCCTGTCGGAGTCCGCAGTCCGATCGGGGGGGGGTGGCGTTGGCGGTGTCGTTAGACATCGTGAACGCCTTCGGCACCCTCCCCTGGCAGGCCATTAGGGAGGCACTCGTATACCACGAGCTGCCTCCCTACCTGCGGGCCGTGGTCAGGGACTATCTGCGCGACAGGACGATCAGCGTGATGGGACGGGACGGGATGGAAACGTCGAGGAGGGTGGAATGCGGCGTTCCGCAGGGGTCGGTGTTGGGACCCCTGCTATGGAACCTCGCATACGATGCGGTCCTTCGCACCAGCCTTCCTCGCGGCGTGAGTGTCGTCTGCTACGCTGACGACACTCTTGTCGTGACGACTGGGGCCGACTTCGAGCCGGTGCTCAGGCTTGCCGAGCTTGGGGTGGCATGTGTCGTGCGGGCGATCCGCCTGCTGGGTTTACAAATAGCGCCTCACAAAACCGAGGCGCTATGGTTCCATGGCCTTCCGAGGCGCCGGGAACCCCCCAGCTGCCGGATCCGGGTGGGTGACGCGGTGGTCCCGGTGGGGCCGTACATCAAGTACCTGGGCCTCACCCTGGACCGCCGCTGGAGCTTCGAGGAGCATTTCGTGCGGTTGGTCCCCTGAGCCAAAAGGGTGGCAGGCGCATTGCATCGCCTGCTGCCCAATCTCGGGGGACCGAGGGATGGAGTTCGCCGCCTGTACGAGGGCGTCGTGCGATCTGTGGCCATGTATGGGGCTCCCGTGTGGTCGCAAGACTGCGCGAGGTCCCCCCGCTGCAGAGCTCTGCTACGGAGCCTGCAGCGGATAATGGCCATACGGATCGTACGAGGCTACCTGGGACGCTCCCCCCCATTCGGCGTCCTGGCCGACATGTACGCGGCGACGTATGCGTCGTGGCGTGTCGACCGGGGGGGCGATGGGGGGAGCGCCCTGGAACCCGCGCACGAAGTGCCTAAGCGGGAGTGGCACCGACGGATTGTGGCAGCCTGGCGTGCGCAGCTCGAATTACGGATCTGCGCGCGCCAGCGGGCCGTCGGTGCCGTACTCCCGCACCTCGAAGCTTGGCTCCACGGGGAGGAGGAGGTCACCTACCGATTGACTCAGATACTCACCGGGCACGGCTATTCACGGCTATGCAATTTAATGCATTTTCCTCAGGGGAACAAAAAAAAAAAAAAAGGGTCATTAGGCCAGTGTACCTTCTCCTACCTATCCGTCTGCGGCAGAGAGGAGCGGCCTCGACGTCCTCCTCCCGCTCCCTCTCCGCTGCGCCGCAGAAGGAGGTGACAGCCTCCCATTCCGCCTCGCCGAGGGGGCATGACCACGATCACACTCGGCAGCGAGAGCTCGCTGCTTCCCAGCGCAGCAATAAGGTCGCTGCGCTGTTGTTGCCACACCGAACATGCAGCCACAAAGTTGTTGACTCCTATCTCACTGGATAATGAGAGATGGTAAAGCCCGAGTTGGTAGCGAGTTTCACTTGGAATTCTCAACAACTAAGAGAGACCTCATTTGAGTGCAACTGAGGTTTCCGATAGCATGAGGTAAGAAAGATCGTATCTCATGCTATGCTATTGTGATTATGGATTCAAACTTATCTTAAAAGGGGATATCACCACAACACAGTTGACAAAAGGTTGTGTTTCACTATATTTAACGCGAAAGGATTTCATGTGGCCTCATCTAAGCAGTAACGAGATATCCTCTGTTCCATCGAACTTTTTGATGAAAAGCTATGTCTTCACAGAAAATCAAATCAAATCAAAATAATATTTATTCAACATAGACCTTTACAGGCACTTATTGACGTCAACAAACAAAACAAAAAAAAAGCTTAAATAATAAAAAAAAAACAAAAACCTTGTCCGTACGTACGAATAAGGAAAAAAAAGAAAGAAAAAATATATTGACTCGACACCTGTCGGAAATTGGGAGAGCCTTCTCGAGAAGAACAAGCAAGAAACTCTGAAGGTCAATTTTTTATCTCCTCTTTTCAATGTTAATAATTATAATAATATAATATAAAAATACAATATAGTATAAGATACAATCATACCTAATACGATTACAGTCGTATGTATGTTTACATACACATATAAAATAATACAATATTATAAATAATGTTACCAAAACATGGCTCTATGAATAGTGTCCCTATTCCCAAATACTGTGATCATTTAGATAGTCACTTACTTTATAATAACCTTTACTCATGAGTGTATTTTTGATATGGATTTTAAATTTATATAAAGGCAAATCAATGACACTTTGCGGAAGCTTGTTAAACATAGATATACATTTCCCCAAGAACGAACAGCTAGTTTTATGAAGTCTGAACATTGGAACGGCAAGTTTATTTTTGTTACTAGTATTCACATTATGTAGATCACTTTTTATTGAATTTATTATAGTTTCTATATACAAAAACTAAATTATCATATATACACTTCTCATCAAAAAAATCGAAACACCTTGCAAGTTTACGTTTTGTCAGGATTATCAGAAAAATGTGTACATTTAGGAATAAATGTTAAATGTCGTTTAATAGTGAGTAATATGAGCTTATCAAATCTTAATGTTAATGTTCTAAATTTAAATGAATTTTTCATAGGTTTCGTATTTTGTTAAATGAGTCATTTTTATTCCGTATGGAGTATAAAGGAAATGGATAAAACAACACACGTAAATGAAAAAAAAAGCTAAAAAACGTTTATTTAATAACTTGTATTCCCTCCCCGAGCTCTAATTACTGCTTCCATACGGTTCTTCATCGATCGGATGAGAGTCACGATCACATGCTGTGTATATTGTCCCATTCCTCTTGGATTGCATCTTTGCAGCTGGCTAAGTGTTTCTGGGGCAGGATCTCTTGCTCGAATTCGTCTCTTTAATTCATCCCACAGATGTTCAATGGGATTCATGTCCGGGCTTCTTGCTGGCCATTCCATAATAGAGATATCGACTTCGTTAAGATAATCTCGTACGACGCCCGCGGTGTGAGCCCTAGCATTGTCGTGCATGAATATGAAGCCGTTGCCAATAAAATGTGCATAGGGCATCACATGAGGCTCGAGACACTCTTCGACGTACCGATGACAGTTTAGTGCAGGCAGACGTGGCCCAGACACAAAAGCAAGCTCTGTCTTACCGTCGGCGCTGATTCCTCCCCAAACCGTCCACGAACCGCCACCATAGCTGACCTTTTCTTCAATGCAGCATTCTGCATAGCGTTCTCCGTCTCTTCTGTAGACCTTGTTCCTTCCGTCGTTACCATACAGCATAATTTTACACTCATCAGAAAAGAGAACTTTGCTCCACTGTAGGTATGACCAATTTAGGTGCTCACGTGCAAAGTTAAGGCGCGCTCTTCGATGGTCTGCAGTTAATTTCGGCCCATTTGCTGGCTTATGCGGTGCCAGTCCACAATCCTTCAACCTTCTTCTAATTGTAGAGTCACTTACAGCCACCCTTCGTACAACACGAAGCCGCTGCTGCAGTTGAAAAGCGTTAAGGCGTCGATTTCTTAAAGAAGTTGTTACAATAAATCGATCATCTCGCTCAGAAGTGACCCGATTCCTGCCAGATCCTGAACGGCGCGTGAACAAACCAGTCTCCCGATAACGTTTATAGACTCTATGAACAGATGACAGGCTTAGATGCAGTCTTGCAGCCACAACACGCTGACTAAGGCCAGAATCCAGCAATGCCACAACTTGGGCGGCTTCTGTGGGCGAAGTATCCATACGTTTTAGAAAAATAACCTTTTTACAGACGTCCCAAAGTCACAGTATTGAAATAAAAAACAAAAAGTTTAAGGATAGGCGCCAATGGACATTGTTCCGGCTCCATACATGTTCCGCCTAAGAACCGTTCGAATCGAAAGTGACTTATATGAACTCTTAAAATTATATGGAATCCTATGAAATAAGTTTTCACGAACGGACACTTCAAGAAACTAAATTAATTACGAAAAAAAGTTTAATATTTTGAGGTTATAAATAAAAAATAACCAACCTTGCGTGAAATAGCAGAGTGTAATATCAAAGTAATATTAACAATACTATGTACAGCTATATAATTATTATGTTCTCTTCTAGAACTAGGAAAGGACTACTCTACTAGATACTAGGAAGAGATAGTACCTAGTCAAGTTTAAGATAATTCTTGGCAATTATCATTTTACAAAAATCCACTCCTTACACCACAGCCGAGTCTACCAAGTACGCAATGAAAGAAAGAAAGAAGGCATTTATTCCCGGTACAATCGAAATGTAATCGGAGTCCGTAATCAAGCCAAAGTTGTAAGAATAAAACCACGAAACGCATAGAAAATCACAAAAGATACGATAGTCGCAAATCAATCAAAAATTAAATGAAACGAATACAGATAAGGTATGAAGTAAACTAGTGTTGCCAATTACGAAAACTATAATACTCGAATGCCAAGCTAGAAATCGCGATTTCGCTTAAAAAATATATATAGTAGTTTTTTCTAGCTAGTCAAATTAGGTATTTAAATGAATAAAGTGTTATCACTAATTTTAATAACCGACTTCAAAAAGGAGGAGGTTTTCAATTCGGTCGTATTATCGAAATCGCGAAAACTTCCGAAACTGGCAGCACTGGCTGACGGAAAACATTTTATACGGCATCAATAATTGTGACCCAACTTTTTATTTGGAATTTATTTATTTGAAGTGTCCGTGGAAAACTAAAATATGTTTCAAATAATATAAAAATAAATAAAAATTATAGTATAATTTATTATCACATCGGTTCTTAGGCCAAAATTGAACAATGTCCTTTTAGTTTTTAAACGCTAAATGTACTCCAACCCTAAACACACAATTGTCTCAAAACAGTGATTCATTTCGTTTATAAGATAAACAAATGAAATTCTAATTTTGAATTTAGAATTTTCGCTTATTACTGTAATGGCCAAACTGCCAGCTATACATTTATGTTTTTTTTTTTCATCGTATGAATTCTTTTTTGTGTTAAATTCGGACAGAAATAATGAAAACGGAAGTGTTTCGATTTTTTTGATGAGAAGTGTATATTGACTAGCTAAAGTTAAAATATTAATTTCTTTGAACAATTCTTTTAGGGATTCTCTAGCCCCTAAACAGTAAATAGCACGAATCGCTCTTTTTTGTAAAAGGAAAATACTTTCAATGTTAGCCGCTGATCCCCATAGCAGCAGTCCATAGGACATAACACTATGAAAGTATCTGAAATAAACTATTCTTGCCGTTTCAACATTAGTTAAAAGTCTAATCTTTTTTACTGCGTACGCCGCTGAACTAAGTTTGATTGCCAAAGTTTCAATATGTGGATCCCACTGTAGTCGTGAATCTAACGTAATGCCTAAGAATTTAGTATTATTTACCAAGTCAATGACATCACCATTCATATTTAAACTAGTATCAACCTGCCTTACATTGGGCAAAGAGAATTTGATACATTTTGTTTTCTTAGAATTTAAAGACAAATTATTAGTTGTGAACCAATACAGAACTCGAGAGAGAGCACTATTTACATCGTCATAACATTCCTTTTGTCTATCAACTTTGAATAGTAAAGAAGTATCATCTGCAAACAATACTGTCTCACACGATTCTGTAATGTAGTAAGGAAGGTCATTTATATTAGAAACAGTAGAGGACCCACTATTGATCCCTGGGGAACCCCCATAGTTATAGGCGAGCTAGCAGATTCTGATCTATTAATAACGACTTTCTGCAATCTGTCTGATAAATAAGATTTTAAAAGGCTAACAGCTCCATCCGAGACACCATAATGTCTAAGTTTACTTAAAAGCACAGACTCACGTTGAAGTTTATTATTTGACACAATGGTGCTAACAAAAAAAAATTAATTTCATATTACGATTTTACAATTTCGTTTGCAGAAAACCACGATACAAATCATAAATAGTTTGATGTCTGTAAGTAGCATATTATTTGACACAATGACGCCAAATCTGTTGATGGTGCTAAACAAAACTAAATTTTAAATTCGTATTACAAAATTACAATTTCGTTTGCATAAAAGCATGATTCGGATCATAAATAATTTGACTATATTCTATTCTACGAGCATGCATGAAAGTCGAGGAAGATAGGGAAGTATGTTTGGACCGTAGCAAGTGGAAAATGTATGTACCTATGTATTAAACTGAGCGTTAATAAAATATGATATAACGTTGATGTTTATTACACCTGTATCTAATCTTTCGGAGACAAGGGGCGTCATTCAATTAATATTAATTATAAACAAGGCACGAAAATTGCTTTGTATCAAAAAAGGATTCATAAAATAGCTATCGCTCTACAGATAATTATCAGCATATAAATGTTATCTTGCCATCTTTCCTCGTCCTATCTCTTTAGAAGCGAGTAATAAACTTGAGCAGCACTGAATAAATTATGATCCGAACGATGTTAATGTAAAAACTTTATTACATTTTCAATTAATACTTTATAAGGGATTCGAAGCGGCCTTTTAATAATGTCGATGTTAAAGGGCAGTAACAATGGCGCTATTTGACTGCTGAGATTCAAAATTGTGACGCACCATTGGAGTCACGGTTGAAAGAAGTCAGGAAAGACTGTCTTTCTTAACACCATGTGCGCTCTGCAAAAACTACTTCGATTATAAAACGACATTATCATTTTATTCGTTTACTAGCAATTTCTGTTATTATCATAGACAATTTAGTTTTAAATTTTTAAAAGAACATAATCATTTAAGTACTTCTGCGTAAATTATATTTTTAGTTTTATTTTCTTGTGGCAGAAGAACATATTGGTTTTCTCCGCAACCCGATCTTCACAACGCGACATATCCAAATTTGATTACCATAAAAACGATTCTAGTAAGTTATCCTGAAAAGATAGACATATGGACACTATAAACATTTTTTTAAATCATTTCAAGAGAAATAATTCTTTTCGCAACGCACGCAACGGATACCCATCCGTCCTCAAATATGTTTTTTCCACATTTTCCATTATTTCTTCGCTCCTATTAGTCGCAGCCTGATGTTATGTAGCTTAAAGCCTTTCTCGATAAATGGCCTATTAAATAAAAATAGATTTTTTCAATTCGAACCAGGAGTTCCTGAGATTGGCGCGTTCAAACAAACAAACAAACTCTTCAGCTCTATAATATTTGTATAGATAAATGATTGGTTTGGTATTATTCAATTATTTTTAGGACATCCAATAATTCTTGTGTTTTGCAAACCTTAAAATTAATGTAAGTGAGACTGCAGCATGCATACGAGTATTAGACATGATGTCACATGATAAATTTTCAAGTACTCTTAAAATATGTCTTGAAATAAGTATTACCAAATATTTATCAGAGCTATAAGTACGCGATCATCTATAAGCTATCGTCTTAATCATCGTATTAAATGATGATGATAATCATCACAGCTCCTATACGTCCCCACATTTTTCTCTTTATTAGAGGAGAGGCTGAGACTTTACAATAGTATAGCTACAATTTATAAACCCTTAAGTGATAAGGGTAGTCCATTTTATGAATGAGATATTTTTTGTGTTCTTTTTTATATAATGTGGCGTATTTTTTTTTAATTGTTATTTTAATATATTTGCAATATTTTTTTGTACACTAGAAATCCCCTAGGAATATCATTTAATCAACTAGATTTCAATTGAATATTTCGAATTTCGATCTCTTAGAGCTCTGAATTTCAGCTCTCAATTCACTATAATCAAGCGGGGAGATGGCCGAAAGACCGATGGGCTAATCTTGATCGATGCCGCCGTCGCCCCCTGACAAATTATCGAAAGCTGAGCCGTTTCTGCCGAGTTTATTTAAGACATTGATACCATTAAATTGATAGTTGGTGCTGAATTTGTGTTTGGCTGTTTATTTATCGGACGCCGCTATTGCGTGACAACTTGTGTCAGTTAATTTTGTCAGCTTAACTGCTTTGCAGGGTGCTGAATTAATTTCAGATTATTCTCGACTTTATTTAAGCCTTCGATTAATAAGCTGAATTTGTCAACTAATCCATGAAATTTTGTATGAAACGGCTTAATTTATTCAATGTTCAAAATTAAGGAATCTCATATACAAACGACAAAACGTCAAGGCATACATTAGTGCTACGAGAACCACAGGTGTTACAATAGAACTCTCTCAGGGCGGATTAATGGATCCAAACGAATAAAAAAAGTTGAGAAAGCCGATTACAGTGTAAAGTTGGTAAAAAAATTATACATATCTCAACTTAGCATAACGCATCTAGAGAGCATGGTGGAAAGATAAGCCGGCAAGCTCTTCAAATACATATTTTAAATATTCGTACTAATATTATATACGCGACTTACAATAATATAGCTTATACATCAGAATAGCACATAGGCTATAACAAATGAATATGTAATATACGCCACACTAATATAAGTATGGTGGCTGGTGTGAATGTTTATTGTTCAATTCACTGGTACACTTTTTAATTTAATTTAATTCCAATAAAATCTAATCTATTCTAATCTAATCTAATTTAATTTAATCTAATCTAATCTAATCTAATCTAATCTAATCTAATCTAATATAATCTAATTTAATTTAATTTAATTCGGTTCGATTTGATTAGATTCGTTTCGTTTCGATTCGATTTGATTCGATACGATACGACTTGATTCGACTCGATTCGATTCAATTCAATTTAATTTAATTTAATATAAGTAAAGAAATTCCAGGAGTGTATTATAAATAAGATACTTCAGTTTACAAACAATTATTTTCCAAACAATCTCAGCTACTGCGTCACACTCCACCGATCTCGCTCCGCGTTTGCATTACAGGTTGTCGCGAAATCAATGTATTAGGTTACTTTATATAATTGTTTAGTTTGTGTATATGTGGGTTCGTACAGTATATATGTTTTTATTTAATATAAAGTTGCAGTAAGAATTTTGTATAATATATATATATATATGAGTATGTAAGCTAGTAATCATATAAACGTCAATTGCTCTCTTCGCACCAATATTGGTCTGCTTTTTTGGAGGGCCCATTTAGTGAGCGCTGAGTCACTACCTTTTTTTTTTGTTATCGCTGAGGAAAATGCATTGAATTGCATACCCTGCACCCCGGGATAAGCGCAGAATTATGTGGGGCTCTCCTCCCCAGAAGGGGGTAGGCCTACCTACTAAAAACCTCAGCGATACCCCTTTACTGACGCCTGCCGCGAGCGCTCGATCGAGGTGCATCCGACATCGCCGCCAGACGCGCCGAGGAGAACTGCCCGCGGCGTGACAGGGCCATGGAAACCCGTAAGGACACTACCACGACCCCATCGGCGGCGTCGGCTCACCTGAGGTGAGCCACTCGCTCGCCTCCCTGGTGGGCCGGGGAGGCCAGCGCTGAGTCACTACCTGCCATATTTAAATCAATTAGGAGGCTTTGAGAAGGCACAGTTCACCGGAGTTTCTTCCATAACCCTGATTTCATACCACCAAAATCAAAACGCAATAGTCCAACATTTTGACCACTAATGACAATAGTAGCTGTGCATCTGACGTCTTTAGCTGCATTGTCATGGTGTCATGGTGTAGAGTCAATATTTTTTTTTCCTTATTCGCTTTTTTTGTTCTGTTTGTTTTGACGTCAATAAGTGCCTGTAAAGATCTATGATGAATAAAGATTATTTTGATTTGACTTAATTTTGATTTTATTGATAAAGATTACACCCAGTTGGTACACTCCACGTACACTTTCATTAAATTTCACTTAAATGGCATCTACGCGTTGGATCTGTATCCCCGCGCACGCCTTATAAAGGACCGTGTCTTATAAAAATGCGTGATATATGCGACAATAAAACATAAGCGTTAAAATCAATAATAATATTAAAAAAAACAAAACTTATAAGCAATTGAGTATGCAAAAGATAATTACAGATCCTGTTAATATTAAAAGTTTGTATGTATTTTCCACAGTTTCCGTAATGACGCCACTCAAACTAACTGGTAAAATCAAAACTTTTGCTGGCAACACAAGTTTCCAAGGCACGGGAAATCTGGAAACTTTCACATTAGCACTTCCATCACGGTTTTTTAATTAGAACATGGCGTTTAAGTATGGTAATACATTTCCATTTTTTCTTTTTGAATTTATTTTCAGTGTTTATATTTCTTTTCATTACGTATATAGTGTTGGGGTCTTTAGACCTTGTAAATAATTACGTGGATATTAGTATTGAAAAGATCCGTGATATAAGCGATAATAATATGAAGAAAACAGAACTAATAAGTAATTTTAAAAGTAATAACAGTCAAAGAGTAGACTGTATAGAAGACTATAGAATCTTTTCAAGATAATAAAAATTAAGAAAGTACAATAATAATCGCCAACAATATATAGTTAGTTCGCGCATTGCGAGTTAAAGTGAGAGTGAGTTTATTGATGACGATTGATAGACATGACAGCATTGTCTCTACCAATCAGTAATATATTAAATTAATTTATAGAGACAGTGAAATGTACTAAGATGACGAAGTATCAGAAGACTGACTCTATAGGTAGCTAGAACTCATAAAAAAACGGGAAAGACGGAGACGATTGATTACGTATGCTCTCGCTTCCCAACTGACTGTTGGGTGTTGCTGCTACTCATGCACCGCTGACGCTCGGCAATTCATTGCCTCTCCAATAGGGAACGTGAGTGCAAGTAGAGAACGGTGCGCTTGTGTACCCTCATCTTCTCTCGCCTCCCTTGCTGTCGCTCAGCTTCTTGTAAGTTTTTGGGTGCGTAGTAAAGAACCCGAAAAGCGAGGTAAGATGTAATTAAAGTAGCGCCAGGAAGCCAAAATATCATAATGGGAGTCCTAGTCGTTCCAACGAAGAAGGCTGCCGAGAAAGGGACTACAAGGGATGCAGCGGCGCAGATATCACCGCTAGTAGGACTTGAATATCCTGCGTTAATTGATTGATCATGTTGTGCTTTATGTTTTAATATTTCTTGCGCCTATTCTTATCAGCTAAAAAATACGTCCTGAATGAGTGGTGGGAAGAAAGAGAAAACGATTAAAAAGAGACATTTTCTATAAAGTCAACTTTGAATAAAGTTAATTTTGATTTGATTTGATTTATAATGTATTTTTGTTGAATGAAGAATCAAACAAAATAAATTTCAGAAATCTCTTTTAGAGATAATTCCACCCTAGTATACTTACTTTGCATATAGTATATTATATGTGCAGAATAAACAAAATACATTTTCAAAAATTAACTGGTAATCAATATATTTTTCGTGAAGTAGTTCGTCCGAAGATATGTGATTCTCTCTGTGATAAATTGTTTTAATTTTTACACTCATAATGCAATTTTCACTATTTTGCTTCATATTACATAGGTGAACTAAATTTAATTCCATCCGCGCACGTCATAAGAACTGAAAAGCGAAATGTGCAACTTACGAGGAAATTTGGCAAAATGAATTCAAACACTTGTAACGAATGCATTGCATGTGCTTAGTTTAAAAGCTTCGTTTGAGAGCTTGCAAAACTTAGCGTTTGTTTTGAAGTTTATTCGCCTTGCAGCCGGCTTAAATATTTCATGTCACCATCTTATGTAATTAAAAACTTATTTGCATCATCGTTTAGAGTTGAGTGCGACACGAAAAACAAAATAAGCTTTCCGTTCCAATGTACTGCTGCAAAAAAATAAAAGCTCTTTTATAGGGAAATGCATAGACAATAAAGTTCCACAAAGTATTACCGATTTGTTCACAGATTTAAATCAATTCTCAAAAATACTCTTATTAAAAAAGGTTATACTGTTAAGAATTATTAAATTGATAACAATACTTATGTTTAATTTTAATGAATTAATAGTTACGTTGCCAAATATTTTGACTGTAGTAAATAATATAATAAAACTATAGCTTTTATAGATATAATGATATATTTTTCAAACTTGAAAAGGAGGTTGGGACTTTGTGGCGTTAAGGGAATTAATTAAAAAGAAAGATTGATTTTCCTTACGCACACAAATTTATTAATTTATAACGGGTCGGAGTAAGGAACCGGGTCGGAGTAGGAAATAATGCGAGGTGTGGCCGAGGAGTTTCCAGGTCTTCAAACCAGAAGGAGGACGTCCAGGTAGTTGAAAAACAAAGGTTGACCAACCGTGAATTCGGACCCTAGATTTTTTTATTTTTTTTTTTATTTATTTTTTTTTATTTTCGACATAACATAAGATTCCTTAATCTAAATGATGGCATCTGTAAACCTGTATGAGGTTTGTCTAGATGCATTTTACATATATTATTAGGCTATTTTACTTATTTATACCTTAGCTACTTTTATTAATAAATAATATATTATGTAACAATATTTCAAATATTTGTTATACCTACCCACAAGCACACTTATATCGCCACGTAGTAAGGTCGCCACGATAGGTAAACAAGATATGCGCGCGCGCTCGTCAACCGGTTGCTGGTGGCAGTTAGAGGTGAGTTATACAGGCTGCTCCAATCCACAAAGCAATTCCCTTTTCAACAATTTATTTATATTCGTTGGCCTTAATCTGTTTCGCAAATCAATTGGTAACTGGTTTATAAGGTCTGGAATAATGTATTCGGACATGCGTCTACCATAGTAATTATAGAAAAATGGTACTTTTAGAAGATTTTTGGCAGTTTGCCTTGTTATTTTTGTATGTGTGACGGTTTGTTGTATGTCAGTTTTAAAAAATTGTTCTTTCAGTATTTGCAGTTTGAATTGAAGGTGAATCGGCAGTACTTTACAAAAATCAAAGAGTTCGTGATCATTGGTTATTTTTATTTTAATATGATATGGAACGACTAATTTCAATAAACGTACTTGTATCCTATATATGTGGTCTAGATAAGTTTTAAATGTATGTTATGGTCTAGATAAGTTTTTAATGTTGATAAGTAGGGTATTTCCACATAAAAACTAATATATATAAAAACTATTTTTGATGATAGTAAATAAGCAACGATCGCTATTAAAAGGAACGTTTATAAAATTAAAAGTCTACACGAGAAGAACGTAACGTAGGTCTCGGTAAGTGTCTAGAATGATTCTCCCGACCGTTACCGGTCGCCTGCTTATTCGTCGACGGAGCGAAAACAATAGCCAAGGAATGCGGTGCCACAGTATAAAATAATATCTGTGAACCACAGAGCAGACTTAGCGCCAGTTGGACAACGAGACGTATACATCCCTTTTAGAAAAACATATTTATATTTTTAAAAAATATACGTTACAACGTTACAACTTAATCTGCGAACAGCTTCTAATTGCCGATTCTGTAAAAATATAAGGGAAAAAATAGGTCTTTAAGATTTTTTTTTTCAATTCTTTCTAGTACAATATCTCGTGCCGTAAACTTGTGAACCAATGGCGGAAATTATTGATTCTGATTAAGGATAAGCATAATATGTTATTTTTCAGTTGTATTGAATCAGATAAAATAAAAAGGTATTTATTTTAACTGATTCAATACAACTGACCTACTCATAGAAGCTCTAGTGATCCTCCAACCTCCCATGGCTCTATCAACCATCCTGGTTTTACAGAAGCGGAAGATGCACGCGGAACCTGAATACATCACTCTGCCGCGTACATTTCTTGACTCCCTACAAATTCTTTACATTAGTCTCAATTGACACTGCACGGGAAAGAGACTCCCCATTCTGGGGCGGACAAACACAGGAACGCATTTGTTTCTCCCCGCAGTCGTCGTATGCCCACCGTTGGTGTACCGCTGGCTTCGTCTTCCTTCAAGCACTTCGGGCGGCAGCCCCCTATAGAAGCTCTACTGTCTATATCCGCTGTAACTGGATTACTTATTTCTTCATCTTGTTCAATAATTGTAACCATTTCCATTTCATTCATTGCAGAAGGCCTGTGAAGGTCGTCAAAACCTTTAGGTTTAAAATCGGCAAATCTTAACTAGATGTTGCCGATTTTAGTTTAAGCTAATGAATTTTATTTAAAATTTACTTAACTAGGCGTTGCCGATTTGGAGGCTGTAATACTAGGCAGCAAGCTTATCGGTTCATCGTGGAACCGTTAAGTTCTGCTGAGTTCGCTCCCTTAGTCTAATGCCGTTGCGCGAGGAGGATATATAAGTACTTACAAATTTTCGCGTTTGTAATATTAGTAGGGTCTGAATTATCCAAAATATGACAATCAATGTGAAATGAGTAGAAAACAATATACCATCTGTGCAGACGAAGTCGCGAGCACCAAATACATTTTTTTTCCTCAGGAGAGGAAGGCTGAGAATCCATCACAAGGGGCACGAAACGTGCCCTGAATACCCCCGCAACGGCAAGTGTCATGGAGGTTATGTCGGACTGCACGCGGCCAGAGCGGTCTGACCACGTGACCTACCGACTAAACTCAGCCTGTGCCTAAGTTGTAAGAACCATATAGGCAAATCGTGAGGAGCACCAGATAGCAAGTTATATTTACTCTCATTAGTAGTTATTACGTGAAAGAGTTTCAAACATTTAACCATAATTACAAATTAGTATAGATTAATACAAAACACGTTAGAAGATACACACCAGTTTCATGTTCTAATAAAGCGAAGATTAATGTAAGCAACATGTAACTAACTGTAGCCCATTAATCCACACGAACTAAACAAGGCGACAATAAAAAGGCTTATGCCGAAACAACAAATCTGAATAGATTTATATCTAAGCAGCAGAGGAACACATTCATAATAGGATTCCATGCTCTGGGCTACAAGCAGAACAGCGTTGTTCACTCGGGCGGCGCAGATTTACGAGCGGTAACTCGCAGTTACTTAATTCCAATGGTATCTTGTTTTCACACGAGCTGTGGGCGAGGCATTTAACATTGGCTGAGCATCGGTCAGACATCTTTAGTGAATTGTTATAAGGTGTTAAATAGATGCTTTTTCGTATGTGTTCAATTTGAATTCTATTCGTATTGTAAGCGCCATTTTGAATTAATCGTTGAAATGTTGTATAAAAGTAACTTATCATTTTTCTTCGGATTGTTAAATTTAAGAGGAACATCCTGTGTATCAAAATATTAAAAACTATTACGGATTGTAGATTGTGAAATTGTAATAAAAAAATATCACTTACATTTAAACTAATCATCCTAGCTTTTTTTTGGACGGACCTATGCTGAAGCCTCAAATGGCTTGTGTGTATTTGTGGAAGGCGCACGAACAGAAGGTTCGACGCCTTGTCTGCTCACTGCACCGGCGAACGGTTCTTGTTGTAAATTAACATTTACATGTTTTTCTTAATTCTTTATTATATTTGAGTTGATTGAATGAAATGTAAAATGCAGTTTACAGCTTATAGCGTATTAAAAAAGCTAATTAATAGATCTCGTTCAATACAATTTTCGCTGGAAGTTTGCATGGTAATGTATGTACATCATATATTATTTTTACATTTATCATTCCCTTATTTAGTTACAGAGGGACGACACACATTTTTCCACTTCGGAAGAGTTTCTCGCGCAAACTATTCAGTTTACAAAATAAATATATAAGAAACCTCAGTATCATTTATGAATATATATCCAACCATAGATACCCCACATGAAAAAAAAATGAGTTTCATTCTAAGTACCCCCGAAAATTGATTGTTTTTTCTATTTTTGTATAAAAATCTTAATGCAGTTCACCGAATAGTACTTACCAAGTTTAGCTCTTACAGTTACGGAAGTGGCTGTGATATACGGACGGACAGATATGACGAATCAATAAGGGTTCCGTTTCATGCCATTCGGCTACGGAATCTTAAAAATAAGGCTATGCGTTGCCGTAGATCTCATAACACAAGCCTAGTAGTGCTTACTTTGCGCTAGGCTAATCGGTTTAAGTGTGAGAAACATTTGTTTATAATAGGCCAAATGCATTATTAGTCTTATCATGTTTTGTTCGGCATTCGTTTCAAAAATAAGCAGCCACCACAGAGAAAACTCGAATCAACACATTAGCAGGAGGCTCGTTATATATTGCGCAGGTAAAAATGTCAGGTGAGAATGTTCCCACTTTAAGCACCCAAGTGACTGGCGCAAATTGTGCGACAAATGAATGTGTGGTAAACATTTGCATATATATTGCGATACTCGCCTCGCGCCCCTTACGGGGGAGTTGAATTTAAAAAATTTCCCTTTGCATTTTCAGCATATTCATCCACATGCGGATATACTTTGAATTTATACCCTTTTGTCAGTTACGAAGCTTTCTGTGCAAATATTCGGATGGAGCGAGTTGCTTCTACAACATATGTATGTCTATCCGTTACTCTAGATCCCATAACTTACAGAACTTACTTTGGGCTAGGCTAATTGGTCTAAATTTAAGAAATATTTATATTTATTACATATTACATATTATTTGTTACATATTATTCATATTATTTGTGTTGTATATGGCACATGCACTCATATGCACACACATACACTCTTTCACACACACACACACGCATAAACAGTCATAACCCCATCTGCTAATGGGTTTTTATTTTTAGTGTCATGTGTAATTTTAATTCTTAGTTTTTGTTTCTATAGAATAGGTCATAAATTGTAATATAAGTATTTTTTTTTTTAATTTTTCTTGAGGTTAGTCAACTGCATTAAGAATGCTTACTTAAATAATGAAAATCCGTTTTTGGCTGTATGTATTGTATTCTTAGGTTAATAGTTTTATTTAAGAGCTGTGGATTTTGTCATCATCATCATCACTTAGCCAATCATGGTCCACTGCTGGACATAGGCCTCTCCCAATTTGCGCCACAACACCCGGTCCTCCGCCTTCCGCATCCAGTCCCCTCCAGCGACCTTCTTCAGGTCGTCAGTCCTCCTGGCGGGGGGGCGTCCTACTTTACGGCTGCCGAGTCGCGGTCTCCATTCAAGGACTCGTCTGCTCCATCGGCTATCAGTCCTTCGGCAAACGTGGCCAGCCCATTGCCACTTCAGCGAGCTTATTTTGCAAGCTATGTCGGTTACTCTGGTTCTTTGTCGAATGACCTCATTACGAATTCGATCCTTCAAAGAAACTCCGAGCATAGCTCGCTCCATAGCCCGCTGCGCGACTTTAAATTTATGGACTAGCCCGACCGTTAATGTCCACGTTTCGGCGCCGTAAGTCATAACCGGTAGGACGCACTGGTTGAAGACTTTCGTCTTTAGGCATTGCGGTATAGGCGAAGAGAAGACCCGACGAAGCTTGCTAAACGCTGCCCAGCCCAGCTGGATCCTTCGATCGACTTCTCGCTCGAAGTTGTTTCTACCAAGCTTAATTGCCTGCCCTAGGTAGATATATTCTTGAACAACTTCGAGCATCGATCCTTCGACATATATGTGGATTTTGTAAGCTGAAATAAATAAATAAAAAATTTTTTTATTGGTGTTCACAATATTGTACGTCGTGCTCCACAAAACCCTTTTTAGAAGGCTCAAAGTCGCTCAGCGAGCTATGGAGAGGGCTATGCGCGGTATTTCTCTACGCGATCGAATCAGAAATGAGGAGATCCGTAGTGAAACCAAAGTCACTGACATTGCCCATAGGATTAGTAAGCTGAAGTGGCAATGGGCTGGCCACATAGCACGAAGATTGGACGGTCGATGGGGCAAAAGGGTTCTTGAGTGGAGACCACGTACCACCAAGCGCAGTGTGGGACGACCACCTACCAGATGGACCGACGACCTAGTGAAAATCGCTGGGTCTCGTTGGATGCAGGTGGCAATGGTCCAGTCGCGCTGGAAATCGATTGGAGAGGCCTATGTCCAGCAGTGGACGGCGATAGGCTGAGATGATGATGATATTGTTGTTGTCTCTTATATCACGCGTTTTTATAAGACACGGTCCTTTATAAGGCCTGCGCGGGGATACAGATCCAACGCGTAGAGGCCATTTAAGTGAAATTTAATGAAAGTGTGCGTGGAGCGTACCAACTGGGTCTAATCTTTATCTGCACCTTAAAAAATGCTGTCAGACGGCTCTGGCCGGCGTGGAATCTGACATAATTACCGCGACCCTTGCCGTTGCGGTGGTATCCTGGGCACCTTTTAGTGCTCTCTCTCTTGAGGGAAAAAGAAACGATTATAACAATTCTATTTGAAGAATAAGTTTTTGATTTGATTGTGCTGGCGATTCAGTATTAGCAGCAAGATTGTAATAAATAGTTTCAAATACCTTTTTCTCTACAAATATACCTCACCTCAATGCTTAACAGGTTCAAGTTAAAGCAGGTATATAACCGACGATATGAATTCAAAGTTTTGGTATCACTAATCCCTTGGTATTAATGTACTGGAATAGTTAATCGATTGAAGGGCAAATTAGGCGCTCATTCCATTAGAACCCTTCCGGCTAATAAAACATGGAAAAGCCCGAGTATTGAAGCTATTGCAGTTAGCCGAGCCGTTGGGCAAATGGTCATCAAGTTTATGTGTGCTGATGTAATGCCTTCGTCATTAGATAGGGCTGTGATCAGCATAGTGAACAAACATGAATGGCAAGAACTAAGACTCGGTATATAAAATCTACACAAATGAATTTCAACCTTGTATAGTTCATTAATTAAGTATTTATTAGACCAAAATGATTTTAAAACAATCGATCAAGCTGCCGAGTTAACTGTCCGCTCACCCTTCGATTGAAGTCATTCTCTATGATAAAGAAATAATTATAAATCCAAGATTAAAGTTATTTCTTTTATTAATTCATTTATTGTTGTGAAACACACAGTACAATTTTAGAATAATATAAGTAACTTATAAAATTAATACACAAGTCAATCATGTATCCACTAATAAAAAAAACATAAGTTTCGTTTTCTAATTCTGTTATATCCTTAAGCTATCTTTATTATATAAATTTTAGGTCCTCTTCAAGAAACTCAATCTTTGTTATAGAGTTATGGGAGAGGCCCACAAACAGTACAGGGGGGCAATCGCACTAACAAATCGCAGCTGAAACGAAACCAAATCGTTCCACTCAACCAATCCGAGAGCTAGAATATCACGTCAGCGAACAGATGATGTGATATTGTGGCGTTCGGATTGGTTAAGCCGAACGGTTCGGTTGCGTTTCGCTTGCGATTTATTAGTGCGATCGCCCCTCTGGTTTTGCGACCTCTCCTGAACGGTCGCTCTCAGTACAAGCCAGACTTTTGGAATTCCTGTTACTATATATATATTTTTTTATTTTTTTTTATTTCCTCAGGAGAGGAGGCTGAGAATCCTCATGGATACTAACGCAATAGGCAAGCAGGGATGCGTTGATTATGTCGGACTCCTGGTGCTGTCGAGGCGGCTCGACCACACAGACCTACCGACTAAACTCAGCCTAGCCTTGCCCCTAATGGCCCTACGGCTTGAATGGAATGGTTGGCGCACCCTCAGGAAAGGACACGTCAGCGCTGCCCTTCGAAGAGGACATATGCGCGAAAGAAGGCTCGGTACGCCAAAGTGGGTCCGGCCTTGAAATGACGGGGCCTACTCGTACATGTGCAGCAAGCTGCGAAGTATGGACTAACTAAGGGATGGCGGCGCAGATGCCGCCTCTCGCAAGGCTTGAAGAACCAGCGTCAATGAGTCGGGAGGGTCAGAAATGACGTGCCTGGATCGACGATATTCTGTATCACGCGGATTGACTGGGTGTTACTATATAAAACATGGTTTAATTAAAATGATAATTATGTAATAGTAGGGAAGTGACGACCCCATCACCCACTGGTGGGGTATTTAACGCCCCTTAACTGCCTCAGGGCAGCTTGTGGCGAGCTGTCGGTGAGTTGCGTCACCGAGGGTACCGATGAGTGTACTCATAATAATATCATAACGCCGACGGCGTCTCTATCGCGTATGTCGCAGATACACTTCTCTACACTCTTAGCCGATCACACTAATGCTGCTTCTTGTCTTCGCACCAACGTTGGTCTACTTTTTTTAGGGGGGGGGGCATTTATTGGGTGGCGAGTCACCACTTGTCATATTCAAATCAATAAATCAATTAGGATGCTGTAAAATTTAATGAGAAGGCAGGTGACTGGAGTCTCTTCCATAGCCCAGTTTTCATTACCACCGAAATCGAAATACAATAGTCCACAAACGTTAGGTCAGTAATGACAATAGGGTCTGTGCTGAGGTATAAATTAGGTGCTGTGGTATAAATTAGGATAGTTATTAGATAAGTAAGTGCTGCGCAACTCACGTTAATATTAAGTCACGGAATAGTATAATATGACGCTGTACGTACAGTACGTATATAGTAGATCTAGACTACGAGTCCGTGGAGTAGACATATATATATATATATAAAAAAAAAATAGGGTCTGTGCATCTAAATGGGTATAGTCTTTAGCTGCATTTTTAATGATGCAGATAGAGATTAGACCCAGTTGGCACACTCCACGCATACTTTCATTAAAGTAGATGATACTGTTTAAATGGCCAAGTGGTTTTCGGGACCCAGGTCTAAATTTTGGATATGTTGTTCTCCTGGTCGAGCTGAGCAAATAATGTAATGGTCGCAAATAAAGTTTACGACTCATTTTCCCGCTATTGGGCTCTGAAGTCTGAATTAACTTGTAAAATTACTCACAAACCAATAGTCTCCTCTTTTTTGTCATCTGAAGAGTTTAGGCTGAGAATTCTCATGGATACCACTGCAATCAACTGAGCAGGATTATTATATCGGACTCCAGACGGATCGAGACGGGCCAACCTGAATGACCTGCCGACTCAATTCAGCCTGAGTTGTTCCTAATGACCCTATGACTTGACGTGACTGAGGTATTAAAGTCTCTTCCAAATAAAGGCACACCAAAATATGTTTACATTTTGGAAATATTTAACATAACGTAACTCTTTATTGTACACCATTAACAAGAACATATACAGAGACAAAAAAAAACAAAACAACAAACAGGCAACTTTGAATCAGGGAAGTACTACAAGGAGATTTAGATAGAGAATGGATGCAATTTTTTTTAAACGTCGCCCCGCACTGGCAATTTTAGCCTGTGTCGTGGTAGTGGTAGTCACAAACATCAAAGTCTCACATGCACAAACACCCAGACCGGAACAAATTTTTGCAGGACATACAAAATATCTGTCCAGTGCGGGAAATGAACGCGCGACCTACTAACTACTCGAGCACTGCGCTAAGCGTGTCGTCTTTTTTTTTGTATTGTAATTGGATAGGACAATAGGCTATAACTAGTTTAAGAAAGAAAGAAAGAAAGAAAAAACCTTTTACCTTCTCGAAGCTCTGGACAGATTGCAGCGGCGCGCAATCCGCATAATCGGCGATGTAGAGGCAACCAACACCCTCGAGCCTCTACAACTTCGACGTGATATCGCCTCTCTTAGCGTCTTCTATCGGATGTTTCATGGGGAATGCTCTGAAGAACTCTTTAGCCTTATCCCTCCCTCTCCTTTCCTTTATAGAAACACACGTAAGGGTCTACGGAGCCATCCGTACACTACGTCCCCCATTCCACACCGCACTAAGAAATTCCAAGATTCCTTCTTCTGCCGTACTTCCCGCACTTGGAATTCTCTGCCTGCGTATGTGTTTCCTACATCCTACAACATGAGTTCCTTCAAAAGAGGCGTGAAAAGGCATCTTTTGGGCCGGCAGTGATAGGGCAGGTAGGAGAGTGGAGTAAAGTTACTATCCTATCTGTCATCTCATTTGGGCCTCTTTCACCGCTTAACATCAGGCAGGCAGGCAGGCAGGGAGGAGGTCATCTGCCGCGCCTAGCATATAAAAAAAAAAAAATGATTTGGCGCTTAGTAGTGTTTACAAAAAGGAACGAAATTAACAAATTATTAATTATAATAATAATATAAGCGATCAAAACTGACTCCACTCAGCTCTAAGTCACAGAACACTGTGACGCTGATTTTCAGTGAAGCCGCTAGAACGACAACGGGGTTTCCATCACGGTGAATATGCGCAGACCTCTGACGTCCTCCAAAGCATGACACAACTTACACTACTCATCAGATATTACTTAAAACTAGTACAAGAATATTACAAACCCAACAACAATAGGAACATTATACAACTATATAATAACTATATACAACGGGCACAGAATAATTTGGACACCTGCTTAAGACAAACAAATTAACAAATACTTCCGATAGTTGCTCTTGAAGGAATAGATCGAAGTAGCATTCCTGATAAGTGGGGGTAGATTGTTCCAGCACTTCGTTGCAGCATATCTAAAGCTTCCACGAAACGCTGCTGTTCTAAAAGCAGGACATATTAATCTTACAGCATGACGTACCCCAAGCTGTGAGAAATGTAAGTTAAGGTATCTTTGTTAGGAAGTGAATACAGACTTGATTCTTAAAGGGCTCCAGCGTTCGGGCTCTCCAAATACTATCAGGCATAGAGTTCCATAACCGGACGGCATAAACCAAAAAAGAGTATGAAAAGAAGATTTAAGAAGAAGGTTAATATTAAAATCGCATTACTAGCATAATTATTGGTTTTATTATTAGCGTAATTATTATATTGTTTTTTGCTCCTGAATAATTGTGTTTACACTTATTTTTGAGCTCATAAAAATACTATGATTTAACTTATTGCTGCTTACGGAATTGGAACTTTTCTTTGTAGAAAATGAACACTTTTTGCTATAAAATTGGAGCTTTTGGAACCAAATCACTAGAAAATTTGAAGTTTTCTTACTACAGAATAAACCTATTTATTATAAAATTGGAGCTTAATGATGATATTACTTACACATCACAATAACAGTTACAATTTATAAAGATACTAGTTGATGCCCGCGACTTTGTTTGCGCTATTCGAAATACTAATCTTGCTCAGAAAGAAATCTGAATATCTTGCCTCCTTATATATCCTATCCATCCTATAGGCCTCCAATTTTGGCATCCGGAATATATTTTGCCTAATGAAACGAAAGGGTAATTTCAGAACATTCATCTCGAACGCGACGTAGCAAGTAACAAAATTATATTAAAAGATAAATTGGGCGAAGTTGTATGTGACGAGATAATATAAAATTCACGACATGCCACATTGGGAAGGAGTTTCAATTGCTTTGTAAATAAACTCTGTGGGTGTTTGCATGCGTGTGTGGGGGAAATAAAATTGAATGTATGAAGGTATTATTGCGTGATTTAATCTCACAAGGGTAAGGTGAAGGCGGAAGAATGGAATGGCTGCCTGGTTTGGTTGAATCTTGATTATAATGGAAACGCCAGAGACTCTTTAAAAAAAGTTATTATATTGTTAAAGATTACTTAAATAATAAATAGCTTATATTTTATAGTTTGCCTAGGGTAAATAACATAATGAAACTATATACCTATTTAATATATTTAATGGAAATTGCTTGAAGTTGTAAAATATGATGGGTTTACAGTATTTATATGAGGCCAGCTTCTAATTGATACAAATTCCCAAACTGTGAACCAATGGCGTACCCAACATTGACGAGCAAAAATTAATGTTAAAAAATTCTTTAAAAACAACCTTTTATTTAAATGCGCTAAAAGGAAAAATATAAACTTTTACACTAATATTTTTACTGTTAACTTATAACGTCATTACAAATTTAACATGTTTGACACAATTTATATGTTATAAAAGCTTAGCGCGAGATTTAAGTACTCGTATTTACTTTAGTTAGAACTTTCTTTGTATAAAAATGTTAATAGGCCGTATTTTATTCTAGTTTCTAGTTAATATTTTTTCTAGTTATTCTTGGCAAGCTCTTTTATTTGATATCCATATTGTAGGAGTGCATTATAAATAATGGGTACGCCGCCATGATGGATTTAGAATGACGTTACACGTCACACAGTTAATCGTGCATTGTCATCCAAACAAAACGTGTATACAAAATTTCAGCTAATCGGTTGAGGGCAAGTGCCACAAAATTGAGTTGTAAGATTTGATCCGAACATATGTACAAACATACTTCGCAGGTGTTTGCTTCACGAGGTTTTTCTTCACCGTAGGAAAATCCTATCGATGCATCTACGTATAAAAACGCATTGGTACATGGGAAGATAGACCTCGGGCGCCCCGAAGCATCCGATACGTAAGCCAGTGCCGAGACCACATCGACGCTCTTTTTTAATTACATTCTAATTATTAAGCATAAATAGTATCAATGCAATAAATTTCTTCACTTACAGTTAAATAAGAATTGTCCAATGAATTTATAAAGTAAAACTGGAACACTCGGCTATTGTATGCATTGCATGCAAGCAGTATTTGTAATTTCATTTCCACGATTTGTGCGTTTTTATATCTCTTGCATTGTTATTTTTAAAACTGAATCTTTTAAAGCGAAAGTTTTTAACTATGTTTGTTTGTTACTCTTTGACGCAAAAAACTACTGAATGGATTTTAATGAAACTTTTACTCGGATTATTTTTAGGTAAATTTCTTCCTATTTACTTGATACTTGTCATAATGTTTTGAACAATTCGTACAATATCTAATTAACTTCCTGGAGCGAAAGAAAGCTTTTTTAAAAACTACTACAAAGGCTTAAAACTTCTTCTTCCGAGTCGCTACACTCTTAGCAGAGTGGTCGTGGTCGTCAAATCAGGGTTCGGTGGCTCGCTTGACAAGCCTTCGCCACTCCTCCCGCACCGCCGCCCTCCTGGTGCACTCATAAAGTGATCCATCCACTGCAGCCTTCACCTGGTCGGTGCACCGCATAGGCGATCTGCCACGCGTCCTAGTACCCTCAACACTTCCTTGCTTCACAGATGCATCATATCGCCGTGAAAGAAAGTGAGAATGCGACCCTGTACGATGGAAGAAAGACGCCGTCGGACACCGAGATCCTGGAGAATGGAAACATTGGTTCTAAGCTGTGTCCATGATGTACCAAGCATTCTTCTCTAGCACCACATTTTCAGAGCGTCTATCATCTTTTTATCACTTTCTCTTAATGTCCACGTGTCCGCACCGTAAAGAAATATGGGAAATACCAATGCCCTGACAAGTTTCTTCTTTGTGGTTTTCGTGATGTTTTTATTTCTCCATATTTTCTTAAGTTTATTCATAGCAGACCTTGTGATAGCTATACGCCTTTTGATTTCGTCTGCACGGCCGCCCCTGTTAGAGATCTGGACACCAAGGTAGATGTATGACTGTACTACATCACAATTTGCAATTTTTGTGACCTCTGGCAAATTATTGTTTGTGCGATCGACAATCATAATCTTTGTCTTGTTGCGATTTATCTTTAGGCCGTAATCTAGGCTAACTTGCTGCATCCTGTTAAGGAGGTCCTCCAAGGCTTTCGCACTCGTTGCAAATAGAGTGGTGTCATCTGCATATCTTAAGTTGGATATTTTGTGGCCCCCAATAACGATTCCATCTATCCAGTTTTCAAGCGCTGTTCTCATAATAAGTTCTGTATAGATGTTAAACAGAAGCGGTGATATAATACAGCCCTGGCGGACTCCTGTACTGCGATAAAAAGGATGAGACACTATGTCGTCTGTTCTTACTGACGTTGTTCCCTCTTCGTAGAGCTTTCTAAGAAGATGCACAAGATGTTTAGGTGTTCCCATAGTCTGTAGAGTCTCCCAAAGTATGGACCATTAAAGCAAATATAAACTGGCTTGTTGGATTCCCTAGCCTTCTCGATGATTTGGCGTACACTGAGAATCTGTTCGTGAGTACCCTTTCTCATGACAAACCCAGCTTGTTCAAGAGAAATTTGACTAGATAAGTACGATTTTAGTCTTTCGTTTAGAATATGCAGTAGTATTTTGCTTGCATGTGCAATAAGGGCAATCAGGCGGTAGTTGCTGCATACTTTTGTAGATCCCTTTTTATGTAAAGGAACGAAAACTGTATTACACCACTCTTGAGGCCAAGTTTCCGATTCCCAAACCTTGTTACACAAAATGGGACAGATCTCGACGCCATATTCACCTGATGCCTCTGCGCTTTTTAAGTGTTTAATAGCGGCTCGAACTTCGTCCTTCAAGATGTTTGGCTCTTTTTCTTCTTCTTCAGGTTCTGTTGGGAGGTAATTGTGAGGTAACTGTGAGGTTCTGTTGGGAGGTAACTGTGAGGCTTAAAACTACTGAGCCGTTGAAGATGCTATTCAAGACTGACTTTCCATGGGTGTCTTACCCATAAGATTAACGGTATTGCTATGGCAAAGAATGCTGATCTAGTGTCTGTATTCCATCCGGAGACATTCGGTCACCTTGCTGAAAGTTTTATGTCAGCGATAAGTGAGTAGAGCTGTGATGCAATCCAGATGCTATATCAGCGTTAGGTATAGTGAGGCATAATATAACTATCTTTATAAATTGTATGCTATATGTTATTCTGATGTATATCTATATTATTGTCGCTTATGTCACGTGGTTTTATAAAACCCGGTCCTTTATAAGGCGTGCGCGGGAATACAGATCCAACGGGAATCAGACAGAAAGTGTGCGTGGAGTGTACCAGCTGGGCCTAATCTCTATCTGCATCATGAAACATGCAGCTAAAGACTACACCCAGTTGGATGCACAGAAACTATTGTCATTAGTGGTCAAAAAGCCTGTGGACTATTGCATTTCGATTTTGATGGTAATGAAAACCGGGCTATGTAAGAGAATGCGGTCGCCTGACTTCTCAAAGCCTCCTAATTGATTTAAATATGGCAGGTGGTGACTCGCCGGTCACTAAATGACCCCCCAAAAAAGCAGACCAATATTGATGCGAAGAGAGCAACATCGGTGTGAACGGCTAAGGGTGTAGAGAAGTGTGTCTGCGACAGCGATCGAGACGCCTTTGGCGTTATGACATTATTGCACTTCCACCCTTTGAGTATCTGCTCTTGCGACTCTACTCTGTCCGGCTGGTTAAGGCAAGACAGAGGCGGGTGGCATACGCCCCCCTGAAGCACATCAGTACCCTCGGTGACGCAACTCACCGGCAGCTTGCCACAAGCTACCCTGAGGGAGACTGATTGCACTGATGGGGCATTTATGTCAGTCAAGGGGCATGAAATGCTCCACCAGTGGGCGCTGGGGTCGTCACTTCCCTACGCACTAATTATTGTTAGGTTTTATTAAAATCTTTGTAATATTAGTGGGATTGTCTGTATTGTCCAAAATATGACAATAAGTGTCAAATAAATAGGAAAAAATGTAGACGAAGTCGCGAGTATCAGCTAATAAGTTATTTACTAGTTATCACAGTAAGTTATCGCTAGTTTGTTGCTTATTCAACGTGTTCGAATGTAAGCGAATAAGTGTGCTGTTTTGTCGAGTCTCGGCGTCAGCTTATTTTGCGGCTTCAACATAATAGGCTTCACTTTGTTGCCGACAATTTTATTACCTTCACAAACGCCCAAGATAAATTCCGTGTGTACGGACGTCTGTCAAACATCCGGTGACGTCGCTCGTTCATTTTGTTATTTCTCGCACATCAAGTCTTGCGGAAGGGGATTTTTTTCTTCTGTGAACACAAAAAAAAATCTTTTCTTTTTCATATTTACGACTCAAAGTTTACGAGGAAGCCTATTCTTTCGTCTTTCGTACGGGTTGCGGTGTGTGGTGCAAACGACAAGAGGGAGCGTTGAAGTATTATTTAATGAAGAAACTGTTCTAATTGCGGGAATTCCATTATTTATTAAAATATTTACAAAACACCAACAAAGTTTTATACGCGATTAGAGAGTAAAACTCGTATATAAATCAATTCAATATTCTACAATTTATAGTCAACTATATTTGTTACTCGTACATATGGCGATAGTTTTGTTGATACCTGTATTTTAGGGTATTTTAAAGAATGTCTAAGTATAAAGCCGGATTTACATTGATACAGTAGCTGGCGCCAGTTTTAGACGCTTAAAAACTGTGCCAATAACTGGACTGGATTGTATCGTTTACATTTTTGCCAGTAGTTGCATTCGGGTTGTTGTGATGACAACACATTTGGGAGAAAATGAATACAGTTAGTTTGACAAAACGAAGGCGAAGGTGCTTGTCGAATTGTCAGTTAAAAACGCAAGATTTGAGAATGACACCTGAAAATTTTGATGAATTGTTAGCTTTAGTCTAATGGCAGTAATAATTCTGCAGTAGCTGCCAGACAAAAAAGGGAGACTTACAAGATATATTTTATGAAAGAAGGAAGAGTGCCATGTCAGTTTGAGCAAATATTTTGTAGGGCGGTTGTTTGCATCTGTTTGTTTCTATAATTTTTCGAACGAATGTCTCATAAACACTCCTCATTTCTATATAAATGTATAAATTTCAAAATGTTTTCATCACCCCACTTTCGAGACATTTTTTCGACACTTTAGATGACATCAAAACAATAACACGCGGTAAACCTAAGCGGGGGCGCCAGCCACTGGCATAAACGTGTTTATACTCGTACAGATCCAGTGACTCTGGCAAGGGACGCGGGGAATGCGGGGAGTGGGCACGAAAAGTAGGCAGTCGTTCTACTCCATGCCAGCGCTAGCGCCAGCGCGAGACTGGCGCCAAAAAACGTTTACATGGATCCAGTGCTGGCATGCCAGCGGCACTGGCACCAGCTACTGGATCAATGTAAATCCGGCTTTTAATGTTATGACTGGAAATTAATGATTAAATCAAGTGAAAGAATTGGACAAATTGACTGTTAATAATTTTTATGTATATATAGACACAAATACAGTAGCATTGATAGCGGTAATATATTTGAGCCTTTTGGAGTGCAGGCGTTGGGTCCGTAGGAACACAATGGAGTTGAAAGAAATATTTGGTTGTCTGGTTGAAGCAACGAATTCACATAATGCTGGTAACTCCTTAAGCCAAAGAATAAGTATTCCTATACAACGTGGTAATTCAACAGATAGATTGTTAGACTAGTCATTTTATATAGTTTTAGTAATGATAATGTTATCGCTGATGAAAAACAGATGGCGCTACATGTGCTATGTAGCGTTCGAGCGACAGCCACCGAACTTATCCGAGCGCTTTCGAGCTCGGCGGCTTCATGGCGTGGCAACTTCACTTCTCGTTTATAAGTCGACGAGTGAACACATGTTTTCCAAATTACCTTCGATATCTTTTGATTAAATATTAGTTAAACTTCGTTGTATAAATTAAGTCCCAGCCTTAAGCATTTAGTTAATAATAGCGTGGATCTTCTTACAATAATAATGACCGCTCTTAACGCCGTGCAATGCTCGCTATGTTCGATATTACCATCCCTCATGATGAGTATCTCGTAAAAGCCGAAAAGGACAAAACCAGTAAGTACCTTGACTGCCAAGTCAACATCCCACATGGCGGTTACCTCGTATGCCAATAAAAGGTAACCGCCATGTGGGTTGTTGATTCGTCGACCATTGTTCCGATAGTTGTTTCTGCGAATGGCTTGATAGCGAAGTGTCGATCAACATCATAAGGCTCTTACTTGACGGATGGATCAAGGGCCGGAAGCAAAAAGCAGTGATTCTCGATACGGCATGTATTGTCCGGAGATTTCTTTGTCTGCAGCTCTAACCACCGGCATCGATTTGCTTGGGCCTTGCCTCGCTGCCGGCGGCATACTAGGTTCAAGTTTTTTATAGTATTTATGTTTCTTTTATATATCTATATTGTAAAAAACTTACATTTAAGATTATTAATTAAATAAATAAATAATAACGTATTTATATACGTATAACGTATATGTCAGTTACATTAAAATATAAATGTCTTATAAGTCTTAGCTTAGGCGACTCCTAAGAGACATGCTGTCTCATTCTTTTCAGTTAATATAAAAAGTGACAGCATGTCACTTAGGAGTCACCTAAGCTAAGGCAAGGTTGGTGAAAACGGCCATTAGTCCCCTGACTTTCATGCTAGGTCAAGCCTGTATAACAAAAGCCAGTGGTTCGGTAACAGAAGTAGTATTTATAAACTCATGTACGGTGGGTTAGACTATTCTATGTATTATTCTGATGTACAAGCTATATTATTGTAAAGTTTCAATAAAATCCATTTAGTCCTTTTTTCTAAAAAGAGTAACAATCATTCATCCTTACATACAAACGTTCGCGTTTGTATTATTTGTAGGAATGGTTTTAATTTTCCAAAGTAAGACGATAAGTGTCAAGTTTGTACGAAAAAATCAACTATCTTTGTAGATGAAGTAGCTGGCACTAGATATTCTATTTATAATTCAATATTAGTGGTGATAATATAATTTTTAATAGTTTAGTTTAGTTTCGTTTAATTTATTTCATTTTCACAATAACATAATAAACTTAATTTTAAAATGCATTGGAGAAAAATGACAGGCAAATATACGATTAATAATTATTCTTTTAATATTGAGTATATAGTTTGAACAATGTCTGTATTATAAAATATTTAGGTATAAAATAAAATTGGTAATGTCAAATATAGATGTTATAGTTAGAGATCGAATAATCGGATGCATATTTATCTAAAGTTAATTTTTGGCTCACAAATTATGGAAGCGGCTTTTTAAAATACATTTTACGTAGTGATATTGTTTGAAAATTACTAAATTAGCACGTGGTATTTATTTTCAAAAGACCGAGACTTCGGATTCATTTATACAACTATGCATACGTATTTAAATGAAGTTTAGTTTCAGTTCCCCGTGCGATTTATGAATGTACGATTTATTACATGAAGAGTGTTATACGAAAGTAGTGAGCTAGTTTGACTAAAACAATAATCAATTAAATAATCTCTCTCAATCAATTAAATAGTCTACTGCCGATATTTGAACATGACAACGTCTATTACATGGTATTTTTTTCTGGGTGCAATGAAATTATTTAAAATAAAGTAATGTATAATTTATATTTTTATTTAATAGTTTGTTTGAATTTTCTGCTTCTGAAGTTATACTTAAATTAATTATTATGAGTAATGTGCGTGGCTCCGTGTGGCGTCAGATTCGGCCGTTACGGTGTTTTCGAGAATGACTCCACGCGTGGCGTCAGATTCGGCCGTTACGGTGTTTTCGAGAATGACTCCACGCCGTACCAATTTAATAGACGTTGTCACGTCAAAAACAGAAATGGTGAAAAATTTTATTTAACAAAACAATAAAAAGCCGTTTCATAACTATGTCTTAAACTAACTTTAGGTAAATATGCATCCGAATTCATCGAATTGTAAACATAATAAAAATGGTAATAATAAAATATGATTACTTAGTGTAAAGTCAAATTCAATAAAATAAACAATTTAAATAAATATTTATAAATGTCGAGAAATCCAAATAATAATATTAATTACTCTATTCGCTTACTCTTGCGCCTCGCGCATGACTGTTACGTCACGTAAGTCATAAGGATCGGGGTCCCGCATAAAATGTGCATTAGTCTGAACAAATAAACGCTCTTATCCCTACTTTCTGGGACGGGATTTGTGGGATGCCTCCCAGTTAGCTATAAACCAAATGTATGTTTCTTTTAAAGTCGCGGCATTCAATTTGAACCTCTGCGCCGTTTGTGAAACAATGATGGCGGCGGTGGTTGGTTTGAAAGCTCTTTCTCTATGAGATATGAATTTTACGCCCGATGAAATTTCTTTTATGGATAGCTACAGAAAATTGTACCAAGCCTGGTATTGGTACTGGTACTCCATATTTTAAGGGTTGTCTGTTTCTACGCCACGGGTCGCGGGTTCAGTTCCGGCACGGGACAGATATTTTGTATGACCTACAAAAATCTGTTCCGGTCTGGGTGTTTGTGCATGTGTGACCCACGACACAGGATAAAAATCCTAGTGTGAGGCGACTTTTTTTTTTCAATTGATAAAACAAAAGGTTTCAAGGAATTTCTTGCAAAAAAGTTTTATTACAATAAACATAAAAAAGGTTATTGTACTGTTCAGGATTACTTGATGATTGTTATCATTTAAATAACGAGAAATTCCTTGAAACATTTTGTTTTATCAATTGATAAAATGGAAGACGACAGATAGAAATATGTTTTTTTTATAATTAAATTAAGCGTGGCTTCATTAAAACTTTGTTGCCGAGCCCCTCTAAGGCAATTACCAAGAATTGGTCATTGTATGAGAATATCTTCGAGAGTTCGTTTTCCTTATTAGAACTCAACGATCTTTGTGTTTCTAAGATTTAAGCTTGTACGATCTTGTACCGAACATTGAACCCTATATATAAGCAAGCACGTCAGCAATTCAAATGCATGTGTTTCGCGTCAGTGACATATCATTAACGCAATTAATAAGTGATTAATACCATCACCAAACAATATATACCAATACACATATATACTCAGTGATAAATTCATCATACAGTAACCATTTATAGAGTATTATATATTATTTTATAGGCTCAGATAAAGTTATGTATAAACTATATCCGGGCATAGGGAAGTGACGATCCCATCGCCCGCTTTCGGGGTATTTAATGCTTCTTAACTGCCATAAATGCCCCATCAGTGCAGTTAGGCTCCCTCAGGGCAACTTGTGGCGAGTTGTCGATGAGTTATGTCACCGAGAATACCGAAGTGATTCACGGGCTCATACCACCAGCCACTGTCTTGCTTAGCCGACGGAATGGAGTCGCAAGAGCAGATGCTCGAAGGGTGGAAGTGTAACAATGTCACAATGCCGACGGCGTCTCGATCGCTTTCGCTCTCTACATCCTTCTTGTCTTCGCATAAATATTGGTCCACGATTTTGGGGGCCCATTTAGTGAGCATAGCGTCGGGGGCGCTGTGGTCTCGGCACTGGTCTGTGCGCCGCATAGAATCGGGAGGCCCGCGATCTAATCCCCACCGTGTACCAATGTGTTTTTCGTTCCGAATTTCATATGTACATTTATCCGACGCTCCTACGGTGAAGGAAAACATCGTGAGGAAACCTGCGTACATCTGCGAAGCGATTCAAAGGTGTGCGTAGTCAACCAACCCGCACTGGGCCAGCGTGGTTGACTAAGGCCTAATCGCCCTAACGTAGTTAGGGTAGGCTCGAGCCCCTCGGTGGGGACGAATATGAGCTGTGATGATTTAGTGAGCGGCGAGTCACCACCTGCCATATATTAGTCAATTAGGAGGTTTTGAGAAGGCAGGTTACAGGAGTCTCTTCCATAACTCGGTTTACATTACCACCGAAATCGAAATGCAATAGGCCACAAACGTTTTGGCCAGAATGAATAGTTTATGTGCATCTAGCTGGGTGTAGTCTTTAGCTGAAATTTTCATGGTGCAGATAGAGATTAGACCCAGTTGGCACACTCCACGCACACTTTCATTAAATTTCGCTTAAATCGCCTCTACGCGTTGGACCTATATAGAGATACAGGTCCAACGCGTAGAGGCGCAGCTTTATAATTATATATTTAAAGGACAGTGTTTTATAAAAACATGTGATATAAGCGACTGTATTCAATAAAAATAATACTTTATTCTTAGTTAAAATTACAAATATATTATTATTATTAACGGTAAGGTTAAACAGGGCACTAGGATGCGGTACGTGTCAGTAAACAAACAAACAACTAAGAAAACAAAGAGTAGATAATTACGTTTACTGCAGACGGAAGTTCGAAAAAAAAAACAAAACTGTTTATACTAATTTAATAAATAAAGAATTACATTTAAATTACAACTAACTAGCCTATTGCTATCTATTCGAAGTGTGAATATTAAGACATTTGTTAATTGAAAATTAATCTTATATATTATTTGAAGATGCACAGTCAGCATGTTGCAATCCGGCGCGCTGATCTCGATGACGCTTGTCCCAAATAGCGAGGAATTTGCAATGTCGGCAGTTTTCATATTGTAGATGTCCGTAATTAGGTAGTAAATAATGACATTAATTATAACAATATTAAAGTAAAGGTAATCATAACACAGCAAATCTGTTCACTCGATGCGTGCCAAAACATCCTCCAAATGCTGGTATGTTCAGGTTTGAAGCTCTGCCTTCAATGTAAGAGTCACCTGTCAAGTAACCTTTTATCTACCACCTGTAAAGGTACAAAACTGTTATCATTAAATATAATTATAATAATATCTTTAATTCTCACCATAATCACTTAATTATTATAACATACAGTTAGACATACTACAGCTATCCACAACAACACCTGCACAGTATTAACTTGCAATTCTGTTGCAGAAAACCATGAAACATGTTTACATCGATTACGGCGGGTCGATACCTGTACTAGGAGTAATCTTGTATCACGGGCGACCAACCCTCCCATTTATAGGACCAGTAAATGTATGGTCAGGCGAGAAGTAATTGTATTAAACGTTTATACAATACTAGCGACCCGCCCCGGCTTCGCACGGGTGCAGTGAAAAATGGTTATGGTGGGTTATCCCTAAGAGATAGACATATACCATCGCGAACTTTTTTGTGGATTTTTGTAAGTTGTACAATACTGTAGTACATTATTTTGGTCTATCTCGTAGGGATCAGCCAGCGTTTGCAATATAAGCGCAAAAAAACGTGCTTATTTACGACATCACATTAAAAACCTTTAAATTTATCAGTATTTCTCTACTATATTATGCATTTATTATACATACAAACCTTCCTTAAGAATCACTCTATCTATTAAAAAAAACCGCGTCAAAATCCGTTGCGAAGTTTTAAAGATCTAAGCATACATACGGACATACAGCGAAAGCGACTTTGTTTTATACTATGTATTGATTGCAACTAGCAAAAAACAAAATACTCTCTTCTTTAAGTGAATACACTAATGTGCATGTATGGATGTGTGTGTGTGTGCGTCTTAATATAAATTTAGCAATAAATACATCTATATATATTATATCATTTTTGTATTTGCAGCATCATTTCAGTGGATCTTAGTCCATCTCAATATCTATATTAAATATAATAAGTACATTAGTTTATATTTATGTACTGGAAGAAAACTTTCTGATCGACCCCGAACACAAATCTGCCTTCAGTTCGCTTGCATCACCCAAGAACTGTCCTGTGTCGTGTAGGGTTATAGATATTTTTTGATTGCTGACTGTATTAATACAATAACAGAGATTTGAGTTCACTATCGACATGGCTAAGCTCTTGAACTTTTTTCTGGTCTTGAAGACAAGTCAAGGAAATCGTCTAGACTAGAATATTTTTTTTTCCATCAGGAGAGGAGCTGAGAATCCGTCACAAGGAACACGAAACGTGCCCAGGATACCCTCGCAACGGCAAGTGTCACTAGGGTTATTTTGGACTTCACACAACCGGAGCGGTCCGATTGCGTGACCTACCAATTAAACTCAGCCTGAGCCTTGGCCATAAGGGCCCTATGACTTGAATGGATAATTTAATATTAAAAAATATTTTATAAGCAAGAGCTGCGGGTTCCTACTGATACTTAAATTATGCGATATTAATTTTTTTGACATTTTTCATTTATACAAATAATAGTACATTATGGTACAAGTGTGTAATGTTGGTGATTACCGCTGAGGCGCATTGAGGCCCGAGCCGCCAGGCGAGGGTCTTAACGAGCCGAGGACGGTAATCATCAATACACACGTGTATCATACAACGTTTTTCAACACACTTCTGAATAAAATAATACTTAAATAAAAAACCGTTTTCTTCATAAATTGTATTAGAAGACATCTTAATTAATAACTAACTAAATAACTTCAAAAGAGAAAACGAGACGAGTTGTGAAAAATGTGCCGTAATGGCGGGAAAAATTAATCAGTTTTCCTATGCGCGCGCATCGGCCATAGACTAATAAATGTGGTTCCTTTTTTTGGGCTTTTCGCGGATAGCTTTTTAGCGCAAATGTAAGCGTAACTCAACCAAAAATATAAAAAAAAACTATTACTCACTCTTGAATAATAGTAATGAAAAATTCACAGTTTGATTATAGGTGTCATTATGTGCCTAATTGCCATGGGATTAGAGCCACTTTATGAGGAAGTGTGTTGAAAAAACAATTATTCAAATGTTAAAGGCAAAGTTTCAGGTGGAAAGATAATTGTCATATTGTAATAAAACTGATGAACTAGTTTGGTATTCACTTTATTACCACTTCACTCCGTCATGCTTAACAACTGACTGCTCAAGATTTTTACAATTCTTTCCTCACTTACTCCGCCCCACTACCACTTCCGGCCTGAAACCAACCTCGGAAACGGTTACAAGTCTCAGTAAACACAAAACTTTTTGTTATAACTTCTCATGAGTAATATGTAAGATTATGATAATCGTATTATATTTAGTTTAAAATTATTTACTTATTAATGTAAGTGCAATATCAAATATATTTTACAATTTTAAATAAATAGTATAACCAACGGAATCGAAAAGAAAGTTTGGTTTGACAACACTCAAGGCAAGGAGACTTCTTATTAAATATTAATAAATTACACAATTTAAAAGTGATATTAAAAAAATTATTACAGTTAGTAATTACACTTACGTAACTAACCATACACGAATTTGTAGAAAGATAAATTGAAAATCACAACAATATGAAGTATGTAGCTACAACACTTACATTTTGCAGAAACTTCTAGAATAAATTACAAAATGTTCTCATTTTACACGAGACGCAATCTCCACCTAGTTATTTCGATTATTGAAGTTTTAAACATTGGAAATTTCCAGTGCAAATCTACAAATGGAACTACTCGCAGTAAAATGAATCAACCCGACATCACCGCGGACGGATATTGGCTCAATATAAAATTACTTCTCAGCCCGTGTTCCGACTTTAAATTACCGACTAGGGACATATTGCAAAAAGTGTTTGAAACTATTCGAAGAAATCTTTCTTGAATCGCGTTTTATATTGGCGTTTAGATTAGAAAAACATATTTTTTCTGGCGTTTAGATTTGTAAAACATTTTTTTTTCTGGTGCTTAGATTTGTTAAACGTATTATTTCTGGCGTTTAGATTTAATAAATATATTTTTTCTGGCGTTTGAATTTGTTAAACGTATTTTTACTGACGTTTAGATTTGTTAAACATTTTTTTAATTGACGTTTAGATTGGTTTAAGATATTTTTACTGGCGTTTAGGTTTGTTAAACGTTTTTAATTGATGTTTTGATTTGTTAAACATATTTTTACTGGCGCTTAGATTTGTCGAATGTCCAATCTTTTGATTTATTTATTGAATAGAGTATAAAGAGTACAAAAGCGAACTTATAATAAATCTGTAGAGAGGTCAATTCTGTACATGAAATATATTTCCAAATTAACTATCAGGGGGTTAATTAGGGATCGACACTGATACCAAAAATGCCATCAGTAAAATTTTTATCTGTCTGTATAACCATTATACGAACCACTTGACGACCTCCATAGTCGAGTGGATAATACACCGGTTTCAAGGTGTCGCCATCTCTGAGGTCCCGGGTTCGAATCCCGGTGGGGCCAGATGTTCGTGTGATGAATGCCAGCATTTGTACCTTAGTCATGGTTGTTGATATATATTTCAATAAAAATTATTTATATATGTATGTCTATCCGTTGCCCTAGATCCCATAGCACAAGCCTTACAAAGCTTATTTTGGGCTAGGCTAATTGGTGTAAGTGTAACAAATATTTATTTATTTTTTATTTTGTTATAGAAACAAAAACTCCATAGTCGAGTGGATAGTACACCAGTTTCAAGGTGTCGCCAAATCTGAGATCCCGGGTTTGAATCCCGGTGGGGGCAGATGTTTGTGTGATGAATGCGAACAAAAAATCTTAGTCATGGTTGTTTAAATATACATTTTTATCAAAAATATTTATATATGTGTAATATATGTATGTATATTCGTTACCCTAGATCCAATAACACAAGCCTTACAGAGCTTACTTTGCTAGGCTAATTGGTGTAAGTGTTAGGAATATTTATTTATTTAAACTACTCGATGGATTTTAACGAAACTTGTTACAATTATTTTTCATACTCCTGAGCTAGTTATAGTATACTTTTCGTCACACTACAATCAATAGGAGCAGAGCAGTGAAGGAAAATGTTGGGAAAACGGGAGAATTTACTCCATTTTTTAGCTTCCGTCGCGTGTGCCACCTCAATGGTTAAAGCTACACAGAAATCATGTATGATAGAAATGTTCTCCTTAAAATTACATAAAAAATATCTCGCGACAGCATATGTCTATCTTCTATGGTTGACTCACATTAACACGTGTAACTCACGATAGCTTAGTAGTTCGAAGCTTTCTGATTATATTTGTCTACTCTTACGTTTATAAATAACACTCTCAGTCATTAAAGATGCTACCTAAAACTACGATTCCACGCGGACGAAGTCGTGGGCACAGCTAGTTAATCAAAATAAAATATAAGTGATGACAATATTTTTCAACTCCACTCTTTATTTTATTTAAGACAGATGTTTAAATAATTAATTATGACAAAAACATTGTACTTAGATAATTATCTAAGTACAATTATAATAATGAATATATGTATATCATATTTATACATTGCATTTTATTTTATTTAACTGTAACACGGTATGTTTGATACGATATGGTCAATTAATAACAACAAATATTTTCCAAAATGTATCTAATCTAGATAAAGCTAACGTCGATTATAGCAAAGCGTTAAAATCGAATATGAATTTTAAATGTAATCAATTCGTATTGTAGTGAAAATCCCTAGGCACAGAGCCGAGTTTGTCCATTAATATCATTCTAAATTGAACCAAAAACCGATAGATAAAGAGCTGAAAATGTATAATTTTATTTTAGCAATCGAATTATAAAGTCGTACATTATAATATAATTTATTAATCTGTGTTGAAGAAAGCGAGAGGTAGTTTTTATAATTTATTTCATAATGCCAAACCTTAGTTATCCATAAACCTTACTCTAAATTAATACACCAGTGTTATGTAAATTGATCTCTTGTTTAATTTTCCAAACAAGATCTGTAATTAACGCTTCAATTTGGATATATGTATTAACTATATAACAATTTATCAAATGGAATCTATTGAACGTTTTGTTTAATGTTTATAAATTTACTAGCTTTCTGCCCGCGGCTTCGCCCGCGTGGATTGCGGGATTGGGTCTATAGAGGGTTAAGGGTCATAGCTTTTGCCCACGGCTACATATGCGCGGAAGTCGGTTTATGGCGCGAAGGTTTTATCGCGCTTCCCGTGGGACTAAACAGATAAAAAATACCGCAAAACCTTGCTCAAGAATCAGTCTATCTATTGATGAATGAAATCCGCATGAAAATCTGTGCAGTAGTTTTCGTGCGAAGCCTTTATTGTGCATCCCGTGGGTTCTGTCGATTTTTCCGGGATAAAAAGTAGCCTATTATTTAATTCGGACTTTTATCTTTACGTCTGCTAAATTTCAAAGCAATCGGTTCAGGAGTTACGGCGTGAAAGCGGAACAAACAAACAAACAAACTAACTCACTTTCCGATTTATAATATTAGTAAGGATTACACTGTTAGTAGCCCGCCCGTGTTAATTTAGATCCCACGGGAACAGATAAAAGGTGTCCTATGTCCTTTCTCGTTCCGCAGACTATGTGTATGCAAATATTAAATATTATTAAATAATTATATTGTTATTTCTTGCCCGTGGCTCCGCCCGTCGTTGCTCCGTCCGCGTTAATTTCGATCCCACGGGAACAGTAGCTACTTTCTTCCGGGATAAAATGTGATATCCTTCCCCGTACCACAGACTATGTGTATGCAAATTTTCGTGATGATCGGTGCAGTAGTTTAAGCGTGAAGAGGTAACAAACAAACAAACAAATAAACAAACAAACACACTTTCGCATTTATAATATTAGTTGGGATTTAAAATAAATATTCAAAATTAATAAGCATTGAATTTAACGAAATAAGGACTAAGTTAATTTGTCATATTTTTAACCTTATTTTTTTATTTATTAAGGAACAGCAAGCAGCTAAAAAATACAAATAAATCCACGCGTTACTCAATTGATAATAATAAAAACAGTCGCGAGCCGCTGTATAATACGACAGTATAAAAATAAATTTCAATTGTGTTACAAAATGGAACACAAAATAAAACTATATAGGTACTACTTAAACAACTAAAATAACACAAAATTAATAAACAGATTAATTAACAAACTAATTTATTTTATAGTCTTTCACTTCTATTAAAAGTTGCTCAGCTCTGAGCTCTCACTGAGGTGGAGTTTCTTTACTAGAGCTTCTAGTAAGCTGTAAGCTCCGCTGTGCTTCTCTTTGTTTTTAAGCTTTCAATGTTACGCGCAAATTAATGTATTTGTTTTTTTTTTTATTTACTGGCTCTATTACTTGAAGCTCAAATTTATATTACTCGAAAGTTTCTCGTGCGTGATGTCACCATTGTGTCAAGCAGAACACCACTGCAGCAGGTTATACTTACTTCTTATACTGAGCTTGCCACAGTTTTGATAACATGCTGTTTATTTTTTTTATGACGTGAATACGTCTTTAAAATTGCTTCCATAGGGACGCAAATCAAAAAATCGAATGATAAGAAAATCGGGGATACAGTTTAGTGTTGTAGCTACATATCTATCATCCCCATCCAAATTCCAATTACACCACTGGATAGCTAAAGGATCAAAGAATTTATTACGCCCAGTAAAGACTGTAACACAACACGCTGGCGGAGTGCCCCGCGTGGGCCTCCGAGCGCCGAGTCTTGGTCGCAGAGATCGGGCGGGATCTGTCTCCGCCGGCATTGATTGTTTGGAGTTTGGAGGGCTGTGGCCTCCTTCTGTGAAGCAGTGATGCTCCAGAAGGAGGCCGCCGAGCGGGGTCGGGAGATGGCCGATCCCGCTCGAAGAAGGCGGCGCCGGGCTCGGTAGCACAGCTGCGGCGCCGCCGCGGGTCGCCGGCGGGCGCGAGGAAATCGCGACTGCTTCGGCGACCCGGGATGGAGGGACCACGCCCCTTCCGTGGCCGGGGGGCGTCGTCGGTGGAGGAGACCTTGGGAGGTAGTGTAGCCTCCCCCGAGGAGGGCTCCCCTCTAGGCAGGGGAGCGGAGGCTGGGGGTTCCTGGAAGTTGCTTGATGTTCCCGGGGGCTCCCTACATGCCTGAGGAAGGCCATCCCTGAGGTTTTTAGTGGGTAGGCCTCCCCTTCTGGGAGGAGAGCCCCACATAACCGCCGGCTCGCCACAGCCGGGGTATGCAATTTAATGCATTTTCCTCAGGGAAACAAAAAAAAAAAAAGGATAGGAAGGCTGAGAATCCATCACAGGGAGCACGAAAAATCCTGGGCACGTTTCGTCGTGACACTTGTGTCGCGGAGGTAATGTTGGACTCCACGCGACCAGAGCGATCTGATCACTTTACCTACCAACTAAGCCTTTGCCTAAGTTCTAAGAACCATATAGTAAAATCGTGAATCAGGAGAGGGGCGATGCAGTGCAAGCAATAAAATGGGACCAAACGCTAGAAGAGGCGCGGCAAGCCAAAGTAGCACGATATATGTTAGAATTATATGTATATTGTTTTGTTCTGTTATCTTTGTAGGTATAGGTATGTCCAGAACAAATATATTTCTTTCTTATTTCTATTACCATCCCTACTTATATAATAAATGCGAATTTTTTAGTATGTATGCTTATTACTCTTTCTACTGAATGGATTTGAATAATTAAATAAGTTTGCACAGATAGTAGATTTTTTCATACTTACTTTTTTTTTTTTAAACAAACAGAATTTGTTACAAAAAGTAGAACTTAAAAATATAGAACAAACATGCCTTATGCAGTTTTCACTAATAGTACTTAATGATTTTATATTTTACAACAATAATAACAATGTAAACATTCTCTTATAATATATCTTGATATGAACTAAACTTACTTATTTAAACAATTTTGTGTCACATTTCTAAAGAAGTTTTATATTAGCTTCACTTACAACTATGTAAGAAAATCTTGGAATCTTAATTTGACCCACTTCCCGGTCTCCGATTGAGCTGAACTCCGATTTTGCATGCACGTGTAAGTCGGATGACAATGCATGGTTATGTGTGTGACGTCATTCCAATTTTAAATCCTACATGGCGGCATTACCAAGATGGCGGATCAATTATTTTTAATGCACCCGTACAATATGGGTATCAAATGAAAGGGCTTGCAAGGGCTTGCACCTCGATAAATAATGTGACGTCACTCTTAATCCAAAATGGCGGACTTTCCCAAGATGGGGACCAATTATTTATAATCCACCCCCACAATATAGGTATCAAATGAAAGGGTTTGCTAAATTTGTTTTTTTTAGTCGAAAAATTAATTTAAAAAAAAATACTACAAACTTTTATTAAATGCGTTAAAAAGAACAAAGCAAACTTTTTTACGAATACAGGAACCGTGAAGAAGCAAAGTTGAGTCCCGAAAATTGAAGCCACTGAGTCTTTGAGTTCAAAGTTCGGGCTTTTAATAATAAATTGGGTACACGATGGACGGAATGGTAAAGTTAGCGGAAATCCCCGAGGAGTCTTACGTCGCGTAAGTCAAATGAAATTCTGTTTAATGGTGCCCTCTTGTAACCCGAACTTGTTGGCTACCACCAGCGAGCACAATCAGAAGAGCATGAGACTATATATTAATAGGGTGCTCGTGGATGCAAAATCAAAATCAAAATCAAAATAATCTTTATTCAACATAGACCTTTACAGGCACTTATTGACGTCAACAAACAAAACAAAAAAAAAGCTTAAAAAAAAAAAACCTTGTCCGTACGTACGAACAAGGAAAAAAAAATATATTGATTCGACACCTGTTCGGAAATTGGGAGAGCCTTCTCGAGAAGAACAGGCAAGAAACTCTGAAGGTCTATTTTTTATCTCCTCTTTTCAATGTTAATAATTATAATAATATAATAAAAAAATACAATATAATATAAGATACAATCAAACCTAATACGATTACAGTCGTATGTATGTTTACATACACATATAAAAATAATACAATATTATACCTTCTTCCTAATTTTGTAATTTATTATTTTTTCCATTATTTGACAAAAATGATTTTTTGAGAATAGAGTTTGGTCTTTTTTCTTGAGCATACTCAAAGCAACCTCGAAAGAATCCTTTTTAAAGATGGCTGACATCTATCATGTCACTCTTATTTTTTTTTAACGCAAACCAATTTGAGAAAATTTCCTGATACGTCTCTCGTATGGTAAGTATTTGTTTTCTGTGTAACGTTTATTGTGTAAAGTGTGTGCAAAGCATGAATCGCCATTACAAAACAAGCCCTTTCACAGGAATGGTTGAATATTCAAGGGAAAAATAGCCATGATATATAAAGTAGATGTGAAACATGAACCATTAATCTAAGCGACAGAGAAAGTTAGAGGCTTTTAAGATTTGTGGTGTTGGAGGCGAATAGTAAAGCTAGATAAGCAGGGCGGAGATAGTAAGAGTATCTAATTAATAGACGCTACAAAGAGTAGAAGTTCTTCTACCCTTATAACTACTAAAAACTATAGAAGATAGAAAAAGGAGTGTGTTCGGTCACTTAAAAGACATGACGAATTTATCATAAATGTCACAGAAGGAGAGGAAGAGGAAGGCCAAGAATAACTTACATGTGCTAAATTAAAGAAAAGATTAACGTCATGTCTTATTGATTAATTAGAATGAGACAGAAAGAAATGGAAAAACATAACACTTATCTGTGCCAATTAAAATTAATTAAAAGGTTGTAATCTGTAACAGAATGGTTGTAATAGATGAGTAATTAACAAATAATAAAACAAATGAAAGCTTAAAATGAAGACTGTCAGTAACTACAATAGAAATTTTCCCATAAACCTTAATAATGAATCCATACGATAGTAATTTGGTGATTAAAAAAGATTTTTGTATTCTGTACGAAGTAGAATTTTTTAAAAGGGCCTAAATGTGGAATCCAAAATTATGAAGAACAGCAAAAAGTGCTTAAAGGAATGTTGAGCCCGACTTTTGATGATAGCCCAAAAACTGCATCATTTCGATAGTATTGCTAATAAAGAATAACTTACACGAGTCAAATCAAACAAAGAAATAACGTCGTGTCTTATTAATAAGTCAGGAAAACACGAGGCACAGAGGAATGGAGAAGGCTGCACTGACAAGATGACTCTTAAGTTAAAGAGAAAAGCGAGAATATTGTACGCACCTCCGGGTAGGACCTTCTACATATTAACTTCCTGCAAAGATGAAGATTCCGTTTTGTTATAATCCATACATTATCCTACACAAGTAGCTACCGTTACGGCCTAAATAGAGAGAAAAGCGTGTAACGTCTATACTATTACAATATTCTGCATTCTGGAAATTTCTCGGACTTGCAATTATATGTAGAGTTTTAATCTTCTAACGGAATGTTCTAGAATTTTCTCAGGTCTCGAAATTATAAGTAAATTGTTATCTTTTAATGCAAATCTGCCCATCTGCTAGTTTTCAAGCTACGCTCATGCAATCTACGCATCTGCATTTCTATAATTAATCGTGTCATGCATGTATAGAGTTCAAGAATGGGAATATTGAACACCTCTAGATAGTCGGCATGGATTGCCCTAGGAAAGTGCTCGCTACACCCAACTTGTATGTAGGATACACTGGGGGTACTCCCCCACAGCACTGCCGTTAGTGTTAAGCGAGCTGGACAGAGGTGATCTATTAACACCCAAGCCAACACAACTTTGTGTTGATTCCATTGGGAATCGCGTAATAGTATTACTGTATGTACAAATGGGTTGTATTCTGTCTGTAATGTGTACTGTAGGAGTACTGTAAGTGTTATGTTGGTATGCTGAGGACTACGCATATGCTATAAATGATAATCTACTAGAAAACTAATAGATGGACAGATATATTTATTACTTTATAGACTGAATTATATGTATCATTGACTTCTCTGTTGCTACCTACCTATGTAATGTTCAAATATGAGTCTTTGGTGTAACTACAAATAAGAATGTCTCAACTTTACCTTGGAATAATATATTATTTTTCAATTTAACTGTGTACAAATACGTTTTAACACTTATAAACCAACTTATATTATGTAATCTTATTGTATCACTAAATTGCACTGTTTTGGCTTATATCTTTCACTTTTAACACTTTTATTGTACTGAATACTTGTAATTTACTTTTCTCTTTACTTTTTGCTGTATATTTGTTATAATTTCTTAATAATTTTTATTATTTTCAACGATTTCTCTTGTTTTGTTAGGAACATTCTAGAATTTGACAACGTATGACAACAGTCCGACGTGACGTCACATACTTCCAAATTTCTAAATTTGAATATATTTATTATTTTTCATGCCATGTTAGACTCCTTTTTATGAATTTTATGTCATCATTTTAAATTTTTGTATTTAGTTTCGAACACCATATCTGGCTATTATATAAGGCGGTCCAGGGTCTCTGGACAGACATTCTACTTCCACTTCTGAAGCTACAAACAACCTTCAATACTACCTGAAGCTCTCTGTGAAGAAAAAGTCTTCAAGTACTGTGAAAACTCGGCTGCATGTACTATTGCTACCCCATCGAGCCTCCAACGTTCTCTGCCTATCTGCCTGCTACTGCATCCCTGCCTGCTGCTGCATCCCTGCCTGTCGGCTGCGGGGTACTGGCCAGCCTGCTGCGGCATACCTATCAGCCTGCTGCGGCATACCTATCAGCCTGCTGCAAGAAACCTACCAGCCTGCTGTTGAATACCTGCCAGCTCGCCGCTGCACTCTCCTGCCAACCTGTTGCTGGCGTGTCTACCAGCCTGCTGCTGAATACCTGCCAGCCTGCCGCTGAATACTGCCAGCTACCGATACTTGGTCCACTTAGATCCTGGTACCGCCTTTTCCTTTTCTTTCCCCTTTTCTATCATTTTATTGTTATCTTGTATTTTTAATTTATTTTTTTTATCGGCCGTGTTATCTTAATAATTATTTTAATATATAAGTCTCTTGTTCTTATCTTTTACTTATTATCCTTAACCTATTTTGCTCCGTAGCCTTCCGCTACGTGACAAGCGAATGTTTCTAAGTATTCTAAAGGAGTGCACCAGTAACTTGTCCGTGTTGCCTTGAACTAATCTGGCCGATCACAGTTCGGTTTTAGCGATCACTTATTACCCATTGAATGCCGATTTTGTTCGATGGCTAAAGTTGGTTGCCACCATACATTTGGTATTCCACGGATATATACGTAGTTGGCTTCGGAAATAAATTAATTACCCAGGGTGCCAAGGTACGTACTTATACGTATACGTCATCCTCCATCATCTATGTTCTACAGTTTGCTCTTGACACGCTTCCTGTCCTTTCGCACCCCTTTCCCGCCCTTCTCCCGCTGCGCGGACGCACATTTTTTAGTGTCGCTGCGCAAGCGGTTGAGGAAGTATTTCGTTACGACGCTCTTTTTCCTAAAAATCTCTCGAATTCAAAGTGGCGTCATCGTCCTATAAATGAAGATCAAATTTCGAACTTGCTCAGGAATCAGACTCTGATTGTGGTGTTTTTTTTGCTGGTTCCGACGACGAATATCGGCCAGATTGTGAACAAGAAAGTGATTCATCTACTTCATCAAGCTCTTACAAAGAACCAGCACCGGGAACATTACACAGTACTGAGGTTGTTCTTGATCTTCTCGATGGTTATCTCGAGAAAGGACATGTCCTTTACGCAGACAATTTTTATAATTCTGTGGATTTAGCAAGTCATCTCGGTCAAAAACAGACCCACTTATGTGGGACCCTGCGAAATAACAGAAATGACAATCCATCAACGTAACTGCAGCACGTCTGAAAAAAGGGGAATTGGCCTTTCAGTCATGTCAGGGTATAACAATCTGCAAATGGAGAGAGAGATGTTTTAGTCATTTCAAACAAACACAAGCTTGAGATGGTGAATGTACGAAACCAAAATGGTAAATTGTCGTGTAAGCCTAACATTATTGCTGATTATAATTTAGGCATGTCTGGAGTCGATCGAAGTGACCAAATGACCTTATATTATTCTTGTCTAAGGAAAACATTACGATGGCATAAAAATTAAGGCTTCATATATTTGATATTTACGTGCAAAATGCGTACAGACTTCTTCGTAAACAAGATCGTAATTGCAAAATGGGATTGATAAAATTTCGTAAAGAGTTTATCACACATCTATTAGACATGCCGAACAACGATACAGGATCTTCCACATCACAAACGCCTATCTCATCTCATGTACCTTCACAATCAAGTTGCCCAGTAAATCAGTTGTCTCGGGTTTCTCCAGATAATTTTCATTACTTGGAAAAACTACCTGCAACCCAAAAAAAAGATTCCTGGAAAGCCCTGTAGAGTTTGTACAAAACGCAAAGAGAGCTCATGCCCTGTGTGCCCAGAAAAACCGGCCTTATGCATTGTGGAATGCTTCAAAATATATCACACCGATTCTATGTTTGTGTAATATGTATAAAAACTGTTGAGTAATATTGTTTTTACAAAGTTCCTAAAACACTAAGTTCCTAACTTATAAAATTGTTTTTTTTTTGTTTATTATGAATAAATAATAATGTTAGAATGTTTATTTTTTTTGTTTCTGTTGTTGATTACCGTCAAACATGAAGTTGCGCTAATTTAATTAACAAAAAAAGGGAATTTATTGTTATTTTTTTGAAGGATTTCATTCATTTTGAAATTGAAATTTATACCTAACTTGTGATCAATAAAGTTACTCGTTTATTAATGCTTGTTTTATTTGAGGTGCCGGTCTTTAAATTAACGCCCTGCATAAGACGCCAGCTTCCATAATTTTTACTGTGGCACGCATAGAACCCCTACGTACATATCCGTAGTCGGCGTCAGGCATTGATACCAGGTACGTATATATACGTAGTCAGCACTCAATGTGTTAAGTAAACGTGCAGACTTCACATTGAAATACCGAATGCAATATTTCCTGGACGCCCCGATATTTCCGACTACAAACGAGGTTTACAATGTGCATTTCTCTCTATGTAGGCAGGCAAATATTTGCAACAAGGGAACGTATACAGAACATTCTAAGGTTGCCACTTAAACTGTCAGTTTAGATAAATTTGGATTTGATTGTAACATTTAATTTTATTTTTTGTATAGTTTTGCTTAACTTGTTATTTCTATAAGATTTCCGATAAAGCATTATATACGCTTGAATTAGAAATATCTAAATTTTTATATATAATATCATAATATATTTTACATTTTTTGTGTATTTATTATAATTAGACATTATGTACAATTATACACAAGAAATAATATGTACAATAGTGGACTTATCTATACAAATAAATAAAGTTGGAGTGTCTGTTTGTAATATTAAAATAACCGCTTTCTACATGCATATAAATGTATATGCATTGGTACACATACCAAAATACATATTTTGAAAATTTTTGTCTGTCTGTCTGTTTTTTCCGGCTAATCTCTGGAACGGCTGGACCGATTTGGACGGGACTTTCACTGGCAGATAGCTTATAGGCTTTTATTTTAGAAAAAAAATAAAAATGTAAAAAAATTTTTTTTTTTTTACATTTTACGCGGACGAAATCGCGGGTACAGCTAGTCCCTAATATAGATCTCTTCCTGCCAACCATATCGGACGTCTTGAAAGACATGTGCGGGAAAGCTTTATCTGCAACTTTTGTTATAATATAACTGTACATGCTTTTAATAAATAAACACAAACACATATTTTTTACACAACATACGTATATTGTGTCGTAGGTACAGTCACAATCAAAATCATCAAAATCTCAAACACATAGATCGTACAAAATGTCTGTTCCGTATGAGAATTGAATCTACGACCCGTTGTGTAGAAACCGATGACTCGACCGCTGCGCCATACGTGTTAATAATTAAATTAATAAACATAATTAAAGAAATGATTGGAATATACATTTCAGTCTTCAAATACGAATTGACTATTGCAATACCTTTGCCTTCGACCCTTAAACAGCCCGGAAGGTGAGCGCTGAATATTGACACGAATAGCTCTAAGGGCGGTGCACTTTAAGGGGTTAACTGGTGACCGTGCCCTACAGCCCTTACTAAAGACATTTGACCCTTATTTGACCCTTTAGCTTATTTAAATTCAATGTACAAGCGACAGCGATTCATATGTGTTTGTATACAAACTCATATTATGAACTTATTTCTTTTTTAAGTCGTTGGAAGCAGTAACATGCTAAACGTGTAATTTTGTATGGTTTAAATCAAAGGTTCCCAAACTTTTTTGTGTCGTAGATGCTTTACCATTTCGGTTTTGGGTAGACCCCTTACTTACCTCATATTGAATGCCTACATCCTCAAAAAAAATGTATAAACATATAAATTAAATCTTATACTTCATAGGTACTTTCATAAATAACTAGCGGACCCGACTGACTTCGTCCTGTCAAAAAGACTTGTAAAGTAGTAGTTTTTTGTTCCTACTTATTTTATAGTCAAGGGCAAAGAATTCTCCTGTACAGAACCGTCACCCTGATGGTAGATCGGGCGAGATCTGTCTCCGCCGGCATTGATTGCGGCAATGCTGGCGGACGAGGGAGGTTGGAGGGCTGTGGCCTCCTTCTGTGAAGCAGTGATGCTCCAGAAGGAGGCTGCCGAGCGGGGTCGGGAGATGGCCGATCCCGCTCGAAGAAGGCGGCGCCAGGCTCGGTAGCACAGCTGCGGCGCCGCCGCGGGTCGCCGGCGGGCGCGAGGAAGTCGCGACCGCTACGGCGACCCGGGATGGACCACGCCCCTTCCGTGGCCGGTGGGCGTCGTCGGTGGAGGAGACCGGGGGAGGTAGTGTAGCCTCCCCCGAGGAGGCTCCCGTCTAGGCAGGGGAGTGGAGGCTGGGGGTTCCCGGAAGTGGCTTGATGTTCCCGGGGGCTCCCTACACGCCTGAGGAAAGCCATCCCTGAGGTTTTTAGTGGGTAGGCCTCCCCCTTCTGGGGCGCGCCGGCTCGCCACAGCCGGGGTATGCAATTTAATGCATTTTCCTCAGGGGAACAAAAAAAAGGCTATATTTAGTACTAGATTACTATAGAAATTCTTATTAAAACCAACGGAAGGTGTAAAAAAATTTGTCATAAAATGTCTTTCATCGCATACGCTGCGAAGAGTAATGTCTACCCTATATACTCTTTGCTCTATATGTATTATTACTAAACGATTTCTAATAAAAATATAACATGGACACGATAAGCCGAAATATTATTTCGTCACTTAACCCACAAGGCAAATATTGTCCGCTAAAGGATTAATTTGTTAATCTTTTGCGAGCATTTGGTGTGCGCGTTTCGGCACTCTTGTTATGTAATTGACGTTATTCGTGTCAACAATTAACCCTCCCTTACGGAGAAAATATATTTCGTCCGTACATTTATTTTGTCTGTGAATTAAATTGAACGGGTCGTTTTGATTTGAATAAGTTGTTCTCCGTCGTTGTTCCCTAACTTGTTTTCGTTGTGGTTTTGTTATAATAGTGTTTAAGCTGGACTGGGTTTATTGTTCTTACAATCGATTATGTGATGCTTTGATGATGGATAATATGTGTACATTGGATTACATAGATACCTTTAGAAATATAGTATGTGTATTCTGCGACATGTTTACCAAACATAATCACATGAGTCAAACTACAATATTTAAAAATGGTAATTAAAAGGAAGTAAGATACTTATTAATACTTCAGCATCATTGCAATTTCACAAAATGTTCGAGTTCCTGTAACCATCGAGCCTAACGAAAGTATTGATAAAATTCGAGGAAGCTATGGCCTTCTCTGCCTACCCCATGAAGACGAGACATGAGTACATGTGTGTCAAAATGAATCAAAACAGTTGTCGTATATAAGGAGTAATTAAGAAGACTAAAACAAATAAAAGTGAGAAAAGAAGATTGTTAGTTAAATAGTTGAAAGGAGAATGACCAAATTTGCCCCACGGGTCCCAAAGCAATAAAAAAATGTAAATAAATATAAAAATATTATTACGCATTTATTTCGCAAATAGGCGTTCGAAAGAAAAATACAATAAAACAAAGTGTTTCTTAGAATCGGAAATGGCAATACGACTATGACAAAAATACGAAACCATTTATATGGTCGATTAATATGGCCAAAGGTCAAAACGACGCATTAAATTATTTAAAATTCTATTATTAAACTGCACATAATGTAAGTTACTGAAAATCAATGAAAAGGCTAAAAATACTGTAATTCAAAACTGAATAAACAAGCTTTCTTATTTCATTAAGTATCGCAAATTTTACTACTTAAATATACCATTGCCTTAGTTAATTTTATGAAACACAACCTGGTAACACCATTCGTTACATTGGCTGTAGATGAAGGGAGCAACGGCAGTCACTTCTTGTTAAATCGTCGTGACGAATAGTTGCTTAAATGTCAAAGAAAATGCATATCGTCGTCTTAAAATTTCGCTAATAAATATAAGTAGGCGCTCATTTTATTTGTCTAAAATCTTTTGTTCGCGCGAAATTTCGAATTATATCTGCTTCATTTAAAAAGCTATGCTAATTACGCACACATAAAAAAATCTCATTAGTGGGATGCATAATTGTGACTGGGGCACAGCTCTTTATAATTTGGGCATTGTCCTTTTTACATAAACTTTAATAATCAATCCATAAAATAATAAATATAAATATTTGTTACACTTACACCAATTAGCCTAGCCCAAGGTAAGCTCTGTAAGGCTTGTGCTATGGATCTAGGGTAACGGATAGACATACATATATTATACATATATAAATAATTCATGCAATAGTACTTTAGAGATAAAAGAAATTTTGTATTCAAAATTAAGTTTATTCAAATATGACCTTTTATAGAGCTCTTTTGAATCGTCCAAATTTTCTTTCCTACCACCCATTCAGGACGTATTTTTTAGCTGATAATAAGAATGGGCGTCAGAAACTTATCAGCTTTATCAAAAGTAATAACATCATGTACAATAAATTATGTCGTTACCTGTCACCGTAAACCTGTGAGCCTCCGACTAGCTCTTCCAAACAAAATCAAAATACAGAAAGTGATATATATTATATTATTTTACCGTATCTTTTAAAAATTGAAAATTACACCAATTTAAACAAAATCTCCAAGAATGACAATAGGCTTGTTGCCTAAATTTCAGTAGTTAGATACTAATATACATTGATGCCTATTCTATACAAAATATTTATTATTTTTGAAAAAAAATGCTTATTTATAAGAATAATTTTGCATTTAATTAAATATTTGACATTAGTCATCAAAAACGCTCATGACTGTCATGGCGTCTTGAATGACGTCACGCCGTGCAAAACACAGCTGTTTTAGTATCGGAATATTCGGTATTGTGAAGTTATTTTAATAAAAAAATGGATTCATCGTATTACAAGTACGGCATAGTGCCCCAGTGTACAAGCACAAGTATAAAAACACCAAAAAAATTATTTATATACGTGCCAAACAATCAGCAGATACGTAAAAAGTGGCTAACACTCGCGAGAAGGAATGATGCCCATTCTTTTTCGCACTTCCACAAGACACTTGGGAATGACATTTTGACTTTGACGTTTCGCACGGCGTGACGTAACACTTTTTAATTGGTGTTTGCTGTCACGTGACTTATGGCTTATTTTGTGCAATTTTATTTTATAAAAATATAAATAATCAAAAGTTATTATTTTATAAAACTTTGTTTTTTCATAATTAATGATCATCTTAATAGTTATGCAACCTAATGCATCAGATTTGTTCGTAGTGGATACAAGCCTAATGTCAGGAACACCGTTCAAAGTCTTCAAAACCATAAGGCACAAAATACGACCTATAATGGTGTTCCTGTTACATATCATGTAAAGTATATATGTGTTTAATATGACTTGGCCAGTTGGTAGGGATAACCTAGACATACATACTTGGACTAAATAGATAACATACTGAAGGAAGGACAGATCAGGAGTACTCGTAACCAACGAGCGAGACTTAAAGTATACATGAAAATCAAAGAAGCTAGAGAAGTACACATTATTTGGTATTTGGAAAACTAAAGTCTCTGCCTACCCCCATGGGAAAGAAGTGTTAGTATATAATTTTTCATATTGTTTTTATAATTTTGTTTTTATAATATGTATTGTGTTGTTAAAATGTAAGTGTTCGTTTACACAACGAGATTTATTAATGAAACCTAACAAACTACTCGTAAATTTATATTTAATAGCTTTAATCATATATCATTTCGTAAAGTCCACAATTTAAGAATTTCAGCATATGCTAGTAGCATGTGTCTCGTCAACGTGACGTGTGTCTCTGTTGACAGAGGTGAACACAGAGTTATGGTCAGAGGGGCAAGTTACATGTCTGTATATTAATCTACCAACAAATATCTAGATAGTACTGCTGTTAAGAATATACAGGGCGTCCCACGGCCATGCCACACGGAGGGAAAGTATATTAAATATTGAACGTAGGATATTTTACTAAAAGAAGACATCATTTTATTTTTAATAATAAGTAGAACTGCGTTCACAGATTTTTTTAAAAACCGCTTACTTCGACCGGGAATCGAACCCGCCAAATGTGATAGAAAAATTACTTGTATTTTATAATAGCGTTTGAAAGGGCTACTCTTAAGCATTATTTTTTCCTAAATAACCTAGCATATTAAATGAAACTAAGATTATAAAATTTTTCATTTTATTTAAAATTTTGTTCAGGGGAATTTCCTCTGACTTGGCCATGCTTCCAACAATTCACAGATGCGATGCCGGCCTTTTAAAAGGAATAAAGGGAATAAGGGGGTCGGGCCTCCGGTACCCTCACTCACTCGGCGAAACACAGCGCAAGCGCTATTTTACGCCGGTTTTCTGTGAGGCCGTGGTATCACTCCGGTCGAGCCGGCCCAATTCGTGCCGAAGCATGGCTCTCCAGCGGTAAAACTTCTTTTCTCCCGGTTTTTTTACAGAGTCGTCAAATAGAAGCTCGCCTTAACTTCCGATTACAAGTTTCAACAAATTCACATTATATCAATAGACCATAGCTTCGTTATGTTATTTATTATAGTCTAAATATTTGGCAACGTAACGATAGAGTTATTAAAATTAAACCCAAGCATTGTTATCATTTAAGTAATCCTTAACGATATAATAACTTTTTTTTAAGAGAGATAAAACACTACGCCTAGCAAAGGAGATAAAATGAGCATCAAGTAGTTTTAATCGACAACTCAACTTTTGATCCGATTTGTAATCCGAAGTCAGCCACAGAAATTTTCCTCTTCTTTTTCTTTCGCAACAAGATTACATTTGTATCATACGATGACCAGCATTTCCGAAATTCGAAGTATTTTCGTGCCTCAATGAATACATTTTCCTGGTGTTGGGAGAAACTTAGTTACAGAAACCTTCCCTTAGTTTAATTTCTTTTTCTATTTATTCTGTACAACAAACAGTCTTGCAATATACGTTACATACAGGTTACGATCAAAATCACAAATTTATTCTTCAAATAGGATTTTTACAATTGCTTTTTTACGTCATAGATGCTACGCCATTGGTTCAGAAGTGTACGATGGAAGAACTTGTATTGGAAAGAACCTGTAGGAAAACCAAGGACTTTTTTTTCTTCCTCTATTTTTACAAAGTCGTCAATTTCTTTACAATTTCAAACAAGTTCACATTATATCTATATAGACGTAGCTATTGAGTTATTAAAATAAAAATGAAAGCCAAGCATTGGCATCATTCCAATCAATCCAATCCAATTGGCATCCATTGGCATCATTTAAATAATCATTGACTTTATAATAGCTTATTTATTTATTTATTTAACGATTTATTGTACACAAAAGAAAAGAACACAAAAATGCAAAATTATAGACAGTACAATAGGTGTGGCTTATTTCTAATGAAATTTCTTCCAACCCACCTGTGATAGGAAAAAAAATACTGAGAAACGTGGATGTCGCGTGTACAAATATATATAATAGTTGTATAACAAAAAGTACACATACTTAATACTTACATACATACTTATACATATATACACTAATAAATACATACATATATAAACATATATACATGGATATATACAAACTTAGATTAGGTTTAATATAATACAGCAAAAAACATACATACATACATACTGAGAGGATAGTTAATCACGTTAAGGAAAGATAGTGCTCTTTTACTTTCTTCTTGAAAAGCAAGAAAGAACGAATGTCTCGCACTGAAGGCGGAAGTGCATTCCATAATTTAACTGTATGAACAGAAAAAGAGTTAAGGAAGAAAATAGTGCGGAAAACATCAGAGGGAAGTTTAATACACTTTATAGTATCCTTACTCATTAGCGTCTTTTTAACATGTCCTTGAACTTATGAAGAGCCAATTCAGCTACTCTATGTGAAATCTTGTTACAAAAGTTTATACATTTGCCCATAACCGACCTCTAGTTTTTTGTAGCCTGTAAGTTGGAACGGCAAGTTTATTTTTACGTGTCCAAACCATCTAAGCATTGCATTCTCGATTTTTGTTACTAAATCGAATTAAGATTTTTATAATTCAAATTCAAAATCATTTATTCAGTCTGGGCTGTTACAAGCACTTGTGAATGTCGAAACTGTTACAAGCACTTGTGAATGTAGTAACAAAGTAGTAAGTATAATATTATACTTACTACTTTGTTACTATATAGATGCTGGATTGTGTGAAATAGATTCTTAATACTCCAGTCAAAACAGACATTCCAGTTTGCATTAATTCCCAACAAGCTGGATTTTTGTGCAGGCCTTGAATACTTTATTACAAATGATATGTCCAAAGTCATATCCCGCTGTCCGTTGCTTTTTATTCGAGGTCAAAGGTCACAATTTTTTTTGCGTATATCTCTAAAACAACGCGAACTATCGAAAAATGGTTCAGACAAAGTTTGTAGATCGTAAAATTGTCAAAAAAAAGATCTCAATACTTTTTCTTCTACGGTGCACTGTTCTCGAATTATGGCTATTTACAAAACATAGACATAATCATACGTGACCAGTATACATCATAGGGTTAACCATTTGAACAAAAAATATATGAACCCAAAAGTATTTACATTTTGAAGATATTACATTCTAAAGTGTGAATATTTGTTTTCCCGTATAAATTGTAAACACAATGTACATTGAATGATAACGACATAATTTATTGTAAATGTTGTTATTACTTTTGATAAAGCTGATAAGTTTAATGCGCCCATTCTTTTTATCAGCTAAATAATACGTCCTGAATGGGTGGTAAGGAAAATAATTTGGACGATTCAAAAGAGCTTTCTATAAAGTCATATTTGAATAATGTTGATTTTAATTTCTTAATACTAAAAAAGAAATAAATTTTGATGCAGTTCTCCCCACAGACTTTTACAAAACTAAATTTTAATTAAGTACACAAACAACTCCCAAAAAATGTAGCTCAGTTCTTAATTATGTTTATTAGATACAATGCCTGGGTTCTATTCTTTTCTTTACCATTAGGCTTAAATATATTTTTAGTTTCGTTTATGAGATTATACCAAAAAAAATTATATCTAAAATCGACACATTGTCACCACTGCGCATCCAACCTTGACTCGGCCAGCACACGCTGGCGGAGTGCCCCGCGTGGGCCTCCGAACGCCGAGTCTTGGTCGCAGAGATCGGGCGAGATCTGTCTCCGCCGGCATTGATTGCGGCAATGCTGGCGGACGAGGGAGGTTGGAGGGCTGTGGCCTCCTTCTGTGAAGCAGTGATGCTCCAGAAGGAGGCCGCCGAGCGGGGTCGGGAGATGGCCGATCCCGCTCGTCGATGTTACTAAAAAATCCATAGTTAATTTCATTAATTCTGACCATAGTGGACAATTTGTGACTATTGAGCACCATCATGCACCATTGGTCCTTGAGGTTACTTGTAGGCCTATTACAAAACACGGTGTTGAAAAATTTAAAAATAATGTTAATGATAGAATTTATTCTTTACCATTAGATGATAGTAACCCAAATAGTTTATATAACAGCGTCTTTAATGTTATCAAAAGTGAATCTAGTAAAATATTTAAACAAAAGTCCATTAACATTTACACGAGTAAAAAGAAATTCAGTGACTGGGCTACACCAGGTATTTACAAAAGTAAAGAAAAATTATATGAGCTATATGCCCTAAAATCTAATTCTAGGGACCCTGAATTTATTGAGTATGTAAGAAATTACTCTAAAATATTAAAAAAAGTCTGTGTTACAGCTAAAAACTTTTTATTGCCAATAAAATTAATGTTTCAAAAGATAAAGTAAAAACTGTTTGGAAAGTAATAAACCATGAAACAGGAAAAATAAAACAAAACGAACATACTTATTCGCTAAAGGTTAAGGATAAGTTAATTCAATCTGATAACGAAGTAGCCTCCGAATTTGAAAGGTTTTTCCACCTTTTACCTATAGATACTACTTGTAGCCTCGGATCATGTTCAAACGGTGCGGTCGCCCTCCTTGAATCAAATGTAAACAAGATTAAGGAATCTTTTCATTTTAGACATATTGATGCTGAATTTATCCTCAAAACTTTTAAATCACTTAATAATAAGAAAACAGAGGATCTGTGGGGTATCTCAACTAATATTATTAAACCAATTATCTCTGAAATTGCGCCTCACCTAGCCCTAATTTTCAATAAATGCATTGATGAAGGGGTCTTTCCAAATCTTATGAAAAATAGTAAATTAATTCCACTTTACAAGTCTGGCGATAAGAGTGACCCTACTAATTTTAGACCCATTTCTATATTACCAGCCTTGAGCAAAATCTTTGAAAAGATTATTTATAATCAGCTATCATCTTATTTTACCCTTAACAAGTTATTTCATTGCAACCAATATGGTTTTACCAAGGGTAAATCCACTACAGACGCTGGAATTTCACTTTTAAAACACATTTTTGATGCTTGGGAGGGCAGACAAGACGCAATAGGTATTTTCTGTGACCTTTCTAAAGCATTTGATTGCGTAAGTCACGACACATTAATGAGGAAATTAGGGCATTATGGTGTCTCTATCAAATCACTCGGCCTTATTAAATCATACTTGTCGGATCGAATACAAAAAGTTGTTATTAATAAAACTGAATCTGCTGGAACTTCACTAGTTATGGGCATGCCTCAGGGATATTAGGTCCTTTACTATTTTTAATATATATTAACGACCTTCCTTACTATACAAGCACTTTATGTGAAACAGTGCTATTTGCCGATGATACTTCTCTTAAAGTTGACAGAGGCAGCAATTGTTCGGACGAGGTAAATAGTGCTCTATCAAAAGTTCTACAATGGTTTATATTAAATAATCCTTCATTAAATTCGAGAAAAACCAAATTTGTTAAGTTTTCTATACCAAATGTAAGGCAGGTTAATACACCCTTAAATATTAATGGTGAAATGGTATCTCTTGTTGAGAGTACAAAGTTTTTAGGCAAACACTTAGATTCCAGATTACAATGGTATACCCATATTGAGGCTCTGTCAAGCAGACTTAGCTCAACTGCGTATGCTGTTAAAAAAATAAGGCTTCTAGCTGATGGTTAGTTTACTTTAGTTATTTTCGTAGTGTAATGTCTTATGTCATTTTGTTATGGGGATCAGCTGCCACCATTGAAAGTATTTTTATACTACAGAAAAGAGCAATTAGAGCTATATATAATTAAGGACCAAGGGATTCCTTTAGGGATAAGTTTAAAGAAATTAACATTTTAACATTGGCGGGGCAGTACATCTATGAAAATATAATCTATGTACACAAATATTACAATAATTTCATTAAGAATAGCGATGTTCGTAAATTAAATACAAGAAATAAAAAATAAGCTTGCTGTTCCAAATTTTAGATTACGTAAAACACAAAACTCATTCTTGGGGAAATGTATAACTTTTTATAACAAGTTACCACACAGTATTGTTAATCTACCTTTTAATAAACTTAAAACTCGAGTAAAAAAACTTAGATGAGCAAAGGATATTATCGAGTCCAGGATTACTTGGATGATCGAAGTGTCTGGGACTAAAAAACCCTCGCTCGTTGAAATAAACAAATTGTTAATAAATTCTTAGGTAACTGTGTAACATAATAACATGTATATTTAACTGTAACTGTAACGTAACTAGGAGGTAGACTCTGTACCAGGGTCGTCTGCATGGGTACCTCCGTCTTACCTATTTCCGCCGCCAAACAGCAGGGTTCGCTTTGCTGTGTTCCGGCGTGAAGGGTAAGATAGGCAGTGAAATTACTGGGTACTGTGACTTTACATCTTATGTCACAAGTTGGCAACGTACACTGTGGTTCTTATGAGGTTTGCAGATTTGCTGCGAATCTCGTGGGAACCACATGTACTATAGGCGACTGTTACCACTTACCATCAGGTGGGCAGCCTGCTTGTTTGTCACTTTAGCAATAAAAAAAAAAAAAAAAACCTATTATAATAACCTTTTGTTACTTGTATAATACATTATTGCTAGTTTTTAAATGATTGTATGCGCGTGTCCTGCGGTTGATTTTTTTTTTTTTTTTTTAGTTGTGCTAATTTACACGGGTACCTGTTTTTGGTAATTGTATCCTTCTGTGGCTTAAGGGTAGTCATACTCTCATTAAAATCTCTTCGGCAGTGTCGTGTGAGGCGGGTCGTTACGTTCCCTAAAACATGGTTGAGCGAAGCGATGGCTGGTTCATGCGTCATGCTCGTGAACGGGTGCTGCCAGCGGAGATGAGTCTGCTCTTTGCTATACTGGGTACTACTCGTATTTATTATAATTTTAATTTAACTTTAATATATTCTTTTAAAACTGTATGACACGGCATTCCTAATATAGGCATGTTTTCTAAATATTTTTTTATTAATTATAGTACTATGTAATGGAAAGTGACTTCATGAATTATCAATATTGAAGTCATTTTCCAAATTGACGACTCTGTATCTATTTAATACAGGGAAAAAAAACAGCCCTTGCTGAGTTTCTTGCCGGTTCTTCTCAGTACAAGGTCTCCCGCCGTAGATTTGCGAACCGATGGCGTAGCTTTTCGACATTCACAAGTGCTTGTAACAGCCCAGACTGAATAAATGATTTTGAATTTGAATTTGAATTTGCTCGAAGAAGGCGGCGCCGGCTCGGTAGCACAGCTGCGGCGCCGCCGCGGGTCGCCGGCGGGCGCGAGGAAGTCGCGACTGCTACGGCGACCCGGGATGGACCACGCCCCTTCCGTGGCCGGGGGCGTCGTCGGTGGAGGTGACGGGGGAGGTAGTGTAGCCTCCCCCGAGGAGGGCTCCCCTCTAGGCAGGGGAGCGGAGGCTGGGGTTCCCGGAAGTAGCTTGATGTTCCCGGGGGCTCCCTACATGCCTGAGGAAGGCCATCCCTGAGGTTTTTAGTGGGTAGGCCTCCCCATTCTGGGGAGGAGAGCCCCACATAACCGCCGGCTCGCCACAGCCGGGGTATGCAATTTAATGCATTTTCCTCAGGGAGAAAAAAAAAAAAAAAGGTAACTTTTGATACAGTATGACATTTGTAAATCTATAAACCACCAAATGGATATTTAAAAAATAACCTACTCCTTAAAATAACTCAATTTCTTTTGTGCTCCTAAAATTTAATCTATATATTTTTTCCATTATCCAAAGACTTCTGAAACAGACAACGCCGGATAACCACAAAATGACAATCGCACTATTCTCTTTGTTCCATCTGCTGTGGAAATTTTAGTTGCGTCGACGGGAACAAAGCCTGTCAGGCGGTCTCCATAATTTCTAGTTTGTGAACCGCAGTCTGCGCTAGGACTTTGTGGTCGCTCACGAGATATTATACGTGTCACGATACACGTACCCGATGCAAACTTAGCTTCTGTTGGCTCCAAATAGCCCGTGTATTCCATGGCATTGTCCACCAGTGCTGTCCAAAAACATATTTGTGAGCCTAGGCATTAGGTTTTCAGTACTTATCCATAATCAACACTCTAGGTAAGAATATATGTAATTTTTGATTAAGAAACTTAATGTTTAGGTGTTTATTTAAGACGGTGAAAAAAAAAACCGGTCGATTGCGAGTCGGACTCGTGCAAAGAGGGTTCCGTACAAATTTGTCGACATGTAAATTGTTCGTTCATTACTAGAATTGTATGAAACGACTACAAATTTACGCGTTTCGGAGATTTTCCTTCACTTGTGCTACTTGACATTGCTTCCTGCCAAATTTCATTTCTAGTTCAACGGAAAGTACCCTATAGGTTTTGATTCCCTTGCAAATGTCAAAATATGCAATATATTTGGAACATAAACGACTATATATGTTATTGATTCGTATATGTTTTAAACTAAACGCACCTACAATTATAGGTGCGTGCAATACAATTATAGTGCCTACAATTATAGGTAAGTAATACAAATAATATCGTCATTTTAATATTGTTACGAGCTGGGGTCAGTAAATCAAACGGCGGTCTACCAAAACAGTGAACTTTTATTAATTAGTACACTAACAGTCACTAATCACTTCACTGAAAGCACTGAAAGTCGCTTCTTAGTTCTCCAATATCACTTCTTAGATGTTTTCGCACTGTATCGCAAAACAATACTCTTCCGGCGGCCGGACACAGCCTTATAAAGTCCCCTAAGGTACTTGCAACTTTTGCCAGAACATTCGCGGACACACTCGAATGTGTAGTCCAATACATAAGCGCGTAGGAATGACGTCGCGCGTTCGAGACGTTTCGAGTATAACTGTCTCTTCCTTGTGCTATCCTTGTCACACAATACTCGAATATTCCCGTACATCTTTTTCGAATATTCTGAGTTTGTCTATCTCTTTCTAATGATGTTTTCTCATTCTAATACTTCTCGAATGTTCCAACTATATCTGTCTCTTTCTACTATTGCTATCTTTTTCACTCCTATTGAAATTTATGTCCTTTTACTGAAGTAGGCTTAATGGCTCATAAGGGGTCCTGAAAACGCCTGAAAACGGGTTTTCAGGTTATTGCGGCGTTGGATAGAGGGTAGCCTGAAACGTACTGAAAACATGTTTCAGGCGCCTGAAAACTCCTGTAACTTGGGTGTAATTTAGATTTTTTAGTATGTTAAAGAGCTACTTCTGAAACGGCCTGAAACGGCGTTTCAGCCTGCTGAAAACGTTTCTAAGTCACGGAAAATCACTTTTGAGCCACCGGCGTAACAATATAATTTAAGAGAATAAAAAAGCATACATGACGTAAAGCTAAACAGAGTGCATCAAACGTTTTCAAGAGTCATAAATTTAGTCAAGTTAAAGTAAGCCCTTCAAGCCGTAGGGCCCTTATGGCCAAGGCTCGCCGTTGCGAGGGTATCCTGGGTACGTTTCGTGCCTCTTGTGACGGATGCTCAGCCTTCCTCTCCTGAGGAAAAAAAAATTAAAGCAACTGTTTGGTGAAATTGTTTTGAATTAAGCGGACAACTGGAGAATCGCAGCCCATTCTTGTTCTACAGATTGTGTTTCTAAATAGACAAGTATTGTGAGAAAAAATAAAACATGATGTACTGCATACTGAATTCTATTCTATGTGTAGTATGGTCCCTAATCGCCTGGACCAAACGATAGCTGAGTGCAGTGGTCATGTATCACCGAACATTTGTCATCTAGCCTTGTTTTCTGCTGTCATCAAAGTTCATTAAACGTCTTCCTCTTTGCATTTCCTCTTGCCTATATTTTTTCTAAGTGTATTTAAAATTCGTAATTTTCGGTTTGTTCTATCTATACTTATAATAAATAGCTGACCCGCGCCCACTTCGTTGGGCATAATACTAATAATCCCCGAAGCGAGCACGAAAGCGAACTGAATTAAACCCGAAGCCATCGCGCGCCGTCCGCTGATGATGATGATGATGATGATGATGATGATGATGACACTCAACAATAATGTGGCTTTCTATTGGTGAAAGAATTTTTAAAATCGATGATGATGATGATGATGATGATGACACTCCGCAATAATGTGGCTTTCTATTGGTGAAAGAATTTTTAAAATCGGTTCAGTAGATCCCGAGATTACCCCTTACAATTTACAAACACACAAACTTTACTTCTTTATAATATTAGTATAGATTTGTAGAGAGGTGAATTCTGTACATGAAACATATTTCCAAAATAACTATCAGGCGATGATTAGAGATTGATGCTGTTGCCAAAAATGCAATCAATAAATGTTTGTCTGTTTGTATAACCGTTATAGAAACAAAAACTACTCAAAGGATTTTAACAAAATTTAGTACAATAATTTTTCATCCTCCTGAGCTGGTTATAGTATACTTTTTATCACGCTACAATCAGTAAGAGCAGAGCATAAATGAAAATATTAGGAAAACGGGAGAAGTTACTCCATTTTTAAAGCTTCCGTCGCGTGTGCAACCTTAATGGTTAAAGCTACACAGAAATCATGTATGACGAAAATATTCTCCTTAAAATTATATAAAAAATATCCTACGACTGCATATGTCTATCTTTTATGGTTGACTCACAATAACACGTGTAACTCCCGATAGCTTACCAGTTCGAAGCTTTCTGGTTATATTTGTCTACTCTTACGTTTATAACACTCTCAGTCATCCCTAATTAAAAAAATTAACATTATTAACTATTCCATAAAAAAGAATCATACAAATCGGTATAGCAACACCAAAGTTATACATGCACAATTCTGAATCATGCTATAAGGATTATTTTTGTATAAGGTCGCAAACGCACAGGCGGCTTGCTTGGCGCCTAGAGGCTAGCGAGTCACCTAGCGAAAATAACGATTCATCAGTCGTCGTGGTCACAGCTAGTATACAATATAAGTTTATTTGACTCGATTAAACGTAAAGGATTTTTAATTTAATAAAAATAAAATAAGTACACATTGCAGACAGTATCTTAACAGATACTTAACCTGAACGGAATTGCGATGAAATTATCTAAGAAACCTATTTTCAGCGCGGTATTTTTATGAAACGGAGCACTGATGAATGACTTCGTCCCGGCGCGATCCAATATCGCATTGAATGTCTGATAGTTTCCTCCGGGATCAGCGATGGCTGCGAAGAAATCACCTTTCCAATCAGCTATAGGTACCAATTGATTGACGCTTGTGCAGAGTGTTTGGTTTCTTGAGCCTTATTTATTTTCGCTACGTATTTCAGAGGCTCTACTGGTTTTAGACATAAAATACGATGTTTATATTTCAGTTGCTAACTTTGAATCTCTTGTACAACTATACATGATCCCTATGAATATTATAAAAACGAAAGGTTTTTAAATTTATTTAATTTATTAAGGAACAGCAAACAGCTACAAAATACAAATAAACACAAAACATTACATAAAAGTAGGAAATATTGTAGCCCACAACGCTATCCACGTATTAATCCACATTCTACCATCGCACCGCTCGCCATCGGCAGGGTGTTCATCCTCACATGCTGGAGCCTAAATGGTCACGCACAGTGCGGTTTCAACGTGCGGGATTACAGTATAGGGTTCTTCAAAAAAGGAGTAAATAGGTTTTTAAAAAAGGTCGGCAAAGCGTTTGTGATGCCCCTAGTATGCAAGCGTCCATAGGCGACGGTGACTGCTTACCATCAGGCAGGCGTAAGCCTTTTTGCTACCGTTGTAGTATAAAAAAAAATAATTAATATTAATAATAACCAAAACACAGTCGCGAGCCGCTGTATAATACTAACAGTAAAAAATTAATTACAATTGTGTTACAAAATGGAACAGAAAACACTTAAACAACTAAAATAACATATAAAAATATATTAACAACCTTATAGCTCTTTGAAGATAGACGTTTTAAACGCGTAAAAAGTGGTGAACGGATTTCAATGAAATTTTACAAAAATAAACCTTATATATCTGAATAACATAAAGGCTACAATTTATAAAGATATACGCCACGCTAATATAAGCTGCTCGAAATACTAATCCTGCGCAGACGAACTCGAGGGCACCAACTAGTCGTATAATATTTCTTTCTCTATGAAATTATCGTTTTCTTCGCTCGTATTGAAAACTTTATAACTTTTATAATAAAGCGCCTTAAACAATATTTAATTGTTCATTACTCTTTAACACTGAAGTGCAAGATTTAAAATTGAATATCAGAATCAAGTTATTATAAACAAAAAAAAAATAACAAAAAGTACCCGCTGTTTTATTCAACAATTACAAGTAGATAGATAATTATTTTATTTGGTCTACAAACATACACACACAAAAATTATTATTAATTTGAAGAACATAAACAAGTTATTATATATATATATATATATATATATATATATATATATATATATATATATATTATATATATATATATATATATATATATATATATATATATAATATATATATTATTATTATATTGTAGGAGATATGAAAAAAAATATGTCTGCGGAGGGTATAAAAGCGAGTGCAAACTATTGACCCGGGCATTGCTGTCCGTCATTTTTGCGTGTTATCGCTGTCGAAAAACAGATGGCGCTACGTGTGCTATGTAGCGTTCGTGCGTTCGACAGCAGCCGATTTTATCCGAGCGCTCTGGAGCTCAGAGGCTTCGTGGCGACTTCATAACATAACATAACATAACCCTTTATTGTATTCATAAAATATTCACACACAAAAAAAAAGAAAATAACAAATGTACAAAAGGCTATTATTATTATTATTTAAATATAGGATGGGTACAGTAATTGGACAGGACAATAGGCTATAACTAGTTTAAGTTAAGGAATCTTTGACAGGAAGTGAACACGGACTTGATTCTTAAAGGACTCCAGCGTTCGCGCTCCCCTAATACCCTCAGGGAGAGAGTTCCACAACCGGACGGCATAAGCCGAAAAAGAATATGAAAAATAGTCGGTACTTCGGGGCGGTATATCCAGAGTCAGATTAAAATTAGAACGCAAGGCACGACATGACGAATGGGATCTAAAAGAAAACAAAGATTTAAGGTAGGATGGAGATGTTGGAAGATACAAAATATTGTAAAGTAGGGATAAAACATGTAAGTCTCTGCGCTGGCGAATAGGTAACCATTTGAGTTGAAAGCGACAATTAGAAACATGGTCAAACCTACGCAGATTAAAAATGAACCTGATGGCTACATTTTGCAGCCGCTCCAAACTGTCAAGTAGTTCCTCAGATAAATTAATCCACGCAGTGTCAGCGTAGTCAATCAAGGAAAGCAAGAGAGACTGAGCTAACACTGTCTTTGTAGCTATAGGGAGAAAGCTTCTTAATCTATTTCTAAGACTTCACTTCTCATTTACTAGTCGACGAGTGAACATATGTTTTTCAAATTACCCTCTATAGCTTTCTATTAAATATTAGCTGAGCTTCTTTTGCATACATTAATTCAGAGCCTTAAGCATCTAGTGTTTTGTAAAAAGTTAAGTACGTCACTCTCTTAATAAAAGCGTGGATCTTCATATCTTATAATATATAAATATATATTATTTATATATGTGTGGGTGTGTCTGTAAAGTAAAGCGCGGCAGCTGAGTATCCAAATGACGGCGCCAGGTTTATAGCTGAAAAACAGCGATTTTTGCTCTTGCGCAAATATTGGTGCTGAGCTATGGACCTTTTTGTTAGTTGTTGCTGCAGCACACATGAACCTCAATTATTCTGTATGTCTAGTTTGATGTATATTGACATGTCTAAAAATGTCATAAGCTTTGCACACTTCGTTTATTAAATAAAAAAGGAAAACTAAATGTATGAATAAGCGAAAATCTTTGAATGAAATTGTATAACGTTTGAAGAATTTTTCTATTCCCATACAATTATTGCTATAAAACGAATATTATGTATTCCGTATTTAAAGAAAGTTAATGTTTAACCAAAATTGAGCCAAAAACCAATATTTTTTCAGAATTCGGACACAAAAATAGGAGATATTTTTCATATTTAATATATTGACATTTTTAAATATTGAAACATATTTGTATATTGAAAATTAAACAATGTAATGCCAATAATAATAATTTAAGGCCACATGCCTCCACGTCCATCTCCAGAAACTTTTCGTGATAAGTTATGCAAAAGATTAAGTAAAAAAATATAAGTAAAAACGGTAAAAGTTTGCTATTTTTTATTAGCTCTTGCTTTTACATTTATTTTATTGACAAATAAGCGTCACTGTTTTTAGATTTATCTTATATAAAATTAAACGCCATTGCTCAACTGCTTTTACATTTATTTAAAACTAGCGGACCCGGCAGACTTCGTCCTGTCAATAAGATTTTTAAAGTGGCAGCTTTTTGTTCCTACTTATTTTATAGATAATTTTTTTTACACCTTCGGTTGGTTTTAATAAGAATTTCAAATGATTTCTATAGCAATCTATTACTAAATATAGCCTATGTTATTTAGTGATAATGTAGCTTTCTAATGAAAAAATACTTATTAAAGTCGTTCCAGTACATTTTGAGTTCATTCGTTATATACAAAAATACAAATCTTTCCTCTTTATGATATTAGTGTAGATTAAATGCTATTACTTCTACTTTTATAATATTTATAAGTAAATACAATTGTTTTAAGAGCTAGCATTTCTGTCAAGACATCTTAGTATTTTTTTTTTATGACAGATGCTGAAGCCTCAGATGGCTATGTTCAGCTTTGCAATGATGTGTATTTGTGGAAGGCGCACGAACTGAAAGTTCGACCTAGCCAACTAACTACACCGGCGAGCCGGTGTCGTTAGGGTCGAGACAAAGGGAGTCGACGCAGCTTGAGCGCGCCGTCTAATGGCTCGAACGCTCAAGTTCGTCGTGTAGTGGTGGGTGAGAATCTACCCGGTACGTGACGGTTCCGGGTATATGTTTGACGAAGGTGTGGCCCGGGTCTTCGTGCTCGCCGACGAGCGCGGTGAGTGAGCGAGAGACGTGGGTATGTGGCGTGAGGGACGACGCGGTTGGTGGCCGGCGGGAGGGATTGGTTAGCTCGGGTGATGGGGTCGGGTGGGTCGGAAAAGATGTTTTTAGGGCGGCTAGCCGAGACGCTATCTATATATGTAATCAATCATTTTTTGAATGAGAGTATTGGGGTGGGTGAGAGCGTTATTGAAATAGCGAGTGGCTAGATCTTTTATGTGGGCTTCGATCGACTGAAGGTCGAGATCGTAATGTAAATCTATGCTACGTGAGTACCACGGGGCACCCAGGGCACGGCGTATGAATTTGTTTTGGACTGCCTGTAGTTTGTGCAACCGGCACTTAGGGACGTGGGCGAACACTACGAATGCGTAAATAAGTATCGGGCGTATCTTAGTAAGCGAAAAAGATACACGTTAAAAGTGCCTTCTTAGATAGTAAGTTAAAACATAACTACAAAAATTATGTTCACCAAATATTGAGCAAATAACGTAATGCCAAAGAGAATAATTTAAGGCCACACGCCTCGACGTCCATCTCCAGAAACGTTTCCGTGACAAATTATGCAAAAGAACTGGCAACCTACATCCCGGAACGGTTCGTTGGGACGGCGACATATTTATATGAATATCTGGGTCACATCTCAGAAGTATAGCATTATTCATGTCTGTGTATAGTTTAGCAATTGTATTGGAAATGACACATGTCCAATCTACATCTGCAATTTTCGTATACAGATCCGAGATTTTTTTTATTGAACTGTAATAAAGTTGAGCTTAATTGAGCTTTTTTTGAGCATTATCGGGGAGTTGCCTATGAGGAAAGACAGAGAAATTACTACGTCTTTAACCACGAATCACCTTGTGCGACGGGTGACTTCCTACCTAATGTATGTACTACCTTACTACCTAAAAAATTATATGACTTATGGAGTGTAATTGTACAGGTTTGAGACGTGGAAGGTCACAAAGGACATCTCGCAAAGACTCTAGGTTTTCGTCAACCGATGTTTTCGCAGCATCCTGGGTATTTACTGGCCAGAAAAAAAACCCAACAAGCAGCTTTGGGAACGTTGTGATGAAGTCCGGTTTGACCAGCAGATCAGACGCCGCAAATGAAGTTGGACACGCCGAAGCGATCCAAACCACATACTGAGGCAAGCCTTAGACTGGAATCCCCAAGGAAAACGCAAACGTGGTCGTCCAAAACAGACCTTTTTTTTTGTTCCGCTGAGGAAAATGCATTGAATTGCATACCCGGCTGCGGAGAGCCGGTGGTTATGTGGGGCTCTCCTCCCCAGAAGGGGGAGGCCTACCCACTAAAAACCTCAGCGATGGCCATCCTCAGGCGTTGTAGGGGGCCCTCAGGATCGAGTGTCGCATCTACGGACCCCCGGCCTTTGCTCCCCTGGGTGCGCTAGGGGAGCCCTTCTCGGGGAGGAGTGATCTTGCCGCCTCCTCCCCTCCAACCTCCTATGACGTCACCCCCCGGCCAACCGGGGGTGAGGTTCCTCCCAGGTCGCCTCCACGGGCGCGAACTGCATCGTACCCGTCCAAAACAGACGGAGATTGGTGAAGCGAAGGCCATTGGATAAACCTGGAGCGAAATCAAATGCGAAGCTCATGACCGGGCGGGATGGAGACTCACTGTGGATGCCCTCTGGACAAAGGAGCTTTCAATATCATAAGCCTCAATTTCATAGACAAAATAGATTAATGGCCGTTTTCACCAACCTTGTCTTAGCTTAGGTGACTCCTAAGTGACATGCTGTCACTTTTTATATTAACAGAAAAGAGTGAGACAGCATGTCTCTTAGGAGTCACCTAAGCTAAGACAAGGTTGGTGAAAACGGCCACAACTGTTACAAATATTATGAAAGAGTTATTAAAACACAAAACTTTTTTAGTATTTAGTGAAAAGTAATTAAAAGGGGGAGCCGTTTGACGATCATTAGCAGAGCAAAGAGTGCACGATGCTTGTCTCTGGGTCGAGGGGACCAGGGTGTATGTGATTTCATACCAAATGCGGATATAATTGACTGTAAGCGCGTAACACGACGGATGGCTTTTTATCGAGAGATATTTACATAGAAATACCTTCATACACAATATACTTAAATGGAATTTAAATAATAACGCAAGAGCGTAGTGTCATAAATATTAACATCAGAAAACTACAGACCATATGAAAAACAGCCGCAATATATTCAGAGCGAGACCAAATACAATAGGACATTTATTACATGCCCCAGAGCCTAACGTACTGACGTGAGAAATCGGTGATAACCATTACACTTTTGTTCGTATTGAAATAGCCACTACAAAAGGACCACCATATGTGTAGATATGAAAATCGAGTGAAATTCGACAAAAGGAACCATTTATAAAGCCTCATTGAAAAAGGGAAATAGACAATGAAACTTTTATAAATCGTTCTGGATGAATCCATTGATTTCGTGTTTTAGTCATTGACTGAACTTTTATCCCAACTTATATTATAAATGCGAAAGAAACTCTATCTGTCTGTCTGTTACGCTTTCCCGCTTAAACCTCGCAACCGATTTTCATGAAATTTGGTACAGACAATCTTTAGACCCTGAGACAGAACATAGGCATACATATTATTTTGAAAAAGAGGGATGAAGGGGTTGAAATAGAGGTTGAAAGTTTCTATGGGATTTCTTAATTTTAAAAGATAAAACCATGAAACTTTATATTTAAGCACTTGATAAGAAATCATTAAACATTTGTTCTAGCATTTTTGAAATTTTGACCAGCTAGGGGGTGAAATAAGGGTTGAAAATTAGTAATGTAGAAAATTAGTAGTTAATGATATGTTGCAAATCAGCGGCATTCATTGTTATGCAGATGATAGCACGGGTGACACATTTTATACCGGCCCAGCCAATATTTCTCGGGAAAACGTCATCGAGAGTCGAAACAAACTTGTGTCTGAAATTGAGACTTCTTTAAAGAAAGTCTCAGATTAGGGTAGACTTAATTTGGTCCAATTTAACCCCACAAAGACTCAAGTCTGTGCGTTCACTGCAAAAAAGCTCCCGTTTGTCGTGTCTTGTCGTGTCGTTTTGAGAGCACTCCCTTAACCGCCTCAGCCAAAATTGGGATTCCTGGTGTCGACATATCGAGCGTAGTTCAGTTCCGTGGTCACTTAGAGGGTAAGGCTAAACTAGCCTCGAAGAAGCTTGGTGTGCTCAATAGATCGAGGCGGTATTTCACACCGGCCCACCGTCTACTATAAGGCACAGGTCCGGCCTCATATGGAATACTGTTCTCATCTTTGGGCAGGGGCGCCCCAATACCAGCTTCTCCCTCTAGACCGGATTCAACGGAGAGCGATTCGCATCGTCGACCACCAGGAAACTTCAAGTCGGCTTGACCCTTTGGCATTGCGTAGAGATGTAGCTTCTCTCTGCATACTCTATCGCATTTACTACGGAGAGTGCTCGGAGGAATTGTTTGGACTGATCCCTGCTGCTACTTTCCGACATCGTTCCACGCGACAAACCTTCCATCCTCACCATCTCAATACTTGGCAGTCCACCACTGTGCGCTTCTCTAGAAATTTTCTGCCTCGCACAGCTAAACTGTGGAATGAATTGTCGCCTGCAGTGTTTCCGAACCGTTACGATATCCAAACTTTCAAGGAAAGAGCGTACTCCCATTTAAAAGGCCGGCAACGCGCTTGTGACTCCTCTGGTGTTGCGGGCGTTCATGGGCGGCGGTAATTGCTTACACATAAAAAAAAAAAAAGTAAGCAAGTTCGTCAAATATTACGTCATATGAAACAAAAAATCGTTTGATCTAGCATTTTGAAATTTTTACCAGTGTGGGGGTGAAATAGGGGTTGAATTGAAGATAAGACCATGAATCTTGGCACCTTAGACATAAGGGACAAGGATTGACAAAAACTAATTCCACGCGGGCCAATCAGTTGAATTATAGTTTTTAAAGAAATATAAGGATAATAATAATAAATATTTCTTACACTTACATCAATTAGCCTAACCCAAAGCAAACTTACAGAGCTTGCTTTTTGACTGCGTCTATTTTGGCAATATGTGTGTTAAAACGAGATAAATCTTACTTCAGTCTATTATTGCGTAGTTGAAATGGAACAACCTTTTGGATTAATTTTGTGTTAATACATGTTATTTAGTTAACCCGACGTTACGAATAATTTGTTTCGTGTGTTAACATCAAATTTCTTACACTCACGCCAATTACCCTAGCCCAAACTAAGTACAAGAAGGCTTGTGTTATGGGATCTAGGGTAACGGATAAACATACATGTATTATACATAGATAAATATTTTTGATATAAATATATATTAAAAACCATGACAAAGGTCTAATGCTTGAATTCACTACACAAACATCAGCCCCCAGCGGGACTCCACCTCAGGATCTCGGAGATGCCGATACCTTGAAACCGGTGTACTAACCACTGAACTGCGGAGATCATCAATAAAGGATAAAGCTGTTATGAGCAGAAAAAGAGGTTCATGCATTAAAATCAGTCAAGAAATATATAAATTCCATTTTATTCCATAATATTCCAGCGACGCACCCCGGCTTAGCACAAAACGTAAATTGATCTTTTCAGAGTGAAAAAAATATAATCGTAATAAAGTCCTCTAATCCTGAAAGAATTTTTGAAATCGGCGCAGTAGTTATCTATATTTTCCATAGGAAAGAAATATTTTCTCGCGGTAAAAATTTAATCAGGGGTAATGAAGCCCCATAATAGTGAAATATTTCTTTCGAATCCGTCCAATAGTTATCGAAATTTCCCCAAGGAAAGAAATATTTTCCTGCGGTAAAAATCATCAAACAGTGCATGTTAATTGGGGATAATAATGCTACAAGAAAATTTGAAATTAGTGCAGTAGTTACTGGATTATTCTAATAGAAAAAAAATATTTTCCCACGATAGATATAAATTTAATTAATAATTATTAAAAGCCGTCAAAGACAGATGTACGAGTATTCTAATGATAATAGTACATTATAATACAAGTGAGTAATGTTGAAAAGTACGATCGAGGTCGACATTGAGCACGAGCGCAGCGAGTGCTTAATATTCAACCGAGAATGTAATTTTTAACTGCTCACGAGTGTTATATGGCGTTTTTCAATACCATTGCGAGTAATTAATAGAAACTTTATAGATCAATAAAAATTTATTTTAAAAAACAATTTGTGTACCTTCACAAATTGTTTATAAAATTATAAAAAATATACGTTGGATTTCCACCTTCACCGCTAGTCATTTCTGAAATATTCGTTATTATTTCATTCGTACATTCAACTTCATCGCTTGATGACGTTTTTGATATAAAAATCATAACAAAAGAAACAATGCAAAATATCTACTTGCAAATTAGTACTGAAAATTGAAAAATGGCGCGTTTATTTTTTCATTGACGGCTTTGTGCACGAATGTCTAAGGTACCGACGCTTATACAGCCAAAACAGCAAATTATATATTTTTTACAAAATAAATATAATATTCTTTTAATATTTATGTATGACTTATATTTAATAGTTGTAATTTTAAATAAGGTTTTTATCTTTAAACAGAGTGTTTCTACACGCCAAACTTATTTTATTTACAAAAATGTTGCAGCATTTTGCATATAAATTCTCTTTGGTTCCTATTTTTTTTTCTTATAAATTAAAGCGTGGCTTTTCTTTACGAAACTATTAACTTTTGATTACCAAACTGTGCGGTAATCGAATTTTAAATTCGAAAGATATTATAAGTTGGTAATATGATACATTGTGAAACTAAAATTGGTGTAGTTATATACCAATTACGAGCGATGGTGTTGAAAAATATTTTTGAAATACATATAATCTTATTTCTTTATAGTATTAATATAAATAGAGCCTATTCTCTGCTGCGTCCTTTTATTCAAGGGATTTTTCACACATTTTTCTTATGCCCACATCTTCATATTAATATCCACATGATTAGTTTTATTTCGTCTGTTTTTGTTTGTAATTCCATATTTAACATACTTTTGTTATAACAGTAACTAGCTGACCCGTGCCCACTTCGTTGTGGCATAATATGAATAATCTCCGAAGCGAGCACGAACGCGAATCGAATTAAAACCCAAGTTATCACTGTCCGCTGCTTTGCCCTTCACACTTAAGACGATGAGTTGACTTATTTTCATAAAGATTCACAATTTTTGGTAATATATTACTAATAAATATGACATAATGATTTAAGTTATTTTCTTAACATTTAAAATTAAATTATCTATACAAATATTAAAAAAAACTACTTTTTGTAACTTAAATATAAAAGTTAGACATATGCTGTCGTTGACTTTTTTTGTAGCGTTCGTAAGAAACCGTTTTCATTCGACCGTTTCTTCTCCGATTCACTTTGCAAAACGGTCTACCACGTAAAAGCCTTTTTATTTTTCGGTTTTTATATAACCTATGACACTCAGCAGTAATGTGGCTTTCTATTGGTGAAAGAATTTTTAAAATCGGTTTAGTAGATCCGGAGATTACCCCTTACAATTTAACAGATATACAAACTAGTGATGTGCCGGATATCCGTGTTCGTATCCGTTACTTTTTGGCGGGTCTTTTACGGATCTATTTAGCAGATTCTTCTTTAAAGAATAATTCATATGCTTGAGGATGTTTTCTTCGCAAATGATTTTTTAAGGAAGTTGAGCCTTTACTCTAAAGGTGGATTTAGACTAAAAGAACATAGAGCTAGAGCTAGAACTAGAGCATTCTTTCGTTAATATCTAGTGTAAACTAAAGCTTGACGTATCTTTTTACATCAAACGAACTCCGAACTAGAACTAGAACAAGAATGTTCTTTCTTAATCTTTTGGTGTAAACAAGAGCTAGATCGAATGTTCTTTGCTCATTCGAGTCAATTCTTTGGTTGGTACCATAACAAAGCACTACCAATAGGTAGTGCTTTGTTATGTCTGATTCTGACAGTGAAATCATTATTGCAGACTCATCTATTATTTTGAAGCAAAAACTCAAAAATAAAAGACGGAAGAGACGTTGCTGGGTTACAAATTTAATGCAACGAAGGATACTGGATAATGTAGGTGAAACAATTAAACAAAGTTGTATTTTTATAGTGTTCATATGTCGGATCCCATAGACATCTGGCATTTTGGTAGGCTTCTATCATTAATAAACATTTCTCTTGAGACCAATCCATAATTTAATCGATACGATACGTAAGCAATCGCTAGAACACAAGAACACTTTGATGAGACCGCTCAGTGGAGCGAGCGCGTCCGAACACGCTAGAATGTTCTAAGCAACTGTTCACGCGCTCTTGCGCCGTTTACATCGAGCGAGCGAGCATTCTTAGAATATTCTATAGAATCTTTGCGAATGCACTAAGAACAACGAAAGAACGCCTGTTTACACTAGAAGAATTTGACGTAGTGGGGATAGAATGAGCATTCGCTCGTTTGGTGTAAATCCACCTTTACGAGAGTACTTTCTATCACAAGTTTTACTATTTGCATGAACAAAATAATTCCATATTACACTACTAAAGATCATTGTAGTATTTTTTTTAAAATCATGTACCAATATCAATCACAAGCGTTAACTATGCTGCCCAGTGTCACATTAAAGTAAAACAAAACAAAAAAAGACCCGACATCGCGTGCACCGACACCGATTGTGTAAGACAGTTAAGATCCGTATTCCTATCGTGCGGATATTAACACCAAATATCCGTATTCAGATTTGTATCCGCGGATCTAGATTTGTGACGATCCGACACATCAGTAATACAAACACACAAACTTTACTTCTTTATAATATTAGTATAGATTAACAACGTCATCTGTAAATGTGACAACATATTTTATTGTCTATGTATGTTCATTAATTAACCAATCCATATCGGCAGAGGATACGCAGACCGCGTCATGTCCTTAGCGACCCCCCTAACCAACTCACGCAGGAACTTCTAGACCTGCAAGCGGCGGCGTCTGAGCCGTCGCCCCCCTTGTCACCTCTTAACCGGCAGCCTTTTGCTTAGCCACGTGTAGGTTCCCGTCAATACAGGCCGGTCCCACTTTGGTGAACCGTGCCTACTTCTAGCGCTTATGCCCTCCCCATGGGGCAGTGCTAACCGTGCCTCTCCTGAGGTGCGGCTCTTATCAATAAAGCCAGTAGGGTCATTAGGACCAAAGGCTTAGGCTGAGTTTAGTCGGTAGGTCTGGTGGGTCGAGCCGCCTCGATTCACCAGGAGTCCGACATAATCAACGCATCCCTGCTTGCCTGTTGCGTTGGTATCCACGAGGATTCTTAGCCTCCTCTCCTGAGGAAAAAAAATCATTAATTAAATATTATAAAACAAATGTATGTATGGTGTGATGTTCTCTTGATGAATCGATAAATATTGTATGTATGACCACACAGACCCCCTGATACCATACTGAGTAAATATGATGTGTGGATTTGATTGTATGTGTCAGAGAGAATGTTTTATTTCTTTCTTTCTTTTCTTTTCAAGCAGACGACCCTGGGATAAAGTTTCCTTGCGGTAAATTTGAATTTGACCAACCGAAAAATCTAAATCATGGTCACTCCATACACGGCTGCGTTCACGCCGTTAGACACATTTACGGCTCGTGGGCGCGTGACAAGACTATTGAGGGCCGTTTAAACGCAGTTTTAATCCTTTAACTAAATACCTAACTTAATACAATTTTCTTATTGCGGCAGTTACAAGATTTTAGACGCCACATTTTTCATATTGTAATATTTTTAGGGTTTAAGCTTTTTTAGGGTTCCGTAGTCAAATGGCAAAAAACAGAACTTTTACAGATTCGTCAAGTCGCTATTATTAATTCTCTATAAAAGAACCTATAACAATTAGCTTGGATTGATTATGGATGAAAGTAGACTGACCAAAATGATTTATGAAGCTGGAGTGAGTGGAGATACGGGACGAGGAAGACCTAGGCGAACATATTTCGGACAAATCGAAAGTGTCCTCAAAAAAAGCCAGGTCGGAAGTACCCGCAATCGTCGAGCATGTACGAGTATGAGGAATGTTATGAAAGTAGATGAAGCGAAAGAGATATGTAAAGAACGTAGCAAGTGGAAAGACGTAATCTCTGCCTACCCCCATGGGAAAAAGGTGTGACTGTGGCCAACATTACTCAATGATATTATGATCATTATTCATTCAAACGCGTGATATTATGAATTTCAAAAAAAGAACATTTTCATGCAATGACATTTTGCAACACCAGATCGCAAAATTTTGAAAAAAGAACAATAAAGTAAGCCGGCTTCGCATTTCCCCCCTCAAAAAAAAAAGGTTATCCCTAGGGGTCGATGATAACAGCAATTATTCCCAAAGTGGTCTATCACTTCGGGCGCCGACTAAACTCAGCCTGTGCCTAAGTTGTAAGAACCATATACGCAAATCGTGAAGGCGAACAACAAAAATATGAAAATAATATCAAAACTAGAAACATTTGAATTACAACAAACATTTATCTGAGATTACGCTGATAATTTAGATTAAAAGTGTTAAGTAAAAAGAAATTATTTATCATCTAGGTACGTAATTCTTTCGACAATTAACTGTACAAATTTATTTGTATTCGATCGACCATACAAACTTTTTCAATTTCAGCATTGTTGTACACAATTCCAATGGAGTTTTCAACACGAACAAATGTTCAAAATCCTCTTTCAGCAGCGGCATAGTGTAATTGGGTAAGTAAGGCATTTTAAGATATTTATATAGATTCACTTCTCAAGCGCTTCGCTGCAGTGTCTACCAGTTCCTAAACAATTCAACGTAAAAATCATTCATCTAGATTCAACATAGTCGTTTGCAGGTGACACCAAATAACAAGTCATCATTAATTATAGAATTGACTTTTTTTTTCGTATGTACATTTTACTTTATAATTTTTTGGTAAATGTACAAATACAATAAATATATAAATTTTGTCTACTTCCATAGTCGAGTGGTTTTAAGAACTGTTAAGTTTTGGGTATGTAGTAATACAACGGTTGGCTGGAAGCAGAGTGATTTATTCCTCTCACATTTCTTTCATTGACTTAGCTTTTTAATCTACCCACATATCAGATATAATATAAAATACTCACATTATTCCCCTCCCAAAGAAAATAACATTCATATCATAAATAATAATATAAATTTAAATATATTCCTATCACAAAATTTAACATCTCTGAGGTGCTGGGGCAGATGTTTGTGTATTTCTGTATTTAATGTAAAATATCATAATTACAAACAGTTACTTAACTCGATAGGTTCTTCAAGCAAAATTCGATGAGATTTTGCAATAAATCTAAAATATGTAACTAAATTGTTCAATATTACAGGAAATCACCACACTTTCAACTATCCAATGATGTGAAAATTTATTAACTAACATCAATAATTTTTTCATCTACCCTCAAAAATTAAGTGTTCCCAAATTGGCACCGCAGTCAAGAATGGGTTAATGCGAGCATTTGTACCTTAGTCGTGTTTCTTAATATATATTTCCATGATAAATATTTCACCCCCATCGCTGTCGTTGTGGAACTCGTGTCGGTGAGTATGGTTACCATGGCCTCTCTTGCCAAAAAAGCGCTGGCAGAGTCTCCCGCCACGCCTGCATCAATGACGTCATCCGCAGAGCTCTTGTCGCAGTCAACGTGCCAGCGCTTCTTGAGCCTAGTGGTATCTCTCGTGACGACGGCAGGAGACCTGATGGGATGACGCTCATTCCATGGAAGCAGGGTCGTTCTCTTGTGTGGGACGCAACTTGCTCTGATACACTTGCTCCGTGTCATACAGGTAGTACGTCCCTTGCTGCAGGCGCGGCGGCTGCCGCTGCTGAGTGCTCTAAGCGGCGTAAATATTCGGCTCTCAATGATAGCTACATATTTGCGCCGTTTGGTGTAGAGACAATGGGTCCATGGGGTCCAAGCGCTCGGTCCCTTTTTAAGGATTTGGCGAAGAGACTCGCCGAGGTGACGGGTGATCAAAAGGCTGGCAGTTATCTCAGTCAGCGTATTAGCCTCGCCATCAAACGGGGAAATGCTGCCAGCCTTTTGGCACCATCCCTGACGGCAGCACTGGAGGTGAAGTTTTTTTTTTATTTTGTAAATTTTGTATATTTTATTTGTAGTAATTTTTAGTCGTTAAGTAGTTTTAAGCTTAGAATATACTCGATTAATAGTTTATTTAATTTAATTTTTTAGATTTAATTACTACATAATTTGTTTAAACATTTATGATAATAATAATTCATCAATATTCATAATATATGTCTATGTATATCCGTTACCCTAGATCCCATAACACAAGCTTTACAGAGCTTATTTTGGGCTAGGCTAATTATTTTAATTAACAATCATGACTAACAACGAAACCAGGACCTAAGCACTTAGAGATAGTCACTAATCATTCGATTACGGAGGCGTTTAATTAGTGTCCACACATTTTAGTTAAATGTGAGGACATAACTATAGAATACATGTCCTTGGCGTGGAGTTCGAGTTACGTTACTTGCTTAAGTATACTATGCCAGCAGTCTCCGAACACCGCGGCGGGTAGCAATTAAAACGTCTTCCAAGAGTTATGTGCTCATTAAAATTTTCTGGACGGAAACTTCCCCTTGCACTTTTATTATTTTCGCGCAGTCATGCGACTTAAGTTCGTTGTTAAGTGTCATTTGTGCTTTAACGCTTCGCAGTGTTCCTTAAGTTTTGTTATTGTTTCGATTTTCCGTAGATTTTTTTATTGAGTAACTGCATGAGTAGTTATTTATTTATTGAGATATAACGAACAGTTACAATAGATGAAGTATGATTTAGTGTATATCCAAGCATGCTAATACTGCAAGCAACAACGTTATCTACAAATTAAAAAAAACTTAAATAGTGCGCTACCATGAATAGCAGCCAATTTATTTGATATTTTATTTTTAAAATAAAACAAAACAAAAGAATAAAACAAATTAAGTTAAATATACTCGTATAAACATACAAATAAACAACATTTTCAACACACTTCCTCATAAAGTGGCTCTAATCCCATGGCAATTAGGCACATAATGACACCTATAATCAAACTGTGACTTTTCATTACTATTATTCACGAGTGAGTAATAGTTTTTTTTAATATTATTGGTTGAGTTACACTTACATTTGCGCTAAAAAGCTATCCGCGAAAAGCCCAAAAAAAAGAAACCTCATTTTTTAGTGTATGGCCGATGCGCGCGCATAGGAAAACTAATTAATTTTAGTTAGTTATTAATTAAGATGTCTGCAAATACAATTTATGAAGAAAATGGTTTTTTATTTAAGTATTATTTTATTCAGAAGTGTGTTGAAAAACGTTTTATGATACACGTGTGTATTGATGATTACCGTCCTCGGCTCCTTAAGACCCTCGCCTGACGGCTCGGGCCTCAATGCGCCTCAGCGGTAATCACCAACGTTACACACTTGTACCATAATGTACTATTAACTAATTAATATTAATTACAATTATATGATTAGATGATATTGCTTGAATCGTCAAGTAATATTAACAATTCCAATTTAAATATGCGTTTTGACAAATTAAATACATCCACAGATATAAACATAGAATTATAATTGTTCAAAATTCGTTTTAGAGGACAGCGCAGTCCAGTGTTTGTACGATAAACACTGATAGCAAATAAATTGTCCACACGGACCTTATGCTTAAGAGCGGATCTCGGAACTGTGTAATATTTCCTTTTAATATAATTTCATGCAATTCCCCAGCGGAAACAAAAATAAAGGCTATGGATAATGGTGTTCAATTAGTGTGCTTAAATGAAATCAAAATTAACAACTTAATTCTTGTCTTGCTGATATCCTTCTGAGCTGTTACATACAAGAATTACTTTGTTAATTTAATCAACCAAGTTAAGAAGTTAAGAAACCGTCACTATAAGGAGCAACCTCCAAACTTACATTTAACTTATGAAACTAGATAATTTCAAAGCGCTTATCCCTACAAATAAACCTAACTTGCTTTATATTAAAGTTCATATTAGTCCGCTCGGGTCTGGTTCATATCAAAACAAAAATAAATTATGTGGCTATAGACTTAATAAAGTTAGAGAACGCTGCCTCGGCTTATGTTTATAAGAAGCTTAGAGGTTCCCCGTACAATGTATTACATTCTTCAAGTTATTCCAGTTGGTGGAGTTATTAAATTTTAGATAAATTGCACAGAATATCATTGGATATTCGGCTAGAATATTGAGACCTTACTACCATATAATTAAGAGTGCATATAGCTGTTATATGTCAAAGTTTATTTTGTTCTTTTTAGCGCATTTAATAAAAGCTTGTATAATTTTTTTTTCCGACTAAAAATCCAAGCTTAGCAAACCGTTTCATTTGATACGACAGACAGACAGACGAAGTTACTTTCATATTTATAATATTACTAGCGACCCGCCCCGGCTTCGCACGGATGCAATGTTGATACTAAATACACTGCAGAAAATCTGCAAACGTTGTATATAATCGTTTGCAATGTATGCGAAAAAATGCAATTATTTACGATATCACATTGGAAATCTCAAAAATAACAGTATTACTGCAATATTTAACGGGTGTTATTATACATATGAACTTTCCTTAAGAATCACTCTAGAATCTATTAAAAAAACCGCATCAAAATCCGTTGCGTAGTTTTAAAGATCTAAGCATACATAGGGACATACAGACGGCAGATAGTAGCTTTTATATTAGAAAATCTTGGAATCTTAATTTGACCCACTTTTCGGTCTTCGATTGAGCTGAAATTTTGCCTGCACGTGTAAGTCGGATGACAATGCATGGTTACGTGTGTGACTTTATTCTAAATCCAACATGGCGGCATTACCAAGATGGCGGATCAATTATTTTTAATGCACCCTACAATATGGGTATCAAATGAAAGGACTTGCAAAGAACACCTCGATAAATAATGTAACGTCACTCTTAATGCAATATGGCGGACTTTCACAAGATGGCGGACCAATTATTTATAATGCACCCCTCAATAGTCCCAGATTATATCCTAAATTAAATATATACATATGTGAGTGTGTCTGTAAAGCGCGGCAGCTGAGGCTGAGTATTGAAGTGATGGGCCCCTGGGCTGTAGCTGAAAATCTGCGCTTGCGCTGTTTTTCGCCGAGTGAGTGAGCTGGGTACCGGAGGCCCAACCCCCCTTCCCCCCTTATTCCCTTTTAAAAGGCTGACAACGCATCTGTGACTCCTCTGGTGTTGCGGGTGTCCATGGGCAACGGTTATCGCTTACCATCAGGTGATCCGTTTACTCGTTTGCGGGCCTGTCCTATAAAAAAGAAACGTCTCAACAGGGTCCGTCTACCCGTGCATTTGCAAACATTCCAGAAGCGCTGCAGAATCGCGGCAGCCGCAACAGAACTCTGAAAACATCATTGTACTGTACGCGTAGTGCACTGTAAGCTCGTCGCGTATAGCTTACCCACAGGCCGCCCGAGTAAAATGTTTGACAAAATGTCCTAAATAGAGTAATCTTAACCTCTGCCGTATATCGAGCGAACCTTTGTGCAACCATATTGCTTCTTACCGCCAGCGCTCTACGCTCTCTTTCATCTTCATTGTCATTTAGATTAAAAGTGACAATATGGCCAGATATTTAAATTAGTTTACATTTTCTTGTTTTTTTTTCATTTAATGGATATATAGGATTTCAGAGCAAAGAACAGCTCACTAGGATTAGATGCAATTTGTTATGAGAATGGTTGGACAGCTGTAAAGAACATAACACATTTTTTACAGCGGGAAAACATATCTTTCTTTTTGGAAAATCCGATATAACGCAGGCAAAGCTGCGGGCGCAAAGCTATTAGCTGATAAATCCAAGTCTCATATATTACAGCTAAGCTTGGAACTTGAGGGCTAAATTACTCATTAATTCTGGTCTAGTACGCCACGTGATTAATCCAACTCGAATACTAATCTTCTTGCATACTCTCCGAACATCCAGGGGTTATTCCTAAAGCCGGTGATCATAGTTTCACAGATCAATTACATAATACAGAGCATCCAGAGCTTGCCGGCTTAATGTTCGCGGATACAATGAGAAGACATGTACGTGAATTTCGGAACTCGAAACTTTCCTAACCAACTTTGAGGATAACCCCTTTAAATATATAACTAATTTAAATGTTATAACTCTGTGTTCAGATCTGTAGATGTTTTTAATATTGTCGAAACATAAATTTTAAATAGAACTGTTTAAAATATTACATGACAATTTATACAAGAAAATCTAATTATGTATTCGCAATTAACTATATTTTATATATTGCAACTGCTTGCTATAAATAAATAAATAGGAACCTATTTTACTTGCCTTACATTAGGGAATTTTTAATTCGGTTGATTTGGTATTTGGCAACTATACTATATGTTCTATGTATCTGTAAATTAACTTTAAATAAAATAAATATTAATAAAAACAAGGAAATAAATGCATATGTTTTTGAATATTTCATTAAAAATCATAATATGAGTATTCAATAAGAGATCTGAGAATGATAAAAAGATCCCAAATACTATGGATATCGTAATATATATAAGAAATATTTATTTTATTTTATTTTATTTATTATCATAGCTGGGCACCGTTAATCATAATTAAGGACAGATACCTTCGTTAATCATTAATCTGATAGATAGATAACGAATAGACGAAACGTGCCCAGGATACCCCCGTAACTGCAAGTGTCACGGAGGTTTGGTCGGACTCCACGCGGCCAGAGCGATCTGACCACTTGACCTGCCGACTAAACTCAGCCTGTGCCTAAGTTCTAAGAACCATATACGCAAATCGTGAGGGCGACCTCAGGAGAGGAGGCGATGCAGCACAGGGCCCGAAAAGGGGCCCAAAGCGCTTGAAAAAGCGGGAAGTCAAAGTGGCGCTGGCCTTATCATGTGAAAGACAGATATGAGCTGTGATGAATTCCTATTTATCGTCTTTTACTATTAATTACATTGTTTGCTGTATGTGGTGAACCACAAATAGAAAATCCTTACTTGCTACAACTTACATACTATGTTGAAAAGTCAAAGGAACCCCTAAGCTCCCCCTAGGTAGCTACTGTTCCCCAGTTCTACCTTCAGCTTTGGCCGCGGACACGAGGGACACTGTACCACCTCACAAGCACAATGTCACAAATCAATTACACCATTTCGCGATACGTAACTTTACGTAGCGGGCCACCGCTTTCAACTCGAACACAGATTCTTTTTTTTTTTTTTTATATGCTAGGCGCGGCAGATGACCTCCTCCCGCCTGATGTTAAGCGGTGAAAGAGGCCCAAATGAGATGACAGATAGGATAGTGACTTTACTCCACTCTCCTACCTGCCCTATCCCTGCCGGCCCAAAAGATGCCTTTTCACGCCTCTTTTGAAGGAACCCATGTTGTAGGATGTAGGAAACACATACGCAGGCAGAGAATTCCAAGTGCGGGAAGTACGGCAGAAGAAGGAATCTTGGAATTTCTTAGTGCGGTGTGGAATGGGGGACGTAGTGTACGGATGGCTCCGAAGACCCTTACGTGTGTTTCTATAAAGGAATAGAGAGGGAGAGATAAGGCTAAAGAGTTCTTCATCGTCTGTGATAGCGTCTTAAATGCTACTCAAACCGACACGCATCCACCGTGGATCACATGTTATATGCGACTGGCGGCGCGCCCGCGCTGCCTGCCTCACAAAACGAAATATTTCGGAGCCGTGTTTCTCCGAACTACCTACATGCAGTTTTATTTCAAACATACATTACAATATTTATTTGGGAATCTTTCGAAATGAATAATAATTTGTTAATGAAGATTTAAATGAACATTCTGTCTAATTTCACCCTCTCGCTTGTTTGCCGAACGCAAACACTGTGATTTAATTTTTTCTTGACCGTTTGCCTTCAACTAATATTTGGCGAGCCAAACACAGCCTTGGGGTGCGTTACAAAAATCGTAATTAATTCACCACAACCTAGATGTTTATTTATTAAAAAATGAATGTAAATAAACATTTGTAAAGTCAGTTGTCCTTTTAACAAATTTCACAGTAGGACGGGGTTTTATTTGTATACATACTCGTATATACTACTAGCGATTTCGTCCACGCAGGATTAGTATATATCTATACTAATATTATAAAGAGGAAAGATTTGTTTGTTTGTTTGTTTGTTTGTAATGAATAGGCTCCAAAACTACTGGACCGATTTCAAAAATTCTTTCACATTTGGAAAGCTACATTATCCCCGAGTAACATAGGCTACTTTTTATCCCGGAAAATCGACAGATCCCACGGGATGCGTAATAAAGGCTTCGCTCAAAAACTACTGCACAGATTTTCATGCGGTTTTCATCAATAGATAGTGTGATTCTTGAGCAAGGTTTTGTGGTATTTTTTATCTCGGAAAAACGGATAGTCCAACGGAAAGCGCGATAAAACTATCGCGCCATAAACCGACTTCCGCGCATATGTAGCCGTGGGCAAAAGCTATGACCCTTAACCCTCTATAGACCCAATCCCGAAATCCACGCAGGCGAAGCCGCGGGCAGAAAGCTAGTTAGTTCATATTAGCGTATCGTATATCTTTATAAATGTAGCCTAAGCGTAATCCTGATGTATAAGCTATATATTGTAAGGTTTCAATTAAATCAATTTAGTATTTTTTACGTGAAGTAGTAACAAGCAACCACCTATATGTACTAACAATATTCGCGTTGAATTTTTTTTTTAAATACAAGCTTTTATTAATTGCGCTAAGGAACAAAATAAACGTTTACATATAAAAGCTTGTCGCGAGACTTACTTACTTATAGAATACTTTTTACGACATGTTGGATTTAGAATGACGTCAGACACATAATCATGCATTGTCATCCGACTTACACGTGCAAAATTTCAGCTCAATCGGACACTGGGAAGTGGGTCAAATTAAGATTCCAAGATTTTCTTACATAGTTACTAGTGAAGTGCTTATATAAAAGCTTATCATCTAAACTTAGCTTGTCATCTAAACAATAGGTCATAACATCGACTTTAATCAACCTATTAACAATATTAAAAATTTGCTTTAATTAACACACTGAAATCAATAACTCACAGTCGTCATATTATAGTATAGTACAGGTATCACTTAACATACATGTGTATACACATCCATACTCCACGCCCGTGCGCACATACACTTACACACGCACGCACACACATACACACACACTTAAGATAACTCACTGCTCAGGTCTCCTAGATACAAGCTGAAGCTTAATTAGGGGCCCATTGAACTTAAAACTTTTCATTGTACTTAGTGTGATAAGTTACATGAGAATCTGAATGTAAACTATGTAAATAACATCAAACAACATTTTTCTGTAACGGTGCAAATAAACGTTATTATTATTATTATAGCTTACATCACGTGTCTTTGAAGACACGGTCCTTTATAAGGCGTGCGCGGGGATACAGATCCAACGCGTAGAGGCCATTTAAGCGAAATTTAATGAAAGTGTGCGTGGAGTGTACCAACTGGGTTTAATCTCTATCTGCACCATGAAAAATGCAGCAAACACTATACCCAGTTAGATGCACAGAAACTATTGTCCTTAGTGGTCAAAACGTTTGTGGCCTATTGCATTTCGATTTAGGTGGTAATGAAAACTGAGCTATGGAAGAGACTCCGGTCACCTGCCTTCTCAAAGCCTCCTAATTGATTTAAATACGGCAGGTGGTGACTCGCCGCTCACTAAATGGGCACCCCAAAAAGCAGACCAATATTGGTGCGAAGAGAGCAACATTGGTGTGAACGCCTAAGGGTGTAGAGAGGTGTGTCTGCGACAGCGATCGAGACGCCGTCGGCGTTATGACATTATTACACTTCCACCCTTCGAGCCTTTGCTCTTGCGACTTCACTCTGTCCGGCTGGCTAAGGCAAGACAGAGGCGGGTGGCATACGCCCCCCTGAAGCACATCGGTACCCTCGGTGACGGAACTCACCGACAGCTCGCTACAAGCTGCCCTGAGGGAGACTGACTGCACTGATGGGGCATTTATGCCAGTTAAGGGGCATTAAATGCCCCACCAGCGGGCGATGGGGTCGTCACTTCCCTACGCCTAATTAAATTAATTCCTAATTAATTCCTATTATTATTATTATTATTATAAAAAAGCGTAACTTAATACGATTAATATTTACTACGAGAAGTCCGTACCTATACATTCGCGTTGTCCTATCATCAACGAGGCTATTACATACTTAAATAAAAAATATTTAAAATTGTCACTCGGTTTTTTAAAAGGAACTATTTAACTTAAAGGATCTTTGTATGGGGACAGGTTACCGAGATAAGGTACAGTCTCGTTAAAAACTTCACGCATGTAACATTTTCAATTTGGTATATTATAGATGATGTCCTAAAACATACTTTTTTATTTCAAGCTATTATTTCAAGAAATCTTTTTCAGTGGAACCTGTTTAGTTATAGAAAGTTTGCCAAGAAATATTCGACAGTCGACGACATAGCCATTCTCAAAAGCAGACTGTATAATCATTTTCAGGCACAATTATTTTTATAGCTTGTAGAACAGATTTTATCAAAAACTATCGGACCCGACAGACTTCGACCTGTCAAAAAGATTTGTAAAGTGGCAGTTTTTTGTTCCTACTTGAAATGACATACATTAAATTTGTTTGACAGAACTAACGTCACTTTTTTGTCTTGCCAAAGGTTCAAATTGGCTTTTAAGTATTAATACAAATGGTTTGTATAAAAATGTTGACTTTACACTTTTTCAAATTTTATTTTTTTATTTTCTCTACGTACAAATCATCTCTGGACTTCTACGAATAATTCAAGACCAAAATTAGCCAAATCGGTAAAGGCATTGTTGAGTTATGCGCTTACCAACACATTTTGCGATTTATTTTTATATATAAGATATAGGAGATTAAATAGTGTCTACGCACTCCTTAGAAATTTTACATTTGATGTAATTCGTTTGTATTTAACGTTTGTATATAACACTGTCACTTCATTATGTTTTCTTAATAAGTTTGCCTATATAGACAATATATACAAAGATTCAGTTGTATTAAAATCTAATAAAAACAGCTGGCTTTGATAATAATTTGAAATAAAAATTGTTGGAGATAGGGGAAATTACGAAATATATTTTTTATCGCGGGAAATTATAGTATTATATATATTTTGGAAAATCTGATAAATATAGGTAAAACCGCGGGTACAGGTAATGAATAATAAGGTTACTTGATCAACAAATACTTATATTGTGGATTTTGCGAGCCAACTCATTTCACCTGATCTCATCATAGCATGAACTTTAGAACTTCACACAGTTCATTCAAAGACATTACGCTACACGTATAAAATATGATACATCGCGTAAACTCGAATTATGACCTATAGGGAACGTGCCCTAAAAAGGCTGGAGTCACTGCTGGGACTACAAATTTTACGGTTTGCTTCAGAAACGTTATGAGAAGGGCATTATGAAAATGGATTTCGTCGTCGAAGGGCATAGGGTATATTTCTTCCGCTTCCAACAACCCTCGAAGGTGCAATTGGTATAAAATTCGTAACGCTTTCTCGGTTATTGTGCAATATGATTTGTTGTTGTGAATTATTATGAAATTCTTGTAGCGTTGAGTACGTCAGGTAGCTTTTGTACATTTGAAGATGTAAATAGAAAACTTGATTCATAGAAGGAAAACACATTGTTTATGATTATATCTTCATTATTATTATTATAAGAGAAAATTGCTATTGCTGAAAGTTTCGTTGTGGAAGAAAGTCTCAAGCAACTTGTGTATCAGATCGAAAGAACCTTGTCCAGAGTCTCCGATTGGTGTCGGGATAATCTAGTCCGATTCTACCCTCCTTTTATTCCGATTTCAGACTTTGTCTTCTTCACTGTGTTCTGCCGTCGACCGTCTATATAATGGGCTATATCCGAGAGTTATTCGATATAATGCCCACTTTCTATCATCGCAAAGGTCGCCATTCACAGGGAGTTCATACTTACACTGGAACCTAAACGATCCCGTACAGTGTGGCTCCAGAATTTCTTCCCACGTACCCTTTGATTGTGGAATGAGCTACCTGCGAAGGTTTTATGTAGGGGGTTCTTCAAAAGAGGAGTAAATAGGTTTTTAAAGGGTCGGCAACGCGCAAGTGACACGTCTGGAGTTGCAAGTGACTACGGTAATCGCTTACCATCAGGCGGACCATAGGCCTGTTTGCCACCTTCGTGGTATAAAAAGAAAGAATGTTGTCTCCCTTTTTTGCTGCATATGAGGATCCCATTCCAATCGTGAATCTAGTGTGATGCCCAAGAATTTCGTGAAATCTATGAATTCGACAATATTTATAATTAACAATTTACTGTCTTTTTTGGTCGTGTAAATACATAGCACTTATATATTCTTACTAATATTATAAATCGGAAAGTGAGTTTGTTTGTTTGTTCCGCTTTCACGCCGTAACTACTGAACCGATTGCTTTGAAATTTTGCAGACGTAAAGATAAAAGTCCGGATTAAATAATAACTTTTTATCCCGGAAAAATTGACAGATCCCACGGGATGCAAATATTCCATATTACCAATATTGAAGATTTTAATTAATAATTATAAGAAAGAGTCCTACAAAGAATGCTGTAGGGTAAGTTTATATATTTCCACCATCTTTTTACGGCAACTAGGGGATTTTATGTATTTTATAGTTTTTTACAATTGTTTTATATTGTTTCAGACTCTTATTGTACTTTTTATTTACCATTTTTAAATAAACCAACCTCAAGCAGCAAACCGTCGTTTGAACATTGTTGTTTAAGAACCTTACCCACGCTCTACCGAGCACCGTGACAATAGTACCTATTTAAGTACTTATATAAAACTATCTTCTAATATAAAGACATATACATTCTAAAAGTACCTATGAAGTAAAAAAAATATTATATATCTTTATAAAATGTTGTTAATTAACGCATTAAATATCATGTAAGTAATCTCCCCCGAGGAGGGCTCCCCTCTAGGCAGAGAAGCGGAGGCTAGGGGTTCCCGGAAGTGGCTTGATGTTCCTGGGGACTCCCTACATGCCTGAGGAAGGCCATCCTTGAGGTTTTTAGTGGGTAGGCCTCCCCCTTCTGGGGAGGAGAGCCCTACATAACCGCCGGTTTGCCACAGCCGGGGTATGCAATTTAATGCATTTTCCTCAGGGGAACAAAAAAAAAGTAAGTTAGTAATATCAAAACCGAAAAACATGGCAAAAAGTCTACGACACAAAAAAGTTTGGAAACTTCTGCTCTAACTTCTTCTCTTTTTATTTGCTTGTCTCCATCACAATTTAGGAGCACTCACAATTTGAACGAATAAAGATGTAAAAGAGCGGGTCGCGAATTGGTCAGTCTGTTATCGTCGCGTCAGTCCAGATACCACTCATGTCCTAACTAACAATTAGAAAAGGGAAAGCGTCTAGATAAGAAGCGCAAAAGCGCTTTTACATTTTACAGAACAAAACTTACAAGCTAGATAATTAATGGTTTGTTTATTATATAGGCTAGTTTTATATATATCTAATCTCTTACGTCGAGTTTTAAAAAGTTTATCACGACGTATTAGGACGAAAACATTCACCTCCCAGTGGTTCAAACACAGCCCTTTATGAAATTCATACAAAATAGAGTGGGTTTATTATAAGTAACAATGCATAAATAAAATTAACTACATGTTTAAATTGATAATTCTCTCAAAATATTTATTATAATAAGTCTATAAATAACATAGCTGTGTGGAGTGATCCCATTGTCATGACAGATGGCAGATCTTATGGCGAATATTGATACATTAAAACAAATAAACACATTACTAGCGACGGCTGCTGGATCTAAAATAAATTTCAAAATAGAACGTAATACTGACGCGTCTAGAAATGAAAACAACAAGTGAGTTGTATTACCAGTGCCCTTGTACAAAACAACGTTATGAGCTATACATAATATAAATACTGCCATACCTTTATCCTGGAATCATCTACCTATTTAGCAAAATAACCCTTTTACGAAATCAAAAGCGAAGTAAAAGGGGAAACATTTTCATTTGCGTCCCTCAAATAGAATACATTTTAATCAGTGTCAGACTTAATAAACCTAACAAGATTTGTGTCCGCGTGAATTTTCTTTTCAACATTCCCTTCCTCTCCGGTATTTCCTTTTGTATTTAGAACCTTTGATACACGTGGAACACAATAAACATTCCATTAAAGGCCACACAACTCTTAATGCTGAAACTCCCTTCACATTTATCATTTATGGAACTCATAAACGGTATTATTTGGAGACGAACAAAGCGCCCACAGTAACACGTCTCGCTTAGCTTTGGAACTTTTAATATTGTCCACATATTCTTGTTTCGCTCGCCGAATTCGGTACGAGGCGCCAATGCAAGCGGCAAGACTCTTTAATAAAGATTTATGATTTTTACAGTTATTTTTTTAAATGAACTCAAAATATTTTCTCGTCTCAAATATTTAATTTATCAACAACTTTTATTGACAGCAATTTCATAGTTAAAGATAAGAAGGAAGAAGTATTTTAAATGATTTTTTTTCCCCACGGGGGATAGATCCTTATAAGGGTGTGTTCACTTATTGATACGAATACGAAATTCCCGCCAGCGCGTGTGGTTTGAAGTTACCTAGCTAACTCGCTACGGTATACTGGTACACGATCGATTTGATTGGCCACAAGAGTGTGATATCGGCTCGGATTGCGCGCGGCACGCTAAGTTGAACTGCCTCCAAATACGTACTAAATATATATTAAAGTACATAAAATATCAATAAAACTAATCACAGTGTGTGTATAGTGCTGTGGATATATGGATTTCGATAGATTACTACCAGCTATTCATCCGGGTACCCGGCGCGTGTGACCGCATGGTTGCTCATCCGCCATCAATCAAACCAGCCTTCAGGAGCCACTAAAGCACCTCATCCACACGGAGTGGAACGACCTGCTGCTACCAGTAAGTCTTTGAACCACTATTCGCTTTTGTTGGCGGGATTCAACATCCTGTTCCAGAGTGAGGTTACGGGCCCATGATTGGCGGGGTCATTTCCTCACAGGGTGCGTTACTATTGTAGTCATCTTAATAACCCTCTGGTGCTCAGAATTCATACCGATTACCACCCGCTCCTGGTCTACTGTAGGTACGCTAGCCTATCAACTATCTACAGCCTTGGGTCGTGCCTGGGATCTTATCGGCTTTGAAGTAAAGCGCCCACCCTCCCCGCCGCCTATAGTGTTCGCTCCTTTTTTATAGCTGAGTCCGTAGCCATAGTAGAACTCATGAAATTCCATTTCATTTCCTTACAAAGGAATATTCCAAACTGCAGACCCATTCCCATATATTACCATTAGATTTCGATACAATTTCGATATCGAGAAATCTGTCGTCACGTATTAAAAAGAGTTAAGGTTCATATTACTAGGAAAATTATGGACATGAAAGTAGATGGGTGTGTATGGAGAGGAAGACCGAAGAAAATCTGTATGGGTTGTGTGAATGATGATATATTGAAGAAGGAAGTGAATGTCAAAATGGCGAGTGATAGAGGAGAATGGAAGAGGAGGACATTTTTCGCAGACTCTAAATGAAATTGGAAACAGGGCAGGAAAAAAGAGAAGTACTAAAGTGGTGCTGGAATTTATTGTAGAGTTATAAGTATTTATTACACGTTGAAATGAAGACGGGAAATATTAGAGTCCGAATTGCTTTTTACGCTCACTGCTCAACACTGGAGCCCCAAATAACAATAACAGTTTGCAGCAATTCCCCCTGTTGATTTCATGAAACTGGGTTCTCGACTTTAGAATGCCGCTTGAATTCACTCCACAGATGTGTATTCTTAAGATATTATGCAGTGAAACAGCGAAGACGAGCTTAGGAATGTGGCACCTATGAAAGTATACGCATACAATGCAATATCGCTAAGCTTTGAATGAAATATTAGGCGTGTTATTAAAACATTTTGCGGGTTTGGTAATTTGAATATTATACCTACTCGAGAGTAAATTCTAATTATTTTATTTATTTATATTGTTATATAGATATATATATATATAACAATAGTTATACAGCTCATAAATCAAGACAGGGTATAGCATACACATGATGAAATCATGAGACTCCAGCAGTTCAAAAAAGATCTTAGATTTAAATAGCTTTAAGCTTCACATGTATGTATGGTCCTTGAATCTTGAAATCAAAATGTCACCCATCTTCACTTTTTTAAACCTATTAAGTTTTGATGACAATACAAGATTCTAGAAATACCGTCATTTAGAATCCAATATAGCGGACGGTACAAAATGTAGGTTTATCGTTTTCATAACGACCTCTACAATATGGATATCAAATGAAAGAACTCAAAAAGAGAAATACAGAAAAGTCAAACATAAAATTAATAAATAAAAAAAAAACATGATTCTTTTTTTTAATTGGAAACCACATTATAAATAATCAATATCGTCGTCCTGTCGTCTGATGTAGCTTGAGCGGTGTTTCAGAGAACAGCAATACAAAAAAAGTAAAAAATCACACATGTAAAACTTGATTGATCAATTGACAATACAAAAACTTAGTATTGTTTTTTACTGTAGTATATATTTTACTGTACTTAGTATATTAACTTAATAGTGTGTCGAAGAAATAGTTATTTGATAAGTTAGATACAGACAGACTCCACGCCGTACCAATTTAATAGACGTTGTCACGTCAAAATGAATCGCAAAATGTGTTGGTAAGCTCATAACTCAACAACGCCTGGACCAATTTGGCCAATTCTTTTTTGTTAATGTTCGTTGAAGTTCAAGGAGGGTTTTTACAATGAGTAAAATTCGAATAATTATCGGAAATGCGGTTACATGCGCTTACGCTTATTATTAACGCTACATATAGTTGAAATTCAATCATATCTCATCAAAACAGTGTGCGTGCGTGCGTTGGAGCACAGAATACATCGTTGGAGGATTTAATGTCACGTTCCAAAATTGAATAGCCACAAAATGTAATAGGTCATTTAGACTTTTTTGCGATTTGATTGGCTATGCGACATTATCTATAAAAGAAGTAGGCACAAAAAACTGCCACTGTACAAATCTTTTTGACAGGACGAAGTCTGTCGGGTCCGCTAGTTTATTATAAATTTATTCTACAAATAGAATTTTGACAATCATTTTTGCGCGTCAATGATGCTACTCCATTATTTAACAAGTGTAATGGAAAGAACCAGGTAGAAAAACAGCAAGGGCTATTTTTTATCTCCCTGTATTTTTATAGAGTCATCAATTAGGAGCGGACCTCAGATAAATAGTCTGTAATATGTAAAGCGGGTCATAAAAAACGCATGTGTTTCCAAAGCAAATAGTCAAGTTATAGTCCATACAAATTCCATAACAGTATTATTTGCCATTTCGCGCGCTGTTGCTATTTAAATTTCGAACTAATCGCCGCGTGGCGCCCGCGCCAGCCAGTTAAATGTTTTTTTTTCTGTTTCCTCGCAAATGTGTTAAAAAACGTAGTTCGATATACGTGCCTATTGGTTAAAACATGCTCGGCTCAATTAAGCTCTCGCCTTGAGCTCTCATATTTGACGCTAGAAATTCGTTTATTCCCTCATGATTAAGGCCGGCACCACTTTGGCTTCCTGCGCTTCATCAAACGCTTAGGGTTCCTTTTATGGGCCTGCGTTGCATTGCATCCTCTTCTGAAGAAGCGGTCGCCCTCGTGATTAGCTTATATAGTTCCTAGAACTTAGGCATAAGGCTGAGTTTAGTCGGTAGGTCACGCTGGTCAGACCGCTCTGGCCGGCGTCGTGTCCGATATAATCATCGTAGCACTTGCCGCTAAGTTGGCATCCTGGGCACGTTTCGTGCTCCTCGTGAGAATTCCCAGCCTCTCTCTCGTGAGAGAAAAAGAAATCCTTTTTAATATTTGCCAAAAATTAGAATACTGCTAGTTATTTCATTTATAAATAATAAAATTAGCTTACAAGAAAGTTGCGGTCGTTTAGGTTTAAGTAGTTACAACAATAATAATAATTTTTCTCTTTCCCGTAAAAGCTACAGAACGGATAGCAATAATACAGCGTATGCATTAGAATAAAACATAGGCTATCAATTTATAAAGATAATTAAAGAATACTCGAAAATCCTCCCTTTTTGTATAATTTTTCTCTACACTTGAATAATAACGAAGATCAAATGAAAGTAAATAAATCGATTACCTGTAAAGCTTTTTTGATAAATAAAACAGAATATTTCAAGTTCGAATACAACTCAAGCGTACAGAGTGCCTTTTGATGAAGCACATAATCGCTTTAATCGCTCACGCGTGAACGAAAACAACTATTCCCTAGGCTCCTGTCCCAGTGTGTCGCATGCTGTTGAACATAGAACACATAATCACTCAAAGTCAAACCTATCCCCGGGATGTGCGGGAATTTTCTTGTTTCACGGTGGATTAAATTCATTTTTATCATCTAGCCGGCGTTAGGTTGGAAATAATTTTCGTTAAATCTATTAAGATATACAGATCTATGAGCATTAAATTTCGTTTCAAAACGACATAAGATCACTGGTGTTGTCGAGCCGGAACGCTCCGGAACGTCGTTCCGGTACTTCCTTTTTGAACCGGAACGTGTTCCGGACTAAAGATGATTTCTTATAACGAGAATTGGCTGACGTATTTAATTTTTTTTTCTAATTTTTGACGAATTTTCATATGTATTATTTAAACAAGGGTTTGAATTGAACAATAACCGGAATGAACCGTCTTGATTTTTCGAACCGTGATCCGGAGTCCGGAACGTTTTCTTCTGCTGAATCGGAACTCTAACCAAACCGAAACAAGTAGGTGAACCGATTTTTGAACCGATTCAACTGGAACTACACTTTATTTATAATACACATTAGAAGAAAACAAATGAAAAATTTTAAAACAGTAAAAGATTTCATACATGTATTTTAATGCAAGCGGCCCATGGTAAGTTACCTATATTTGGAACATATGATACACAAAATGGGTTTCGTAATGACTTTCGTTTCCGTTCGGTTTTATGCTATATACAGGGCAGATCTTGGCGACGGGCGAAAATTGGAGGAAATCCTCCCTTCCTCCCCTCGTCAAATATGGGGCATAAGACCTAACGGTAAAAAAAATTAGCACAACACCACTGCATAAGATATATAGAAACTTTATTTGCTCACAAACACATATATATTACACAAACAAACAATAAATGAAACGCAAACAAACAATAAACGAAACGCAAACAAACAAGGTCGTCGGTGACGCGGTTTGATTCGGCACGGATTTACGGAATCAGATCAAAATCATAATCAAAAATTAATTCTTCTAATGGGATTTGTACAATTACTAATGTAATGCTACGTCATTAGTTCACAAGTCTAAAGCGGGAAACCTTGTACCGGAAAGAAACAGCAGGAAACCCAGCATGGGCGATTTCTTTTCTTCCTGCATTTTCACAGAGTCGTCAATTGGAAGCTGCCATTAGATAAATAGACTGCACCCATTCCTTTAAAATTTTGAAGAAATTCACATCATAGTGTAGCCTGCTCAAGTCTTACATGCACATTTGGGGTGATGATGAAATAACCTTTAAATTTTTTGGCACTGATCATACACTAAACTTGTTGATATATGAATTTTACCTCACACCTTGGAGACAAGTGGTTCGCGAGATGGACTGAAGCCAAGAGGCAGACGAACTATTTTTCAATGATAGGTTAGATCGACCGACGGTAGCTTTATAATTTCCTTCCCAAATAGCTCTAATAATGACAATTCCTGATAGTTAATACAAATTGAGCATAGATGACGGTACCAATATGAAAACATGAATATGAGAAAAGAAAAAGTAATTACAAAATATAAACTGACTGACGATTCTAACTTACCATCAGGTGAGCCACTTGTGGTCAATTTTACAAAGTCCTTGGCTAAAGCGGAATCCTTTACGTAAATCAGAGCCAGTGTTGCTAACTAGTCTATTACTGCAAGTAAATGAGAACTCGTTAGCTCGCCTCGAGGTGTCTATCGTAAGTATCAAGATGTAGCGAGTCTTAATTAGCTATTACTGCGGACTATTAGACACACTATATTTAGAGATTGAAATACAACATAAAACACAGTAGAAACTGCATAGAATATGTAAACGTATTTGCTCACCTTTGCAAATAAGCAAATAATGACAATACATAATTTCTTTAATATTGCGAAATGTGCAAAAGGTGCGAAAGGTGTTCTCATGTTTCAAGATGTTTCTCATGTTTTATTATTTGTCATCCTGTAATACCCATGCTTGTAAATCAATGAATAAATTGATAATTGAATTGAAGATATACACTGAATTAACGTAAAATCAACTAAAGGTAAAGTAATTGACAAATAATTAAATCAACTTAAAAAAATAAAAACTATTCCAAAACCAATAATAATTATTATGTGGTTACAATAATTATTAATTTTGCAGTATCAGGTTAGCGTCAGTGGCAATTTAGTGTTTCCAAAGCTGAAATAGACTCCAACATAGATTCCGAGTCGAAACATAACAATAATTGCATCTACATTAAATTTTACGTTTTAGTGTAAAAAACGATAGTAAAAATACAGTAAAACGAAATTTTAAAAGAAATTGTAAAAAGTAATTTTAGAAATATTAATATAAATAAAATAACTGTCATTAACCGCATCAATCATCGTCAGCTGGCTGCCAGATATGATCCGATATATCCTCCGATTAAAATTAAATGTCAATTCACTTTGCCTGCGGCTGCATTCTTTAAGGCTTTATAGGCACTTTCCCGTAAAGTTCCAAAATCTCGATCCCAAATACCCAAATATGCATCCACTTATTAAGTTTGTATATTTACCCCGTTTATAGAATTCGGTCGCAGCAGCAGCGCAGCCAGCCAGCCAGTCTTATTTATTTATTTTAAACTGTTTATTTTTTAAGTTGGTTTTCTATTTTTTATTTTTATTTTTATTTTATAGTGAACTAGCGACCCGCCCCGGCTTCGGGTGCAATGCTGATACTTAAAACACTACAGAAAAACTGTAACCGTTGTATATAATCGGTCGTAATGTAAGCGAAAAATAGTACATTATGGTACAAGTGTGTAATGTTGGTGATTACCGCTGAGGCGCATTGAGGCCCGAGCATCAATACGCATCAGTAATCATCAATACACACGTGTATCATACAACGTTTTTCAACACACTTCTGAATAAAATAATACTTAAATAAAAAACCATTTTCTTCATAAATTGTATTTGCAGACATCTTAATTAATAACTAACTAAATAACTTCAAAACAGAAAACGAGACGAGTTGTGAAAAATTTTCGTTATGGCGGGAAAAATTAATCAGTTTTCCTATGCGCGCGCATCGGCCATAGACTAATAAATTTCGTAATGGCGGGAAAAATTAATTAGTTTTCCTATGCGCGCGCATCGGCCATAGACTAAAAAATGAGGTTTCTTTTTTTGGGCTTTTCGCGGATAGCTTTTTAGCGCAAATGTAAGCGTAACTCAACCAATAATATTTAAAAAAAACTATTACTCACTCGTGAATAATAGTAATGAAAAAGTCACACTTTGATTATATGTGTCATTATGTGCCTAATTGCCATGGGATTAGAGCCACTTTATGAGGAAGTGTGTTGAAAATGTAATTATTCACGACATCACATTAGAAATGTCAAATATAAGTCTTTCTCCACTATTTAATGGATGTTGTTATACATATAAACCTTTCTCTTCAATCGTTACGTAGTATTTAAGATTTAAAACTGGAGCCTAAATGGTCCCACAGTGCGGTTCCAGAGGAATTTCCTCCCGCGTACAGTTCGTTTGTGGAATGAGCTCCCTGCCGAGGTTTTCCCGGAGGGCTACAGTATGGGGTTCTTCAAAAGGGGAGTAAATAGGTTTTTAAAGAGTCGGTAACGCGCGAGTGACACCCCTGGTATTGCAAGTGTCCATAGGCTACGGTAACCGCTTACCATCAGGCGGACCATAGGCCTGTTTGCCACCATCGTGGTATAAAAAAATAAGTATACATAGGGATATAGCGACAGATAAAGCGACTTTCTTTTATACTATGTAGTGATATAAAGGGTGCATATTAAGTTATTCGTCCATTTGTCATGCACATACATAATGCAAATTTAAGATTTAATTTTGTCTTAGATGCCATTGCCAGAACTGAACCTAATTTAAAATGGGGCCACACACGAACCACCAGACTATAAATAAAAAAAAAATCATTAAAATTGGGTCGCCCACTTCAAAGTTCTGAGGCAACAAATATTTAAAAAAATGCAGTCAAATTAATAAACTCGTAATTTGAATTTGATTAAAAATATCCAGATATATAAAAGGGTCACTAAATAAAAATAATAATGCATATAACTATATATTGAGTGATATTTCACTACCTATATTTATAATACTGACATTTTACTATATTTTATATTTATTATATAAATAAATAATAATGAAACTAATTTTGACATTTATTATTTTGTATCATTCAATGAGATCCAAGTGTAGTCAACATTTGTGCTATAGTGTTAAAAGTTAATAAGAAATTTATTTATATGCAATATTTTTCATGTAACCATTGATCGTAAATATAAAAATATATTTGACACTTATTTCGGTGTATAAAAAATAAATACAGTCGAATTGGAAAACTCTTCCTTGTTAAAAACATAAAAAAGGTTTGTTTATGAGAAAATTAGTTTATGGTCGTTGCTATAGCAAGGTTTAGGAGTTAAGATTTTTACTTTCCAAGAATACACGTGCTGTTATGTGTTTATTTAATTTCTATAACATTTCCTTTTATATTATGAATTATCTTTAAAAGTAAATTGTCGTTATTTCCAACACCTCTTTTATGAAGTCAGTTAAAAATAGCAGTACAGCCATGGTAATATCTAAATGGCCTACACTATGCTACAAGCTTCTAAAATTTCGAATTCAACGCGATTCAATTTCCAAACAAGCAACACACAATAGCACTCTGTGAATGGTGTTCCAAACAAATAAACGTAGTGCGTTTGTGCTCAAATGAATTTGAAACAATAACGGGATGCCTTTCGGTCCAAGTTCTGTGTTGCTGAATTGCGAAATTCAAATAGTGCAGTTTACCAAGTACTTATTAAGGGCCAGTAGAACGACTAACCTTTTGTTATCTTCTAACTGGCTTAGCTTATGAGAGGACTGAGACGACTATATCCTGTGGGTTAGAAACACCTCCCCACGTTGATGAAAATCGATGCGTGCGAAACCCGCATAGACAAACTTGAAAAACGTATTGTCGAATTAAAATTAAATTTTCTGTCACGTACTACTAAACTGTGGAATGAATTCTCGCCTGCAGTATTTCCGAACCGATGCGATATCGAAATCTTCAAAAAAAGAGCATATTCCCATTTAAAAGGCCGGCAATGCATCTGTGACTCCTCTGGTGTTGCGGGTGTATGGGCAGCGGCTATCACTTACCATCAGAAGATCCGTTTGCTCGTTTGCTGCCCTATCCTATAAAAAAAGTAAATAAATAAATTGATTGATTAATTGACTTTTCACCTCATAGTACATATTGGCCAACTTCACATACACACGTTTGTTCCAAGTGTACACAAGTTCATGGTATTAGAAGCATCTGATAAAATATGAACTTTGAAGAACTAAAAAACATATTAATACATAATAGCATCGAATGCTGGACCTCCCTATATAGTCTTCTACAGCAGTGCCGAAATCATACAGATACCTGCGTTGTCTATTGTGAGACTTCTAATGTAGGATTGAAAACACGAAGGCGTGCTTTAACGAAGATAGTTTACAAAGCCATTATATAACAAGAAAATGAATATGTAGATTATTGCATACAACCTAACGAGGGATCATCTCAAGGTAAAAGTTCGATATTGCCTCGCTCCTCCAATCAGAAGAAAGTTTCCATCGATTAAAGTTCCAAACTAAACTTCATAATGTATACGGTAATACAAGCAATTTCGAAATATTTAATGAATCAGTAAACCTACTTTGATCGCTTAAAACAGGAATAAAGCCGCAGTACAAGCAAGATGGCGCTATACATTGTAAAACAGGAATAAAGCTGCAGTGCAAGCAAGATGGCGCTATACATTGTAAAACAGGAATAAAGCTGCAGTGCAAGCAAGATGGCGCTATACATTGTAAAACAGGAATAAAGCCGCAGTGCAAGCAAGATGGCGCTATACATTGTAAATCAGGAATAAAGCTGCAGTGCAAGCAAGATGGCGCTATACATTGTAAAACAGGAATAAAGCTGCAGTGCAAGCAAGATGGCGCTATACATTGTAAAACAGGAATAAAGCTGCAGTGCAAGCAAGATGGCGCTATACATTGTAAAACAGGAATAAAGCTGCAGTGCAAGCAAGATGGTGCTATACATTGTAAAAGCAGCGACTTAATTCAATCTTATCTATACTTCTAATAAATCTGTAGAGATCAATTTTGTACATGAAATATATTTCCAAAATAACTATCAGGGGGTGATTAGGGATCGATATTGATGCCGAAAATGCGATTAGTAAAATGTTTGTCTGTCTGTCTGTATAAATGTTATAGAAACAAAAACTTTTTTACTTTTTTTACTTTCATCACGCTACAATCAATAGGAGCAGAGCTGTGAAGGGAAATGTTGGAAAAACGGGAGAAGTTACTCCATTTTGTAAGCTTCCGTCGCGTGTGCAACCTTAATTGTTAAAGCTACACAGAAATCATGTATGACGGAAATGTTCTTCTTAATATTATATAAAAAATATTCCACGACAGTCACACACACATACACACGATATGACTATCTTTTATGGTTGACTCACAATGATTGAATGAAAAACACGTGTAACTCCCGATAGCTTTGCAGTTCGAAGCTTTCTGATTATATGTCTAATCTTACGTTTATAAGACTCTCAGTAATCCCTAATTTATAAAGTTACTTGTAACATTATTAACTATTTCATAAAAAGAATCATAGATATCAAGAATCATATATAAAATAACTAGACGTCGCTTGCTTGCCTCGGGGTGCAAGCACCCCGCGGTGGGGTGGTCCATCCTGACTGTTTATTGAAGGAAAGGGTGGTCTGTCAAAATTGGTGTGAAAATGTCGTCTTTTTTGTCACAAAAATCAAATAAAGTACAAAACTGTGTACGGTCGTAAATACACTAAGAAGCTCACGGTGAGTCTGGTCGCTTGAGTGCCGGTGGTGTGGCCTATCCCACTTCTGAAAAAAAAAATGGGGGTCGGTCGAAAATTGGTGAAAAATTGTGTCCATTTAAGTCAAAACAAACTGAAAAAGCGTGTGCAGTTTAAAATGCACTAAGAAGCTCACGGTGAGCGTGGTCGCCTGGGGTGCCGCGAGGTGCGCGCACCTCGCGGAGGTGTGGTCTGCCCCACCTTGAAAAAAATTTGGCCGTCGGGCAATAATTGGGGAAAATTTGACTACATTTATGGAAAAACAAACTGAAAAACCGCGTGCAGTTGTAAACACACTGAAAAACTCACGGCGCTGGTGGTCGCGTGAGTGCCGCGAGGTGCACGCACCTCGCGGTGGCGCTGCTCACTATTGCGTTTTTCAAATAAAATCTTGTACAATTGCGAAACGGTACAAAAAATATCGAGGCAAGTAAAAAAAAAAAAAGAAATTGTCATTTTACTATAAATCACATTTGAATCCGTTCTACTCTTAAAATCCTTTCATTTGATACCCATATAGTGAAAAGCGCAAAAAAATGTCAGTCGCCATGTTGGATCGGCGGCCATATTGAAATTTTCGAAACGTCTTTTAAAGCGTAGTGTTCTACTCGTCAAGGCCTTTCATTTGATACCCATGAAGCATGGGTTGGAATACAAAAGCGGTCCGCCATTTTGAGAGCGGCGGCCATTTTGATTTTTTTTCAATTTCTCTAACATGGCTGTATTAGACTTGCAAAACCCTTTTATTAGATACCCATATTGTAGGGATTACTATACAAATGTTACTTGGCCTTTTTGGACCGGCGGCCATATTGGTTTTTTTTACGTTGTTACTAATAGGCGTCGATAGCGCTGAAAAAATCCTTTCATTCGATACCCATATCACCGTATCGGGATTGAAAACCGCGAGAATATAGCAAAAAGAGTATATTAACCATTACAAAATGGTCGCCAGCGCCACCGCCATCTTGAAAATGTCAAATGTCAAATTTTTACAGTGTAGTAGACTAAACCGCTCATTGATTGGCGGCAACTGCAGGCGCGCAACTGTCATCGGTTCGCGTCAAAAAATTCGCAAAGTCGCCGAAACCGAAAACTGCCACAGCGCCCAGTGTTGCCATATATCTGGCCCAAAATGGTGGTAAAAATGATCAGCGAGGCCCGATCGACCCAGCCATGTGAAAAAAAGTCGAAAAACACGCGATTTACGTTCACCCCAAAATCGGGGAAAATACCCCAAAATCGGTGTAAATTACTCCACCGATCAATTTTTCCCAACGAGCACTACAAAAGGTCACCCGGGGTTGTCAGTCGAAAAACGCCGGCAACCCCGCGAAAACCGCGATTTAATTTTTTCGAAATTGCAACTTTTTACAAAATGGCCGCCGGCGGTGCCGCCATCTTGAAATGTCCGAGTTTCGGATTTTTCCCAATATCTGCACCGTATACGGGGTGGGATGACGTTTGTCCCGCTTGTCCAGCTCACCCCGATCTGGGAGATCAATTCGGGTCAAATTCGGTCTGCGAAAAGTTTCCAACCTCCGTGGAGGCCAGTGTTGCCAGTGTAGAAAAATAAAAATACCAGAAAGTCATAGAGGCCCCGCCGGCCTATAGGCGGGTGGTGTTGAAAAATTCCAAAAGTCGTTATTTCGATTTTCGCCTTTCGGGGCCCCTAGGGGAAAAACTACCAAAAACGGTAGAAATTTTCTCCCACCTGGCAACACTGCTCGCCGAGCTCCACCCCCGCCCGGAACATGTCACCCCGGTCGGAGGCCGCCATCTTGGCGAAAATCCGGTCCGAAAATCGCGTCAAAATCGGCGATCCAAGATGGCCGCCGGCGCCGCCGCCATATTGTTTATCGCCGCGCGCCGCAAATTTCCCGAAAGTCGAGGACAGTCCTGACCACACGAAAAAAGAAAATCCTGGAAAAAAAAGAAAACCGCGCCGGTCGACGGTCGCAAACACGGGTCGAAACCGGTTTTTCAGTCCAAGATGGCGGCGGCGCCATTTTGTTTTTTCCCAGTTTGACAGAGGCAACGCATCCCCGCTACAGTAGTGAACACCCCCACCAAACGCCATCAAAAACGGAGGCGATTTGGAAAAGTTGACATTTCGCGCGGGCCGCCATCTTGGATTTCAAAATCGAACTATATCCCGGTAGATCGGAAAAAAAATCTAAAAAATTCCACCTAAACATCAAAACACACAAAACACCCTCTAAACACCCTAAAAACACCCCTGATCAGTGAGTCAGTCAGTCAGTGAGTCAGTCAGTGGTAATCGAGTTTTATATATATAGGAGATTTGAATCCGTTCTACTCTTAAAATCCTTTCATTTGACACCCATGTAGTGAAAAGCGCAAAAAAATGTCAGTCGCCATGTTGGATCGGCGGCCATATTGACATTTCAGAAATGTCACTTATGGCGTCGTGTTCTACTCGTCAAGACCTTTCATTTGATACCCATGAAGCTTGGGTTGGAAAACAAAAGCGGACCGCCATTTTGAGAGCGGCGGCCATTTTGAATTTTTTTCAATGTCTCAAACGTGGCTGTATTAGACACTCTAAACTCTTTCATTTGATACCCATGAAGCATGGTTTGTAATACAAAAGCGGTCTGCCATTTTGAGAGCGGCGGCCATTTTGAATTTTTTTCATTGTCTCTACCGCAGCTGTATTAGACTTGCAAAACCCTTTCATTTGATACCCATGAAGCATGGGTTGGAAAACAAAAGCGGTCCGCCATTTTGAGAGCGGCGGCCATTTTGAATTTTCATCAATGTTTCTAACGCGGCTGTATAAGACTTGCAAAACCCTTTCATTTGATACCCATATTGTAGGGATTACATTACAAATGTCATTTGGCGTTTTTGGACCGGCGGCCATATTGGTTTTTTAACGTTGCCACCAATTGGCTTCGATAGTGCTAAAAAAATCCTTTCATTCGATACCCATATCACCGTACCGGGATTGAAACCCGCGAGAATATAGCAAAAAAGGATATTTACCATTACAAAATGGCCGCCAGCGCCGCCGCCATCTTGAAAATGTCAAAAGTCAATTTTTTACAGTGTAGTAGACTAAACCGCTCACCGATTGGCGGTAACTGCAGGCGCGCAACTGTCATCGGCTCACGTCAAAAAAATCGCAAAGTCGCCGAAACCGAAATCTGCCACAGCGCCCAGTGTTGCCATATATCTGGCCCAAAATGGTGGTAAAAATGATCAGCGAGGCCCGATCGACCCGGCCATGTGAAAAAAAATTGAAAATCACGCGATTTACGTTCTCCCCAAAATCTGGGAAATTACCCCAAAATCGGGGTAAATTACCCCACCGATCGATTCTCTTCACCGAGCACTACAAAAGGTCACCCGGGGTTGTCAGTCGAAAAACGCCGGCAACCCCGCGAAAACCGCGATTTAATTTTTTCGAAATTGCAACTTTTTACAAAATGGCCGCCGGCGCCGCCGCCATCTTGAAATGTGGGAGTTTCGGATTTTTCCCAATATCTGCACCGTATACGGGGTGGGATGACGTTTGTCCCGCGTCTGCAGCTCACCCCGATCTGGGAGATCAATTCGGGTCAAATTCGGTCTGCGAAAAGTTTCCAACCTCCGTGGAGGCCAGTGTTGCCAGTGTAGAAAAATGAAAATACCAGAAAGTCATAGAGGCCCCGCCGGCCTATAGGCCCATGGTATGGAAAAAATCCAAAAGTCGTTATTTCGATTTTCGCCTTTCGGGGCCCCTAGGGGGAAAACTACCAAAAACGGTAGAAAATTTCTCCCACCTGGCAACACTGCTCGCCGAGCTCCACCCCGCCCGGACATTTCACCCCGGTCGGAGGCCGCCATCTTGGCGAAAATCCGGTCCGAAAATCGCGTCAAAATTGGCGATCCAAGATGGCCGCCGGCGCCGCCGCCATGTTGTTTTCGCGCGCGCCGCAAATTCCTCCCGAAAGTCGAGGACAGTCCCGACCACGCGAAAAAGGAAAATCCCGGAAAAAAGCAAGCGCCGCGCCGGTCGACGGTCGCAAACACGGGTCGAAACGGGTTTTTCAGTCCAAGATGGCGGCGGCGCCATTTTGTTTTTTCGCAGTTTGACAGGCGCACCGCATGCCCGTCACAGTAGGGAACACCCCCACCAAACGCCGTTAAAAACAGAGGCGATTTGAAAAAGTTGACATTTCGCGCGGGCCGCCATGTTGGTTTGGCAAAAATCCCTTTATCCCATTCTATGAACTAAAAAATCTAAAAAATTCTACCCCAACATCAATACACTCAATACACCCTCTAAACACCTCAAAATCACCCCTGATCAGTCAGTCAGTCAGTCAGTGGTAATCGAGTTTTATATATATAGGAGATAGATAGACGTCGCTTGCTTGCCGCGGGGTGCAAGCACCCCGCGGTGGGGTGGTCCATCCTGACTGTTTTTCAAAAAAGTGTGGTCTGTCGAAAATTGGTGAACAAAGTCTTCGTTTTTGTCAAAAGAAGTAACTTGTATACAAAATTGTCTATGTTTGAAAATACACTAAGAAGCTCACGGTGAACGTGGTCGCCTGAGTGCCGCGAGGTGCGCGCACCTCGCGGTGGTGTGGTCTATCCCACTGCTGAAAAATAAAAATTGGCGGTCGGTCGAAAATTGGTGAAAAATTGTCTCCATTTAAGTCACAACAAACTGAAAAATCGTGTGCAGTTTAAAATACACTAAGAAGCTCACGGCAATTGTAGTCGCGTGAGTGCCGCGAGGTGCGCGCACCTCGCGGTGGAGTGGTCTATCCTACTACAGAAAAAAAAAATTGGCGGTCGGTCGAAAATTGGTGAAAAACTGTCTCCATTTACGTCAAAACAAACTGAAAAAGCATGTGCAGTTTAAATTACACTAAGAAGCTCACGTCGATTGTAGTCGCGTGAGTGCCGCGAGGTGCGCGCACCTCGCGGTGGTGTGGTCTATCCCACTACTGAAAAAAAAAATGGCGGTCGGTCGAAAATTGGTGAAAAATTGTCTCCATTTAAGTCACGACAAACTGAAAAATCGTGTGCAGTTTAAAATACACTAAGAAGCTCACGGCAATTGTAGTCGCGTGAGTGCCGCGAGGTGCGCGCACCTCGCGGTGGAGTGGTCTATCCTACTACAGAAAAAAAAAATTGGCGGTCGGTCGAAAATTGGTGAAAAACTGTCTCCATTTACGTCAAAACAAACTGAAAAAGCATGTGCAGTTTAAATTACACTAAGAAGCTCACGTCGATTATAGTCGCGTGAGTGCCGCGAGGTGCGCGCACCTCGCGGTGGTGTGGTCTATCCCACTACTGAAAAAAAAAATGGCGGTCGGTCGAAAATTGGTGAAAAATTGTCTCCATTTAAGTCAAAACAAACTGAAAAACCGCGTGCAGTTGTAAACACAATGAAAAACTCATGGTGCTGGTGGTCGCGTGAGTGCCGCGAGGTGCGCGCACCTCGCGGTGGCGCGGCTCACTATTGCGTTTATCAAATAAAATCTTGTACAGTTGCAAAACGGCACAAAAGCATATCGAGGTAAGTAAAAAAAAAAAAAAAAAATTTTCATTTTACTATACCGCACAATTGGGTCTGTTCTACTCTTAAAATCCTTTTATTTGATACCCATATAGCGAAAATCGCAAAAAAATGTCAGTCGCCATGTTGGATCGGTGGCCATATTGAAATTTTCGAAACGTCACTCACGGTGTTGTGTTCTACTCGTCAAGACCTTTCATTTGATACCCATGAAGCCTGGGTTGGGAAACAAAAGCGGTCCGCCATTTTGAGAGCGGCGGCCATTTTGATTTTTTTTTAATATCTCTTACGTGGCTGTATTAGACACTTAAAACCCTTTCATTTGATACCCATATTGTAGGGATTACAATACTAATGATACTTGGCCGTTTTGGACCGGCGGCCATATTGATTTTTTAACGTTAGCACTAATAGGCTTCGATAGCGCTGAAAAAATCCTTTCATTCGATACCCATATCACCGTATCGGGATTGGAAACCGCGAGAATAAAGCAAAAAGAGGATATTAACCATTACAAAATGGCCGCCAGCGCCGGCGCCATCTTGAAAATGTCAAATGTCAAATTTTTCCAGTGTAGTAGACTAAACCGCTCACCGATTGGCGGTAACTGCAGGCGCGCAACTGTCATCCGTTTGCGTCAAAAAATTCGCAAAGTCGCCGAAGCCGAAATCTGCCACAGCGCCCAGTGTTGCCATATATCTGGGCCAAAATGGTGATAAAAGTGATCAGCGAGGCCCGACCGACCCAGCCATGTGAAAAAAAATCGAAAAACACGCGATTTACGTTCTCCCCAAAATCGGGGAAAATACCCCAAAATCGGGGTAAATTACCCCACCGATCGATTCTCCCCACCGAGCACTACAAAAGGTCACCCGGGGTTGTCAGTCGAAAAACGCCGGCAACCCCGCGAAAACCGCGATTTAATTTTTTAGAAATTGCAACTTTTTACAAAATGGCCGCCGGCGCGCGCCGCCATCTTGAAATGTGGGAGTTTCGGATTTTTCCCAATATCTGCACCGTATACGGGTGGGATGACGTTTGTCCCGCGACTCCAGCTCACCCCGATCTGGGAGATCAATTCGGGTCAAATTCGGTCTGCGAAAAGTTTCCAACCTCCGTGGAGGCCAGTGTTTGCCAGTGTAGAAAAATGAAAATACCAGAAAGTCATAGAGGCCCCGCCGGCCAATAGGCCCGTGGTGTTGAAAAATTCCAAAAGTCGTTATTTCGATTTTCGCCTTTCGCCGCCCCTAGGGGAAAAACTACCAAAAACGGTAGAAATTTCTCCCACCTGCAACACTGCTCGCCGAGCTCCACCCCCGCCTGGAACATGTCACACCCCGGTCGGAGGCCGCCATCTTGGCGAAAATCCGTCCGAAAATCGCGTCAAAATTGGCGATCCAAGATGGCCGCCGGCGCCGCCGCCATATTGTTTTTTCGCCGCGCGCCGCAAATTTCTCAAAAGTCGAGGACAGTCCGACCAGAGGAAAAAAGAAAATCCCGGAAAAAAACAAACGCCGCGCCGGTCGACGGTCGCAAACACGGGTCGAAACGGGTTTTTCAGTCCAAGATGGCGGCGGCGCCATTTTGTTTTTCCCCAATTTGACAGCGGCACCGCATGCCCGTCACAGTGAGGAACACCCCACCAAACGCCGTTAAAAACGGAGGCGATTTGGCAAAGTTGACATTTCGCGCGGGCCGCCATGTTGGTTTGGCAAAAATCCCTTTATCCCATTCTATGAACTAAAAATCTAGAAAATTCCACCCCAACATCAAAACACTCAAAACACTCTCTAAACACCCTAAAAACACCCCTGATCAGTGAGTCAGTGAGTGGTAATCGAGCTTTATATATTAATAGATAAACTTTATTGGAATTCCTTATTCTATGAGTACAATCTTAACCCGGCGTCATTGAGGCAGGGTCAACATGACCCTACGCGTTTTGTATACGCAAAATTTCTAAGAAATTATTGCCGCACAGACCCCATTGTCTCAGTCGCTGCAGCTAAGTATCGCCCCTGTCCTTCGTGTACCTTACTTTAGTCGTCCATCGCCTACACAAGGAGCAACACGTGTTTATACCTGCGACCGGGTCAACGGCGATGTTGCTGTTTTGTGCCAAATATTATTTTCATGTTTTAAATAATTTTACTTATTTATGCTATTTTATTTTGAGATAACTATCTTGCCTTCAGGGTACAGGACTGTCCTTATGCTTCTGACTATATCTCCCGGCTCTCCCATCTTAAGATGACCTCATTGGCGAACCGGCGTAATCTTCTTGATTTAATGACGTTGCATAAATTGTTGGGTGGAAGTTTGATTTCTGCTGATTTGCTGAATCAAATTAGAATTGCAGTCCCTTCTCGCATACCCAGGCACCCGATGACACATATCTTCAATGTTCCTATTAGCAAAACAAACTTGGGTAAATTCTCGCCTATAAAAAGACTAATTAGATTTTTATACGATATTAATACACCTGACATTGACGTCCTAAATGACCCGAACGCACTTTTAAAAAGAAGTGCGCTGATCTGCTTTCTTTGCGTGATGTTCAATGTAGTTATTAATTAATTAAAATAATTCTTTGTAATCGTAGTTTTTAGTAATTGTAATCATTTCATACAATTGTGTTGTTTTCTGTCAATGTTGTATACACCTGTAGTGGCATATCTTATAAATAAGAATTTACTGCGATATTATCCTGATAAACAATGTATTTGATATTTTCGATGGTGTATCTAAATAAATAAATAAATAACTGTCTAAAATGGAGTCGGAGGAACGTGCGTATCGTCGCATAATAGCGATACTTGAAGAATGTTCAGATAGCGACGGAAAAAACCTTATGCATCTGATTCGGAAATTGAAGATCATGTTAGTATTCGAAGTCAAGAGAGTGATACTGATCAAGAGGTTAGGGACAGTGAAGATGACATTCCACTGCAACAATTGCGTCGTTCTTGTTTGAGTGATGATTTGGCAGACTCGTCCGACCAACAGCAACGAAATCATTTTTATAGTAGGAAAGACGGTAACGGGCGGCTAAATGGTGTAAAACTCCTTTCCGTCAAAACGGTAAACGGCTCAAAGTGAAAATATTATTACGCAGCAATCTGGAGTAGCACAAGAGGCAAAGATAGCTAAATCGGAATTACAATGCTGGCAACATTTTATACGAGATAGCTTACACAATATTATACTTACATATAGTAACAATCGAATAAAGAAAAGAATGACTGCGTGTTTAGATCTCTCGAAACATACATATATAAAAGAGGTCATCTTGAGTGAAATCAAAGCTTTTATTGGATTACTCTATTAAATAAAATTTTTCTATAAGCTAAAAAATATTTATTGACACAAAACACATTATATTCCTTTAAGAAAATAAAATAATACTTTATTCTAATACAATAAAACATTATCAATCAATCAACAACAACTTTGACAACATCTAAATCATAAATTAAAGTTTCCGTAGAAGTAAATAAGCTGATGGCCAGGATTATATAATTGACGTACTCTACATAGCTAGATTCATTTAGCATAGGTGTCAAAATTGTCCCTATAAAAAGGATAAGAAGATAAAACACGTATGTAATACTTGCCATAAGTTTATATTGAAGTTTAAAGAAAGAAGACTGATTATATCAAAGTTCCTAATATTTCTGTGATTTATATATGTTAAGTTGTATAGATTTCAGTTAAGTATATTTTTGTAAGAAATTATATTGTTCTTTGTATATCCAAAAAAAAAAAATGATGAAGGTTACATTTTTGTTTTACAATTCAGAATCCTAATGAAAGGTATTTTCTTTTTCTTTTCATTTATTACCATTATGTTTTATTATTAATCCTGATTATATATACAGTTCTTTATTATAAAATAAAAATTTAAAAAATATAAACGATATTTTAGTGGGTAAAACAGTAATAATTGGAACAGGGTCACATTGACCCTCCTCAACGTTTGTGTAACTTTTTTCCGCCACAATGACGCCGGGTTAAGAGTGAGTTCTAATACAAAAAATCAGTGCTTATATACTAAACTTAAAGTAAGGGTGAATAGAGGCTCTTTGTTTTCAAATAGGTTCAATGGAGCTCTTTGTAGTAAAGATAGTGTCCCCATAATCATTAGGGTCAACGTACGAGTATAATGCGTTGTGCTTGTCTTCGGTTCTAGAAGCAGTATCATGTATGAATAATGGGCAGCGGCTGTTCTGTGTTGGGGTCGATGAGTGAAATTATTGATAACAGACGTCAGTCTAATGGCTGGCGGTATAATACTGAATAATTTTATAAGGATTATTTTTGTATAAGGTCGCGAACGCTCAGGCAGGCGGCGTGTTTGGCACCTAAAAGCTAGCGAGTCACCTTTTTTTTTGTTCCGCTGAGGAAAATGCATTAAATTGCATACTCCGGCTGCGGAGAGCCGGCGATTATGTGGGGCTCTCCTCCCCAGAAGGGGGAGGCCTACCCACTAAAAACCTCAACGATGGCCTTCCTAAGGCATGTAGGGAGCCCCCGGGAACGCTAATCGACTTCCGGGAACCCCCAGCCATCGTTCCCCTGCGATGCTGCAGGGAAGCCCTCCACGGCGGAGACAACTATCTCCCCCGATCTCCTACACCGACGAAGCCCCCGGCCATGGGAAGGGTGTGGTCCCTCCCGGGTCGCCGTATCCGGGGCGCCTAACGAGTCACCTAGCGAGTAGCTTCGTAAAACGATCATTCTCGAACGACTTAAAATTATTCCACACCGACGAAGTCGTGGGCACAGCTAGTATAATAATATTGTTTTAACCTTACTCTAAGCAGTCATGGTAATGTTTTTGGCAAAATATTTTGTAATTGCCTGTATTATAAATATACTGCAGAGAATATGTGACTATCGAGATTTTGATAACTTAGTAGCAGCCATTAACTTTGTCAGCACGTACTGATTGAGCGCCAGATACTTCTTTTGGTGAAATCCCTACTAAATGTATAACTGCGAAAGTTTTTATAGGTGAATATTTGTTACTCTTTCACGTAAAGACTATTAAATAGATTTTAATAAAACCTTACAATAATAATATAGCTTGAATATCAGAATAGCAGATAAGCTACGATTTATAATAATACGGCCGCATATGGAGTACTGCTCTCACCTCTGGGCTGGAGCCCCCAAATATCAACTCGACTCTCTTGACTCCCTGCAAAGGCGTGCTTTCCGTATCATCGGTGATCCCAATATTACGGCCTCAACAGAGACCTTGGAGCAGCGGAGAGACTTTGGCTCTCTGTGTGTTCTTTATAGGCTCTTTAACGGAGAGTGCTCTGAGGAACTATTTACAATGGTGCCTTCGTCACCTTTTTACCATCGCACCACCCGCCACCGCAGTAGAGTTCATCCATATCACCTGGAACCGATCTTGTCTAGTACAGTTCGGTTTCAGCGTTCATTCCTTCCGCGTACATGCAAACTCTGGAATGAGCTCCCAGCTGCGGTGTTTCCTGAGCGCTACGATATGTCTAACTTCAAACGAGGCTTAAAAAGAGTATTACTCTCCAGGTAGGCAGCGGCTCAGCTGTGCCCCTGGCACTGCAGATGTCCATGAGCGATGGTTACCACTTACCATCAGGTGGGCCATTTGCTCGTCTGCCACCGTACGGAATAAAAAAAAAATAAAAAATAAAGATAGTACCAGCTAGTTTCTAATAAGCAAATTTTTTGACAAATCCTTAATGTTGAAGTAAAAAAACGAAGTCTACTGTTCGCTCGAGAAACTGCAGCTGGGTCGAAATTCTGTCACAACACTTCGTATTCCTGACGCTTCATCTCCAAACAAAGCGAAAATTTGCACCTGATGTGCCGCATGTTGTATATTCATAGCTTTCGTTCGTGCGAAGCCAGCAACGTGCAAACACAGTACTTTGTTTTACTTTCACGCCTGGTTCGAACAATCTTCTTTATTCGTATATCATTGGTCAATAAAAACTTAATTGATAATCAACATTCGTAATATTAAAAAATATACTCGTATAATTTTTTTCTATAGTTCAAAGCATACATTTTTTTTTATATATTAGAGCAGGCAAACGAGCCAACGGGTCACCTGATGATAAGTGATCACCGCCGCCCATAGCACAAACAACACCAGAGGTATCATCAGCGCGTTGCCGGCCTTTCAAGAATGTATATGCTCTATTTTTGAAGCTTCCCATGTCGTAACTGTTCGGAAATACCGCGGCCGAAGTTGGTTCCATAACTTTGTCGTTCGCGGGAAAAACGTACGCGAAAACCGCACTGTGGAGGACAGCCAACCATTAAGATGGTGGGGATGGAAAGCAAGTCCCCTCCGTGACGCACGATACAGGAAATCGGTCGGCGGCAGTATCCCAAACAACTCGTCAGAGCACTCCCCATGGTATATGCGGTAGAGAACACAAAGAGACGCGACGATACATATTTAATTTACCTACAAAATCAAATGTAATTGTACTTTATTGTTATAGAAATAGAGTTGTACTTAGTGGTACAATAAATGTAAATGTGCTGTAATGTAAATGGTGCTTAGAGATTATCACGTAACGACTCTTATAATGTCAGTTGTATAATTTACGTCTTTTAACTAACAGTATAACTTAAGTAGATAATAAACAATAATATCTTAGGAATAATAATAGTATCTTAGGAATGGAGTATATTTTTATGGGAGCTGTTGCACTTGGACGCACAATGTATCTTCGATCACCCCACCCAGATGACAGGATAACCATTAGTCCGCGGGTCGCCGGCGGGCGCGAAGAAGTCGCGACCGCTACGGCGACCCGATATGGACCACGCCCCTTCCGTGGCCAGGGGGCGTCGTCGGTGGAGGAAACCGGGGGAGGTAGTGTTGCCTCCCCCGAGGAGGGCTCCCCTCTAGGAGGAGCTCCCTCTAGGGGAGCGGAGGCTGGGGGTTCCCGGAAGTGGCTTGATGTTCCCGGGAGCTCCCTATATGCCTGAGGAAGGCCATCCCTGAGGTTTTTAGTGGGTAGGCCTCCCCCTTCTGGGGAGGAGAGCCCCACATAGCCGCCGGCTCGCCACAGCCGGGGTATGCAATGTAATGCATTTTCCTCAGGGGAAAAAAAAAAGATAATAAACAAGTTCTAAAAAATAAACAATACTAGTAGAAAGAAAACTGTTTATTTGTGCAATAAATCTGATGAACTAGTCTGGTATTCACTTTATCACCACTTCACTCTGTCACGTTTAACAACTGACTGGTCAAGATTCTTACAATTCTTTCCTCACTTGCTCCGCCCCATTACCACTTCGAACGTGAACGTCATGTGAACGTCGACGGCGGCGGCGTCTCGATCGCTGTCGCAGACACACCTCTCTACACCCTTAGCCGTTCACACCAATGTTGCTCTCTTCGCACCAATATTGGTCCGCTTTTTTTTTGGGGGGGGGGGGGGGGGGTTAGCGGCGAGTCACCACCTGCCATATTTAAAACTAGCTTTCCGCCCGCGGCTTCGCTCGCGTTATATTCGAATTTCCCACAGGAAGGATATGTTTTCCGTTGGTAAAATTATCTTATTTCCTTCCTAGGGTCCTCGGGTTTTACGATTGGTATATACGGGTATACTATCTGCGTATAAAATTTTATTTTTTTACAATACTGCCATACAACCTTTCACCACCTCCTTTCAACCCTTTACAGCCCTTTTCTGCTTTAAAAGGTAGCCTCTGTCCTGTCTCAGCCTCTAGACTATCTGTGTACCAAATCTCATTTAAATCGGTTCGGTAGTTTTAACAATTTTTTCATACAACCTAGCATCCCTTCTTTCAACCTTTTACAACCCTTTACAACCTATTTTCTATAAAAAAGTAGCTTATATCCTTTCTCGGGCTTTAGACTATCTGTGTACCTAGTTTCATTTAAATCGGTTCAGTAGTTTTGGCGTGAAAGTGGAACAGACAGACAGAGTTACTTTCGCATTTATAATATTAGTATGGATCAATTAGGAGGCTTTGAGAAGGTAGGTGACCGGAGTTTCTTTCATAGTCCGGTTCTCATTACGACATTACGGCAAGTGCGAAGCCGGGGCGGGTCGCTAGTTGATGTATAATAACGAAAACTACCACGAAAAGCAATGTCAGTGATTACTCCAAACATCCAAACTCTTCATAATATTATTACATATTATCTCTTCTTCTTCTCTTCTATCTTCCAAATTTCAAAAACACTTATCATATCAAACACCAACGAAAATATATATGCGAGTCACACAACCGCAAGTTCGCGGTTCTATCCTCATAAATTAGACTCGACTATTTGAATGTCAACAGTACAATCAACAACTGAAATGTCAACAAGAAACCCACAATTGCTGTTATTTATTAGTCCATTCACTCACACAACAAACTTTACATCTGTTTGGCGACGCTGTCACATCTCATAATAGTTGCCGTTTCCTAAAGTTTCAGGTAACATTAGTGTAATTTACTTTACAACTTGGTCCGCAGAGTTGTGGATAAGCACTTGTTAGGAATTAAGCTCATTTCGTAGAGTTACATAAGGCTCCCCGGATGCTCATTACATCGTGACACTGTAATAATAGCAATATTATAAGATATAGCATTTGTCGAATAAAATTTAAGAATAGTGTTCTGATATTGACAAATAGTGTCATATTATGCAATACTAGGTATGCTGTGTAATTTTAGGTAGTATTCTTAATGACCGAGTGTGTTATAAACGTAAGAGTAGACAAATATAATCAGAAAGCTTTGAAGTGCTAAGCTATCGGGAGTTACCATAAAAGATAGACATATTATGCTGTCGTAGAATATTTTTATATAATTTTACACTGTTGCTTTCCCGCCATTATACAGCGCGCTAGCGCTGCCTACTGACTGGCGCCGTGCGGCGATTAGTTTGAAATTTGAATAGCAACAGTGCGCGAAATGGCAAATAATACTGTTATATAATTTGTATGGACTATAACTTAACAATTTGCTTTGGTACCACACGCGTTTTTTATGACCCGCATTACATATTTAAACCAGCGGAATTACATCAGCTTTAAGAGCAAAGGTATTAAAAAGAAATATACAATATCAATATACCTATTTTAGTTCCTCTATTGCAAATAATATTACTATACCAGATAAATATCCACCATTTTGGATTTGTTTTACGACGTTGATATCGCGTGGCATCCAAAGCAATGTCTGAGTGAATTAAATCTCAGTTGAAGCAATTGCAGGCAAGTTTCTTGGCTGTTGGAGTTCAACTCGGGCATTGGACAAACTGGGGGACTATTAAGAAATCTAAGTGATTGGAATGAGAGCCGATACAGATTTTTATGTGAGATTTGAAAGCTCGTATATATCATTCAAATCAAAATAATCTTTATTCAACATTTACAGACACTAACTGACGTCAAAACAAACAAAACAAAAAAAAAACAAAAGCTCAAAAAAAACCAAACCTTGTGCGTATGTACGAACAAGGAAAAAAAATTTGGTTCTACACCTGTTCGCTGCATTCGAACGTAAGGCTTATAATATCTATTAATTAGACATTTTACTTATTAGCAGCAGATTAAATATATGTAATAATCCTCTTTCCTAGAATGCTCTTTAAATATTTCATTAATTATGAATATTTTGTAATAAACTAGAAAGAGTTCCAGGGATTACTCTAGGGACTCTGCGAATGATAGTCGCTGTCGAGTTTGAAATAACACCCCTGGCTAGAATCCAACTTAGATCACTAGCCTAAGAGCTAACAAGCCTTGAATGTGGTGGTTTGAAGTTGCACTTAGAATATCGAGTAATCCAATCTCTGTCCGTCTGCTTGTCATCTGCATAACTCGATAATACCTTAGAGAATGCCTTAGATTCTTACTACGGAGTTTTTAACAAGATCTTACGTGCCCTGGATTCTGCACGCTATGAACTCTGTTGGCTAATGGAGAAATTTTCTACGCTCAATTCCCAATGGGCAAGTTATTTCACTCTTTAAATTTTCTTGTGATGCAGTTGTTCATTACATTAATCAACAATCTAAAATATATATTTGGGACTTATACTTATAATAAATTTGAAGAGAGATCAATTCTGTATTTGAAATATATTTCCAAAATACCTATCAGGAGGTGATTAGAGATCGATACTGATACTAGTAATTTTTTTTACTGTCTGTTTGTCTGTCTGTATAACCGTTATTGAAACAAAAACATTTTTTAATAAATGAATAGAATAGAATGGAAATAGAGTAGAGTAGAGCAGAGTAGAGTAGAGGAGAGCAGAGTTGAGCAGAGTAGAATAGATTAGAGTAGAATTGAACAGAACAGACTATAATAGAATAAAGTAGAATATAGAAGAGTGGAGTAGAACAGAGCAGAGCAGAGCAGAATTGAATGAAATAGAATAGAATGGAATAGAATATAATATAGAATAGAACAGAATAAAACAGAGCAGAATAGAGTAGAATAGAGTAGAGTAGAGGAGAGTTGAGCAGAGTAGAATAGAGTAGAGTAGAATTGAATAGAACAGACTATAATAGAATAAAGTAGAATATAGAAGAGTAGAGCAGAGCAGATCAGAGCAGAGCAGAATTGAATGAAATAGAATAGAATGGAATAGAATATAATATAGAATAGAACAGAATAAAACAGAGCAGAATAGAGTAGAGTAGAGGAGGGTTGAGCAGAGCAGAGCAGAATGGAATGAAATAGAATCGATTACAATACAATGGAACAGACCTGAACAGAATCGAACACAACAGAACATAACAGAATAGAATAGTGAAGAATAGAACAGAACAGCACAGAATAGAATATGTTTCGGTTTCTGACGTTTCGGTCTCGATGTAAGAAGAAGCTGCAATGAGTGAAGAGATAACTAATATATCCACATCAAAATATGGCAATTTTGAAATTAATCATGAGTTGCATATGACAATGATTGATTGCAAAATAGCTACTATTGTCACGGATACGCCTTCAGCAGCTATTTGCAATATTTGCCTGGCGAAGCCAAGTGAAATGAATGACCTCGCCCGAATTTTTTCAAGACCTGTTCGGGATGAAGTGTACAAATATGGACTCTCCACACTCCATATGTGGATTACGTGTTTGCCCCGCATCGCAGCGCACCACGTAAAATTTACCTATTAATCACATTGCCCGATCATCATTTAGCCATATTCATAATGCCCGGGCAATGTGATAAATAGGTGAGTTTAGATTGTAATTAATCACTCGGCCCGATATGGCTGGGCATTATTCATACTGCCCGAGCATTATGAATACTGCCCATAATAATCACTTGGCCATAACATCGATATCAGCTAGTTAGTATATTTGTGTACATTTATTTTATGATTTTTCCAATTCACCGATTAAATAAATTTACCATTTTGACGAACAGACTTCAAAATACTAGGGGTTTATTGGTGGGGTGCAATGTCAGATAACCTCCTCGTGGTTATCTGACAACGTATTTTCACGGCTAATAGTCTGACAGAGGGGCCCCGAAGAGGGTGGGCGTGGAACGGCCGGGTCTAACCTGGCGGGCCGCTTCTAGCGGCCAGTGGCGGACGGGCGAAGCCCCTCTTCTTGTTTAAGAGGGAGTGGTTGTCGTCCAGAGCACCCATTTTGCGTAGGTAGATGGCCGGAGGTATTCGGCGACCACACTTGTGGTGGCCTGGAGTGGGCGCTTGTCGCCATACGCCGCAGGTAGTGACCGCAAGGGTTCCCATGGCCTCGTCAGGGCGCGATGCAGCTCTCCTTCGCGGATGACGCGCTCGCGCTGTCAGACTATTAGCCATCAAACATGTTGCCCAGGTGCACCACGAGGAGGTTATCTGACATCGCACCCTAGTCAGTTATTACCTACTAAACAAACTGAAAAATCGGATAACACAGAGTTACTGATTTCTTTCTTGAAATGAGAGGAGCTGCCTCAAGAAGAACAGGTATAAAACTCTGACGGTCTATTTTCTCAGTACACAACACCGAACGTTTCATAAAAGATCGGAAATTATGCAATTCTATTCAACAGAGATATCTAGAAATATACTTCGAACAAATACAGAATATTTAATAGATCGTACCGTTACAACGAAAAAGGAAAACTTACAATACGTCAAAAGAAATTCCGAGAACCGAGGAATAAAAACATTTATGATTTGCAGTAAAAGAGAAATAGTTCATGTTTTTTCAACTTGCCATGCCACTTATACAAACGTAGAATATAACAACGTTTTGTTGTAGGGTGCATACGTTGCCTATATAAATCTGCTATTTAGAGTAATAACAAAACGTGGCTATTATCATTATATTTCGCAATCGACTTTATATTAGAAGAAGATAGTATAATGTAAATAGGTACTATCACTGTATGTTGAGATCCATTATCGTGGCCTCCGTTTTCATTTCATGGACCCCCAAATTTTTGTTTCGCTGACGTAGGCGGGTCATACACAAAACACTCGAAAAAGAAAACGCACAAAATAAAAGTCACGCAATCGATTCAAAATGCTATAATTTTTATATTATCGCACGCCCGTGACTTTGCCTACGTCAACTTACCTCGCGGGAAAATTATATATAAAGCAAAACAAAGCTAGTTTTGAATAAAGTTGATAGTTATTTGTCGGTAATACTCTAAATCATCAAAATTAATTCAGTAGCATTCAAGTGAAAAGGTTATAAACAATAAACTATGTACATTTATACTTGAAATTAATAAGTCAAGACATATAATAAAGCTTATTTAAATACCAAATTATCAAAGAAATTCACAAAAGGTCTAAATTTCACTTCTGTAGAATTTATCTTTTCTGTAGACATGATATCTGCAGAAGAGATTTCTACAGGAGAGACAAACGAAACAAAAAAAAAAATAATGCAATCAAAATTTCAACCTGTGTACCTACATACATACATGTCATTATTATAAAAATACCTGTTATTTTAAGACCACAAAAGTATTTTTTATTGCCCTCCAAAGATCTGTACTCAGTATCTGAACAGTCTACAGGAGGAGAATTTTATAATGATGAAGTTAACTTTAAATAACTAATTGAATATTTCTATTTTTCCTTTTTATATAATTAAATGGACATAAATGTGATTTTCATAAATTAGAAAACTAAGCAAGTTAAGTAAATACTAAGTTAGCGTTAAAGTAAGCGAACGCTTTTTTTTAATTTTTGTGTAGGTATGACCCAGGCCCCTTGCAGGATGTCATAGATCGCTAGGAATGACTGGATTAAAATATGGTTACGTGGCAGATAAAGCATACCGTAAGAGTTGCATTCGTCACATGAAACTCTTATTTACATAGAAAAATAATTTGAGCATTTTATCACTGATAAAATGCTGCTTAATTATCATTAAGTTTTCCCCTCGGAAGATAAATTGCACACATTTTATCACTAATCACTAAAGCCGATGCAACTCTTCCAATGTAGGTCGACAATACAATATGTCCTTCTGAAGCTTATAAAAAGCATCCAAGCGGAAACTTAGAATTTATCGAACCTAATTCTGTTGTCATATATTACAAGCCTTTTCCTATGCGGCAGTGGCACAGATAAGTTTGTTAAGCCTGGACAAGTCTCCATCAGACAATAAGTCAATCGGTTAGTATCACACTGGCACTGAGCCAGCTCTGCGCACGTCACTATGATTCATCGCGCTCCAGATTTTGTCGGAGGCTTGCAGAATAGTGAAATAAAACGAGCGATGTTACTATGTGTTTGCATATTCCAAATATTGTTTAATTTTTGAATTAATATTTTAGCCCACGTTGGGCGCCAAAGTCAATCATGAATTTCAGTTATCACCTTTTTTTCAACATCCCTAGATCTTAGGTTATCTTATATATTACATAAGATGATGCTATGTACTAAATACATTTCCTAATGGGTATGTATGACAAAGATAAATAGGATATTAGGATGTAACATAAAAATTAATAGGACCAAAATCAGTTCGTGGCGTTATAATTTCCTGTTAATTTAGGCGTGTCACAACAAGATAATAATAAAAAGAACAATACAAAGTGGATTATTAGAAACAGCCAATAGATCCATTAGAAGCAAAGATATTTGTTTAAATTATTAAAATTAGTCCAGATTCTTCTTCTTACTATATGTATAACATACTATATAATTATTTAATATATAAATAAACTATTTATTGTGCACAATTAAACAATGTTACAATAAAAATAAAAAATAAATATTAGCAGGCACCAAGTTAATTGGTCCAAAGGCGGACCTATCTCCCAGAGAGATTTCTTCCAACCCTAGATGGTTTTGTGAAATTTTAAAAGAAAAATTTGCGGGTACAGTATTTATATATAATTGTTTTTAAAATATAAATAACTAGCTTTTGCCCGCGACTTCGTTCGCGTGGACTTCAGGTTCGTCCCAATGGTTATTGTGGGTTATTCCTAAGAGATAAACATATACCATCACGGACTTTTTTGTAGACCTTTTTAAGTTGTACAATACTGTAGTAAATTGTTTTGATCTATCTTGTAGGATTCAGTCAGCGTTTGCAATGTAAGCGCAAAAAATGTGTTTTTTTTACGACCTCACATTAGAAACCTCAAAAATTGTAGCCTATGTGTTATTCTGATGACTTGACTTTGACTTTGATTTGACTTTGACTTTGAGTAGTTTTTACGTGAAAGAGTAACAAACATCCATACATCCATACTTACAAACTTTCGCCTTTATAATAGTAGTAGGATAGAAGCGTCATATTTATACTACATAAAATACATACCTACATTATTAAAATAGATATGATTAATTAATTTGATACACCCATACATATATAAATATATATACACACACATGTATTACCCATTATAAATGTATATACCGTGGGAGAGCCATGCTGTCGCGAAATGCGCGATGGATGTAAATATTGTAAATAGCAACACTTAAGTCCAGAAATAAATGAGAGGAGACAGAATGCACTGTCTATGGTAAGGGAAAAGTTTTTCCTATTGTAATGTAAGTTAACAGCGGCGGTCAAGTTAAGCACCTGCTTCTCTGAGAACAAAGTTGAGACCAGCGTTAGTGGCCCGAGAATTCCAGTATCCCTTTCATGAACACAAGCTAAGTATTTAGAGTAATTGGCATTTCATTTAGTAACAAAATTACATACATAAAGTTATACAACGAGGTGTTAAAATGGTCACTTTAGATACAGCCCCTTGGCTGATTCTCGGCGTACGAAGAATGGTATGTAAGTACAGCTTAGCTCATGGCAAAAGGGTCTCTAATAATAAGAATAGAGTTGAACGTCTTGGTGAAGACTGTGTCATCAGTGTTTGGCAAGGTTAATGTCCAGTGGGCGAGCCCCACCAGAATTAGGAACAGTTCCAGTGGTTGGCGTGCCCCACCATTTGGAAGTAGAGGTTGAACGTTTGGTGAAGACTGTGTCATAAGTGTTGGCAAGGAATTCCCCAGTGTGGCGAGCCCCACCAGAATTAGACAGTTCAGTGGTTGGCGTGCCCCACCATTGGAAGTAGAGTTGAACGGTCTTGGTGAAGACTGTGTCATAAGTATTTGGCGAGCTTAATGTCCCAGTGTGGCGAGCCCCACCAGAATTAGGACAGTTCCAGTGGTTGGCGTGCCCCACCATTTGGAAGTAGAGTTGAACGGTCTTGGTGAAGACTGTGTCATAAGTATTTGGCGAGCTAATGTCCCAGTGTGGCGAGCCCCACCAGAATTAGGACAGTTCCAGTGGTTGGCGTGCCCCACCATTTGGAAGTAGAGTTGAACGGTCTTGGTGAAGACTGTGTCATAAGTATTTGGCGAGCTAATTGTCCCAGTGTGGCGAGCCCCACCAGAATTAGGACAGTTCCAGTGGTTGGCGTGCCCCACCATTTGGAAGTAGAGTTGAACGGTCTTGGTGAAGACTGTGTCATAAGTATTTGGCGAGCTAAATGTCCCAGTGTGGCGAACCCCACCAGAATTAGGACAGTTCCAGTGGTTGGCGTGCCCCACCATTTGGAAGTAGAGTTGAACGGTCTTGGTGAAGACTGTGTCATAAGTATTTGGCGAGCTAAATGTCCCAGTGTGGCGAACCCCACCAGAATTAGGACAGTTCCAGTGGTTGGCGTGCCCCACCATCTGGAAGTAGAGTAGAATGGTCTTGGTGAAGACTGTACCATAAGTGTTTGGCTAAGTAAATGTTGTCCCAGTGTGGCGAGCCCCACCAGAATTAGGACAGTACCAGAATTATATAATACAGCAGTTAAATAAGAATAAGAATAGATATAACTATACTACCACCTTAGGAGCAACTCCAATAGGTAACTAATATGTTATATACTTAGTGATTCAAGAAGAATCAGTGTATTAATTTCTGTACAGGTTTTGGAGTAATGTATGGCCTCCCCCTGCTAGTGGTAACCGAGGAGTGCTTGATCAATGGCCCTGTCTAGGAAGTCTTGATAAGGTAAGGATAATCACATTTACTCATTGTCAGGATCCTTTGATTGTTCTCACTATGCTCCTTGTGTTCATCAATTAGATTACAATAAATAAGTTATGCGAAGCAGATAATTTACTGGGTTATATTTAGGGAACTCAGGTCAGGTTCGTACTGAAGGGATCTTAAGGATTCTATTACTAATAATCATAATTAAGTATGTGCTAATTCTACCCCTGTTGGTACATATTTATGGTGGAGGTGCTGGGATCAATTGATGAACAAAATTATAAAATAATAATCGTCATTCTTACTGGGAGCTGGTGAGTGATAGTTGAGGTTTCTGTGGAGTGAATGTGGTCATCCTACCTCAAAGGCAGTGAATTCTATAAGACAAACTAGAGTGATGTCTAGTACCTAACATAACATGTAGTATGTGTGGTCTCTTACAAACAGTAAAGAATTTGTAAAGAAATACTACATTTAGTTTCATGTTCCAATGTGTTAAATGTGCTACAGAAAACAAAACTAATACTTAAAATAAATGTGTATCATTTCCTTAACGACATTGAAATTACAAAGAGAAAATATCAAACTACAAACTAATCAAAGGATTTATTTTCTATTGAAAATTTTTGCTGTGCTCGACAGGAATAACAACATACATTTAATTCATCTAATCTACATCTATTATTATTATTGTGGTTTATGAGCAATAAAAGTATTGAGTATAGCAGGTACATTCAATATCTTTGGAGTATAGTATAGCTCATGTAACATATTCAGATAACTATAAAATTAATAAATTAATATTAAATTAGTGCAAGCATCATTCCAAGTACTATTTGAGTCATATTCATTTACTTTAATTGCTATATTGGTTGCAGTGTTGACTTTTTTAAAGGGCAAATATTACATTTACACTTTAAAATAAATTTACAATTACTATGTTTATATATTAGAAAGGTCACATATTGGAAAGTTATGTGTAAGAAAATCCTAATAGAAACTATTACTTGACAAAAAAAATAGTATAATTTGGTTGTTGGAGTCAATAAGAGAATCATGATTAATTGGAAACAAGAATTTAAAATTTAAGAATGACTATTGATAACAATGTTATCAACAAATGAAGCCTGAATAGTAACATAGTTTTATAAGATAAATAAATAAATAGTTTGTGGCATTGATTGTGTTTGTTCCTGTTCCTGTTATGTACATAAAATGGTCTTTATATTGCATTCTGTAGTAAGCAACTGCCAAAGTGGGCAGGGTAGAGTCACATCCATGTCAACAGTGTAATAATGGTAATGTGGACAGGATTGTTGGCTAGTTCTAGTATTAGATCTAGATAGAAATGGAGAAGGGTCTCCCAATTTCTGAACAGATATACAGCTATCATTTTTTTCTTTTCCTTGTATGTATGCATATAAGGGTTGTAACCAAAAGGAAAAATGATGTATACAGAATGTTGTAACTATATTAATTTGTCAATAAGAGCCTGTAGAGGTCTGTATTGAGTGAAGCAATTTGATTAGTGCTAAGTGCTGTACATAAGCTGCGTTGAACTATGTAGTTACTATAACTATTTACATTATACCTTAGGTTTTGTTTTTTTGTTGAAGTTTTTGGCTTGTTGCTATTAGATTTGGGTGTGTACTACTATAATAGATCTTTGTTAAGCAAGTGACAGTTCAAATACAACTACTAATAAATTCATCAATAATTTATCAAATAATGTATGATGATGAAGTGCGTCGATTGAATTAAAATTCGTAATAAATTCACAAATTAGTTGTTAATTGATTGAGAAATTAATTATAGTTAATATTAATAATTCCAGATTCAGTACACAACAATACCTCTGAACTTTTATTCGGTCTGAGCCTCTGAAAAAAAAATATATATATAATAATAATGGAAGACATATACTTGACAAGGCTAAATAAATTTGTGTCAGGAATAAAGTGTTTGTCTAACAATTCTAGGGTCATCAGTACTTCAAAATCATGGAGTGACGAAGAGTATGAACAGGCTAAAATCACTTCCGCTAAGCTACAAGCTATAATATCTCGGTTCAATACAGAACTGTACCAATACTTTAATACAGCAACTAATCCAAATGCTGATGAAATATCAGTCATGACAACCGAGCAATTGGACGGTGAAGAAGCTTTAGCAGAATTAAATGCCCGTATTCAATCCAAACGAGATAAGACTAGTTTTTCATCCATTTCAAGCAATCCTGTTAATCGTGGCAAGTTGCCTGAGCTTAATCTACCTACATTTGATGGAAATGTCCTTCAGTGGACACAATTTTGGGATCAATTTAGTTCAAATATTGATCAAAGAGATTTGAGAGATGTGGATAAACTTCTATATCTGAAAACATCCTTGAAAGGAGATGCGAAGACCATTTTGGACGGATTAGAAACTACCAATGACAATTACAAGATAGCTGTTGCCACTCTCACTAGCCGTTATGGTAGAAAGTCACAGATAATTGACGCACATTATTCAAGGTTATATAAACTGAAAAGGGCTGAAAACCCCGATGAATGTAGGAAAACACTAGACGACATTGAACGGCACCTAAGGATATTAAATTCTTTAGGAGAGAACACTGAACATAATCATTTGAGATTTTTAATAATGGAAAAATTCCCCGAAGATATTATATACGAATTGAAATTGAAATTAAAGGATGATTCAATTGAAGAATTACGAAAGGAATTACAGGTAGTGCTAATAGCCAGAGAAGACGCGAAAAGAACTTGTGAAGAAAGCAATAGCAAGAATAACAATTTCACAACTGAAATGCTTTTGGTACAAGAGTCGAGGAACAAGGAAAGGTCAAGACCAATTAAACGAGATATTACTAAGAAGGTCCATAAGAGAATCAAACCAACTCTAACTGCATTCAGTAAGACACATAATAATAAACGCAAGCTCAAGGAAGTAGGAAACAGTTCTGCGCCTATTCCAAAGATCTCATGTATATTCTGTGGTGAAGAACACTTTAATGATGAGTGTACCAAAGTCAGAACGGTACAATGCAGGAAGGCAAAATTGAACAACCGCTGTTACATATGTTTTGGTCTAGGTCACTGTGCAAAGAAGTGTAAAAGGAAGGAAAGAACTTGTCCACATTGTGATAGACGAGGAGAACATAACAGAGCACTGTGTCCTAAGAAGGTACTCTAAGAAGGAAACCACCACCTCATTACACATAAATGAAGATTCACCCACAGTTCTACAAACAGCTATAGTTAATGCTATAGGAAGAAATAAGTCCGTACTAAAATGTCGTGTACTCTTTGATTGTGGCAGTATGAGAAGTTATATCTTACAAAGAGTAGCTAAAACGCTTAATCTGGAACTTGAAGAGAAACAACATATTACAGAACTCTGAAGGGCATTATACAAGAAAGCTGGCCAATAACATATATGTGGATAATCTCCTTACAGGCGCAGAATTGGTAGATGAAGCGTTGAGTTTGTATTAAGAGGCCAAAGACAAATTTTCTGAGATATCAATGAATCTTTGAGATTGAAGTTCTAATTCGAAAGAGTTTCTAAGTCGCATACAGGATGCGTCATTAGAATCCACAGTCAAGATTTTAGGTTAAATTGGGAGCTAAAGGACGACTCAATACATCTTAGAACTAAAGTCAATAAAAATAAAGAAGTTACAAAGAGAGGAATTCTTAAGACTATAGCGGCAATATACGATCCTTGTGGATTCAGTGTACTAATAGTACTACCAGCTAAACTATTTCTTCAAAAATTATGGAAAGAAAAGGTCAAGTGGGACAGTTCTCTATCGAATGAAGCAAAACAAGAATGGATGAACATTTTAAAAGACCTTAAAGAAATAGAATCAATAAGTCTGCCAAGAAATATAAATATACTAAATGAACACAAATCACAATTGCATTGTTTTACAGATGCTTCAAAAGTAGCCTACGCAGCTGTGGTATACTTCGTACAAGGAGATAATATTCAATTTGTTATTGGTAAATCACGTCTTGTACCTATCAAAGATCAAGAAAATTTGAAGATACCGAAACTTGAATTACTAGGAGTTTTGATTGGAAATAGACTCATAAATACAACTCGATATAACAGACATGATATTATGGACCGATAACCAGATTGTAATAAGCTGGTTTTACTCAAATAAACTCTTAGAACCATTCGTGTCAAGAAGAATGGAAGAAATTAGGAAAAATAAAAATCTTGTTGTGAGATATGTTCCGTCAGAACTTAATCCAACGGACGCTGCTACACGACCAAGTAGCTCAAGAGAATAGAGAAACAGTTGGTTGAAGGGCCCCACCTTCTTAAGACAAGATTCAAAAACTTGGCCAAAGAGTTCAAATGCTGAAGTCTCTCTTCTGCTGGCGGAGGGTCTGTCTATCACAGAGGTACATCAAGAGGCCAAACCATTATCTACCAAATTAAGTCCAATAACAAACCCAGACCCAGAGATACAAGAAATAAGGCAGCTACAAGAAGCAATGTTCACAGATGAAATACAAGGGAAGAAAACAAGTCTAGCTCGCAACCTAGGTTTATTCTGTGACACAAATAGAATCTTAAGATGTGACGGACGTCTCGCACATTCAGACCTATCCTATGACGCGAAACATCCTATACTCTTACCGAAAGAAAGTGAATTTACCGAAAGGCTAATAAAGGAAGTTCATGAAAAGAATCTTCATGTAGGTGTAGCTCATACTTTAAGTCTCATACGTCAGAAGTATTGGATACCTCAAGGTAGAACTAAGGTCAAACAAATATTAAGTAAATGTCCAAGATGCACAAAGCACGGAGGAGGTCCGTATGAATTGCCCAAGACTCCTGCATTACCAGTAGAAAGAGTAAAGTATACAAGCTCATTCGCATATACTGGAGTAGATTACTTTGGGCCAATGACTGTAAGAACAGAAAACGGTCTAAAGAAAAGATGGATCTGCCTGTTTACCTGCCTTGTGATAAGAGCAATACATTTAGAAGTTGTCAAGGACCTAACCACTAATGAATGTCTCATGGCATTTAAAAGATTCATTGCTACAAGAGGGGCTCCAATTCTTATATTGACTGACAACGCCGCGCAGTTTAGATTGTTAGGAGAAGTACTACTAACAGGAGAAAGAAATTTCAAAAGTGACATAAAATGGAAATTTATTCCACAACTTGCACCTTGGCATGGAGGTGCATACGAAAGACTAGTAGCAATTGTAAAACATTGCTTAAAGAGAACGCTTCAAAAACATGTGCTTGATGACAGTCAACTTTAACGATCATCAAAGAAGTAGAAGCAGTTATTAATAGTAGACCTCTCACGTATGTAGGATCAAATGTAGAACACATACTGAAACCTGCGGATTTCCTAACACCGGGAAAGTGTTTAAGTATAGAAATACTCATGGAGGGTCTACCAATTTCCGGATCAGTTATCAAACAACAACTTATAGAAGGTTGGAATCGCGGAAACAGGATAATGGATGAATACAAAGAAATGTTTATCAACCAGTACTTATTGAGTCTTAGAGAAAGATATAGAAACTCACCCAAACAAGCGAGAGTGAGAGTTTCATGAAAGTCCAAAGGTTGGAGATATAGTGCAAATAAAGGGCGAAACCAAAAATAGAGAAACTTGGAAGGTACGAAATTCGGAATTATTAAAGGGAAAGGACGGTTTGTGTAGGACTGCAAAGGTGAAAGTTGGAGATATTGAGTTCATAAGATCTATAGCACATTTATATCCTCTGGAAGCTGATGAGGATGCATCATTTCAATATTCTACAAGGGAATCCCTCAGTGAATGTAGATGATGTCGTACGCATCGATACTGAACATATCAGTCAGACCGTACGGTCATTAAGAACTGAAGATAGTAAGATAGTAACACCTATTTTACTACAAATGAAGGTGACTATAAGGATCACGAATTAGACAAGGCTGATGAAGGTGTATTACTGATGGACCCAAGAGAGTTGTTGGAAGATACAAGTTTGACACAAATTATAGACAATACGCCAGAACATGTTGCTTCTGGTACAGAAACAGACATAAATAATGAAGTGGCGTCAAGTCCTCAGACTAAATCGAGTGATCAACGACGAGCAGCTGCGGTCCAGGCTATAGAAAGAATCAATAGATGGACTCGAGCGCTAATGTCAAGTATCAATTAAAGTTTTTTAAAAAGAGAGGCGGGAGTGTCGCGAAATGCGCGATGGATGTAAATATTGTAAATAGCAACACTTAAGTCCAGAAATAAATGAGAGGAGACAGAATGCACTGTCTATGGTAAGGGAAAAGTTTTTCCTATTGTAATGTAAGTTAACAGCGGCGGTCAAGTTAAGCACCTGCTTCTCTGAGAACAAAGTTGAGACCAGCGTTAGTGGCCCGAGAATTCCAGTATCCCTTTCATGAACACAAGCTAAGTATTTAGAGTAATTGGCATTTCATTTAGTAACAAAATTACATACATAAAGTTATACAACGAGGTGTTAAAATGGTTACTTTAGATACAGCCCCCTTGGGCTGATTCTCGGCGTACGAGAATGGTATGTAAGTACAGCTTAGCTCATGGCAATAAGGGCCTCTAATAATAAGAATAGAGTTGAACGGTCTTGGTGAAGACTGTGTCATAAGTGTTTGGCAAGGTTAATGTCCCAGTGTGGCGAGCCCCACCAGAATTAGGACAGTTCCAGTGGTTGGCGTGCCCCACCATTTGGAAGTAGAGTTGAACGGTCTTGGTGAAGACTGTGTCATAAGTGTTTGGCAAGGTAAATGTCCCAGTGTGGCGAGCCCCACCAGAATTAGGACAGTTCCAGTGGTTGGCGTGCCCCACCATTTGGAAGTAGAGTTGAACGGTCTTGGTGAAGACTGTGTCATAAGTATTTGGCGAGCTAAATGTCCCAGTGTGGCGAGCCCCACCAGAATTAGGACAGTTCCAGTGGTTGGCGTGCCCCACCATTTGGAAGTAGAGTTGAACGGTCTTGGTGAAGACTGTGTCATGAGTATTTGGCGAGCTAAATGTCCCAGTGTGGCGAACCCCACCAGAATTAGGACAGTTCCAGTGGTTGGCGTGCCCCACCATTTGGAAGTAGAGTTGAACGGTCTTGGTGAAGACTGTGTCATGAGTATTTGGCGAGCTAAATGTCCCAGTGTGGCGAGCCCCACCAGAATTAGGACAGTTGCAGTGGTTGGCGTGCCCCACCATTTGGAAGTAGAGTTGAACGGTCTTGTTGAAGACTGTGTCATAAGTATTTGGCGAGCTAAATGTCCCAGTGTGGCGAACCCCACCAGAATTAGGACAGTTCCAGTGGTTGGTGTGCCCCACCATTTGGAAGTAGAGTTGAACGGTCTTGGTGAAGACTGTGTCATAAGTATTTGGCGAGCTAAATGTCCCAGTGTGGCGAACCCCACCAGAATTAGGACAGTTCCAGTGGTTGGCGTGCCCCACCATCTGGAAGTAGAGTAGAATGGTCTTGGTGAAGACTGTACCATAAGTGTTTGGCTAAGTAAATGTTGTCCCAGTGTGGCGAGCCCCACCAGAATTAGGACAGTACCAGAATTATATAATACAGCAGTAATAAGATAGATATAAATAAGAATAGATATAACTATACTACCACCTTAGGAGCAACTCCAATAGGTAACTAATATGTTATATACTTAGTGATTCAAGAAGAATCAGTGTATTAATTTCTGTACAGGTTTTGGAGTAATGTATGGCCTCCCCCTGCTAGTGGTAACCGAGGAGTGCTTGATCAATGGCCCTGTCTAGGAAGTCTTGATAAGGTAAGGATAATCACATTTACTCATTGTCAGGATCCTTTGATTGTTCTCACTATGCTCCTTGTGTTCATCAATTAAATTACAATAAATAAGTTATGCGAAGCAGATAATTTACTGGGTTATATTTAGGGAACTCAGGTCAGGTTCGTACTGAAGGGATCTTAAGGATTCTATTACTAATAATCATAATTAAGTATGTGCTAATTCTACCCCCTGTTGGTACACATGCTTCGGCACGAATTCACATCATTAATACATCGAGCGAACCTGCGAGCAATCATATTACTTCGTACTGCCAACACCCTATGCTCTCCGACTTGGTGGTAGTATGAATCCCGGTGCAGTGGTGGTCTGAGTCTTCGTCTGTTTATTTTATTATTACTATTTATTTTTATTATTACTATTAATATATTCTTATTTTTATTCACTTACTTGTTATATATATTAATTTCCTTAAAGAACAACTATAGCTTGAACACTGTTAATGCACAAATATTTAAGATATATACATATGTAACAAGATTGCTCAACTATCTCTCTCTCTCCCTATTACAACACACACATATATTATTCTATTCCTAGTCTGAAGAGCGCAGTTACTGGTGCCCGCGTTCTACCTCTGGGTGACGGCTGAAAATCGGTGCTTTTGTCGTCAGGCATCACACACCGAGCCTAGACCCATGTTGCTGCTGCACACACGTTCATTACTAACATTTTCTCATGTCTGATCGTTGTACTTTGTACCTACTCCATGTAATTTGTATAAATGTGTGTGTTGCAACAAATAAACTTCTTATCTATCTATCTCTCTCTCCAGGAGACTAATTATTTTCTACTGCTTACAATTTTATAGATTTTTGAATCACTCGAATTCAGTGTTGTCATTAAAAACAAATTCTTAATTAGATTCCGTTTCACGCTGAAAAATCACAAAACAATATTTACTTATTATTATGTAGCTATTTACAAGCTTTACATTAACCAGAGTAAATTTATCACTGTCAACGTCACTCCAGCGTTGGATATTCTACTAGTAGAAATCAAAAACGAGTGGGTTGAACCACTCGTTGCACTACGCACGAAATGACAGTTCAGAAATAGTGAATTCGGTAATTCGTATACGAATCTCACGATTTCAAACGCGAATTGGTTTTTTATTGTTTTAAAAATTCGTCTCCAGATCTTCGTCATCCTTGAGGTCACTTGTTATACAATTCCTAAATATTTAAATTGGCTTATAGTTTTATCCCATTTAGAAGAGTGAGAGGCACATGCACATATATAATGCACATATTATAAACTATTTTAATAATTGTAACTGATTTTTTTTATTTAAACTTAAAGTTGTTATACAATATGTATATAAATTGAGCTGTCTTGAGTGTATTTCTGTAACAGACTTATCAAAAAAAAAATGATAAAAAATGATTTATAATATACAAGGATCTAGATTCGAATGTCAAATTTAAAAGCGTTCTATGGAATGTAATTAGATTTATATTGCAGTTAAGAAACTACGTTGTAATTGAGTGTACTATCGTACTGCAAAAAAATTGCATAAAATGGAACAGTATCAAAGTTCAAATAAAGAACCGCGCTGCATTAGACATAGCAAGTTATAGACAGTTGATAGTGAGACTTCTAGTACGGACGACCTAGCGACAACATTATTTATCCAAGGCGAGTGTGGCGGATTTCAAATAAAGAACCCACTGCGTTAGACGTAGCGAGTTATAGACAGTTGATAGAGAGACGTCTAGTACGGACGACCTAGCGACAACATTATTTATCCAAGGCGAGTGTGTCAGATTTCAAATAAAGAATCCGCTGCGTTTGACGTTGCAAGTTATAGACAGTTGATAATGAGACTTCTAGTACGGACGACCTAGCGACAAATTGAATTAACTTACATAAACTAAAAGAAATACAGAATATTAAAGAAGGATTCGTATTTATCTGTAAAAGTATCCCCACGATCCCGGAACAACCTGGAGGGGCCACATTACACATGACGGGACTGACATTTGGACGTCACTTGCTAAAAATGAATGAGTAGGCTAAGCTTGCAAAGACTCAGAGTTGGATTACTTGTTATTGTGCACTATGTTCACAGTTGTAAAAAGCGGAGACTAATGCGCGGCTAAATCAAGCGAGTAACTGGATTTGAATTTGCTCGGCTTCAGACCCGCCTTTGAAGTGATGTCGGCTAGTTTTCGGAGTAGCTTTGTGTAGCTAGATGGATTTTGTATAGAATAAAATGGGAAACTTTCACGAAACATGTAACTAATTTTTTTTTATAGTCGTAATCTTTTATATAGCCTATATATAAGAGTATATGATTTATTATTATTATATAAATATATATTAAAAACCATGACTAAGAAAGAGATGTTCGCATTCATCACACAAATATCTAGCCCCATCGGGACTGGAGATGGCTGCACTATGAATCCAGTATGCTATGGAGTCACCGAATAAATCGAAAATGACAATACCTATTGTTTAAGTCACCATTATTCAACTTTCTTATAATAGCAAAAGCTTCATCTTTACAACCCCTAGACTGCAATTTTCAAAATTTCCGCGTGTGCTTTAAAATACTTTTGTATTCTCCGCGTGTTCGCTAAAACATACCCCGTTTCGCTTTGGATACACTGGAAATAGCTAGCGGAGAGCTATTTATGCTTATAACAGAAATAATATACAGAGAATCCCACCCCGAAGCCGTGAGCGGCTGCATTGTACTAACAATTTTAATCTTTATTTATTCAGCGGAAGATTAAAAATTATTCTTTAGATATATTTGCGGTTGAAGGTTAAACAATTATGCTACAGAATAATGCATACGAAGCTTAATCTTAACCCAGCGCCAAGGGGTCAAGCCTACATGACTGGTCAGTCAACGATTCTATTAACTGTCCGTCAATTGCGTTTTAGAGGGATGACATGTATACAGTTCTCTCTGAAAAAGATCTCTTCATCCAATTTTACTAGATGTTTGGTTGACCAGGATACACAACCTATGTAGTTTGTCTTAGACTACTTTCTGCACTTGATCATATTATATATATAGGTATATTGCTTTGTTTTATGTGCACAAAACAAAAAAAAAATGTATTGATAAATGTAGTTACACGACATTAAACAATAAAACTATTTGAGCAGAGTCTTAATTCTAACAAGAACAATTGTGTTCCTCTCTCCATATTTGATCTCGCGAGTTACTTTTGTTAAGAAAAATGGTTTTTATTTCATTAGCTTTTATTGACAAAATATCCTTTGTATTGAACATAAATACAACATTGTTCTTTTATGTTATTTTATTCCATAGATGTGCTTTTATACAGCGTCATCTATATATAAGTATGTGTTTATCTATAATACTTTGTATTGCATTAACATAAGTAGTATTTAATCAATAATATTTCTTAAACCCAAGCATTGTTGACATTGAAGTAATCCTTAACAGTTTAATGAACTTTTAGCATAACAGTATTTTTGAATTTGACCCCGTAAGTCAATTAACTTTACAATCTGTCAATGTCAAATAAGTCTAGCAAAACTAAAGGTACCTTTTATTATAACATCCAGAAGGAAATAATTTCACGACCCTGGTTCCACAAATTTAAAAAATTAACCAAAACTACCATATCTGTGTTGTGTCGTACGCTTAGGCCACTCCTGCTCTCTAGTTTTTTTGCATAAAATCAGGATTAGAGTCAACTCTCTTTGTGAATGTGAAATAGAGGAAGGCACATTGGATCATAAATTCTTTAATTGTATTAGATACTAGCTGACCCGTGCCCACTTCGTTGGGCATAATATTAATAATCCCTGAAGCGAGCACGAACGCGAACCGAATTAAACGCGAAGCTAACGCGCGCCGTCCGCTGCCCGTTTTTTCTCCGATTCACTTTGCAAAACGGACTACCACGTAAACGCCTTTTTATTTTACGGTTTTTTATTTAACCTATGACACTCAGCAATAATGTGTCTTTCTATTGGTGAAATAATTTTTAAAATCGGTTCAGTAGCTCCCGAGATTACCCCTTACAATTTAACAAATATACAAACACACAAACTTTACTTCTTTATAATATTAGTATAGAAGTATAGATAAGCAAAAATTTAATCTGTATGATACAGTGTATAAACTCAGTATCGCCCACTAACTTTGATGCCTTACTAACCATTAACTCTAAGGATACTATATTATTGAGTTGTAAATTTATTAAATTCCATAACATTAAATTATGACCAAGCCCAGAATATCAAACTTTCATGGTAGATTGGAAAAATATATGTTCTATTGTAGTGTGTTCGTTTCAGGTGGATGTTTTCTAATTACTAACCCATAATAATATCACACAAGCAATTCCCAATTAAAAGAAAATAATAAAAAAATTAAAGAAAAATTACTCATTTAAGCACATGACGACTAACACAATATAGACAGTCCCATACCCAGCCAAAGACACACAGAGCTGGCAGAATTGTTGTCTTAAGATAGCAGATTGCCAACAATAAAAGAAGAAGAAGAACATATAGGATAGACTAAATACTATCAACAAATATATTATTTATTCGGATTGCCTCATACATTACTCAATGACATCATTGTAATATACCTGACAGTATGTCATTAGTTTCAGAACGACAGCTATTAATTAATGTATACTATAATATATATACCATCCCCATCCCGCAAACATAGATAAGCCAAACCACAATTCTCCATAATATTCACAGTGGATAAATGCATTGACGTGTGGCCTAAGTCATTAGATTTCCGTAAAACTAACACATTATAAATACAATTTCTTACACTTTTTTTTTTTTTCCTCAGGAGAGGAGGCTGAGAATCCATCATGGATACCAACGCAACAGGCAAGCAGGGATGCGTTGATTATGTCGGACTCCTGGTACTGTCGAGACGGCTCGACTACACAGACCTACCGACTAAACTCAGCCTAGCCTTTGGTCCTATTGACCCTACTGGCTTTATTGACGAGAGGGCCGCATCTCAGGAGAGGCACGGTTAGCGCTACCCCATGGTGAGGGTATATGCGCTAGAAGAAGGCACGAATCTCCAAAGTGGGACCGGCCAGTATTGATAAGAACCTAATCATGGCTAAGCAGAAGGCTGCCGTTTAGGGGTTGACAAGGGGGAGCGACGGCTCAGACGCCGCCGCTTGCAGGTCTAGAAGCTCCTGCGTGAGTTGATTAGGGGGGTCGCTAAGGACATGTCGCGGTCTACGTATCCTCTGCCGGTATTGACTAGTGTTGCCTTGAGACTGGCTCACAGTTGGTGGTGTTGAGGGAATTTCTTACACTCACAATAATCACCCTAGTCGATAGTAATGTTACGAGCTGGGGTCAGTAAATCAAACGGCGGTCTACCAAAACACTGAACTTTTATTAATTAGCACACTAACAGTCACTAATCACTTCACTGAAAGCACTGAAAGTCGCTTCTTAGTTCTCCAATATCACTTCTTAGATGTTTTCGCACTGTATCGCAAAACAATACTCTCCTCCCGGCGGCCGGACACAGCCTTATATAGTCCCCTAAGGCACTTGCCACTCTTGCCAGAACATTCGCGGACACACTCGAATGTGTAGTCCAATACATAAGCGCGTAGGAATGACGTCGCGCGTTCGAGACATTTCGAGTATAACTGTCTCTTCCTAGTGCTATCCTTGTCACACAATACTCGAATATTCCCGTACTATCTTTCTCGAATATTCCGAGTTTGTCTATCTCTTTCTAATGATGTTTTCTCATTCTAATACTTCTCGAATGTTCCAACTATATCTGTCTCTTTCTACTATTGCTATCTCTTTCACTCCTATTGAAATTTATGTCCTTTTACTGAAGTAGGCTTAATGACTCATAAGGGGTCCTGAAAACGCCTGAAAACGGGTTTTCAGGTTATTGCGTCGTTGGATAGAGGGTAGCCAGAAACGTACTGAAAACATGTTTCAGGCGCCTGAAAACTACTGTAACTTGGGTGTAATTTAGATTTTTTAGTACTTAGTAGTAGTGAAATAGATACTTCTGAAACGGCCTGAAACGACGTTTCAGCCTGCTGAAAACGTTTCTAAGTCACAGAAAATCACTTTTGAAGTTTTACCAAGCCACCGGCGTAACAGTAAGTTCTGTAAGGTTTGTCTTATACGAATAATGGGTAATGGATAGACATACATACATCACTATATGCTCGTAATATAAAACAAAGTCGCTATCCGCAATCTGTCTGTCCCTATGTATGCTTAGATCTTTAAAACTACGCAACGGATTTTGATGTGTTTTTTTTTTAATAGATAGAGTGATTTTTAAGGAAGGTTTATATGTATAATACATGTATAATATAGTAGAGAAACACTGATAAATTTAGAGGTTTCTAATGTGATGTCGCAAAACATGTTTGTATTGTCTAATGAGAAAAAAGCTGTGATTGTTGTGTATACAGCGACTGATCAAGAGGTCTCACCACCCTAGGCTAATTGTAAGAACGCGCCCCCGCCAGGTGTGTTACGAGCGGCCTAAAAAGAACCGATTCGAGTCGAGACAGCCCCCCCGATCGAGGATTAATCAGTCAAGGGCGCGAGCGCCCTAGTCATTTTGTAGTAGGTATATTTACATTGGGGCCGTGTCGCGGCTCTCAGCGCGCAACACCGCACCGGGCCCAGACGGGATCCCGGGGAAGGTGCTGGCGCTGGCGCTCAGGGCATTGGGGAACAGAGTGAGGCGGCTCTTCACGAGCTGCCTCAGAAAGTGAGAGCTGGTGCTGCTGAGGAAGGTAGGAAGGACCGAAAACGTTACGTCGTCGTTCCGTCCGATCTGCTTGCTAAACTAGGCGGCACGACGAGGAGCACCTGTCGCTCGTGGGCCCCGACCTGTCGGACTGCCAATTTGGATTCCGGCAGGGGCGATCGACGTTGGACGCTGTCCAGCGCGTGCGGTTGCTGTCGGAGTCCGTAGTCCGATCGAGGGGGGTGGCTCTGGCGGTGTCTTCAGATATCGTCAACGCCTTCGGCACCCTTCCCTGGCAGGCCATCAGGGGGGCCACTCGACCACCACGAGTTACCCCCCTATCTGCGGGCCGTGGCCGGGGACTACTTGCGCGACAGGACGATCGGAGTCAGGGGAAGGAATGAGACGGAACTACCGGCTCTCCGCAGCCGGGGTATGCAATTCAATGCATTTTCCTCAGAAATTTGTAATAGAAGTAGCACACATAGGACGCGATGCAAACGGATTGAATTTACTTCCGAGGTGCGTACACGATAGCGGCCGGAGCGAAAGTGACGTGTCGTTCCATGTCGGTAAAATACGAGGCTCATTTTCACATTGATCATTAACGACCGGCGGCTCTACGTTTGATAGGCACACAGATCAGAATCTCACGATTTCGAATGCAAATTAGTTTTCTGTTGTTTCAAAAATTCGTCACCTGTAGCTAGTTTAATTTTCTATTAACTGCATTAGCGCTAATCGGACCACTCTGGCAACCGATCTCATTTCAGAACGTATGTACTCTTCTGAGGCTACGCTATACACCTCCCACCGCTCTGGAGGGCAGGCGCTTTAGTTCAAAGCCGATAAGCCCAGGCCTTCTGCCCGACCAAAGGCTGTAAAGGCTAGTATAGTTGGTAGGCTAGCCTTCTGCCAGATTCCAACATAACCACCCGCGGTAGACCGGGCGCGAATGGTATCCGGTGTAAGGTCTCCGAGCACCCCGATCCCGCTTGAAGAAGGCGGCGCCGGGCTCAGTAGCACAGCTGCGGCGCCGCCGAGGGTCGCCGGCGGGCGCGAGGAAGTCGCGACTGCTACGGCGACCCGGGATGGACCACGCCCTTTTCGTGGCCGGGGCGTCGTCGGTGGAGTAGACCGGGCGAGGTAGTAGCCGTCCCCCGAGGAGGGCTCCCCTCTAGGCAGGGGAGCGGAGGCTGGGGGTTCCCGGAAGTGGCTTGATGTTCCCGGGGGCTCCCTACATGCCTGAGGTAGGCCATCCCTGAGGCCGGCTCGCCACAGCCGGGGTATGTAATTAATTGCATTTTCCTCAGGGGAACAAAAAAATAAAAAAAAAGACGACTACAATAGTAGCGCACTCCTTATGAGGATTCACTACCATCTCCAGTGGGAAAAAAAATACAAACATCTGCTATATCAGACTCGAACCTCAAAGATGTATGTTAGGTGCACTACTTATCGAATTACAGTCATATTAAAATGAAAAATTATTTATATCAACTCAAAAACTTAAAAAAGAACTTCTAGCTTTAAGAATAACATAATTTCATCCCATATTGTCACAGGCTGAGTTTGGTCGATACGTCACATCAGTCACACCGCCTTCATCGATCTGGATCCGATATAAGAACCGTGGCATTTAGTTGCGGTGGTAACCATAAGGGTCTCAGCTTCTACTCTTTTGAGGGACAAAGAAATCCCACATATCAATTCCGTAGTGGCCTTCAGTTGCTGAAATCGTGACAAACTGACAGATAGACTAGTACTGCTGCTATCTTTGCGACGGCTCTGCCCGCTATCAGTTGGCTGCCTTGGACTCAGTAGAAAGGCGAGCTAGAAAACTTATCGACGACGAAATACTTATAAACTCCCGTCTCCCTAGAACACCGTCGAAGAGTTGCTTGCCTTTCGGTTTTCTATAGGTTGCATTTCGGAGAGTGTGCGTTGAAATTACATGCATTAATTCCACCCGCTCCTTTCCACCACCAGTCAACCAGACGTAGGCTTAACTACCATCCTTACGTGGTGGACTATCCTCGCACACGTACAAAACGGTTCCAGTCTTCGTTTTTAATACGAACAGCTACGATGTGGAACTCTTTGCCGACGTCTGTGTTCCCGGAACAATATAATCTTACGGTCTTCAAGTCACGAGTGAATAGGCATTTGCTAGGTAAGCGTGTTCCATCCTAGTCCTCATCGTCACTTACCATCAGGTGAGATTGTGGACAAACGCAAACCTATTCTAAATAAAAAAAAAATAGAATTTCTTTCGCATTTATATAATGTCGATTTGATTCCAGCGTTATTTTTTTGTAAATTGCGCCCGATCTTTCTAAATATGTTCCGGCCTAAGTTTTAAGCGCGTCTGACCTCAGATAAAGGCTGCCAGCCTCTGCCATGTATTGCTGGATGTGTTGAGATTTTAACTTCGCCCGCTTAATGGCCGTTTCAGTCAAAGCACACAGGCTATAATTGCGAGAGTTTATTGAGTGCCTTTTAAAAGAACCGCCCGAATCAAAGCTTTGATTTCGGTATGAACGAGTTTTTTGGGTGAAGCTCGGCGTAGCTTTGATTTCGGTATGACGTCTTTGGGATTTTGTAGTATTAAAATTCCTGGCGGTTTTGTTTTCAATCTGGTTTGTTTATATGTAGGTTACTTTTAGCTTAGGGTTTTGACGACCTCGATAGTCGAGTGGATAGTACACCGGTTTCAAGTTGCCGCCATCTCTGAGGTCCCGGGTTCGAGTCCCGTTGGGGGAAATGTTTGTGTGATGAATGCACGCATTTGTACCTTAGTCATGGTTGTTGATATATATTTCTATAAAAAATATTTATATATGTATAATATATGTATGTCTATCCGTTACCCTAGATCCTATAGTCCAAGCCTTACAGAGCTTAGTTTGGGCTAATTGGTGTAAGTGTAACAAATATTTATAATTATATTTATATAAGACAATATGAGTGTAAAATTCTTATATTTACATAATGACACATAGTGTTATTTTAAGTCAAAAACTTATACGCAACTTAACGCAATATCTGGAATGACTCTCAACTGGCGACTTGATAAAGTTGATAAGCTTATCAACTTCCGATTTCTCGGGACTGATTGTTTATAGTCCAAATATAGAAAATGTACTTCGGCATTATACACAGAATCCGGATATAAATATCCTTTGTTGTGAATTCTGTACAGCGATAGTCAAAGTCACTCGCCATTTTTGAAAAATCCCAGCTAAGCAGGGTTAACAGAGTTGAAGCACATCTATGAGCACAATCACAGGAGAGAAAAAAAAATGGGCCAATCAAAAAGGATTAGCACACGCTAAGCTTATTTCAACTAACTTCAAGGATAATTTTTATTTCAAACATTTTTTTTTTTATTGCTAAAGTTGACAAACAAGCAGGCTGCCCACCTGATGGTAAGTGGTAACAGTCGCCTATAGTACATGTGGTTCCCACGAGATTCGCAGCAAATCTGCAAACCTCATAAGAACCACAGTGTACGTTGCCAACTTGTGACATAAGATGTAAAGCCACAGTACCCAGTAATTCACTGCCTATCTTACCCTTCACGCCGGAACACAGCAAAGCGAACCCTGCTGTTTGGCGGCGGAAATAGGTAAGACGGAGGTACCCATGCAGACGACCCTGGTACAGAGTCTACCTCCTAGAAACCTTTCAATGTAGTATTTGTCGCTTGCAATATAACAGTTTAGCGCAGTGGTCGATTAATCGGCTTCTACGCATCGGGTAGGGGGTTCAATTTCAGCACGGGACAGATATCTTATATGACCTACAAAAATTTGTTCCGATCTGGGTGTTTTTGCATGTGAGATTTGTATGTTTGTGACTGCACCCACGACACAGGATAAAAATCCTAGTGAGTTTGAAACTTAAGAACTGTCATCTTCTATTTCCTTTACAACCCTTTTTTCTAATCATTAAGATGCTTAAGTACTTTCTCAGACAATAGATTATCTGTGTACTAAATTTAATTTAAATCGACTAAAGTAACTCTGTCAGGCTGTCATATATCACTAGATATATGACAGACTGACAGAGTTACTTTCGGATTTATAATATAAGTAAGGATTATACACAGAGAAGTTTGACTAAAATATAATGTAGGACGCGAGTCAATAGGGTACTTCCCTCTATATTAGAAAAGATCTAAAAGCATATAACTATGATAGCTTATGCATTAAATAGTCGGAAACATCATGTTTAAGTACATAAAATAACAAAAATAATATAAAAATTAGTTTCAAAGTATACACTTTTTTAATCTAACGTAAAACAAGAGCGAAACATAGGCCGCCATGTCGTGACGTCATAAGGTACTGTAAACTTATGCGTGTCAATGTCAATATGAATCATAGTATGTATAAAGCCGCGAAACAATAAAAAAGAAGTTTGTAGGTTGCTTTTTAATGTAAGAGAACGTTATAAATACGTAAGTTAAATTGAAATCGCACGTGAATCACACTATGGAAAGCAGTTTTGTAAAAGGAGATAGTACGAATTTACCAAAAATAAATGCATTAATGGTCGGAAATTTCTTTGCTGCAAATCCCGACTTTTGTTCTGCCGAGTTACGGAGTATTAAAACATCGATGTCAGTATTACTCTTTTATTATTATTCCTTTATTAGTTGTTTATATATAAAAGATAATAACTCATTTTTAAATCATGAATATAATAATACATAGCATCAAACATAGAGCTTTGTTTATTATTTACATGCCGTATTGACGTCATCGCTACAGAGTAATAACTCGTGCGGCGCCTTCGTCTAATTACGCGCGAAATTTTAAAATATTAAATTTTAATGCAATTTTTATAGTACTTAACGAGTGTATAATTTTTTTATATTTTAGTATATGGTTTACAGACACGCAAGGATCAAATTAAGATTCTTTTCAAAAAGAGATTAATTCCCTATTAGTTATAAGATTAGAATCAAATTCGAATCAAAAAACAACTAAAATTCGAATTAAAATCTTAGTCCTTTTACTGAATTCGTCAAAAACTTAATCAAAATAACAAGCAGCACAGCAGTTGTGTCGAAAGCAAATGGCATCGGAACAAAACATTGGCCGTTCAAACAAACTTTTTGCTCGTGGCCATTTTGTCATCTTTTTCGCGGTACGACTCTGGTATAGAAACTCGCTTATACAAACTCCTTCGAGCGTCAGACGCTCGCTGAGAAAGTTTAATGTTGTTCTATTTTTAAACTCAGCTCGTCATATGTTTCGCCATATAGCTTACTAGCTGTTGCCCGCGACTTCGTCTGCGTAAATTTCGAGTTGAATGTTATTGATACACAAATCATATTAATATACGATTTTACCGATTAAAATATTTTTGGTGTAAAGCAATTCCTTGAGGTAAAGTAAACTCAAAGAAAAAAACTACAATAGCGCGTTGTAGAAATTGATTAAATGAAACAGCGCCATCTAGTGATTTATGAAAAAAATATTTGAAAAAAACTACAATAGCGCGTTGTAGAAATTGATTAAATGAAACAGCGCCATCTAGTGATTTATGAAAAAACTAACATGCGTAATGAAACTGATTTACACTTAAATATTTTTTCTGTTCTATTATATGTATAGATTAAGCGTGAAGAGGTAATAAACAAACAAACTTTCGCATTTATCATATTATTTTGATAAAAACTGGTTTTCGTTTCATCGTATTTTGGTTCCCTGTTCCATCTCACTGCCCACGAACATGCTAAACGTGGCCTTTGGGGTCTTATAACCTGTGGCTCTGTCTACCCCGCAGGGGATAAAGACGTTATCTTATGTATGTATTGTATCATGATGATGAATTGTCTTTAGATTTTAAATTTCCCATGTAACTTATGTAAGAATGGTGTACATTATAATTCGCAATATTATCATGCCTTGAGTTCATTAAAATGACGATAACTTTTTTTTAATGAAACAAAGTTTAGATATTATTCTGAGTTAAAACAAAGCAAATAGTGAAAGTTTCAAGCAAATCGGTTCAGTACTTTCGGAGATAAACGTGAACAAACATACAGACAGACAGACAGACAGACAAAAAATTCCAAAAAAATTTTTATGCTTTCTAATAATCTATTTAAGTGCCCCTCTATCCATTTTAGTCAAAAATACTAAATGTACAGACAAAATATTTTTACTGTCTTATTATATGTATAGATTTTCTATTTCGGTGTCTAAGTTTACACAGCCTTGACTCGTTTCTTTTACTCTTGTATATCGCGGTGAGTTAATACCTTTTTTATTGAGATGAGAAAAATTCTTAACTCTGGAAATCATCGCGGGGAGGAATGCGGGGGAATTTCTGATTATGCTCTCGCGAGTTACTCGCGGTAATTCCACGACACTACGGTCTGTCTCCCTCTCGTGGATATTTCTTTGACATTGTTTTTAGTTTCCTCTGAAAGAGAGGCTGGGAATACTCATAGATACCACATCATTCAAGTGCCACGATGATTAATCTGGACTCCAATCCAATGAAGATGTCTCGACCAGAATGCTCTTCTGACTAAGCTTGACCTGAACCTTGGTCATAAAGATCCTACGGCTTGGATGGAGAATCATTAGTAGAGGCAAAAGGTTAATCTTTTTTTCTGGGGGAAATGCTCCTTATGCACTGTGGCACCGCGCTGGCAAGGCGCGGCCGTGTGTGGGGTTCTCCGGTCTGAGGGACCGGGCTACCTACTAAAAGCCCCCGGTGTCCTCTGAGCCCATACCGCGGCGCGTGGCGGATTGCGCTTTCGCTATTCTACACACGTCGAGCCATCGCCAAGGGAAAATACTAGAAATACTTGACATTTACTTAATCTAACACTTAAACGTATGACGTGTACATAATTATCAGAATACTTAAGGTCTGATTCTTGCAGAAACTTTTTACTCTACACACATTTTTTTTTATTATAAATCAGAAATATTATTAAATGCTCATCGAAGGTTGTTAATCTACCTTTTAATAAACTTAAAACTCGAGTAAAAAAAACTTTGATGAGCAAAGGATATTATCGAGTCCAGGATTACTTGGATGATCGAAGTGTCTGGGACTAAAAAACCCTCGCTCGTTGAAATAAACAAATTGTTAATAAATTCTTAGGTAACTGTGTAACATAATAATATGTATATTTAACTGTACCTATTATAATAACCTTTTGTTACTTGTATCATAATACATTATTGCTAGTTTTAAATGATTGTATGCGCGTGTCCTGCGGTTGATTTTTTTTTTTTTTAGTTGTGCTAATTTACACGGGTACCTGTTTTTGGTAATTTGTATCCTTTTGTGGCTTAAGGGTAGTCATACTCTCATTAAAATCTCTTCGGCAGTGTCGTGTGAGGCGGGTCGTTACGTTCCCTAAAACATGGTTGAGCGAAGCGATGGCTGGTTCATGCGTCATGCTCGTGAACGGGTGCTGCCAGCAGAGATGAGTCTGCTCTTTGTTATACTGGGTACTACTCGTATTTATTATAATTTTAATTTAACTTTAATATATTCTTTTAAAACTGTATGACACGGCATTCCTAATATAGGCATGTTTTCAAAATATATTTTTATTAATTATATTATGTAATGGAAAGTGACTTCATGAATTATCAATATTGAAGTCATTTTACAAATTGACGACTCTGTATATATTTAATACAGGGAAAAAAAAACAGCCCTTGCTGAGAGTCTTGCCGGTTCTTCTCAGTACAAGGTCTCCCGCCGTAGATTTGCGAACCGATGGCGTAGCTTTTCGACATTCACAAGTGCTTGTAACAGCCCAGACTGAATAAATGATTTTGAATTTGAATTTGAATTTGAAGTGTTGTTATGATATATGTTTACGCCAAAAACCTGTTTTGCGCTTGTTGTCCACAAGCGCTCTCTAGTAGATAGTACGAGTAGTTAGCGTATTGCAACATGGTGGCTGGACTGACGCGACAATAACAAACCAAGCCTTTACATTTTTATTCCTATTTATTGTGAGTGTACCTAAACTGCGCCAGTGAGAATATTGAAGAGAATAGAAGAACTGAATCGGTAATTCATAATCATTGGGTGGACTTAGAGTTCTCCAAAGGCGTAATGAAAGCGCGCTAACAGTTTGATTTGACATTTAACAAACAACATACATACATACATACACGCCTTTTTCCCACGGGGGTAGGCAGAGATTACGTCCTTCCACTTGCTACGGTCCTTACATATCTCTTTCGCTTCATCTACTTTCAAAACATTCCTCATACATGCTCGACGATTGCGGGTACTTCTGACCTGGCCTTTTTTGAGGACACTTTCGATTTATTCGAAATATGTTCGCCTAGGTCTTCCTCGTCCCGTGTCTCCACTCACTCCAGCTTCATAAATCATTTTGGTCAGTCTACTTTCATCCATCCGTTCCACATGCCCAAACCACCGAAGCATCCCTTTCTCTATTCTTGTCACGATATCCTCTTTCAAACCACATTTCTTTCTAATCACTTCATTATACAATCTGTCACTCAGTTTTACTCCTGCCATACTCCGCAAAGCTCTCATTTCTACTGCATTTATTCTGCTTTCATGTCGTTTCTCCCATACCCAACTTTCACTTCCGTACATTAATGTTGGGACCAGCACGCCCTCATGCACTGCTAGTCTCGCTTTTTCTGAAATTTTCTGACTACTCAGAAACGTATGCATGGCCCCATTCACCATGTTACCAGCTTTCACTCGCTTCTCTATATCATTATCAAAAAAAAACTAAATTTACTATGTATATTAAAACTGAACGAATCGCATGACCTTTTTGCGGTTATAATTAAATTTTGATCTACCGTAACACTTAATAATTTGACATTAGAAGGATATAAATAAAACAACCGAGTTAATTAATTAGCACGAGCGCCCAGAGCTGGCGTTCTGAAGCAACTGCCAGTACTCTGTGCAACTGACTTTATTATCCAGTAAGTTCAAGTGTTTGTGTGCTACGGCGTAGATACAGTAGCCCCCTTCTTAAAAAAAATAATATTATTATTACATTATTTTTCAATTCCTTAAGCAGTATTTCATCTAACTTTGTGACGCAATTTACTATACAACATTAGTTAAAAATAAATAAATAATAAATAATAAATAAATATTTGTTACACTTACACCAATTAGCCTAGCCCAAACTAAGCTCTATAAGGCTTGTGCAATGGGATCTAGGGTAACGGATAGACATACATATATTATACATATATAAATAATTTTTATTGAAATATATATCAACAACCATGACTAAGGTACAAATGCTCGCATTCATTACACAAACATCTGCCCCCACGGGATTCGAACCCGGGACCTCAGAGATGGCGACACCTTGAAACCGGTGTATTATCCACTCGACTATGGAGGTCGTCAATATGTCGTCAATATGGACTATGGAGGTAGTTACTTGCTTGGTCAACTCCAAGTGTACATTGTTTACAAAAGTCAAGTCGACGTGACAAAGAGTCGATTCAGATTAAATTTAATTCTCATGGGAACCGAACTAGTTATTATTTCGCACTGTTCAATATGTTTACTTAACACTTAATAATTTGACATTAGAAGGATATAAATAAAACAACCGAGTTAATTAATTAGCACGAGCGCCCAGAGCTGGCGTTCTGAAGCAACTGTCAGTTGTTAGGGGCGTTCCGGCAGTGGACTGTGTTTGATGGAAGTGAATGGATTTACTCACGAATTTAGGTAGATAGAAGATGGAAGAGCACAGTCAAAACACGTTGGTTCGATCCGAAGCCATTTATTTTTAGAAGAAACAATGTTGCTATACTTAAAAATTAACAAAATATTAAATGTTGCCAGCAACAAGTATTCTGTGCAACTGACTTTATTATCCCAGTAAGTTCAAGTGTTTGTGTGCTACGGCGTAGCTACAACCTTATTATAATAAAATAATAAATATTAGTTACACTTACACCAATAAGCCTAGCCCAAACTAAGCTCTGTAAGGCTTGTGCTATGGGATCTAGGGTAACGGATAGACATACATATATTATACATATATAAATATTTTTTATAGAAATATATATTAACTACCATGACTAAAGTATAAATGCTCGCATTCATCACACAAACATCTGCCCCCACCGGAATTCGAACCCGGGACCTCAGAGATGGCGACACCTTGATACCGGTGTGCTATCCACTCGACTATGGAGGTCGTCTCGATTATAAGTTATATATTTTTTTTGGACGTACCTATGCTGAAGCCTCAGATGGCTATGTTTAGCTTTGCAGTCAGTGTGTTTGTGGAAGGCACTAACAAAAGGTTCGACACCTAGCCGACTAACGAGGAGTCGTTAGGGTCGAAACTAGGGAGTCGATGCAACTTGAGCGCGCCGTCTAATGGCTCGAAGGCTCAAGATCGCCGTGTAGTTGAGGGTAAGAATCTAGCCGGTAATTGACGGTACCGGGTTATGTTTGACGGATGTGTGAAATATATCAAAATTTATAGACGAAGTCACACTCGAAAAATGTCACGTGAAGTTTCCAATCAAGATTTATTATTACATTCAGATCCTTATATTACAAGTCTTCGGAAACTTCCCCCTAGAAAAAAAAACACTATCATAAAGTGTAATAGAATTGTTACATGTTTAATACCTAGTATTAGAATAAGAATAATTTATTAGAATTATCTTAGTTGTTGATTTTTTTTTTGTATTTAATTTATTTACTTAGGAATGCAATAAATAATGTTTCTTCTACTTCTATTACTTTATTTAAAATATATTTAAAATATATATTATAACTAGCGACCCGCCCCGGCTTCGCACGGGTGCAGTGAAAAAATGGTTATGGTGGGTTATCCCTAAGAGATAGACATATACCATCGCGGACTTTTTTGTAGATTTTTGTAAGTTGTACAATACCGTAGTACATTATTTTGGTCTATCTCGTAGGGTTCAGCCAGCGTTTGCAATATAAGCGCAAAAAAACGTGCTTATTTACGACATCACATTAGAAACCTTTAAATTTATCAGTGTTTCTCTACTATATTATGCATTTATTATACGAGTACATACAAACCTTCCTTAAGAATCACTCTATTAAAAAAACCGCGTCAAAATCCGTTGCGTAGTTTTAAAGATCTAAGCATACATACGGACATACAGCGAAAGCGACTTTATTTTATACTATTGTAGTAAAACTCCGTTATCTGAATTAATACTCGTTTATTCCTTTAACTTAATTGTATTTCGCACAACAGACTTAACACTTACTACACTTTCCTAGAGCACGACCACTCGGCTCCGCTGCCCGATGTCGAATGCCCTTCCTCGCCACTCATTACTAACTCACGGTTCGTATTCTTTCAGTGTTGCCAGTTTGAATAAACAATTTTAAATACAAATAATGAACCTTACAGAATAAATAATTTTAAATACAAATAATGAACCTTACACTATGTATTGATTGATTATGTTTAACATTGCATTTCATTTAAGTTTCATTATAATTAATGTAGATAAAAGTACATATGTTGTTATTTATACTTATTTTTATTAATTTTTCTCATTTTATATTTCTATATTACTTTCACAACTAAAAACAACCAAAATAGTACAATATATTGATAGTAATAGGAGTTTAACTATTTATGAGTGCCCTTGTATGGAGCGTGTCCCACTGTGCGGTGTACCAACCACTTGTCTTAGGAGGTAGTATTAAAAGAAATTAAGAAATACATATTGTTAAAACCTTAATTATTAAACGCAGTCATTGTAATGTAAATATACAATTCTGCTTCTCATGCTTGAGGTTATACCATGATGATAGATTGCGGATTTGACTTCCGTCTCTTTTCTGTTTGTGACATTATCCAATAGATGGCAGCACAGTGAGCCACGTGGCGGAACACAGTTGCACATTTGATTTTAAAAGGTGTAATGATTAGATATGACTTGATCAGTGACAATATTCAGTCAATCGGGAAGAGTGCAAGTCATAAAAGTCACGCTAGTATTTCATTGCTTTAAGTAAATATACTGTTATTTCTATCAGTGTTTGATATTGTCATTCTTTGGTACAATTAATCTAAATATTCGGAAGCCTTCGCTTTTGAGTTGGCGCTCTGAAATTAAGAACGGAATAGACAGAAAAGGAAATATATAACACAGAGTCAAAGCAAAGAGTGAGTAATTAAAAGTTTCTTTGCAAAGATCTCAAACATAAATGTTGAAAGGCTTAAGAAAGGGAAAAAATGAAGTAGAATTAACTTTCCCCTCCAATCTTTTCAGATTCTTGCAATCAACCCTAATTTAACTTCCGAAGTTACATTAACATTAATAATAAAATATAATGTAATCCCTACTGATATTAAAAGCTCGAAAGCTTGTAAGTAAGGAGCTCGTCTGTAACACTTTTAAGTAAAAACGACTGAATGGATTTTTAATAATGAATTTTTATACAAGAAGATTTTTTTTTATTGGATAGGGCAGCAAACAAGCAAACGGATCTGATGGTAAGCAATAACCGTTGCCTATGGACACCCGCAACACCAGAGGAGTCACAGATGCGTTGCCGGCCTTTTAAATGGGAATATGCTCTTTTTTTGAAGGTTTCGATATCGCATCGGCGCGCCGTCTAATGGCTCGAAGGCTCAAGATCGCCGTGTAGTTGAGGGTGAGAATCTAGCCGGTAATTGACGGTACCGGGTTATGTTTGACGGATGTGTGAAATATATCAAAATTTATAGACGAAGTCGCACTCGAAAAATGTCACGTGAAGTTACCAATCAATCTTCGGAAACTTCCCCCTAGAAAAAAAAAACTATCATAAAGTGTAACAGAATTGTTACATGTTTCATACCTAGTATTAGAATAAGAATAATTTATTTGTATTATGTCAGTTGTTGATTTTTTTTTGTATTTAATTTATTTACTTTAATAATCAATACATAGTATAAAACAAAGTCGCTTTCGCTGTATGTCCGTATGTATGCTTAGATCTTTAAAACTACGCAACGGATTTTGACGCGGTTTTTTTTAATTGATAGAGTAATTCTTAAGGAAAGTTTGTATGTATAATAAATGCATAATATAGTAGAGAAACACTGATAAATTTAAAGATTTCTAATGTGATGTCGTAAATGAGCACGTTTTTTTGCGCTTATATTGCAAACGCTGGCTGAACCCTACGAGATAGACAAAATAATGTACTACAGTATTGTACAACTTACAAAAATCCACAAAAAAGTCCGCGATGGTATATGTCTATCTCTTAGGGATAACCCACCATAACCATTTTTTCACTGCACCCGTGCGAAGCCGGGGCGGGTCGCTAGTTTTATTATAATTAAGGAAAGCAATAAATAATGTTTCTATTACTTTATTTAAAATATATTATGTTTAACATTGCATTTCATTTAAGTTTCATTATAATTAATGTAGATAAAAGTACATATGTTGTTATTTATACTTATTTTTATTAATAAATGTTATTTTTTTCAGTGATTACATATATTTTTCTCATTTTTATATTTCTATATTACTTTCACAACTAAAAACAACCAAAATAGTACAATATATTGATAGTAATAGGAGTTTAACTATTTATGAGCGCCCTTGTATGGAGCGTGTCCCACTGTGCGTTGTACCAACCACTTGTCTTAGGAGGTAGTATTAAAAGAAATACATATTGTTAAAACCTTAATTATTATACGCAGTCATTGTAATGTAAATATGCAATTCTGCTTCTCATGCTTGAGGTTATACCATGATGATAGATTGCGGATTTGACTTCCGTCTCTTTTCTGTTTGTGACATTATCCAATAGATGGCAGCACAGTGAGCCACGTGGCGGAACACAGTTGCACATTTGATTTTAAAAGGTGTAATGATTAGATATCGACTTGATCAGCGACAGTATTCAGTCAATCGGGAAGAGTGCAATTCATAAAAGTTACGCTAGTATTTCATTGCTTTAAGTAAATAAACTGTTGTTTCTATCAGTGTTTGATATTGTCATTCTTTGGTACAATTAATCTAAATATTCGGAAGCCTTCGCTTTTGAGTTAGCGCTCTGAAATTAAGAACGGAATAGACAGAAAAGGAAAATATAACACAGAGTCAAAGCAAAGAGTGAGTAATTAAAAGTTTCTTTGCAAAGATCTCAAACATAAATGTTGAAAGGCTTAAGAAAGGGAAAAAATGAAGTAGAATTAACTTTCCCCTCCAATCTTTTCAGATTCTTGCAATCAACCCTAATTTAACTTCCGAAGTTACATTAACATTAATAATAAAATATAATGTAATCCCTACTGATATTAAAAGCTCGAAAGCTTGTAAGTAAGGAGGTCGTCTGTAACACTTTTAAGTAAAAACTACTAAATGGATTTTTAATAATGAATTTTTATACAAGAAGATTTTTTTTTATTGGATAGGGCAGCAAACAAGCAAACGGATCTGATGGTAAGCAATAACCGTTGCCTATGGACACCCGCAACACCAGAGGAGTCACAGATGCGTTGCCGGCCTTTTAAATGGGAATATGCTCTTTTTTTGAAGGTTTCGATATCGCATCGGTTCGGAACTACTGCAGGCGCCAATTCATTCCACAGCTTAGTAGTGCGTGGCAGCAAATTCCTGGAAAAACGCACCGTGGTGGACTGCTTGTATACCAAAATAAAATATAGGCTACAATTTAAAAAGATATTAGCTGGAAGTCATTCAACTAATCCTTATATTTTACTAGCTGATGGCCGCGATTTCGTCTGCAGCCTATTGCAATGCTACCGGCAATGCTACCGGCAATGCTACCGATAGATGTGTACTTCGGATAAGGGGCCATCCATAAATTACGTCACATGGTAGAGGGGAGGAAGGGGGTTGACAAAGTGTGACGTTGTGTGACAAGGGGATGGGAGGGTCTTAAATTCCGTGACGTCACATTAAAAATCTATTATAAGCTAACTGTTAAAACAAACTTTAATTTATTACTATTTGTATGAAAAGTGCTGTAAATATTATTTTTTATTGTATAAATAAACGAAGTGTCTTCTTCTATCTATTAATAGGGTTACTCTCGATTTTGAAAAATATAATATGAAAATCATGAAATTACCATATACTTATTTAATATAAGTAATCGTTTTTTGTTTTGTTGATTTGATGTTAATTTTATTAAAATGAAAATAAAACTGATTTCGAATCATTCAATAATTTCTAAATGTACATTTTCAAAATATATGACGTCGCACTAGGGGGGGGGAGTCGCTTAAATGTGACTAGCTGTGACAAGGACGGGGGGAGGGGCAAAAAATCACGAAATTCGTGTGACGTGACTTAAATTCAATGTACAAGTACATAACCTTCAAGTGAAAACAGTTCGAAAAATTTCGACATAAATTAAAACAACTCTAAATTTAAAGATGAAATAGAACGGGAGAACAATACAACGTCTAATTATATTTACCATTCAGCTTGGCAAATAAAATTAGAGCCCTCTCAATATACTTGGCATCCAAATAATCCGACTTAATCCTATTTGGCGTCAGTCTTTCAAACGTCTCCTAGTTTTCTTGTAAATGTAATAAATAAAAGGGCTTACATTTCCCTCGGGACAAAGCCGCAGTTTCTGGACAAATAAATTGGTGACTTTTCAATAAATCTCACAAAGCTGGTATTTGAAGCTGGAGTTTAAATAATAATAATACTTTATGGGCGTATGCCACCAATCTCTGTTTTGTATTAGCCAGACGGACAGAGTGAAGTCGCAAGAGCAGATGCTCGAAGGGTGGAAGTGTAATAATGTCATAACGCCGACGGCGTCTCGATCGCTGTCGCAGACACACCTCTCTACACCCTTAGCCGTTCACACCAATGTTGCTCTCTTCGCACCAATATTGGTCTGCTTTTATCCCTGATGATCTATTTAGTAAGCCGCGAGTACCACCTGCCATATTTAAATCAATTAAGAGACTTTGAAAGGGATGGCGACCACCAAAATCCAAATGTAAGGCTAAGCGCGCACTACGATAATTATTCGTTGCGATTTTTAAACTGCGATATAAAAACGCAAACGACAATCATTCCTACGCGCATTACGATTTATTGTCGCGTGCGAAATACTCTATGCCAAAGACAGTTTCTGTCGTATCACCACGAAAGACGGGACTGTGCATCGAAACATGGGTTTACAAAAGACAATGCGCGGAGCTCGGCACCGCTGCAAAATATATGTAAGATTTCGCATCTACAATTTTAAATCGCTAACGATTTATTTTCGCCGTGCGGATTTAAGTATATTTCTGTTGTTCACAGACTAACGATATTTTTTCGCAACGATTTTTAATCGTAGTGCGCGTCTACCCCAGTCTGACCAGTAATGACAATAGTTTCTGTGCATCTAACTGGGTATAGTCTTTAGCTGCATTTTTAATGTACAAATGATTAGACACTGCACGCACACTTTCATAAAATTTTGCTTAAACGGCCTCTACGCGTTGGATCTATATCCCCGAGCACGCCTTATAAAGGACCGTGTTATGAAGTCGTGTGATATCAAGCTAAATAATACTTTATTTATATTTATAAAAATTGGTATTAAAAACTTCCACACTAGACTGTGCTTGTCCTGTGCGGGAATTTTAACGGTAAGGTTAAACAGGGCTCTAGGATGAGGTACTTGTTGGAAACAAACAAACAAGAAAACAAATAGTACGAGTAGGTACTAAATAATGACAAATTAATCACAACAATATTAAAAGTAAAGAATATCATAAATACATCACACACAAAATTTCGTCACCTGATGCGTGCCAAAATGTCCTCAAAATTTAAATTAAGTCTCATTTGTGCTTTAAAAGAGTATTTTTTTAGTCTGTAATTAGCTGTCATATCGTAACTTTGCCTACATAATCATATTTTTTAATTGTAGATTCGCTCTTTTTGACTTTAAATCCATTAATGCTTATATTTTAAGATAATAATAACAATAAATTTGAAAGAAATTACTCATCCGTTTCTTCATATTTATAGATTTATTCTATATATAAGAAAAAGTATATTCAAGGAAAGGAACCATCTTATAGGAACATTTTACCACAGATCCTTAAAATGGGTAATGAGTAATGCAGCCTAACACTAAACTGTCAAGGAAAGAATAAATCCATGTACTAATCTTCGGGTCCCGACCCTGGATGTTTTTGTCTGGATGAAAACATGCAGGCTGGGCACAATCGATCAAGTAATAAATCCAAGTTAAGCCCTTCATTTTTCACGTGACAGAAAGTAGATATTTTTCTACGGGTTTTGTTCGCACCGACTAGGAATGGGAAATTTGATATCGAAACTGTTTGGGTTTCAAGTATGAGATTTATTCGCCAAAATAACTTAATAAGAAATAATACATTTCAGTTCCTAAATCTTTTTTCGCGTCTCGCACGATTTCTGAAGGAGCTCTTTAAGCTTGCCGGCTATTAATTTATATCTATATTATTAAGATAATTCTTGATAATTTTGATTTGTTTTAATACGAGTAGTAACATAAAATCACTATCATGTTAAGTCCTCGCTGGTATGTAATCAATATTTAGGGCTTTGATTCTGTAAATATCAACATTAAATTGCTGAGAATGGGTTATGGATAAAAAATCTTGCTTTTTTATGAATTTTGTTGTGTCTTGCAATCAGTACTTAACATTCTTATTGTTGATTACGATTCTTATAGAGGTAAATTCTAATTTACTACTTACTAAATCAAATTGTCGAAATTTATTGACTAATTTGGGGTAACTAAATGAAAATAAGCAAACAACATACAAGCTAAGAGTGTATAGTATAAGGAACAATAGAAAAATCACCAAAAACTATGTCGTAAAAAATATATTTGATGTAAAAATAAATACTGTAATAACTATTTCTTATAATGAATACAGACTTTAATAGAATTCCACCACAGAAAGCTTATTTTTAATTTATTTATCAGTTATTTTTTATTACAATTATTAATATGCCACCGCTATATATTTAGTCAAATATTGATAAATCTATATTTACTTACATTTGAATTTGAAATTGAAAAATGGATTTATCGATGTCGACAAATAATTATTGACAACACTAAATCAGAATTGCACGCCTTAATTTCCCATGGGTATAAAGATATGTCGCGCTGATGATTTTGTGTAAAGATGAACGTTTGATTTTTTACCTCTATTTTTTTGTAGCTCGCAGACTTGATTGATTGAAGCTATCACATAAAAGAAAAATGAGATTGAAATTTGCTGAAATTTTGATAGAGTTAGGTAGAGATTTATGTAGAGATGCAATGTGCGGTTTGAGTTGGTCCCTGGACTCCAAACAACGCTGCCTTGAACCAATGTAATTTTAATTTTTAGAATCTGTTGGTCTTACATTGAAGGAAAACTTAACGAGGCAATCTATATAAAGCTGAGACAAAATCGAAAAGTGTATCTAAAGTCGACAAAACCGTACTAGCGTAGTTAACCATGACCCATTCGTCTTAGGACGAGTAGGACTATATTAGCAGACTTATAACAGACTTGCGTTGTTGTTAATTATATTAAATGGTGTAGAAGCAAATTGTGTTTTAATTTGTACTAGCGACCCGCCTCGGCTTCGCACGGATGCAATGCTTATGTAAGTACATATGTAGTAGGTATATACCTACTACAAAATAACTACACAAAAAATCATGCTTATTCACGACATCACATTAGAAAATTCTAAAGTTATATGTGTTTCTCTACTATATTATACATGTATTATACATATAAACCTTCCATAAGAATCACTCTATCTATTTAAATAACCGCATAAAAATCCGTTGCGTAGTTTTAAAGAGCTAATCATACATAGAGACAGACAGACGGCGGACTTTGCTTTATACTATGTAGTACCAACAAATATAATTACATCACAATATATAAAATTGTACGGGATAGAAATATAAATATAATAGTTCGCGATAAAATATAATATATATTACGAATAGATAATAATAGTAATAGTAGTGTTTAAGGTCTCGGGTTCGAGTCCCAGTTGGGATAGATGTTTGTAGTTATGGTTGTGAATAAATATCAAAAATGTGTATATTTGTATGTCTACCCGTTACCCTAGATGCCTTAATACAAGCCTTATAGAGCTTACTTTGGGCTAGGCTAATTGGTCTAAGTGTAAGAAATAATTCGCACTACCGTACCTAAACTTGCGTCGAAAATGTTTTATTATGTAAATAAAGCGACCATCATGGTTTATACCTTCTGTCAAAATCTCGTGAAGCTATTTACAAAAATGAAGGAATAAATGCAAAAATAAAAAGATTTGCTAATTTAAAAAAACATAAAATTTCAGCAGAAAATAGGGGTATGCATATTTACATTTATATAAAGTCATAATTATGTTTACGTAAATTTTAAAAGAAGATTTACAAGAAAATCTATAACGCAAATATAAATAATTACTTGTTCCTGTATTTTACAATCTAGGAGTATTGTGTAATTCTAATTACTCTATGTACAAAAAAGGATCTTCCGTTAAATAACAACGTGGTTATACTTACAACCCTAGATTATAATGAAATATAAGAGAGTACAAAGCCATAAGTAGAGTTAAATTAGTTCACATATTTCAAAATACATAACTAAAAAGCAATAATTGTAGTTACCCCTGCAAATACTCGTATGCGATGTGTTTCGTGGAATAAAGAAGTAAAACCGTGTTTTTTTAGATTATCTCGAAGTACATCAATCTGTTCCTAAATCAAATAACACGTGTAGTTGAAGGCAACTGTGACCTGCGATTATCACTTTGAAACTTCTAGACCTCATAATAAAAATATAGGACAGTTTTTATAAGCTCCTGAAAAGTAGGTGAAAATCACTTACTTCCTTTTTCCAGGAATAGTGCGATTTATTTATTATAAATAATAGCACATAATTAAGATGAAAAGAAAAAATAGTTACAGAAATAAAAAAAAAACAAAGCGTGTTGGTTCCAATTATCTGAGTTATATTTTGAGAGAGCCATGCTTCGGCACGAATTGGGCCGGCTCGACCGGAGTGATACCACGGCCTCACAGAAAACCGGCGTGAAATAGCGCTTGCGCTGTGTTGCACCGAGTGAGTGAGGGTACCGGAGGCTCAACCCCCCTTATTCCCCTTATTCCCTTTATTCCTTTTTAAAAGGCCGGTAACGCATCTGTGACTCCTCTGGTGTTGCGGGTGTCCATGGATAACGGTTATCGCCTACCATCCTTTTATCAGGTGATCCGTTTGCTCGCTTTTCAATTCAATTCAATTCAATTCAAAATCATTTATTCAGTCTGGGCTGTTACAAGCACTTGTGAATGTCGAAAAGCTACGCCATCGGTTCGCAAATCTACGGCGGGAGACCTTGTACTGAGAAGAACCGGCAAGAAACTCAGCAAGGGCTGTTTTTTTTTCCCTGTATTAAATAGATACAGAGTCGTCAATTTGGAAAATGACTTCAATATTGATAATTCATGAAGTCACTTTCCATTACATAATATAATTAATAAAAATTTATTTTGAAAACATGCCTATATTAGGAATGCCGTGTCATACAGTTTTAAAAGAATATATTAAAGTTAAATTAAAATTATAATAAATACGAGTAGTACCCAGTATAGCAAAGAGCAGACTCATCTCCGCTGGCAGCACCCGTTCACGAGCATGACGCATGAACCAGCCATCGCTTCGCTCAACCATGTTTTAGGGAACGTAACGACCCGCCTCACAACGTAACGACTCGCTTGCTGCCCTATCCTATAAAAAAAACATATATCTTGAATTGTATGTTTATTTTATCTTTATTAACAAATCTATGAGTTTATATGTTAGTTGTATAATAAACAAAGCTTTTTTTATATTAATTTTGAAAAGTTTAGTATTAGGAAAATTTACTACTATATGTTTTTTAGACACAAAGGAAATCGCATATACATATTATGTCAAATGATATAGTCAAATTGATATAGTGTCTATCTAATAGCCCCAAATAAGGAAGGACTTAAAACTATAAGGGGTTTATTGAAAATTAGGGATGTTCGTTTCCCACAGACAGCTCGACGTATGTTTTAAATAAATGTGACACAGTCAAAATTGTATAATGAAATTGATTCAGTGCAATTAATTTTTGAATTAATATTACATTGCTTAGATATAAACCTAGTTTGTGTGCAGTCGCATTAATTAACTGACAGTATTGACTCAACAGTTTGTAGTTCTTATCAAAGCTGTGAGTAGAAGTTTACAACAATTTCTAAGCAATCCAGCTGAAGGCTGCAAACTTTGATAACAGTCCAGTAAGTTAAATAGTTTCCAAATAAGATTTAAAAGGCATTTTCTCGTTTTCTTACTTATGTAATTTGTAGCAGTTGGTCGAGAATTATGTTCAAAGCTGTTGGCAATACAAACAAATATATATCGCAGTCTGTTTTCTTTTTTTGATGGGGGGAAATGCGCCTTATGCGCTTTGCCACCGCGCTGTCGAGGCGCGGCCGTGTGTGGTCTGAGAGGACCGGCCTACCCACTAAAACCTTTTGAATTAGTTATGTCATTGATATATGTCTATACTAATATTATAAAGAGGAAAGATTTGTTTGTTTGTAATGAATAGGCTCCGAAACTACTGCACCGATTGCTTTGAAATTTTGCAGACGTAAAGATAAAAGTCCGGATTAAATAATAGGCTACTTTTTATCCCTGAAAAATCATCAGATACCACGGGATGCGCAATAAAGGCTTCGCTCAAAAACTACTACACAGATTTTCATGCGGTTTTCATCAATAGATAGAGTGATTCTTGAGCAAGGTTTTGCGGTATTTTTTATCTCGGAAGAACGGATAGTCCCACGGGAAGTGCGATAAAATCTTCGCGCCATAAATCGACTTCCGCGCATATGTAGCCGTGGGCAAAAGCCTCTATAGATCCAATCCCGAAATCCACGCAGGCGAAGCCGCGGGCAGAAAGCTAGTCATTGATAAGTCTATGGGTTTTTATTCTTATTTGTTAACTAGCGACCCGCCCCGGCTTCGCACGGGTGCAGTGAAAAAATGGTTATGGTGGGTTATCCTAAGAGATAGACATATACCATCGCGGACTTTTTTGTGGATTTTTGTAAGTTGTACAATACTGTAGTACATTATTTTGGTCTATCTCGTAGGGTTCAGCCAGCGTTTGCAATATAAGCGCAAAAAAACGTGCTTATTTACGACATCACATTAGAAACCTTTAAATTTATCAGTGTTTCTCTACTATATTATGCATTTATTATACATACAAACCTTCCTTAAGGATCACTCTATCTATTTAAAAAAACCGCGTCAAAATCCGTTGCGTAGTTTTAAAGATCTAAGCATACATACGGACATACAGTGAAAGCGACTTTGTTTTATACTATGTATTGATGTTATTGTGTATATTGGTATTGGTATAATAAGTATATAAGTATATAATTATATTTGGTATATATGTATAGATATATTGTTAGTTTTGTTTCTTTCATTATTTTATCTGTATTCACGATGATTCATCTGTAATACACGCATTATTTAGATTACCATATAAGTTCTCCTCTCGCAGGTCTGCTGGAAGAAATCTTATTTATGAAATAAGCAGTACCTATTTACATTAATATTATTTTTTATGATGTTTTACATGTATTTGTTTTTGCGTACATAAATGTTAAATAAATAAACAAATAAATGTCCTCCCCGGTGTCCTCCAAGCCCATATCGGGGCACGTAAACGGTTGCGCTTTCGAGATTCTACCGCCGACGCCCACATATATTGCAGTGCCTAGTGTCTTAAATTGGATATATCTAAGGGAATATAATGGAAGCTATTTTCGGAATTATTGTCAATTAAGTAAGTTTGGTTTATTTATGTTAATTTACCACCAGATATAATAAATATTTCTTACTTACACCAATTAGCCTGGCCCAAAGTAAGCTCTGTAAGGCTTGTATTATGGGATCTAGGGTAACGGATAGATTTATTTATACATATATAAATAAATTTGGTAGAAATATATAATAACAACCATGACTAAGGTACAAATGCTCGCATTCATCACGCAAACGTCTGCCCCCACCGGGACTCGAACCCGGGACCTCAGAGTTTTGACACCAGTATACTAACCACTCGACTGCGGAGGTCGTCAGATATAGTAACATATAACAGACAAAAAAAGTAAATGATCAACAAAATTTAACCCGCATTTTAATGTTAAATTATAACTAAAGTTTTTACACGCTACTATCGTATTTAAGCAAACTGACTACAAAATATCTTTAACAAAAAAATAGTTAATGAACACCAAATTATTAAACTACATTTTAAGTTAAAATGACAAATGTAAAAACATAATATTCCGTAAAATTAATAAGCCTCGGCAAAAAAAAAGAAACAAAACTTAGCAAATAAACTGAATCTTTTTGTCTTTAAATTGATTAACCACTAGTAAAAAAATATCTTTAGCGCTTCCTTTATTCAACCAAATTATATACGTAGGATATATTCTGACTCCCTGTACTAAAATCGTATTAGTAATCATACTAAAATGTATACAATGTATTGAACTATCATCAAATTGGTTCCGCCGTTTTTACATGCAAACGTACCGACAAACAGACAAGTACATTTTCACATTTATAATATTACTACGGATTAATAAATAATTATTTTTATTAAATTTAAAAAACCTTCATGGACTCTATATTGCTTTTGTCATTTAATGTTGTGAAAGCTTATTCTAACGTAATAAAAGCTTCGCAAGTAATGGAAAACCTGAGCTGAAATCCGATACCAGCCTGTCTAGACTGCACGCGTGTCTGCGCTCTTAATGGCTACTCGTTTGAGGATTGAAACATTAAAGCATTATTTATGTGTTGTAAAATAAGTTACAAAGAATGTGTTTTGAGTTTCCTTGAAAATATGGCTTAAAAATAAGATTTTAGTGAACGGACGAATATCAGATGAACGGACCATATTAGCAGACTTATAACAGACTTGCGCTCCACAGTGGCGACGGTTACGAGCTGTGATAATAGGTAGAGACTTATTCAAATTACTAAGTATATTTTCTTGTTAAAAAAGAGATAAAACAAATTTATGATTATTTTAAGAAGTATCTCTATATTTATGGAAAAAATGGACTTTATTCTGTAATATTTAAATTCATCAAGCCCTTGAACGACCGCTGCGTAGAGACAAACCGAATATTTTTGTTCCATTAGATAAGATATTCAAATCGTTACTTTTTAAGGTTTTGTAGCCTAATAGCAAAAAATCCGTCCGTCCGTCCGTCACACCCACTTTCTTCTGAAATTATAAGAAATATACTGTTGAAACTTGGTTAGTAGATGTATTCTGTCAACCGTATTAAGATTTTAACACAAAAATTGAAAAAAAAAACAATACATTTTGGGAATTAGAACTGAAACTTAATAATGATTCTTCATCAAACCTATACGTGTGGTATATTTATGGATAAGTCTTCATAAATGATGTCGAGGTTTCAAATATCTTATATATAATAATGAATCGCAAAATGTGTTGGTAAGCGCATAACCCAACAACGCCTGGACCAATTTGGCTAATTTCGATCTTGAATTATTCGTAGAAGTCCAGAGAAGGTTTGTACGTAGAGAAAATTTTAAAAAGTCTTGATAAAGTGTAAAATCAACATCTTTCTATACTCCCATATACAAACAATTTGTATTAATACTTAAAAGCCAATTTGAACCTTTGGCAAAACAATCGAAGACAAAAAAAGTGTCGTTAGTTCTGTCAATGTCATCATATGTCATTTCAAGTAGGAACAAAAAACTGCCACTTTACAAATCTTTTTGACAGGACGAAGTCTGTCGGGTCCGCAAGTAGTTTATATATTTTTAAACTGAATAGTTTACACGAGAGACACTTCCGAAGTGTAGGTATATCTAATATATATAAATCTCATGTCACAATGTTTGTGCTCAATGAACTCCTAAACTACTTAACCGATTATAATAAAATTCGCACACCATGTGCAGTTCGATCCAACTTGAGAGATAGGATAGTTTAAATCTCAAATTGCTGAGTGTCATCATCATCATCATCATCATCATCAATTTTAAAAATTCTTTCACCAATAGAAAGCCACATTATTGCGGAGTGTCATCATCATCATCATCATCATCATCATCAGCGGACGGCGCGCGATGGCTTCGGGTTTAATTCAGTTCGCTTTCGTGCTCGCTTCGGGGATTATTAATATTATGCCCAACGAAGTGGGCGCGGGTCAGCTAGTATATATATATATATATATATATATATATATATATATATATATTATATATATATATATATATATATATATATATATATATATATATATATATAATATATATATATATATATATATATATATATATATATATATATATATATATATATATATATATATATATATATATATACCCACTAAAACCTCAGCGATGGCCGTCCTTAGGCTTGTAGCGAGCTCGCATTGTGCCCCCACCGGAACCCGAACCTGAGAGATGACGAAACCTTGAAACCGGTATACTACACGACTACGAAGATCAACGTTACATTATTTTCTGTAACATGTACAATTCTTGATGATATATAACAACCAAATCGTAATGACACAATCCATTACGGCGTACAGCTGAGCTGGATAATGGCGCTGCACGTCCGGCCAGACATTTATAAATCATTACTAATCCTACAAATTGGCTTAGCATTGTAACAATATATCCAGAGACGCGGATCCGTGTAAATGGATGCTATGGTCATAAACTGTCTGTGGTTAGAAGCTCAGGGTTGATATACCGGATTCAAGGTGTCGCCATCTCTGAAATCCCGAGTTCGAGTCCTGGTGGGGGCAGATGTTTGCGTGATGAATGCCACCATTTCTACCTTAGTCATGGTTGTTATTATATATTTCTATCAAAAATATTTATTTATGTATAGTATATCGCTAGCCCCGGGCAATAAAGCGGTAAACATCGGTTACGCCCTTTTTAATGTTAGTTGATTTTTGGCTTCTCCGAGCATCAATGTATCACACTCATTTATTATTATTTTTTTTTATAATTATTCTGTAAAATAAAATGACAATAACGGCTTTATTGCATGGAAAATTTTCTTAAGACTAAGTTATGTATTATTAAGGGTAACACACGTAAGGGTCTTCGGAGCCATCCGTACACTACGTCCCCCATTCCACACCGCACTAAGAAATTCCAAGATTCCTTCTTCTGCCGTACTTCCCGCACTTGGAATTCTCTGCCTGCGTATGTGTTTCCTACATCCTACAACATGGGTTCCTTCAAAAGAGGCGTGAAAAGGCATCTTTTGGGCCGGCAGGGATAGGGCAGGTAGGAGAGTGGAGTAAAGTCACTATCCTATCTGTCATCTCATTTGGGCCTCTTTCACCGCTTAACATCAGGCGGGAGGAGGTCATCTGCCGCGCCTAGCATATAAAAAAAAAAAAAAAAAAATTACATAACTCTAAGAAACATTACACAAAAAACCGGTGAACATCTTTCCTTTTACAAAAAAGAGCGATTCGTGCTATTTACTGTTTACGGGCTAGAGAATAAAATAAAAAAAAAAAAAGAAAGAAATTAATATTTTAACTTTAGCAAGTCAATATATATATGATAATTTAGTTTTTGTATATAGAAACTATAATAAATTCAATAAAAACAGTGATCTACATAATGTGAATACTAGAAACAAAAATAAACTTGCCGTTCCAATGTTCAGACTCCATAAAACTAGCTGTTCGTTCTTGGGGAAATGTATATCTATGTTTAACAAACTTCCGCAAGATGTCATTGATTTGCCTTTATATAAATTTAAAAACCATATCAAAAAGACACTCATGAGTAAAGGTTATTAATTATAAAGTAAGTGACTATCTTAATGATCACACTATTTGGGAATAGGGACACTATTCATAGAGCCATGTTTGGTAACAACATTATTTATAATATTGTATTATTTTATATGTGTATGTTGCAAGGTATTGGTTTCCCGGCTTGCAGAAATTTCTTTATTTATCCTTGACCAACCATGACATCTTACAACATGATTAAGTGAAACAAAAGAACTCAATTTATAATAAATTTATTTTCACAAAAAAAAAAGATACTGTATCTATATTGATATTACATTGTACTAAGTATTATTCTTTAAGTGTATCCTTTAAATTAATAATCATGTAGGACATAAGGTCCTACATGAGTTAGGTGAGGTGAGGTTCACCTCTGCTTAATTTGGGTAGAAATTCCAAAATTTATGATGTTTAAATGTCAGGGGCGTGGTATAAAAAGTTCGTGTGGAAAATATTATTGCTCCCAGAAACTTCTTAAACTCAGTGACTAATTATAAGACTCCATGAACTATATTTTGACTCTACACTCGGCGTGGAAGTAATGGACCGGTAGTACCTTGGAAGGTGATGCGAAGAACTATCCTCCAGGATCACTCACTGGTTTCCATAGAACAAGCCTCCAGAGGAACTTTCCGATGTCTGTGCCAGAGCTGGATCCGAGCTCATGCCACAGCCATGCAGACCGATGCCATCACTTCTTGTCCAAACCATCCAAATCGGACATCACTAATTTATCCAATACTTGAGAACTATGCAAAAACTTATACGAAGAACAAGAACACCGAGAATAATATAAGAATATCAAGATTAATATAAGATTAAAACCCGCATCTGAAAAGAAACAATTTGCGTGTTAGGATTCAGTCGGATGACCGGCAATGTGTAGAAAAAAAAATAAGAAATCCAATGCCTACCAGAATTGAGGTAGCATTCCCTCGATTCAGTGCATCCCAAAATCCCAAACCGACTTTATTATTTTATATAAGGGGTAATCACATCTCTGCAAAAGAACAATGACGAGAATTAGCAAAGCACGCTAAAGCACGCCTGACTCAAAACCAAAAATATTGCGAGATATCGATGAAACTCACCTCACGTTGTGTTGATATTTAAACTTTAATGTTATTTAGCCCATGATGGCCATAAAATACAAGGATATATTCCTTTTACTTTCTCCTCTCCAAATCTATTTCCAACCTTGAGGAGCAAAACCAGAGAGCTAAATGACGTCTGACATTTCTTCACAGAGCAACAAACGTCCTTATCAAGACACGTTCCGAAATGAGCAAATAACCATTTGTGTCCGAATTTAGATTTAGGATCAGAAAAATCTGCCACGTTACAATGTTAACATACATACGACTGTAATCGTGTTAGGTGTGATTGTATCTTGTACTATATTGTATTTTTGTATTGTATTATTGTGATTGTTAACATTGAAAAGAGGAGATAAAAAATAGACCTTCAGAGTTTCTTGCCTGTTCTTCTCGAGAAGGCTCTCCCAATTTCCGAACAGGTGTCGAGTCAATATATTTTTTCTTTTTTTTTTCCTTATTCGTACGTACGGACAAGGTTTTTGTTTTTTTTTATTTAAGCTTTTTTTTTTGTTTTGTTTGTTGACGTCAATAAGTGCCTGTAAAGGTCTATGTTGAATAAATATTATTTTGATTTTGATTTTTTGATTTTGATACATAATTTTTTTAAACAAAGAGTAACAGTAATAAATTTAACCGCGTTTTTATGGAAATAAACGTATTATATCAATAACCTTTAAACACTAATACGAAGAAATCACTAGAGATTTTATTCTGTACAAGCTATTACGCCTTTCTTCTCGGAAATATATTGTAACCTCGGCGCCGTACTGACGTGTTACGCTGAACGCCATCCTCTGTTCATCCTCTTTCACTCCTATACCAAAATATTTCATACACAACACCGTTCAAAAATGATAATTCAAATATTTTGATTTTACAATGTGAAAAAACTGCCATCAACTCTAATGGTTGTAATAATACTATAAACTTGGATGCAGATTTCTTAGATGAAAATCAATCTACAACGTTAGAAAATGTTAACGTCGAATCTAATGATTGCAACCAAACTACAACGACAGTAAATGTGCTATCCGAATCATATGCACCATCAACTATTAAAGAACTAACTAGAAAAACAAGGCGACACGAAGAAAATTGGGAAAAAGTTGAGAATAAAAAACAGAAAAATTCAGGCCAAATTTATACTGGTAGTCATTCGAAAAAAAATTTGATTCAAACGTTTGATTTCAAAACGATGAAGAATGCGTCTAAATGTAATAAAAAATGCGGTGAAAAGATTTCTCAAGTTTCTCGGCAGGCTATATACGATGAATTTTGGATACTTAGTGATCACGAAGATCAGTGGCATTATATCTTACGACATGTGACTACAAAAGATATCAAAAAAAATGCAACTAGTGAGAAAAAAAAACAGGACACAAACTATTAGCTATTTTTTCAAAGAGGCGCGGGAAGCCAAAGTGGCGCCGGCCTTATCATAAGAGAACTTAGTCATAGCGATGCTGAACAGAAGGTACTGCGGTTGGTTGTGGGGGTCGAAAAGGTAGGACAATTCTCTTTAACGGGCGGGCCAACACATAGAAACTAAAATTAAATTGTCATAAAACAATACTGTAAAAGTGTAAAAGGGTCGTAGCTCAGTGATTGGTATTGCTCACAACAGGATGTAAACAAAGCACTGGTATTCTACTACAACCTAAGGGTTTTGTGTTTGCCAATAATTTGCGAAGATTTTACACAGAATAAAACGTAGTTTGTTCTTATAAATATAAATAAGTATGTGTGTGTATATAAATATTTATACATATAAATGTAAACACAAACCCATAAATAAATACACATTGAATGAATGAACTTCTGTGGTCAATGTTGGTTGTCGTGATTTTAATTTTATTTGAAGTGCCTTTTAGAAGAGTTTTTTTTTATTTTATTTATTTGAACAAATAGGTTTACATTTATAAAAATATATATAAAACTCGCCAAACATTATGTTTATGGGCGAGATGCGCTCTTTTCTTTATCCATAAATATAACCTACTTACTATAACCTAACCACATTACGCGCGATCCGAGTGCAGCCGGGGCATGCATAAGATATAACTCAATATACCTACGTAAACTACAGTAAAGCAAAATACTTACTTTAAAGCATAGCTTATTTATTAAATGTTTTTTTTATTATAAAAGTTAATTCAGTACGAGTAAATTTTTAAAAATGCAATTTAAACTGGTACGTTAATCTCATCTCATCTCCCGACCGCACCGCCGTCGCGCCGACACTGTGATATACCTAATAAATAATAATTGACAATCAATATAATTTACACAATAGATGTATTATATACTAGCGTACGCTAGTCTATAATATATCTATGATTTACACAGACTTGATCTAACCTACATTATCGAGCAAAACAGCTCGTAGCTTTGATTTTAGCACCGCTTTAGTAAATTTCGGACATTTTCTTAATAGTTCGAACTTATTATAAATTTTAGGTACCAAGTATTTTGGCAGTCTTTGACCATAATAATTTTTCACACCTGGTTGTATCAACTTTTTTTCTCTTACACTTTTTGTATTATATTTATTTATTACCATATTTTTAAATTCTCCACTGAAATAATATTCTAACCCTACCAAATACTTGACTTTACAATCCACTGGCAAAATATTACAAATGCTGAACAGTTTGTCATAATCTTTGTTACACATATTTTTTACTTTTTTGCTAACTAAATACTTAAGTAGTCTTTTCTGGATGTTTTTGATACTCTGTAAATACGTGTTAAATGTTCGACCGTATACTATCAGACCGTAGCTTATAATTGAATCTGCAAGTGCATGATATATTACACACATGGTTTTCCTGTTGACTATCTTTTTAAGCTGAAAAAATTTTCCTAATGTTGACCTTAGCCTATTACAGACATCATTAACGTGGTGTTTCCAATTAAAGTGTGTATCTATTTTTAAACCTAAATACTTAAAATCCTTAACAAACTCTATTTTAGAACAATGACAATTATATTTGTTATTATGTAGGCAACTATAAGAATGGCCGACAACTGCATAATTTTCTATTTGCACTATCTTAGCAACGCGATTATGTGGCGAGTATATATGCATGCATTTCGTCTTATTCATATTAAGTATAATCCCGTTGTCGTGGGCCCATTTTGTTATATGTTCAAAGTCATCTTGCACATGTTTTTGTGCTTCTGAAATGTCCCTAGACGCGAAAACAATACACATATCATCCGCGTATATATATACTCGGCACTCGCGTACTACATTGGCCACACTGTTGACATGCATGATGTATCCTACGGGCCCGAACACCGACCCGGTGGGCACGCCCAGCTCCACGGCCTCCTTCTTACCCATCACGCCGTTTACGCAGGTACTTATTTTTCGATCGCTGAGGTAATTCTTAAACCAGTCGTTGGTCGGACCACGTATTCCACACTCATCCATCGCCTTCAGCAGCATGCTGTGGTCAAGAGTATCAAATGCCTTTTTATAGTCGATAAACAGAGCTATCAACTGCTTACCGGAGTCCAGGGCCTCATTTACATAGTCCGCGAAACTAATTAGGGCTGAACTAGTGCTGCGCCCTCTCCTAAAACCATGTTGGCTATTGCTCAAGATATTATATTTTTCTAAAAAAGTGCTAATCTGATTCATAACACATTTTTCGACAATTTTGTTTACCACTGATAATATTGCTATCGGCCTATAATTTACATACTCTAAATGGCTTCCGGATTTATATATAGGGCGTATAATAGCATGTTTTAATTGTTCAGGATACATGGATTTAGTTAGGCATAAGTTAACAAAGTTAGCTAAAATTGGACTTAGTTTGTTACATAAGTATTTAATATCCTTAGCCCTAATTCCATCGGAACCCGACGCCTTATCGCTTGATAACTGATATATAACCTTCTTAACATCATAGGATGTTACTTTTTTAAATCTAAAACTAACAATACTAGGATTTACGTAGCTATCTCTATTCAGCAGTCTAACATTACAGTTATGTTTAATATCTTGTATTTCCTGAGTAAATGTTTTTGAAAAATATTTGACTAATATTTTCTACCTTACCTAAATAATTTAAAATTACCTCATCTACATTCCTCTTTGTACTCCCCAGCCATGAATTTATATTTACCCATATTTTTCTCAAATCGCCATTGCATTTTTTTATTTGAGCTTGCCGGTATTTATTTTTTGCCTCGTTTATTAATTTGCTGACTTTATTTCTAAATTTTGTGTATTCTAAGCGCTTAGTCATATTATTGGGTGTCGATTTCCATGTTTTAAATAAATAATCTCTTTGTAACAGCATTTTATACAGGTAGTTATCTATCCATGGCTGTTTGTTTTTACGTTTAAGAGTTTTACTAACTAGTATTTAGCCATTACCTTCTTTTTCTTTTCCCCTGAGGAAAATGCATTAAATTGCATACCCCGGCTGTGGCGGGCCGGCAGTTATGTGGGCTCTCCTCCCCAGAAGGGGGAGGCCTACCCACTAAAAACCTCAGGGATGGCCTTCCTCAGGCATGTAGGGAGTCCCCGGGAACATCAAGCCACTTCCGGGAACCCCCAGCCTTCGCTCCCCCGCCGATACAGTGGAGCCCTCCTCGGGGGAGGCTCACTACCTCCCCCGGTCTCCTCCACCGACGACGCCCCCCGGCCACGCAAGGGGCGTGGTCCATCCCGGGTCGCCGTAGCTGTGCTACCGAGCCCGGCGCCGCTTTCTTCGAGCGGGATCGGCCATCTCCCGACCCCGCTCGGCAGCCTCCTTCTGGAGCATCACTGCTTCACAGAAGGAGGCCACAGCCCTCCAACCTCCCTCGTCCGCCAGCATTGCCGCAATCAATGCCAGCGGAGACAGATCTCGCCCGATCTCTGCGACCAAGACTCGGCGCTCGGAGGCCCACGCGGGACACTCCGCCAGCGTGTGCTGGGCCGAGTCGAGGTCGGATGCGCAGTGGTGACAATGTGTCGATCCCTCCCGTCCTATTCGACACAGATACTCACCGAAGCAGCCGTGCCCGGTGAGTATCTGAGTCAATCGGTAGGTGACCTCCTCCTTCCCGTGGAGCCAACCTTCGAGGTGCGGGAGTACGGCACCGACGGCCCGCTGGCGCGCGCAGATCCGTAATTCGAGCTGCGCACGCCATCGCCAGGCCGCCACAATCCGTCGGTGCCACTCCCATTTAGCCATTACCTAGAAGTTAAAAGTATAGATACTGTTAGTTATTAACTATTTGATAACTAGACTTTAGAGTGAGTTTTTGACATAATACTCGTATGTCTGTATGTCATGGTATTAGAATTATTATATGTTAAGTTGATAATGTTTAAATTAAAATGTACACGAAAAGACAATAACGATTCTATTGCTGAAGACGAAGTGTAAGACTCTTTTCTTTTCTTGTATAATGTTAATGGCAAAATTCGTCACCGAGTACCCTTGCCTACTAATCTGCTACTAAAAAGACGGAAAGCGTTAATCCTTTGTACTTGTCTAAGCCATCAATGCATTCCCTTCGCGATTTTTATCGACCATTCACACGACATATTTCTCTTATCATACGACACTCTAGCCATTCCCTTCAAAGCTCTCATTTCCACTGTCTTAATCTAGCTTTTACTCTTCTTTTGCCACACTTCATTCACTCCCATAAATAAGGAACCAGCATACCCCCCGCCGTCTTTAACTAAGCTCAGTCCCTTGGGCACAAAGAATCAGAGGCCCTTTTGGAAAGTAAAAAATGCGAATTATACTAACATTTTTAAAATAAGCTTGTCATGCTCGCTGAATAAGTTATGCTCGCACCATCCCGCAGTTGGAATACTGAATTAAAATAACGTTACTGATAATGCAATTTCGATACTAGTTGGCGTTTCAGTTGTTGGAAGCCAGAACTACAAATCCATAGGCGTCTCTCGGCTTCAGCTTGCAGATAGAAATGAGCCTTCTTCGACTGTCTTTCTTCGTTGATATAATGGCGAAGCATATGCCACGCAAATACCTTATAAAGTTACTAATTTTCGAAAAAAAGTAATGTCTAATGTTTCCGACAAAAATGTTTTGCTTATGTGTGAGAGAATTTGTAGGTCCTTCGGGACCCCCCTGAGAATGGTAAAGACGGTATTGAGCATATCCCCATGCGGACTGCGACAAAATCATTAAGCTTTAATTACTTACAAAGTGCGCAGGGAATCTAATTCATAGCACATGGTATGCATTAACGAAGACAATAAGAAATTGACAATTGCATTAGCCCGGCAATATCTAAAATCGTAGAATGCTCTACCGCGCACAATAGGCTTAAGTAAGTGAATTTCAGTACAACGGGAAGCGCCTCATTATCACACGCGGAGACGCTGCCTTAATTGTTCGTCTTTGTTGCCGAAACAAAAGGTGTGGTAAGGCACTGAAATGTTTGTATGGAAATGCTGTGACGGTTATTTTTGGTTAGTCTATTTTGGTTTTCGCTAATGTGTTTTGAATGGGAAAATCAAATTTCCCATTTCGCAAATAAACAGTAAAAATAGAACAAGATCGTTTGTTAGCAAAGAAATATCTTGTAACTTAGGCCTTGATTCGTTACCGGCGGCATACTAGGTTTAAGTTTTTTAGAATATTTATTTATATAAATATAGATTTAATATGTTTAATTTAGTAAATAATAATAATAACAAAAGTTTTCTCACAATAACCCCATAATCTCTTCCATTTCTTGCTTGGCACAATGACTGCAAAAATAGTAAATGCACCCCATTCACTTGGGGTATAACATTTTAAATTATAAGTATTTATAATATTAATTATTATGTCGCTATATATCACGCGTCGCGTAGAGGCCATTTAAGCGAAATTTAATGGAAGTCTGCGTGGAATGTACCAACTAGGTCTAATCTCTATCTGCACCAAGAAAAATGCAGCTAAAGACTACACCCAGTATTGAATTTCGATTTTGGTGGTAATAAGGACCAAGCTATGAAAGACATTTCGGTCACCTGCTTTGTCAAAGTCCCTTAATTGATTTAAATATGGCAGGTTATTACTCGTCGCTCACTAAATAAGCCGTCAAAAAGCAGAACATTATTGGTGCGAAGGGATCTAATCTCTATCTGTACAATAACAAATGCAGCTAAAGGCTTCACGTCTGTCCCGGCACGGACGAAGGTGGATTTTGAATTTGTTGATTCGTCCTTGCCTGACCGAGTGACCATATAGAAACCGTATCATATATTTCCACTACGATTTCCTTGTGATCTTTCAGAACCTGCCACCTGATCTTTCAGAATCGCAATAGCGAGTTGTGCCAGCATCGTGCACACGTTTATTTGAGAAACTAGAAGTGCCAATAATCAAACGTGTCAAAATAAAACAAATTTGTTTATACATCAATCAATACATAGTATAAAACAAAGTCGCTTTCGCTGTATGTCCGTATGTATGCTTATCTTTAAAACTACGCAACGGATTTTTACGCGGTTTTTTTAATAGATAGAGTGATTCTTAAGGAAGGTTAGTATCTATACTAATATAATAAAGCTGAAGAGTTTGTTTGTTTGTTTGTTTGTTTGAACGCGCTAATCTCCGAAACTACTGGTGCGATTTGAATAATTCTTTTTTTGTTGGATAGTCCATTTATCGAGGAAGGCTATAGGCTAAATAACATTACGCTATGACCAATAGGAGCAAAGACAGAGCGGTAAATGTGTAAAAAACGGGGAAAATTATTCATTTTTGAAGGCTTTCTTTGCGTGCGCTGCGAAAACGGTTCAAGATACACAAAAAATATGTATGAAAGAATTATTCCTCTATACATGATCTAAAAAAAAGTCCGCGACGGCATATGTCTATCTTTTAAGGTTTAGTCACAATGACCGTTTTTATGGTACCAAATTTGGTCGAAATAATTTGTTTAAGTTGTATCAACATAATAATACTAAAAATTCTGCGGAAACTCGACCATTCCGAAAATCCCGCAAGAACGGGAACTATGTGGGAAAAACCAAAAATCTGCCGGAAGTCACTATTCCACGCGGACGAAGTCGCGGGCAAAAGCTAGTGTATAATAAATGCATAATATAGTAGAGAAACACTGATAAATTTAAAGGTTTCCAATGTGATGTCGTAAATAAGCACGTTTTTTTGCGCTTATATTGCAAACGCTGGCTGAACCCTACGAGATAGACCAAAATAATGTACTACAGTATTGTACAACTTACAAAAATCCACAAAAAAGTCCGCCATGGTATATGTCTATCTCTTAGGGATAACCCACCATAACCATTTTTTCACTGCACCCGTGCGAAGCCGGGGCGGGTCGCTAGTATATAATAAAATAATAAATCTGTAGAGGTCAATTCTGTACATGAAATATATTTCCAAAATAACTATCAGGGGGTGATTAGGGATCGATACCGATGCCAAAAATGCAATCTGTAAAATTTTTGTCTGTCTCTCTGAATAACCTTTATAGAAACAAAAACTTCTCAACGGATTTTAACAAAACTTGGTATAATTATTTTTCATACTCCTTTGCTAGGTACAGTATACTCGTACACTTCATCACGCTACAATCAATAGGAGCAGAGCCGTGTGGTGAAATGTCGGGAAAACGGGAGAATTTTTTTAGCTTCCGTCGCGTGTGCAATCTTAATGGTTAAAGCTACACATAAATTACTTATGACGGAAATGTGTTCCTTAAAATTATATAAAAAATATCCAACGACAGCAAATATCTATCTTTTATGATTAACCTATCGACTAAACTCAGCCTAGCCTTGACCCTAAGGGCCCTACGGCTTGAATGGAATGGTTGGCGCACCCTCAGGAGACGACAGCGCTGCCCTCCGAAGAGGACATATGCGCGAAAGAAGGCTCGGTACGCCAAACTGGGTCCGGCCTTGAAATGATGGGGCCTTCTCGTACATGTGCAGCAAGCTGCGAAGTATGGACTAACTAAGGGATGGCGGCGCAGATGCCGCCTCTCGCAAGGCTTGAAGAGCCAGCGACCCATTAATCGGGAGGGTCAGAAAGGACGTGTCTGGGTCGACGATGTTCTGTATAACGCGGATTGACTGTGTTTTATGGTTGACTCATAATAACACATGTAACTCCCGATGGCTTTGCAGTTCGCAGCGTTCTGATTATATTTGTCTATTCTTACGTTTACAACACACTCAGTCATTAAAAATGCTACCTAAAATTATGATTCCACGCGGGAGTCGCGGGCACAGCTAGTATTGCATAATAAGACCCTATTTGTCAATAACACTATTCTTAAAGTTTATTCAACAAATGCTATCTATACTAATATTATAAAGAGGAAAGATTTGTTTGTTTGTTTGTTTGTAATGAATAGGCTCCGAAACTACTGGTCTGATTTCAAAAATATTTTCACCTTTGGTAAGCTACATTATCCCCGAGTAACATAGGCTACTTATTATCCCGGAAAAATCGACAGATCCCACGGGATGCGCAATAAAGGCCTCGCTCAAAAACTATTGCACAGATTTTCATGCGGTTTTCATCAATAGATAGTGATTCTTGAGCAAGGTTTTGCGGTATTTTTTATCTCGGAAAAACGGATAGTCCCACGGGAAGCGCGGTAAAACCTTCGCGCCATAAACCGACTTCCGCGCATATGTAGCCGTGGGCAAAAGCTATAGACCCAATCCCGAAATCCACGCAGGCGAAGCCGCGGGCAGAAAGCTATATATAATAAAATAATAAATCTGTAGAGGTCAATTCTGTACATGAAATATATTTCCAAAACAACTATCAGGGGGTGATTAGGGATCGATACCGATGCCAAAAATGCAATCTGTAAAATTTTTGTTGCGAAAGAAGGCTCGGTACGCAAGAGTGGGTCCTGCCTTGATATGATGGGGCCTACTCGTACATGTGCAGCAAGCTGCGAAGTATGGACTAACTAAGGGATGGCGGCGCAGATGCCGCCTCTCGCAAGGCTTGAAGAGCCAGCGACTCATTAATCGGGAGGGTCAGAAAGGACGTGTCTGGGTCGACGATGTTCTGTATTACGCGGATTGGCTGTGTTTTATGGTTGACTCACAATAACACATGTAACTCCCGATGGCTTTGCAGTTCGCAGCGTTCTGGTTATATTTGTCTATTCTTACGTTTAAAACACACTCAGTCATTAAAAATGCTACCTAAAATTATGATTCCACGCGGTAGTCGCGGGCACAGCTAGTATTGCATAATAAGACCCTATTTGTCAATACTAGAACACTATTCTTAAAGTTTATTCAACAAATGCTATATCTTATAATATTGCTTAGTACAGGGGGGCCTTATGTAACTCTACGAAATAAGCTTAATTCCTAACAAGTGTTTATCCACAACTCTACGGAGCAAGTTGTAAAGTAAATTAAACTAATATAAAGGTAAAAGGCCTTTATAACTCTCCCAGTCATTAAAAATGCTACCTAAAATTACGATTCGCGCTCTTATAAGTTGTTTACGACAGTTGATAGGAGTCTCATTGGAATTTGGATTAGATTTTGGATTTTACCGTGGGAGAGCCATGCTTCGGCACGAATTGGGCCGGCTCGACCGGAGTGATACCACGGCCTCACAGAAAACCGGTGTAAAATAGCGCTTGCGCTGCGTTTCGCCGAGTGAGTGAGGGTACCGGAGGCCCAACCGCCCCTTCCCCCCTTATTCCCTTTTAAAAGGCCGGCAACGCATCTGTGACTCCTCTGGTGATGCGGGTGTCCATGGGCAACGGTTATCGCTTACCATCAGGTGATCCGTTTGCTCGTTTGCTGCCCTATACTATATAAAAAAAAAAGAATAACGCCCGATTCAAATACAGATATTCAGATAATTGTTCGCATTTTATTGTTATAAAAAATAGCTCGTAAATCGATAAGTCAGAGTAATTGTTATAGTTAAACGATAATTGTTATAGCATTGTAAAATAGTGTTTAATAAAAAAATACATTGTATTTTCAGTAAAACTATTTGTGGTTTATTTCGATACATATTAGCAGAATCGGTAGAGGCTTATTGCGTTGAAACTAGGAAAGCCTCGCTATGAGCTTGTTCCTCGGAGGTTTAACGCCTTTTTAAGTTTCACACATTCATCATAAGCGGACTCGAGTTTCCTTTGAAGGATTTCCACGTGGAATATCCAGAGACCAATATTTTCTGTTTACGCGCTCGGCACTATTCCCCTGTTATTTTTGTTTTCGCCGCGGTTATTTCAACATGGTAAGACTTTAAGTTTGTTTTTAAAGAGTTGCGTTAAATTTATCAATGGTGCAGTTAGAGTCTTATGTCAATAACACGATTTTCATAGTTCCGAGAAAACTGGTTTTAATCTAAGTGACGCATCTCTATCCGCGAATTTTGAATCTCATTCCAGCGAAAACTCTTAAGACTCGTAGCTCCATTATTTTTGTGCTTTACAATCCGAGCTCTCAATTATCTAAAGAAAAGGTTTCAGATGCTCGGTGACCATAGGATCCTGCTGCTGCTTCAATTACTAAAATAATTAAAAATTTTCTTATTGTCTTCTCAAGGTCTCATACAAGTCATAGGGCTTGATGTCAATCAATGTCTCTATCATCTCAATCACTCTATCTCTTCTCTAACATTTCAATCACTCTATCATCTTTCATCAAAATTGGTTTAGTAGTTTGAGCTTCTTTAAACAAAAATTTTCATCCCCTATTTTACCTACAAACTAGGTATGTTGTACTTATTAAAATCTAATCACAAGCCTAAAAAATAAATAACAAACTTCCAACAAACTTGAAAATGACATATTTCCCATACAAATTTCAATTTTTACTCCCATTTCAACCCCTTGCAGCCCTTTATTAAATATAGATGGTGTAGAGCCTACCTATCAGGCTCAACACTATTTGAATACTTAATTTCACTTAAATCCGTTCAATAGTTTAGGCATGAAACCGCGACAGACAACAGTAAGCAGGTGAAAACGTCGGCAAAAGTAATAGTAAAAACTATATAACCACGAGTTTACCCCTTTTTTTTTTTTTTTTTTTGTTTCCCTGAGGAAAATGCATTAAATTGCATACCCCGGCTGTGGCGAGCCGGGGTTATGTGGGGCTCTCCTCCCCAGAAGGGGAGGCCTACCCACTAAAAACCTCAGGGATGGCCTTCCTCAGGCATGTAGGGAGCCCCCGGGAACAGAAAGCTTCTTCCGGGAACCCCAGCCTCCGCTCCCCCGTCGACACAGGGGAGCCCTCCTCGGGGGAGGCTTACTACCTCCCCGGTCTCCTCCACCGACGACGCCCCCCGGCCACGGAAGGGGCGTGGTCCATCCCGGGTCGCCGAAGCAGTCGCGATTTCCTCGCGCCCGCCGGCGACCCGCGGCGGCGCCGCAGCTGTGCTACCGAGCCCGGCGCCGCCTTCTTCGAGCGGGATCGGCCATCTCCCGACCCCGCTCGGCGGCCTCCTTCTGGAGCATCACTGCTTCACAGAAGGAGGCCACAGCCCTCCAACCTCCCTCGTCCGCCAGCATTGCCGCAATCAATGCCGGCGGAGACAGATCTCGCCCGATCTCTGCGACACGAGTTTACCCCTATTAATAAACAGTGTTAAACTTTTTTTTCAACAAATATACTATATACATTCAAAACCATTTTTTTGTCTTAGTGAAGTAAATAAAAAACAATGAAGTGAAATTGCATGCTATTAAATAATTTAATAAACGTTTTATTATATCAGAGTAAATTTAACTATGCAATGTCATATGAACGTGTATCTGTGCTCAAAATTTCAAATTACATTCTACTTTCTAGACTAATTTAAAAATGACCGAAATGTCAAAGGAAAAGACCACAAATTCCCCTAACAGGGATTTTTATAGCAAGTCATCAAATGTTTTTAAGCGTTCTTAATTTAAATTGCAAAATTCGCGGTCAGTGATTTTGACATTACAAACTCTTTCATTAAGTATGTAGTCAGGCTAAATAAAGAAAAGGCTCAGACAAAATTAACCGCTATGTAGAGTGTTAAGAAAGTCGAATAAATATTTTCTCGAAATCGCGCGCAATAATGACATTTATATTCGAAAAAAGAACACGTAAATTATCGTATTTACATACACATATAGCAACTACATTCGATAATTGTGATTTTTGAATTTCGAACAAAAAGCACTCCGCGAATATTTTATGAATATTCATCCCGGCGTGTCTATAAATATGCCTGGCAAATAAAAAATATTCTCGTTCAATTATTACCTTTTGTTGCGTTTTCCCGAACGCCCGTAATTTGGTTATATTATTTAACTATATAATAATATTGCTTACTTACCGGTCCGTAGTTCTGGCTTGGCTTGAACGTGTGTTTTGTGTGTACTAATGTGCCCTACCGTATGTGGTTATAAATATATATCATAAACTACAATACTTGTAGTGTAAAAAATAGGAGAACGCGTGGCCGACCACTTTTCCAAATGTAAATGTAAATGATCAATTATTAATCCGCCGTAAATATAACTCAATAAAAATGCCGTGAAAAAATCCGAAGTGACAGTCAAGTACCGAAAAACCATAATGTCAAAATCTTTTTTTTATTACTTTTTTAAATTTCCTTTTCCGCGGTCCGAAACTCATAAGTCCTAAACAATCCCCCACCCCGAGATGAGCAACCCTCATCTCGCTAGTCTACCGGTAGACGGGACAGGGTTGCCACCGCACGGCGCATCACAGAGTCGCCGATCGAGACCTCTGCGAACCGAGGTACACCGTCAGAGCCTGGATAAAGCTTCAAAATGCGTCCTCTACGCCAACGTAGAGGAGAAAGATTTGAATCCTTAATCAGGACAAGATCCCCTACCCGTGCAGGAGCCGTTTTATCTGTCCATTTCAGCCGCTGCTGCAACATGTGCAAATACTCCGAATAAAACCGTTTATTAAAATTTTGTGACATCTGTTGCAGCATTTGAAAGCGAGAAAGTCGACTCAGTGGTACATTCTCAAAGGGATACTCAGGGAGAGCTGCAAGGGGCTGGCCGATGAGGAAATGACCCGGTGTCAAAACCTCCATATCGTTGGGATCCGAAGAGAGTGGGCATAAAGGCCGTGAATTTAAAGTTGCTTCCACTCTGTAAAAGACCGTAGTAAGTTCCTCGAACGTAAGAACCGTTTCCCCAATAACACGTCTCAAATGTGTCTTAGCCACCTTCACGACAGCCTCAAAGATGCCTCCCCAATGAGGACATCCAGGAGGATCAAACTTCCACGTAATGCCCTGAGTAGCCATTGCTTGTCCCAAGTCCGTACTATGTTTCGTTAAAAAATCATGGACCTCCTTAAGATACCTGTCAGCACCCTGATAATTTGTGCCGCAGTCCGACCGTACCAAACTCGGTAACCCCCTCCGTGAAACAAAACGTCCGAACGCCGCGATAAACGCTTCCGTACTAAGCGAAGATACTATTTCTAAATGTACTGCCTTCGTTGACAGACAAACAAATACACATAAATAAACTTTGTAAGTCTTAGAGGTCCGCAAGTGAGAAGCCCTGACAATAAAAGGACCAGCGAAATCCGTACCGACACCGTGAAAAGGTCTGGTGACACTAACCCGATCGCTAGGTAGGTCACCCATCATAGGCTGCATGGTGTTAGCCTTTAACCGATAGCAAGGTATACACTTAAATATAACCGATCGGACGCACCGTCGCGCCGATAGTATCCAAAATTCCCGCTGAAGAATAGCAAGCAGTGCCGTACAACCTGCATGCGAGTTAGTAATGTGCCGATCACTTACTATCAACTGCGTCAAGGGTCCGTCCTTGGGCAGCAAAAGGGGATGCCTAGCCGAATACGGCAGCTTCGAGTTGCGCAGCCGTCCGCCAACACGAAGTAATCCCTCGCCATCAATGAATAAGTTAAGTTTCTGTACGGCACCCTTTAACCGACCCGTCGTCCGTAACGATTTAAGCTCGTCAGAAAACCGTTCCGATTGTACCCGTCGTACCCAAAACATGAGAGCAGCACGCCGTTCGCCTGCCGTCAGAAACAAAGATGTATTTCTTACAACCGGTTTGCGAGTATTCGTTATAAACCGACGCATCCATCCCGTAACGGCCAGTAATTTATTAAGAGAGCTAAACCGCAGTAAAAGAGGGTTTGTGACGATTTCTTTCTCCACAGCCATGACACGCACACAGGGCAGCGGATCCGATCCGATTAAAACCGTAGGGGGCCATGACGACTCCGGTGCCGTCAACCAAGCAGGTCCCCACCAAAGGTTATGACTCACCAACGAGGAGGCATAACAGCCGCGAGAGGCCACGTCGGCGGGGTTCAACTCGCCGGGTACGTGCCGCCAATTCAGATTCACTGACGAGTTTTGAATTTGCGAAACCCGATTCGCAACAAATGTTTCCAGCCTATGTACCGAGGTCTGGAGCCACGCCAAAACAATTTGGCTGTCAGTCCACGCATAAACGTTGCCTATGTTAATGTGCTTCCCGAGTGTATCACAAACATGATTCAATAACCGAGTAAGTAACGCAGCTCCCGAGAGCTCCAATTTGGGTATGGTTTGGCGGTTGCGTATAGGAGCCACCTTGCTCTTCACCGTGATTAGATGTAACGCTACTGAACCATCTGGCTGTATCGTCCGAAGATATACGACTGCCGCGAAACCCGATTCCGAGGCGTCACAGAAACCGTGAAGTGACGCATGATACTTCCCCGGTGGAAGTATTTTACGAGGTATAACAACCCTTCCGATAGTGGGTAACTGATCAATAAATGCGAGCCAGTCCGTTAAGAGTTCAGTAGGTAGGGTCTCATCCCACTTAAGCTCAGCCAACCATAACCGTTGTAGAAAACATTTAGCCCAAAATATTATAGGAGCGATCCACCCGTTAGGATCATAGATACGAGCAACCGTAGACAGGACTAGCCGCTTAGTCCATATCTTTTCCGTTATTGTTAAAACCCGAAAGGAAAAGATGTCAGGAACCGGTAAATACTGAACACCTAAAACCGATGTTGAACGAGGAGAGTCCGGATTCTCAAATAACAATGGATCTTGAACGTGATCCGCTGGTAGTCCTTCTAAGAGACGTGGACTGTTCGAAATCCATTTCCGTAGTTCATAGCCAGCCGTTGCCAATAACGCTATGAGCTCGTTACGTAAAATTAAAGCCTCCTGTTCCGAAGATCCACCCGTGATAACGTCATCGACAAAAATTTCCGACTCTAAGACGTCCGCCGCACGAGGGAATCGAACGCGTTCCCGTTGAGCGAGTTCCAACAAGCACCGCATAGCCATCCAGGGGCTAGATTTCAAACCGTACGTGTTTGTGTTCAGTTCGTAGACGCGTAATGGGTGAGACGGGTCCTCGCGCCAAAGAATCAGCTGATACCGTCTATCAGCCTCATCAATCACCGTTTGCCGGAACATCATGCGTATATCCGTCGCGAAGACCACCTGGTGTCTACGAAAGGCCGAAATAAGATCCGAAATATCTTTATGTAGTTTAGCACCCGAGTGCAGGATTTGGTTCAATGAAACACCGTTAGAGGAAGGGGCCGACCCGTCAAACACGACCCGTATCTTACCGCTATCCGATTTAAAAACCGCGTGATGTGGTATGAAATAGTGTTCTTCCGATGAGTAGTCCCTCCGTGCCAGGGACATGTGACCTAATTGTACATATTTCCGCATGAACTCAATGTATTTGTCGCGAAACTCTGTATCTCGCTTCATGCGACGTTCCATAGAAAGCAGGCGTTTCTCAGCAGTGAGGTAGGACTGCCCCAGCGGTTTGCGAATGCTCACAAAGGGCAACCGAGTAACGAAACGACCGTTCGGTAACCGATAAACATTTTCGATAAAATGGCGCTCGCATTCTTCGTCGAGCGGGTCCTTCCGTGAAACCGTGGGTACCTCTTCTGTCTCCCAAAAACGCTGTACTAAATCCGAAAGAGAAACGCCCGTAAAAACCGTATCAGAAACCGTATCATATGCTGGGCCCATAATCATATATCCGTAGTGCGATGGTATAGCAACCAAGCCATTATTATTTAAATTTATAGTGCGTCCGGTGCACAATAATTGACCAAGCACATCAGTACCAAGCAACAAATCAATTTTTCCAATATTTAAAAATTTTCTGTCAGCCAAAGACAGGTGAGAAGCCGAGTTCAAAATTTCCGAAGGTAATTCCACCTGTGGATGTTCTCCTAAAATATCATGCAACACTAGTGCTGTAACTGTAATAACAGGTTGAGAGACCGATTCTCCAACAATGTTAAAGTTACATTGACCATAAACATGTGACACGAGCACATCACCTATGCCACGAACCGAAATATTATTATTAAATATGTATAGGCCTAACCGTCTCGCCAAATTAACTGTTATCATGCAACCTTGCGAACCCGTGTCCGCTAGAGCCCGTGCTCTAACATAAAAACCGTTAATATCACAAATCCTTACCGCAACGGTAGGCAATAAAATAGTATTTAAAAAGGTTGCATTTGGCGAGGCGGCGCTCGTCCAGAATGAGGAGGTGAAGTCCGTACTTGTCCGCTTTGACCCCCTCCTGAAGGAGAACCAATCCGTCCGCTGCAGGCCTAACTCCACCATTCCTATTCAGGCATAACATCCCGTGATGTTTGCCGTTACAATGAATACATGGCCGTGCCACTGCACAACTATTAACAAGATGATCCCCTAAACAAAAATAACATAACTTGTGATTTTGCACAAAACGCCTCCGCTGTTGAGGGGAACAATTTATAAAATGTTGGCATTTAGATATAAAATGGCCTATGATGCCACAAAAGGTGCAACCAACCCGCTTGGATTGCAACCTATTATTAATAGTATGGTCCGATGTAGCCATACCTACCCTAGTCCCCCGAGTGGGTGGCCTAATCCTACCCTGACTGAATACAGGTCTTCCCTGACTGGACATAGGCCTCCCAGATGGCCCTGAGGTAGCCGTTGCAGGAGGTGAGCCTACATTGTCAACAATCCGTGCTTCTTCCTCCAAGAAGGTCAAAAGGTCAATAAATTTAGGCAACGGGCTTGCCTCATCTCCGCTTCCATATTTTTGTTCAAATCTTAATTTTAAATCAGAGGGTAACTTATTCAATACAATATGGAGCAACAAGAATGACCACTCCGTTACTGGTAAATTTAATTTCTCCAAACAATTATAGGCCACCTTTAATGGATTTAAAAAATCATCCCTTATAAACATGATATTCCTTAAATAAGGCAAATTTAATATCTTTGCCACATGGGCATCCGCAATTAACCTAATATTTTGATATCTGCCCATCAATAGCGCCCTTGCAGTCTCATAATTGTTATCTGTTATGGTTAAATGTGAAATAACCTGGTGAGCGTCTCCCGATAGACAACTCAACAGATAACTTAATTTTTGTGAGAGTGATATATCCATCCGACAATGTACCAAAGAATCAAAAATGTTAATAAATGACATCCAAGTTTCATACCCACCAGAATACTTGGGCAAATTTAAATCCGGCAATCTAGTATAAATTGAGGCATTACTACTTGACTGACCCTTAACCGTGGGACTACTGGCCAGATCCAGTGTCCTTACCGCCTGAATAATGCTGTCATAATATTCTAAGCATTGCTTGTAGTCTGCCTGAGCTTGAATCAACCTTGCCTGCAAAGTTTCATTGTCTGGATTCATGTCAGCCCTATCATAACACATTTGTAAAGCTTGATCCAGATCCGCCATGTATCTGCTCGCATTTGAAGCCCGCTCTTTCAAGGCCTCAACCCTGTCTGGTCTACTCACCAGAGAAAATGCGCTTACCAACCATTGCAAAATGCGACGAATTTCGTTGTAACCGTCCGACATTTTAATAATTAAAGTAAATACAAAACAAAGAATTTACAAAATAACAGGTCCGTAACCGAAAAGTAAACCACGCTCTGCTACCAAGAAATTGTTGCGTTTTCCCGAACGCCCGTAATTTGGTTATATTATTTAACTATATAATAATATTGCTTACTTACCGGTCCGTAGTTCTGGCTTGGCTTGAACGTGTGTTTTGTGTGTACTAATGTGCCCTACCGTATGTGGTTATAAATATATATCATAAACTACAATACTTGTAGTGTAAAAAATAGGAGAACGCGTGGCCGACCACTTTTCCAAATGTAAATGTAAATGATCAATTATTAATCCGCCGTAAATATAACTCAATAAAAATGCCGTGAAAAAATCCGAAGTGACAGTCAAGTACCGAAAAACCATAATGTCAAAATCTTTTTTTTATTACTTTTTTAAATTTCCTTTTCCGCGGTCCGAAACTCATAAGTCCTAAACACCTTTAAATGAGAAATACTACTTATAATATTAATTCAATATATTACTTACTAGCCCGCGGCTTGGCCCGCGTGGATTTCAGTATTAGGTCTATAGAGGGTTAGCTTTTGCCCACACTACATATGCGCGGAAGTCAGTTTATGGCGAAGGTTTTATCGCCCTTCTCGTAGGACTATCCGTTTTTCCGAGATAAAAAATACCGCAAAACCTTGCTCAAGAATCACTCTATCTATTGATGAAAACCGCATGAAAATCTGTGCAGTAGTTTTTGAACGAAGCCTTTATTGCGCATCCCGTGGAATCTGACGATTTTTCCGGGATAAAAAGTAGCCTATGTTCTCCATCCCATCTCCATCCCTATAATTACCTCCACGTACCACTAATCCCTCCATCCTTACGGGCGCAAGTCCGACTCGCACTTGGCCGGTTTTTTGTTCATTTTGTAAAACTTTATTCACTCAAAAAAGGAGATAGCTGAAAATGAGTGATTTGTCTATATTAGGCAAATATTTAGCTAAGCCTTGACCTATTGCTTTCTGCAGCATACATATATTTATGGTGTTTGATTGTATGTTTGTTTTTTCTCAATTATTACCATTGTTTTGGTAGATATTTATGTGTAATTTGCAGAAAATAATAAACGCTTAACTATCTATCTATATATGCTAATTAGCTCACAAGTTTGTCATAGATTCACCAAACATATACTTATTAATTGCTCTCCACTTGAACTATTACAACTGAATCCACAGAGGTATTTTGGGCATAAAGCAAACTTTAACTAACTTTGCGTAGTAATTACCATTAAAATCGCCTTTATTTAACCCATAGCACAGATAAATTAAAAGTTTTGAAGGATGAATTAAAATTACAGGGACTTTGTCAACTCTATCTGATTTTTCACTGGCACAACTAGAGTAAAGCTTATATGGTCTTGTTGTAAATCCTAATAAATTTTTATATTTTTTATTTTACAAAAAAAAGAATTACACAAAAAATCCTATACTAGGCATGACATAAACTCTTTAGAGTTTTTACCGCACACCAAAGCTTTCGTGTTAATACTTAATAGACGATAAAAACATTACACAGGAAAAAAAAAGATAAACAGAACTTATGCGTACTATTCTAAATATCCACCACATGAAGATAGAAAAAGCAACAGGGAATGAAATAATCAAAAGAGTGCAACAAGAGGGCAGACATTTTGAACATCTGATAAATTGATTAATTTTGTATTAAAAAGTAAAAATTCATGGTCTTCCTTTTATTTCGGACACTATGTTATTTAGCAAAAAATAATCCTTATGATGAAGCCTTTCGATCGGTATGATAAAGCTTATAATAATAATATAATAATAATAACTGTTTATTTCCACAATATTACAAAATTTATTTGAAGTCTCTGACCCCTAAACTAGACGAGTCTGTGTCTTAGAGGTCAGCGGCCTCTCCCAAAATGTCGCATATATAATAAGCTGAAATACACACGAGAAAATTTCACACAGCAAAAATACCTACAAACACAAATTCTATTTTCCATGAAAGCCACTAGTTTTCACTAATGTATAGGACACTATGGTAGTACCTAGTATTAAAACATTTTTTTTTTTGTATAAATTATAATATCAATTAAGGAGCAATTAAATTAAATAGGTACCTACACATACACATACATACAAACATACATACATACATAAATACATAAATACATACACACATACATACCCATATACATATTTAATGATAATTTAGTTACATATATTTATATATATACATTGTGATACATATATATGCATAAATACATATTAATATTTCTTATGTATTATTATTTCTATCTAGACTTATCATAACATATAATTAAAATGTTGTTTATGTACACATTTCTTTCTAATTATTTTTAACTTTCTGAGATTAAATTATCAATTCTTCAGTCTTTTTAAAGTCAAGAGGTATTAAATAATCTCTCACCTTTATTTTACACCCATGTTTAGTTGTGGGATAAAAATTTAAATGTCTGTTTAGTCTGTTGTAAAGCATTCTAGAAATATATGTTTGTTGGTATCTGGCAAAGCTAGTACGGCATGAAGGATTTGCTAAAACATTTGGTATTTTACGTTTGTTACGGCAAACTTCAGGATTATATGATGTATGAGAGTGTAGCTTTATAATAACATTTAAGATGAACAGTTGCCTCACTGTCAACACCTTACATTTGTCGTAGAGCAATTTTGTTGGGAATCTGTACGATTTAAATATCATAGTTTTCAGCAAACACCTTTGAGTCCTTTCAAGCTTTATCAGAAAAGTCTTATATGCAGCCCCCCACACATTAATGCAATATCCAAGAATCGATTGCGCTAACACCAAATATATAGTACGCAACAATTCGAAATCAGCGGCATGTCTGAGATTTTTGAACGTCCAAATTAAAACTCGCAGTCGTGATGACATGAGCTCAATGTGAGGAAGCCATTTCAGTTTGTCATCTAACAAAACTCCAAGATATCTTACTGAGTTTGATTTAGTAATACCGAGACATGAGCATTGTGTTTGTCCTTGATCACATGAATGAACTCGTAGGTTGATATCTACGAGGTCCCGGGTGTTTGTAATGCGAAATTGTAAGAAAGTGGATTTTGAAATATTAAGAGTGAGCAGATTCTCATCCAACCATTCAACCACACTTGAGATTCCCTTTTCAGCCACGTCTTGCACCTCGGTCCACGTCTCTCCATGGAAGATAATTGCAGTATCATCGGCATAAGTAAACAATTTGCCATTTATCAGATTCATTCGACAAAGATCATTGATATAGATTAAGAAGAGGCTTGGACCGAGTATGCTTCCCTGTGGAATGCCGAAGATTACACTAGCATCAGGACTCATAAAGTTATTTATTTTGACTCTTTGTACCCGATCTGTTAAAAAACTTTTCATGATAGAGAGAGATGAGTTTCGAAGACCAATTTATCCAATTTGTTAACAAGAATTGGAATCGACACGGTGTCGAAAGCTTTAGCCAAATCTAGAAAGACTCTAATACATTTGTGTTTAAGTTCTAGTTTATCTGCGACATGATTTACCAAACTGCTCACAGCATCTTCTGTGCTAACTCCGGGCCTAAAGCCAAATTGCATGTGAGATAATATATCATACTTTTGCAAATATTTTACTAGACGGTTGTTAAGTAATCTTTCTATTATTTTTGATAGGGATGGAAGCACAGAGATTGGTCTGTAGTTTTCCACAACGTCTCGAGCCCCACTCTTGTATACTGGAGTAAATGACTGATCTTTTAAAAGCTTTGGGAAAGCATCCACTTTCAAAGCATACCTTAAAAAGTAAGGTTAAAGGCGACAAAACAATACCCTTAATCATTTTAAGGAAGACAGCAGGTATACAATCCCAGCCTATGACACAATTTTATATTTGGCACTATTTTTAAGACCTAATAGAACGGACTCTACTTCAGCTTCATCTGGTGAGATGAGCACAAATGAATTTAGTAGCTGATTTGATGTACTATTTCTCACGTGCTGTCCCTTTCTATTTGTTATCCTATCAGCAAGAACCCTACCTATATTTGCAAAGTATTGGTTGACTTCCTCGACAGAATCTAGAGGATTTTCCTTTAGTAACTCTTTTGCAAAGTTAGATTTATTTTTCCTACCTGAGATAGAATTTATAGCAGCCCATGTCTCTTTAGGATTTTTAGCACTCTTTAGAAGAACTTTTTCATGTTGTCGTTTTAATTTATTCAACAGAAAATTGCAAAAGTTTCTGTAACGTTTGTATGAAATATTTAGGATCTCGTTATTTGGATCTTTTTTAAGTTTCTAGTGAAGCTAACAGGGTATTTTTTTTTTCTTGTGTTCGACGAAAATCTATGAATCCAGTTAAAATTGTTTTTGAAATTAAAATAATGTCTTCTTCAAGTAAAATGTTCTATCTACAATATTTAAGGTAATTTCCCTCCATGTGGCATGGCCGTGGGACGCCCTGTATAAAGGGTCTTGACTATAGTTTGTTACCTGCAGTAATCTTTGGAGGAACAATTATTCCATTCACCAAAGTGGTTAAAAACTTAGGAATTGTATTCGACCAGTGCTTAACATGGCGGCCGCAGGTCGAGACTGTCCGGACGAAGCTGTTTGCTGTCTATAGTGCTCTTAATAGGTCTAGAAACTTTCTCCCAATAGCTTCAAAGACAGTGTTAGCTCAGTGACTTATTGTTATGTTGACGCCGCGTGGATTAATTTATCTGAGGAACTACTTGATAGCTCGGAGCAGCTGCAAAATGTAGCCGTCAGGTTCATTTGCAATCTGCGTAAGTTTAAACATGTTTCTATCTATCGCTTTCAACTAAATTCGTTACCAGCGCAGAGACTTACATATTTTATCTCCACAATATTTTGTACCTTCCAACATCTCCATCCTACTTTAAATCTTGGTTCTCTTTTCGATCTCATTCGTCCCTCGTCCCTTATGTCTAAGGTACCAAATTCATGGTCTTATCTTCAATTCAACCCCTATTTCACCCCCACACTGGTAAAAATTTCAAAATGCTAGAACAAACGATTTTTCGTTTCTTATGACGTGATATTTGACGAACTTGCATACAAAAATGCTAGAACTAATGTTTAATGATTTCTTATCAAGTGCTTAAATGTAAAACTTCGTGGTTTTATCTTTTAAAATTAAGAAATCCCATACAAACTTTCAATCTCTATTTCAACCCCTTCATCCCTTTTTTTCCAAATAAAAAGTATAGCCTATGTTTTGTCTCAGGGTCTAAAGATTGTCTGTACCAAATTTCATCAAAATCGGTTTCGAGGTTTAAGCGGGAAAGCGTAACAGACAGAGTTACTTTCGCATTTATAATATTAGTTGGGATTTCCAAATTTCATGCTCAATTTTATGTTGCTTCTTTTTTGGTACCGCTATATATTATTTACTAGTCGATCCACTATCCAAACACCATTCAGATTTAATTTTTATATTGTACTAGCGACCCGCCCCGGCTTCGCACGGGTGCAGTGAAAAAATGGTTATGGTGGGTTATCCCTAAGAGATAGACATATACCATCGCGGACTTTTTTGTGGATTTTTGTAAGTTGTACAATACTGTAGTACATTATTTTGGTCTATCTCGTAGGGTTCAGCCAGCGTTTGCAATATAAGCGCAAAAAACGTGCTTATTTACGACATCACATTAGAAACTTTAAATTTATCAGTGTTTCTCTACTATATTATGCATTTATTATACATACAAACCTTCCTTAAGAATCACTCTATCTATTAAAAAAAACCGCGTCAAAATCCGTTGCGTAGTTTTAAAGATCTAAGCATACATACGGACATACAGCGAAAGCGACTTTGTTTTATACTATGTATTGATTGATAATAATTTGTTGTAGATAGATAGATATTTTATTTGGTCTACAGACACATACACAACAACTGTTATTATATTAAAATAACAAAATAATAATACAAATTTAGATACAGAACAATTTATGTACATATATACTGCAGCAGCATAAAAGCAGTGAAATAATACAAATATAAAATATGTAGAAAAATCTACCCGAACTTTTTTTTTGCTTGCAATTATTTTATTTCAGTATTCTGTTCTGTGAAACCTATTCACTTTTCAAGGACAGCTAACTTTGTTTTAATAAAAGTAAGATTATACAAGAATTAACTATTACATCCCATTTGATTAATCACAAAGGTTGAATTAAAATTAATTCAGACGAGCGACTCCTCGAATCTGCATTTTCGTGGACCTCATTATCCTCAATTTTCGAGTGAAATTATCATAAGATAGCTCTGAGTTAACCAGATAATGGTGGTCTGAGGGCGTCCTGACATTTCCTTGTTCTGTAATGGTACACTTTAGTGTTCTAATAAATAAGCTGGGACGAGAAATTCGGGATTCACTTTTCTTAGTTGTATAATATTAGTTGGGATAAGATTTTAGCAATTTTTTTAATGTTGCCGCGGATTCAGCCTTTCTTATATCCTCAGGTAATTTGTTGTATACGAGTATTATTCGAGTTAAATCAAAAAAATATTTTCTACAGAATATTTCTGATACGTCGCTAAATATAACTCGGCCATCACCATTATATTAAGAGCTACTTAATAGTCACTCGGCAGTTAGCTGCTAACATATAAGATAAATATATGTGTTTAATTTATTTATTACTAGCGACACGCCCCGGCTTCGCACGGGCGTAATACTGACACTAAATACCGAGTGTCGAGTCAATATATTTTTTTTCTTTTTTTTTTCCTTATTCGTACGTACGGACAAGGTTTTTGTTTTTTTTTTATTTAAGCTTTTTTTTGTTTTGTTTGTTGACGTCAATAAGTGCCTGTAAAGGTTTATGTTGAATAAATATTATTTTGATTTGATTTGATTTTGATACAATACAGAAAAACTGTGAACGTTGTATATATTTAATTATAGTTAAAAAAACTAAAAAACATGTTTTTTAAATTAATGTTCTAGTCATTTTTTCAACAGAATATTTACATCAGATGGTTTTTTTTTATACGATACGGTGGCAGATGAGCAAATGGCCCACCTGATGGTAAGTGGTAACCATCGCTCATGGACATCTGCAGTGCCAGGGGCACTGCAGATGTCCGCTGAGCCGCTGTCTACCTGGAGAGAAATACTCTTTTTAAGCCTCGTTTGAAGTTAGACATATCGTAGCGTTCAGGAAACATCGCAGCTGGGAGCTCATTCCAGAGTTTGCATGTACGCGGAAGGAATGAACGCTGAAACCGAACTGTAAGTAGACAAGATCGGTTCCAGGTGATATGGATGAACTCTACTACGGTGGCGGCTGGTGCGATGGTAAAAAGGTGACGAAGGCACACTTGCAAATAGGTCCTCAGAGCACTCTTCGTTAAAGAGCCTATAAAGAACCCACAGAGAGCCAAAGTCTCTCCGCTGCTCCAAGGTCTCTACTGAAGCCGTAATATTAATAATAATTATGTAATAGGTAATTTTGCATTTCGTAAGCATTCGATCTGCTCTATATTACTCGAGAGTACAGTATCGATTTTGTACTGTAACTAAGTTCAAGATGTGAGGAATCCAATCTTCCAAGTCCAAACAAACGTTATATGTACATTCCAGTAAACTTCATTGTTTGCTAATCCGAACATTTGTATGGCCTCAGACTAGTGATGAGCGACGACGCTCATTATTTTTCGATTGTTCTAAGATCTCGAGAGCTTTATAAATAAAAGTGCTTTTATCTGCTGTATCACCATTTAGGTTGCACACGCGACGGAATCTTAAAAGTAAAATTATAATAAATTTAATTAAATTATTAAGTTTATTATATATATATATATATATATAATATATATATATATATATATATAATATATATATAATATATATATATATATATATTATATATATATATATATTGAACATAATAAATTAAATTAAATATATTAAAATAAAACACCCAGGCAAAAAAAAATATAAAAATTTGCTTTTTCTTTTTTTTTAATTAGTTTATTAGATGAGCAAGAACTGTTTTAGTTTTAAATGTTAATAGTGCTAGAATTATAAGTTATCTCCTTTGTTCTTTCGGTTAAAATAACGTCAATACATGTAAATTATTTTGTAGCCGACTTAACCATTATGGAGTAAGGCTTATCAATACATAGTATGAAACAAAGTCGCTTTCGCTGTATGTCCGTATGTATGCTTAGATCTTTAAAACTACGCAACGGATTTTGACGCGGTTTTTTTTAATAGATAGAGTGATTCTTAAGGAAGGTTTGTATGTATAATAAATGCATAATATAGTAGAGAAACACTGATAAATTTAAAGGTTTCTAATGTGATGTCGTAAATAAGCACGTTTTTTTGCGCTTATATTGCAAACGCTGGCTGAACCCTACGAGATAGACCAAAATAATGTACTACAGTATTGTACAACTTACAAAAATCCACAAAAAAGTCCGCGATGGTATATGTCTATCTCTTAGGGATAACCCACCATAACCATTTTTTCACTGCACCCGTGCGAAGCCGGGGCGGGTAGCTGGTTAAGATTTAAAAAAAAGTTGTTTATAAATTCTCATCGCCACGGTACATTAGCAAGACATGAATTTAATGAGAAATAAAAATTGCGTCTTTAACAATTGTATTGTTCGTCTTTAGAGTTATATCGATATTATTTTTAAATAAAAAAGAAGATCCTTAATTGAAATGAAGCTAGAGTGGAAATGCTGAAGGTCATTACGCGATGTTACATCCTTAACTAAAAAAATATGAATAGTTGTCTATTATGTTTTATAATTACCTCATTATTTGCTGAATATGAATATATTTATTATAATTATTATAATATAATTATTATAATTTGTCGCATTAGTAATAAGTTTCATTTATATTTGTTTTTCGAATCGTACACTGTCTACAATTACCAACAAAATAAAATAAATAAAAAATACTTTCACAATTTGAAGGTTGATCGAGAACGCCTCTTGAATTAAGTACGCCTATTGCACTTTGATTCTTTGTTAAATATGAAAAAGATTAAATAAATAAATATATAATAGAAATTAGTCATATTTAGCAGTTCCTATTAAAAATTCACTAGGTATTCCACTCAGTAAATCTACGACCTCCATAGTTGAGTGGTTAGGAGACTTGTTTCAAGGTGTACTGAGGTCCCCGGGTTCTAGTCCCGATGGTGGCAGATAATTATGTGATTTACGCTAGCATTTGTACCTTAGTCTTGGTTGTTAAAATAGTATATAATAGGTATTTACTAGCTGATCTGGCAAACGTTGATTTACCATATAAATAATTTAAAATATTAAGGGTAGACAACCCTTATCACTAAGGGGTATGAATATGTTGGCCGATTCTTAGACCTACTCAATACGCTCACAATTTCATGAGGTTCGGTCAAGCCGTTTCGGATATATATAATATTTGTATGTCTATCAATGGATAGATGACCCTAGATCCTATAACACCAGCCTTACAGAGCTTAACTTGTTTTTTTTTTTTTCTCATGAGCTTAACTTGGGCTAGGCTAATTATTTTAAGTGTGAGGTGCGACGTCAGATCACCTCCTCGTGGTGCACCCTGGGCAACGTCTTTCGACGGCTATTAGTCTGACAGAGAGCCCCTGAGAGGGAGACGTGGGATGACCAGCGACAGAGAGGCGAAGCTCCACTTCTTCTTTAAGAGGGGGTAGTTGTCGTCCAGGAGACCCATTTTGGGTAAGAAATTTGAGACAACGGCACCCCCTTCGGGTTGGCTTGGTGTGAACGCTAGTCGCCATACGCCGACAGAGTTGTGGTAGCTGTCTGCCAGGGTTCTCATGGCCTCGTCAGGGCGCGATGCAGCTCTTATTTTGGATGACGTACTTGCGCCCAGGCGTAATGGGGGAATCGCAGAGATTTTCAGTGGGTAAGCCTCTAATTTCTAGCAGGCCCGATATAACCACCGGTTCTCGGGGTATGCAATTCAATGTATTTTCCTGAGCGGAACAAAAAACTTTGGGAAAACCGTTGGATGTGTAAGGAATATTTATTTATTATTTATTTAAATAAAATAAAATTATAGAAGTACTAAAATAAACATTTCTATCTTTCACATTCTTACACAAAAAAGAGGGAATAGATTTCATTATATATTTTACTACTGCGATTTATCGATTGATAGCATCTTGCGATTGGCCATCATTATTACCCTCGTATTATAAAGGCATTATTTACGTATGGAAATCCAAGGAGGTCGGCGTCTTTATTCTGCTCAATTTATTTCCTTTCCCTGAGGTCCGTATTACGCTATACGTGACAGTACTACGTGACGCGCGTCGCAGGAAAATAAACCGCAGCTATATTTTGTCATTAAACCAACGGCTCCGACTGCGGGTAGTGGTAAATTTTCATTGTTGTCGGAAACAGACTAATCTCAAGATAGTGATGATATATGCTGATCTTAACACGTACTTGTAGCTTTATCAAAATCAAAGAAAAACTACAATAATTGTGTCTCTCGTATAATCTACACAAATATTATATATATAAATATTTGTTACACTTACACCAATTAGCCTAGCCCAAACTAAGCTCTGTAAGGCTTGTGCTATGGGATCTAGGGTAACGGATAGACATACATATATTATACATATATAACTATTTTTTATTGAAATTTATATCAACAACCATGACTAAGGTACAAATGCTCGCATTCATCACACAAACATCTGCCCCCACCGGGATTCGAACCCGGGACCTCAGAGATGGCGACACCTTGAAACCGGTGTACGATCCACTCGACTATGGAGGTCGTCAATTGTATTTTAGTATTTTTGTATGTAACGAATAAACTCGATTTTAATAATTCTTTTTTCATTAGAAAGCTACATGATCACTAAGTAACATAGGCTATATTTAGTACTAGATTACTATAGAAATCTTTAGAAATTCTTAATAAATCCGACCGAACGTGTAAAAAAATTTTCCATAAAATGTCTTTCATCGCATACGCTGCGAAGAGTATTAATGATAGGACAAAAAATGTTGGACAATATTATAGAATATATCAATATCTACAAAAAACTTCGCGAGACCATATGTCTAACTATTGTAGTTTGTAGTAGAGAAACACGAATAAATTTAGAAGTTTGTAGTGTGATGTCGTAAATAACGCTTACAGTTTTTTTGTAATTTATTTAGTATCAGAATTGGTACCGTGCGAAGCCGGGGCGGGTCGCTAGTCTAATATAAAAATATATAAAATATTTATAAAAATACCTATGAAGTAAATAAGTTATTATTAGAGATCGGATAATCGGATGCATATTTACCTAAAGTTAATTTTTGGCTCACAAATTATGGAAGCTGCTTTTTAAAATACATTTTGTTAAATAAAAATCCCGCGAAAATACGGGACTGCAAATTTAACGTAGTGATATTGTTTGAAAATTACTTAATTAGCACGTGGTATTTATTTTCAAAAGACCGAGACTCCGGGTTCATTTATACAACTATGCATACGTATTTACATGAAGTTTAGTTTCAGTTCCCCGTGCGATTTATGAATGTACGATTTATTACATGAAGAGTGTTATACGAAGGTAGTGAGCTAGTTTGACTAAAAGTGGATCCTAAATGTTAAAAGAAATAGACTAACAACAGATAATCTCGAAAAAAATATTATAATATATTACAATTATTTAAATGAAACAGAAGCTAGCGGCTTAGATTTAGAACAGTCACTGGAATCTGACACAACACAATCATGTTCAGCACAGACATTAAGAAATCAGTCAGATTTGACGACCTCCATAGTCGAGTGGATAGTACACCGGTTTCAAGGTGTTGCCATCTCTGAGGTCCCGGGTTCGAGTCCCGGTGGGGGCAGATGTTTGTGTGATGAATGCGAGCATTTGTACCTTAGTCATGGTTGTTGATATATATTTCAATAAAAAATTATTTATATATGTATAATATATGTATGTCTATCCGTTACCCTAGATCCATAGCACAAGCCTTACAGAGCTTAGTTTGGGCTAGGCTAATTGGTGTAAGTGTAACAAATATTTATTTATTATTATTTATTTCAATGACCAACCCATAGTGATAGATAGTGATTAAAACTGTAGAAACCGAGGTAATATTTACGCCCCATTTTAAACAGGATATTATAAGCTCATATTACCGACTAGTTTTGCTAATGCAAAATGTTCTACAGTACCGGAATTCCGGGATTTTTATTTATGGAAATAAAATAAAAAGACAGTTCCATACTTTGTCAAAAACTAAATTAGGTAAATAAATAAACATCCGGCTATCCAATTCCGCAATCCCGGGATTTTTATTTAGCAAAACAATAAAAAGCCGTTTCCATACTTTGTCTTAAACTAACTTAGGTAAATATGCATCCGATTATCCGATCTCTAGTTATTATATACTAGCTTTTGCCCGCGACTTCGTTCGCGTGGACTTCAGGTTCGTCCCGTCTAAAAATGGTTATTGTGGGTTATTCCTAAGAGATAAACATATACCATCACGGACTTTTTTGTAGACCTTTTTAAGTTGTACAATACTGTAGTAAATTGTTTTGATCTATCTTGTAGGATTCAGTCAGCGTTTGCAATGTAAGCGCAAAAAATGTGTTTTTTTTAAGACCTCACATAAGAAACCTCAAAAATTGTAGCCTATGTGTTATTCTGATGTATAAGCTATATTGTGGTAAAGTTTCATTCAAATCCATTCAGTAGTTTTTACGTGAAAGAGTAACAAACATCCATACATCCATACTTACAAACTTTCGCCTTTATAATAGTAGTAGGATGGGTAATAAAATTTATGTATGTTGTAGGATGTAGGTATTCAATATCAGGTCAGTAGGGGGTCAGTAGTCGACACAAAAAAGTTTGGGAACCACTGCCCTCCACTAATTAATATAAGCTACTTGAAATACTAATTCTGCACAGACAAAGTCGCGGGCACGAGCCAGTGATTTGATAAAGAAGCTTTAAATCTTGCTCACTTCTACGACAGCTGAGTGTAAATAAACTAAAAATTACAGTGAATTTCGATAAAAATGTATTCTATTATAACCTACTCCCCAAATCCAATACGATAATATATCGAACCCGACATCCCAAACTGGAATGAGGGCGATTTGTTTGATTTATAGATAACCATTGCTTCACGCCCTCCATTGAAATTGTATATGAGGAAACAAAACGCACAGCCTAGTCGGTAAATTCGTGACGTCCTTATATCATCGACATTATATGCAGCTGCTAATATATTTTGAAATCCACTGAATGATATACCTATCCCTATATTGCTATAGAGTACTCGTAATCTAAAGAGAAACGGAAGATAAGTGGTAGCAAGAAAACGCAAATGAAAAAAGAGTTCAGTGCAGTTCTATTTCTTGCATAAAAGTATAAATTTCTTTGTGTGTAATTAAGACACGACTTATTTGCCGACGATACCTTATTTTCTTTTTACAAGCTTTTTTACAAGCTTTTATTTACTTTCACCTGTCCCGTTGTCTGTCTGTAATCAAATCTTGCAACTTAAATTTTATCCACTTCCCGGTTTCCGATTGAGCTGAAATTTGGTATACACGTTTTGTTCGGATGACAATGCATGATTAACTGTGTGACGTCATTCTGAATGCAACATGGCGGCATATCCAATATGGCGGACCAATTATTTTTAATGCACTCCTACAATATGGGTATCAAATTACAATTAAAAAGGGCTTGCCAAGAATAACTAGAAAAAAATAATGTTACGTCACTCTTAATCCAATACGGCGGAACACCAAAAATGGCGGATAATTTTCTTTTATTCGTTCCTACAATATGCGTATCAAATGAAAGGGGCTTGTTCTCAGCAAGCCTGTAGAGGTACTAAAAAGTTAAAAATAAAATTAAAGAAAAAAAAACCTTTTTAAAAACAACCTTTTATTATTTGTTTATAAAATGAACTAAAAAGTTAAAAATAAATTATTAACACTAAAACTTTTCACCATACATAATTATTCAATCTCGTCCCCCCTCTTTATCATAGTCCCCATTTATAAATAAAAGCGTGTTACATTGTGATAGCTTGAGGAAAAGGTTGTGTTGTAGTAAATGTAACACGCTTTTATTTATAAATGGGGATTATGATAAAGAGGGGGACGAGATTGAATAATTATGTATGGTGAAAAGTTTAGTGTTAATAATTTATTTATAACTTTTTAGTTCATTTTATATTTAACTTTTTAGTTCATTTTATAAACAAATAATAAAATCTTGTTTTTAAAAATGTTTTTTTTTTTGCTTTTTTTTTCTGTGTGGTAAATGCTGTTACTCATACCCTGTACCTCACGCAATGTAGCAGACCGCTCTGGCCGCGTGGAGTCCGCCATTACCTCTGTAACACTTGCCGTTGAGGGGGTATCCTGGGGACTTTTCGTGCTCCTTGTGAGGATTCTCAGTCTTCCTCTCCTGGGGAAAAGAACGTCTATGTTAAGGAATCGCTTTTAAAGTAAAAGATTGAAATAAAAATAAAAATCTCAATGTTTCAAATGAGCTGACTATATAAGTGAAGTATTCACACCACATTTTTGTTTCTAAGACTAATAGTTTTTTAATTATTAAGGTACGATGATATAGACCTTTTCGTTACGGTCCACTTTTTAAGCCTTGTACCCGTATGTTTCGGCGTGATTTTAATGACGTTTCACGTCAAAAAAAGCCGCAGTGACGGTATTCGATTACAAAACAGCGAATAGACATCGAAGCTACAAGAGCGAACTAAGTGATTAATTAGTGTTAGCTTTTGATAATTATATAAATTAATTTATGGTAGAAACCGCATTTTATTTACTGTAGAAAACCACAGCTCGTAACAATATCGTATATTTTTCGTGTGTTTTTTTACATACATCTGTTAGTAATAAGACATAAAAATAAACGTAAGCACGTGAATTCCTTTTCCGTAAACAATGTGATTTCAGTCTGCTAATGACGATTACGAATATAACAACATTTCTACCTCTAGATTCTCTTAAACATCCCGGCAACGACGTGATGAATGAACGCGGAAAGAAATGGCGCAATAATGTAATCAATTCGTCATCGCAACATGTGAACGTATCGTTATTATGTTGGTTGTCCTTACGAATGATACTGGCTCATTTTGAAGTTTTCACATCATAGGTAATACTTATGATATATATAAAAGTACTTAAAATATATAACAGCATTTGTTGATGAGTGTCAACAAACGCTTAAAGTAAAGAAATATTTTTACAGTTATTCATGATTACTGTCATGATAACTTTTATTAACTTTTAAATAATATAAATAACATTAAGTGTCGTTTCTCTTATTTCCAGATGAGATATTTAATTTAAATGTAATATTGTTTTTCTTTTTTCTGAAGCACATCGGTTCCCTCAGTGACGCAACTCACCGACAGCTCGCCGCAAGCTGCCTTGAGGGAGATTGACTGCACTTATGGGGCTTTTATGCCAGTTTAGGGTTATTAAATGCCCAACCAGCGGGCGATGGGGTCATTAATTCCCTACGCACTTATTATTATTAAAAACAAACCGTATTTTTATATAGTAACAGGAATTCCAAAAGTCTGTGGCTTGTACTGAGAGCGACGGTTCAGAAGAGGGCGCGGTGTATAACCTATTTGTGGGCCTCTCCCAAAACTCTATAACAAATATTGAGTTTCTTGAAGAGGACGTAAAAATTATATAATAAAGATAGCTTAAGGATAATAATATAAACAGAATTCGAAAACAAAAATAAAGCTGTTGCTTGCTTGATTTTTTAAGCTGTGATGTCATGTGGTAAGGTAGTTTTTCGCTTGACGCGCCACACGCATGGCTGCTCGCCATCTCGATCAATCAAACGTACTCTCTCCGGACTGATCTTACTCGTTTTGCGTCACTTGTCAGCCGCGCATGTATTACCAAATTTTGTATACGTGTTCGTCATTTCAAATACTCGAATATGTTATCCAGGAAACGTGTTTAAATCATTAGCGTTACATTATTTTGTATTGCTACCAATTTTGGTGGATTCAAAATTCACTGGAGATCAGTTTCGTCTTTAGGGTTTGATTATTGATTATATTTCTTTTCACGCTGATCAAAATATTCTGAAAATTCATCGTTTCACTTACACAACGGAGTTGTGTAAATAAGGGCATTCTCAAATATACCGAAATAGTTTTTATGGTTTGCGGAAGAAGAAATTATGTGTCTACCTTTTTCTGTGTGTTAAAAAAAAACAAATTTGTTCTATGTACAAAATTTCATTTGACAAAAAAAATCATGATTGAAAAAAAAAAATCTTATTTTATTTATTAAATGTCAACAGAAGGTGAGAAATTAAAATATAAAATTTATTTTATTCAAATGTAGAATCTCTGTATAATTTTTTGTGATATATTGCAAAACATGCCAACAATCACCTGACCGTATGTGGAAATCACATACTAAAATAATAAAATACAACTTAAATCAATCGACAGCGATTTGGTGTTAATCGATCACGTGTCGATTCGCTTAACCTGCGGCTGCATTCTTTATAAGCTTTATGGGCACTTTCTCCCCAAGGTTTCAGAGTCTCGACCATTAAAATCTCAAGTATTGAGCATAATGTTATATACGGCTTGATCGATTATTATGAAATTTTATATGCATATTTTTCATACCCCTAAATGATAAGGGTTGTACACCCATAACATTTATTTTTTATTTCTGTACAAACTTTTTATGTTGTCCGAAAAAATACATACAACCCAAGCCTCCAGTACACAATGGCCTGTGATGGGCCTTTGCAATGCACTTGGTGTTCACACAGTGGCGTATGGCTCATTGCTGCCTGGCAAACCACTTGCGGTAGACGTCGAAGTAATTACGGCTGTGGCTACTTATTTGTATACTGTTTAGAATTATTTCCAGTGCTAAAGTAATATTTTACTTTCCTCTTTTTAGGTTATATTTACAGACTCGTGTTTGCACATCCTAAATCTATTGCCGTTCCAATGTTCAGACTCCATAAAACTAGCTGTTCGTTCTTGGGGAAATGTATATCTATGTTTAACAAACTTCCGCAAGGTGTCATTGATTTGCCTTTATATAAATTTAAAAAACCATATCAAAAAGACACTCATGAGTAAAGGTTATTATAAAGTAAGTGACTATCTTAATGATCACACTGTTTGGGAATAGGGACACTATTCATAGAGCCATGTTTGGTAACAACATCCCAACTAATATTATAAATGCGAAAGTGTGTTTGTTTGTTTGTTTGTTTGTTTGTTTGTTACCTCTTCACGCTTAAACTACTGCACCGATCATCACGAAAATTTGCATACACATAGTCTGTGGTACGGGGAAGGATATCACATTTTATCCCGGAAGAAAGTAGCTACTGTTCCCGTGGGATCGAAATTAACGCGGACGGAGCAACGACGGGCAAGAAATTTCAAAAATTCTTTCACCTTTGGAAAGCTACATTATCCCCGAGTAACATAGGCTACTTTTTATCCCGGAAAAATCGACAGATCCCACGGGATGCGCAATAAAGGCTTCGCTCAAAAACTACTGCACAGATTTTCATGCGGTTTTCATCAATAGATAGAGTGATTCTTGAGCAAGGTATTGCGGTATTTTTTATCTTGGCAAAACGGATAGACCCACGGGAAGCGCGATAAAACTTCGCGCCGTAAATCGACTTCCGCGCATATGTAGCCGTGGGCAAAAGCTATGACCCTTAACCCTCTATAGACCCAATCCCGAAATCCACGCAGACGAAGCCGCGGGCAGAAAGCTAGTTATTTATAATATTGTATTATTTTATATGTGTATGTAAACATACATACGACTGTAATCGTGTTAGGTGTGATTGTATCTTGTACTATATTGTATTTTTGTATTGTATTATTGTGATTGTTAACATTGAAAAGAGGAGATAAAAAATAGACCTTCAGAGTTTCTTGCCTGTTCTTCTCGAGAAGGCTCTCCCAATTTCCGAACAGGTGTCGAGTCAATATATTTTTTCTTTTTTTTTTCATTATTCGTACGTACGGACAAGGTTTTTGTTTTTTTTTTTATTTAAGCTTTTTTTTGTTTTGTTTGTTGACGTCAATAAGTGCCTGTAAAGGTCTATGTTGAATAAATATTATTTTGATTTGATTTGATTTTGATTGCTAGGATAATGTCCAGCTATGGGCGAAGATGCTGGTTATTATGATAATAGTGATATGAATATTGATAATGAAATCTATATGTATCATAAAATTATAGTTGATGTATGAAGAAATAAAAACGTTACCCCAATTTTCAACAGCACAGATTTTTTGGAAATTGCAGCTGTACTTCTGGCATAATTTGCACTGTATCACTTTTATGTAAGACATACTGGTTTATGTTGACATTCTAAAATTATTAAAGTAGTGAATTTGTTTATTATTATTTTTTTTATATATATATATGTCTACTCCACGGACTCGTAGTCCGTGCCTTTTTTAAACTGTCCTCGTTTGGATCTACTATATAAGTACTGTACGTACAGCGTCATATTATCTTATAATACTATTCCGTGACTTAATATTAACGTGAGTTGCGCAGCACTTACTTATCTAATAACTATCCTAATATATACCTTCATACAACCATTATTTTATTTCTAAATAATGCTAAAATAGTATTTAATTACACCAACCCGTTCTTATAAGGCACATAAATGTTATTGATTATGAGTACGGCATTACATAATAAAATATAGAAAATAATAAAATCATTTGAACAATAAATATGTAAATAAAATTAATTTATTGTCAATAGAATTAAAATAAATTCATAAATATCCGAATTATTAGTTAAACAAATTATTACAGACTGCTATTTACTTTTTAATAGTAAATTTTAGTTGTAGCACGCAACACAAAAGTGCACTATCCTGATCAGCGGCCGGTGACGAACTAAACAATGGCCGATTGTGTAAACACCACAGGCCACGCTACGCCACAATTCCTTTGAAACTTGCCCAAAAAACCCGACAACTCCCCAATTGCACGCGACGATTGACAATTGTCCGCCATCATATACCATTACCCCCTGTACACAATGGCGATGGCTTGTAGTGGGCCCGCATATGCCATTGTGTACTGGGGACTTAACTTTTCATCCTTCTATCACCAACCCCTACTTTTTAATTGTTATTTCAGTAATTTTCCTAGAAATAATTAATATGGCAAGTCAAAGTTTGATGGGTCAGCTTATATTGTGAGCAAACATTTAATATATTAAAATCTTGAAACTTTTATCTACTGTAGTGTAACATAATCTGTGCTTTTGATCAATACGAAAGGATAAAATTATCACGAATTTTAAAGGAGCTGATAAAGGTTCATTCTAATTGGATGAGCACTTTGGGGGCGACGATCGAGTTTTGATTAAAATTTCATTTTTAGCAGAACCGGCCCTCAGCTCTCAGGGGCGCGTTTTCCGCTTTGTCCATTCCCAGCACACTTTGATTTATTTCGACGACTCTTTACTGCGCCAGTATTGTTTCGTTGGACGATTAAGTGCTCCCGTCATTTGAACTGGCCGTTATTGAAGGATTTTTTTATCTTTTGTGGATGTAGTTTGTAAATGTATTTTATAGGCTAGAGGATGTTATATTTTACAATTGAAAGGAGGACTCGTCTGTCTGTCCCTATGTATGCTTAGACCTTTGAAACTACGCAACGGATTTTGATGTGTTTTTTTAAATAGATAGAGTGATTGTTAAAGAAGGTTGATATGTATAATACATGCATGATATAGTAGAGAAAAACTGATAAATTTAGAGGTTTCTAATGTGATGTCGTAAATAAGCACGTTTCTCCCGCTTACATTGCAAACGATTATATACAATTATATCATTTACCATTTTTCTACCACAGTTGATCTATCATAGTTTTATTACCATAGTTAGTTAGTAAGTGTATTAACTAAATTTATAATTGACCACTGTTTAACTATCAGTGACTTATATCTATCATTCTTTCTAATTCTATAAGTGTATATTTAAATGGTCCTTCGAGCCGGATTATTTTGCGAACAGGTCTTGAGGTATTTTCTGTCTTTTCCTTGCACATATTCGTCTATAAGATTATGTAACTTTTAAGTGCTCTTTGTGTCTTTTAATTTTATATCTATGTAATACTCAAATCTATGTTGAATAAAGTTTACTATATTTTGATTTTTTTATTGCGTAATTGTAATGGTTATGGCTTAAATCTACATCTAAGTCACAAGTCAGGTGCTAGTTCTGGCTCCCAAGAGCTAAGAAAAACTCGGAAGATCTATTTCAAGTCCAATTTTCAATGTATTTTTTGTACTTATATGCCAATGATAACAAAGAATGGCTTATAAGTGCTTAAAGCTCCAACGGTAATACGTATAACAACACATTTCCCAGTTAAAAAGAAGAAAAATGAATCCCGAATTTCTCGTCCCAGCTTATTTATTAGAACACTAAAGTGTACCATTACAGAACAAGGAAATGTCAGGACGCCCTCAGACCACCATTATCTGGTTAACTCAGAGCTATCTTATGATAATTTCACTCGAAAATTGAGGATAATGAGGTCCACGAAAATGCAGATTCGAAGAGTCGCTCGTCTGAATTAATTTTAATTCAACCTTGTGATTAATCAAATGGGATTAATAGTTAATCTTGTATAATCTTACTTTTATTAAAACAAAGTTAGCTGTCCTTGAAAAGTGAATAGGTTTCACAGAACAGAATACTGAAATAAAATAATTGCAAGCAAAAAAGAAGTTCGGGTAGATTTTTCTACATATTTTATATTTGTATTATTTCACTGCTTTTATGCTGCTGCAGTATATATGTACATAAATTGTTCTATATCTTTTGTATTATTATTTTGTTATTTTAATATAATAACAGTTGTTGTGTATGTGTCTGTAGACCAAATAAAATATCTATCTATCTACAACAAATTATTATAAATAATATATAGAGGTACCAAAAAAGAAGCAACATAAAATTGAGCATGAAATTTGGAAATCCCAACTAATATTATAAATGCGAAAGTAACTCTGTCTGTCTGTCTGTTACGCTTTCCCGCTTAAGCCTCGCAACCGATTTTGATGAAATTTGGTACAGACAATCTTTAAACCCTGAGACAGAACATAGACTACTTTTTATTTCGAAAAAATGGGCTGAAGGGGTTGAAATAGAGGTTGAAAGTTTGTATGGGATTTCTTAATTTTAAAAACATGTAACTTTATATTTAGGCACTTGATAAGAAATCATTAAACATTTGTTCTAGCATTTTTGAAATTTCGACCAGCTAGGGAGTGAAATAAGGGTTGAAAGTTAGTATGCAACTTCGTCAAATATCACGTCATAAGAAACAAAAAATCGTTTGTTCAGTTCTATTTTGAAATTTTTAACAGTGTGGGGTTGAAATAGGGGTTGAATTGAAGATAAGACCATGAATCTTGGTACCTTAGACATAAGAGACTAGGATTGACAAAAACTAATTAAACGAAGCCGCGGGCGGAAGTAATACTCAAAAATAATCACCGCAAACATGAAATAACCCTAGAAAAGCTATCACCAGCAGCAGAAACTACTTTTTTGCGATGGGAAGATTTCTTCAATGATATCAACCCGTGCATATCTGTTCTTTACTGTAGTAAAGTACAGTGTGTAGTAAAGTATAGTCTTTACTGTAGTTTCTCAATACACTTCCAAACGATACTATTGGAATATTCTTCCAGGACGTGCTAAGTAGTTTCTTCACTCTCACTACAGACCTGCCATTATACGTGGGCGTTTGCAGAATTACATCTGCTATCGCTGTAGAACTATACTAAGATGCTAATACAGTCGTAATTATTGCCACATGGTCATTACCCTACCCCTGAGTAGTCCCCGACAAGTCGGGTAGAATAGAAAGAGAAAATGTTTAGCACTTGTACTGTATTTTTTCCGCTCTCCCCTGATGTTAAATTTAGGGACCTTTTTTGCGTGTTATTACAAGCTCATTCAATGTGTGCTCTGCCATGCTTTGTACTTATCTTTCTTTTATGCTTCACCTTTCTTATTTATCTTTATTCTGTGAGCTGTTTTATTTTATTTGTTTATATATTTATACGTATTTCTTTATCACTTATCAATTTTCTATATGCATAAGTCAATGTCAGTCAATTTAATTTTCTACGATGAGTTCATCTTTCGCCTGACAGCATCTTTGGAGATTTGTTTGGATCATGTGATATCAGGGGTCTGCCTTTTTACTTGCACTTTTAATGTTTATATCGTCCTGGACAAAATATTCAGTAGCAACGTGTAATAAGAGGCATCAAAATTAATTTGAGCCATCCCTCTTTGCTTGGGTAAGGCTAATAACGATTGCAATTTCTCCTGATCCCGGAAAGACACCATTTTCGAGCGCATGGCAGAAAGATTTGGGAACAGTGCATACGACAACTTAGTTTTTTTTAGGAAAGGATTAAAGGAAAGGAGTTTCGAGGATCGATTTAGTGTTTCAGTCACGACTCTTTCTGAAGGAATAACATCAAAAACATACGTCAGTCAGTTTAACGGTAATAGACAAACAGTCAATCTAGGTGTGAGAATTACAGACTCAAGTTTGAAGTAATTCTTATCAGTCAACCTTGGGGTGTAAGAGAAGCCTGGCGTGCGCAGCTTGAATTACGGATCTGCGTGCGCCAGCGGGCCGTCGGTGCCGTACTCCGCACCTCGAAGCTTGGCTCACGGGAAGGAGGAGGTCACCTACCGATTGACTCAGATACTCACCGGGCACGGCTGCTTCGGTGAGTATCTGTGTCGAATAGACGGGAGGGATCGACACATTGCCACCACTGCGCATCCGACCTTGACTCGGCCAGCACACGCTGCGGAGTGCCCCGCGTGGGCCTCCGAGCGCCGAGTCTTGGTCGCAGAGAGCGGGCGAGATCTGTCTCCGCCGGCATTGATTGCGGCAATGCTGGCGGACGAGGGAGGTTGGAGGGCTGTGGCTCCTTCTGTGAAGCAGTGATGCTCCAGAACGAGCCGAAAAGCGGGGTCGGGAGATGGCCGATCCCGCTCGAAGAAGGCGGCGCCGGTTCGGTAGCACAGCTGCGGCGTCGCGCGGGTCGCCGGCGGGCGCGAGGAAGTCGTGACCGCTACGGCGACCGGGATGGACCACGCCCCTTCCGTGGCCGGGGCCGTCGTCGGTGAAGGAGACCGGGGGAGGTAGTGTGGCCACCCCGAGGAGCGCTCCCTCTAGGCAGGGGAGCGGAGGCTGAGGGTTCCCGGAAGTAGCTTGATGTTCCCGGGGGCTCCCTACATGCCTGAGGAAGGCCATCCCTGAGGTTTTTGCGGGTAGGCCTCCCCCTTTTGGGGAGGAGAGCCCCACATAACCGCCGGCTCAGCACAGCCGGGGTATGCAATTTAATGCATTTTCCTCAAAAGGGGTGAAAGAGAAAGTCAATCATCAATCGGTGAAAGAATGTTTAATAATATATCAAATATATGCAAGCACGGTTAAACCTAGAAACGGAAATAAATAATTTGTGTTTATTATCTACTTCAACTCGTCTTATTAGATGGGAACATGAAAAGCTCCATATGCAATAGCTTTTGTAATATATTGATGGCAGTAACTGTGGTGAGTAGCCATTAGCGCTTTCAGCAAAGAGTGATTTGCGGTTTGTATTTTAATATGACGGGAATCGTATTTTTATTTTGCACTTATTTTTATTAACTCGTCTTATCACATGGGAATATGAAAAGCTCCATATGCAATAGCTTTTGTAATATATTTATGGCAGTAACTGTGGTGAGTAGCCATTAGCGCTTTCAGCCAAGAGTGATTTGCGGTTTGTATTTTAATATGACGGAAATCATATTTTTATTTTGCACTTATTTGGCTGGTATTTTTTTTCCATAGGATAGGGCAGCAAACGAGCAAACGGATCACCTGCAACACTAGAAGAGTCACAGATGCGTTGCCGGCCTTTTAAAAGGGAATAAGGGGAGAAGTGGAGTTGGGCCTCCGTTACCCTCATTCACTCGGCGAAATGCAGCGCAAGTGCTATTTTACGCCGGTTTACTGTGAGGCCGTTGTATGACTTCGGTCGAGCCGGCCCAATTCGTGCCGAAGCAGGGCTCTCCCACGGTAAGAGATATGTTAAAGAAAAGCCTACTCTCAGTATAACGGTTTGAAATATAGATTGGAAAAATATTAGTCTGATCGCAAAACTAAAACTCTAAGCTCTTGTTTGCTGGAACTTCATTCAGGTTCTCATGCCTTCGTCCTATGTTTGATACCACAATATGTTTGACTGCGTCTATGATATGTGTATTGTGCCGGTCATGAGAACGTGCACGTATTGTGGTTAAACATCCCTTGAGATAATCATCTCAAGGGTGCTGAGTAAGCTAGAAATACGCACGTACCATATATTAGTATATAAGCCTTAGTTTTAGTTAAATAAGTGAGTTATTATAATGGAGACCATAATAGACGATATCAGACTATAACCTGAGCCTCATTCTATCCATCACCAAAACGCTGGCAAATGTATCACAAGGAGATAAATTTTACTTCAGTCTTTTATTGCGTATGTCAGATGAAACAACATTTTCAATTTTGTGTTAATACATGTTATTTAGTCAATCCGACGTTACGAATATTTCCTATTAACGTCAAATTTCTTAGACTCACGCCAATTAGCCACGTCCAAACTAAGCACAATAAGGCTTGTAACGGAAAGACATACATATATTATACGTAGATAAATATTTTGCATATAAATATATTGTAAGAAGATCCACGCTATTATTAAGAAAATGACGTAACTTTTTATAAAACATTAGTTGCTTAAGGCTCTTACTTAATTTATACAAAAGAAGCTCAACTAATATTTAACAGAAATATATAGAGGTTATTTGAAAAACATGTGTTCACTCGTCGACTAAGTAAATGAGAAGTGAAGTCGCCACGAAGCCTCCGAGCTCGAGAGCTCTCGGATAAATTCGGTTGCTGTCGCTCGAACGCTACATAGCACACGTAGCGCTATCTGTTTTTCGTCAGCGATAACAAGCAAAATGTCTGACAGTAATGCCCGGGTCAATAGATAGATAGATAGATAGATAATAATAGATATAGATAGATAGATAGATAGATAGATAGATAGATAATAATAGAAGATAGATAGATAGATAATAGATGATAATAGTAATAGATAGATAGATAGATAGATAGATAATAATAGATAGATAGATAGATAGATAATAGATAGATAGATAGATAGATAGATAGAGAAGATAGATAGATAGATAATAATAGATAGATAATAGATAGATAGATAGATAGATAGATAGTAGATAGATAGATAGATAGATAGATAGATAGATAGATAGATAGATAGATGATAGATAGATATAGATAGATAGATAGATAGATAGATAGATAGATAGATAGATAGATAGATAGATAGATAGATAGATAGATAGATAGATAGATAGATAGATAGATAGATAGATAGATATATAGATAGATAGATAGATAGATAGATAGATAGATAGATAGATAGATAGATAGATAGATAGATAGATAGATAGATAGATAGATAGATAGATAGATAGATGATAGATAGATAGATAGATAGATAGATAGATAGATAGATAGATAGATAGATAGATAGATAGATAGATAGATACCTTACCGCTTACCGCTCAAACAGCGATCTCTTCCAGACAACCTACGGACGGAGAGATATAAAGAACTGGAAAGACGGGGGTGTCAGATACTTACATATTAAGAAATATTTTTTTTAAAAATATACTGACAAAACATTATACTTAAAATCAAAAAATAATGAGCTAACCGACTTGCCTAACCTAAAGTAAAATATTATTATACAGAATATTATCGAACAGCCAAAGGGCATAATCATACAGAATTACTTTATGTTAATGATATAATTTTTATACATACATACATACACTCACGCCCTTTTCCCACGGGGGTAGGCAGAGATTACGTCCTTCCACTTGCTACGGTCCTTACATATCTCTTTCGCTTCATCTACTTTCATAACATTCCTCATACATGCTCGACGATTGCGGGTACTTCTGACCTGGCCTTTTTTGAGGACACTTTCGATTTGTTCGAAATATGTTCGCCTAGGTCTTCCTCGTCCCGCGTCTCCACTCACTCCAGCTTCATAAATCATTTTGGTCAGTCTACTTTCATCCATCCGTTCCACATGCCCAAACCACCCAAGCATCCCTTTCTCTATTCTTGTCACGATATCCTCTTTCAAACCACATTTCTTTCTAATCACTTCATTATATAATCTGTCACTCAGTTTTACTCCTGCCATACTCCGCAAAGCTCTCATTTCTACTGCATTTATTCTGCTGTCATGTCGTTTCTCCCATACCCAACTTTCACTTCCGTACATTAATGTTGGGACCAGCACGCCCTCATGCACTGCTAGTCGCGCTTTTTCTGAAATTTTCTGACTACTCAGAAACGTATGCATGGCCCCATTCACCATGTTACCAGCTTTCACTCGCTTTTCTATATCATTATCACACCTTCCATCCCTTGTAAACATACATCCCAAATATATAAACTCTTCTACTTGTTCTACTTTTTCTCCTTCTATCATAATGTCACACAATGTCATATTTACATCTCTTTCAAACACCAATACCTTGGTCTTACTTACGTTCACTTTCATTCCTTTATCATTTAAAGCGTCATTCATAACAGTTACCATCTCCTGCAACTCACTGGCCGATGATGCCAATATTACTTGGTCATCAGCGTATAGTAGGCATTTGACAAGTAACTCATTCATGCGTAAACCACATTCACTCTCTTTCAAATTCGACAGGCACTGATCCATGAATAGGTTAAACAGCCATGGAGATGCTACACACCCTTGCCTCACACCTTTTTCGATGTGAAACGGTTCTGTGTATGCACCATTTATCCTAACACGAGCATTAGAATTCACATAGAGAGATTTTAATGCTCGAATTAGGCTGCTGCTCACTCCATGCATGGACAATGCCGACCACAACTCATTTCTCACCACTCTGTCATAAGCCTTTTCCAAGTCCACGAATATGCAATATACTCGTTGGCTTTTGGCCAGAAATTTCTGAGTAATGCATCGTAAGGAAAAGACTTGATCCGTACATCCCATTCCCTTTCTAAATCCTGCTTGCACGTCCCAGATTCTATCACTCGTCTCTTTTATGACTCTTTCTATCAGAACCTTAGCATACAATTTGCCAACGACGCTGAGAAGACTTATTCCTCGATAGTTTTTGCAATCCAACCGCGACCCTTTTCCTTTGTATAGTGGGACTATGACGGCTTCGCACCAATCTTTAGGTACTCGGCCGTTCACCCAACACAAGTTGAAAAGGCAGTGCAGCTGTTTTGCGACGGGACCTTTTCCAGCTCGTAGCATCTCTACCACAATCCTGTCATACCCAGCAGATTTTCCCGCTTTCATACTTTTGAGAGCTTTCACTATCTCTTCCATACTTATTTCACTTTCATTCCAATCCTGTTCCATGTACACATAATCGTCCTGTTCGCCCTGGTCTGCTCTTTCATACAAACTTTCAAAATACTCCTTCCATCTCTTCATCACTCTTTCCTCACCCTTAATCATACCTCCATCGTGGCCCCTGATATTACCCAGCTCCGAGTTTGTACTCTTTCCTCGAGCTGTCCTAATGGATTTCCAAAAACACTTTATGTTGGAACGGAAATTATCAGAGAGCCTGTGATCAAACTCATCTTTACGTTCTTCTTTCTTTCTATTCACTACATCTTTCACTAATGCCTTCACACTTTTGTACTTCTTTCTGGCTTCCTCTGTATCTTCAGCTGTACTCACTTGCATTCTCTGGTTAGCTCTTTGTGCCAACCAACTTGTGTTTGTATTTATAAATAAATGTATGTATGAAGATGAAACGCGCTATGAAATCTAAAATTGATAAATATAATACGTAATACAAGTTGATAATAAGTAGCGCTTTATAATAATTTATAGTGTTCAAGCAGAAAAGGACAACACACATCACTACTAAAATTTGATAAACTCATCAAATGAATCCTGTACATCTATACTAATATTATAAAGAGGAAAGATTTGTTTGTTTGTAATGAATAGGCTCCGAAACTACTTGACCGATTTCAAAAATTCTTTCACCTTTGGAATGCTACATTATCCCCGAGTAACATAGGCTACTTTTTATCCCGGAAAAATTGTCAGATCCCACGGGATGCGCAATAAAGGCTTCGCTCAAAAACTACTGCACAGATTTTCATGCGGTTTTCATCAATAGATAGAGTGATTTTTGAGCAAGGTTTTGTGGTATTTTTTATCTCGGAAAAACGGATAGTCCCACGGGAAGCGCGATAAAACCTTCGCGCCTTAAACCGACTTCCGCGCATATGTAACCGTGGGCAAAAGCTATGACCCTTAACCCTCTATGAACCCAATCCCGAAATCCACGCAGGCGAAGCCGCGGGCAGAAAGCTAGTAATTAATAAATTTAACCGTTAGAATGCTAAGCAGCGATTTTACGCTGCGACGATTTGTATCAAAAAGTGCGACGCACTTTTTTCTGTATAACCCAAAAAGATTTGTTAAAATTGATTAATATTTCTCTAAATGAGAGTGTTTTATTTAACACCATAATTTTTTCCTTTAGAGTAATCAAAATATACATAGCATTTTCCAATAGATTTTTACAAAAATTGCTCAACACTCAAACGGTTAAACTGTGTCTGTGCTAAATTTATCTCCTGTCTTTGCAAAATGTTTTCATAGATTTACTGCACTCAGAGGAAATAAGCAAAAACAACAATATTGAAATCACCAGATTCAATCGGGGTAAATGTTCCCGTTTTATGTCGGAGTCTATAGATGGATGCTTTCATCGAGGGAGACTTGATGGAAACAATCGCAGAATAACATATTTCCCGTGTCGAAGTTCCAGCTATCTCCTGCCAATAGCACTTCGAGTTCGTCAAACTACACTGTATCGCAGGTGATATAGTCGACGGGCCACTAGCATAGCGACGAATAAGTAAACATGTTGAAAAATATCACTAAAGGCTTAGCTTAGTAAAAGAAGCTTATACTTTTAAAACTAAATAACCAAACACGAATTGATCCCGATATTAAATGAGAATACTAGATAACATTCTGTTATCAAACTCAGCTCCATTATCAATTGAAATTACCACGTGTTTTGTCAGTCAGTAGTCCTCTGTATTTAATTATGTTTATTTCCGCATGTAATCGTGATTTTAGGTAGCATTTTTAACTATTCTTCAAATAAGACATATTTTATAAAATTTTTAAATATTTATATTATATAAAAAGAGTAGGCTATATCCGTCCTGAAGGCTCAGTGGTTTTGACGTAACAGACAAATTAACTTTCGTATCTTAGTAGGGGAAATATAATATATCAATCTATTTCTATACCAATTTCTATGATTCTTTTTTGTGAAGGTTAATAATACCAACTTTTTTGATTAGGGATGATTAAGAGTGTCATAAATAGAGATCGGATAATCGGATGCATATTTACCTACAGTTAGTATAAGACAAAGTATGGAAACGGCTTTTTATTGTTTTGTTAAATAAAATTTTTCACCATTTCTGTTTTTTTATTCAATTATTTAATTGATTATTGTTTTAGTCAAACTAGCTCACTACTTTCGTATAACACTCTTCATGTAATAAATCGTACATTCATAAATCGCACGGGGAACTGAAACTAAACTTCATGTAAATACGTATGCATAGTTGTATAAATGAACCCGGAGTCTCGGTCTTTTGAAAATAAATACCACGTGCTAATTTAGTAATTTTCAAACAATATCACTACGTTAAATTTGCAATCCCGTATTTTCCCGGGATTTTTATTTAACAAAATGTATTTTAAAAAGCCGCTTCCATAATTTGTGAGCCTAAAATTAACTTTAGGTAAATATGCATCCGATTATCCGATCTCTAGTTATAAACGTAAGATTAAACAAATATAGTCAGAAAGCTAGTCGAACTGCTAAGCTATCGGGAGTTACACGTGTTATTGTGAGTCAATCATAAGAGTACAATATTTTTTATATAATTTCAAGGAGAATATTTCCGTTATACATGATTTCTGTGTAGCTTTAACCATTAAGTTTGTACACGCGACGGAATCTTAAAAAATGGAGAAACTTCTCCCGTTTTCCCAACATTAGCGTGATAAAAAGTATACTATAACTAGCTCAGGAGTATGAGAAATAATTGTACTAAGTTTCGTTAAAATCCGTTGAGTAGTTTATATGATGGTTATATAGACAGACAAAAATGTCATTGATTGCTTTTTTGGCGTCAGTATTGATCCCTAATCACCCCCTGATAGTTATTTTGGAAATATATTTCATGTAAAGAATTGACCTCTCTACAGATTTATTATAAGTAAAGTAAATATCGTGAGTCGGAGCGTCGCGTCGGTGACGTCTTGGTTTTGGCGCTGGTCTACGAATCATGTAATTCTGAAGACCCAGGGTTGATCCTGCCGTGTGCCGATTTTCGTTTTTCGAATATCAAATGTACATTTATTTGATATAGGGACACAATTATTTTACTGTGTATAACTTATTTGTGTAGTTTTTTTTGTACTTAGAACAAAAAGTTCTTTGTATGTCGTAAGTTCTGTTTAAAACAGTCGCACTACATCAGTACTCCAGTTAACTCGTGCTCTTATTTATTCGCCTTTCCTTCTGATAGTCAGATAAATATATTTTCCATATAGAAAGTTATTTGTAAGTAATACATTATTACTGTAAACACAAAACCTAAAACTGACACTCCTGCGGTAAAGGAGAATGTCCTGAAGCAACTTGCATACATCTATGAAGAAATTCAAAGGTCGTTGACTAAGGCCTAATCGTCCTAATATAATAGTAGTAATAGAGTAGGCTCGTGCTCCTCCGTGAGAACGTATATGAACTGTGATGATGATTCTGCATATCTGTATTAATATGTATATCATATTGTTAAGATAGATAACGTTCTGTAATTCGACATATGTATATTAAATATCAGAGAGAAGATAAAGTTCTTCACTGAATTATTAACTAGTATTTATATAAGACTACAGCCACGTCTCTCAAAATTTGTAGGTTAGAAGAATTGTATATTGGAAATCAAAATATTAGAACAGAAGCATATCCGCTTATTTAATGACCGCACACTGCTTTGCTTACACTAAATTTCCGGATTTTATTCCCCACGTCACCGCCCAGACTTTGTTACAGCACAGCTACTCCGGCACAGCGATTCGTTATTGTGTTATCTAATATCGGATACCTATGTCGATAGCAGCTTCACTTGGAAAGTTGTATAACTTAGGTTTTAAGCAAGTATTGGTTCAATAAACTTTCTAGTCTACTTAAGCATTCTTTAAAATGGCAGAATACTTTCTAATTAACTATTTATTTACCCTTGCTTTGAAGTGATTTAAGTTATTAGTAAGACATTAGTTCGAAGCTTATTCTAATCCTTCGCCATCCCCATCCGAAAGGATTACGTTAAGCAATTTAAGCACGCGCGGAGTGTTGAAACATAGATAAACAAAATGCAAGGTTGACGTTAGAAGAAATAAGCGAGAGATAAGTAGAGATTAGTGAAAATGGAGTGAAGATAGTACTCAGAAAAAAATATTTATCTACATTTGAACAAGAATGTATAATAAATACGAGTAAATTAATCGTCACGTCTGCAAAAGTACGTATATAGTTTGTAAAAGTCAGTATTAATAGTTTAAATCGGGGTTTCCCAACTAGTGAGGCGCGCCCCACTAGAGGGGCGTAGAAAGAACTAAGGGGATGTAGTGAGCGGCTCCAGAATTAATTAATTTATAAAATATTTATATTTTATTCGGACTCCCCATTTTGACTTCTGGGGTCGTTGTTTTTTTTTTTTTTTTATACTACAACGGTAGCAAAAAGGGGCTTACGGCCTGCCTGATGGTAAGCAGTCACCGTCGCCTATGGACGCTTGCAACACGTATCTCTTATGGTGTCAAAAAATGCTTGTTCATTAAATGGTTTCAAAAAGATCAAATAAAAAATATTTTTTACGTTCCGCCTAATTAGTATTTCTTTTTTAAATGGAAATACGTGAAATCGCACCGTAGCCGGAGCCCCGATGGACCTACACTTTCTCTCAAAACATTTATTCTCAAAACATTTTTATCGGACACATTAATGTTACATTTTTTGCAAAGGAGATGGCTAAATGACTGCCCTTAACATGTATAAATATATCACACTGCCTCGTATTTTTTATATATTCATTGATGAATTCAAAATCAAAATCAAAATAATATTTATTCAACATAGACCTTTACAGGCACTTATTGACGTCAACAAACAAAACAAAAAAAAAGCTTAATTAAAAAATAAAACAAAAACCTTGTCCGTACGTACGAATAAGGAAAAAAAAAAGAAAAAATATATTGACTCGACACCTTCTCTTCTCGAGAGCCTTCTCGAGAAGAACAGGCAAGAAACTCTGAAGGTCTATATTTTATCTCCTCTTTTCAATGTTAATAATTATAATAATATAATATAAAAATACAATATAGTATAAGATACAATTATACCTAATACGATTACAGTCGTATGTATGTTTACATACACATATAAAATAATACAATATTATAAATAATGTTGTTACCAAACATGGCTCTATGAATAGTGTCCCTATTCCCAAATAGTGTAATCATTTAGATAGTCACTTACTTTATAATAACCTTTACTCATGAGTGTCTTTGTGATATGGATTTTAAATTTATATAAAGGCAAATCAATGACACCTTGCGAAAGTTTGTTAAACATAGATATACATTTCCCCAAGAACGAACAGCTAGTTTTATGGAGTCTGAACATTGGAACGGCAAGTTTATTTTTGTTTCTAGTATTCACATTATGTAGATCACTGTTTTTATTGAATTTATTATAGTTTCTATATACAAAAACTAAATTATCATATATATATTGACTAGCTAAAGTTAAAATATTAATTTCTTTGAACAATTCTTTTAGGGATTCTCTAGCCCGTAACAGTAAATAGCACGAATCGCTCTTTTTTGTAAAAGGAAAATACTTTCAATGTTAGCCGCTGATCCCCATAGCAGCAGTCCATAGGACATAACACTATGAAAGTAGCTGAAATAAACAATTCTTGCCGTTTCAACATTAGTTAAAAGTCTAATCTTTTTTACTGCGTACGCCGCTGAACTAAGTTTGAAATTGTTGAATTGAAATTGTTACATGATTATTATTTTCCTAAAACTTTCGTGAAAAAATAATTAAATAAAAAGGTTTAAACTTGTTTTCCTATTTTCCGGACTTGAATAGTGTTGACATTTAAACGAGATAATCGATTATTGTAGTTTCGGTCAATATACAAAATAATCGATATATACGGACATAGCGGATTAAACTTTTTGTTTTATCAAATAAAATAATTCAATAAAAATCATTAAATAATAGAGAAGAATATTTTCTGTACAGAAATGTTTAATTAATGTCAATCGTCGAAAACAATTAACAACAAATAAGTATTTTATACGATAATATCGATTTCCTAATCGATGTTATTGTATTGAGAGTTTATTCTCACAGCACTTTACTATACGACTTTTGTTTGTTCGATTGTTCGTTGCGATATCACTTGATTTTTGATTTTAATACTGACCCTGCTTTTCTAAACGGACCTATTGTGTATTGTGCCTACTTGCCGACTTCAAATGCGTAACGAAACTTGAGCGCATAACTCGATATGGATATACATATTAAATAATGGTCTTGCGTATTTTAATCACAATCATGAATTAAAGTCAACATTCTTCAATATATAGGTATCCATCATTCACTACAATAGTAATATATTACCCAGTTATTTTATCTATACAAAAATGCCTACCTAAAGTTCATAGCAAATTCTCTGGTTGTAGTTTTGCGACCATAATATCATAGGAGTTTTAATGATACGTTTTTCAAAATTGTAATAATATAAAAAGTTCATGGAACTTTTTTTATATCACATATTAACTTTCAGGTACCCAGCATTAGATGCAACTACATCCAGTGTTTATACATTGTAAGGGCAATTGCCCATACTGTACTTAGCCATCTCCTTTGTAACTTTATAAGAAGATATTTACGTATATAAGGCATATATCCAAGAAGGTTCATTTCTATCTGGAAACTGAGGCCGTAAGACGCCTATGGATTTCAGGATTGAAACAACTGAAGCGCTCGAAATTGCTTAATCAGTAACGCTATTTTAGTGCAGTATTCCAACCGCGGGATGGCGCGAGCATAATTCATTTAGCAAGCATAACAAACTTAGTTAAAAAATATTAGAATAATTCGCGTTTTTTACTTTCCAAAAGGGCCTCCAATTTTTGTGTGCACAGGGGCCCCAGCTTAGTTTAAGACGGCGGTGTGCGTGCTGTAGGGTGCACATTGCGATGTCGCTAAAAATGCACTATAAAGCTTGTATTATGGGATCTAGCATAAAAGGTAAGCTAAGACCTAATAGTCCTAACATAAGGTAGGCTCGTGACCTCTGATAGTGTCGTATATGAGCAGCGATATTACATATGTAAAACCTTAATTATCATAAGCAGTCATTTTAATGTAAATATATGCAATTCAGCTTCTCATGCTTGAGGTTATACCATGATGATAGATTGCGGATTTGACTACTGTCTCTCTTCTGTTTGTGACGTTATCCAATAGGTGGCAGCACAGTGAACCACGTGGCGGAACACAGTTGCACATTTGATTTTAAAAGGTGTAATGATTAGATATGACTTGGTCAGCGACAGTATCAGTCAGTCGGGAAGAGTGCAAGTCCTAAAAGTCACGCTAGTATACCATTGCTTTAAATAAATAAGCCGTTTTTTCTAGAAGGTGTTTGATATTGTTGACAACACATATATTATATATTTTTTTTTTAATTTTTTGTTAACAGCCATAATTAAGGTACAAATGCTTGTATTCATCACACCCCCACCCAAACCTTGAAACCAGCGTGTTATCACTCCGGCCACGTACAAATTATCGCCAAAAATTGAAAAAGATTCAGATCGTAGTTTCAATTTATTTATTAAAACAACCGTTTTACCCCAAGTTTTTTTTTCGGACTTCATCATTTGAAGATTTACAATTTCTTCTATATATTACACTACTAGCAAGTGCCCACGGATTCGTCTGTGCTGACACTTATCTGCACCGCACCATCTCCTGAAGAACCGTCGGTTTCACTTCAAACCGCAGGTTCATTAGCACCATTGGCGTTAGGTTGACTTTGGTCGGTATCACATCGGTCGAGTCACCTCTATCGGTCAGGAGTCCGACATATCCACTATGACACTTGGTTGCGATGGTAGCTATGAGGGTCACAGCCTCCTCTGCTGCGGGAAAAATATCTTTTGAAGAATTCACACAATCTATATTATTATTATAAATGGGAAAGTGTGTCTGTCTGTTTGTCCTTTTTTCACAGCAAAACGGAGCGACGAATTGGCATGATTTTTTGCGTGGAGATTAGTTGAAGGGATGGAGAGTAACATAAGCTACTTTTTATCCCGGCTAATAAAGGCTTCGCTCAAAATCTACTGCTGCTTATTGAGCAAGATTTTGCGGTATTTTTTAACGGATAGTCCTACGGGAAGCGCGATAAAACCTTCGCGCCATAAACCGACTTCCGCGCATATGTAGCCGTGGGCAAAAGCTTTGACCCTCTATAGATCCAATCCCGAACTCCACGCGGACGAAGTCACGGGCAGAAAGCTAGTATCTTTATAAATTATATCCTGTATATTATTTTAAAGTGTTATCTATTCAGTAGTTTTTACGTGAAATAGTAACAAATATTCATCCATACTTATCCAAAGTAGTTATGCGTTTTATCATATTAGGAGGGATTTATTTTCTCACTGCTTCTCTTCGCTTGCAGTTAATTTATTGAACTCCTCTCTCCAGAGAAATAAGACAGCATAAACTCAACATTTTATCCTGTTATTTCCTGTCATCAATTGTTTCAATACCGTCTTCTTACAGTAGCTGCTTTATTATTCCCATGCTATTTCGTTCCCTGTTACATCATTTTTTTTTTATTTCTCTCCTTCTATACTTGAGGGTGTCTGGAGGAAGGTTCACCAATAAAATCACCTAGTTATATAGTATTTTATGTCTGTTTTAAATAAAGTATTTTTAATTTAATATTTTCATATTACATCGGCATAAGACATGTCAAAAAAAGTCAATTTATTGAAAGTGTGCAGCAAAGTTCACGACAAATCCCTATTTCCACTACAACAATATTCTGAGATAGAAGTAAAAAAAACGGCCAAGTGCGAGTCGGACTCGCCCATTAGGGGTTCCGTAGCAGCAAGTAACATAATATAAATGTTCTTGTAGTTTGTTGTAACTTTGATCGATGTTTTAATAATAGTGTATTCACTTTTTTATATTTGAGTTGATTGGTTGAAAAGTAAATTGAGCTTTATGATTTACGACATATTAAAAGAAGTACTAAAATCTAGTGAAAATTTCATTCCAAACCAATTTTAAATAGAATTTTGCTTGGTAAAATACATCATAATATATCATCAACCTATAAGAAAACTGACGTCCAAGTTTAATTTTAAAAAACAGTACAAGTTACATATTTTAACAATACAAAAAATGGGCAACACGGTGCGTTCCTAGAGTAGGTATCGAATATATGATTATAATGTAATTAATTTTTAAATTATTATTGTACATTTATTAATTTCAATATCTCAAGTCTCAAATTTTAGAATATATACATATAATATTACATTACCTTTTATTATTATGATAATTACATTATCTAATCAAATATGTAAAATTATTTTAACGATTTTATTTTAAATATTCATTTTTATTGCTTTTTGCTGTTATGTAGGTGGTCCACTATTTGAGCACTCTGAGTATAAATATATTCAAACACTAAGGTTACAGCTGAAAATCAGCAATTTGCTTGTAACTGCAAGCAAATACTATGCTGAGCTGTCGCCTTATTTCGCCTGCTGCGGCGCACACACACACCAGCACTTGTGTATACATCATTACAAGTTTAAGTCATTGTCTGTGTACTATACTGTGTTTTATGTTGTATTTTATACTTTGTGTGTCTATGTTTTCATGTTATTGTATATATTGCGTTTACTGCTTTTGTTTAATGTGATGCCTTTGTTATACCCGTTTGCTTTGTGTGTGTGTTCTGTGGCAATGAAATAAAGTTATTATTATCATATATTTTTTTTTAGTTTTACCATTCTCTTATCTTCGAAGTTACACATATTTTACTATTTTAGAAGTATCTCTAGCACAAATTATTCAGTTTAGAAAAAATGATATTAGAAACTTCAATATCATTTTTGAAGACCAATCCTTAGATACCCCATACGTATGAGATTAATAAAAAAACAATTTGAATTTCTGTTCTAAGTATGGGAAACCCCCAAGATTTATTGCGTTTTTCTATTTTTGTGAAAAAATCTTACTGCGGTTCACAGAATACATCTACTTACCAAGTTTCAATAGGATAGTTCTTATAGTTTCGGAATAAAGTGGCTTTGACATACGGATGAACACGAACAGACAGACAGACATGACGAATCGATAAAGGTTTCGTATTTTGCCATTTAGCTACGCAACCCTAAAAAGATATATCAAAGCAAAAATGGAACCGTGGCAGTTTCGTTTTGTTCCCGCCAATAACCGCCGATTGGATTACAAAGAGGGAAATAATATTTTTTCGTTTTTGCCTCCAATGTTGATATTATAGATGGTGGAAGAATACATGCACATATTTCAGATATGTTATTGTAAATTGGTGGACCCTAAGTTTTTTTTTATCTAATCATCTGTTTAATGGAATCCATATCCAGTAGTGACCTACGTAAAATTTGCAGTGATCTGATCATATTATAAACTGCGTAAAGTTTGAAGTGATCAGATTATATTGTAATATGCGTAAAGGTTGAAGTAATCAGATCATATTGTAAACTGCGTAAAGATTGAAGTAATCAGATCATATTGTAAACTGCGTAAAGACTGAAGTAATCAGAACATATAGTAAACTGCGTAAAAATTGAAGTGATCAGATCATATAGTAAACTGCGTAAAGATTGAAGTAATCAGATCATATTGTTAACTGCGTAAAGATTGAAGTAATCAGATCATATAGTAAACTGCGTAAAGATTGAAGTAATCAGATCATATTGTAAACTGCGTAAAGATTGAAGTAGGCAGATCATATAGTAAACTGCGTAAAGATTGAAGTAATCAGATCATATTGTAAACTGCGTAAAGATTGAAGTAGGCAGATCATATAGTAAACTGCGTAAAGATTGAAGTAATCAGATCATATTGTAAACTGCGTAAAGATTGAAGTAGGCAGATCATATAGTAAACTGCGTAAAGATTAAAGTAATCAGATCATATAGTAAACTGCGTAAAGATTGAAGTAGGTAATCAGAACATATAATAAACTGCGTAAAAATTGAAGTGATCAGATCATATAGTAAACTGCGTAAAGATTGATGTAATCAGATCATATAGTAAACTGCGTAAAGATTGAAGTAATCAGATCATATTGTAAACTGAGTAAAGATTGAAGTGATCCGAACATATATTGAACTGAGTAAAGATTTAAGTGATCAGAACATATAGTAAACTGCGTAAAGATTGAAGTAATCAGATCATATTGCAAACTGCGTAAAGATTGAAGTGATCAGATCATTAGTAGCCTTGCTTAATATCTAAGATGCTTCTTAGATATTAAGCTGGTATTAAGCTGATATGATCGGCTATGGTAGGCTCTGGCTAAGTTGGTGTAGTCACCAATGTAATAATATATAGATAACTTGCAATAGATTTGCGACTATACGGCTGTTACTTGAGTAAAGCAATTAAGCTCTAGGCTTAGTATTCTGAGCTGTAATGAACATTTGCGGTGGCTAAACGTATTAGGCTTGCAGTACGGGTAAGTCTACTCTCTACAGCTCATTCAAACTGGTTTGGCAACAGCATGGCGTCTTTCAAATTTATAAATTCACTAGTGGACCGGACAGACTTCGTCCTGTCAAAAAGATTTGTAAAGTGGCAGTATATCGCATAGCCAACCAAATTGCAAAAAAAGTCCAAATGAGCTATTACATTTTGTGACTATTCAATTTTGGAATGTGACATTAAATCCTCCAACGATGTATTCTGTGCTTCAACGCTCACACGTATACAATTTTGATAGATATGATTGAATTTCAACTTTATATAGCGTTAATAAAGCGTAAATTGACTCTTTGATGTTACGAATACACTTACATTGCTTAGACAACAGTGAGTGCTTGCAATATGTATCTTATACAATAACAATAAAACTTAAATCGACTGTACGTTTTAGAAAACGTTTGTATGGGAAAAAGGGCTGTTTTTAGAATTTTTCTGATAATTAATCAAAGTTTTCGTAAAAACCGTGAACTTCAACGAACATTTTAAAAAAAATATCCAAATTGGTCCAGGCTTTGTTGAGTTGAAGCTTACATATTTTGCGATTCATTTTAATATATAAGAGAAGATAAGCGCGCCGTTCCAACGTACAGGCTGCAAAAAACTAGAGGCTCTATTACAGGGAACCAAATTTGAATTTTTAATCAGGTAACCACATATCAGCGACCAATTTAACGGTTGTCCATAATCTGAAGATCTCCATAAAAAATGACAAAATTCTATCTCTAGTGAAGATGAATCTTGATATATACATAATGCGCTAGTGTCACGGTATTCTCCAACGGAATTACTGATCATCAAACTGGATTTTACCGATCAGCCTTAGACAGTAGCTGTATATAGAAGAACTATGAAGCTGGGATGACATAACGTGACCTGAATTACTTGAGTGCTTTGAGTAAATAAATGTCACATTAATGGATTCACTTTAATGCAGTCCTTACTTGAATTCAATTCTTAGATAGCTTTTATATTGGCGCACTGCTCACATTAAAGTTAATATGTGCTATACGAAAACTGTTATTATGTCAAGCTATAAGAGTTCCCCCTATTCGGCAGCCTTCTGCTTAGCCACGTGTAGGTTCCCGTCAATACTGGCCGGTCCCACTTTGGTGAACCGTGCCTACTTCTAGCGCTTATGCCCTCCCCATGGGGCAGTGCTAACCGTACCTCTCCTGAGGTGCGGCCCTCGTCAATAAAGCCAGTAGGGTCATTAGGACCAAAGGTTTAGGCTGAGTTTAGTCGGTAGGTCTGGTGGGTCGAGCCGCCTCGATTCACCAGGAGTCCGACATAATCAACGCATCGTTGGTTCAATTGGCTCCTGAGGAAAAAAAAAATGCTCAAAGTCAGTCTACGGATTAACGGCGACTCGTCCGGATTCTGAACCTGGAGTCTACTGCTTCTACCGCTATAACTGCGAAATAACGTGCGCTACAATGTTATTGTAATCGTGTTAAACTATACCGCTCGAGGCTCGTCCTTCAAACTACCGCATCCATCTTCGAAGGCTGTTGAAGGCGAGTAGGAGAAGAGTAGAGAGAGTAAAGAAGAGAGTTCGTGGGTCCGGTGCTGTGACTGCTGATGTTGAGTTACTGTTAATTTCTGTAGCTATAGGGTACAGCAATTCCCCATAATTTCATATTCTTCTTCAACTACATTGTCAAGCGACCTATGGTGTTATATTATCTATTCCCGCTCCGCTTTTACGTGTTGGTAGAACCTATTTTCTTTATTGCAAGAAATATATATATGTATATATACATAAACTCTCGCCTCATTCAGGCGGTGATCACAGTTTTTCACTTGCCTTCAAATAAACACGTTTCCCTAACTTCCTCGACTTTCATTAATACTGTCATAATGGGGTGCGATGTCAGACAACCTCCTCGTGGTGCATCCTGGGCAACGTCCCCCGGCCCCCCGATAGAGGGGGCATGCGAGGGCTGCTTCTAGCAGCCAGTGGCGGACGGACGGAGCCCCCCTTCTTCTTTAAGGGTCTTTTGGGTAATATAATATGGTCTTTACAATTGATTAACTTTATTCAAGAACAGAAACGCAATCGCATTTCTTATTCTTTTTAATAAACATTAAATCTTATTGTAAACATTTTTCATTGTTAAAAAAATCGACTCAAATTTAACCTCAGCCGTATTGTGTCATTATACACGTAACAAAAAAGAAAAAAACATTTTCTCGTATCAAGGCACTAATGACATTAATTATCATAACCTCGCTGTTCAAAAATATGTCGCATTCACTTCATTTGCGTTTACAAAAGGCTTCTGACACGAGTACATGAGCCATCCCTCATTCGAAGAAAGCTGTTATTCCCTCGTTACAATCTCTGCCTAATTAAAATTTGCGAATGGAGGCTTAAGGGGATGACGAGATTACTGAAATGCTTAATGTTCCCAAACAGCTATATTTACACTATACATCATTTTGTTTTGTTTTTATATATGTTTGTAGATCATTAGAATTTTGTATATTATAAAACCAGAGGGTTTCAAACTGTTTTGTGTCGTAGACCCTTTGCCATCCAAGGAGGGCTCCCCTGTATCGACCGGGGAGCGGAGGCTGGGGGTTCCCGGAAGTAGCTTGGTGTTCCGGGTAGCTCCCGACATGCCTCAGGAAGGCCATCCCTGAGGTTTTTAGTGGGTAGGCCTCCCCCTTCTGGGGAAGGAGAGCCCCACATAACCGCCGGCTTGCCACAGCCGGGGTATGCAACTGAATGCATTCCTCAGGTAAAAAAAAAAGACTATTTGCCATAATTTTCGGTTTTGGGTAGACCCTTACTTACAAAATTTTATAAACATTTATTTACTTATAATATTTTTTTACTTCATAGGTACTTTTATAAATAACTAGCTGTGCCAGCGACTTCGGCCGCGTGGAATAGTTATTTTGAGCATCATATTTATTTTTGCAAACAACCACCTCAGCTGTTACCCGATCTTGACAACGCGACATATTACAAAGGATATTGTTTTTTGCTGATTCCGCGCAGTTGATGATGACTTGTCCAACAAGCAGACAAGGTCGACACGTGTTTCGTCTCTCAGCGAGACATCTTCAGGATGTGTTGCTCGCTCGGTGACTCACCAGCGGCTGGCTTGCGGCGCCTTGCGCGCTTGTATTTATAGGCCGAGGGGCTTGGCCCCTCCTCTGGGTAGGCGGGGCTACCGACCATTGGGCAACTGTTTGTATAATAGGCGAATGTGTAAGATTTGTTTGTTCGTTCAGCAATGTAATATTAGGTATATTTTTATGTTTGTAGATTTCCAATTGTTCCCGAATATTCATAATATGTCCTTTTTCACAAGTATGAAGCACTTTATAAGTATGGTTGTCTACTAGGTGGTGATCTGTATCCAACAGGTGTTTAGCGAAATGAGATCGAGATAAAAATAAAAATAAAAATGTAAATGTTAAGACCATTAAATGAGTAATGTTTAATTTTGAACACCCCACGCTTTTATAGTCATTGAGTTCTTGGACTAATTTGCTAAATTTTATAGACAAATTTTTGAGTTACATTTCTTTTTGTCATCAGAAATTTTTCTTGATATGTACCCAAATTTTCTAAAAGCGTGACTTTATTTTTATTTTCAAGTTTTTAGATCGGTTTTTAGTCTTTTTAATAAAAGCGTGTTTTTTTAAAAAGTTTTTTTTTTGTTCGTTTGTTTGTATTGAATAGGTTCCGAAACTGGTCCACCGATTTGAAAATTTTTTTCACTGTTAGGAATCTACACTGTCTCTGGTAATTTTTGAATTTATAATAGGTTATTATAAATTCAAAAAAAAATATGGATCTAACTATGTGTGGAACAGAGTATGTGTGTGTGTAAAAAATTATAACTTTTGTTTAATGAACGTGCGAAACCGGAGCGGGCTGTTACTAGCAGCGGATAACTTAATTTCTTGCCTTCAAGACTATGTCATTACTTAATATCTATATAGGAGTGTGTAAAAATTTCATAAAATTTGCTCTCTTGGTTATTAAATGAATAAGAAAAACGTTGGTACGAAAGCGAAATTCTTTGAAATCTCCATACCAGTTTCATACCTATAGCATTACCTCTAATGTTAGTAAGGATTAGGCATCAATGGCACTGTAGTGTTGGCACTGGAATTCTAATCAGTATGTGTAATATTCTATCATATATGTATATTTTTGTATACTTCATATTTTTCTCTTTGTTATTCGTATTTTATAACAAGAAACTGGGTTATCTAAATTTTCGTGTATTTTATTTTATTAACAACTAGCGACCCGCCCCGTTCATGGTGATACCCATAAAATATATAATAAACTGCCTACTAGGTTTAAAACAATAGAAAACGTAAACTTGTTTTTCAAAAGTCTAAAGGATTATCTTATTTCAAAAAGCTACTATACGTTACAGGAGTACTATTCTGATAAGACAGCCTGATGAGATGATGTTAGTGTAGAATTGTGTATAATGTTTTATATGTTAAATAAGTTTATTATGTATAGCACGCAACGCAAGTCCAAATCTGATACCGACATATGCCCTAACTTTTCATACTCCCGCATGAAGTCAATGTACTTCCCGCGGAAGACCGGATCTTTACTCATGCGGCGTTCCATTGACACTAGCCTCTTCTCCGCTAGTGCTCTAGATTCGCCCAGAGGAGGTCGACCGACACGGAAGGGCAAGCGAGTCATAAGACGACCAGACTGAAGGCGACCAGTATTATTCTGATAGAATTATTCGCATTCTTCTTGGTCTGGGTCGACCCGTGGTTGGAGTGGAGGTTCCTCTGCTTCCCAAAACTTCTGAAGGGTGTCAGAGAGAGACGACCCTACGATAATGTTATCGTTGATCGGTGGGGAAGAAACATGCTGTACAGGGCCCATTACAGCCCCGCAAACAACCGGCTGTGTACTAAACATATATATATATATATATATATATATTTTTTTTTTTATAGGATAGGGCAGCAAACGAGCAAACGGATCACCTGATGGTAAGTGATAACCGTTGCCCATGGACACCCGCAACACCAGAGGAGTCACAGATGCGTTGCTGGCCTTTTAAAAAGGGAATAAGGGGGGAAGGGGGGATGGGCCTCCGGTACCCTCACTCACTCGGCGAAACACAGCGCAAGCGCTATTTCACGCCGGTTTTCTGTGAGGCCGTGGTATCACTCCGGTCGAGCCGGCCCAATTCGTGCCGAAGCATGGCTCTCCCACGGTATGAAATAAAATCGCTCAAATGATACATAATACCGTAATTTAATAAATATATTGTAGTTTTATATAATATCGATGTCGTTAAATATTACTTCTACTGTGTTATATTTATTTTGTTAGTGTATAATGAAATCAAGCTTTTAGATATAATGTTTGATATTGATAATATGGAAAAAATACATATTACAAAGGATATTGATTACGTTTGCTGATTCCGCGCAGTTGATGATGACTTGTCCAACAAGCAGACAAGGTCGACACGTGTTTCGTCTCTCAGCGAGACATCTTCAGGATCTGTTGCCCGCTCGGTGTCTCACTTGGACTTCCGCAAAATAACACCTGCTACAATAGAAAAATATATATGTTTTGCTGTGCCCTTACAGGGCGTCACATGTATACCTATATTGTGAATGCTATCTTGCACTGTTTTGTAATGTGACATGCAATAAACACTTGAATTGAACACTTGAATTGAATTGAATACTAAATACACTACAGAAAAACTGTGAACGTCGTATATAATCGTTTGCAATGTAGAAGGAAAAGATGTAACTTTACGACATCAAATTAGAAATCTCTACATTTATCAGTGTTTGTCAACTATATAATGCATGTATTATACATATAAACCTTCCTTAAGAATCACTCTATCTATCAAAAACCCGCATCAAAATCCGTTGCGCAGTTTTAAAGATCTAAGCATACATAGGGGCAGACAGACGGCGGATAGCGACTTTGTTTTATACTATGTAGTGAAGCTATTCACAAAGCTACCAGCAATAATACGAATACAGACAACTGACATAATCTATATGCCAAATAACCACAACAATCGGTTCAGTGCCGATAATATATTTCTATTTCGTGTGTAAGTCGGGGCTGATATGCATCACTGCGACCTATTAAGATCTATTGTGACCAGCCTCCTATGTAGGTTCTATGTAGGCCCTACAGTAGCTCCCTTAACTGGGCACTGACCAAGAAACATAGGATGTTCCCAGTTCGGATTGTTTTTATTTCATCTGGGTCAAGGATGTGTTTCCCCAGGTGTCTGTTTCTTTTGTGAATCAGCGGTTCACAGTAGCACAAGAGGTGTATTGGTGTTTCACGCTCTTGTTCGCAGACTGCATGTGTCAGTGTCCTTTAGTTTCATGTTGTAAAGGTGTCTATTCAACTTGCAGTGACCGGTCAAAGCCCTAACCATCACGCTCAAGTTACTCCTGTTAAGCTTTAATAGCTCGTCAGTGCGTTTGCGAGAGTATGGTTCGATTAGTGCTTTTGAGTGTGCCATCCCGGACGTACTGTGCCAGTCTGCTTTCGCCTCGTTAAGAAGGCGAATTTTTAGGTATTGCATTGCCTGGTTCTTTGAGATACCACAGATAGGCTCTGGGCCGAACTGTATTCCTTGAGCCCCAGCCCAGCTAGTTCATCGGCCTTCTCATTGCCGGTTATTCCAGAATGACCTGGCACCCATTTGAGAGTGATGCCGATAATATAGTAAAATAAATCAATTTTAGTAATAACGACTTCGATCATATATTTCTGTAGATACACAATTCCATAGAAAATCAAACAAAATATCGACCCCGCGTCTATACATAGAAGAATAGATGTATATTATAGTACCAATTTTGAAAAAAGTTCTAAAGTGTCATATAATTTAAGCCAATTTAAATCTTAAGCAACGTAATGAAGTATGAAAATAAATCCTTGTTAAAGTCGTTACATATTATCTTCTGGTTTCGATGATATAATGATGCCGTGAAATCAGAAATGAACAACACATATTTGAAAATAAATATATTGGATAATAAGCCCTTAGTCCGTTGCAATTAAGCAAAAATTCATTTCATATAATAATGCTCCTACGTTCCATTTGACTCCGAATATTGTGCTCGCGTCTTATCGCATCCTACTTGAACATAGACAGAAGTGGAGATGCTTAGTTTTTTTTTTACACTTAACAGTGCGGAAACTTTTTAAATTTTAAACACAAAAACCAAGAAGTACGTAGAATTAGGTGCTAAGGAAAGTACAGACTTTATTAAGACAGGGTTTCTCAACCTTTATTTTGCCGAGCCTTACAAACAAAGAAAGCGGAAAACTAAAAAAAAAGAAAGAAAATCACAAAAAATGGTATAGGCGACTCCATCATTTCACTGACCTTTTTCTGAAACATTAGCTCTGTGCTATTTTTTCCTACGAGTGAGCCACTCGAGACAGAAAGAGATAGATGCGATGTGTTACGCATCGTGGCATGGTACGCAAGCGTTTCAAATTGATATTTTAGTAATACATAATATGAATAAAAGTATTTTACTCATGAAAAATGCGCTAATAAATTGAGATAAAGATATACTTATTGGAAGTATGACATTCCATCCTTCTTTTGCACTTTACATTTCATCAAGTCATTTTCATCGTCATTTTTACAAGTATAAATACGCATTTCGACATCGCTGACGTTATCAATCGCGCGCGGCCACCGAATGAATGAGAGCGAAACAAGGCACATTTACTGTTTGTGCCTTGTTTCGCCGGTGCCACTTTTTAGACGGTAACTGTGTATCTACAGAAATATATGATCGAAGAATAACGATATCAAAAACAGAATGCAACAATACAGGTATAAAAAAAAAACAGACGTGCTTAAGCTGCTTCTCCAAGAAAATAATCCAACAAATATTTCTGACGCTATGGATGCTATCATAAATATAATCAACTCTACATCAAGAACTTTGAACAAATTACCAGCTCTTATCCTGAAACTGTTTCGTCTGTAGTTGGTGCGAGGAAGAGGAATATTGATGCTACCTGAACTTTGCTACGTGACACACATTGAGTACCCTAATCGAAGAGTTGCTTGTTCAGGACAATACATGATTCCGCTCACAATATTCCATGTCGGTAATTGCACGTCTCGTGGCTAATGACATTACAAATGTCAATTTAAAGTGATATCACATAACATATCTATATATTCAAAATAAACACGCTATACGACAACATAGAAACGACATTTATTTTATCGTCGAATTTACGAGCGCACATTAAAATGATGTTTCTCACAATTTCATCTAACAGTACGACTTTATGTGGCACACTAAACGGTTGATGCGTTTTTTCAGCTGTAAAACGAACATGAAGAAATTAAACGCGGAACGGGGGCGGTGAATTTTTTTTCTGTTCCGCCCAAATTATGAGTTGTCGCGTAGCAGTTTCGACGTACGCCCTGAAAATTTGTACTCCGATAAAAATCTTTTTCACCCGACTTTTTGTGGTGGAGCTATGGTTTTTACTGCACTTGACTTTATCATTTTCACTGTTTAGGACTGTTAGGATTCAGTATGGAATGTTCTAGGAAGCGATTTGGGTATTTTTGTTAGATTAAACGACAGATAGGAAAGAATTGACAAAATGGCGACACGTTTAGCGCAGCGGTCGAGTGGTTACAACACAACGCGTCTCGGCTTCAATTCCCGCCCATGACAGATATTTTATATGATGTACAAAAATTTGTTCCGATCTGGATTTTTGTTTATTATGAGATTCTATGTTTGTAACTGCAACCACGACACAGGATAAAAATCCAAATGTCTTAAGGTCTTCGCCTGCACAGGATTAATATTTCCAGTAACTTATATTAGCGTAGAGCAGGGTTTCCCAACCTTTATTTCACCGAGCCTCCAAAATTCAAAAATAATATTCTCATGCCCCCTTAAGTTTAAAAACATTAAAAACACATAATTTTTTTTACAACTAAATTATTTCTTTGAATTAAAATTAAAATACAGATATTTGTAGATATTTATGTTTTAAGAATAAGAGAAGATATATGTATCTACACTTAACCATTAATTACTTTCACTTTAGGTAAATATCCTAGTTTTATTTTAATTATTAAATACTAATGAGATACTTGAGCTTGCATCTTCTGTACCAGTATGTCGATTCTGGGTTCAGTCTTTGCTAGAGCGCTTAAGTACTCGATTACGCCCCCCCTGGTATTCCACTACGCCCCCCAAGGGGGGCATACCCCCCTGGTTAGGAACTCCTAGCGTAGAGTATATGTTTATATATTATAGCATTTTGATGTGTAAGCTATATTATTGTAAAGATTCCTTAAAATCCATTCAGTAGTTTATACGTGAAACTATTAGTCGGGATTAATTTATTCCTTAAATGAATATTTAACATAATATTTTGTTCCTGTAAAATCACAATAAAGCATATTATTTTATAATAGAAAAGATCAAAATCAAATTTCGATTAACCTGGCGTGAATGAGGTGAGAAATTGTTACACCAGCTATGAGGTGGGTATGATATACCCAAAATTTTGATGTAAAATTGTTGATACTATGATTGTGTAATTAGCATTAATGCTTAAGATATACAATAATAGTAACTATTCAACAAGATGAGTAAATAAAATACGAACATTAAGTAAAGCAGCATTATTTTTTATTGAAATAACAAAATATCTAAATTATTTTCGAAAAATACAAATTTAGGCAATTAATTTCTTTTGCCATAAAAATCTAACAAAATTCCAACTTTGGTAAATTAATATAACAATAGTGTCTTCTAATTATTATAAATAAAAAAAGGAACTGAAAAGTCTTGTGAGATCATGTAATAGAGCACCAAATTTACACCTACAAATCAACACAATTCCGTACCCCAGCCGCGTGTACGCATGTGTATTTGCCGTCGCCGCCGGTGCAACACTAAACTCGATACTGTACCTCACCCCTTGCATCTTTACCTCCAGCTACTGAAACAACAGGACTTGCATGGCAACAGTAACATTAAAATATCTGCGTTTAGAAACTTTTCGGGTATGACATACCCAACATCACTCACGCCGGGTTAACATAAATAAATTTTAATATTAGTATGCGAAGACGACGAAAACTATAATCAATTTCTCTCTATCATTTTGAATAGAATGACATGTTATTTATTACTAAAACTCATTAATTTTTCACCATAGCATTATTTACATTTAATGTTTACGCAAATTCAAAATTTTCATGATAAATTGTTCGAATTTATAAACGACATTTAAATTTCAAATACATTGCAAGTTATAATAGTATTTTGATATTGTATTCCTCAGGTCGAAATATAAATTATTAATCCTAGAATCCTTACTAAAATTACAAATGCGAAAGCAACTCAGTCTATTTGACGCCAAACTACTGAAGCGATTTTAATTAATTTTAGATATTTTGGAGCCTGAGAAAGATAACAGGCTAATTAATAAATAAGCTTTTTAATACGAAAAAGGACTCCAAGGTATTGAAATAATTGATAAAATGTTATTTAAGTGTATAGTGTAGATCTATAAATATTGTAGATTTGAGTTAATGATAGGTGTAAATAATTATCTTTATATATATTAATCTCCTGTACGTGTGTTAGTCATTGAATTCCTCCTAATCGGCTGGACCGATTTTGATGAATTTTTTTGGCTAAATTATTTATTTAAAAACATTTGAGACAACATGACATTTGAGACATTGGACAGGACAACGTCTGTCGGGTAAGCTAGTCTATACATATAATAAGACAGTAAAAATATTTTGTCTGTACATTTAGTATTTTTGACTGAAATGGATAGAGGGGCACTTAAATAGATTATTAGAAAGCAAAAAAAAATTTTTGGAATTTTTTGTCTGTCTGTCTGTATGTATGTTCACGTTTGTCTCCGAAAGTACTGAACCGATTTGCTTGAAACTTTCACTATTTGCTTTGTTTTAACTCAGAATAATATCTAAACTTTGTTTCATCAAAATCGGTTCATTAAAAAAAAAGTTATCGTCATTTTAATGAACTCAAATAAATAAAACTGGAGTGTCATCTGTGAAAATTGAAGACGGTGAAATTTTAATCAAAAGTACTGTGAAAATAGTATTTGTGGAAAAGCTCATTGTTTTGTGCCATACTATACATACATACATACTAATATTATAAATGCGAAAGTAACTCTGTCTGTCTGTCTGTCTGTTCCGCTTTCACACCAAAACTACTGAACCGATTTAAATGAAATTTGGTACACAGATAGTCTGGAGCCTGGGAAAGGACATAGGCTACTTTTTCATGCAAAAAAGGTTGTAAAGGGTTGTAAAAGGTTGAAAGGAGGGATTATTGGTTGTATGGAAATATTGTTAAAACTACTGAACCGATTTAAATGAAATTTGGTACACAGATAGTCTAGAGGCTGAGAAAGGACAGAGGCTACCTTTTAAAGCAGAAAAGGGTTGTAAAAGGTTGAAAGGAGGGGGTGAAAGGTTGTATGGCAGTATTGTTAAAACATATCCTTCCTGTGGGAAATTCGAATATAACGCGGGCGAAGCCGCGGGCGGAAAGCTAGTTGTATATATATTTTGATTTACATATTTAACGTAAATATTATTTGTATACAGGGCGTCCCACGGCCATGCCACACGGAGGGAAAGTATATTAAATATTGAACGTAGGATATTTTACTAAAAGAAGACATCGTTTTATTTTTAATAATAAGTAGAACTGCATTCACAGATTTTTTGAAAATCGCCTACCTCAACCGGGAATCGAACCCGCCAAATGTGATAGAAAAATTACATGTATTTTATAATAGCGTTTGAAAGGGCTACTCATAAGCATTATTTTTTCCTAAATAACCTAGCATATTAAATGAAACTAAGATCATAAAATTTATCATTTTATTTAAAATTTTGTTCAGGGGAATTTCCTCTGACTTGGCCATGCTTCCAACAATTAACATTATCATTTCAAAGACCTACCCACTTGAGATATGAGATTTCCGTGGTGTGAGTACATAATAAAGTAATACATGAAGTGTAGTATGTACTTGTATGCATTTCTTCATGTGCTCACAATTACCATGCAACTGGCTGATATTAGTAAAAATAAATAATTCGAAAATGGAACACGTAAATTTTCAAGCGTCTGTTCTTTTGTTTATTGTAAGTTTCATTTTCGTCTATTAGCAATTTTTGTGTTAATTTACTTATCATGGCGTACCAAAATAACACCTCATATGGTTGAAAGTTAGTTAAATTTTACATCATTTTTTAAAATATAAGGGTAAAATAGAAGATGCAAAATTTTGTTTACATAGTCTCACAGACCACTTCTTGATAAAATTTGATATGACGGTAATGTGTCTGGTGTGTGTAACTGGACTGTAATGTTGCGTTTTCCCGAACGCCCGTTATTTGCTTATATTATTTAATTATATAATAATATTGCTTACCGGTCCGTAGTTCTGGCTTTGCTTGAACTGTGTTTTGTGTGTACTAATGTGCCCTACCGTATGTGGTTATAAATATATATCATATATTACAATACTTGTAGTATAATAATTAGGAGAACGCGTGGCCGACCACTTTTCCAATCCAATCCCGTCTTCAAGACAATATGCAAATATTAGTCCAATGGTATATTTAAATACACTACGATACACTTCCAAATGTAAATGTAAATGATCAATTATTAATCCGCCGTAAATATAACTCAATAAAAGTATTTGCCGATGCGGTAGTATCTTGGGCACATTTCGCGCTCCGTCTCATTCTCGGCCTCTCTATCTTGAGAGAGAAAATAAACTTTAACGAATCGTATATTAAAGTTATGTAATAATTTATATTGTAATTAAACTCTTTATTAACGGGCTCCGTTTCAAGCTAGTACTAACTAGCTTAATTACGCATACTCAAAATTTCAGCTTAGCTAAAATGACGTACGTCTTCGGGCTCTAAGATCTTACTCAATTTGAAGGGTGCCTTCATTACGACACATATATAAACTGTCAACTGTCAATACGACACCTTGCAAACCGCGAGCGAGAGAATCTCAAATGATACGTAAATATATTCACCGCGGGGAAACTAGTGGTTTAAATATTCACACATTTGAATGCACACATCACAACTCACTATTTGATATTAGTTAAAGGGGTGAGGGTGACGTACCCCTTCTATGTTAATGTTAGTCAAAGATGTTCCAATTCGAACATCAAAGGCAAGGGTGTAGTGAAATGTGTTCTTAGGAATTTATAATTATAGATATGAATGGATTTTGAATAATGTACGTAGGTATGAAAAATGTACTGTACCTAAATCCAAATCCAAATCCAAATTCTTTATTCACATTAACAGACACGAGACACAATATAAATTAATCTTATAGGTACGGGGACACAAAAATAATGCATGCAGAAACTTAAAAAAAAAAAAATAATAATAAGAATAGAATTAAGGTTTAAGTGAAGTCTCGCGACTGCTGTGTGAAAGGGTACCTAGATCAGCATGAGGTTAGTGAAACTAACGTTGATTTTCATCTGGGCCCCATGACCTCGGTTGACATGTGGATGCCAGAACGGCAAAACATCTCCCACACAAAACAAAAACGTTCCTAACCTACGTTCTTTAATTACGAACATTCTTTGGGTTATTATATAATTTAAATTTATTAACAAGTCTTGTCAACAATATCAACACCTTGTAGAAATAACGGCTTAATTATTTAAGGCAATGGAATACTAGCGTGACTTTTATGACTTTCACTCTTCCCGAGTGACTAAATACTGATCCCAACCGAGTCACATCTAATCATTACACCTTTTAAAATCAAATGTGCGACTCCTCCTCCACGTGGCTCATTGTGCTGCCATCTATTGGATAATGTCACAAACAAAAAGAGACAGTAGTCAAATCCGCAATCTATCATCATGGTATAACCTCAAGCATGTGAAGTAGATTTGCATATTTACATTACAATGCCTGCGTATAATAAATAAGGTTTTAACACAATTTATTCTTTAAAATCGAAGTACTAAAATCTACAATCAATTCGAATGTCGCTTAAGAATCGATTGTTAAAAGCCTTGTCAAGTCTGCCTCCCATTATCGCCGTCAAATTTACAAGTGTGTCTGAAGTGAGCATTACTGGAACAGAACTGTGACGCACTGGGAATGCGACTGATCGGAATAATTGACAGATCCATTTTTAGTTCGGAAAATTTATGGTTCTGATGTGTTTTTTGTTTCTCTTGTATATTTTCATAGCTTATACTTTGTCGTTGTTTTATTTGAACGTGCTTAAACGTGCATAATATTTTATTGTCATGTTTTAGGTTGTATAAGCGATATTTTTTTTTAATGTTGATAGCAGACGATTAATGGTTCTATATCAACATCTGCAATGTTACTCTCAGCCACTGCCTACTTCTTTGCCTTCTTCTTAACCCGCGAGGAGGCGCTACCGGGTAAAAAATACCACAGTCTGGTTCTAAGGCTAATATTTCGTTAACAAGTTACGTCAGGTTTTCGTCGATCTAGGTACCTCTCGGGAAAGGACGCAGCAAGGCGCGTGCAGGGTGTTGATTAGTTTGCCCGTGCGGCGCGACCAGGACGGACGTTCAAAGTGAGTATGGGTATTTTTTACCCGGTTGCGACCTTTTGTGTATCACTTTTTTTAGTGTAATTAAAATGTATTATTAGTGTTTTTTTTATAATTTTAGGTCGAAAATGTCACGTTTTTTGCAAGAAGAAGCAATATTGGACGCATTAGAAGCAGAATACGAATCATCATGTTCTGAGATCGAAGATGTAGAAAATGTCAGTATTCACGAGACTGATTCTGAAGAAGATGCGGATCTTTATGATCATCAATCACATGAGTTACCGCTACCACCGCTTGCTCAACCACTTGGAGTTCGGAATTGGAGAGATCTTCAGGTATCCCATGATTATTTAGAAGATATCCCATTACAGTTTCTGCGACGTGGGGAGTTTACGGGCAAAGATAATATAACGAAGTGGCAAGTTTGTACACCACCACAGAATGTTAGAACTCGAGCTCACAATATAGTTCTAACTGTTCCTGGCCCTATCCGAGAAGGAAGGAACTGTTCTTCTATAGTTGAGGCATGGAATTATATTTTCCCTCCAGAGTTTATCACAAAAATAGTCACATACACGAACATCTATATTGAAAAGCAAAAGGAAAAGTATAGTCGTGTCAGGGACAGCAAGTCGACAAATGAAATTGAGCTTCGTGCTCTTTTTGGCTTACTATACTATATTGGAAGAGTCCGGGGTGCACATTTGAACACTAAAGACTTATGGGCATTAGATGGAACAGGAAGTATTATATGCATTGCTACTATGTCCAGAAAACGATTCCTATTTCTGCTGAGAAGTATTCGTTTTGACGACATAAACACGCGAGTTGACCGGCGAGCATTGCTCCTCTTCGAGAAATATACGAGGACTTCAATGCAAATATAAAGAAATACTACTCACTTGGACCACATGTAACTATTGACGAAAAACTCGAGAAAACACGAGGCAGATGCCCTTTCCGTCAATACATCCCCAGTAAGCCTGGAAAATACGGTGTCAAACTACATCTGATGACTGACAGCACAACGTACTATACTTTCAATATAGAACCCTATGTTGGTGCCAATAACGGGCCGTATAATTTGAGCAATTCTGCAGCTGATGTTGTAAAACGCCTTGTTACTCCTATTATAGGTACACACAGGAACTTGATCATGGATAATTGGTATACTAGCTTGCCACTTAGTCAGGAATTATTACATGATTATGGCCTCACTTCTTTAGGCACAATACGAAAAAACAAGCCACAGATTCCTGCAGCATTTATTGCAACTCAGAGAAGAGAAGACAATAGTTCTATGTTTGGATTTCAGAATGATTGCACGCTGGTGTCCTATGTGCCAAGAAAAAATAAAGTTGTACTGTTAGTATCAACAATGCACCATGATGCATCAATAGACCGTGAATCAGGCGAAAAGAAAAAACCAGAAATTATAACAGATTATAATAGGTACAAGTGTGGAGTTGATGTAGTAGACGAGCTTTGCGGTACGTACTCTGTATCACGAATTACAAAAAGGTGGCCTTTAGTAATATTTTATGGTTTTGTAAATATCGCAGGCATCAATGCTTACATCATTGCTAAGCAAAACAAACAGAATCTTGGCCAAATCTGTGATCTTCGTCGAGACTGTCTAAAAGCCCTAGCGCTGTGCTTACCTCTTGTCAAGCAGAGGAAACTAGTATCTAGCCTGCCAAAAGGAATTAAAAAAAACATAGAATTAGTGATTGGATTTGAAGAACCAGCGTCTGATGCTGCACAAACGGCAACCTCAACTTCGTCGTCGCGTTGCTCAGTTTGTACATGGAAAAAAGACCGTAAAACTAAAACTACCTGCAAATTTTGTTTTTCTAAAATCTGCAAAGAACACACAACACCAATTTGTGGGAATTGTTATGAAGAACGCAAATAAAATTATGTAAGTTTGAAGTTCCTACTAAGAGAGTAAATTTTTGTTGATTTTTTTTACCAAAAGTTCAAATTGTTATGACATTGTCCGTTTTGTTGCCAGGAGGCTTTTCTGTTTTTTTTTCGTAATATTAGTTCCATATTAGTATTATGTAACATGTTTAAAAAAAAAAACAATCTATCTAAATAAAAAAAAGGCTGTAATATGTGATATAAAAAAAAAACATCATTTTATTAGTACATAAGTTAAAAGACCTAAATATAAGTAAATAAAAGTATTTTTTCACAAAAGGTTGGTTTTATTAAAGCAATATAAAGTAAATTTATTAATTAATAAGTATTTTTTTTTTAAACTGTTAAATATAAAAATATATATGACAATATTTCTCTGGGTATTTTTTACCGGTGGCGCCTCTTTGTGTTTGTTTTTTAGGCGCGCCTCCCGCCGGGTTAAGTCTGCCTTCTTTATTGGTTTTGGATTATCCTATAGATTTCTCTTTGTATTCTTTTGTTCCATATCCCATGGAAACCATCACCATTGACAATAGTTATAGAACACGACGACTTCTGCAGTGGAGTTGTTAGTTCACCGGTTTCAAGGCATCGCCATCTCTGAGGTCTCGGGTTCGAGTTCCAGTAGGGGCAAAGGTTTGTATGATGAATACGAGCACTTGTATCTTAGTCATGGTTGTTAATATAAATTTATATATGTATAATATATGTATGTCTATACAAAATTTGTTTTCCTAACACTGCAATAAGTGAACGCGCCGTAGCATCCGATAATTTATTCGAATAGCTTTATAAATGTTTGTTTCATGTATTTATGAAGATATTTAATGTTTGATCATTTAGTTTGTTTAGCTTTATGTAATGTTTGTTGTTGTTTGATTAATGTTAATATTATTATTATGTAAGTTACCTACAGCCAATTTCATTCACCAAACGTCTTTCGTCATTTACACCACTCTAACTCCGGCGGTGCCATATTATATGCTTGTCAGCATATAGGAAGGACTTAACAGTCAACTTGTTCAGTCTCAATATCCTGTCATAATTTTTCAAATCTTTCCTCAAAACTTTTTCCAATAATCCCTGAACAGCCACAGAGAAGCTATGCCTTGTCTGACAACTTTTTCGATATCAAACCATGTGTGTGCGCTACATTTACATAACGCTGGCTCTCGAAATCTTTGTACAGTGCTTTCAGGATCCGCATCTGGACTGGACGATTACCAACTCCATACACGGAGAAAGTTTTCCGCAATTCGTTCCCTCACTTTATCATAGGTCTCTTCCTAATCTATAAAAGCACAATAAACTTAATGGTTTTTTGCCAAACATTTTTCGACTATGCATTGTAAAGAATGCCTGTTCCATACAACCCCTTCCATTCCTAAAACCAGCTCGTACATCCCAAATTTTATTTTCAGTTTTATCCATCACTTTGAATAGGTATATAATCTCAAAAATTCTTATTATACATATCTCTAGTAACTAATAAGCACTTCTTAAATCTATGAAATGTGACTTGAATTTAAGTACCAACATTCTGGTTCTGGTGGGACCAGAACCGTTTGTTGGAGTCACGCCCAAAATAGTGGGCTCATGCCTCAGAGCCCATACACAAGAAAAGCACCAGAAAGAATGGGCCAGTCATAAAGGAATGAAACATTCAAAACTGTTCATGGGCATGGACAGCTGGCTTAAGTTCGCACTGAGCTCAAGCAGACCTCAAACTCGCCTGGCACTAGGTGCCTTAACGGGCCACTGGGGTACAAGGGTCATGTTACATAAGATGGGTCACGCTAGGACCAAAATGTGCAGGGCCTGCAAGGTTGAAGAGGAGAGCATGGATCACATATTGTGTCATTGCGATGCTCTGGCCTGCAGGAGACTAAGGCTAACGGGAATTGGTTACCCAAGACCGGAAGACTATAGGGCCATATCGCCTAGGATCATCGTCAGACTCATGGGTTCGATAGATTGGACTAGTGACGAGGGCCACGCAAGCTAGATAGCACACCACAACCGACACATGGGGTAGCACAAAAGACCCAACAAGGGTCGAAGTGCGCAAGCTCCCGATGGGAGCAGCCCCGCTCGTAAGATAAGATAAGTACCAACATAACGCCATTTATGAACAACCTTGAAAAACTTGTTCAAATCAAATCAAAATAATCTTTATTCAACATAGACTTTTACAGGCACTTATTGACGTCGAAACAAACAAAACAAAAAAAAAGCTTAAAAAAAAACAAAAACCTTGTCCGTACGTACGAAAAAGGAAATAAAAAAAAATATTGACTCTACACCTGTTAGTAAATTGGGAGAGCCTTCTCGAGAAGAACAGGCAAGAAACTCTGAAGGTCTATTTTGTATCTCCTCTTTTCAATTTTAATAATTATAATAATATAGTAATACAAAATTAAGATACAATCATACCTAATACGATTACAGTCGTATGTATGTTTACACATATAAAAATAATACAATATTATAAATAATGTTGTTACCAAACATGGCTCTATGAATAGTGTTAATCTGTTACTCAGAAAACGCCTCGTTTTAAAATTATTTGTTAAAAATAAATGTAGTGAACCTAAGCCTAAATTATAATCGTTCTCCTGTGTCTGATGTTTATTAAAATAATGTGAGATATTGCTTTTAAAATACTTTGTTATGTTTTACCAAAAATTTTGGATCTGAATTAGTAAAGACAGCAACTCACCTCTTTAGTTGTATTCGCCGAATTATAAAATACAGGCGGGTGCGCACGATTTCATTTGCGCAAGATTAGTATTTCATGTAGCTTATATCACCGTGGTTCTTTATTCATTGCAGTCTTTCTGTAATTTAATGTATAAGCTATATTATAATAAAAAAAAATGCCTCTTAACTGTCATAAATCAGTGCAGTCAGTCATTGTTAGAGCAACATGTGGCGAGCTGTCGGTGAGTTACGTCATCGAGGATACCGATATACTTCAGGGGGGCGTATGCCACCCGCCTCTGTCTTGCCTTAGCCAGCAGGACAGAGTGGAGTCGCAAGAGCAGGTGCTTGAAGGGTTGAAGGGTAATAATGTCATGACGCTGACGGCGTCTCGATCGCTGCGCAGACACACCTCTCTACACCCTTAACCGTTCACACCAATGTCGCTCCCTTCGCATCAATGTTGGTCTACTTTTTTTTTGGGGGGGGGGGCATTTAATGCACGGCGAGTTACCCTGCCATATTTAAATCAATTAAGAGGCTTTGAGAAGGCAGGTGACCGGAGTCTCTACCATAACCCAAGTTCTCATTACTACCAAAATCGAAAATGCAATAGTTCACAAACGTTTGACCATTGATGACAGTAGTTTCTGTACATCTAACTGAGTATAGTCTTTAGCTGCATTTTGCATAGAGATTAGATCCAATTGGTACATTCCACGCACACTCTTATTAAATTTCGCTTAAATGGCCTCCACGCGTTGGATCTGTATCCCCGCGCACGCCTTATAAAAGATCGAGTCTTATACATACACGTGATATAAGCGACAATAATAATAATAATAATAATCATTTACTTTGGACAATGAGGTTTATAACAATGATCTTAATGCATATGTTTTGTAAAATTCAAACTATAAATTCGACATTACTATCAATTAAAATTGCAATTAAAGCTATAATTAAATTTTCAACACACTTCCTCATAAAGTGGCTCTAATCCCATGGCAATTAGGCACATAATGACACCTTTAATCAAACTGTGACTTTTTCATTACTATTATTCACGAGTGAGTAATAGTTTCTTTTTTAATATTATTGGTTGAGTTACGCTTACATTTGCGCTAAAAAGCTATCCGCGAAAAGCCAAAAAAAAAGAAACCTCATTTTTTTGTCTATGGCCGATGCGCGCGCTTAGGAAACCTAATTAATTTTTCCCGCCATTACGAAATTTATTAGTCTATGGCCGATGCGCGCGCATAGGAAAACTGATTAATTTTTCCCGCCATTACGAAACATTTTTCACAACTCGTCTCGTTTTCTCTTTTGAAATTATTTAGTTAGTTATTAATTAAGATGTCTGCAAATACGATTTATGAAGAAAATTATTTATGTTGTACACCGCCCGATATAAGATGTGAAGCCCAGAACGTTATGGAAAGTTTACTAGCAGAAAACTCGAAGGAAAAATGGTTTTTTATTTAAGTATTATTTTATTAAGAAGTGTGTTGAAAAACGTTGTATGATACACGTGTGTATTGATGATTACCGCTGAGGCGCATTGAGGCCCGAGCCGTCAGGCGAGGGTCTTAAGGAGCCGAGGACGGTTGACGGACCAACATTACACACTTGTATCATAATGTACTATTACATATTATTATAAAGTATCCATAAAATCCATTCAGTAGTTTTTTAGTGAAATATTAACAATCATACAAGCTTTTGCGCTTGAAATATTAGTATGGATCTTTCGAACTCTAGCGTCCCTATTTCTACCTCAATATTTGCTCTCCCAGATTTTTACTCTCGGAAAAGTTGTAACGTGACACAATGTAGTAATTTTCAATCAATTACAAGTACACTGAGAAAAGAATCCTGCTAAATTAACAACAAAAAGTTAATCCGGGAGAGCCGTTCATAGTGAATTGCTACCATATCAATTTTTTTATTGTCAAATGAAATCGACAATTAGGTAGATTCGGCAACAATAATATGTTGCTAAAAAATCAATTGTGATCTTGTGCCATATCACAACCCATATTAGTTACACCAACAATTTTGCTTTGTCACCATAAATATTCCCGTTTTGCCATGATTAAGAACGGACTTGAAGCAGGTTGGGTGAATCGTTGGGGTTACCTACGAAATATCGAATTCCAAATGATCGAATATCAAAATATTATCAGTGTATTTCGATATTCGATCATTTGGAATTCGATATTTCGTAGGTAACCCCAAGGATTCACTCAACCTGCTTCATGTCCGTTCTTAAATCTAAGCTCTAGTTGTAAATTGTCTTGCTTTTAAATTTACATTAAATAGTAGAGCAGAAGTATTAAGTGTTCACAACCGTGATTAAAGTATATTCCGCCATTGTGCTACACTGACACAACACACGCCCGCTCGGTCGAACATTCGCGAAGGAAATGGACGATCTGTGAGCCGAGTCCTGCGTATATAAAAAGTACTTAGTGCCGGCGCCCGAGTGAAGTGAAACAACTATTCGGAAGTTGTCACAATACACTAATTTATTTGCAAAGCGAACAATCTTAAATTTTGTTAGTTTTGAATATTGTTCATCCAGCATCGTAATAAATAAACATGCCAACAACTTTAGCTTTGTTACAGATTATTTTGTCATACTCTAAACACTAAAGTTAATATTCGAACAACAGTCGCGGTTGCTGTCTTAACAACGTTAATAAACATTGTTACTTTGATTCAGATTTCCGAAGCCGCAGGAACAATAATTCTCTAACAATAAAAAAATTGCAGAGGGCACTATGAGTTACTGTAATTATTTAACAAAGCTTTTATGGACACTTTGTTAGCCATTTTTTTTCTCAGTGTACCAACCCTACGGCTGTACCTGCAAAATGCAGAGTTCTATAAACTGAATGCTTTAATATTAACAGCTTCCCTACGGTGTAATAGCGAAAGTGACCGTCCTATCCAAACCAAACTTTAATTTGTCCCAGCCATTCAGAGAGAAGGTATAGGTGAACCTTTCGTAAAGGGCTTTGAGTCGTTGTTAATGCGGAACAGTATCCTTTGAGTTTTAAGATTAATCTTAAGTATTCATTGTCTATCGCCCTTGGCGATTGTGTGCTAGAGTTGAAATTAAATCAAAGGATTCTGTGATTCTATTTCCCTTTTGGTTTGTCGACATTTAGTTCCAACTAGCTTTGCCCGCGGCTTCGCCCGCGTACTAATCGTATTTTTGAACGTCTACATAAGGGGCTTCTAGTGTGACCGTATGTTTATGTACGTATTTAAGTTTGTAGTTTGTCCGCGATTATCATGATGGTTCAGTGAATAGGCTAGTTGACAGTAGCATTAGTATCCTTTTTTTCAAACTAATCTTATCTCCATATCAAGTTTGGACCCCATTTCACCCCCTTAAAGGATGAATTTTGAAAAATCCTTCCTTAGTACACCCGTAATCTTATGAGAAACCTACGCGCCCAAATTCGAAATCTCTAGAACCAGCAGCTAGGGTTGTGCGTTGATAAGTCAGTCAGTCAATCAGTCAGTTTCTTCTTGATATATCAAGAAATGTTCATGTCCACAATATTCAATCTTAAATCGATGCCATTTTCGTAATGAACGTCCCAAAAAACCATAAAAACGATACCCATATTGATAGTTAGACATTTCAACCACATTCACCCCGACAGGGGAGATGTTATATCACGTCCGCCACGTTGGATTTAAAAATCATGTTGTTTTCGTAATCAGCGACCCGATAAACCATAGAAACAATACCCATTGTCGATTTTCAGACTTTGACACCCCATTTCCCCTTTTTAGAGGTTGAATTTTCAAAAATCCTGAAAGACGTGTTTACTCATTTATTGTTAGGAGTACTCCTGCGAAGTTTCGAATAAAATATTCAAAGAAATCTTGTTTTCTCCATACAAACTTTGGACCCCATTTCACCCCCTTAAGGGATGAATTTTGAAAAATCCTCCTTAGTGCACCCCTACACCTTATGAGGAACCTACGTGCCAAATTTGTAATCTCTAGGACCAGCGGTTTGGGCTGTGCGTGATATGTCAGTCAGTCAGTTTCTTCTTTTATATATTTAGATAATTTGAAGAGTGAGAATCAAGTTCGTTTAAGTATGTACTTGCGTGTGTAATTTCTTAGAACTTAGGCACAGGCTGAGTTCAGTCGGCAGGTCACGTGATCAGACCGCTCTCCGTTACTGTGGGCGGTGCATATAAGTTTTTTAATTATTTCAAAGGACGTAGCAATCACTTAATATCGCTTATGAAGAATAATAATAATGATTAAACTTACTAATCAATACAAAACTATAAAAAAATTCTAGTTTGCATGATACATGTAAAAGCATATCGTCAGATATGAGAAATATGTTAAATTATACAGCCAATTAATATCAGCTTAATAGAACATTCCACTCTATTGTTACTGACAGACAAACAAGGCACGTTTCATTGCACGCGTTACTGTCTCAGCCAGATACTATTCGTCTGCCATTGTGGCCTAATTTGTTATTGTTAGATACACTTGTATCAGAATCGTGTTAATTATAGAATTTCTATTACCTACCGAACAATAATAGGTTTTATTTATGTTTTCAATTTATTTGTTTATTCATATTTGTAATATAATATCAGCTGTAGTGTGAATATATTTTATATTATAGGTACATTCCTGGTATGGTCACGTATTATATGATAATGTTACTAGGAAAGTTATATTGTATAAATTAAGTTAATTAAATTGTGCACAGATATACTTCATGTCGTATTTGTAATAAAATAATACATTCTATATATATATATATATATTATATATATATATATATATATATATATATATATATATGCATGCAGGATGCATGTTTGTTACACTTTCACGTAAAAACTACAAAATAAATTTTAATTAAAAGTTTAAAATAATATAGCTTATATATCAGCATAATACATAGGCTTCAATTTGTAAAGATTATGTTGACAATATTGTTGTTGTTATATTTTTTAAATGCGACCCACAAAATATTTATGTGATAATTTTAATGTTAGTTCTTTTGTATTCCACGCTAATATAAGCTACTCGAAACGCTAATTCTGCGCAGACGAAGTCTGGTATGAACTTTTTAAGTTCATACCTGATATATGGATATAAATAAAATTACTAAAACAAACATCATTAGACATAAAAGCTCCTTTATGTCTGTTTTTGCGTTAGCAAGAATTAAGTGAGCGTCAAAAGTTAATCTTTAACGCGGCATTAATAGGATTAGCAAGCGAAATGGAATTTGCAACTGTTTTAGTAGAAAGTCAGGTGGATTTAGTTTCAGAGATTAAAGGTATTTCGGTTCCGAAAATCTTACGTGACAGAATAATAATGTAGTACGAGTAAGTTACTCGTACATATAAATAATACACATACATACAGATCGTGTATTATTATTTATTTAGTTACCACATTATATTTTATTACATCTAACAGTAGTCGATACATTAACATCTATATCGAGTATCGACTTGTCGATACTTTTATCGATAGGTTAATCGACAAGCCTTGCTCACTAATACATATGTAGAAGACGTCCTTCGGCGCGAGCGCAGAAATCAAGGCTAGTTGTTACAGACTTATCGTTTTTGTGTGTGTTGGCTTACGCTATTATTATATACTAGCTTTCTACCCGTGGCTTCGCCCGCGTGGATTTCAGTGGGTCTATAGATTGGGTCTATAGAGGGTTAAGGGTCATAGCTTTTGCCCACGGCCACATATGCGTGGAAGTCGGTTTATGGCGCGAAGGTTTTGTTGCGCTTCTCGTGGGACTATCCGTTTTTCCTAAATAAAATATACCACAAAACCTTAGTCAAGAATCACTCTATCTATTGATGAAAACCGCATGAAAACTGTGTAGTAGTTTTTGAGCGAAGCCTTTATTGCGCATCCCTTGGGATCTGTCGATTTTTCCGGGATAAAACGTAGCCTATTATTTAATCCGGACTTTTATCTATACAGCTGCAAATTTTCAAAGCAATCGGTTCAGTAGTTACGGCGTAAAAACGGAACAAACAAACAAACAAACTCACTTTCCGATTTATAATATTAGTAAGGATGATGAACTGGTATTCAATTGTTTTTTTTCTGTACTGATATATTACTGTTTTTTTCCCTCTGGAGGGAAGAGGCTGAGAATCGTCATGGAACCCCGCAACCAATTGCTACGGTGATTATGTCGGACTCCTGACGAATCGAGGCAACTCGAACGGAAATACCTACCGACTAAACTCAGCCTAAGCCGTTGGTCCTAATGACCAACTTGGCTTGGCTAGACGTGATTAGGAAGACCGCACCTCAGGAAAGGCGCAATCAGTGCTGCCCTATGAGTGAGCATATGCGCTATAACAGGCACTGTACACCCAAATGGCTCCGGCCTACGTTGATGGGAACCTTTTTTTTTTTTCTTCCCTCTGAGGAAAATGCATTAAATTGCATACCCCGGCTGTGGCGGGCCGGCGGTTATGTGGGGCTCTCCTCCCCAGAAGGGGCAGGCCTACCCACTAAAAACCTCAGGGATGGCCTTCCTTAGGCATGTAGGGAGCCCCCGGGAACATCAAGCCTTCGCTCCCCCGCCGATACAGGGGAGCCCTCCTCGGGGAGGCTCACTACCTCCCCCGGTCTCCTCCACCGACGACGCCCTCCGGCCACGGAAGGGGCGTGGTCCATCCCGGGTCGCCGTAGCGGTCGCGACTTCCTCGCGCCCGCCGGCGACCCGCGGCGGCGCCGCAGCTGTGCTACCGAGCCCGGCGCCGCCTTCTTCGAGCGGGATCGGCCATCTCCCGACCCCGCTCGGCAGCCTCCTTCTGGAGCATCACTGCTTCACAGAAGGAGGCCACAGCCCTCCAACCTCCCTCGTCCGCCAGCATTGCCGCAATTAATGCCGGCGGAGACAGATCTCGCCCGATCTCTGCGACCAAGACTCGGCGCTCGGAGGCCCACGCGGGGCACTCCGCCAGCGTGTGCTGGGCCGAGTCGAGGTCGGATGCGCAGTGGTGGCAATGTGTCGATCCCTCCCGTCCTATTCGACACAGATACTCACCGAAACGTTGATGGGAACCTACACGAGAAGTGGAAAGCAAGAGATGCGACAGCTCAGACGCCGCTGCAAGCAGGTCTTGAAGGTCCTGCGTTAATTGATTAAGAGGGTCGCTAAGGAGGTGTTGTACACTTAACAGTCTTCCTGTACTTTTTATATATTATTGTTTTTTTCTGTCCTACGTCATAAAAACTATGTTCTTAGTGTCTGTTATATTTAAGTGTTGAAAGAATACAGAACTTCGTGTCGTGCGAGTTGAACTTTTCATTTATACTACCTTCGTCTACGACACTCATTCGTTTCTGAATTACACTCACCTACAAAATGTATAACTGCTTTGTATGTAACTCAGATAATAATCATATTTACATAAAACTAAAATTTAATTACTACCAAAATATTTATTTACACATATAACAAACTTAAATCCATTAGTCAAAACATTTTCATAAATACTTAGCACTATTTTTAATTAATAGCCATCTGAATAATTAGCATAGGGTTCGCAATACAAGGCGCGTGCATGCAGCCTGTCCCGAGCTTACCTAGATAGTCGAGATCGTACACACTACGCGAGCCTGTATGTCTATTAATGACTATTTTTAAATGTTATTTGTGCTAACTAATAGATGCGAGTCGAACTATAAGTGCCACGTCGAACAATAAGTGTCCACTGAAAAAATATATCGATACATTTTATCGATATAAAATATCGAAACGTGGTATCTTCCGATATATCCTTTAAAATATCGATATCTTTTTATTATCGAATATTTTCCACAAAAATTTTATATTGTCCTTTTGGGGGTCATCCATAAATTACGTCACACGAATTTCGTGATTTTTGCCCCTCCCCCCGTCCTTGTCACAGCTAGTCACATTTAAGCGACCCCCCCCCCCCTAGTGTGACGTCACATATTTTGAAAATTTACATTTAGAAATTATTGAATGATTCGAAATCAGTTTTATTTTCATTTTAATAAAATTAACATCAAATCCACAAAACAAAAAACGATTACTTATATTAAATAAGTATATGGTAATTTCATGATTTTCATATTATATTTATCAAAATCGAGAGTAACCCTATTAATAGATAGAAGAAGACACTTCATTTATTTATCTATGAGAGTATACAGACTTTACAATAAAAAATAATATTTACAGCACTTTTCATACTAATAGTAATAAATTAAAGTTTGTTTTAACAGTTAGCTTATAATAGATTTTGAATGTGACGTCACGGAATTTAAGACCCTCCCACCCCCTTGTCACACAATGTCACACTTTGTCAACCCCCTTCCTCCCCTTTACCGTGTGATGTAATTTATGGATGGCCTCTTTCTTTTCAAGCAAGCAGACAGTTTGTTGTTGTTTGTATCGTATATGTGAATCAAAGACCAGAGTAAGATACATATACTAATAGTGTAATAAGTTAACCAGGGTCTGACAATAGAGCTGGCAGATGGTCAAAGTTATGAGTTGTCGGTGTGAATCCACAAATCCACAGATTTTGTACATGGACGATAAGTGTAGCCAACTTTAAGAATACTTAATCTATGTTAAGAATAGAAAAGAAAATATTGATCGGCTATCTGTTCTATGGAATGCATATGCATAGCTCTGTCAGTGCCCGCACACAGATGTTATCGGTTAATGAAATTTATTCAAAACTGAAATCATTGAGTAATATCGTAATTTACTTCGGTTCCGTTGTACATTATGAGTTGGTTTTAGCTTTTATAATCGATTCGATATTTTCATTAATATATCGATATATCGTATAAAATAATTCTTTGTTAAAATATCGACTTATTTCGATATATCGTATGGCAACTATCGAATAATTCGATATATCGATATTAAATTAATATCCCTACTCTGAATTCAACTGAACGCAGCTATACAGGCGATGTGATGAACTTGACATTTAAGTGACAGCCTATTCTGTCATCGTACAATTCAATATGTCGTATCTACTGACTTTTTAAGTGCAAAAACAGAATGCCAGTTATTCCTACCGTGAATAACATTTTGTATCAACTAATGAAACTACGTGTTTGTGCCTTTGGTATATTTTTTCATAGATTGTTCTTGCCCATAAATGTTCGTCCCTTACAATTATTTCCAACAATTTGCCTTCTTAAGGGCCCTCATTTACTTGTCTTCTGAAGCGATCCAACAAAGACATTGCTGGGAAAACAAAAAGTATAGTTTTGCCAACGGCGTTTTCGCTATTTCCATTTTTATTTGCCTCTTCGGGAATGTACGGTCAACGAGAGAAAAAGTAAGCTAGATCACACTTAAGCGAATGAAATGTTACTTTAAGTCTAGTGTAGTACAGTCGAAAATCCATCACATCTAATCGATTCCACCTTGAAACGTTATAACACACATTGAAATATATTTCAATTATGTGCTCGAATAATTTGATTGTCTTATGTATTCAACATCAATATACGTTTGCGTTGAGCCATCCATTAAGTAAAGACGCAAGGAAAAGGCTACTACACGTTTAATCGTAAAGGCAATTAATTAAGCTCCCGCAATAATTACCTCTGTACAAGAGCTATAAATTTAATAGGTTGTAGTTAATAGACTCGTCTTGAGTTCGTTCCTACTAATCACTCTATTGAATGGTGATTCAATATGGCGGCTTGATGAAATCGATGGAAGCAAATCGAATGAAAGCTCTGAAGGAACCGAACGAAGCGGGAGAACTTGCAGTTCATATATGTTCTCAGCGAGGGGCATCAAAGACAAGCAGTGCAAATTCATCGATTTACAGTTTATTAGTATGCAAGCTTCAATCAGAAGGCCAGTGTTAAGGCTAAAGCTCCTCGGGCAATCACTCCTTACTTCTGCTTTCATATTTGCTAGTCAGTCATATAACTCAAAGCACGTATAAGGTTATTTCTCTGTTAAACTTTTCGTTAATAAGTACTTATAAAAGCCTATATTGATTAAACACTATTATAATTATTGATCTTATCTTATCTTCTCATCTTGTCTTCTCTTCTCATCTCATCTTATCTTCAGGATGATAGACTGTTTGTTTGCCAACCGTTCCACGGTGTTGAGTTAATGAAGGAGTACCACTTCAGTGAAGTTGATTTAGTACCGATGCTTTTGCATATTAATATCAAAAGAAGAAAAGTCTGTATCGGAAAATTCTGCAATAAAGAGATATATAACATATTTCTGCCAAAATTTTGAAGTGCTTGCAACTCTTCCGGATTGAGGGCATGGTAGAATATACTCGATACCAAACATATTCAAACCGTAGGGCCCTTCTGGCCAAGGCTAAGGCTGAGTTTAATCGGTAGGTCACGAGGTCAGACCGCTCTGGCCACGTGGAGTCCGACATAACCTCCGTGACTCTTGCCATTGCGGGAGTATCCTGGATACATTTCGTGCTCCTTAGTGAGGATTCTCAGCCTCTCTCTCCTGAGGGAGAAAAAAGTGTAGTTGTACTGTTTACCTTGTCCTTGACCTCATCTGAGTTTATGTCTAAGCGGTGCACTTCGTCAAAGATAGTTGAATAATGATAAAAATTTAGTAACCACTGCTCCCCAGAATCCCAGCGAAAGACTCAATAACAAGAACACACAAGCCATGAGGTGGCAAATCTGTTTTTTTGTATAAGGGTAGTATAAACATCATAGAATTTCTTTTCAATTTCTTTTTAGGCTTATGCCGTCCGGTTATGGAACTCTCTCCCGGAGGGTATTAGGAGAGCGCGAACGCTTGAGTCCTTTATGAGTCAAGTCCGTGTTTACTTCCTGTCAAAGATTCCTTAATTTAAACTAGTTACAGCCTATTGTCCTGTCCAATTACTGCACCCATCCTATGTTTAAATCCGTATTTAGTGCTTCCTTGGTCCTGGGTTGCCTGGGTTGTCTGGAAGAGATTGCTGTTTAGCAATAAGGCCATTTGTACATTTGCTATTTGTTGTTTTCTTTTTTTTTGTGTATTTTATGTGTACTATAAAGAGTTATGTTATGTTATGATAGAATATGTACAAATATAAACCTTATTTATATAACCATACGTCTTATCTGTATATGTGTAACACTTATACACATTTGGTCAACCCAATCGGCTACTTTATCCCCATCATCATTCCCCAGGGTCGTAAAACAATCACACGTATCCATTTCGAGTTACGGCCATCACTTCATTCGACCAATCCATAATCTTTGGCATCATCAGCCAAGGTACGACAAGCGCGTAACGGCTTTTTTACGATTAAATATAAAGGCGCAGTAAAATCCGACATGTGCCATTCTTTATAGGCGGGCGTAAATGTTTCGTAGACGCCACGGGGCGGAGCACCGTTGAGCAAGAATAAGTAGTCACAAAAAAAATTATTAAATTGTTGACTAGTAGTGTTATTTAATTTTAGTTTATTATATATATATATATATTTCATGCATGGTTTCTGCATAGCTTCAACCACAAAGGTTGCGCACGCGACGGAAGCTTAAAAAATGGAGTAACTTCTCCCGTTTTCCCAACATTTCTCTTCACTGCTCTGCTGCTATTGATTGTAGCGTGGTGAAAATTAAATACTGTAACCAGCTCAGAAGTATGAAAAATAATTTGTCAATGTAAATGTGATAAATAATGTGATTATCGGAGACACATAAATTCTGAAATGTCCTTCGGCAACTATGCATCTTATCCGAAAAATTGTCTATATCCAAATTATGATTTTAAAACACATCATTATAAATTAATAACATTCATTAATTAATAACATTTCTTAACATCGAACTAATAGGAAAGTAACTATTGAATTTATTTTTTATTATTTCTTTTTGTAATTATTCGGTTTTTGTTCTTTGTGTTTTTGTAGTTTGTTATCAAATATTATGCTATGTAGGTGCCTTAAAATCATCATGTATGTTAATCTATGGCATGTATATGCTGTCAAATAAAGTTAATTCATTAATTCAAGTATCTATTATAAAGATTCAAGAGTGATCACTTAAATGCGCTCGCCAGTGTATTTTGGTGAATCTCTCACCCTTAATTTCATAAAGGTTGCGTCAACAAAATCCACCATATTCCTTTTTTCGGTGAAATGGATATTTCGTATATTTTTTCCGAAGAGCGGACGTCATCCTTCAACTGTAAATGATTTTTTTCATTTTCGAAATATTTTATTTACCGAAATCGTTTCATTTGTTTATTTGCGTTTACATTTACCGAAGAATCCACAGTCTTACAATCTAAGAAAGATCAGTGAAAGGTTTCTAAGGGCTCAAGAACAAGTGTTAGAGAATATTTGTAAAATAATTCGTTATGTACTTGTATATTCTGTTTTCGATCATTATTTTTTCTTGCCACAGGTCATTCACCTGATAGTAAGTGGTTTGTTAGTGTAGCTGGGTTCATCTGATAGTCAATTAGTCAGGTTAATTAGTTTAATTTAGGTCGACTCCTTTCCAGCCGGAACCCCCATGATTGTGCGTTCCAACCGTCTGAGACTCTCCCGAAGCGCCAACATCCTCTTGAGCTTATGCATGCTGCAGATCTGATTGAGATGGAGAAATGTGACCCATTCATCGGCTACGTTTTTTACATTCGATAAGAACGTGTCGTGGTGTTTCCTCTGCCTAAAGCTCTGTCTGTCAGTCTCATTGTGAACAGGTGCTTGTTCATGGGACAGTGTCCGTTTATAGCACCTGTAAGTTTTCGGATCCTGTCGTTTAGTGTTAAAGGGCCCAACCCAGTTTTATCGCGAGCTGTGGGATTAATAGTTGACGGTAAGCATCGTTGCTGACTTCTCGCTCGCTTCTTACCCGGAGCGATATGTTTTTTTTAAGCCCCTTCGAAGTCAGTTTGAAGAAGACATCACTAAAGAATTTTGTTCACCCATCTTTGGATTGGCCATGGCAAATGTTGCTTGCATTCAATAATCTCACGCCAAACCCGTAGCACGAAAGTGCCGAAAGTCATAAATGACAATGATGTCAAATAAAAACAAACATTACACTATCAGACACAAACATGAGGGATGGAGAAAAGTTGCCGGATGTAGCGACAAAAAGGATCAAACTTTTGTGTTGGAGAACTTCATGTAAACTTTGACAAAACATTTTCTGTACACACTGAACTTTATTAACCAAGACGTTTCCAATAAAATAATATGATTGTAGGTGTAAATGATCAAATCGTAATAGATAATTACCGGGAACTATGATAAATACTGTCAATAATATAAATAATAATGTTATAATTCCTAAGCTTTTTTGTCCAAAATGGTAGAATTTAGATCTATAAAATTTAATTTGTTCAGTTTAAAAATTTGAAGAATTCAAATATCTTTCTTATTGTAAAAAAGAAAATAAGAATAAAATACGACCCTATCGGCCGCTGGTGAGGCATTTAGTGCCCCTTTACTGCCATAAATGCCTTATCAGTGCAGTTAGTCATCCTCAGGGCAGCTTGCAGCGTGCTGTCGGTAAGTTGCGTCACCGAGGGTACCGATGTGTTTCAGGGTGGCGTATGCCACCCGCCTCTGTCTTGCTTTAGCCGGACAAAGTGGAGTCGCAAGGGCACATGTTCGTAGGGTGGAAGTAATAATATCTTAACGCCAACGGCGTCTCGATCGCTGTCGTAGACACACCTCTCTACATCTCAATGTTACTCTCTCTGCACTAATATTGGTCTGCTTTTTTGGGGGGCCCATTTTTGTGAGCGGCGAGTCACCACCTGCCATATTTAAATCAATTAGGAGGCTTTGAGAAGACAGGTAGGAGTCTCTTCCATAGCCCGGTTTTTATTACCATCAAAATCGAAATTAAAAAGTCCAGAAACGTTTTGACCAGTAATAACACTAGTTTCTGTTCATTTAAGTGGGTATAATCTTTCGCTGCATTTTTCATGGTGCAGATAGAGATTAGACCCAGTTGGTTATTGGACCCATTCTACGTACATTATTTTGTTTCGCACAAGATTGCTGAAAAATTTATTACGATCCTAAAAATCCAATATTCACGAGAAAGAGCGATAAGTATTAACAAATTTGACACGTTTGATCAAATTGATTACCAAAGATATCACTGCTGCTGTCGCACAAAAAATAACAAAAACGAAATCAAACATGTAGATATCGCCCTTCCTACAGTATTATTACGATCGTAACAAATCTGATAGGCACGAGAAAGAGTGAGAAGTATTTTCAAATTTGAAGCATTTGATAAAATTGAATACTGAAGACTTCACTGCTGCCGTCGCACAAAAAAAAACACAAAAAATGCAGATGTCACCTTTCATAGAACTATTACTATCGTAACAAACATAGCCACGAGAAATATTGATAAGTATTAAGAAATTTGAACCATTTGACTAAGCGTAAGCGTTATGGGATCTAAGGTAACAGATAGACATAAACATATCAATGATCCATAGATTTTTTAAGAGGAATATTTATTATCTGCCATGAATGAATTGGTTATTACTAGTGCTCGGAATAGGTAGTTTAATTTTATGTACTTGCGATTTTGTGACATCAATAGTATGGATATGCCTGGGGACTTACTATTTTCAGAGATTGTACTAATATTATATTGAACTTTCAAAATAGTAGTTCATCGTTTAGCTTATTATTGCAATAATAAGTTGTAAACATGAAATACAATAAAATCGTAAAGAAACGACTAGCAAATAAAAACAGAAAATTGTATTTTATTGGAAATATGCTGTCCTTCTTTTGCAACTAAAACAGTTTTATAAAGCATTTATTAATAATAGGAATATTGTTTACTAAAAGAGTAAAATAACGCTAAGGATATGTTTATTTTTAAATTTGATTTATATTGTATACTTGCAATAAGTATCTATAATATCTGAACTTGTTTTTATTTCTTCTACTAGCTTTCCGCCCGCGGCTTCGCCCGCGTTATATTCGAATTTCCCACAGGAAGGATATGTTTTCCGTCGGTAAAATTATCTTATTTCCTTCCTTGGGTCCTCGGGTTTTACGATAGGTATATACGGGGTATACTATCTGTGTATAAAATTTTATTTAAATCAGTTCAGTAGTTTTTACAATACTGCCATACAACCTTTCACCCCCTCCTTTCAGCCCTTTTCTGCTTTAAAAGGTAGTCTCTGTCCTGTCTCAGTCTCTAGACTATCTGTGTACCAAATTTCATTTAAATCGGTTCAGTAGTTTTAACAATTTTTCCATACAACCTAGCATCCCTTCTTTCAACCTTTTACAACCCTTTACAACCTATTTTGTATAAAAAAGTAGCTTATATCCTTTCTCGGGCTTTAGACTATCTGTGTATCTAGTTTCATTTAAATCGGTTCAGTAGTTTTAACAATATTTCTATACAACCTATTATCCCTCCTTTCAACCTTTTACAACCCTTTACAACCTTTTTTGAATGAAAAAGTAGCCTATGTCCTTTCTCAGGCTCTAGACTATATGTGAATAAAATTTCATGTAAATCGGTTCAGTAGTTTTGGCGTGAAAGTGGAGCAGACAGACAGACAGACAGAGTTACTTTCGCATTTATAATATTAGTATGGATGACATAAGTTCCATTGCATTGCATTATTTAAGGTCCCGGAAATCACGCTGATTTTAGGCTTATCCATGTTACGCTTACATTGACTTTCTTTCTGCAAATACATAAAATTAAACTACCTATTCCGAGTAAATGTTATCATAGTAACGTTCGTGTCACCTAGTATGTCCTCCGGCGTTGATTGCGGCAGTGCTGGCGGATGAGGGAGGTTGGAGGGCTGCGGCCTCCTTCTGTGAAGCAGTGATGCTCCAGAAGGAGGCCGCCGAGTGGGATAGGGAGATGGCCGATCCCGCTCGAAGAAGGCGACCTCGATAGCCTGGCCTGAAGCGCCGCCACGGGTCGCTGGCGGGCGCGACGTAGCTCGCGCTCGTGGAGGCGACCTGAGAAGGACTTTGCCCGCGGATGGCCTGGGGGTGACGTCGTAGGAGGTTGGAGGGGAGGAGGCGGCAAGATCACTCCTTCCCGAGAAGGGCTCCCCTAGCGCATCCAGGGGAGCAAAGGCCGGGGGTCCTCAGATGCGACACTCGATCCTGAGGCCCCCCTACAACGTCTGAGGACATCGCTAAGGTTTTTAGTGGGTATGTCTCCCCCTTCTGGGGAGGAGAGCCCAACATAACCAACGACTCTCCGCAGCCGGGGTATGCAATTCAAATAATTTTCCTCAGCGGAACAAAAAAAAAAAAAGGATGTATGTACTGTTATCATGCTTATAGGAACCTCATTAATTTAGCATATTAATTACAATGTAGCTATATTATACAGTCCATAATTACTGCTCAATACAAACAAAATTTGACTTCAGGTGCACTTTATTTTAATATTCGATCGTTCCGCTATGGGAAAGTGAAAATACGCATCCCAATGGTTTACGTTCCCGTTTTTATGCTCAGAATATCCTCCGGGAGCTTTAACTCGAACTCCTATGAATAAATCATAAGTCCGAGAAGTCAAAACATGTTGCGGAGCTGAAAAAGAAATTTTCTTATCCGCAACAAAACACGATCCGAGGATTTTTGACTTTAGGGATCCGTAGTGGTTATGAATTGAAATGTTGATGAAGATTAAACGTTAAATTATACATACTATAAGAAGATCCACGCTATTATTAATAGAATGACTTTTTACAAAACTAATATTTAATAGAAAACTATAGAAGGTAATTTGAAAAAATGGGTAATGTGTTCACTCGTCGACTAAGTAAATGACACTGGCAGTCACCACGAAGCCTCTGAGCTCGAGAGCGCTCGGATAAATTCGGCTGCTGTCGAACGCTCGAACGCTACATAGCATACGTAGCGCCATCTGCTTTTCGTTAGCGACAACACGCAAAAACGACGGACAGCAATGCCCGAGTCAATAGTTTGCACTCGCTTTTATACCCTCCGTAGACATATTTTTTTTCATATCTTCTACAATACATAATTATATTATCGCCTCATTCCCATGGGGGTAGGCAGAGATCACAGTTTTCCACGTGCTACGATACGGACATACTACCCTAGCTTCCTCAAGTAACATTAATTCCTTCATACACGCTCGTCGGTTACAAGTGCTTGTTATTTAAAAAACAAGTTAAGACATGTTTGAGTAACTTTTCCATTGTATTGAAATCGTGTATGGTCTATACATACAGGCCGTCTTTACGCCACTAGCACATGTCGTCCTAACGCCGGTCTGCGCGTGCCACTCCGTCGAATGATGCACAATTATAACGAATCTTTTAAAGATATAGATTTATTTTGTGGTCATATGAATAGTTTTAAAAAGTCTATCCTCAAAGAACTGCCAGGGTTATTAATCTCTTTTTAATTTTATGTGTTAATTTAGTTGTTTAAGTAGTATATAATTTTATATAAATTAAAAAAAAAGTCACATGGTTAGTTAATTACGTACATAATAATTGTTAATATAAGTTTAAAATTGTGTAATTTATTTATATTTAATGAGAACTCTAATTGCCACAATATTGTTGCCAAACATAACTTCTGTTTCGATTTCGTTGGTTATACCATTTATTTAAAATTGTAAAACATATTTGATATTGCACTTACATTATTAAATAAATAGTTTTAAACTAAATATAATACGATTATCATAATCTTACATATTACTCATGAGAAGTAATAACAAAAAGTTGTTGTGTTCACCGAGACTTGTAACCGTTTCCATTGTGAAACGAAAGGAGGTTGGTTGTAGGCCGGAAGTGGTAGTGGGGCGGAGCAAACGAGGAAAGAATTGTAAAAATCTTAAACGGTCGGTTGTTGAGAGTGACAGAGTGAAATGGTAATTAAGTGAATACTAGATTAGTTCATCAGTTTGATTATAGTATATTTACATTAAGCCAGCTTTTCCACGTCACTCTGCTTATGAAATGGTTGAGCTAAACTTGATTGGTATGGAGCTTGTTAGTTTAGTTGTTAGTTAGTAGAACTTCACAGTTTGATCTATGTGACGTCTCCAACCACTGTCTCACCTTTGAAGACTGCGAAGACACTGCGGAGTGGCGAGATTCATCTTCTAAGTTAGCTAAATCAGCAGCCAAATTCTTTTCGAGCAGTTTCTTCTCGAGACAAGTTTAGTTTTAGTTACCTGTGCTTGCGCTTCGGCTTCAGCAGCTTCCCTTTCCAGCATTGCTGTAGCTCTGCTGTTTTTTATTCTAAGTGTGTCCTCTGCGCAAGTTAAGATGAAGATTTTTGTGATGCATCTTCTTTGTCCGCTGTGTCCTTGATTAATGTTTTCTGTAGAGCATCGGTTTCACAATTTACTTCCCTTTGTGTAGCCGCTTGATTGATAACGAAGCAAACGATATTCCTGTTTACAGGTTTTGTTCCCCAAGAAAATCCTGCTCGAAGTGATCATCATCATCTTTGTAAGGGATGGATCGCTGACGTGAGGAAAAGAAGATAGTAAAAAGTGAATATGGTGTATTTCAAGAAATTACAGTAGCGAGCGTGCGGTTGCGGTCAAAGTTTTATCAGCACTAACTCGTAGGTTCTTGCAACGACGCCTAAGCGGGAGTGGCACCGACGGATTGTGGCGGCCTGGCGTGCGCAGCTCGAATTACGGATCTGCGCGCGCCAGCGGGCCGTCGGTGCCGTACTCCCGCACCTCGAAGCTTGGCTCCACGGGAAGGAGGAGGTCACCTACCGATTGACTTAGATACTCACCGGGCACGGCTGCGAGTATCTGTGTCGAATAGGACGGGAGGGATCGACACATTGTCACCACTGCGCATACGACCTTGACTCGGCCCAGCACACGCTGGCGGAGTGCCCCGCGTGGGCCTCCGAGCGCCGAGTCTTGGTCGCAGAGATCGGGCGAGATCTGTCTCCGCCGGCATTGATTGCGGCAATGCTGGCGGACGAGGGAGGTTGGAGGGCTGTGGCCTCCTTCTGTGAAGCAGTGAGGCCGCCGAGCGGGGTCGGGAGATGGCCGATCCCGCTCGAAAAAGGCGGCGCCGGGCTCGGTAGCACAGCTGCGGCGCCGCCGCGGGTCGCCGGCGGGCGCGAGGAAGTCGCGACTGCTTCGGCGACCCGGGATGGACCACGCCCCTTCCGTGGCCGGGGGGCGTCGTCGGTGGAGGAGACCGGGGGAGGTAGTGTAGCCTCCCCCGCGGAGGGCAACCCTCTAGGCAGGGGAGCGGAGGCTGGGGGTTCCTGGAAGTTGCTTGATGTTCCCGGGGGCTCCCTATATGCCTGAGGAAGGCCATCCCTGAGGTTTTTAGTGGGTAGGCCTCCCCCTTCTGGGGAGGAGAGCCCCACATAACCGCCGCCTCGCCACAGCCGGGGTATGCAATTTAATGCATTTTCCTCAGGGAAAAAAAAAAAAAAAAAGGTTCTTGCAACGACATTTTAAATTTTAACTGTTCGCGTACTACCGCTATTAGAGGTAAGTATTTATTTAAACATTTTACAATTCAACATGTAATATAAAAGTAAAGTTTTATATGCTTAACTATTACGACTAATTTACATTGATATTGTTACTTATCTATTTACATATATGTTCTTACAGAGTTTTGAAGCAGTCAGACAGAAGATCCAAAACAATCATGACTACGTGTTGGCCGTAAACAAACTATCATTACCCAAGAAGGCCGCTTCCACAATACTATTTCCTACTTCTTATTTACTAAGGTAGCAGTGGAGTCGTCGCCAACAGTAGGTTTTGTACGTATTCCTGGTATTGTCATGTATTGAGTAGAGGGAGAGGAGGCAATGATCATGTTACTAGGAAAGCTATGAATTTGAAAGTAGATGGGCGCGTAGGAAGAGAAGAAGGAATTATGGATGGACTACGTGAACGATATGTTGAAGGAAGGAGTGATTGTCAAAATAGCGAGTGATAGAAGAGTGTGGGAGAGGAAGACATGTTGTGCCCACCCCAAATAAAATTAGCGAGAGACAGAAAGAAGAATATAAATAGAAAGTAGATGGGCATGTAGGCAGAAAAGAAGGAAAGGTGAATGGAATGCGTGAACGATATGTTGAAAGAAGGAGTGAGTATCGAAATAGCAAGTGATAGAGGAGAGGAAGAGTGTGGGAGAGGAAGACATGTTGTGCCCACCCCAAATAAAATTAGCGAGAGAAAGAAAGAAGAATATAAATAGAAAGTAGATGGGCATGTAGGCAGAAAAGAAGGAAAGGTGAATGGAATGCGTGAACGATATGTTGAAAGAAGGAGTGAGTGTCGAAATAGCAAGTGATAGAAGAGAGTGAGAGAGAAAGACATGTTGCGCCGACCCCAAATAAAATTGGAGAGAGGAAAGAAGAATATCTACGCCTCAAGCATTTTCACAACGAATCAGACTCTCACAAGTTGTTCTGCCTATAAACGTCACACCCACATTGCACAAATGATAATAAAATTTCTCCACACATGATACGATTAAAAAAAAAAACAAACATTATCGAATGTTTGTTACGAACATTATGGAATCGTCCAACGAATACATTACCATTACTTTTATGTCCGTTAAATTGACAAGCCAACGGAAGTACGCGCGTAAATAAATTAAAGCTATATATAAATCAGCAGTCTCATTAGCAAAATGACCTCGATGTAATATCGATAAATGGGGTAAAAATTGCTCGTGAACCGACTCGAGTTTAGTCGTTGCTTAACGTCGAACGATAATTGAGTACGGAATTATTCTCATTACTGCGTGATCAACTAACGAACTGTGGAATGATGTTCATTTGTGTGCTATGAAATAGAGATGTGTCAATCTTTACAGAAACGACTCAGGGAGTCGTTTCTTCCAAGTGATTCACTGATTCAAATATATATAGATACGCGACGCTTACACGATTGACTCAGAGTCACTGATACAAATGAATCAATATCAATATTTATATCAGTATATTTGTATCAGTGACTCTGAATCGATTTAATCGCTTCAGAGTCATTGATGCAAATGAAGCAATTTACTGATTCGAATCTTTGTATTGATCCGGATAATAATAATGATAATACGACAGGTGCAACAGGTGGATCTCGTGTCAAGGAAGGCGCAACGGTAGTAGGAAGCGTCTCAAGCGAAGTCGATCAAGTATTGATTGATCCAACAACTTGCATCGTTGTATCGCTCGCACTTGATCTGATAGTCGTTGGGCCGATACGGTGATGGTCGGCTCAAGGCTCTGAAACAAAATCAGCATTTTCGCACGGTAAGCAGTCAATGAGGTACCTCTCTCTGTAGCTCCATAATAGGCGCGCAATTAAAATTAAGCAATAAATGAGACTGCATGTCTCATTTATTGCTTGAGTCCATCGCATGCGACGCACTACACCACCTCCTGTTGCGAGGCTGCTTGCTTCGGAGGACCCAAGCGTGCCGGCAGCGGGGATGATAATAAATGATCTAATCTCAACAAAGATACGTTTCTTCCATCATTACTGCGGACTTTGTACTGTCTCAGTTGATAAATAAAACATCTTAACTTTTAACTTTTAAAAGAGAAAAAAAATTCACCTGTTCTTCTCGAGAAATTTCTCACAATTTCCAAACAGATATTATATCATTTTGTCTTATTTTTCCTTATACGTGTTCCTTACGCGCGTGTAACATTGAGTAATTCCTAAGTTGTTTCTGTCCTTTGTTGTTTAGCGCCAATAAGTGGCTATAAATTCATATGTTGAATAAATATTATCATCTGTGATTTTTCCTCATTCTAAGTACATTAAACAAAGATTATCTGAAGCATAATTAAATAACTGCTGAAAATTCACGTTGGAAGTCGCCGCCCACAATGCGAGGGGAGACGCGACCCCGAACACTACGCACTTACCTTGATGAATGAAACTCATTTAATTAAAGCAACTTTTAAACGACCGTACATCTATTATTTTCATCAAACATATTTAAACGATTTTTTTCATATTCTTTTTCGGCTTACGCTGTCCGGTTATGGAACTCTCTCCCGGAGGGTATTAGGAGAGTGCGAACGCTGGAGTAATTTAAGAATCAAGTCCGTGCTCACTTCCTGTCAATGATTCCTTAAATTAAACTAGTTATAACTTATTGTCCTGTCCAATTACTGCACCCATCGTATGTTTAAACCTCCTTTTAATACTACCCTGGTCTTAGAGATTGTTGTTTAGCAATAAGGCCGCCTTCTATACAGGGTGTCCCAAAAACGACACGTCACAGTGACACTGGAGTTAGGCCAGCACAAGAGGCATCGAACAAGCCTAACATGACCTCAGTAAAAGTTGCTCGGTTTTCAAGATATTTCCAATTTAAACTTTTTCTAAATTTTCAAGTTTCTTAACATGTTCAGTGCTAGCATTATGTTAGATAGCCCTCAGGTTTCCATTTTTCTTTTGCACTCTTGTTGCGAATAGTTGCTTAAGATGATAGAAGTGTTATTTCGTTGACAACTTATGTAAAATGTGGAAAAATACTGGATTGAACTTGAAAAAAATTGAACAACGAAAAATAACTTTCAACTTTGATCACTTGCCGTGAAAAAAATTTCAAAGAAACTAAATGAGCAAATAACTTTAAAAACTTGCATGTGTTATGCCAATTCCAAAATGGTATAACACATGTATCTTATTGGTTTAATAAGTTTACAGTAAATGCTCGAACTGTCTCCCTTGAACTCTAATACATAAGTGACATCGCCTAATAAAATTACGGCTCAATGTTCTTAAGCTGATTTCTGATATGGTGCGAGCTGCATCGAATACACGTCGCCGTAACTCTTCTTCGGATCTTATTGGTTTCGCATAAACTTTGTCTTTTAGACAACCCCAATAAAAGAAATCTAAGGGATTTAGATCCGGGGAACGCGGTGGCCATGAAATTGGCCCCTGTCGCCCAATCCATCTTTCGGGGAATGCGTTGCTTAGGTACTGACGTACTGGTAAGGCATAGTGTGCTGGGCAGCCATCTTGTTGGAACCACATCCTTCGTCTCAGCGCCAACGGAGTATCTTCCAATAATACAGGAAGGTTGTTTCGCAAATGTTCTAAATAATTTTGTCCATTCAGAACAGGCGGCAACTCGACCGGTCCCAATATTTGACCGTTGAAAATTCCCGTCCACAGATTAATTTTAAATTGGTACTGTGATCGGTCTTCTCTTTTTTCATGTGGGTTGTCTAATTGCCAGCTATGGATGTTGTGCAAATTGATATACCCATCCCTTTTGCAGGCTGATTCGTCGCTCCATAACACTTCATTGAAGAAATTTGGATTTTCTCTCCATTTCTGAATCATTGTCCGGTAAAACTGGACACGCGCAGCGTAGTCCGCCGGAAGCAGTGTTTGGACGCGTTGGATATGGTAGGGATGGTATTTGTGGCGTTTTAAAATTCGATGTGCCGAAGATTTGGGAACACCAGTGCGGCGTTCAATAATTCGCACTGAAGTTCCTGGCTCCTCTCGTACTTGCTCTAACACCACGTTGTCGTCAACAGTCCGAGGTCTTCCTTCTGAGTGAGTGACTCACTCCAGGTAATCTGCCATCACGATAAGCGTTCACAACTCTTAAGATCACTTCGTAAGTCGTCGGATTACGGTTTGGATATCTTTCGGAGTATAATCTTGCAGCCAATCTTGCGTTGTACGAAACATTGCCTCGATTGGAAACCTGCCTGGTTTCGCCGTAAATCAAGTGCATGTCCGAGTAGTCACGGTGAGTGTATTGGGTACCACGATTTGCCATCGTTAATAAGACAGTTCCGTAAAGCAATATCAGTGTCCAACAGAGCGCCGAGTTGTCGTTCAAAACAGAAATCAGAGTCCAGAGAAAAGCCAAGTCGATTTAAATTAAGGAATACACGGAAACAAGGAACGCAGAGATTAACACGGTTGTCGTACGAAACGCAAGGTAACGAACTGTCGTAACAACTTGATTTGCAGTGCAGGGCCATAAGAATTAAAACTACAACCCCTCTTTCTTCTCCATTTCTTTGAAAAGATGATAACGACACGTACGTCAAAAACAAAGCTATTTGCTTACAATATCTAGCCGACAAAAGGGTAATAAACTATCCTTATCTTTCATTCTCATGCATTTGACAAACAAAAAAGCTAATAGATAACAATAACAATGCCTTATCGTTGCGCGTGACATTATTTTTTTACCTGCTAGCGGTAGCTTCCGGGGTTCCTAGTATTAGTGAAGCATTAAAAAATCGTATAATATTAAAATAAGACACATGTGTTATACCATTTTGGAATAAGCATAAGACATGCAAGTTTTTAACGTTATTTGCTCATTTAGTTTCTTTGAATTTTTTTTCACGGCAAGTGATCAAAGTTGAAAGTAATTTTTCGTTGTTCAATTTTTTCAAGTTCAATCCAGTATTTTTCCACATTTTACATTAGTTATCAACGAAATAACACTTCTATCATCTTAAGCAACTATTCGCAACAAGAGTACAAAAGAAAAATCGAAACCTGAGGGCTATCTAACGTAATGCTAGCACTGAACACGTTAAAAAACGTGAAAATTTTGAAAAAGTTTAAATTGACAATATCTTGAAAACCGAGCAACTTTTACTGAGGTCATGTTAGGCTTATTCGATGCCTCTTGTGCTGGCCTAACCCCAGTGTCACTGTGACGTGTCGTTTTTGGGACACCCTGTATATTGTTGCTTTTTTTTTGGGTATTTTATGTGTACAATAAAGAGTTATGTTATGTTATTTAAGTAAGCTAGTTTTCTTAATATATCTGCTACGCTAATTCACTGTGCGCCTCCTCAGCACTAAGCGCCTCCCGTTTAACTTAACAGACTCATTAGCCTATAATATAAGAAATCAATTGGTATGCATCGATTTTCACAAGTCTACGGCAGGAGACTTTGTACTAGAAAGAACCAGCTAGGGCAATTTTTTTTTCTTTGTTATTTTTACGATACAAACCTAACGAAAAAAGGGTTGCCAGGACATTATGTCTGTAATATATATATATATATATATATATATATATATATATATATATATATATATGTAACGTGTTATTTTTTACTCATGCTTTCAGCACAATTTAATCATCAAAATACTTTTAATTGCATTAGTAATTTACAAATTTAATTCTTGTTTACATGTTCTATTAGGATTTTGTGACAGATATTTATTTTTTTTGTTAACCTTTTAAGTGGAAGTAAGAGTGAAGGGATCGGAACCTGTACAGCCTCAGCATAAGTGCAATTTTTTTGTCTTAATTTATATTTCATAAATTTTACTTATAACAAGATGGACATAGGGACAAAACATTTAGTTTCTGTATTCATTTAATCAGCATACAGATGGTGTTGAGTCTGTGATAGGAGTTTTAGTTGGAATTGTAATTTAGAACTTAAATTTCAATATACAGATCTATGGTTGTAGGGATTTGATAGGGTGAAGCCATAGACTGTCATAGAAAACCTTAACATATTTTCATAACTAATATATACCTAATATTATCTATTAGGAGTTTACTTAAAACAAATTCTTTTGTTTTGGTTTATTAAAAGAAGTTTTCGTTTCTTTCTCCTTGTTGGACAAGTCCGCCTTTTCTTCACTCGGTGATGCTTCCAATTCGGAACGTGACGGCTTGCTCTATGGCGATCCCTCCGTGGCTATTTATTGGCTATTTCGAGTCATGGCTGTCATTTTGACGTCGGCGAGGAGGACGCGAAGGATGGGTCTTTCGGCGTTCCTCTCCTGGCGGATGTGCCGCTTTAGGCCTCCGTGAAGAAAATTAGTTTTTTTTATTTAATATGTTTTACCTTTAATATCTTTTTTATAACGGCTTAATGCCATAATTGTTTCGTGCAACATACCGTGCCCATTGATTGTTGGACTATTATATTATCTTTTTTTGATTTGTATTTAAATGTTTAACTTAAAATGTAATTATAAACTTTCATATATAAATTTCGTGGTTTAATTTTATCACCTAACCATTTGAAGGTCTGTTTGCATCTATGTGGAGGCGCCCATATCATCAATCCTAAATATCTACATATATCACCAGGTCGGTTCGATTCCGATAAGGATTATACCCACACCCTGATCTTAGCCGGCAAATTTCTTTTTTTCTTAAACTATCATAAATAAACGCTACAATTGGCGCCCAACGTGGGGCCTGGAAGACTTCAAATGGTTAGGTGATAAAATTAAACCACGAAATTTATATATGAAAGTTTATAATTACATTTTAAGTTAAACATTTAAATACAAATCAAAAAAAGATAATATAATAGTCCAACAATCAATGGGCACGGTATGTTGCACACATTACAATTTTAAAAGTTCTTATTGAGCTGAGCCATCCTCCATCCGTCACCCAAGGTGAATGTCACAAAAGATAAATTGATCCTCCCAAAATACGGTGGTTCACACACGTAATATAGTAACAATGGTAAGATGTCACCTTATACGTTGAGATTCCATCGGTGATGGCAGGGATTTCCGTTGATAAGTACGACAACCTACATCACCGCATGGCTGGGTGCATGAAGTCAGGTTGAGATGAAACGGCCCAAACGCCCTAATTTGTGGTGATTACGAGGTATACCGTGAACCCTACAACAATGTATTAAACATGAAAATTCTATCCCACGAACATGTGGAAATCTTTAAAGTTAAAACAAAAGATGAAAATACAACTCACCATTAACTGGGATTGTTGCACGAAACAATTATGGCATTAAGCCGTTATAAAAAAGATATTAAAGGTAAAACATATTAAATAAAAAAAACTAATTTTCTTCACGGAGGCCTAAAGCGGCACATCCGCCAGGAGAGGAACGCCGAAAGACCCATCCTTCGCGTCCTCCTCGCCGACGTCAAAATGACAGCCATGACTCGAAATAGCCAATAAATAGCCACGGAGGGATCGCCATAGAGCAAGCCGTCACGTTCCGAATTGGAAGCATCACCGAGTGAAGAAAAGGCGGACTTGTCCAACAAGGAGAAAGAAACGAAAACTTCTTTTAATAAACCAAAACAAAAGAATTTGTTTTAAGTAAACTCCTAATAGATAATATTAGGTATATATTAGTTATGAAAATATGTTAAGGTTTTCTATGACAGTCTATGGCTTCACCCTATCAAATCCCTACAACCATAGATCTGTATATTGAAATTTAAGTTCTAAATTACAATTCCAACTAAACTCCTATCACAGACTCAACACCATCTGTATGCTGATTAAATGAATACAGAAACTAAATGTTTTGTCCCTATGTCCATCTTGTTATAAGTAAAATTTATGAAATATAAATTAAGACAAAAAAATTGCACTTATGCTGAGGCTGTACAGGTTCCGATCCCTTCACTCTTACTTCCACTTAAAAGGTTAACAAAAAAAATAAATATCTGTCACAAAATCCTAATAGAACATGTAAACAAGAATTAAATTTGTAAATTACTAATGCAATTAAAAGTATTTTGATGATTAAATTGTGCTGAAAGCATGAGTAAAAAATAACACGTTACAGTACCGTTCCTTTTAATAAAGAAAGAAGAAGAAGAAATTTTAAGAAATTTTAATATTTTAAATGTTCATAGCAAATATATTCTATGACCTTCACAGATACAAGTTCAAGGTGAATTATCTATTCACAGACTCAACTCAACATTAAAAAAGAATTTAAATTCTTTCAAGAATTACAGCTGCATTCCTTTAGGAATGCAAAGCATACTAACATCTGTTTGCCACTGTTTATAAACAGTTAATTAAGTAAGACAGATTTATATATTGCACTGTCTCAATCATCCAGTACAGAAAGAAGTGTCTGAATGTAGGTGCATCCCTTCTGCTAACCGCGTCGGTAATATGTGAGGGCAAATGTCAATGTCAATCCACCTTTCATGTACAACAATAACAAATAATTTGTCAAATGCAGTTTAGTATTTCAGTTGAAAACAATAAGAAAGCATTGACAAACGATTCCATACAATAGAATTCAGCCATAGACTAAATGAAGCATAGACATCCGGACCTAATTGCCCTTCAGAAGATGTAATCATAAAAGATCAAATGAGAAATAACAAATAAATATATTTTTACGAAATAAACCTATTTTATATTTAAGATACTTTAATTATAATTTAGAAATCTTAATATTTATACACTTTGAAAATGATAAACACATTAACTATTATTATGTTAAGTGTCTTGGGTAAATACTCCAAGCACTTTAAATACTTACTTTTCATTAAAATAAGCCTGTATTGTTCAATGAATACTTTCATATGAGTTGAAGCCATTAAGTCTGTATTTATCTGCAGCATAAACATTTTTGTTTGGGCAACAACTTTAAAAGTTGAATAGTACATGTAGCTACCTTTAAGTGTTAGGTCTTTCTTTTTCTTACTTTCCTAACACTACTCTATTGGTTCATAAATATTTAATACACCTATGTTTCTACACATTGAGTGTATTCAGCCTTGTATTAATTAATGAATACTTTCCTTTGAGTTGAAGCCATTTAAGTCTGTAATTATTTTGCAGCACTGAGCGTTCTTGTTCATTTTGTCTAGGCGACAACTTATAAAAAAAATTAATAATACATGTAGCTGCCTTGATGGGTTAGACCATTCTTTTTGATCTTTCTTGATAATATATACTTATTAGTTTGTACTTAGATTACATACTAGAAATCTTATTCTCACATATCTGAAAACTTAATATGTAGTTGACCTACATTAATTGTCCTACTTTGCAAGATAAACCAATCTTGAATTTGCTTTACTTGTAATAATGTTCTATTATAGTGTAAACCTAGTGGATGATGTTGAAGTATTTTTGAAATTAGGAAGTTTAAGATTAGTTATTTAACATGATAGTATTTACACATTGGATGTACTAGTGTGTATTATGAGTTCATTGACATTGAGTGATTTCCTAGTTTGCTTTTTGAGTTCTTTTATTAAATAGCAAGAGTGATGTTTGTTATAGAAGTAACTATCATCAGTACAGTCAGCCACAAAAATACTCTTACACTTCGTATTTTTTACGAATTATTTTATTTAAAAATTTTTAATTTTTAAATAAAATAATTCTTTTCCACCTGGAACGGTACTGTAACGTGTTATTTTTTACTCATGCTTTCAGCACAATTTAATCATCAAAATACTTTTAATTGCATTAGTAATTTACAAATTTAATTCTTGTTTACATGTTCTATTAGGATTTTGTGACAGATATTTATTTTTTTTGTTAACCTTTTAAGTGGAAGTAAGAGTGAAGGGATCGGAACCTGTACAGCCTCAGCATAAGTGCAATTTTTTTGTCTTAATTTATATTTCATAAATTTTACTTATAACAAGATGGACATAGGGACAAAACATTTAGTTTCTGTATTCATTTAATCAGCATACAGATGGTGTTGAGTCTGTGATAGGAGTTTTAGTTGGAATTGTAATTTAGAACTTAAATTTCAATATACAGATCTATGGTTGTAGGGATTTGATAGGGTGAAGCCATAGACTGTCATAGAAAACCTTAACATATTTTCATAACTAATATATACCTAATATTATCTATTAGGAGTTTACTTAAAACAAATTCTTTTTTTTGGTTTATTAAAAGAAGTTTTCGTTTCTTTCTCCTTGTTGGACAAGTCCGCCTTTTCTTCACTCGGTGATGCTTCCAATTCGGAACGTGACGGCTTGCTCTATGGCGATCCCTCCGTGGCTATTTATTGGCTATTTCGAGTCATGGCTGTCATTTTGACGTCGGCGAGGAGGACGCGAAGGATGGGTCTTTCGGCGTTCCTCTCCTGGCGGATGTGCCGCTTTAGGCCTCCGTGAAGAAAATTAGTTTTTTTTATTTAATATGTTTTACCTTTAATATCTTTTTTATAACGGCTTAATGCCATAATTGTTTCGTGCAACATACCGTGCCCATTGATTGTTGGACTATTATATTATCTTTTTTTGATTTGTATTTAAATGTTTAACTTAAAATGTAATTATAAACTTTCATATATAAATTTCGTGGTTTAATTTTATCACCTAACCATTTGAAGGTCTGTTTGCATCTATGTGGAGGCGCCCATATCATCAATCCTAAATATCTACATATATCACCAGGTCGGTTCGATTCCGATAAGGATTATACCCACACCCTGATCTTAGCCGGCAAATTTCTTTTTTTCTTAAACTATCATAAATAAACGCTACATATATATACATATATATATATATATATATATATATATATGAAACATCCGTGTGTTCCTTATGTATAAACATTATCCATACTAATATTATAAAATGCGAAAGTAACTCTGTCTGTCTGTCTGTTCCGCTTTCACGCCAAAACTACTGAACCGATGTCATTGAAATTTGGTACACAGATAGTCAAGAGCCCGAGAAGGGCACAAGCTACTTTTTTATACAAAAAAGGTTGTAAAGGGTTGTAAAAGGTTGAAAAGAGGGATAATAGGTTGTATGAAAATATTGTTAAAACCACTGAACCGATTTAATTGAAATTTGGTACACAGATAGTCTTGAGGCTGAGAAAGGACAGAGGCTACCTTTTGAAGCAGAAAAGGGTTGTAAAAGGTTGAAAGAAGGGATGCTAGGTTGTATGGAAATATTGTTAAAACTACTGAACCGATTTAAATGAAATTTGGTACACAGATAGTCTAGAGGCTGAGACAGGACAAAGGCTACCTTTTAAAGCAGAAAAGGGCTGTAAAGGGTTGAAAGGAGGGGGTGAAAGGTTGTATGGCAGTATTGTAAAAACCACTGAACCGATTTAAATAAAATTTTATACACAGACTAGCTTTTGCCCGCGACTTCGTCCGCGTGGAATAGTGACTTCCGGCAGATTTTTGGTTAACCAACAACATATTTATATTTATATTTGAATAAAGATTAATATTATTATGTTGATACAACTTAAACAAATTATTTTGACCAAATTTGGTACCATAAAAACGGTAATTGTGACTAAACCTTAAAAGATAGACATATGCCGTCGCGGACTTTTTTTTAGATCATGTATAGAGGAATAATTCTTTCATACATATTTTTTGTGTATCTTGAACCGTTTTCGCAGCGCACGCAAAGAAAGTCTTCAAAATGAATAATTTTCCCCGTTTTTTACACATTTACCACTCTGTCTTTGCTCCTATTGGTCATAGCGTAATGTTATTTAGCCTATAGCCTTCCTCGATAAATGGACTATCCAAAAAAAAAAGAATTATTCAAATCGCACCAGTAGTTTCGGAGATTAGCGCGTTCAAACAAACAAACTCTTCAGCTTTATATATTAGTAAGTATAAGTATAGATAGACTAGAGCCTGAGAAAGGACAGACGCTATATTTTAAAGCAGAAAAGGGTTATCAAGGGTTGAAAGGAGGGATGAAAGTTTGTATAGAAAGAATTATTGTTAAAACCACTGAACCGATTTAAATGAAGTTTTGTACACAGTCTAGAGCCTGAGAAATGACAGAGGCTACCTTTTGAAGCAGAAAAGGGTTGTAAAGGGTTGAAAGGAGGGATGAAAGGTTGTATGGTAGTATTGTTAAAACCTACAATAAAAACGGGGTGGTTACCCCGTATATACCAATCGTAAAACCCGAGGACCCAAGGAAGGAAATAAGATAATTTTACCGACGGAAAACCAATTTTATCAATTTTATTTGGACTCTGCGTAACATGTTTTCCTTTTCCATTCTCCTCTATCACTCGTTATTTCTATACTCACTCCATTCTTCAACATATCATTATTCGCATAGTCCAGCCGTCCTTTCTTCTTCCTCTCCCTATCATCCCCTACCACATCAATACATAGTATAAAACAAAGTCGCTTTCGCTGTATGTCCGTATGTATGCTTAGATCTTTAAAACTACGCAACGGATTTTGACGCGGTTTTTTTTAATAGATAGAGTGATTCTTAAGGAAGGTTTGTATCCCAACTAATATTATAAATGCGAAAGTGTGTTTGTTTGTTTGTTTGTTTGTTTGTTTGTTTGTTTGTTACCTCTTCACGCTTAAACTACTGGACCGATTTCAAAAATTCTTTCACCTTTGGAAAGCTACATTCTCCCCGAGTAACATAGGCTACTTTTTATCCCGGAAAAATCGACAGATCCCACGGGATGCGCAATAAAGGCTTCGCTCAAAAACTACTGCACAGATTTTTATGCGGTTTTCATCAATAGATAGAGTGATTCTTGAGGAGTTTTGCGGCATTTTTTATCTCGGAAAAACGGATAGTCCCACGGGAAGCGCGATAAAATCTTCGCACCGTAAACCGACTTCCGCGTATATGTAGCCGTGGGCAAAAGCTATGACCCTTAACCCTCTATACACCCAATCCCGAAATCCACGCGGGCGAAGCCGCGGGCAGAAAGCTAGTGTATAATAAATGCATAATATAGTAGAGAAACACTGATAAATTTAAAGGTTTCTAATGTGATGTCGTAAATAAGCACGTTTTTTTGCGCTTATATTGCAAACGCTGGCTGAACCCTACGAGATGGGCCAAAATAATGTACTACAGTATTGTACAACTTACAAAAATCCACAAAAAAGTCCGCGATGGTATATGTCTATCTCTTAGGGATAACCCACCATAACCATTTTTTCACTGCACCCGTGCAAAGCCGGGGCGGGTCGCTAGTTAAACATAAACTATTAAAATGTCCCTGTTGTGCTTAAAACAAAAGAAATCGTTAACATCAACATTACATTACTCCAACCACCTAATTAGGGCGTTCCGGGATTCCCTTATTTATTATTATGAACACACTCGATCCCGTTGTTTTATCCCAGTTTACGAGTGTTATGGACCGTTGACTGAATTTGTTGATGGGTTTTTATGAAGATTCCGATATTTCTACATGCTGAAGGAATTGTTATAGGATTATAAAAAATATTCAGGCCATTAAAATTATAAGCTTAAACGCTCTATTATTGCCTTACGACCTATTCTTCTATATATATTATTATTATTGATGTCAAGAATTTTGTAGAAAAAACAAAAGTATGCAAAAAGCATTAAATAAATAAGATTAAAATTTTACAATTTTTGTATTAGTCTGATGCATTATGCTTTGTAGGTGACACAGCATTGTCAAGTATCAGGACAAACAAAAATCGAAAGTAACTAAATAAATTAATTAATTACACATCATAGTATTTCAAGCTTTACCGAAGCTAAACAACGTGTTACAACGTGTTACGTACGTTTAACGTTAACACGGCTAAAATTAAACGTACCATTGTCGTTTTTACAATGGTACGTTTAATTTTAGCCGTGTTCCGACGCTCCTGATGAAATTGGAATGCAGCACAAACTTCGTTTGGCATGTGCGGTGTCATTTAACATTGTTTTTGACGCTACTAGCATGCCGATTAGAATTAACAGTTTACGGTAAACAATGCTCGTATTTGCTAGAGTTTACTGGTTCTATGTTATGTTTATTGGCTAGTGTACAGAATATGTTAAGGTGACATATTCCCAATTTCCAGCAATTTCTAAAATTAATATGTGATAGTGATAGAGAATAATGAATTATAGACATGAAAGTGGATTAGCGTGTAGGGAGAGGAAGATCGAAGAAAACATGAATGGATGTGTGGATGTTGATTTATTAAAGAAAGGACTCACTCCGGCAATAGCGAGTGATAGAGGAGAGTGGAAGAAGCTGACATGTTGCGCCAAGAGAAAGAAGAAGTGATAGAAAAGAACCTTAAGAAATATGCTTAGAAACGAAAATCGTTGCGCATTCTGTTGTTCCCTCATTATTAGATTATGCTCATGTGTGTTATTTAGATGGCATAGAGGGATCAAGGAAATAGCTATATTCAGTTCATTTTCGATTTCAAGAGCCTCCGCTATAATTTCCAATTTCGATATGATTTCAAGTAAGTCCTCATTTGTTTCTGTAAGTTTGTAATACTCTTGTCATGAATTATTCTTGTCTTCGACATTTTTGTGTGATATATTTATAAATAAGCAGGCTGCTCCTAATGATAAGAAGTTTACAGTCTATGAGATTAGTAGCAAATCTCAACAAAAAACACAGTGTACATTGCCAACATTTGTAACACCAGTAATCTGATTACTTACATTACCTTTCTCACCGGTACACAGTACTATGCGGATACTGTTATTTGTATAATTGCGATAAATAGGTAAAGCTGAAGTACCTAAGCAGACGACCCTGATGTAGTCTCTTTTCAGAAACGAAAGATGTAAATATCGTTTCTTCTTTGCCAATTAAACAAAAAAGGTTCTTTTTTTCCTCAGGAGAGGAAGGCTGAGACTCCATCACAAGGAGCACGAAACGTGCCCAGGATACCTTCGCAACGGCAAGTGTCACGGAGGTTATTTCGGACTCCACGCGACCAGAGCAGTTTGACCAGCATGACCTACCGACTAAACTTAGCCTGTGCCTAAGTTCTAAGAACCATATAGGCACATCGTGAGCGCAACCGCTCCTCCTCAGAGGAGCGATGGAAAAAAGGTTCGGAGTAGATGCATTTTGCAGTCAAGTTTCGTAAAACTCGTAATTACTTAGTATACAGGGCGTCCCACGGCCATGCCACACGGAGGGAAAGTATATTGAATATTGAACGTAGGATATTTTACTAAAAGAAGACATCATTTTATTTTTAATAATAAGTAGAACTGCATTCACATATTTTTTATAAATCGCCTACTTCGACCGGGAATCGAACCCGCCAAATGTGATAGAAAATTTACTTGTATTTTATAATAGCGTTTGTAAGGGCTACTCATAAGCATTATTTTTTCCTAAATAATCTAGCACGTAAAACCTAGTTATGTAAAAGATTTAGTTTACAGGGACCGGTACAACAGTGTGCAGGAGTTACAAAATGAACTTAGACGAATTATTTCAAACATCCACCATGCAAAAATAAGTAAATCGACAGGGAGAGAAATTGTCAAAAGAGTGAGACTTTGTATACAACAGAACGGATCACATTTTGAGCATTTGATAATTTTTTTTTTTTAATAAAATGATAAATTTTATGATCTTAGTTTCATTTAATATGCTAAGTTATTTAGGAAAAAATAATGCTTATGAGTAGCCCTTTCAAACGCTGTAATTTTACAGAGTGATCTATTGAAAGATGGTATAAATAACTATTCAAAGAAAAGCTATAGTTTACATTATACTCAAAGCATTCAGTAAAATAACTACTGGGTCATAAGCTCGTTAAACTTTAAGTTTCGTTATCACTTATCAAGCTTTTTTCACTAAAGCATTTCCGGTAACTGCTTTGAATGTAAAAAAGGGCAACTCAGTAACAGTTTGTGGAACTCTGTAGTAATAAGTTGTGCATTTTGTCGTAAAAGTGCCTCTAGTTTATTGCAATCTGTACGTTGGAACGACAAGCTTAGTTTTTCTCATCTTGTTATTTGTGTTAAAATACTTTCTATTATCGCAGAAAATACAGTATACAGTCTATATAACATCACTGAAATAAATTGATTTTGTCATTTCTACATTAGTAGGTTATCTAATTTTTTCTGCATATACTGTAGAACTATGTATGTTAACACGTTGAACGCCGTATGAAAAATATAGATTTTACGTACAGGCCGCAGGGCTCACCACTGAGCCTTTTCATACTGTGCCGTTCAGGCCACGGGGGTCATCTATGAGCCGTGCGATGACTCCAACGAACACGCTTGCTACAAGCCACAGATTGAAGTTATCATACAAAACGTACATAGAAATGAGCCGTGTAGCCCTATTGCATAACCGGATGGCGTGGTCATCAAATACTACAAAAACTTGTAAGATTTTTTTGAGATTGTAAGGGTCGTCTTAAATATATCCTCTTGAGTTAACACAAAGTTTTCGAAATCATCCATATTCGCATTAGAAGTGTAACGTTTATGTACGATGACGCAACGCGCGATACTAGCTGGCTGCAACTGCAATTGAGCGACGCAAGCGCGGGCGCGGGCGGGTGGGCGACGGCGTGCCCCCGCGGCGCCCGCCAACGGAAATTCAGTATTCCGTTATAAGAGGCCACGGGACCCACCGGTGAGCCTTTTGTTATATCACGAAAACTGAACGGTAAAAATCGATAATTTTCATTTTTTATACATATTACCGCATTTTATAAACTTTGAGATGAAAATCTGAAGTTGACAAAAATATGCGATTTTATGATTTCGGCATAGCTCACACGGAACAGTACACTAGGCTAGGCCATAAAGCGTTCAACGTGTTAACTAAGCTATCAATGTACAAATCTCACGTCTATTGTTTTATTGTTTCCTTTTTAAATTAAGAAAATAAAAAATGTTATACTATATAAGCACTGTCAATAAATTTAACAATTCCAAACCTGTCTAGAATTAGTCGAACCAGTGTAAAATTATTCGAACCAGTGTACCACTTTGGAGTAACCACTTTGGAGACTGTACTACTATTCATAACATCAACAGCTTTGCTTCCTCAGTCAACCTTAAATATTAATGATCATCTGTAAATACTATTTATATGTATATATCAGGAAAAGTAATGGTCCCAATATTGACCCCTGTGACAGACCCATAATTATAGGTGCAAGAATAAACTATGCGACATTAGAATTAAATTGCGTTGGGTAATAAATACACTTCATTACACTCCGATAATAAATAGAGACATGTTCTTTCGCAACAAACTATCAGATCCAAATATCCATGAACCAAAACAAGCGAAGGTTAGCCCCGTCTTCTAAATAATGAAATAAACTGCACTTAATCCGCCCAGCCCTTTTGTCAGCCCTCTAATGTTTTATTCAAGTTCAGTGACGTCATTAAAAACAAAGCCTTCCAAAGCACTATAAAATTGTAACAGCCCACATGAATTTTAATCAACGAGTCGTTATAGAGTATGCAAATAAATTCACAACTTTAATGTGCCGTTGAATTTTTAATTAAGCTCGAGTTACGATTGTTGCCAGTTCAAATTGTACTGTAATTTCTTTTACATTTCGAGGATGAGATTTTTAAACAGTATACATAGAGGTCCAAAAAATGTATCCATTGTTTAAAAGTTTATAACTTTCAAACTAATTGTCTCATTTTTGGTAGTGTAATAGTTTGTAGTTCTGACAATCGCCATACAAGTGTTGTTTTGTTTTGTCAGATGATAGTCGTCAGATATTCAGTGTTTTGTTGTTCATTTTACCTAGTTACTTAAGTAAATATTGCTGACGCGAGGCTTACATTTGATTAAAGAAAAGCAGTTTTGATGTGGTAATTTAAGTACGATAACATTAATGAGGTTCAAGGGAAATGACGAAATGTTCAAACACGTCCACCAACACGTTTAACGTTTCGTTGCATTTGAGACAAATTTAGAGCAGAAGGCTGAGTGAAACACCTGTGGAGACTAAAGGATGTCTTTTATCGACAAAAGCACACACATTGAATTGGATGAACTTCGAGAAACCATCGTACATGTGTAAATATCCAACTGGACACGTTGCAGTGAGTAGTTTGTGCTGCAGTTTGGTGGCATCGTTTGTATGTGGATTTCAATGATGACTGTTTCGAACATCAACAGTCATCTTTAAGTTGGACTTTAAGCTACACTTGCACTAAAAATGAGACACTCCGTCAATTTGTTTGCTCCGTCAATTTATGAACTTTTAAGCAATTGATACATTTTTTTTTGATACCTCTGTATATGAAAACCGCATGTCTGCGAATCGACTCTCAGCCTGTTTCTATTTCTATACCTAAGCAGTGTAGTACGGGATACATTATCCTGGGCAAATTTACTACCTTAACTTACATAATATTTCAAAATGATTATAAATCATAGCCACAGTCAATAGCCTCGCCGTGGGCTACAATGACGTCATGTAAGGTGTAGCAAGGTCCAGTTTCCTGGTGAGTTATTTGTAAAGCGATCTTCCCTGGCTACAAAACGTCTTCGATTGCTTCATCCTGTTCATGATTGGCATAATTATTATCTTATGAAACAAATCATTGTTCCTGGAACAATCTAGAAATTCCAATATATACAGTAACATTCTAGAACTCTTTGGGTGCTTTTATACGTGGCCTACATATATTGCGCCCAGTACGTTTTCCCCGTAGTTATGGAGAATTAATCAATCCTCCAAGACAACGCACGACCACGCATCGCCAAAAAGTCTCAAATAAAATTAGAGAAACTCGGTTAGGAAACCGTACCACATCCTCCTTATTCACCCGACTTGGTACCTTCTGATTATCACGAATTCAAGCATTTAAATAAAAATAATAAAAAAATAATTCAATGTGTTTAATAATTTGAAAGTCACTTCTAAGTTATTAGACTCTTAAACTTCCAGAGTTTTGGGCCAGAAGTGTCAGCGACCTGCTTTTTTTTTTTGGGGGGGAAAAGCATTATGCACCTTGACATCGCGCTGGCTAGGCGCGGCCGTGTGTGGGACTCTCCGGTCTGAGAGGCCCGGCCTACCCAATAAAACCCCCCAGTGTTCTCTAGGCCCATGCGGGACACATGGCGGGGTGCGCTTTCACGATTCTATCAGCGACCTTCCTAATAGATCTGTTATTACTCATTAGTTCTGACGGCGATTAATTTGTAAATTAAAACTAAACTTTAATAAAGAAAATTAATACAAAACATTTTTGTTCCTAATTTTTCCACGAACTTTTCCTACAACCTAATACTTGAAATAGTCGGTAGATCACGCTGGTCAAACCACTCTGGCCGGCGTGCAGTCGACATCACCGTGACACTTGCTGTTTTTTTTTTCTCAGGATAGGAAGGCTGAGAATCCTCACAAGGAGCACGAAACGTACCCAGGATACTCCCACAACGGCAAGTGTCACGGAGGTTATGTTTTTTTTTTTTTTTTTTTCCTCAGGAGAGGAGGCTGAGAATCCATCATGGATACCAACGCAACAGGCAAGCAGGGATGCGTTGATTATGTCGGACTCCTGGTGAATCGAGGCGGCTCGACCCAACAGACTTACCGACTAAACTCAGCCTGAGCCTTTGGTCCTAATGACCCTACTGGCTTATATGGAAGGGGGCCGCACCTCAGGAGAGGTACGGTTAGCGCTGCCCTATGGTGAGGGCACAAGCACTAGAAGAGGCGCGGTTCTCCAAAGTGGGACCGGCCTGTATTGACTGGGAACCTACTCGTGGCGTAGCAGAAGGCTGCCGAATAAGGGGAGACAAGGGAGGCGACGGCTCAGACGCCGCCGCTCGCAGGTCTAGAAGGTCCTGCGTTAATTAATTAGGGGGGTCGCTTAAGACATGCCGCGATCTGCGTGTCCTCTGCCAATATGGACTGTAGAGGTTATGTCGGACTCCACGCGACCGGAACAGTCCAGCCACGTGACCTACCGCCTCAACTCAGCCTGGTCTAAGTTCTAGTAACCATTTAGGCAAATCGTGAGGGCGACCGCCCCTCAGGAGAGGGACGATGCAGCGCATACCCATAAAAGGGGACCGAAAGCGCTAGAAGAGGCGCGGGAAGCCCAAGCGGCGCCGGCCTTGTCATGAGGGAACCTAGTCATGGCGATGCTGAAGGCTGCCGAACTAAGGAGATCCTCCGCTTCTCTCTCCTGAAAGGAAAAAATAATAATAATCCTGCGCAGATGAAGTCGCAAGCATCAGTTAGTTGGTATTAAAAAAAAACAACTTTCATCATCAGATCAAAATTACGAACGCACACTTAATCCAAATTACACTGTTTTCATTCCGCAGAACAATGCGAGCGTAAAACAATTTTCACTTCGCATATAACGACATCATTACGTATAGCAAACGGAGCGCGCGTTTTGAACGCTCTTATTGCGTTAGCTTAAGGTCTATATATCCGATTGCTGCTTCACATCGTATGCTTTAAGCTCACAGCGTGTGTTGACTTTTTTCCCTTGAAGCGAGGCTCATTATTTCAGATCTTTAAACGTGGAATGATACTAGCCAAGACATTTGATGTTGTTTGAAATAATAGCTTTGTGGGTGTTTTGTTTAGTATGTGAAGAAAAAATATTATTACTAGTGCTGGGAATAGGTAGTTTAATTTTATGTACTTGCGATTTTGTAACATCAATAGTATGGATATGCCTGGGAACTTACTATTCTCAGAGATTGTAAAAAAATATTATATTGAACTTTCAAAATAGCTTTTTTTTTATATATATATTATAGCAGGCAAACGAGCCAACGGGTCACCTGATGGTAAGTGATCACCGCCGCCCATAGCACAAACAACACCATAGGTATCATCAGCGCGTTGCCGGCCTTTCAAGAATGTATACGCTCTTTTTTTGAAGCTTCCCATGTCGTAACTGTTCGGAAATACCGCGGCCGAAAGTTGGTTCCATAACTTTGTCGTTCGCGGGAAAAACGTACGCGAAAACCGCACTGTGGAGGACAGCCAACCATTAAGATGGTGGGGATGGAAAGCAAGTCCCCTCCGTGACGCACGATACAGGAAATCGGTCGGCGGCAGTATGCCAAACAACTCGTCAGAGCACTCCCCGTGGTATATGCGGTAGAGAACACAAAGAGACGCGACATCTCTCCGCAGCGCCAATGAGTCCATACGACCACAGAGCACCGGGTCGTCGACAATTCGAACCGCTCTACGCTGGATACGGTCAAATGGAACTAGCTGGTACTGAGGAGCTCCGGCCCAGAGGTGAGAGCAGTATTCCATATGTGGCCTGACCTGTGCCTTGTAAAGTTGTAGGCGGTGGGTCGGCGTGAAATACTGTCTCGCCCTGCTTAGCACTCCCAGCTTTTTTGAGGCTAATTTAGCCTTGCCTTCCAGATGACAGCGAAACTGAACATCACTCTATATGTCAACGCCCAGGATACCGATGGTTGACTCGGCATCAAGGGAAGCGCCTTCAAAGTTTATGGTTGCGACAAAAGGAGATTTCTTAGCGGTAAACGCGCAAACTTGTGTCTTAGAGGCGTTAAACTGGACTAAATTTAGTCGGCTCCAATTCGAGACATGGCTGAGTATGTCATCGATATCAGACACAAGCTTTTAGCTTTTTTATTTCATCTTTTAGCTTATTGTTATAATAAGTAAGTTGTAAACATAAAATTTTACAATAAAAGCGTAAAGAAACGAATAGCAAATAAAAACAGAAAAAATTAGGTTTATCCATGTTGCGCTTACATTGACTTCTTTCTGCAAGTACATAAAATTATACTACCTATTCCGGGCACAAATTATTACATAAAAGAAGTTTGTTGAATTAGGCATATTTTTATATCAGATATTAAACTTATTATCAATAAATACAATATCAATAAATACTATCAATAACATGATAGAGAATCTTCGTTTAGTTAATTTTCCTCTACAGTGAAAATACGCAAGTGAAACTAATAAATGATTTATTGTAAATATTAACTAAAACATTTTCTATAAGTTTTCTTCGAGCATACAATTATAAGTAATAACAAAAACTATGATCTCTATAGCAACGTTACAATAGTTCAAACCTTAACAAAGTGTTATATAAAAAGTTATCAATATAATCAGCCACCAATATCTCACTCATATATCACCCAAACGCATTAGTTGGTAGAAAACCAGCTGTAACCGCGTGGAAATTAACAGAAATGTTAATTAGTTTATTTTTTGGCTTTAGCATTTTTTTGCAAATGGCATAAACTAAAATAAATTCCACTGTCTCCCTCAGCCTTTATACCCCAAACGGGCATGCGTTAATAGAGCACTTAAGCAGCCTTGGTCCAACACGCATTACCTTAAGAATTCGTTTACGGTGTCAGCAACGAGGCTCTGGAACCAATTGCCCGCAAGCATTCGCGACAGTTCATCCGTGGATGTTTTCAAGAGAGCACTTAAGGATCACTTGCTTTCAACTCTCCAATAATCATAATGTGTTAGTATGTATGTATATATTTATTTATTAAAAGCATATATAGTACTGTTGTTGTGTGTTCATTGTTTTGTAAGTAAAATATTTTTAAATTATAATATATATGTATAGTAATATATTATTAAATAAAAGTTGCACATTGGGCTTTCCCGCACATTTCTTTCAGGACGTCCGTTCTGGTTGGCTGGAAGAGATCTCTATTAGAGATAAGTCCACCATTGTACATATTCTTTTCTATATATTATACATTACCTATGTTAACTGTGCAATAAAGTGTTATATATATAAACATTCAATTCTGAAATAAAATAATAAGCCTAAATTACTTCTTATAACATCAGCTATCTGCCAATAAAAGTCCTGTCAAAATCAGTAGGTACTATCGGGGACACTGGCGCCTTACCAGTCCTAGAGCGTTAGTCGCTTGCACACTGCGCGCTGGTAAGGCACAAGCCACGCCTTCCGTTCATTCAACAATTGTGCTCGCGCGGAAACATGCAAGCGAGATAGCGATATGCGAGCGATATTAAAAAAAAATATCTCTGGATAGAGTATTACAAAATAGTTTGTTTGAAATCTCTTTTGGTATAATGAATGGTCGTAGTAAATCGTAGTAAAATACGTAACCAATCAGGGATAGCTACGGATCGCGTAGTCGTGCCCGGTGCGAGCCGCTTGCACACGAATATTTCTAAAAAGTGGTAAGGCGCGAGAGACCCCGATAGTACATTTCAGAGATTAGCCGAAACAAGCAGACAGACAGAGAGACGACGACACTCCAATTTTATTTATATGTATAAATTACCTTAATTATAATTATAAAATTAATTAGGTTACCTGGAAGAGATCACTCTTTGTGATAAGGTCGCCCTTTGTACAGTTAGTTTTAAGGATTCATTATCTGTATTTTTTTTTTCTCACTATGGTCGATGTACAAAAAAGTTATAAATAAATAAATAAATAAATAAATAAATTAGCAAGTTCTAAGGCTTCATTCATAAAACTAGAATGAAGACATGTTTTGGAATCAGTCTATATTGGTATAATATAAAATATTTTTAAGTATTTAGGTATATTTTAATTAATTTGTTGTGTTAGTATTAAAAGTCATTTTATTATAAGTACAATTTATTTTTCGGAAATCGTACACCGTCCGCAATTGCTTTCATATTTGCAGGTTGAAAATGCCTCTGGCATAAAGTCCATCTTTATGCTTTGATTCTTGCATGTACGAACTGGAAAAATTGGTACTGTAATAAACATGTGCGCAAATAAGCAGATTCTAACATGCATTAGGAGTTATGCAATAATCAACTTTATTACAATGGAATAAAGCAAGAACCGCACACAACTGAATTTTCTATTAAACATCATTTTTATACGGTCTCTAGTGAAAATTCCCAGGTGTTTCAATAGAAATATGCATCCCCTTGCATATGCAAATTAGAGGCAGCTGTCGTCGCTCTAAAGCAAACATTGTTGTTTGTGTACTTGATATGAAAGCCTTTTTAGGAAAGTCTGAAGGCGTTGGAGTAATACGCGTCATTCAGGTGTGGAAAAATAGTGCATATATATTATATTATAGGCATTTTTTTATCGCTAACTTCTATTAATAAAATAGCCATAACTTTTTATAGAATTGACTTATCTTGCTGAAAATTGCAGAAAATTAATTAAAATACTTATTGAAAAAACATTTTTTTTTTTCATTCTTATTAAGCCTTACACCACAATGGTTAAGCCGGCTACAAAATAATTTACATGTATTGATGTTATTTTAACCGAAAGAACAAAGGAGGTAACTTATAATTCTAGCACTACAACTACATTTAAAACTAAAACATAAACATTTATGAAAGGCAAAAAACAGTTCTTGCCTACTACCTCTAATATCCTGCATTAAAATCATAATTTAAAAGGCTAATTTCACCAAAAAGTAAATAAATGAAAGAATTTGTGAAAACGTCAACGAAACGTCAACGAAACGAAACGTCAACCAGGTTACTAGGGTACCAGGTTTAAAAAGTGGACCGTAACGAAAAGGTCTATATCATCGTACCTTAATAATTAAAAAACTATTAGTCTTAGAAACAAAAATGTGGTGTGAATATTTTACTTATATAGTCGGCTCGCTGTTGTGACATTGAGTTTTTATTAAAATACTTGAAACACCGTCAATCTTGTTTTTATTTCAATCTTTTACTTTAAAAGCGATTCCCTAACAAAGACGTTTCACGTTAAAACCAACGGCCATGTGCCCCGGCACAGCCCCACCCGATTTTTTTCGTTAAGAATATTCATAACAAAAATTTTAAATTTGTGAAAGACGGATCACACGTTGTGAAACTTTCTTTTAAAATAATATACAAACCAATCTCTAGTTTTTTGAAGTTCGATTTTGTGATTCTTTATTACAAAAGCAATATATTTCCCTCTAGTTCTGTGAAATTTGAAAGTTGGCATGGAAAATTTATTTCCAATAAGAATCCTGTTTTATTCAGACAAGCCAATTTCGCCGAGAGTGCATTTTGTTGTTAGCTACACCTCGAATGAGCGCTATATTTATAAAAATATGACCTACGAATGGGCATGTGCTGCACGATTATGTACTCAACTAAGATCTTTTCTGCAACACTCAAAGTGTTGCAGAAAAGATCTTCTTTAGATCATGAGTTCTTAGTTAAACGGACGGAGATCTTAGTTAAACGGACAATAATATTCTTTCGGAAGTAATTATCCAGGTGTTTGCTTATTTTATATGTTTTTATTTAAATATTTTTCTTTACTTTTACATATACAGCTATTAAAAATACTAAAATGTTCAGAGATAGACAAATAAAACCAAGATAATTAACATACATCTAGGAGGTAGACTCTGTACCAGGGTCGTCTGCATGGGTACCTCCGTCTTACCTATTTCCGCCGCCAAACAGCAGGGTTCGCTTTGCTGTGTTCCGGCGTGAAGGGTAAGATAGGCAGTGAAATTACTGGGTACTGTGACTTTACATCTTATGTCACAAGTTGGCAACGTACACTGTGGTTCTTATGAGGTTTGCAGATTTGCTGCGAATCTCGTGGGAACCACATGTACTATAGGCGACTGTTACCACTTACCATCAGGTGGGCAGCCTGCTTGTTTGTCAACTTTAGCAATAAAAAAAAAATACAATTTTTATTAGTTTACATTAATTCACAATACAAATTATTGATAGTCTTAAGCAAATTCTCATACGCATATTTCGTCTTTTTTATAAATACAACCGAATACTTTTGCTTCTAACCTAGACTCTTGAGGTTATTCAAACGGCCCATCAGAATCATTTTACTTGTTCGATTCATTTAGGTAATATATTGACAAAACTGACCGCCCAACTGATGGCAAATAGTTTATCTATAGTTGATGTGGTTCCTGTGAGATGTGCAACTTGCTCTTCATACCAGAATGCGGCTATTTGGCGGCAGATAGGTAAGACGGAAGGTACCCAAACAGACGACCCCTTTTTTTTGTAACGATGATGGAAATGCATTGAATTACATACCCGCGAGTCAGGTTATGTGGGGCTCTCCTCTCCAGAAGGGGGTAGGCCTACCCACTAAAAACCTCACCGATCCCCCCCCCCCCCGATTGCGCCTGGACGCGAGCGCTAATCCCACGCCGGGGTCACGCCATCAATGCATCACGCCGGGGTCGAGCGCTAATCCCGAAGGAGAGCAGCAACACGACCCCGCCGGCGTATGGCGACTAGTGCCCACTCCGTGCCGTCACAAGGGCGGCCGCCGGAGATCTCCCGCTATCCACTGACCCAAAATGGGTCCCCTGGACGACAACTACCCCCTCTTAAAAAGAAGGGTGGCTTCGCCCGACCGCCACAGGCCGCTAGAAGCGGCCCGCCAGGTTAGACCCGGCCATCCCACGCCCCCTCTTTCGGGAGCCCTCTGTCAGACTATTCGCCGTCAAAAGACGTTGCCCAGGGTGCACCATGAGGAGGTTATCTGACATCACACCCCCAAACAAACGACCTTAGTATACGAGTAGAATCTCCCTTCAGTAAGCATTTTTTTTAAATTAGTACATACATGCACACACACGGAATTGCTTTTATGAGATAGCGATAAACCTGCGGTGTACTTACGAGTATATAACTTATAAATAAATACGTTTTTTACATATTTATTTATATCTAAAAGACGTTGTAGCTAATATGTATATAATATACTTATACTATAGTATATATATATTTATATAGACATTTACATAGACATAAATTTGATTGTTATATGTAGAGATCGGATAATCGGATGCATATTTACCTAATGTTAGTTTAAGACAAAGTATGGAAACGGCTTTTTATTGTTTTGTTAAATAAAATTTTTCACAATTTCTGTTTTTTTTATTCAATTATTTAATTGATTATTGTTTTAGTCAAACTAGCTCACTACTTTCGTATAACACTCTTCATGTAATAAATCGTACATTCATAAATCGCACGGGGAACTTAAACTAAACTTCATGTAAATACGTACGCATAGTTGTATAAATGAACCCGGAGTCTCGGTCTTTTGAAAATAAATACCACGTGCTAATTTAGTAATTTTCAAACAATATCACTACGTTAAATTTGCAGTCCCGTATTTTCCCGGGATTTTTATTTAACAAAATGTATTTTAAAAAGCCGCTTCCATAATTTGTGAGCCAAAAATTAACTTTAGGTAAATATGGATCCGATTATCCGATCTCTAGTTATATGTCAGGAGGTTGAGTCCGCACAAGTAATATATTAATTGTTCGCATCTTTTTTTTTCTACTAGTAGAATATCCAACGCTGAAGTGACGTGGACAGTGATAAATTTGCTCTGGTTAATGTAAAGTTTGTAAATAAGTACATAATAATAAGTAAATATTGTTTGATAAATTTTTATTTTAATTTTTGTTGTTGTGATTTTCTGCGGGATCGGAATCTAATTAAGAATTTGTTTTTGATGTCAACACTGAATTCGAGTGATTCAAATATCTATAAAATTGTAAGCAGTAGAAAATAATTTGCGCGCACGATTTGTATTCGTATTCGAATTTCAAATTCACGTCAAATGATTCAAAAATACGTCTCCTGTTTCTGCGACTAGAACACTCGATGTCCGCGGCCACCGGCTGCCAGTACCCAATAGCCTACACATAGCTCAGATGTAACCAATACATTTTAAATATATAAAAAGCGTAGAAAGTGAGTTAAGTTATCAATTTTTACATATATAAATATATCATTACAATTGATGCGAAAAAGCGTAGAGATCGAATTAACTTATCATTTTATTCATACATACAACATTATTTTGACATTTATATTTACGAGTTGTAAATTGAATTAGGTAACTATACACATAATGAAAAAAAAATCTTTTTAATAACAAAATTCATAAGACTCTATCGACAGACACGTCTGACACTATATCGTGGATTCTATGATGTATTCAAAACATGTAAATATTGTTACGAGCTGGGGTCAGTAAATCAAACGGCGGTCTACCAAAACACTGAACTTTTATTAATTAGCACACTAACAGTCACTAATCACTTCACTGAAAGCACTGAAAGTCACTTCTTAGTTCTCCAATATCACTTCTTAGATGTTTTCGCACTGTATCGCAAAACAATACTCCCCCCGGCGGCCGGACACAGCCTTATATAGTCCCCTAAGGTACTTGCCACTTTTGCCAGAACATTCGCGGACACACTCGAATGTGTAGTCCAATACATAAGCGCGTAGGAATGACGTCGCGCGTTCGAGACGTTTCGAGTATAACTGTCTCTTCCTTGTGCTATCCTTGTCACACAATACTCGAATATTCCCGTACTATCTTTTTCGAATATTCTGAGTTTGTCTATCTCTTTTTAATGATGTTTTCTCATTCTAATACTTCTCGAATGTTCCAACTATATCTGTCTCTTTCTACTATTGCTATCTCTTTCACTCCTATTGAAATTTATGTCCTTTTACTGGGTCCTGAAAACGCCTGAAAACGGGTTTTCAGTTTATTGCGGCGTTGGATAGAGGGTAGCCTGAAACGTACTGAAAACATGTTTCAGGCGCCTGAAAACTACTGTAACTTGGGTGTAATTTAGATTTTGTAGTATGTGAAAGAGCTACTTCTGAAACGGCCTGAAACGACGTTTCAGCCTGCTGAAAACGTTTCTAATGGCCGTTTTCACCAACCTTGTCTTAGCTTAGGTGACTCCTAAGAGACATGCTGTCTCACTCTTTTCAGTTAATATAAAAAGTGACAGCATGTCACTTAGGAGTCACCTAAGCTAAGACAAGGTTGGTGAAAACGGCCATTAGTCACAGAAAATCACTTTTGAAGTTTTACTAAGCCACCGGCGTTACAATATGTTACTGTATGACTCGTAATGCCTTTATACTTACTAACTTGGGTGTAATTTAGATTTTTTAGTATGTGAAAGAGCTACTTCTGAAACGGCTTGAAACGACGTTTCAGCCTGCTGAAAACGTTTCTAATGGCCGTTTTCACCAACCTTGTCTTAGCTTAGGTGACTCCTAAGAGACATGCTGTCTCACTCTTTTCAGTTAATATAAAAAGTGACAGCATGTCACTTAGGAGTCACCTAAGCTAAGACAAGGTTGGTGAAAACGGCCATTAGTCACAGAAAATCACTTTTGAAGTTTTACTAAGCCACCGGCGTTACAATATGTTACTGTATGACTCGTAATGCCTTTATACAGTGCTTTATATAAACACAGCTTTATATAAACACACACTATACAATACTTTATATAAATTGTGGTATTAGAGGTGTTTGCATCAACTGGTTTACAAGCCATCTATCTGGCCAAAGACTAAGCGTAAAGACTGGTGATCAACTGAGTTCGGAGCTTCTTATCGACTTCCACAAGGCAGTGTCCTTGGCCGATTCTGTTTACATTTCCATAGCACAAGCCTTACAGAGCTTAGTTTGGGCTAGGCTAATTGGTGTAAGTGTAAGTGTAACAGATATTATTTAAATCGTGAATCTGAAAGTTCATATTGAGTGTCATCTTAAAAATGCACATAACTCTAAAACAACGAACAGATTACGCACTCATAAAGAGTAACGCTCCTTTACCCATAGCAAAATCTGGAATCGCTAGACGCAGTCCCAGCTACTCACTTCCTTGCGTATACAACAAAGTTATCACAATAACTGATATAGTAGAGGCCTCTCTTGTCAAATGTAAGAGGGTTGTTATGAGCTGGCTATACTCATTGACTTATGATGAAACAGAAAACTTAATGCCCTCTACTTCATTGTAAATCTTGCATAGCGTTATGACATTATTACACTTCCACCCTTCGAGCATCTGCTCGTGCGAGTCCACTCTGTCCGGCTGGTTAAGGCAAGACAGAGGCGGGTGGCACACGCCCCCCTGAAGCACATCGGTACCCTCGGTGACGCAATTCACCGACAGCTCGCCACAAGCTGCCCTGAGGGAGACTGACTGCACTGATGGGGCATTTATGGCAGTCAAGGGGCATTAAATGCCCCACCAGCGGGCGATGGGATCGTCACTTCCCTATTACTATTATTATTATATAAGTATATAGTATATTACACATATACTTAAATTAAAGTAACTTTACAGACTTTTATGTTGAATTAAGTCGAATATTTTATAAAAGGGTTTTTTTTAATCTTATTAAGCCTTACACCCTAATGGTTAAGCCGGCTACAAAATGATTTACATGTATTGACGTTATTTTAAACGAATGAACAAAGGGGTTAATAAAAATAAAAAAAATAAAAATGTCGGCCTTTCCTAAAAGATGGTGGTTGATCGTTGATATTGATATTGTTTTATTACATGCCCTTTCATTATAACAGAAATATTGATTTTTTACACGCCAATTGACATCTATCGTGAACGAATACCATAAAACCAGCACAAATAAAATTCAAAAGTTTGCTTTTCACGTTGCAATAACAAACGTTTCCGGTCGACATTTACTAAAGGGAATTCCGGAAATGCCTGACGAGCTTTTTCATTGTAAATGTTGGTTTGATTTCGACCAGCCGATAATTGCTACGGACACTGTGAACGTTCAGAGCAGTCTCGTACACTAACGAAATGGGGAAAATTTTTGTTGAATTATTTTTCCAGTTCCAGTGCCGTGAATAAATAGCCATAATTAAAAATATAAGATCATTGTCTTAAAATGTATATTAGTAAATTCAATTTGTAACTTAGCCTATATAGTTCTTCGAACTTAGGCATAAGGTTGAGTTTAGTCGGTAAGTCACGCTGGTCAGACCGCTCTGGCCGGCGTGGAATCCGACATAATAACGTTTGGTGCTCCTCGTGAGGATTCTCAGACTCCTCTCCTGAGAGAAAAAAAAATATTTGATCCGTTGTATGTTTATAGCTTTAAATCAAAAACTCAACTGTCATTCTCTGTAAAACGAAATTTTATTCTCATATATTTACAACGTCACAAGCAATCAAGTGCTGGAATGACATCCCTCCACCAATCCGTGCGGCACTCAGCAAGAGCAGCTTTAAACGAAAGTTTAGGGCTTATCTGTTGACTTCACATAAATCTTTTAAATAAACCAGCACCTAGCACAGCAGAATAGATACAACTGTGTCGTTTCAATTAATAGATTAGCTACCTATATATTATGTCGTATACATCTATGTTTTTTATACTTTAATTAGGCCTAATTTTACCTATAAAATATATGTAAAGTGCAGTAGGATTTTTCAATTATTATTATATAATAACATATTTTGTCGAATTAATATTGCGTTCCGTTAGTCGATTATGGTACTGGCTGAAAACCAGCGCTGCAGGTATCTACCTGAGCATATATATATAATATATATATATATATATATATATATATATATATATTATATATATATAATATATATATATATATATATATATATATATATATATTAGTTTTTTGAGATCATAAATAAATTTATATTGTAAACTGATGTGTTGTATTAAGTGTGCCATTTTTATCGTGAATTAATGTCTTCTTTCTTTCTTTCTTTCTATCTAAATGCTTAGCTTATCTGTAAAACTAAAGAAACAACATCCAAAACCTCGATTTAGGATTTTTTTCTATAGAAATATAATTTGTTCAATCTCTAAATAAAACAAATAATTTCGTCATAACTCAAATACTTTTTTATGAGAGTATTGAAAAACCACCAACCAACATAATATTATTGAAAGAGGCAAATATACTTACAATGAAGAAAAATAAGAACTGGGCGTGTAGGTTTTCTTTATATATTGTATTAGTATTATTTTATATATTGTAGAAGATATGAAAAAAAATATCTCTACGGAGATATAACATACTACGGAGGTATAAAAGCGAGTGCAAACTATTGACCCGGGCATTGCTCTCCGTCGTTTTTGCGTGTTGTCGCTTACGAAAAACAGATGGCGCTACGTATGCTATGTTGCGTTCGAGCGTTCGACAGCAGCCGAATTTATCCGAGCGCTCTCGAGCTCAGAGGCTTCGTGGCGACTGCCAGTCTCATTTACTTAGTCGACGAGTGAACACATGTTTTTCAAATTACCCTCTATAGTTTTCTATTAAATATTAGTTTTGTAAAAGGTTACGTCATTCTCTTAATAATAGCGTGAATCTTCTTATAATATATATAGCTTTTTTTATTAAACTATTTCAAACACTTACACCAATTACCTTATCCAAAGTAAGTTCTGCAAGGTTTGTGTTATGGAATCTAGGGCAACGTTTGACATGATTGTGGCGGCCTGGCGTGCGCAGCTCGAATTACGGATCTGCGCGCGCCAGCGGGCCGTCGGTGCCGTACTCCCGCACCTCGAAGCTTGGCTCCACGGGAAGGAGGAGGTCACCTACCGATTGACTCAGATACTCACCGGGCACGGCTGCTTCGGTGAGTATCTGTGTCGAATAGGACGGGAGGGATCGACACATTGTCACGACTGCGCATCCGCAGAGATCGGGCGAGATCTGTCTCCGCCGTCATTGATTGCGGCAATGCTGGTGGACGAGGGAGATTGGAGAGCTGTAGCCTCCTTCTGTGAAACACTGATGCTCCAAAAGGAGGCCGCCGAGCGGGGTCGGGAGATGGCTGATCCCGCTCGAAGGAGGCGGCGCCGGGCTCAGTAGCACAGCTGCGGTGCTGCCGCGGGTCGCCGGCGGGCGCGAGGCCTCGCGCCCGCGGGTACGGCGACCCTGGGGGGACCACACCCCTTCCGTGGCCAGGGGGCGTCGTCGGTGTGGACATCGGGGAGGTATTGTAGCCTCCCCCGAGGAGGGCTCCCCTGTATCGGCGGGGAGCGGAGGCTTGGGGGTTCCGGAAGTAGCTTGGTATTCCCGGGGGCTCCCTACGTGCCTGAGGAAGACCGTCCCTGAGGTTTTAGGTGAGTAGGCCTCCCCCTTCTGGGGAGGAGAGCCCCACATAACCGCCGGCTCGCCACAGCCGGGGAATGCAACTTAATGCATTTTCCTCAGGGGGAACAAAAAAGAGGACAACGTTTGACATACATATATTAAGTTTGTAATACTTTTCATCTTTGTCAGCGTCAAACACAGTTTCTTGTAACTAGCCACTCGGTTAACTCTTAGAAAATGCCTTGTTGCATTAAGTCCGCCTTTTGTGCTTTATTTTTATGTATAATTATTCTCAATATAATTAAATAATGTCTAAACGTGATCCAATCCACTCATAAAACAACTAGTTTACATTCTCACAAACACAGCGCGCTACTAATAAAAACTAATTTGCATTCTAATTACGTATCGTACTAGCTTGACAGTTTTCAAAACGAGCCAGCGTTGTGGATGCCAACAAAACTAGACCGCCATTGAAATTCAGCGCGGTCCTCTATTGACTGTCCTTAACTCAGTTCTTGTTGTGTGTCCTTCCAATTTCCACTTCCAACTTTATAATTTGCTTACCTACCTTCTCAGGTCCGATCCCAGTTCTGGTTTAATCGGGTGTCTGGGAAACTTAGTGGTTTGGTAAAATGAAAATATAAGATTATCTTTTACACAACTTACCTTCATATTTGTGTATTATAGAATATTTTATCAAGTCAGGTGTTGGTTGATCGCGTAAGTGAATTTTGTGGTAAAATGTCTTTATTTTAAGAAGTTTCACTTATATATATAATTAATAGCTTCCGCCCGCGGCTTCGCCCGCGTGAAATTAGTTTTTGTCAATCCTAGTCCCTTATGTCTAAGGTACCAAGATTCATGGTCTTATCTTCAATTCTACCCCTATTTTACCCCCACACCGGTAAAAATTTCAAAAATGCTAGAACAAATGTTTAATGATTTCTTATCAAGTGCTTAAATATAAAGATTCATGGTTTTATCTTTTAAAATTAAGAAATCCCAGACAAACTTTCAACCTCTATTTCAACCCCTTATCCCTTTTTCTCGAAATAAAAAGTAGCCTATGTTCTGTCTCAAGGTCTAAAAATTGTCTGTACCAAATTTCATCAAAATCGGTTGCGAAGTTTAAGCGGGAAAGCGTAACAGGCAGACAGACAGAGTTACTTTCGCATTTATAATATTAGTTGGATAAGTCAGGTGTTGGTTGATCTCGTAAGTGAATTTTGTAGGAATTTGTCTTTATTTTAAGAAGTTCACTTATATATAATGGACAACATTTCAAAATTCTAAGCATATGTTTTTATTATTTTATAAAAAAGAAGACAAAAAATTAAGGGACCGTATTTTTTCTTTTCATTTTTAAACTTGTTTTTAATACATAATTTATTATTGTTCTTTCAATGCCTCTTCTCCAAAAAAATATTAAAGTGACAATAAAATTGTCAACAAAACATAACCAACAGATAATAATAACAGTAGTGCTATACCACAGATTATAGTTTTTTTTTTTTTACAATATCGCACACACACGAATACTTGCTATAATTCCTGACTTTCCCAATTTGTATTAATTTCAGTTTTTTTTTAATAATTCAAAAAATACTGCAACAAAATTTTAAAAAGTTGATATACGTGTTTAGAATCCTTAGCTCTCGAAACGGTTTTTGAATTTTAGTATGTTGTCAAAAATGAAATGTTGTCCATTATTGAAATCAATAAATTACTATTGCGGCTGGAATGACGATGAAGTAAACGTGCGACAAGGAAAAGTGCGGTGCGACAGAGGGTGTAATGATTAAAATCAAGAAGGAAGAGAATGCGCAGATGATTCGGACACGTAGAATGGATAGACTAATACGACTAACAATATATATAAGTCAATTTAAATGCGCTAGTTAGTAATTGAAGACCTTGATGAATATGCTTGGACCATACCACAGTGCGTTTATCTAGGAATTTTCTGCCACGCATTTCTAACCTGTAGAATGAATTGTCGCCTGCAGTATTTCCGAACCGATGCGATGCCGAAACCTTCAAAAAAAGCATATTCCTATTTAATAGGCCGGCAACGCATCTGTGACTCCTCTGGTGTTGCGGGTTCTATGGGCAGCGGTTTTCGCTTACCATCAGGTGATCCGTTTGCTCGATTGCTGCCCTACCCTGTAAAAAAAAATAGGTGATACACAGAAGTAAGGTTAGGTCAAGAACCCGTAACCGATGAGCGTGCATGAATGTATTAATCAAAGGCGAGGAAGCTAGGGAAGAATATTTGGATCGTAGCAAGTGCAAAATCATGATTAGAGATCGGATAATCGGATGCATATTTACCTAAAGTTAATTTTTGGCTCACAAATTATGGAAGCGGCTTTTTAAAATACATTTTGTTAAATAAAAATCCCGGGAAAATACGGGACTGCAAATTTAACGTAGTGATATTGTTTGAAAATTACTAAATTAGCACGTGGTATTTATTTTCAAAAGACCGAGACTCCGGGTTCATTTATACAACTATGCATACGTATTTACATGAAGTTTAGTTTCAGTTCCCCGTGCCATTTATGAATGTACGATTTATTACATGAAGAGTGTTATACGAAGGTAGTGACCTAGATTGACTAAAACAATAATCAATTAAATAATAGAATAAAACCTTCATGTAACGTCGTTTTTAAGCTCATATTACCGACTAGTTTTGCATTACCAAAATGTTCTACAGTACCGGAATTTCGGGATTTTTATTTATGGAAATAAAATAAAAAGACAGTTCCATAATTTGTCAAAAACTAAATTAGGTAAATAAATAAACATCCGGCTATCTAATTCCGCAATCCCGGGATTTTTATTTAATAAAACAATAAAAAGCCGTTTCCATACTTTGTCTTAAACTAACTTTAGGAAAATATGCATCCGATTATCCGATCTCTAATCATGATCCATGGGTAAGAGGCGTTAGTATATGTATGTATGTATTGACGACATCCATAGTCGAATGCAGAGTACATCGGTTTCAAGGTGTTGCCATTTCCGAAATCCCGGTGGGGGCAGATGTATCATAGTTGAAGATCTAGTGACAAAGATAGAGAAAGGGATGCTTAGATGGTTCGGCCATGTTGAAAGAATGAATGAAGGAAGATTAACGAAAGAAATATACAAGGTAAGAATGATAGGACGAATCGGTGCAGGTCGACCTAAGCGGACATATCTCGATCAAATCGAAGATGTCCTAAAGAAAGGCTGGGTCAAGAGTACTCGCAACCGACGAGCGTACATGAAGACGCTCATGAAAGTGGAGGAAGCAAGAGAAGTGTGCCAGGATCGTAGCAAGTGGAGAGAGGTGGTCTCTGCCTACCCCATCGGGAACAAGGCGTGACATATATGTATGTATGTATCCGTTATCCTAGATCCCATAACACAAGCCGTAGAAAGCTTACTGTGGGCAAGGCTAATTGGTGTAAGTGTAACAACTACTTATTAATACTCATTACTGTATGAAACTTAGTATGAAGTAACTCTTTATATTTCGTATAAATCTTTATATATCGTTTTTTTTTTTTGACAAAGTAAAAATACGAGTCAGCTTCTTCAGATTTATTGAATTTTGTCTTGCCTTCTACCTTTTCATCTTTTACATCTATATTTGTTTCGAAAACAACGCATAATATTAGTTTCTTTGGATTTACTAAATTTTCTTTTGCCTTCTTTATCTTTTGGAGCTATCTTTGTTCCGATACGAACAGAAATCATTAGTTTCTTTAGATTTATGAAATTTTCTTTTGCATCTATATTTTGCATCTTTGTTACAAAAACAATGCAAATTATTAAAAAAGAAACTGACAAGAAGACGATTCTACAAGATATTCAAGAATCTGAAAATAGAACTCACTAGAATATCGTCACCGACCAACTTCAGTGGAGTGCTCTAATGAGTAACAGTAGCCAGCCACGCTTTACCAGAGTTATCCCAGATCCTAAACGGTTTTTTGATCGCTGTAACTGAATGTGCTGAGCACGGAACCCATATTCCTCGCTGTTCAAACATAAGAAATTAAAATGGTCTTCATTAAACTACGACCCTGCCAAACTAACTAGGTAATACCGCGCCTCAAATGATTTCAATACATTCTTTCAGCTATCTTTGTTAAATAAAAATCAATATAAGTTGCAGAAGTTCACCTCAAAAGAACCGAGCGGAGCGATAAATAACATTTGCAAAAAGATTTATTCACACCAATATGGAGGTGGAGTCTTTTGGGATTTACATATGAATGTAGATTTTATTTCACGCCCGAACGATTTGGGGCGCTGAAATCAAGAGGTGTATAAGAATGATAACCGGAGTGTCATTGGTTTTTTATACTTTCTCCTATCTTATTACAATAGTGGGAGGGTTGATTATTATAGTGTTATGATTATTTGACTATAATTGTAATTTTTATCACTACGATGGCAAAATGTTTCATGGCATGGATATTAAGGAGTCACCGCAATCTATATATGTCTGCAACACCAAAAGTTTTGCTGACCTTTTAAGAACCTATTTACTCCCTTCTTGACGAACTCCATACTGCACTCGGGTACTGCATGGAGCTCATTACATAATCGGAGCGTGTGTGGGAGGAAATTATTATTAAACCGCGTTATGAATCACTACCTAGGCCCCAGCGCGTTAGGTTAAACACATCGTAGGTATGTCAGAAAAACGTGTATATGACATTTGAAACAAAATCAATATAACATGGTCGATATCAGGCGGAGCAAATCCTAAATCAGGGCCTGTATGCAAATCAACCCTTATATTCCTTTTTTAATTGTCTGCTACCTTTTTGTCTGCAATCACGAACATAGAATCTTATACAGATATGGACTCAGACCGGAACAATTATTTGTAGGTCATACAAAATATCTGTTCCGTGCGGGAATAGACGCGACCCGTAGCGTAGAAGCCGATCTCTCGGCCACTGCGCTAAACTAGCCGACAGGTCGCATCACACCTGCGGGCCGTCGGTACTCCCGCACCTTGAAGCTTAGCTCCGCGAGAAGGAGGAAGTCACCTACCGATTGACTTAGATACTTACCAGGCACGGCTGCTTCGGTGAGTATCTGTGTCGAATAGGACGGGAGGGATCGACACGATGCCACCACTGCGCATCCGACCTCGACTCGACCTAGCACACGCTGGCTGAGTGCCCCGCGTGGGCCTCCGAGCGCCGAGTCTTGGTCACAGAGATCGGGTGAGATCTGTCTATGCCGGCATTGATTGCGGCAATGCTGCCGGACGAGGGAGGTTGGAGGGCTGTGGCCTCCTTCTGTGAAGCAGTGATGCTCCAAAAAGAGGCCGCCGAGCTGGGTCGGGAGATGGCCGATCCCGCTTGAAAGAGGCGGCGCCGAGCTCGGTAGCACAACTGCGGCGCCGCCGCGGGTCGCCGGCGAGCGCGAGTAAGTCACGCTCCGGATACGGCGACCCGGGAGGAATCACGCCCTTCGCGTGGCCGGGTGGCGTCGTCGGTGGAGGAGACAGGGGGAGGTATTATAGCGTCCCCCGAGGAGGGCTCCCCTATATCGGCAGGGGAGCGGAGGCTGGGGTTCCCGGAAGTCACTTGGCGTTCCCGGTGGCTCCCTACATGACTGAGGAAGGCCATCCCTGAGGTTTTTAGTGGTAGCCCCCCCCTTCGGAGCCCCACATAACCACCGGTTCGCCACATCCAGGGTATGCAATTTAATACATTTTCCTCACGGTAACAAAATGAAAAGCTCGCATCATACCTGTTGCAGTAACAGCAATCTAACTCGTAAACAAAAAGGTGGATTTTACTAAATTAAAAGTAGGTACATATTACTATAGTTTACCTTCTATGTAATTCTTACAAAGAAACGATTCTCAGAAAAGTATTATTTGATGTTGCTGTGAAGTCGAACTTGAGGCGATTAGGTTCTGTCGTCAGAATAGAAAAAGGCAATTCTGAACGCTTCATTACACCGGCGAAATTATTATTCATACATTTTATGGATACGATTTTGTTAAACGGCGTTTGAATTTCATGTATATTTTTATCTACATTGGCCTGTATACTTATTTTAATCTATTTTTTATTATTCATTATATATGGTAGGTTTTTTTTATTAATAAACCAGCTGGTAACCGCGACTCTGTCTGCACAGATAGTAGAGTTTTTCTTACTTGAGTTATCTTCATGTTTTGGACAAGTAATATTATAAACGACAAAGTTTGTAAGTATGAAAGGATGTATGTTTTTCTTTCACGTAAAAAATTCTGAATGATTTTTAATAAAACTTTACAGTAATATAGCTTATCCGTCGGAATAACGCAACGGATACAAATTCAATATGCTTTCCTCTTTCGCTCTCTTCTACCACTCGTCATTTTGACACTCACTCAATTCTTCAACATATCAAACTTCACACAGTCCATCCATCTTTTCTTATGGATTCCTCTTCCTACACGCTCATCCAGTTTCATGTCCATAACATGTTTCTTGATCAGCAATTATTAGAATTTGTACCGTGGGAGAGCCAAGCTTCGGCACGAATTGGGCCGGCTCGACCGGAGTGATACCAGGGCCTCACAGAAAACCGGCGTGAAATTGCGCTTGTGCTGTGTTTCGCCAAGTGAGTGAGGGTACCGGAGGCCCAATCCCTCCTTTCCCCCTTATTCCCTTTTAAAAGGCTGGCAATGCATCTGAAACTCCTCTGGTTTTGCGGGTGTCCATGGGCAACGGTTATCGCTTACCATCAGGTGATCCGTTTGCTCGTTTGCTGCCCTATCCTATAAAAAAAATAGAAGAATTGTTAAGTAATTAATATCCAATTAATAATAAGCATCGTATTTGTCACTATTTAATGAAGCGATGGCTTTTGTAATTTTTCTGCTTCCTTCCATCATCAACTCTCAAACACAGTCTATTCCGTTAATCAAACGGTTAGTATCATTATTATTTTTATCTGTTAGTTGACGTAACATAATTTTACTGCTGCACTTTTTATTGTTTAAAGATTGTAAACAACGCAATTAAATTAACTTTATCAAATATTTCAATGTTATAATTAATACACAATTTGGTATTTTGCGGTCATATTAATCAAAGTAAAAAGACATTTTTAAATTGTAGGTATACTTTACTTTAATTGTTTTCATGTAAGAATAATAAAAAATAGGATACTTTTGACTGTCGCCTTAATAAGTAATAGGCTTACTACTTATTGTTTAAGCAGTATCTACAGAGACGGAAAGCAAATACATTAATCATTGTTTCATTAAGGTGCATTAATGTAATTTGCATTGCATTGTTCAAATTATTACTTCAAATATCACTAATAATTTATATTAAACAACAATAATAATAATACTTAGGTAATTAAAATTATAAATACTTATCATCTGTGCACTTAAGGCATTGAAGAACCTTATTTATCAAATAGTTGTAAAAATAATTATTGAATTATTGTTTTCTCTTTATGAAACTTAACTTTGATTCAAAACTGTAGTATTTTTTATAAAGCAAAAACTGTGTAAGGCCATACATCTTGAATTGGTGGGTGATTTAACAAGTAATAATTTTTTGTCATGTCTGCGGCGGTTTATTTCACGAAGGGGTATACCTAAACATATTTTTTCGGATAATGGCACATCATTCGTTGGTGCATATAATGATATCGGTAAATTTCTGAAATCTAATTGTAACTCACTTTCCGAAACCGCGGCAAATGAAAACATTACTTTCATTTTACTCCTTCTTACACTCCATATTTCGGCGGACTCTGGGAGGCGGGAGTCAAATTACAAAGAGCTTTACACTGTATTGGCGCAGATTGAAGCATTGCTGAATTCCCGTCCGCTGACCCCTCTGTCATCGGATCCCAATGATTTGTCACCATTGACACTATTGACACCCATGGTCGTCCTTTTACATCACTGCCGAGCTCAAATTATACAGACAGTTAAACTTCTCGCTTATCTCAATACCAGAGAGTTGAACAATTACGTCAACATTTTTGGAATCGATGGAGTAAAGAATTCATCGCAGAACTCCAGCAAATTAAATGGCGAAAAAATTCGAGTGATTTAAACGTGGACACGTTAGTAGTTTTAAAGGATAACAACCTTCCTCCGATGAAGTGGAAGCTTGGCCGCATTATCGCTGTTCATCCGGGGCCAGATGGTATAAACCGAGTCGCTGAAATCAGGACCGCAAATGGTGTTTTGAAAAGAGCATTCTCCAAAATATGTCCACTTACAGAAGATGTTGTTGAAAGCAAAGTTTTTAACGTTGGGCGGCATGTTCTGAAATAAGTTCCTTTCGGATAAATACCGCAAATTCATCCTCCGTCTCCTTGTGTCATTGCTGTGCATGCGTAATGCGGACAATTGTTATTTTATTATTTCACCTTAATTTTATTATTAATGTTACTTTATTATTAATACACCAGCATTGTATCGGAAGCATTGTCTTTTTATTTTCTACTTAAAATTCCCGAACATTATATTACATAATAAATAAAAGTAATTATATACAGCCGGCTTAATCTTAAGATGGCTTGTGCCTTGTAAAATAAATGAGATTTAAAAAAAAAGTAATTATATACCTTTTTTAGAGGGACACCGTGACACCGTGCTGACTAGACGCGACCGTGTGTGGGGCTCTCCGGTCTGAGAGTGCTGCCTTTTTTTTTTTTTTTTTTTTTTTTGTTCCCAGAGGAAAATGCATTAAATTGCATACCCCGGCTGTGGCGAGCCGGCGGTTATGTGGGGCTCTCCTCCCCAGAAGGGGGAGGCCTACCCACTAAAAACCTCAGGGATGGCCTTCCTCAGGCATGTAGGGAGCCCCCGGGAACAGCAAGCCACCTCCGGGAACCCCAGCCTCTGCTCCCCTGCCTAGAGGGGAGCCCTCCTCAGGGGAGGCTACACTACCTCCCCCGGTCTCCTCCACCGACGACGCCCCCCGGCCACGGAAGGGGCGTGGTCCATCCCGGGTCGCCGTAGCAGTCGCGACTTCCTCGCGCCCGCCGGCGACCCGCGACGGCGCCGCAGCTGTGCTACCGAGCCCGGCGCCGCCTTCTTCGAGCGGGATCGGCCATCTCCCGACCCCGCTCGGCGGCCTCCTTCTGGAGCATCACTGCTTCACAGAAGGAGGCTACAGCCCTCCAACCTCCCTCGTCCGCCAGCATTGCCGCAATCAATGCTGGCGGAGACAGATCTCGCCCGATCTCTGCGACCAAGACTCGGCGCTCGGAGGCCCACGCGGGGCACTCCGCCAGCGTGTGCTGGGCCGAGTCGAGGTCGGATGCGCAGTGGTGACAATGTGTCGATCCCTCCCGTCCTATTCGACACAGATACTCACCGAAGCAGCCGTGCCCGGTGAGTATCTGAGTCAATCGGTAGGTGACCTCCTCCTTCCCGTGGAGCCAAGCTTCGAGGTGCGGGAGTACGGCACCGACGGCCCGCTGGCGCGCGCAGATCCGTAATTCGAGCTGCGCACGCCAGGCTGAGAGTGCTGGCCTACCCACTAAAACCCTGAGTTCTCTAGGCCTGTGCGGGGCACATGGCGGGGTGTGCTTTCGCGATTCTACCGCCATGTAATAATTATATACCCTAGGATTTCATATTTACCCATAGATACTGATCTTATGCTGGATTAGCTTTAAGTTTTGCACTTGATTGCTATTATTGATAACTGTCAGAAGGTATTGAAATTGAAATTTAAAGGAGACTTTCAAGAAAATATCTTAAAATTAGAAGATATTGAATCGCGGCTACTTTGAAAATTCTATTCCATGAAAATATTACAATAAATAATATATAAACAAATACATTGAATAATCTTTTAAATAACAATATTTAGGACGTAAACAGGATGTTTATTTTGCTCTTATTGTCGAATATTATAGTATAAGTCAAGAAATATTTCTGTGTCTATTGGAATTTCTGAGGGTTTAATATAAAAAGGGTGAAATAAGGGTTGACATTTTATATTGACATGTATTTCTCTAATATCTAATAGGGCATTGCCGTAGACGCTTTTATTGTGTAGTCGAAACGTATCATAAAATCCTGATAACAGTAACTTACATTATTTATGGAAAACTATGCAAATATTATAAAATTTATTATTATTAAAAGGCCGGCAATAAATCTGTGATTCCTCTGGTGTTGAGGGTGTCTATGGGTAGCGGTTATCGCTTACCATCAGGTGATCCGTTTACTCGTTTGCTGCCCTATCCTATAAAAAGTTATATATCCCTTAAGCTCTTAGTGTCCTTAAATTTTATATTAAATAGGTATTTATTGACGTTAAACAAATAATAAATATATGCCTTTAAATGTATATGGATACTCGTATATACATATATTGTCCCCGTAAAGCCTGTGAGATTCTAGCTCTTCTTTACGACAAATCAAAATCCAGAAAAATGTGATATATATTACATTAATATTCAAATATTCTTTACCAATTAAAAATTATACCAACTCAATAACACTCTCTGTCCATGACAACTCTTCTCATGTCAGGAACTCCGTTCAAAGTATTTTTCAAAAACCATAAAGCACAAAATGCGACCTATAACGGTGTTCTTGTTACACTATGTTGAATAAAGATTAATTTGATTTTATGTCAAGGAGATACGAGTAGTTAAATATAAAACCTAGCTGGTGCCTGCGACTTCGTGTACGCAGGGCATTTATCGTTATCAATAACTCATACTATTGTATATCTTTATAAATTGCAGAGTATGTGTTATTCTGATGTATAATCTTTAGGGCTGGCTTCACCGGTTGCTGATAAGGTCTCTGATAGCATAACTTTCTCTTATCTGTCATATTAAATGTAATTTTCGGTTTCACAGGTCTCGGATAGAGGTATCTGACATATAAAGTTGCCTGTAACTTAATGGTCACATGAATTGGCTGATACACGGAGAGAAATTGGTGACAAACAGAACTACTGAATCGAATAGTTAAATTAGGTTAACAATTTTTCTAGTTTGAAATACTTGGTCCTTGTTAGCTCTACGACTTATTATTCACTCTTACTAATCGTACGTTTCAGTATATTATTCGATTAATATAGCTCACAAAAAAATATTATTGAACCAAAATATTAATAATTATTGCATCTTTAACAATAATTATGTTAATATGTATTTAATGTATTGTATATATTAAGAAAGAGGGATTTGCAGTTACTAAATTATCTAGTTCCGGTTAATGATTTACATGTTACTGATGTACTACGAGTGGGTCTGTAATCAAAACAATAATATTTTTATTACAACTATATTATTGTTTGCATTACATATAGTTCTAAGTGTCGTATAATATTCAATAAGTTTAGTTTACTTTTTAAATAGTGTTATGACTTAACAAGAATATTATAGTAAAAACCACACCGGAAACAGTAAACGTTTACAATGTATGTAATAATCCATGCTATTATGCTATGTGTGTTTAAAAATATTTAAAATGGTAATGTTACAATAACAATGGAGGTGGTATTCATAGATAACGATCTTGTTCTGTTTACATAAAAATGTGTTTTTGTAAACAATCAAAAAACTTGCATGACAAAACGATCAGTAGACAGCCCGCGCCGCGACTCCCGCGCTTGCTCGCATCCCGCCAACCTACAGTCTGCAAGCCGCCATTGTGGATGGATTGTGATATCGACCGCGCTAATCGCTTACTTACCTACTATTACAAATTCTATATTTGACTGATGTTTAATGACATAACAGATGGAGATATCCCACAGTTGTTACAGCAGTGGGGCTTACCTCAATATATTGATACTTTTGAAGGTAAGTTGGTACCTTTGGTATAACAGTCTTATTTTGTAGTATTCATAGCTATTATTCAGTGTAATTAAGTAGGTACATGGGTACATTAAATCTTTAAACGAAAGTTTATCATCATTATACCTGCCTTATTATTTTAATAAATATTTTGTCTTTTCAGCCATTGAAAAACCTACTTTTCGAAAAATCTAATGAAGGAATGAAGGAAAAAAGGAACAAGGCAAATTATCAAATAATAGGCGAAGAAAAGTTTGCAATATAATAATAAAAGACCTAATGGAATCGGATCCAAATAAAACAATAGACAGTTCTATAGTACTTACTAAAGCACAAAAAATAACTGAAGTGTTCAAAAAAGAAAATATAAGTACATATTTTATACCATACATTAATGACACTAAACTTAAAATACAACGATGTGCAAAGACGTGTATATAATCAAAGGTGAAAATGGAAAATTATATGATTGTCTACAAAATAGGCGGCGCGAACTTAGGGAGGCTAAAGTTATTAAAAAGAAAAATTGCGACAACATTGGTAATAACAGCAAGGAACCAGTAGAAGTCCATGAAACAGGCAAGTTTAAAATTTCCTACCATTTTTTTAATAGCTCATAGTGATACCACTTCTGGGCTAAGGCCAAAGTGGCAGACAGGTTGTCAATCACCCCAGGTAGTATTGTAGGTTATATTTATATTTTTATAGGTTATATAGTATACAATTTGGTGTAAGGATAAGATACCTGCCTTCTACGCCAGAGGTCTTGGGTTCGATTCCCGAACATGGCAAATATTTGTCTGTATGAACATGTCTGGTCTTGGTCTGGGTATTTTCTATGTGTATTAAGTATGTATTTATAAAAAAGTACCTATATAAGTATGTATTTGTCCGTTATCTAGTTTTCATACAGATACATAACAGATAACTACTTATGCGACTAAGAAATTTATTAATTTGTTTGGGTATAATTACAAATATTTGTTTTCACACTTTTTTGTTCTCGTTAGTAATGACCTCAATGTTAAGTCTATTTCATAGAAACAACTTTATAACTTACAACATATTTTATTAAAATTATTTTTATTTCAGAATAAAGATTAAAAAAATATTAATTATTTCAGAATCTATATTTAATGATTTTTTATTACTTCATATATCTTTCCAGAAAGTGATACAGGTGAAGATATCCAGTGGCTCCAAAACTGAATGGGACCTTGGCATTTAGTGGTAGAGAAGTGGCATAAAACAGCCAAAAACAGGTTAAAGGAAATAAAATATCACATCTAGGTAATATATTTTTATCACTGTTGTTCCATTTGGGAAAAAATTGGTTAGTAATGTTATATTTGTCCCAGTTTCAGATTTAATTTCAGATTTAAATAATTTACTGTTGTAAATCAATCGCTATTAAACATCAACTTCAGTTAAATAATAAGTTTATCAGTAATACCTTCAATAAACAGTCGTTTGAATGTGGAAGAAAACTGTGAGCGATCTGAGAATTACTGAAAATATTACATGTCAATTACAGTTAGAGTTCACAAGTTTATATAAATGTAATTGGGTCCAAGTTAAAGGAATTAAGTACACTGTTAATGTAATGTTAACACTTTAACGTGGCTTGATCGAAAATATTTTTATAGCCGATGATTATGTTATTATTTTTAAGTGTTCTTTGTTTGATACGTTATGTTTTAATGAACATTTATATTGTTTTGATGGTTTACATCAAAACAATATAAAAAATATTAAGTGATAGATATACTTATTTCTTTTCCATAGAAAACATTGCAAGTTATGTTCCAAATAATTTGACACTTAGTGTTGATGGAAAACATTATTATGTTACGCCACGATCTTCAATTTAACTAGATATTTAATTGATCTCTATTAACATGTAATAAATCAAGTTACAACCCATATGGTTGTATTGAGAAGTATTATAACAATATTTTTCTGTGATTATTGCCTATGATTATTTATAATTATGACTTATAATTTTTAACTAGTTATTTAAATGAAAAAAGTACAAATTATGTTAAGGTGCTGTCACGAGCCAACTGGCGTAGTCAATCGATTTTATTTAATTTCTTAAGCTAAATTACTAATAAAAGAAATTAGTCAAAATCTTGTGAAGTACGTCTTATATTTATTGAATAACATTAAAACATAACAAAAATTTATTGAATGGTTTTAAAACTGTTTAAATGCTTTGCAAATTGTGTAGTTATTCAATAAATATTAGACGTTATTCACAAGACCTTGACAGATTCCTTTTTTAGAAATTGGGCCTATGAAATAAAATAAAATAAAATTGATTGGTGGGCCACCAATTGCCAATGGACACCAATTGACTCATGTCAGCCTCATAATCTTGTTAAAACATTTTTATTAGGAATAATGAGTTATAGTATAGATGTTGCACTAATGTTTGTAATAATTTCAAATAAATGTCATTTTTCTATGTACTTGATACTTTTATTTTTGATTCCAGGAAACCTAAACCTGTCTATGGAGTCTTAGCGCGTGCGATGTCTTAACAGAAATGCCGATAGTCTCAATTTCCATGATTCTAACACCTGTTAAACTTAGTATTGACTTTATTAACTCTGTATTCGACTTATTTTTATTCTGATAGTCGAAATCTTTGGATATTGTAATGAAAAAGGCATTATTTTATATTTTTTTAAAGACGTCACACTTACTGAGGGTTCTATGGACTGTGTTTAGATGGAGCGCCTGCAATCCAGTGGACTGACAGTACCAACAACGGATTCCTCTTAGGCTTTTAATGGAGAAAATGCAGTTTTATTTACTTATATACTAAGACAAATAAAATTGTATTGATGTCTACTAAAAGCCTGAGAGTACCCGTTAGTATTGTAAGTGCACTAGATTGCAGGCTTCATCTAAACAAGTAGGTACTCCATACGAAATAGTACCTGTAACAATACCTAGGATGCTAGCATTACAATGTGTATTGTACTGGTTACAATAACCATAAAGCTAGTGTTGCTATACGAATAGTTATTATTAATGTTCATGTCGTTATGTTACACAAATTGATTAGTAGATAGAGCAAAGTATTTAGTAAACTAAAAAAAAAAGTCTTTAATGTTTACCAGATTGCATAGTAGTTCTTATAATCTTTCTAGTAATGTCTACTTGACGTATGGTTACAATTACATTGGCATTGTAACAGTCGCGATATTTACCTTGTAGTCAATATTATATTGTTTGGTCAGTTACACTAAACATCTAGTAGTCATTAATAAACCGATAGCTAAAAATAACAACAGAATGGTTTTGTAAAGTGAACTCGCGAGTCTTGCTGTCACGGTTGCAAACAGAAGTTCTAGTTACACTACCGTTTTTTCTCGTATATGTTGCCAGGTATTTCTCTGCGTATAGCGTTGTTTCTTGTAAGATTTCTGTCAAAGGAAAAATATTTGATAGACATAGCGCGAAAAGAAAAAGCGGTGTCTGGCATCTCGAAACACAGTCCCAGAAAACTATTGAATGCAAATTCAATGCCCTTCACATGCATTTTCTTTGGCAAGCCATGTTGAGGCGTCGCTTGTGTTTTGTTTTCTATTACATGCTTTTTTTCTTCCACGAGGGACACCAGGAGCTCCATTTCCTCCCTTGAGTAATTGATGTTCCTCTCTCGTTTATTTTTTTGGAGAGCCATTATATTCTTAGGAATATACTATTAGAAGAATTGAAAAGTGGCGCCAATACAGAAATGACAACAGTTTATGTCATCTATAGCGCGTTCGTTCTTATTCAATAAAGTTTGAATAAAATATATTACGTATTAGAATTTTATAGCACATAGTAATATTCACAATAACAGTACAAGACTAATCTACGAACATATATTTATTAATTTCGATAACGATTATGTTTAAGATATTAATATTTATTTAGTTTTTTGAAAACACCGGTAATTAGGTTAGTGAATCGAAACGTTAAAAAAGCGACGTTGCCGTTTCGTGACTTAATAACCTGTCGGTAAATTTATCTATCATTTATTTTATCAGTCAGTTAGATGGTGAAACGAAAAAAAAAGAAATACAGTAACCTTTATCTATCGGATAGCGTTATATGTCAGACAACTATCTAAGAAATTATCAGCAACCGGTGAAACCGGCCCTTATTATTGTAAGGTTTCATAGAAATTCATTCAGTAGTTTTCACGTGAAAGAGTACTAACAAATTTTCCCGTTTATAATATTGCTGTGGATATGTCCCGTGCACAGGTTACATCTATATGAATCTTTAGAGGATTCTGCTTATTGTTTACTAAAATAAAAGTAGCCTAAGTTCGCCGGCATTGATTGCGGCAATTCTGGCGGACGAGGGAGGTTGGAGGGCTGTGGCCTCCTTCTGTGAAGCAGTGATGCTCCAGAAGGAGGCCGCCGAGCGGGGTCGGGAGATGGCCGATCCCGCTCGAAGAAGGTGGCGCCGGGCTCGGTAGCACAGTTGCGGCGCCGCCGCGGGTCGCCGGCGGGCGCGAGGAAGTCGCGACTGCTACGGCGACCCGGGATGGACCACGCCCCTTCCGTGGCCGGGGGGCGTCGTCGGGGGAGGAGACCGGGGCAGGTAGTAGCCTCCCCCGAGGAGGGCTCCCCTCTAGGCAGAGGAGCGGAGGCTGGGGGTTCTCGGAAGTGGCTTGATGTTCCCGGGGGCTCTCTACATGCCTGAGGAAGGCCATCCCTGAGGTTTTTAGTGGGTAGGCCTCCCCCTTCTGGGGAGGAGAGCCCCACATAACCGCCGGCTCGCCACAGCCGGGGTATGCAATTTAATGCATTTTCCTCAGGGGAACAAAAAAAAAACAGCCTAAGTTACTCCTTATTACATCGGCTACCTTTCAATAAAATACCCGTCGAAATCGGTCCAGATGACACTCTAATTGTATTTATACGTATGTATATATCAAACTTAGATTGTTTATTATAATTTTAATTTAACTTTAATATATTCTACTAAAACTGTATGACACGGCCTTCCTAATATAGGCATATTTTCAAATTATATTTTTATTGGTTGTATTTCCTATATTATGTAATGGAAAGTGACTTCATGAATTATCCATATTGAAGTCATTTTCCTAATTGCCGACTCTGTATCTATTTAATACAGGAAGAAAAAAATAGCTGTTGCTCAGTTTCTTGCCGGTTCTTCTTAGTACAAGGTCTCAAGGCCGTAGATTTGGAAGCGGCGTAGCTTTTCGACTTTCACAAGTGCTTGTAACAGCTTAGACTGAATAAATATTCACCTTTTTACCATCGCACCACCCGCCACCGCAGTAGAGTTCATCCATATCACCTGGAACCGATCTTGTCTAGTACAGTTCGGTTTCAGCGCTCATTCCTTCCGCGTATGAGCTCCTAGCTGCGATGTTTCCTGAGCGCTACGATATGTCTAACTTCAAACGAGGCTTAAAAAGAGTATTTCTATCCAGGTAGGCAGCGGCTCAGCTGTGCCCCTGGCACTGCAGATGTCCATGAGCGATGGTTACCACTTACCATCAGGTGGGCCATTTGCTCGTCTGCCACCGTATGGAATAAAAAAAAATGATTTTGAATTTTGAATTTAGACTAATCAATTTAGTTAAGTACTTTAGTCAAATTAACTTTGAAATAACACAAAAGGTTACTTCAGAGTTCATACTTTAATTTGACAAATTATTGCTTGCATTACGAAATGTATAATAAATGACCAGCAAAAACTTATTAACAATTTTACCAGTGTCAATAATAAGTTAGGTGAAAATAAACACACCCACAAAAATATACATATGATTTTTTTGGCAAGTACTATAGTTTTTATGATTGTTTGATTTTGATGTTATATAATGTATTAAGTTTATATACTTTTTAAGTTAGCGAAGTAAGTTTTCACCATTAGTTCAAGCATATTACCAAAGCATTTACATTACTAAACTCTTAAATATTCACTAATATTATGGCAATGCCAAAGTAATAAGTGTCTGTTTGTCTGTCGCACTTTCACGCTAAACACAATAACTAGTGAACTGATTTAAATTAAATTTGGTACACAGGTAAAACCTGAGAAAAGACATTGAATTCATTTAATGAGAAAAAAGCTGAAGAGTTTGAAATTAAAAAAAAAAAAATTTAAAGACTTATTTGAAGACTTTATATAAAAAATACAATATTTTAAAATATAAGGGATGAAAACTTTTGTTCGAATAGGCACACAAAATTCTTAATGGGGCTTAGAAAAGTTAACATACGACTAGTTTTAATCCAGAAAGGAGATAGGAACATTTTTACTACTATAGTCAATACTTAAAATAAATCTCTAGAGAGTACAGACAAATCTGTACATGAAATATATTGCCAAAAATTCAATCAGTAAAATTTTTGTCTGTCTGTATAACTATTATAGGAACAAAAACTACTCGATGGATTTTAACGAAAATTGATACAATTATTTTTCATACTCCTGAGCTGGTTATAGTATACTTTTACCACGCTACAATCACTAGGAGCAGAGCAGTTAATCGCAAACGTTGGTAAAACTGGAGAAATTACTCCATTTTTTAAGTTTCCATCGCGTGTGCAACCTTAATGGTTAAAGCTACACAAAAATCATGTATGACGGAAATGTTCTCCTTAAAATTATATAAAAAATATCCCAGGACAGTATATCTATCTTTTATGGTTGACTCATGCCCGGTTTCTGAGTACATTTTTTCAATAGTTTATCTGTTCAATAACGCTATCAGTTCGTTAACTCCCAACAAATCGTTTCTGAACACCGTAGAATTAGATAAACTCCGTTTAAAGTTAGATTAATCTCGGTCCCATAACTTTATTTGACGTTTATGTCTCTGTGGTTTATGTGTCAAACAAGAATCTTAAGGTTATAAGTATAACGTGGTAATTTTATGTGAAATAAAATAGTGTTAGCTACATTTTAAATTATTATATTTGAAAAAGACAATGAGTTCTACAATATACATATATATTTTTTTTCAATTTTTTTTTTCATCTATAATCTTTTTATTTTATCGATTTATGGGTATGATTCATACAGACAATACTATCGAAATGTTAAAAATTAATTCATAAAAAGTGTTTTAATACTTATTTATCGATAAAAAAAAATGTTATCATTATTAAATTATTATCGCGGATGAAGAAATATTACTAAATAAGTGTTTAAATTGTAATTATGGATGAATTAATATAACAAAGTCAACCTTTTTTTTTTTTGTGAACAGACCTATCTAGTGACATAATTTAGAACTACTTAACTATTTCATAGCTGTTGAAAGCACGGTCCCGCACTCAGAAACTCACTGACAGTTATGAGACGTTTATCTTTTCGATAACTTTGTTGAATCATTAATTATTGAGAGTCTAGCTAAGGTATTCAGAAGAAACCGGGCATCACAATAGCACGTGTAACTCCCGATAGCTTAGCAGTTCGAAGCTTTCTGATTATATTTGTCTACTCTTACGTTTATAACACTCTCAGTCATTAAAACCTAAAATTATGATTCCATGCAGACGAAGTCATGGGCGCAGCTAGTTAATAAATAAAACAGAAATATATACTTTAAATCAATACTTATTTGGTAAACTTTATGTATAACTTATGCTCCACTTCGTATTGTCAAATTGGCACACGAGAAACTTAGCGCCGGCGTTAATGTATTCAGCTTAAACAATCTAACTCAAAAGCCACTATGTGCAAGATTCGGATGGTATAAATTATAACAAACGAAGTTAGACCAAATACTGTGTATCATTGTTTGAACAGGCACTGTCAATTAATACTAAGGAAGTTGTTGGCGCAACCGAATAGCTTGGATACATATATACGTGCTATTGAATAACTTGGAAGCATATATAGGTGCTATTGAATTACTTGTATACATATATACGTACTGTTCAATGACCTGGATACATAGATACGTGCTACTGAATAGCTTGGATACATATATACGTGCTATTGAATAACTTGGATACATATAGACGAGCTATTGAATAACTTGGATACATATAGACGAGCTATTGAATAACTTGGAAGCATATATACGTGCTATTGAATAACTTGAATTGTGAAAATTGAGATAACAAGATCGAAAAAAATAAGTCACTCTCTCAATAAAAAAAATAAACGGTAGACGAATTGTATAAAATCCTTGGTTTTAATTACCAAAGAACTAACAAAATGTACAACATTTATTATTTCTACTATTCATTGTCTTTGAATGTTTTCAACGGTTCGGAATCTTCAACACAGTTAATATACTCGTATAGATTTTATTTCAACACTTGCATTCTAGATTATCTATTAATGACTTTATTTTGCCGTGATTAGAATTTAAGCATTGGCTAATGGAGCTATGGCTGAGGGCTACAAAGCAAAAAATATAGAGAGGCATCTAAATTGAAAAAAAAATTAAGAGACAAGAAGTATATAGTTATTATTAATAATGATAAATTATGAGGGTACGTCTAACCGAAAATTAACAAGATCTGTATCCATTTAGTACTTCGCTGGTCCAAGATCGCCTGGAAATTGTTGCTGTTTAGCACTAAGGCCGCCTCTTGTACATTTGCTATTTGTTGTATTTTTTGTGTATGTTCTCTTTTGTGATGTGTTGTTAAAAATTAAGCATTAAAGTATTTAAAATAATGAACACCGCAATCAAAATAAAACATACCGAACTTATGCATGGTTGTTATAGAGCGTATTAATCGTCAACAAACTATCTACAGTTTGGCGATAGTATCGTAAAATTTAAAAATGTAAAAAAAAGTAAAAAAAATAAAAAATAAATAAATAGTTAATATAAATCCATACTAATATTATAAATGGGAAAGTGTGTCTGTCTGTTTGTCCATCTTTCACGGCAAAATGGAGAGACAAATTGACGTGATTTTTACGTGGGGGATAGTTGAAGGGATGGAGAGTAACATAGGCTACTTTTTATCCCGGAAAAATTGACAGATTTCACGGGATGCGCAGTAAAGGTTTCGCCCAAAAACTACTACACAGATTTTCATGCGGTTTTCATCAATAGATAAAGTGATTCTTGAGCAAGGTTTTGCGGTATTTTATTATCTCGGAAAACGGATAGTCTAACGGGAAGCACGATAAAACTTTCGCGCCATAAACCGACATCCACGCATATGTAGCCGTAGGCAAAAGCTATGACCTTTAACTCTCTATAGACCCAATCCCGAAATCCACGCGGGCAAAGCCGCGGACAGAAAGCTAGTATCTATTAAGAATATTTGTATACGTATGTCTATCCGTTACCCTAGATCTCCTAACACAAGCCTCACAGAGCTAACTTTGGGTTAGGCTAATTGTTGTAAGAAATATAAAAAAATATATACTTAATAATATTTTTATGTCTGTATATGAATGAGGCATAAGTAATAAGACGATAGTGATTCAACAAGGCTCCGGAAAAATCTTGGAAAAACATTTATCGCCCGTTCTTACCAGTGACCGGTGCTCGTGACGTATCAATCATGTGTGATTGATTATGACCACCATGATTGGATAGCCGGCACTGTTACTTGGGGCTAATTGTTAATTTAATTACACAGCAGAGGAAAGCGAAACAATATTACCTATTTCGAATTATAGTTAACACTACTCAAATAATAACTGAGTGATGGAACACATAATAAAATATATTTCATTGCGCCAAATACATTAAATAATCTATACTAATATAATAATCTATACTAATATAATAAAGCTGAAGAGTTTGTTTGTTTGTTTGTTTGTTTGTTTGAACGCGCTAATCTCCGAAACTACTGGTGCGATTTGAATAATTATTTTTTTGTTGGATAGTCCATTTATCGAGGAAGGCTATAGGCTAAATAACATTACGCTATGACCAATAGGAGCAAAGACAGAGCGGTAAATGTGTAAAAAACGGGGAAAATTATTCATTTTTGAAGGCTTTCTTTGCGTGCGCTGCGAAAACGGTTCAAGATACACAAAAAATATGTATGAAAGAATTATTCCTCTATACATGATCTAAAAAAAAGTCCGCGACGGCATATGTCTATCTTTTAAGGTTTAGTCACAATGACCGTTTTTATGGTACCAAATTTGGTCGAAATAATTTGTTTAAGTTGAAAAACCAAAAATCTGCCGGAAGTCACTATTCCACGCGGACGAAGTCGCGGGCAAAAGCTAGTTCTCCGATAAATATTGAAGATGGGAGGCAATGGACTATTAAATAAAAATGACAAACAAAAGGAATATGTGAAATGCACGCACGCACGCTTCTGGATGGCGGTGGCTAGCCTCTCTTCCAGGTGTGAAGATTTTAACGAAATCCACACACTTCACAATCTATGACGTGATCGCGCAATCCGTTCTCGTTATTCAAAGAGAAGAAAGTTTTATCTCTTGCCGCTAAGCGGCGCCACCTGTAGTCTGCTGTATGTACGTGCATAGAGGTAGGATAGAAAGACTCGTAATGTACCATAGATATTAAAAGAGTGATAATCCAATATAACTTGGCATTACCACATAGAGTACATCATCATTTCAGCCAATAGACGCCCACTGTTGGACATAGGCCTCCCCCAAGGATCTCCACGCAGATCGGTCCTGCGCTGCAAGCGTCCAGCGCCTTCCCGCGATCTTCATCAAATCGTCGGTCCACCTTGTGGGAGGCCTACCAACGTTGCGGTGTCCAGCATATGCCTGCCACTCCAGGACCTTTTCGCCCCAACGGCCGTCAGTCCTGCGAGCAATGTGCCCCGCCCATTGCCACTTAAGGTTCGCAATTCTTCGGGCTATGTCGGTGACCCTGGTTCTTCTGCGGATTTCATCATTTCTGATTCGATCACGCAGAGAAACTCCGAGCATAGCCCTCTCCATTGCCCTCTGGGTGACTGAGCCGCCTTATAAGGCCCATTGTGAGAGGCCATAGAGTACATATTATTAATAAAATAAATATGTCGAAGCAAATACTCCGTCATTTCTGTGCGACTCAGACATGGCGGAACAAAGACTTAATTGCAAGATTCAACCGCAGGCAAAGATCCGTAGGAGTATCGTGCATGCGCACCGAACACGTGCTGAACCCAGACTGTCCCGTGTTTTCTCCGTTTCTTTAGCGCGTTCTGTCCACATACTGACCGGAAGGCGATACCAGCGCCCCAGGTGACATGGTAAAGTCGCGCTGTGCCTCGGTAGTCAAATCAGCTTCAGTTTTGCCGACAAGCGCGTTCCGTCAACATACCGACCGGATGGCGATATTAGCGCCACAGTTCACATGGTAAAGTTTCGCTGTGCCTCGGTAGTTAAATCAGTTTCAATTTTTCCGACAAATAAATAAATTAAACAAGAAGTTGTTCGAGGTGGGCGCTAATAACTGCGACAAAGTCTTCGACTAATGTAGTTATTAATAGTGCTCGGAATAGGTAGTTTAATTTATTATGTACTTACAGAAAGAAAGTCAATGTAACCGTAACACGGATAAACGTAAAATTTTCTGTTTTTATTTGCTATTCGTTTCTTTACGCTTTTATTGTAAAATTTTATGTTTACAACTTATTATCACAACAATAAGCTAAAAGATGAAATACTATTTTGAAAGCTCAATATAATATTTTTACAATCTCTGAAAATAGTAAGTTCCCAGGCATATCCGTACTATTGATGTCACAAATCGTAAGTACATAAAATTAAACTACCCATTCCGAGCACTAGTTATTAACGTTATATGAGTTTGTAAACTTTACAAAACTTTATAATTATTAAATCTAAATCTATTAAATCTATCCAGTTGCAATGGATGTGTGTGCAGAAGCAGTAAGAATTTAGGTTATGTGTGATTGCCTGATGACAAGAACACCGATTTTTAACCGGCACCCAGAGTCAATGCGGGTAACATTAACTGAACTATTATGACCAGAACAAGTGTTTGTATGTCTGTATGGAATGTAAGAGTCTAATAGGTGAGATCTGTCTCCGCCGGCATTGATTGCGGCAATGCTGGTGGACGAGGGAGGTTGGAGGGCTGTGGCCAACTTCTGTGAAGCAATTATGCTCCAGAAGGAGGCCGCTGAGCGGGTTCGGGAGAAGGCCGAAGGTCGCTGGCGGGCGCGGCGAAACTCGCACCCGTGGAGGCGACCAGGGAGGGACCTCACCCCCGGCTGGCCGGGGGTGACGTCGTAGGAGGTTGCAGGGTGGGAGGCAGAGGCAGCAAGAGCACTCCTCCCTGAGAAGGGCTCCTCTAGCGCACCCAGGAGATCAAAGGCCGGGGGTCCTCAGATGCAACACTCGATACTGAGGGCCCCCTACAACGCCCGAGGACGGCCATCGCTGAGGTTTTTATGGGTAGGCCTCCCCTTCTGAGGAGGAGAGCCCCACATAACCACCGGCTCGCCACAGCCGGGGTATGCAACTTAATGCATATTCCTCAGGGGGGAAAAAAAAAGAAAAAGGAGTCTAATACTTCGTCACTAATATCATAAACGCGAAGGTTAGTATGGATGGATGTTTGTTACTTTTTCACATAAAAACTATTGAATGAATTTTAATGAAACTTTACAATAATATAGCTTACTAGCTTTTGCCCGCGACTTCGTTCGCGTGGACTTCAGGTTCGTCCCGTCTAGTCTAGTAATAAGTAAGAAATACGGTAACTAAGCACTGCAGAGCCCTAATCATAGGCCTATAGGTAGCTACTGCAGTATGCTCCTATAAACTACATTTAACGATCTTTTTCCTTTTGTGGGTTATTCCTAAGAGATAAACATATACCATCACGGACTTTTTTGTAGACCTTTTTAAGTTGTACAATACTGTAGTAAATTGTTTTGATCTATCTTGTAGGATTCAGTCAGCGTTTGCAATGTAAGCGCAAAAAATGTGTTTTTTTACGACCTCACATTAGAAACCTCAAAAATTGTATCCTATGTGTTATTCTGATGTATAAGCTATATTGTGGTAAAGTTTCATTCAAATCCATTCAGTAGTTTTTACGTGAAAGAGTAACAAACATCCATACTTACAAACTTTCGCCTTTATAATAGTAGTAGGATTCTTTATTAGTGATGACTTGATTTCCTTAAATGTGTAATCTATAGGTACTCTGTGATCCATTTACTTATCAAAGCCTTCATACGGTACAAATTAACCAACCCACCGAAAAACCGCAACCGCTTCGTCCAGGGAAATGACGGTTCAATTATATTTGACGAATGATTCGTCTACGCGGTTTAATTGAATCGAGCTCATTATGCCCGCAATGGACCGAAATAGCTCAGTGGGTCGAGGATTTAGCTCGCTGGATTTATCCGGCGCGCTACTGTTGAACGTAACATACGCTAATGTGGGATGCCGGAGGAATTATTGAAGAGATCTAGTGCTATAAGCGATTGTCTAAATCTGAATGATCACGAATACCACTGTTTGCTTTATAGAATTTGAAGAATCACATCATACGATTTGTAAATGTAGTATTTTCTTATCCTTTCCCTAAAGATCAACCTACAATGTCAACCAGTATTCTTGTTTGATGTATTTGGAAACACATAATCGAATCTACAGACTCTCGATTCTTTTATTTCTCTAAAACTTCCAAAACAACTTTAAGACAGGCTGGTTGTAATTCAATTAAATAAATTAAAAAGGTAATGAAGTGATGTAAACAGATTTAGTAGAAACAATCAATTTATTCTAATTATCTTTCATAAAATAGGTAGCTAACTCGTAAAATATGTCCGATATATCAAAGCTAAAAGCTCAATTAGGCCTCCATTTCTTCCCTTTGCAGAGGAGAAGCTGAGAATCCTTATGATTACCACCGCAACCGCACTGCAACCGCAACATAGTGCCGTTGCAATTGTCGGACTCCATATCGATCGAGGTGGTTCGACTGATGTGGTGTTTCGACCAAATTCAGCCTAAGCCACGCCACGGGGTTATTAGGACGAACCTTATGACCCCGTGGCGTAAAGTGAGAGGGACCGCTACTCAAGACTGGGCGCGGTGCAAAGCCTGATATTTTTTTTTCTCTGGAGAGGAGAGGCTGAGAATCCTCATAGATGCCACCGTAACCAAATGCCACGGGGATTATGTCGGATCCCTAACGAATCGAGGCAAAATCGACCCGAAAGACCTACCGACAAAACGGCTTCGACGCCGCCGCTTTTAGGTTTTGAAAGTCCTGCGTTAATTGGTTAGGGGATCGCTAAGAACGTGTCGCGATCGTTGCCGATTTTGATTAAATAAATTCGCTGATTACGCTGTTGAACTAAGCCTCATATTCCATTGATAAAACTTTTATACCAAGCCGTCAAAGCCATTCTTAATTTAAATTAACAAATTCACAGATAATGAATTTGTCAATAAAACGAGTCATTACAATAACATGCAATTGTATCGCAACACTCTTTTGTAATTTCACGTTTATCCATCTCCCTTTGCAGGTCTTGTAAGATTGCTTTTCACGCCTTAATGATTCATCGCAGCCATTTATAATGCGTCTGACATATCAATTAGTTGTTTGACAAACGACGTACACTTACAAAAGCTGTTGCTAATTGAACGCTGATTACTTTTAATGATGGATCGATCTCCGGGCGATAGGTTCAATCCGTTCACAGTTCGTTAACTTTGTCATTGATACATAGTTATGATCAATCACTTTGCTGTATATGACTGTAGCGTTACTAGAATGTGTTACTAGAACTATTTGTTTCAAACTCTTCATTGTATATTCCATCGACAACATCGTATGGAGACACAACACAAAAGACAGCTTAGAACGTAGCAAAGCATTGAAAGTTCTGAACAGATGTACGAGTACAATGAACGATTTATTCATTCTTATAAGTTTTCAAATTGAATCAATAACTATAAAAGATTCGAATGTTATAGAATTTTATGAATGCCCTTATGCAAGGTGGATGAAATCATAATTTATCTAGCTGGTAATTAAGTGAACTGTATTGTTTGAATATTGTCACATCACATTCAACAAAAAATATTGAAAAATGAGCTGCCTTCGTAAGGAAAAGAAGATACACAGTACCTTGATGAAATCTAGTGATTAACCACACAAATATCTGGTCGTGGCGGTGGGCGTCATCGGCTGGTTTGCTGGTCTTGTGATTTGCAATTGAACACTAAACCTCGATCACTACAATAACTGGCCCGATTACTGATACACTTTAATGAGTTATTTGCTTATAGCTCACCGCTTTTTACAAGCTTTTATATAACTTGCAATGTATGTATGTTCGGGTCAAATCTTACAACTCAATTTTAAGGCACTTGCCCTCAACCCATTGAGCTGAAATTTTGTTTACACGTTTAGTTTGAATTACAATGGATGATTAACTGTGTGACGTCATTCTAAATCCAACATGGCGGCGTACCCGAAATGGCGAACCAATTATTTTTAATGCACTCCTACAATATGGATATCAAATAAAAGAGCTTGCCAAGAATAACTAGAAAAAATAAAAACAATAAAATTAAGGTAAAAGAATTATTTAAAATAATATTTTATTTTAATGCGCTAAAAAGAAAAAATAAACTTTACTGTTAACTTATAACGTCACTTCAAATTTAATACATTTGACACAATTTATATGTTATAAAAGCTTATCGCGAGGTTTAAGTACTCGCATTTAATTTTTTATAATAAATAATTTAATAAGGTCTACCCACTTTAGATGTACCTGGGCGCGAGCGCGTGATCTGACCTTTCTTAACATATGACATAATCAATTATAAAATATTTGATTCTGAAACTCTATTCTAAGTTCTCGTGTCATATTTAAAATATTTATTATAATAGCTTAAAGTAATTTACGACTATCATGCAAATACGAATATTAATTTAAATATATTATAAAGGGCCTAAAAGCTCAAACTATTTACATCATAAATCATCAAACCTAAATAAATTACTCAGTTGATAAGTAAACTAAAATAATAGATAGTAATTAATAACATAATACTGGTGATAAACTGAACCCTCTTATATCAAACCCGTGTCTAAAACTAATTATGGAGTGGTTTCAACTGATAGTCAATGATAAGGCAGGGTTAAGGTTAAAGATTATGAAAGTTAGTTCAATTCGATCGAGAACCTTATCGACCCTTCAGCAATAGGGGATAATGATGTTTATAAAAATAAAAATACAAACTGCCCCGTGACCTTGATATGCGTAATTAACGATAAAAAGTTTTTTTACACACATGCTTGTATAGCGAGTCTTATGACATCGCTTTTGTGTCTATAAACCAAGCTGGATTATAACATTACGAACTAGTGGGTTATATATATATATATAGCGATATTAATATATTTATTTTTAATTTAGATTGTAAACATAGTTTAAAACTTAGTAACATTAATTTTACTTACATATAACACTATACTTAACTATTTATTATATTACTATTTGCAAAATCAAAATCAAAAAATCAAAATAATATTATTCAACATGGTCTATGTTGAATAAATATTATTTACAGGCACTTATTGACGTCAACAAACAAAACAAAAAGAAAGCTTAAATAAAAAAAACAAAAACCTTGTCCGTACGTACGAATAAGGAAAAAAAAAAAGAAAAAATATATTGACTCGACACCTGTTCGGAAATTGGGAGAGCCTTCTCGAGAAGAACAGGCAAGAAACTCTGAAGGTCTATTTTTTATCTCCTCTTTTCAATGTTAATAATTATAATAATATAATATAAAAATACAATATAGTATAAGATACAATCATACCTAATACGATTACAGTCGTATGTATGTTTACATACACATATAAAATAATACAATATTATAAATAATGTTGTTACCAAACATGGCTCTATGAATAGTGTCCCTATTCCCAAATAGTGTGATCATTTAGATAGTCACTTACTTATAATAACCTTTACTCATGAGTGTCTTTTTGATATGGATTTTAAATTTATATAAAGGCAAATCAATGACACCTTGCGGAAGTTCGTTAAACATATATATTTCCCAAGAACGAACAGCTAGTTTTATGGAGTCTGAACATTGGAACGGCAAGTTTATTTTTGTTTCTAGTATTCACATTATGTAGATCACCGTTTTTATTGAATTTATTATAGTTTCTATATACAAAAACTAAATTATCATATATATATTGACTAGCTAAAGTTAAAATATTAATTTCTTTGAACAATTCTTTTAGGGATTCTCTAGCCCGTAAACAGTAAATAGCATAATTGTAATAAACATACCTAGTACCAAATTTAATTATGTATAACAATAAAATTACAATATAACTTTATTTAATAATATTTGCTTTATATACATATTATATTAATTAATCGCGAATGCGCGCGGCTGTTTCTTGCCTAGTCATTGCGCGGCGCATCTATTGTATAGAAAAGGCTTGCCTGCGTGCGGCCCGGTAATAGTAGTTTGTTCACAAAAATAAGTACAACTTAGTACGCGACAGCGGATGCTTATTGATTAGAATTGATTGCCATCCCCTGGTTCTGCCTAATTGTAAAAGTAATATATATATATAGCTATCACTTATCCTCAGCTCTTTATTGTCAAATAGCTCATTTTACCGTTCGTCTCCATCTTATTTATTTCTTCAAGAAAATAGCAGTGTTTGAAATGGTGTGTTACGGTATGAAAGATAAGGTAAGTAAATAGCACAAATTACGAGGTAACTATATAGTTACCTTCTAATTTCTGCTTTTTTTTGGGTTTTTGTGGGGGTTTCAGATTTACTGCGAATCTCACAGGAACCATATCTACTATTGGTGACTCTAACCACTTCCCTACAGACGGGTAGAACGCTATAAAAAACTTTGTAAATATATATGTCGTAGCATTGCCATTAGACTATAAGGCTCTCACAGCATTTCACAGATTATATAGCGATATGATTATTTTCTGTTTTTATTTAAAACGTCACGCAAATGTTTTCTGAGTGAAATCATAGATGGCGTAACTATAGCTAGTAACATTTTGTTCACATTGACATTTTAAGTGGTGGGGAATTCGACTGACGTTGCGAACAGTGGAGACATTATTGTCACAGTTCCTAAACGCATCGGACGTGTTAAATGAACGCATCTGGAGATGGCAATGTTATAAATCAATAAACATCTTTTAAATCATAATAAATTTTGTGTTTATTATTACGAAGATCATTAAGTATTGTGTAATTCAACGGTTGTACATAATATTTTTTGTAACAAAAGCTTAAACTGTGAAAAGGTTTGAAAAGGCGATCAACGACCCGACATATATGCGCTTTACATGTTATCAACAAGTGTGGAAGATACATGCGCCAGCAAAGAGGAATCGATGGAAGATCATATATATATAGACGAATCTAGAGCACATATACCTTTTTTTGCATACTCCGGCTGTGGCGAGCCGGCGGTTACCCACTAAAAACCTCAGGGATGGCCTTCCTCAGGCATTTAGGGAGCCCCCGGAACATCAAGCCACTTCCGGGAACCCCCAGCCTCCGCTCCCCTGCCTAGAGGAGAGCCCTCCTCGGGGGAGGCTACACTACCTCCCCCGGTCTCCTCCACCGACGACGCCCCCCGGCCACGGAAGGGGCGTGGTCCATCCCGGGTCGCCGTAGCAGTCGCGACTTCCTCGCGCCCGCCGGCGACCCGCGGTGGCGCCGCAGCTAGGCTACCGAGCCCGGCGCCGCCTTCTTCGAGCGTTATCGGCCATCTCCCGACCCCGCTCGGCGGCCTCCTTCTGGAGCATCACTGCTTCACAGAAGGAGGCCACAGCCCTCCAACCTCCCTCGTCCGCCAGCATTGCCGCAATCAATGCCGGCGGAGACAGATCTCGCCCGATCTCTGCGACCAAGACTCTGCGCTCGGAGGCCCACGCGGGGCACTCCGCCAGCGTGTGCTGGGCCGAGTCGAGGTCGGATGTGCAGTGAGAGCACATTATACCAAGTGTGTTTCGAAAAAGGAATGTTGTTTTGTAGATACCGCAGTGAAAACTAATACACAATATTTTTATATCAATAAAAGTTAAACAATGTTTGAATAGCTTTCCGAACATTAGACATTTTAATAAAATTGACAATGCCATTAAAATTATAATTCGTAGTAAAGTTAACACATAAAATTAATTATAATATACATTGATATCTAATCAAATATTTCGAAATGACCTTTGATCTCGACGCAAATGCCTACGCAGCTGTTAAAGTATTTATGGAATGTCTACAGAATGCCAGTATGATGCAAGGAGTAAGAATTCGTTTGTAGTTACTAAGGAATGTGTAATAATCGTGCCAGACATTCTAAGTAATGTAGAGGTCGTACCTTTCAATTAGGACTAACTTATAACATCTTATTTGATGCTTCAATGTTCTCCAATTCTTATTATTGGGCTTAATTACAATGCAATTTTTATTCAATACTCGTACTACTCTCACTTAGGTGCAGTCATTTCTTTTTTCAGTTTCTGAATTTTCAGTTGTCTCATTTGAAATAAGGTTAGACAATCTAATAGATTGTTATTATTTATTGCTTTCCAAAGAATTATCGGAGATATTTAAACCAGTTATTAAAAAATTGGTTGTCTGTAGAACTCCGTCTACTGCCGATATTTGAACGTGACAACGTCTATTACATGGTAATTTTTTCAGGGTGCAATGAAATTATTTAAAATAAAGTAATGTATAACATTTATATTTTTATTACGTTGCCGTGTGGTGTCAGATCGGCCGTTACGCCGTTTCCGAGTATGCCTTCGAGCGCTCTAGGGGTGGGGGTAAAGTAGGCGTGGACGGCGTGGACTCCGTGTGGCGTCAGATTCGGTCGTTACGGTGTTTTCGAGAATAACTCCACGCCGTACCAATTTAATAGACGTTGTCACGTCAAAAAATATCACGACCTTCAAAGAAACTCCAAGAAGTTTAGTTAATAAGTTCTTTAGTAATCTTGCTTGAGGTCTTAATAAATAGAGATATTTAAGTAATGAATTCAGATAGAATAAGTAAATTTACAATGTATGACCAACAACCAATATATGACAGGATAGTATGCCATATATATTACTTTACACAGCCCTAGAAACTTACTTCCATAACTATAGAAATTTTGTAGCCTAACAAACATTCCCAGATTATAATGGCAGCATACAAAAGAACTTTCCTAACAGCAAATTCTAAGGGATAGCAGACAAAATATGAGGGACAAAAAATAGAACGAAGAACGATCAAATGGGCCGTCACCTATTGAACTGCAATGAAATTATTTAAAATAAAGTAATGTATAACATTTATATTTTTATAACGTTGCCGTGTGGCGTCAGATACGCCGTTCGTGGACTCCGTGTGGCGTCAGATTCGGCCGTTACGGTGTTTTCGAGAATGACTCCACGCCGTACCAATTTAATAGAAGTTGTCACGTCAAAAAATGTATAATGGCCGATTTGTATGCATCAACATTTTCTTCGGTGTACAAAGCTACATAGATCTTTATATCCTCCAAGCTTATAGTTGTTAAAAGTCAATAACTACCTGTAAAAGCTCCATTTCCACATACATTTCTGCATACCATCGCCATGATACTTGAACATGTGCTGACTGACGCTTCGTTACATAGAGAAGTTCGTATGCGAAACGTCGATTGTGGTTAGAAAGTAGCTCCTTGAACGATCCCTCAATTAGGAGGACACACACTTCGATGAAAACAGTTCATCGAAGTACGAGTATTGCTTTGTCGATCAACGTTCGATACAACAATTAATTAGAAAACGTTTCAACAGAGCGCACACTGTGTTTTGAATTTTGTATTAAGAATACCTACAAAGAAGACTTACCTAGAAGGTAAGTTGGAAACTGGGGATAGTAGAGAACTTTGTACACAAGGGAAAGGATGTGTAGATTTCTACGCAAGCGAATAGGTAGCCACCCTAACTGCTTACGATAATCAGACACGTGGTCAAATTACGTAGACTGAATATAAAGCGAATGGCTAAATTTTGAAGGCGCTCTAGCTTATTAAGTAGCTCTTCGGTTGCATTGCATCTAAGTAACAGACATCAGCGTAGTCGAGAATAGGAAGTAAAAGGGACTGAGCGAGCATAACTTTAGTTAGTCTTAACATTTTTAGAGAATAGGGTAGACGACTACAAATGATTATGGCCGTTTTATACTATAATTATCTGATTTGAGCAATTTATATCTCCTGAAAGTGTGCCAATATAGAAATTTCAGTTTAATTATTAATTTATATTGTTTTTAGATTTTCTAAAAAATGAGCAATTATTATTTACGTGATTCTAATGAAACGAACACATTTCTAACATTCTCACATTAAATGTAACATTTTTTTTATATAGAAAGTATACCTATAAACGTACAAATAACAAAGTTATTTTAAAATTTGTTTATACGCTCGTACAAATTTGACAAGTTTACTGATTATGAGGTCACTATTGCAGTGTTTTTAGTATAGAGCGTTTTGAGCGATCCGCGACAGCGCCGCAAACATGGCGCTGTATCTTCAAAAGTAATGGGTGCAGGTGTACTGTTGGATCTACAATATTTGTCACTTAAAAGAGTACTCTTATTATATATTGAATTTAAAAAACTGTCGTCTACCCAATTGTTTTATTAATATTAATACATGTATAAGTACTCTATTGTAGCAGGTGTTATTTTGCGGAAGTCCATTGTATTACAAAGGATATTGATTACTGAGACTGATTACTGAGACTTACTCTCGCTGAGATGTCTAAGATGTCTCGCTGAGAGACGAAACACGTGTCGACCTTGTCTGCTTGTTGGACAAGTCATCATCAACTGCGCGGAATCAGCAAAAGTAACCAATATCCTTTGTAATACATGTATAAGTACTAGCTTCCGCCCGCGGCTTCGCCCGCGTGAAATTAGTTTTTGATAATTCTGGTCCCTTGCATACTAACTTCATAAAGAAAGCTACATTATCCCCGAGTAACATAGGCTACTTTTTATCCCGGAAAATCGACAGATCCCACGGGATGCGCAATAAAGCCTCCCCTCTAAAACTACTGCACAGATTTTCATGCGGTTTTCATCAATAGATAGAGTGATTCTTGAGCAAGATTTTGCGGTATGTTTTCTTCAGAAAAACGGATAGTCCCGATAAAACCATTGCACCATAAACCGACTTCCGCGCATATGTAGCCGTGGGCAAAAGCTATGACCCTTAACCCTCTATAGACCCAATCCCGAAATCCACGCAGGCGAAGCCGCGGGCAGAAAGCTAGTTTGTAATATTGTTGGCCACACGGGATTGTTCATTAACCCGGCGTGAGTGAGGTTGGGTATGTCATACCCGAAAAGTTTCTAAACGCAGATATTTTAATGTTACTGTTGCCATGCAAGTCCTGTTGTTTCAGTAGCTGGAGGTAAAGATGCAAGGGGTGAGGTACAGTATCGAGTTTAGTGTTGCACCGGCGGCGACGGCAAATACACATGCGTACTCGCAGCTGGGGTATGGAATTGTGTTGATTTGTAGGTGTAATTTTGGTGCTCTATTAAATGATCTCACAAGACATTTCAGTTCCTTTTTTATTTATAATAATTAGAAGGCACTATTGTTATATTGATTTACCAAAGTTGGAATTTTGTTAGATTTTTATGGCAAAAGAAATTAATTGCGTATTTTTCGAAAATAATTTAGATATTTTGTTATTTCAATAAAAAATAATGCTGCTTAACTTATTGTTCGTATTTTATTTACTAATCTTGTTGAATAGTTACTATTATTAATATATCTTAAGCATTAATGCTAATTACACAATCATAGTATCAACAATTTTACATCAAAATTTTGGGTATATCATACCCACCTCATAGCTGGTGTAACAATTTCTCACCTTATTCACGCTGGGTTAAAAATCCCGGGATGGTCCATTTTAATATAAACATTTCGATGTAAGTACGTAAATAACTACCTAATTCCGACCTCTGATAATCAGGGAACTTTTATTTTGTTTAGATATTTGATTGTATAACTCCAGTATATTCATCTACAAAATACACAAATTAGTATAATACACACATTAAGATTAAAGGACAGAACGAAACATTAAATGCGTCGTTAAATCTGAGAGTTACCAAACTCGCGGTCCGAAATATGTACTTCGGCTTTTAAAATATGTTGATGGGATGCTTTGTCCGTTGTTTTAATCGTCCCAATACGTCAGAAAATCCCGAAACTTTGACTCTGCGGTTGGTGGGATTCCATTCAAATTTAATCCTTACATTTTACGTTTTAGGAGCTGAAATTACGTGAAACTGTAAGTGGTCATTTCATGAAGCAGTTAAACCTGGTTTCAAGCGAGTTTTATATTAAATTTGTTATTCAGTTATTTCTAACTATGAAGTTATGGTTCAAATTTGTTATAAGCATCGAAGGCGTTTACCCTTGTATTATTAATGCAAGTTTCATTGGAAATACACTGTTAAAAAAATCTAAGCAACAAGACATTCAATCTAACATTTTACATTTTTTTTTCTATGCGTGATTAGAAAAATAGGTGTAGCATAAATAATAGGTTATAGGCGACAAGTTTCAACAGCACACGAATTCACTTCTGTTTTAAATTATAAAATTCTTTAACAATAAATTAATTTTGGATAATAATTTAATTTGGTTTTAAGAAGCTTAGTTTCTTAGGTGCCACGTTTCGTTCTACGCATAATAAAGTAAGTACACTTTAATAGTTATTTTAATAAAAAAGAAACGAAACAAGATCAGGTTTTTTTTCTATGTAAATTTCTAAATGTAAAATATGTAACATTGACCATTTAGAGCAAAATGTTAATGTCTCAATTAATTTATCGTAATTCCAATTCAACAAAAATATTCTGGTTCTGATAAATGTATTCGGACTGCACAATAAATTTATAGGCAGTAACACGTCACACTTAACATTTGAACTACGAAAACAACCGCTATTGCGAGCATTATAAGGGCTGTCCTTAAAACAATATATTAAGTATGAATCGTTACTATTTGTACCTAATTATATTCTAATGACATACAGAATATAAAGTAACAGTGTTTATTAGTAAATAAAAACTGATACTTAGAAAACTAATGCGTTGACGTTAGTTAATGACGTTGAAGCTAACGTTTTTTTTTTATTAGTAAACTTGCGATCGTATTATTGACGGACTGGTGTGATAGATTATGAAGGCATGATTGATGTGTTTTTAAATTGAATTGTTTGGAATCATATTTATTAGTTTACTTTATATCTTGTGTTGGTTGTCTATAATGTATAAACGTATAAGTATTGTGATTTTATAATGCTTTATTAATATATTATTATTATTTATTTATTTATTATTGAATATTTGTATGTGTAATACTATTTTGGAGTTATCTTTTTGTTTTGGTCTCAGCTTACAACTTACGAGATTTTTGTTATGAATGTTTAGTAACAAATTAGCGATCAAGTTAGCTGTTTGATTCAAGGTGGCCATTTTTATCTCTGCCTAATATTTTAAGGGAGAATAGATTTGTCTTCGTTTCAATTCATTTCAGTCAATGATTAAGTTTCTTCATGTACGTTTGGTCCGCTTTAAACATGATACCATATTTTCTAAAAAAGGCTTTCACAAACAACTCGAAAGAAAATATACAATAAGTCAACAAAAGTCTCGACAGACCCAAGATTTCTTTTGTGAGGACAGTGAGCTAATTTAAAGAAAACCTTCGGAGGCAATACGAATTATTCTTTCCCTTTGTTCTTCGGACGGAAGAGAAAAATGTTATTTGTCTTTATTTTGTTTCGTAGATTATTAGCAAAAAGGAACGGTTTGCATACTTTCTATTCACAGAAATGGTTGGCTCAGTTTCGTTTCAACCGCTCCAGCCGAATGGAAAACAGTTCAACGAATGAATGTAAGTGTACTGGATTAATTAGGGAAGCTTTTGCGAATTCATACAGAATCACAAATATTGTTTAGTTATTCAGATGTCTTGCCTTTTGACAGTTTGTTAATGGTATTAGACAATTGAAATTTCCGAACAGTTGTAGAGTACTTTCTTTTAATTTTCCTTAAACATAACCAAACACCAATATACGTGTGTTAATTGTTGATTGATTTATGTCTATGAGTGGCTGTAGGGGCGTATGTTGAATAAACATTATTTTCTCGCTGATTAAGAAACTCTACCATCCATCACACTCAGTAACTCTAGATAAGATTCTGTAGTCTCAACCAATCATCTTGCTAGGTAAGATCATTTACAATTGTAGCTTATTTTATGTCTGTTGTTTCACGTTTACTCATCGAAATAGCATTTCGATTGACCTAATAACCTTGCCAAAACTAGCGTATAAAAAAACTATTCACAGTCTGCTATTCTCAGTACCTCGATTCGTAGACCTTTGTAGCAGACCACTTAATTGAGTACAAGTGACTAATAACAAATTTCATAGAAACAGAGCTAAAGAAAATGTATTCGGCATCCATTTTCTCTCATCAATTTTGTAGCTTATTAATGCTTAATTGTTAGTTTTATTGCTGTTACAACTTAATATAGACAATAATTCGTGTTGTCTTATTGGTTTTGTTTCTATACTATATAATTTTTCGCGTTCATTTGAATTAGAACGATTGGAAGGAGCTCTTATTTATTAATAAATAATATTGACAGAATATCAAAGTTAAGAATGAGAAATGTAATAATTCCTTCAAGAACAATTATCGGAAGTATTTGTTAAATGCCCAAAATAAAATTAGTTAAATATCTGGCTCGTATTAATTCTTAAGCAGGTGTCCAAATTATTCTGTGCCCGTTGTATATAGTTATTATATACTTGTATAATGTTCCTATTGTTGTTGGGTTTGTAATATTCTTGTACTAGTTTTAAGTAATATCTGATGAGTAGTGTAAGTTGTGTCATGCTTTGGAGGACGTCAGAGGTCTGCGCATATTCACGGTGATGGAAACCCCGCTCTCGTTCTAGCGGCTTCACTGAAAATCAGCGTCACAGTGTTCTGTGACTTAAAGCTAAGTGGAGTCGGTTTTGGTCGCTTATATTATTATTATAATTAATATTTTGTTCCTTTTTGTAAACACTACTAAGCGCCAAATAAATAATTTTTCTTTCTTTCTTTCTTTCTTTCAAATATACAATATACATTTAATCCTTTTAAATTAGTTACGGGTACTCTTAAACTGACCTTACTTCACTATTTCACCTATTTGGTCCAAGTATGTTCATCTAAGCCCCATACCAACTGGCTCATTCACAGTTTTCCTTTTAATAAGCTTTTATATTAGCTCCACTTGTAACAATGTAAGAAAATCTTGGAATCTTAATTTGAGCCACTTCCCGGTCTCCGATTGAGCTGAAATTTTGCATGCACGTGTAAGTCGGATGACAATGCATAGTTAGGTGTGTGACGTTATTCTAAATCCAACATGTCGGCATTACCAAGATGGCGGATCAATTATTTTTAATGCAATGGCTTGCAAAGAACACCTCGATAAATAATGTGACGTCACTCTTAATCCAATATGGCGGACTTTCCCGAGATGGCGGACCAATTATTTATAATGCACCCCTACAATGTGGGTATCAAATTAAAGGGTTTACTAAACTTGGTTTTTTAGTCGGAAAATAAATTGAAAGTATAAAAAATTTAATACAAGCTCTTATTAAATGCGCTAAAAAGAACAAAATAAACTTTTACATATAAAAGCTTGTCGTTAAAAGTATTCTATAAGCAAGTCAATCTCGCGACAAGCTTTTATATGTAAAAGTTTATTTTTTTTCTTTTAGCGCATTTAATAAAAGCTTGTATTAAAAAAAATACTTTTTTCTTTCATCAGATGTCTTTCGTCCATCCATTCTACGTGTCCAAACCATCACAGCTTTCTCTTTCAAAAATTTTTGTCAGTACACCTTCTGTCACATCGCATTTCCCTTATCGAAGGTTTATACATGCAATTGACTATTTTTAAATACTTTATAGATGATTCTTATAAACATGTGATCGTGAAAGGATCACAGATTAAAAACACTGGCATAAGTTAGTCATATATTGAGTAGAATATTATTCATTGAAGCCGGTAATTAATAATAAATAGCTTCAGACATTACAAATACTTGAGATATATATATTAAAACAAAATAACAACATAATGGTAACAGAAGCAATATTAGCTCTTATCTGCCTCTCGACACCTAACGTATCTGCCTCGCGTACAAAATTCATTAACAACTTGGCACGCTTCCCTCGCACTGCGCTCTGAAGCTTTCCTTTCGTTGAAGCCTTATTCCTGTAAGCACTGGAATACAGAACTCATCAGTTTTAGTAAAATATTTATTGTAAAAATAACTTTGGGTCGTTTCAGAAGAACTCAATCTCATTTGCACACCAACTGCAATTTCTATTGCTTTCAATGACACACAAAAGGGTTTTCTATCTGATAGTATGCGATAATTGTCGCTGACGAAGATCTGTTAATTAATTTAAGCCTCGTGTAATATTACAAAGGAGACTCTTTCTATACCTAGTTAAGTACTCTAGTAGGGTAACGTCTTACCTATTTTGAGAGTATTGTTAGGGAAAATTTGTATATATAAACAACGTACTGGGCCCTGTTATGCTTGTTTGTTAAATGTCAAATTAAATTTTTACCACGTAGTCATGGCACAGATAGACACAACATACTAAAATAATTAAGAATACTTATTTATTTATTGAGAGATAACAAACAGTTACAATATATATATAGTATGATTTAGTTTACTATATCCAAGCTGATAATACTGCAAACAACAACGTAATTACGATTTTGGGCCGTCGACAGGCGTTTTTTAAAAACTACAAGTTATTAATTTTAGTTTTTTATTAATTAATTACAATATAACTATAACTAGGCTTATTACTAGTGATCAACGATTGATCTGTCTGTTCGCCACCGCGATTGGAGCTCAAAGACACCTGTGCTCATTGTTGTGAGATTTACATGGAGTGTTGCGACATCGGGACTTCTTGGGGGGTCTCTGACTAATTGTGTTTGATTATATAACATATATATGGGGTAGGGTGCCAATGCACTCGTAACACCTCCCCGCCTAGATGAGCAACTATTTGCCAATGTCTAATGCAAATGTTGCGGCTCTGCGCTCTTGCGTAGACATCTCGATATTCTCTTGAACTGATTTGGTATCATATCGCGCGGATTTCTTCTTATAGTATAGTATGCATCCAATGGTTATCAGTACAGCTGCACTTATTATAATTCCGTACATCGGTATTGTTGTGTGGTAGATAATTCGCATAACTGATGATTCATAAGGTATATGGGGCTCCATAAGTACTTGATGTTGGATATTGTGCAATTTGCTTAAGTCGATTGTCGTAAGTTTGTAACTGGGCAATCGTTTCAAAGAGTTTGATGATTCAATTTTCGGTAATTGCATAATTTCAATAACTTTTCCTCGTACTTTACCATCGATGTTGATGATTGAGAATGCAGGTGCTTTGATATTGCAATCTCGTGGGATCGTTGCTAAGTAACTGCCTTGCAAAATCTGATGTCGATCTTCGGGCATTCAGCCTCCATATACACATATTCCTGGGAGTTGATTGCAATAAAAGGATATGGTGGTATAATTATTTCGGAATTATTATTGGGCACAGGACATAACATGTAAAGGTTATAGGTCGTTGAGGACATGATAGGAAATTTAAGTACTATAAAACTATCTTCTTATCTATATAATATGAATGTAAGCTTATTAAATCATAGTAATATCTTGTATCGATATTTAAAATTGAAATAGGGCTATATAGTGCCTTTAATTTTATAATAATTTTATATAATTGATCAATAGACAAAACTGAATTGTGCATAGAATTTGTGCGACTAAAAGCTAATATATTTTCTAATCTAAATATTTCCAAGGAGAGATCCTGGATATTTTCGCTTAATATACTAAATAGTTGCGATAACTGCGCATATTGGGCTATGTACCCTTTATCTGAGGAAGTAACATTAATTAGATAAGTTACTGCCTTTCCTAATTTATTTTGATTCTTAGTTAAATTACTTAATATTTGAGTTTGTTGGAAAGTCATGTCTTTGAATAAACTAATGTGCTTATTAAAATTAATAGATAATTCTTTTTCATTTTTCTGTAGAATTGTCAAAGCATTTTCTAATTTCAATGCATCGTCATTATCTAGGTTACCGGTTATACTTTTTATAAAGGTGCCTAAGGGATTTATCAGACCACGTTTAGCTCTTCTAGGTTCGAATGATTGTAATCTAATAGTAATTTTCTGTAATTTGTCAAAAAGATGTGTAATTTGGTTTTTATAAAGAAGGAAGTGTTGGTTAGGGATTTTAGAAGCTACGTCAGTCAGTTCTAGTTTTACAGTATCGATTTGTTGTTCTATCTTACCAAGATCGATATCCTCGAGAAAAATGTGATTGTGGGAAATGATTCTAGTTTTTCCTAATTCAAAGGGCAATAGGCCGGGTCCTTGCGATAAGTCGTCAAGTCGTATGTTGGTCATTTGTAAGTCTGCTTGGGCCAGGGTCATTATTGTTGCGAGGGTGAGTAACAGTGTCCTGTAACAATGTAGAGCTTTTAATTTTTTTTTTATTTCGTTTCAGACGATTTTTTGCTACTGGGCCTCGTTTTTTGGAAGTATATATATGAATAGGTAGATTGGCAACTACTTTGTCACTAGTGTATCGGGGGGCTAACTTTTGTCGTGTTGCTGCGGGGTTTCTAACAAAAATTTCTTCATCTATTTCGTAATTCTTTTCAGGTTCTCTGTCAAGATTTTGTGTATTCATAATGGATTCGCGATTCGAAAGTGACTCGTCATGTACAATTTTATATACTATCTCCATTTTTTGTGTCTGTGGTCTTGTAAGTATTGCTGTAATAGTCGTTCAGATAAGTTATTATCAGTGGGATCACGAGGGTCATAGTGTCCAGTAATTAAATTATAGGGTCTACATTTGGTAAGACTGTGAATAGAGCTGTTATATGCAATAAGTGCAAAGGGAATTAAATTGTGGACAGGTTCACTAGGGTGCTGTATTCTTAGTAATCTAATATGTTCTAAAAGTGTACTATGAAAACGTTCAATGGCTCCGTTTTCATTGGGTGCGTGAGCAGCTATAAGGTGATGATCAATTTTGTGAAATTTTAAAATTCTGCAACTATTTGGTTCGTGAATTCGGTTCCTCTATCCGTAGTTAAGTGTAACGGGAATCCATGGTGAGTACAAAGTGTTACAAATGCTTTTAATATATTTGGTGCCGTACAATCGGGAAGTATATACGCTTGTGCGTATTTGGAAAAGGAATCTATAATAGTTAAGTATTTATCGCGTTCTATAGTTAAAACATCAGCGTGAACTTGTTCGAACGGTTTAGTTGGTGGGGGAACAATTTGAAATTCTGATCTTAGCGGTACTCTATCATATTTAGCACGGTTACATATCGAACAGGAATTAATAAATTTTGTGATTGAATCTTTTTGTTTTGGCCAAAAGTATTGTTGAGATAAAGAAAGGTAAGTTTCATTAATACCACGATGATTCGTTTTTCCTTCATGATATTTTGAAATTATATCTTGCTGATTTAAGTAATCTGTGACATCGTCTACTATTCGTTTTGTTAAAATGAGATGCATAGAAGAATTTTTAAATATTCGCTGTAAAATGGGTACTATGGTATACATTTGATCAATAGGATTTACTAAAATTGCTGTAATATTTTTGGGATTTATATGATTTTTAACTATAGATATTAAATCTTGCTCTAGTGTATCCTGGCAAACTTGAACGGAGGTTCTTTTGAAAGTTTCAAAAGGTAAGGTAATTTTAGGTTTACTTTTAATCGAGTTAGTTGTAAAATTAATTATAAGTTGTCTTTTATATTTGTTAAGTACGTCTTCAGAAACGGGAATTTCAAGAATGGGGTTTTCGTTGTTACTGTGCGTCGTTTCACAAGGTAAGTTATCATGAAAATTTTCCAATATATTATTTCCAGCTAATAGAGACGGCGATTGATTATTATTTTCTTCATTTTCAGGTGCTGTATTGTTGATGGGGGTCCTAAGATTGGGTTCATTAAAGGGGCTACTAAGAAATGTAATGGGACTTGGTGCAGTGTCAGTCGAACTTGCACTAATAAAAGGGCGATCATTCGGGTGCAGTTAATGTTCTTGAGGAGTCTGACGAAGAACTGGAGCTTATATTAACTATTACTGAATCTGTATCCTGGTTATGTATTTCTAGACGTGATAGTGCATCAGCGTTAGTATTACACTTTCCTTTTTTGTATATTATATTAAAATTATATTCGGACAGTTTTAACCGCCATCGGGTAAGACGTGAATTTGGTTCTTTGAGATTTAATAGCCATTGAAGGGGCTTATGATCTGTAACAACTGTAAATTTTCTCCCAAAAAGATAAGGACGGAAATATTGGTTGCCCAAACTATTGCTAAGAGTTCCTTTTCAATAGTTGAATAATTTAACTCGCTGTCGTTTAGGGTACGTGATGCATAGGCTATTGGTCTATCTGAATTTATAGATCCTTGTGAAAGAACTGCTCCTAGTGCTACATTTGAAGCGTCAGTGGTAAGTATAAAGTCTTTTGTAAAGTCTGGGTACTGAAGAATAGGGTCATTAATGAGTAAAGTTTTGCAATGTTCAAAGCAGTTAATATAATCTTGTGTTAGATTGATCTTATGTCCTTTTTTTAAGCAATTTGTAAGAGGTTTTGTTAAGCGTGAAAAATCGGGAATGAAACGTCGGTAATAGCCAACTAGTCCTAAAAATCCTTTTATTTGTTTTGCGGTTTTTGGTAGGGGATACTTCAAAATGGCTGATATTTTATCTGGATTGGGCTTACTCCGTTTGGTGTGATAATGTGACCTAAGTAAGGGTCTCATGTTTAAGGAATTCTGATTTGTCCATTTGTATCTTAAAGTTTGATTCTCTAAGTCTGTCAAAGATTTTTCGTAAATTAACAATGTGCTCTTGTAGTGAGGTAGAAAATACCAAAATGTCATCTAGGTATACTACGCATATTACGTTTTGCAAGCCTCGTAAAATGTTGTCCATAACCCTTTGAAATGTAGAAGGACTATTCTTTAAGCCCATTGGCATACGTAAGAATTCAAAGTGTCCATTTCCATCGGCAACGCTAAACCCGGTTTTGTGAATGTCATCGGGGTGCATTTCTACTTGATAAAATCCGCTAGCTAAATCTAATGTACTAAAGTATTGACATTTTCCTAATTTATCAAGTATGTCGGAAATGTTAGGGATGGGGTACTTGTCATCTAAAGTTTTTTCATTAAGTTTTCTAAAGTCGACAACTAATCTCCACTTTACTTTTCCAGAGGCATCAGATTTTTTGGGCACTATCCATATAGGTGCGCTCCAGGCTGAAGAAGATGGTCTAATAATTCCTTGGTCAAGCATTTTTTTTTATTTGATTTTGTACCTCGTTTCTATGGATATATGGATACCTATATGTTTTGCTATGAATGGGAATTTCGTCGGTTGTATTAATACGATGTTTAATTTTATTTGTAAAAGTTAAAGGTTCGTTTTCCAAGTAAAAAATATCCGAGTATTCTTTGCATAGAGAGCTTAAGTTTGCGCGTTCCTCTTCGTTCAGATGATTCATACGCAGGCGAGACGAAACTTCGCGGAATCGCTGCATATTGTTCTCGTTAACTGATAAGGTTTGCTCATTAAAGATGTTAGCGGTGATCGGTTGTGATAGATTAAATATTATATCGTTATTTGTGGGGTTATAAAGTTCTATAAATGCATTGCCATTATTCGCGGTAGTTACGCATTCCGTAATATAGCAATTACATATTGATTGATGGTTTATAAAAATGTCACCTTGAGAGATATTTGTCGGGATGCTTATAAGTTTACTTGATTTTGAGGGAACTACTGTTTCTATTAAGTTAAAGCTCTGCCGTGACTCATACATTTGAATAGCATTTCTGGCGAACTGAGTGTGTAAGATATGCGAGTTTAAGTCGATTTTCGACTGCCATTGTTGTAAAAGGTCTAAGCCAATTAATCCATCGAAATATTCGTGAAATCTATAGATAAATAGTTTAATAGGTTTTTCATCATTTATCTCCGGAAAACATGGTATGGTAATTGAGTAATCATTTTGGGTAGTGGCGTGAATATTTGTGACTACAAACGGGTCGTAAGATATTTGATAACGTGAAAAAAAAATGTCTACTGCTTCGGGACTTATAAAGGACTTATTAGCGCCTGTATCTATTAATAGTTTTAAGGGGGGTTTGCAATTTGAATGTAAGGAAGCTGTCGTTTATTTTGTAGATTTAATTCTATTCTGGGGCATTCTTCAGAGGCTTGTTGAAAAAATTTTCCTGCTGTTTTTGTTCGGAGTTGTTGGGGTTATCGGAGTTTAAGGAAGAATATAAGTCGGTTGTGTCATCGGTGTAGTCATTAAGGTAAGAATATTCGTCATAATAAGTGTCGGAATTATTGTAAGAGTACAATGGATCAGTTGTTTCGTGCACGTGTATATTCTGTTGAGCTCTGTTTTGCGACGTGGGTGGTAAAGTTCGCGCCACTGGGTGTGATATGCCACTCATAGGTTGATGATTCATTTGGCGAGGTCGGGGTTCAATTCTAAAAACTGTAGAAAAATTATCTCTTGGTAAAGCTCTCATCATTTGTTGAGTTCTAGATAAACCTTGACCTTGGGGTCTATTATATGAATTGGGGTGCATTTGGAAATCTAAAGTTATAAGGGGCGTTATTGATAGGAGGCTGAAAACGATTAACGTGTGGAATAGAGTTTTGGTTAAAGTTGGGAAACTGAAATGGTTTTACGACTTGTTGCGGCATGTTTAGATGTGAAGATACGTATCTGGGATTGCTATTAAATTTTTTGTTCCGCAAGTAAAGTACGTTTAACTCTTCTTGAGCAAATTCTAGCGCTTTTTCAAGCGATTCGGGTCGCATACATCTAATACGCGATCCTAGGGGTTCGTTAAGGCCTCGGTGTACGTCTGTAACGCTAGTTTTTTGTATAGTGTGCGTTTGGCTTCTACGGTGGTTTTAATAGATTCGTGCAGTTGGACATATGCCATTATAGTGGTCAGTAAGTGTTGCACGCGCTCAAAAAAAATGTGGGGTGTGTCTGTGCCTTGTGTTAACATAGAGAGGTCGGTGTACAGAGCTGACTCATCCCTGTGATCTGAAAAGGTATTAATTAGTGTATTCCGAATGCTTTGCCAGTCCGTAGGAATGCCATTGGTGGCTAATGTCTTAGCTGCATTGCCAGTAATTTTATTTAAGATGCCATTTAACAGGGCTGAATTATTAAGTTCGTTACCATGGGCTGGGTCCATAAAGTTAATTACTAATTGGTCACAAATATCTAAAAAATCTAATTAAAACATGAGGGTTTCCATCAAACTCCGGAACTATTCTCAATGCTTTCCATATTTTTTCAGTGTTGTCGTTAAAGAGGTGAGGGACTTGACTCGATTCTGAGTTTAAGGCCATCTCGTCTTCTTCTTGTTCTATTAAAGTGTCTCTATTCGAATTAAACATGAACCACCTAGCGCTCTGTCTGCGCGTGGCTCTCTGATTACTACGCGGGTGAAAAATTTTGAATGATAAAATTTACCTTTAAAATTGCAATTACTATTTTTTTAAAATCCTATCTAACTAGCACTTAGTTACTTCGATAGTACTTAAGTGAATATTCTAATTACTTCGATAGTAATAGGATATGGGAGGATGGTGCGAGGATTTGCAACCAATAGAAATTTGTGTCTTAAAATTAATTACTCACATATGCAAGGTAATCTGCATAGCGCGAAGTTGACTCATCGATTCTTGATGTTGTCGCTGCGATGAAGACGATTCTTCTATTATTATTCTTCTATTGCGGCGCCTACGACGGTCTCGTAGATTCGTTTGTTTGAAGAAGATAGTCGACACGTCGGCGAAACGACTATCAGGACGGACTCGAAGTAGGAATACGCGACCTGACTCGACTATCCTACCGACTGCGCCAATTACGATTTTGGGCCGTCGACAGGCGTTTTTTAAAAACTACAAGTTATTAATTAATTTTAGTTTTTTATTAATTAATTACAATATAAACTATAACTAGGCTTATTACTAGTGATCAACAGATTGATCTGTCTGTTCGCCACCGCGATTGGAGCTCAAAGACACCTGTGCTGGTCCTCATTGTGAGATTTACATGGAGTGTTGCGACATCGGGACTTCTTGGGGGGTCTCTGACTAATTGTGTTTGATTATTATATAACATATATATGGGGTTGTGCCAATGCACTCGTAACAACGTTATCCACAAAATTAAAAAACAAAAAAAATAGTGCGCTACATTTGACCTCGGCACACAGCAGACACACACTCACACATACTCATAGACATATATATACATAACCAAGAAACAACAACCAATTTGTTTTATTTTTTATGTTTAAAATAAAAAAAACAAAAAAAATCAAACGAATGTAGTTAAATATATAAACATATAAATAAACAACATTTGATTAATTAATATTAATTACATTTATATGATTAGATGTTAGTGCTTGAATCATCAAGTAATATTCTTAACAATTCCAATTTAAATATACTTAGCTATGAATAATAACAATAACAGTTGCTGTTAAAGTTATTTATTGTAATGAGGTAAGCTTTGTTAAGTCTTTGATGTACGTTCGGAGACACAAGTAACTTACTCAACCAAGTAAGCAGAAAAATATCTACTTCTAATCCAAGATCAGGTTCACCTCTAGATCAGGAGTTCCCAACCAGGAGGGCATGCCCCCTTGGGGGGCGTAGTGGAATACCAGGGGGGGCGTAATCGAGTACTTAAGCGCTCTAGCAAAGACTGAACCCAGAATCGACATACTGGTACAGAAGATGCAAGCTCAACTATCTCATTAGTATTTAATAATTAAAATAAAACTAGAATATTTACCTAAAGTGAAAGTAATTAATGGTTATTCTTAAAACATAAATATCTACATATATCTGTATTTTAATTCAAAGAAATAATTAAGTTGTAAAAAAACTTATGTGTTTTTAATGTTTTTAAACTTAAGGGGGCATGAGAATATTATTTTTGAATTGGGGAGGCTCAGTGAAATAAAGGTTGGGAAACCCTGCTCTAAATAGAAACGGTTAGAAATACTGATCTCACATCACATTCAGTTTATCTCACTTCATATCCCGTTTACGGCTCGCTCGGTAGATTCAACATTGACAACTATAAGCCCCGGACTTAACCGGATTAACCACGCAAGCAATTAGTGCTTTACTTCACTTCATATCCGGTTCCAACATTCGTAATCACTCAGTCTTTGAAGAATATAAGTTAGAGACTGTTCGTGTAAATAAACCTAATGATAAAGCAGTAGCTGGCCGTTCGTAAATGTTATATTCTCTGTAAACTTTACCTTGTTACTCTGTACCTTGTTACTATAACTCATAAACATCTTAGTTTCGTCATTTTGTTTATCATTGCACTGCTACATTGTCCAGAATCTTTAAAGTCTGTATTCACATCGTGTTCTTCCGCGTACTCGTATTGCCTGCAAGAGAAAATCTTTTAGACAATAACCACGCAAGTGATTTATAAACTCCTTTTCCTGGCGAACATATTAAGGGAAACTGTGGCTGGGCTTCCGCTAGAGTCCAACATAGTCACCCGCCGTAGACCGGGCGCGGGTGGTATTCGGTGTAAGGACGTCCGACCAGGGGGTCATTAAGACGACCATCCCTCGTGGGACAAAAATTTATATTAATTTATGCGGGAAAAATATGCTGTTGAAAATTCTTACGAAATTTATGGAAATTGAAAAGTAAATTACAGATAAATCAGTATGCGACATTAAAATTTCAACTGCATGGGAAACAATTAACCGTCGGGCATATCGCTGACGTACAGTTTCCGAGAGCGAGGGAGCGAGCGCACGATTTCTGACAGTCTGACAGACGCTTCCGCCGAATTATTAAACTTATTTCACTTATGGATTGAAATGGATTTTAACTCAGTCAAGGTAATTTAATAATCTATTTCATGTTGAGTTTTTAGTAGTTCAAAAGTGTTAGGTTTCAACTAATATCGATTGCAAAATACCAATTTTCTTAGTAATTATTCAGAGCTAGTGTTAGCGCCACCTATTAACAATCTACATAAGTGAAGAACCTGAGATTGCGACGACAGTGCTGCGATGAAAAGTAATAACAAGGTGGCGATGACTCCGGCGCTGCGATAACCTCGTCTCCAGTTTATTGATTCGTAAAATTCCTCGGACACAACCATCTCACGGTTCGCTTGTGCAAGTTTGAACCCGGTGATACCGTACAAAAATAAGTGAGGTAATGTTGCTGACGTTTGACTAGATATCGATGGAACCTCCGCAGCCGCTGAAGCAGCCACCAGGCCTTCCTTTCTTGTTTCTACTCTTCCAAAACTTACAGCACTCAAAGTTCCTATTTTCTTTTTAATTGATAAGTGTCAGTCTAATTTGTTAAGTGGTGTGGACTACTAGCAACATTTGTTTGAAGCATTTGTTAATAATACAATATTTGATCGGTCTCTTTTGGATTCGAATAGTCATCAGGAATGGAGGAGAAGTCTCTGGTCTGCAGTACGAATATTGTAAACTAGCTTTCTGCCCGCGGCTTCGCCTGCGTGGATTTCGGGATTGGGTCTATAGAGGGTTAAGGGTCATAGCTTTTGCCCACGGCTACATATGCGCGGAAGTCGGTTTATGGCGCGAAGGTTTTATCGCGCTTCCCGTGGTACTATCCGTTTTTCCGAGATAAAAAATACCGCAAAACCTTGCTCAAGAATCACTCTATCTATTGATGAATGAAAATCTGTGTAGTAGTTTTTGAGCGAAGCCTTTATTGCGCATCCCGTGGGATCTGTCGATTTTTCCGGGATAAAAAGTAGCCTATGTTACTCGGGGATATTGTAGCTTTCCAAAGGTGAAAGAATTTTTGAAATCGGTCCAGTAGTTTCGGAGCCTATTCATTACAAACAAACAAACAAACAAACAAATCTTTCCTCTTTATAATATTAGTGTAGATAAAAGTAAATAAAAAGTAACTAGGTATTTTATACTACACTAGTTGAAAAACATTTTTAATCTCTTCTGTGTGTTTTCTCTTTGGGTTTAATATTTGTAAAGTTAACACAATTACGCGTCTGATGACGAAAGGAGCTAAGCAACATTGTTGAGTACTGATCTTTGTAAGGTTCTGTTAGATGACGACGGTAACCACAGGCGGAGATAACAAGGCGATATGCAGTATCTACTGAAACTCAAATATCCCTTATTCAATCTTTATAGTTCAAAAACATGTTTTAATCTCTTCTGTGTGTTTTCTCTTTAAATTTAATATTTGTAAAAATAAAACAATTGTGCGTCTGCTTTAATCTCGTGTCAAAACGACAAAAGCCGACACTTTTCCACACAAAAATATTTGGCCAGTCCCACTTAAAGCGTCCGGATTACAGGCTCATTTAGTAGTCGTATGCAAAGTACCTCCCAAATAAACGGGTGCACCGTATTGTGGCCTGACCGGGCGGTCTAATATTTTCGTATTCCACTCATTTGCATGTGCCTCGGCCGGGCAACGACGGGAGGTTCATAGCGAACTATAATAACGTGGCAGCTAGATTAAATAATACTAAAGAATATGTTAAAAGTTTGTGCAGGATAAAATCATTTTGTAGATGATTGTATAAATATGCAGGAAGGCTAATCAAAGCTAGTCACGCCACTAAACAGCTTTGACTAGAGGTTTGATATTTAAAATAATTGTTTCATGCGCTGTAAATTTGGAGGAGTAAATGTAGAAAAAAGGGAGACCAGAAGATGCTCCTCTTAGTGCTGGTGCTGGTACAGTTGCAGAGGTTCTTCCAATGTCCAGCCAAAGCGTCAAAACACACTATTTTTTATGAGATATCGGGTTCAAATTTACACGCGTGAACCGTGAGATGGATTTGTGAATTTAGGGGATTAGACCTATCTGCGGACCTGCTGCGTAATCCGGTTGTATTGATACACTGAAGACGACATTATCGCTGGAGTGATCTCCATCTTATTCCTACTTCCATCGCGGCACTGTCGTCGCCATTTCAGGTCCGCAGATAGGTCAAAGAAGTTATAAGTATATGATATACATTGTCAATAGGTGGCGCTAACAAAGGCAAACATCTGTAAAAGCAAACTTCCTTAGTTACTGAGAAATCCAGGTGAAGCTTGCAGCCACCTACGGCCTTATAACTTATAGGTGAAGACTAGGTCAAGAGAGCCCGGTTTAATAAAAAACGAGTATGTTTAGATCGTAGCAAATAGAAAACTCTGATCTGTATTTACCACCCAAACGCATCTGAATCACATTGGAGTCCTATTGTCCTCGGACTGGCACATTCAAGTCTGTAATGTAATACCTTCAAAACATGAGCGTCATATTATACTGATAATAAAAGACGAAACAAAATCCAACATTTCCTATACCAATCGACTACAAATCTCACTCGGGCGGATATTAGCAACGTAAATCAAATGCACAACGTTTGAAGGATAAAACAAAGCAAGCTCTCGACCAAACTGGCACTTACGTCACAAGCAGCTGACAAATGCGTCGTTATTTCAGCATGGAGTCCATACAAATATCGCACGGGGTACTGCGACAGACGCTGCGAGTTATACGCGACCGGAGTCGTACGTGAGTCAATCGATATATCGAAACTGCCACCTCAGATGAGTTGTTGCTGCTTTTGTGGAACATTTCGGAAATATAAAACAGTTTTGTAAAATATAAGCAACACATTAATGTAGGTTAGATTTGACTTGGCCAGTTTTTATCAAAATTAAAAAGTTGAAACCAATTTTCCATAGGTAAAGGTATCTGGTACAAAACTTTTGTAAGTGAACCACCTCATATACCATGGTTTTATGAGATCAATTTAAAACGACGAGAACTCGTTTTATGTATGAGAACTAGAGCTGGGCATATTTCATTAAATGCGTTTAAATTATTAGGAAAAAGGAATAATCCGTACTGTGGCACTTGTACGAACGTCAAAGAAGATTTATTCTCACATATTAATGTTAATATTAATTTATTTAAAAAATTAATGTTAAGAATAAAGTTAATGCAGGATATTAGATGTAGTAGTCAAGAACTGTTTTTTTGTATTACATAAATGTTTGTGTTTTAGTTTTAAATGTAGTTGTAGTGCTAGAATTATAAGTTACCTCCTTTGTTCTTTCGTTTAAAATAACGTGAATACATGTAAATTATTTTGTAGCCGGTTTAACCGTTATGGTGTAAGGCTTAATAAGCTTTAAAAAAATGTTGAATAACTTTATAATATCACATTTTTAAATCGCAGCTATTGTTATAGGTATCCAATGATATAAATACATATTTCGATTTTAAATAGAACTTGGCACTCATTTATCTCCATTCTTTTTGCGGCAAAGCCCAGAGCCAAGTATAATTTTTGTATTGAACTTGACTTTCGTTTTTATATTTATGTTTTTGGTAAGATATATAGTCACTTGACTAAATTATGGCTGCTATTTATTTATTTACTCTTTATTACATTGAGAAGGTACAAAGAATGGACTTAATGCATCAAGGCATTCTCTAGCTTTCTACCAAAGATAGAAGGCACTAATGATAGAATTTTCACCAACAGAATACCATAAGTTTTGCTATTATCTTTATAAAAAAACATAAAGAGACACGAACCTAATTAAAGGTTTAAAATGAATTCTTTTAGTTAACAGTGTTGTTATAGAAGTATGCACTTTATTAAAATAATGCAATAAAAGTATAAATTAAAATGTCGCCCCTTCTTGTGTAGAGAAATATACCTTATGCCACTTTTTTAACTGTAATAACTTTATATTAATTAATATTTAACAAAATATTATTTGTAAAACGTACAACTATTTCAATGTTCCACAGAGTAGAGAGAGCAAAAAAATGAAAAGTGACATAAGGTATTTTTCTCTACATAGGAAGGCGCGACATTCAAATGTATACATTACATATTTAAATTTATACATTATTTTATTACATTACACTTTACATTTAGATTTGAGCTTCTTCGCATATGTACACTTCATCATTATCGTAAAAGCTGAATCTATATTATATAATCCGAACCTATAGCTGAATCCCAAATCTGGTTAAAAGGCCACAACTTGGCCCATAGTGCTAAAGAGAATGCCGATCTCTTGGGTAAACTCTGCCTGAAACTCGACTATGATCGACGATGGGAACGCCGCGCCACCTACCATTCCGCTGTGTGGTTACTCCATGCCGGAAATCCGGATAACACAAAAGGAAGTCCAGCGGGAGCTACTTTCTCTCGACGTTCAGAAATCGAGTGGGCCAGACGGTATACCAGAGTTGTGTCTTGTACTAACGTGGCTTTTCACGCTTTCCTACCACTTAGGGCAGGTTCCGTCTTCATGGAAGACGACAAATGTACACCCGGTGCCCAAAAAGGGCGATAGATCAGACCCATCGAATTACAGGCCTATTACTATAACCTCCCTACTCTCAAAGGTGATGGAGCGTGTGATCAACACTAAGCTCCTTAGATACCTAGAAGAACACGATATGATCAGCGACCGCCAATACGGCTTTCGCCGGTCGCTCGACTGGAGATCTTCTAGTGTATCTCAAACACCGTTAGGCATCTGCCATTGAGAGTCGAGGTGAGGCATTGGCAGTTAGTCTCGATATAGCGAAGGCGTTCGATTGGGTCTGGCACCGGGGTCTTCTATCGAAGTTGCCATCTTACGGACTCCCCGAGGGGCTATGGATTGCTAATTTTTTATCCGGGAGGAGCATTAGAGCCGTAGTTGACGGCAGCTGCTCTGAAACTCGGATAATAAATGCTGGCGTCCCACAACGCTCTGTGCTATCTCCAACACTGTTTCTGCTGCATATCAATGATATGCTGTCGCTTGGCGGCATCCATTGCTATGCGGACGACAGCACTGGAGATGCTTTTTACACGGGCCGTGCAAATACCCCTCGTTCCATTGTGGAGGAAAGTCGTGAACAACTTGTGTCTGAAATCGAGAGTACACTAACCAGAGTCTCCGATTGGGGGCGGGACAATTTAGTCCGATTTAACCCTTCTAAGACACAAGTTTGTGCGTTCACCGCTAAAAAACCCCATTCACTGTGGCCCACAATTCCAGAACACAACCTTGAACATCTCGAAGAGTATTGGGATCCTCGGTGTCAACATCTCCAGTGACGTCCAATTCCGAAATCACTTAGATGACAAGGTCAAGTTGGCTTTTAAAAAACTAGGTGTGCTTAACAGAGCTAAGTGGTACTTCCTTCCGAGGCAACGACTGCTATTATACAAATCGCAAGTCAGGCCCCATATGGAGTACTACTGTCACCTGTGGGCGGGAGCACCTTGATACCAACTTGATCCTTTTGATTTAGTCCAAAGACGCGCTGAGCATATCGTTGACGATCCCATATTCACATGCGGTATTGAGCCCTTAAGTCTGAGGAGAGACTGTGCCTCTTTGTGTCTGTTCTATCGCTTATACAACGGGTTGTGTTCGAAAGAATTGTTCGACATGATGCCCACGGCCACATTCTACTATCGCACCGCTCGCCATCGGCAGGGTGTTCATCCTCACATGCTGGAGTCTAAATGGTCACGCACAGTGCGGTTTCAACGAAATTTCCTTCCACGCACGCTCCGATTGTGGATCGAGCTCCATGCTAAGGCTTTCCCGAGGGATTACAGTATGGGGTTCTTCAAAAAGGGAGTAAATAGGTTTTTTAAAAGGTCGACAAAGCGTTTGTGATGCCCCTAGTGTTGCAAGCGTCCATAGGCGACGGTGACTGTTTACCAACAGGCAGGCCGTAAGCCTTTTTGCTACCGTTGTAGTATAAAAAAGGCCAGTGCCGAGATCACAGAACCACCCATACTACCGATGTAAAAATATACTTTGTAATATATAAATATATATATTGTTAAATTAAGTTATATAGATAAAAAAATTCTATAAATATAGTAATAACAAAAAAAAACATATTTAACTAATCAATATAATAACTAATTACATAAAATTAGCTTACTACATCACAACCGAAGATATAATTTTGTATCCTTATTTGTTCTGTAAAGAAAATGTCGCACCACACTAGGATTTTTATCCTGTGACTTGTGTGTAATCATAAAATCTCGCATGCAAATAATCCCAGACTGAAACAAATTTTCGTAGCTCATACAAAATATATATTCCGTGCGCTAAACTTGCGCTAAAATCGAATAAATGTTTCATCTAATAAATCGTAGAATAGAATAATTCTCAACTGATTACCACAATAAAGAATTGAATGAAATCACCTTCGTTCTAAATCAAAATCGCTACGCATATTATCTCGTAAAAAGTTATGTGCTCAACAATTTCAGAAAACATCTCCGAAAATTTCTTTTGGGTCATTGTAATTCAGAGGTTTTATATTTTAAGATGCATATTCGAGACGTTACAGTCAGTGTAGATTCAACCCTGTGTTCTTAGCTGAACGTTGAAAATTGAACTAACGGACGACAGATATAGCAAGAACCCTACAGATCCCCTCGTATGAGAGCTTACAGTTCATCTAAAGACTCCTTAAGAACCCATTACAGCTCCTTTGACGAACTTGCGTCTTATATCTTAATCTTCGTCGCTATATGTACAGATAGTCCGATATTATATTCTTGTCTTATGATTGACAAATGATCCCGCTTGGGAAGGGTTATTGATGTCATTACAGATAGTTCTGTTGCTAATGTTAATCTAAACTTGATAACATAGCACATTGGGGTTATGGTATGGAAAATAGCTGTGTCATCGTAATAAGGATTATACATAAGGTAATTTACCGAATACTGTTTTGATCTATAATTTATGTAAAATTCAAAGAATTGAATAATTCATTTTGTAATTTTGAAAACACGTAAAAAAGTTGAAAGTTTGTAATTGTGGTTAGATGTTTCGTACTCTTTTACTAAAAGTATTAAATGGATTTTAATGAAACTTAATAATAATATAGGTAACCAAATAATTATACCAATAGATGACTACAACTGAATATGCCTATTTTTATTATATAATTATCAAAGTTGAGCAATTTTTATATAATGAACGTAAGTCTATATAAAAATTTCATATTAATGTTGTACTAAAAAAATTACAATTATTTTTTACAAAATTCTAATGAAACGACTACTTTTCTAACCTCCTCACATTTAATGTAACATTATTTAATACAGAAAGTATATGTATAAATGTAAAAATAACAATTTTGTTTATTTGCTCATAGAATTTAGGCGACTTTAGTAAATTATAACGTCACGTTTGCAGTGTACTAGGTATGGAGCGTTTTAAGCGACCCGCAACAGCGCCGCAAACATGGCGGTGTATCTTCAAAAGTAATAATCGCAGCTACGTCGTTGCTTCTACAATATTTCTCATCTAAAAAAGAACTGTTATTTTGTATAGAATAAAAAAAAATGGTCATCTAACCAAATTTATTTATACCAATAATTAGCCTAACCCAAACTAAGCTCTGTAAGGCTTGTGTTATGTGATCTAGGGTAACGGATAGACATACATATATTTTACATATATAAACATTATTGATAGATATTTATATATAAACAAACACGACTAACGTACAAATGCTCGCATTAGTTACACAAACATCTACACCCACCGGGACTCGAACCCAAAATTATAATATTTCTCCACAAGATGCAGTATTCAATTTCATTTTACTAAAATTTAGTTTAATTCAGTACTGTTTGCCTTATGCTCTCAATATTGGACTTCTAATAGCTCCTTATTAGAAGTCCAATATTGAGAGCGAACGCAAACTTAAGATTGACCCTAGGTTCATCCTGTAAATCACCAATGTGCTTATCGTTGTTGAAATTTCATATCTACTTTTGCCTGGCGTTCTTACGGTGAATGAAAACATCGTATGATAACCTGCACACACTTCTGAACAAATTCAAAATAGAGTATGATGTTGATTCAACCTCATTGGGATAACGTGGTGGGCAGGCAGGGTAGGTAAGCAAGTTTATATATAAGCCCTAATATTCTATAGTTACCTAATACCTATAGTTCTTGTTGGTTCTTCTCGTTCATGCTTGATTCTCTGTTGTCCAGTGCCGAGACCACAGAGAATCAGCAAGAACCAGGACCACTTCAAAGTCGAAGACCACTACGAATCGGATGATACGGGAGGCCCAGGGTCGATTCCACCATGTATCAATGTATTTTTCTAATTTGATGTGTACATTTATCTGACGCACCGACAGTGAAGGAAAACAATGTGAGGAAAGCAAGGCATACATTTGGTGTATGTATTCAATCAGTCTGCACTGGGCCTGCGCGGTTGACTTAGGCCTGTTAATTTAGAAAATATTTAGAATTGACTCGTGCCCCTTCGTGTATAAGAGTTGTGATGATATATGTGACTACAATTGTTTTGCGATTGTTCTTGTGGATTGGCTGTGTATTTTTTGGATCGAAAACTTCGTTAGAAACTAAACCTTATATAAATATCAAAAATCTAAATAGTCTATACATCGAAATAACCATCCAAGCATCTATCATAATGAAATAACATATTTATTTATCTGTTAAATTAGAGCAACCAACAAGATATACACTAAACTCTGTCTCAATTAGAGGTTACCACGGAATGCATTAACAAATAGTAAATGGGATACAAAGTGAACCAAAGTGGGCCGGAACAGGTATCGTAGTGAAGATAGGGAGTCGAAAGCACGAGTGTCAAACTCATAGATGGTATATGGAGTCAGGATAAGGAAGAAAGTAGGTGGAAGTGTGTTGAAGATTAACCAACGTGGTGTTTGAATTTGTCCAGGCTGTTTTTGTAGATATCAATGTCAAAAAACTCTTGAGCTAGGCTATGGTATTACAATCTATTTAATGGAGAAAAATGCTGAGAGTTAATTCTGGACAGATGAGGTCAAAAAACTAGAAGTTCGTTGTAGTTTAAAAGGTACGTTAAAGTTCAATTCCTGCAATATCTAAGAGCATCCAAGCATTTATGGATTGATTGATGAATTTTGATTTACATATGGTCTGCAGTACGTATAAGAAATGGTGAAAGAAGAACTAAGGTTACCAACATAGTCTGAACCTTAACTGGCAAAGGGCTGGGAAAATTCCTCGCAGAACTAACGGCCGCTGAAGCGGAAAGGTCCTCGAGAGAAAGGCATATGCCAAACACCGCAGCTTTAGCAGACCTTCCACAAGTTGGGCAGACGACTTGGTGTTGAGCGCAGCATTGGATGCTAGCAGCACAGGACCAACTGATGTGGATTCCTTGGGCAAGACCTATGTCAAATAGTAGGTATCTATTGGCTGAAATGAATATATATTAAATTCTAACAATTTTGAACATTCAAACCTATTCTAACAATGGAAGAGTTTCAAGAGCATTACTATGTCTTAATCCTTCTTAATACGGCGAAAACATTCGTATAACAGTTACACAAAGGAGGCGAAGTGGTTTCAAGATGCAAACTACCCAAACTAACTTAACCGATAATAGACTCTAAGCTTCACAGACTAAAGCCTACATTACCCTCAATATTTGCGTCGTAACGTGTCAACAATACGGAGCAAAAACACCTTCCCTTTATAATTCCATTGTCCACTGTCGAGTGTGGTTATCAGATTACGTTGGTTCTTGCAAAATTGGGGGTGTTCCTGCAAATTTATTGTTCAGCATCTCGGTGGCGGTCAGCTCTCAATTCACCCTATTTTTTGTTTTCCTAACCCATGTCAGGCGTCAACCGCAAGGGATAGGGTAAAAACGGGCCACAAAGTTGAGGAGTCACTCGGCTGCTCTGAAACTTTGTTCCAGCGATGTCAATCTGGAAAAAAATATTGGATTGGCACATTGATTTGAAATAACTAGACACACAAATTTAAAGAAGCTTCAACCAAAATTATTGAGTTCATAAAATACATAGAAAAAATTGCTAGCAGAACAATAATCCAAGATAGCAAGCTATCGATTATAATATAGCATGTAAAAAAAAGCAATAGCTAAGATGGCAAAATGTAAATAGAATATAGTAAGTAGTAATAAATAAGCAAACAGGTAACTTAAATAACCACAGTTGAGAGTATAAATAAAATAAATAGCCTAAGACAAACAAAAAAAAAAGCAATAAATAGAAGTAAGAAGAATAAATAAAATGTACATAGGTAAGTATATGACAAGACTGTGTGAAAAAACTCAATGACCTGGGAGAAAAGAACAAGATCACTCTCAAATGGGTGCCAGGTCATTCTGGAATAACCGGCAATGAGAAGGCCGATGAACTAGCCAGGGCTGGGGCTCAAGGAATACAGTTCGGCCCAGAGCCTATCTGTGGTATCTCAAAGAACCAGGCCATGCAATACCTAAAAACTCGCCTTCTTAACGAGGCGAAAGCAGACTGGCACAGTACGTCCGGGATGACACACTCAAAAGCACTAATCGAACCATACTCTCGCAAACGCACTGACGAGCTATTAAAGCTTAACAGGAGTAACTTGAGCGTGATGGTTAGGGCTTTGACCGGTCACTGCAAGTTGAATGGACACCTTTACAACATGAAACTAAAGGACACTGACACATGCAGAGTCTGCGAACAAGAGCGTGAAACACCAATTCACCTCTTGTGCTACTGTGAACCGCTGATTCACAAAAGAAACAGACACCTGGGGAAACAAATCCTTGACCCAGATGAAATAAAAACAATCCGAACTGGGAACATCCTATCTTTCTTGGTCAGTGCCCAGTTAAGGGAGCTACTGTAGGGCCTACATGGAACCTACATAGGAGGCTGGTCACAATAGATCTTAATAGGTCGCAGTGATGCATATCAGCCCCGACTTACACACGAAATAGAATAGAATAGAAGTATATGACAAGGTAAGAGGAATGACAAAGATTTATTATATTTGCAATGGTATGTATGAAGTTTCACAACGGCTAATCGACTTGGAGGAGGAGCAGCAAATAACTTATAACAAATAACATATCAGACACATTAAATACTTAATGTGATCTATTGTTACATAATTTACAGTTATTCACAACAACACTTATACAATATTACATTGTATAAATATCATATTGACTGCCTGCTGAACTCGAATTGATAATTTCACCAACGTCAACAGCATTCCATCAACGTCATCTGACATTGATCAAATTAAATTCCTCATACCTGACTTTACTAGTATTAAAATGTGAGCATTTCCGCGCGAATGTAGACGGTATGTTATAACTATAAAGCTATATAACATATGAGCTATTATGTAGTAGTGTATTATCTCCGCGACGACACGAACCAGCCACACTTCTCAGCCACGACCACGTCAACCGAGCCACTGGCTACCGCCAGCGCGGGAAAGGGTCGCCTCATGTTTCTTAATTAGCTGGGTACGTTCGAGTGAAGCGCGTGAATATGAATCAGACTTTTGTGCCGGACACTCACTATTTTTTTATTTATAAATAAACAATCGTAAATATTAGTACCATTTTTTTTGGTGTAAAGAAACAACTAATATTCTTTCGTAATAATTATAATTTACATCAATTTATCAATATGAAATAATGTTATTGTTAGTAATGTTCAAGAAACTGGGTTACGGACACACCATATTAGTCAGAAGAACTACTTTTAAATATTTTTTTGAAATATTTATATAAATATTATTAAAAAAAAATAACTTGTGCAAGATAGACAATAGTCTGAAATATGTTATAAAATTAATTGCAGACTGATTTGTCAGTTACTTACAAAAATAAACCTCAAGACATCGAAAATTTAGGGTTCGAAGAATCACTCATTATATATGTTTTATAAATGTATTATATTTTTTTAAGTGTATTATGTTACTGTCTTTTTACATCTACCTCTTTATATCTCTGCATCACCTGAAGGTTGACTGGTAGAGAATACGTAAGGCATTAAGTCCGCCTATGTACTTCATTGTACATAAGTTTAAATAAAGAAATACAGCTACAATTTCAATAGCGTTTGTAAAAATACAAACATTTCACGCGACAACATTGTCTGAACATGTTTCGGAAATTCATCATATTCATTTGCGAATCTAGTTGCTTAATAATAAGTTAAGAGGTTCGTGGTTTCATGAGCACAGAGTAAGAGGATCTGATAGTTGGAGAAACTCAAAGTTTTTATATTCGGTATACACCAAAAATATATTGTAGAAGATATGAAAAAAAATATGTCTACGGAGGGTATAAAAGCGAGTGCAAACTATTGACCCGGGCATTGCTGTCCGACATTTTTGCGTGTTATCGCTAACGAAAAACACATGGCGCTACGTGTGCTATGTAGCGTTCGTGCGTTCGACAGCAGCCGAATTTATCCGAGCGCTCTAGAGCTCAGAGGCTTCGTGGCGACTTCACTTCTCATTTACTTAGTCGACGAGTCAACACATGTTTTTCAAATTATTCTCTATAGTTTTCTATTAAATATTAGTTTTGTAAAAAATTACGCCATTCTCTTAATAATAGCGTGGATCTTCATATAATATATAATAATCAAATAACAGATCTACAATTTGTATTTATTGTAATATCACGGTCTTGATAAGAATACATTCCATCGTATTGTGTCAATATCATGTAGGCACTTATTAAGACTAGAAATTATCCATCAATCAAATAACAGAACTTCTCTTTGTATCTGTAGTAAAACCACAGGTACCATTGCATCTGGGTCTTGATAAGACCACATTCCACCGGATTTTGTTAATAATACGTACGTGTACTTATTAAGATCAAAAATTATCCATCAATTAAATAACAGAACTTCTCTTTGTTTTTGATATAAAAAGCAACAGATTACCTGTTGTGAATCAATAAAAAAAGATAACCTCTTCTATTTTCCGCGACACCATTTACTTGTTTTTTCTTTTCATATTTTTATTAAACCACTCGTTATCTGGTGATTTACCACTTTTAGGTATTTTTATTAACTCTTAATAACCTAGAGTTTCAATTTTGATACCCATCTTTTAAGCCGAATGTTCACATTACTATTGTATAACTAACTAGCGGCCCGCGCAGCGTATGCGATAAAACACATTTTATGGCAAATGTTTTTACACCGTCGGTTGATTTTAATAAGAATTTCTAAAGATTTCTATAGTACTAAATATAGCTTATGTTACTCATTGATAATGTACTTTTCTAATGAAAAGAGAATTATTAAAATCGCTTCAGTACTTTTTGAGTTTATTCGTTACATACAAAAATACAAATCTTTCATCTTTATAATATTATTGTAGATATATAAAAGTTCGCTACGTACTGATAAATTTGTGTTTATTTGAGATTGCTTATTATTGGCACGTAGTGATTATTATGGTTGATTTAATTTATTATTATATTATCAAATAAATAAATCTCTACTAATATTATGAACGCGCAAGTTTGTAAGTATGAATTGATTTTTCTTCACGTAAAATCTACTAAATGGATTTCAATGAAACAGCTTTTTTTTTTTCCTCAGGAGAGGATGCTGAGAATCCTCATGGATACCAACGCAACAGGCAAGTAGGGATGCGTTGATTATGTCGGACTCCTGGTGAATCGAGGCGGCTCGATCCAGCAGACCTACCGACTAAACTCAGCCTAGCCTTGGCCCTAGTGGCCCTACGGCTTGAACGGATGAAACAGCTTACAGTGATATAGCTTATATATCAAAATAACATATAACTTATAATTTATAAATATATTCTGTGAATTGTTCAAGATATATCACGATAAGTGTGTTACGCAGACGAATTCGCGGGCACTAGCTGGTTATTAATAATAAAAGATGCCTGTAATCATCTGACATGTACCCGGATGATTTTACATTCCGTATTTATATTAAAATCACTAATGCAAGGTTTTAAAGGTCGTGAATAAAATATTATGGTCGAGTGTAAAAGGGAGGAAGTAGATACTTTTAATTTGGAAGTCGGCATAATGAATTCTGAATACAAGATCAAAGTTAAGCAGAAGGCAGCTTTCACGAAGGTTGCGGATGTTACCTTGATAAAAATATAATTATGTCAGTCCGTTTGAAAATGACCTGTACAATCTTTGATCTTGATCCGTACATTTTATTTATCTAGTATTTTTTATTATTTAATACTCTTTTATATTTCATATCATTCCAGTCCAAATGGGGAAGGACGTTTGAATTATTAACACGGTTATTTCTGCCGCATTCAATGAATTGAATCCAAAACTTTATTCTTCGAAAAATATTTTTCATTTCTCATACTCGGAAAGTTATGTTGTTTTGATCTGATTATTGGGTGGAAAATGCTGCTTCCCGACATCTTCTTCTTCCTGCCCTTTTCCCACCTTAAGTAGGGTCGGCACAACATGTTTTCCTCTTCCATTCTCCTCTGTCACTCGTCAGCTCAACATCCACTTCCTCCACTCAACAGCTCAACATCCGCTGCTTCCCGACATAGGGAGGGAAAAACTCATACAATCTACTTCCCACCCAAGGGCCGGAATGAACTTTAAAAATAGAACTACAAATGTCAGCTACGAACTATCAGCTGTGAACTATAAAAAAAAAAGCTGCGGCCATGTGAGTTTCTAAACAGCCAGTGTGAACTTAGCGCAAACTACTTCCAGCGGAATAAGCCGCAACAAACACGCGGTGAGTTCCATATTTAAAATTTAAACAGTCGACAAATTGGCGGGATGTGAATTTATTATATATATCTGTGACGGAATTTGAAAAAAATCAAATAATCTCTACTAGTTAAGATTTTAATTTCAAAAATGAGTTCAAGCGATTCCGAAATATTGACACCAGATTCAATTAAAGACGAGGCAAATTGTGTTCTGCCTACTGATGGTCTACTGATATTATCATATATTATCAATAAATAGATTAAATAAACAACCAATTTTTTATTTTCCTCATATATTCGAAGTGAAAAGTAGAGTGTTTAACACGGGTAAAAGAATCAATTCCTTCTCGGACTATAGCCGAAATCGTCTAAATACCTCGGGAATTGATTCTTTCCACCCTCGGTTAACAATCTACTATTTTACAATCAATTTTGCACGTCATAGCTGCTACGCCATTGGTACTGGAAAGAAACAACAAGAAAACCAGTAAGGGCTAATACTTTTTCCTCCCTGTATTTTTACAGTGTCGTCAATTTTTGACGCCCGCCGTAGTCGATTTGTTGGGATACCAGTTTCAAGGTGTCGCCATCTCAGAGATCCCGGGTTTGAGTCCCGGTGGGGGAAGATTTTGCGTGATGAATTGCATTTGTATCTTAGTCATTGTTGTTATAATATAAGTATTTCTACTAAATTTAATTTGTGTAATATGATGTAATATCCGTTATTCTAAATTCCATAACACGAGCCTTACAGAGCTTTTTGAACTAGTACAGACTACAGACGACAGACTACAGATATAGATGCAGCACTGTCTGCCTATTATGCGTATGCATATTCACAATTTAAATATGGAATTATGCTATGGGGTAATAGCACAGACGCCAACGATCTCTTTATTATGCAAAAAAAATGTGTTAGAATAATAGCCCAAATAGATAATACTTATTCATGTAAACCTTATTTTATTAAATATAAACTGATGACGCTTCCATCCTTGTATATTTACGATATAGCAATATTTACCTTCAAAAATATTGATAATATACCAAAAGTAAACGATTTTCATAACCTTAACACTACTTTTCTAAACTATTAAAAACTTACCTCTTGAATATTGTAGATATATATGTGCATATATATATATATATATATATATATATATATATATGGATTTGCTGGCTATGAATGCATTGTTGTTGGTATAGTACTGTAATTGCTATTAGATGTTACAAAACGTTATGTAAGTTAAATTATGCCTTCCTTAAGGGCCAAGCGACACAAAATGGTTACTAAGAATAATTAAAATTAATTTAAAAAGATCTCATATATAAAATTTATAAATTCAGTATATATTATGTGAATATTAATTATAGTAGAGTTTAAATTATAATGTAGATGTTATTATCATATCAGTATGCAGATTTAATTATAATTGCATGACATTAATTCTAGTTCTCCAAGAGAACAATTAGCTATACCTAACGGTAACTAAGTTATAAGTGCAAATAAATTTATAAGATCTCATGTCAACACTTAGTATGCTAATAAATGATTGATTTGATTTGATTTGCTTTCTTTGGGCTATGTGATATGGTGTAAGTGTGGTAAAAATAATCTGAAGCTGGCATCAGATAAATAGCCTGAACCCAACTTTTCTTTACCATCGATTTGTAACTTAATATCATCACAGCTCATGTGCATCCCCACCGAGGTGATTGAGCTTAAATATGTTTTGGCGATAAGGCCTGTAACAGGAACAGGAACGCTGTCCAACCTTAAGATTTTTGGCCTATTTCTTTATTACTCCATGACTCAAATCAAAATTCAAAATTACATGTCACGCTTTGACAGCGTTCCTGAAAATTCACCATTGTTACAATTCAGAATCATAAGTACACAAAACCAAAGTTTAAAAAAATACCTTAAATAATTACCAGGCTAAATTATGTATATAAAAATTACGAATATCGAAATAATATAATATGAGAACAATTTTTGGAATGATATTATGATCTTGTGAAGGTGGACTATAAACAATATTAAACCCGAAGTCACTCTTTTCCTACCTACACCCCTTCTACTGGGAGTCTGGGATCCGGAGCTAGCCGGAGGTCACCCTCGGCTCTACGGTGACAGGCCTTACTCAATCACGCTGGCCTAGTGAGGGTTGATTGAATACATACACTATTGAATTTCTCCGCAGGTGTATGCAGGTTTTAATGCATTTTCCTCAGGGGAACAAAAAAAAAAAAGTGTATGCAGGTTGCCTCAAATTTAAAAAAAATATTAGTACATGGTAGTGGTAGTGGTAGGTAGGATGGTAGGATCAACTCCCTCAAATCATCGGATTCGTAGACTAGCGCAACTAAAGCGTCATTGTTAAACTGGGTATTTAAAAACCTAATTGGTAAGAAAACAGTCGTAGCTTTAATTTAAATTTGGCTTAAACTCAATAAGACTGACTGTCTGAAACTGTCCATCCATATTTTCGTTCAAACGTCAGCTTAAAAATTATTACCTTTCGCAAATCAACACATAGGTAACGTATGTCATTATATTTCAACAACTCCATCGTTTTGTACTGATCTGTAATTTTTTATATTATCTTATTTATATATTATTTATTATTATTTATGTAATGTGTAGGTAATATATCTATTAATATTTATATATGTGTTTAATATTTATGTATTAATAATTATGTATGTATTATATCTATTATATATATGTAAGTATGTATATACTGTATAGGTGTTATCTTTTAGATATACATATTGTTAAAATAAATATTTAATTAAAAATTAATACTAGATTCGAATACACTTGAGTCATCTCACCATTCCTACTTCCACTACTTAGGGCTGACTGGAAGAAATCTCTTTTAGAGATAAGTCCCCTTTTTGTTTACTTTAGTCTTAATAACAATATGATTTACTACACTGAGGAAAAATATAGCTAACAAAGCCACAATAAAAACGTTGTCAATATTTTTTGTATTTGCATCAAAATACATAGGTAAAGAATATAAATTAATTTATCTATGGCCACAAAGTTTTTATTGTCAAACTTTTATGAATCTGTGGACAATACGTTATTTGTCATTTTATTTAAGTTATAGTATTATTAACACTGTCGCAACTTTACGTTGTCAACGATTTCCATATTTTGTCGATCTATCAAAATTTAAAATTGTTTGATTCACAAAAGAAAATAATAGCAAAGTGCCTTTTGTGCTGAGATACATTTTTAATTATTAACTTTGGCGTATTGACAAAGTAAGTGGCATGAATTGGCGGCGGGGGGAGCTAATGATTTAACGAACTTTGTCAGTTGATCGAAGTTTTATTATGATTTTGTTTCATTTGCCTGTGATCGTTGAGCGCGTGTGAATATATCATTTCGTTTTAGCGGTTTAAACACCTGACAGGATTACAATAAATTGCTATAATTCCTTTGGTGGACCAAATCAGTATACCGGTACCGGTTACGTGCTACGAATCAAAAATCACACACTTTGAGAACTATTTTAATGAGTGACAATTGCGAGATATTCAATATGGACGACGAGGCCCTAAGGGTATTTTTAATAAATGCCGGACTTAGTCATCTGACAAATAAAATGTTGGGTAAGTACCACCCTTGTTATCCTGTTACCCATAAGGTTTGCTTACCTCAGCGGTCCTAACCCTAAATTATTTGCGAAATATGTGCAATATGGCAATAAAAATAATTAACTATGATTATGTTTTCTTTAAATTTTCTGAACTCTGACCCAATGAAAATTCACTGCCACTAATAATAGAATGTCTCCTAAGTAGGTCACATTTTGAATCCTTTTTATATTTTTGCGTTGGTGTCAGCTTCTCCAGTATACCCACCTTTTTGCTACTCTGACAAAGGTAGTGCACTCTTCTGAACCTCTTATACAGGTAATTTGTAAGACGTTGGCTTTAATTCAAAATAATAATCTACTGATAATTAGTAGTGCATACCCCAAATATGAAGCAAATCGGTTGACCTTAAATATTTGCTGTTCTGTACATTTTGGATACGTTACACTTGTATGGAACAGAAAATGTTTTAAGGTCTACTACGATTTGCCTCTTAATTGGGGCATGCATTATTAATTATCAGTAGATTATTATTTAAAATTAAAGCCAACGTCTTACAAATCAGTTTCAGAAGCGTGTGCTTCCTTTGCTAGGGTAGCAAGGTTGGTATACTGGAGTAGTTGACTGTTTTGCCATATTGACAAAACAGAAAGTCATCTTAGCAAAGTAAAATTGTTAAAACAACAAAATAAAATTTAGCTCTTCTCACAAAGTTAATAAAAATTGTATTTGTAACAACGTTTAACATTGCTAATAAATGTTGTTATAATCACAATAAACATCTGACAATAAAAACTTTGTATCTATATCAATTTGCTTTAAACGGTTGTGTGGGGTTAAAGTTTTTTTGATACAATGACAATAATTTTCTCTCAGTGTACGTGTACAATAAAGTGTATAAATAATTAAATAAATAAGAATGTAGCAATATGAATAATAAATAACGTTGCGATTTATTCATGTATTGTTTTATATTTGAATGTTGTGTGGATGTGAACATTAACACATAACATTAGATCATGAACTTTCTCTGGACATTTAATTGGTTTATTTTTTTAATGTCATAAATAAGAAAAAAACTTTTATTTGTTTTAAATTTTCATTTTGAACCGTTTAACTGCAAATAGTTTGGCTCAACTCAAAAACACATGACTGTGTAGGCTACCTAGAATCTGCACTACACACATATATGTACACATAGAAATAATATTAACACATTAAAATAATTTTCTATACTTATAATAAATCTGTAGAGAGGTCAATTCTGTACATGAAATATATTTCCAAAATAAATATCAGGGGGTGATTAGGGATCGAAACTGATGCCGAAAATGGAGTCAGTAATTTTTTTATGTATTACCGTTAGAGAAAAAAAAGTATTTGACGGATTTTAACGAAATTTGGTACAATTATTTTTTATACTCCTGAGCTGGTTATAGTATACTTTTTATCACGATACAAGCAATAGGAGTAGATCAGTGAAGGATAAATGATGGGAAAACGGAGAAGTTACTCCATTTTTTAAGCTTTCGTTGCGTGTGCAACCTTAAATACTTTAATTAAAATTTAAATACTTTAAATTATAGGAACGCATTCGTAAATAGACATAGTAGATACATAATAGATATACAACTCACACATACACATATATATATGTGTGTGTGTATACTATGTATCTATGTATAATGTGTATACTAGCCAATCTCAGACTAGTAGGTAACTTATTCCACTAGCGAGTGGCAGAAACAGTAAACGAGTCTGAGACAAACCCAGCACGATGTGATGGAACTACAAGAGTAGCTGAGGCAAAGGAACGTAGGAACCCATGATCATCACTGAGCGTCTATAACCTTCTCTTTCAATAATTTGATAATAAATAATTATTTAAAATTGTCACATAAATCTTATTTATAAAGTAGATATATTAAATACTAGATGTGCCCACGACTTCGTCCACGTGGAACACGTAAGAGTAGACAAATATAATTTTGTATAACGGAAATGCTCTACTTAAAATTATACAAAAAATATCCCAGGATAGTATATATCTATCTTTTGTGGTTGACTCACAATAACACGTGTAACTTCCGACAGCTTACCAGTTCGAAACTTTCTGATTATATTTGTCTACGTATGTCTTACGTATGTAACATTCTCAGTCATTACAATAAAAGTCAATAAAATATTAATCAAGACCACTTATTATCATTAATTTAAACTTTAAATAACTAAACCTGTTTATTTATCGATATAAGTGTAAATTTCGATATCGATAGCACCCAATCAATATGCCCTAGCGCCAGCATGGCTAAGTACATAAGACTAACAGTTTCACATCGAGTCGAAAACTAGTCAAGACGTGGAGCAGACGCTTCTTCATATTGCTTTTTATTTGCTTGTTCCTTCATTCCTACGCTTACGCGGTAATAATTATAAAAACGCTTGTCATTCGCACTAATTCTTATCACGCTTATTACATCCAGTGTGCTGTGTAGTGATAATAAATATTGTGCATCCACTTCTATTGTGTTGTCATTAGATACAAGTATTGTTAGTTATTTTGGACTGGTTGGAGGAATTGCCACAACTACAATTAAACCACCAAAACTGTTACTGCACACATGTAATAGGCTTGTTGCCTAAATTTCAGTAGTTAGATACTAATATACCTTGATGCCTATTCTATACAAAATAATAATTATTTTTGAAAAAAAATGCTTATTTATAAGAATAATTTTGCATTTAATTAAATATTTGACATTAGTCATCAAAAACGCTCATGACTGTCATGGCGTCTTGAATGACGTCACGCCGTGCAAAACACAGCTGTTTTAGTATCGGAATATTCGGTATTGTGAAGTTATTTTAATAAAAAATGGATTCATCGTATTACAAGTACTGCATAGTGCCCCAGTATACAAGCACAAGTATAAAAACACCAAAAAAATTATTTATATACGTGCCAAACAATCAGCAGATACGTAAAAAGTGGCTGACACTCGCGAGAAGGAATGATGCCCATTCTTTTTCGCACTTCCACAAGACACTTGGGAATGACATTTTGACTTTGACGTTTCGCACGGCGTGACGTAACACTTTTTAATTGGTGTTTGCTGTCACGTGACTTATGGCTTATTTTGTGCAATTTTATTTTATAAAAATATAAATAATCAAAAGTTATTATTTTATAAAACTTTGTTTTTTCATAATTAAATGATAATCTTAATAGTTATGCAACCTAACGCATCAGATTTGTTCATAGTGGATACAAGACGAGGAACTCTTTCAAATTAATCTGCTTTTAATAATTTAGCCACACTATATTTTTAATTTTTTTTATAGTTTATTAACAATACTCTTTTAATTTTCAATAGCCCCGTTATGATAAGCAGAAGTTATAATAGTTTATGCATATGGATTTTTAAGCGTCGCCGAGCCCAACTGTTTGCAGATTAAACGGCTCACAAGCTTAATTAACATCACTCGTTAATTAAAACGTATGGCTGGAAAATGTCTCTTATATTTAAGCTTTCGTAATATTATAACGGTACTGCGTACGTCTGTCAGCGTATGGTTCATGTCGCTTCGACGTAATATGAATTGCCAATTTGTTTGACACACTTAATTTGTGTTAGTTAATGAACAATATAATATCATTATAAGTTAACGGAGATTAATGGCTAAAATACGTAGCAATTTAAGTAAATGTCCAGATTATAGGTGAAAGACAATGTGGAGGCAAAATCGGGAAGTAAGTTATTAGACTGATTCTGATGGATTTGTTGAAATAATAAACAAAAGAAGATTGATAGAAGGAATTTATAAAGCAAATGTGTAAGTAAGTTGGTAAGGGAAAACTTATATGTACATAAAGTAAAGTCAGGTCAATTGGGTAGACAACATATTTTTATACTACTGAGAATTATTGTAGAACCAGCAGTATTCCTGCGTTTATTACTTTTGAAGATACATCAATGTGTTTGCGGCGCTGTCACGGATTGCTAAAAAACGCTCCATACTAAAGTACTGCACACATCAAAATTGTATGAGCTTATAAACAAAATTAAAAATTTGTTATATATAGGTTTATATGTATACTTCCAATATAAAATAATGTCACCTTTAATGTGAGAATGCTAGAAACGTGTTCGTTTCATTAGAATTACGTACAAAATAAATGCACATTTTTAAGAAATCTAAAAAATATATTAGTTAAAAATTAAACTGAAATTTCTATATTGACATACTTTCATTAGATATAAATTGTTCAAATTAGATTATTATAGTATAACACCTATATTCAGTTGTAGTCGTCTACCTTATTGCGGAACTTATATGTAGGAATTAAATAATACATTGAAAACGGTCGAGAAGCACGTGAAAATGGAAAGCTGTAATCTAAAGCTTCTCAATTCGACTGTAATTTTTTTTAAAGTTTATCACCTCATAAATTTCTATTGAACCGATCTTGATGACTTGTCTGGCCATATTTCAATTTGGATGAATTTTGACAATCGTAACTTTGTCGTATTAATCGTTAATCGCTTTGAATTTGCATTAAGTATATGTGCGACAAATTGTTTAATATAACCGAGTAAGTGACTTAAGATTTACTAAAAAAATAACAAAAAAAAACCGATTTAAATATCTATTCCAAATAAAATTAAATACAAATCGAAAAGTTAAACAAAATTACAACAATATAATATAGTTAAAAAGTATGCAATTTTTGAAGTCGATGTCAGCCAAGGAAGCACTACAATATAACGTAGCTACAAACACAGGCCTTTTCTTAACGTTGGGAATAGTATCTCGCACTTAAGGAAAGCACGAAGTTATATCGAAGTATCCTCGGATTTTACAGCCGAAAGTCGGCCAATCGACTAAAACCTACTAAAACCCAACGATACCCATCGCCTTGGTGCAATCACATCCATCACTGCTACATCATCAGAGTGAGGTGTATCAGGACGGGACTTATCGCTGCTAAAAGTGGACTCGCCAGAACATTTTCACGACCTCGTCAGATCTGTATACCCAATTTTATATATTAGTTTTCTAGATACTAAATCGAATTTCTATATGTCACAATATGATAGCATTTTTTAAAACTACGTTGCAGTAGCTCTTAATGTCATGTCCAAACAGCATTGGAGTGTAAAAACTCCTTATAAATAGATACAATTAACAATAATTTTATTCGTCGCGTCTTAACACCTTGTTATACAAACAAAAAATTTGTACACAATTTAGATTTTGAGCGTAATAAATTTTGCGTTTTTCCCAAGCCACGCGCACAATCGAAGGTCGTCGAAAACGTGGTATAAATATTAAAGAGACTTTAATATTCAACGCGGGGTCCCAATAAAGATGACGTATAAACAATGGGGAGCTCGAAATGTGCATAACTAAGAATTATCTGCCCATTATTATTTGGCGAATATTTCGTTGCTGAGCCAAACGTGTTTTATTTCGATTGGATTGTACCGTGCAGAAGGAAGGAAGATAAAAGATTTCTAAAGAAAGGTTATGTCATTAATTTTTTCTTGCTTCCTCGATTTTTGAATTAAAGGAAAGAAACAAAGACCGCGGTCCTATATCAAGGTAGACTAGTAAGGTCATATTAATGAAAAAAGCCCAACTACCAGGCTCGATAACCCAAAACAGAATATCTTGGCATCGCAAAATTAGGAGAGTCGCATAGAAGAAATAAGAAGACCTTTCTTGACTATCACAGACACTAGTGTCGTTTTATGACTAATCCTGACAGTCGTCATAAGCCATCTGAATGCAAGCAACGCATTGCTATCATAAGACCTCGATTCAGATGATTACATAACTTTACTTCATTCTTCGCTTCAAACGATTGACTAACTAAACAAACAAACATACTAACATTGACATAAGTAAGCTTTAACAGTTGTTCAAAACACATATCGATCACAAATATACAGGACAAGAAAACTGGAGCGAAAACATTATCTTTTATAACACCCCTTATTTTATCGACAAACGCGTAACTTTTTTACTCTATTTCATTTACATTTTTCTGTATTCAATTGGAAAGGCTTCAGTTGTGGCTGTCAAGTGGTGATACGTGACAAGATTGGGTTCCGCACAAATAAAAACTATATGATTTTCTATCAAATGGCAATGAAGGGACTTATGCTGGGAGTTTCTCTGCATGATCGAGTTAGACACGAAGAACCAAGGTCACTGTCCGAACAATTGCAAACCTTATGTGGCAGTTACAACGTCGAAGTTCATCATCACACCTCATATACCCCCCTACCGAGGAATACGAGGCCACTTTAATTATGTTAGGGCGATTGAGCCTTAATTAACCACGCTGGCGCAGAGCGGATTGGTACACTAAATACATCTTTGAATTTCATAGCAAGTATATGCAGATTGTTTCAATGTTTTTCTCCACTGTAGTTGCGGCTATTGAATCTACATATAATAAATAATAATAGCTAGCGGACCCGACATCGTCCTGTCAAAAAGATTTATAAAGTAGCAGTTTTTTGTTCCTACTTATTTTATAGTCAGGGCAAAAAACTGACCTGTACAGAACCACCAGTCACCTTGGTGGTAGGGCGTTGTAAATAAAAAATTATTGATTGCCAAAAAGGTCCAAATGAACTATTACATTTTGTGATTATTCAAATTTGGAACATGACATTTCCAACAATGTATTGTGTGCTCCAACGCACACACGCACACTGTTTCGATAGATATGATTGAATTTCAACTTTATATAGCGATAATAAAGCTCAAATTGACTCTTTGATGTTAGTAACACACCTACATTGCTTAGACGATAGTGAGTGCTTGCAATATGAACTTTATACAATGACTATAAAGCTCAAATTGACTGTACGTTTTAGTTAGAAAACGTTTATATAGGAAAAAGGGCCGTTTTTACGGTTTTTTCCATAATTACTCGAATTTTTCTTCAAAATATCCGTCCTTGACTTCCAAGAAAATAATAAAAACTAGACGTCGCTTGTTTGCCGCGGGGTGCAAGCACCCCGCGGTGGGGTGGTCCATCCCGGCTGTGTTTGACAAAAAATGTGGTCTGTCGAAAATTGGTGAAAAAAGTCTTCTTTTTTGTCAAAAACAAGTAACTTGTATACAAAATTGTCTACGTTTGAAAATACACTAAGAAAGTCATGGTGTTTGTGGTCGGTGTGATTTAACCCACCACTGAAAAAAATTATTGGCGGTCGGTCGAAAACTGATAAAAATTGTCTCCATTTGTGTCAAAAGAAACTACAAAACTGTGTACGGTTGCAAAGACACTAAGAAGCTCACGGTGAGTCAGGTCGCTTGCGTGCCGCGAGGTGCGCGCACCTCGCGGTGGTGTGGTCTATCCCACCACTGGAAAAATTATGGGTGGTCGGTCAAAAATTGGTATAAAATTGTGTTCATTTATGTCGCAAGAAACTTAAAAACTGTGTGCAGTTGTAAACACACTAAGAAGCTCACGGTGACAGTAGCCGCTTGAGTGCCGCGAGGTGCGCGCACCTCGCGGTGGTGTGGTCTATCCCACTACTGAAAAAAAAAATTGGCGGTCGGTCGAAAATTGGTGAAATATTGTCTTCATTTAAGTCAAAACAAATTGAAAAAGCGTGTGCAGTTTAAACTACACTAAGAAGCTCACGTCGACTGTAGTCGCATGAGTGCCGCGAGGTGCGCGCACCTCGCGGTGGTGTAGTCTATCCCACTACTGAAAAAAAAAACATTGGCGGTCGGTCGAAAATTGGTGAAATATTGTCTTCATTTAAGTCAAAACAAACTGAAAAAGCGTGTGCAGTTTAAACTACACTAGAAGCTCACGTCGATTGTAGTCGCATGAGTGCGCGAGGTGCGCGCACCTCGCGGTGGTGTGGTCTATACCGCAATGAAAAAATATTGGCTGTCGTCAAAAATAGGTGAAAATTGTATCCCTGTATGTCATTAGAAACTAAAAAACTCTGTACGGTTGTAAATACACTAAGAAGCTCACGGTAAGTGTGGTTGCGTGAGTGCAAACAAGAGTGCAAAAAGTGTGGTCTATCCCACTACTGATAAAAAAAATTGGTGTCGGTCAAAAATTGGTAAAATTGTCTCCATTTATGTTGCAAGAAAATAAAAACCTCTGTGCAGATGTAAACACACTAAGATGCTCACTGCAAGTGTGGTCGCGTGAGTGCCGCGAGGTGCACGCACCTCGCGGTGGCGCTGCTCACAATACGTTTTTCAAATAAAATCTTATAAAGTTGCGAACCGGTGCAAAAGCATATCGAGGTAAGTAAAAAAAAAAAAAAATTGTCATTTTACTATACCGCACATTTGGGTCCGTTCTACTCTTAAAGTCCTTTCATTTGATACCCATATAGTGAAAATCGCAAAAAAATGTCAGTCGCCATGTTGGATCGGCGGCCATATTGAAATTTTCGAAACGTCACTTATAGCGTCGTGTTTTACTCGTCAAGGCTTTTCATTTGATACCCATGAAGCATGGGTTGGAAAACAAAAGCGGTCCGCCATTTTGAGAGCGGCGGCCATTTTGAAATTTTCGAAACGTCACATATGGCGTCGTGTTCTACTTGTCAAGGCCTTTCATTTGATACCCATGAAGCATGGGTTGGAAAACAAAAGCGGTCCGCCATTTTAAGAACGGCGGCCATTTTGAATTTTCATCAACGTCTCTAACGTGGCTGTATTAGACTTGCAAAACCCTTTCATTTGATACCCATATTAGGGATTATATACTGGGGCCTTTTTTGGACCGGCGGCCATATTTGTTTTTTAACGTTTCCACTAATAGGCTTCGGTAGTGCTGAAAAAATCCTTTCATTCGATACCAATATCACCGTATCGGGATTGAAAACCGCGAGAATATAGCAAAAAGAGCATATTAAAAGGTCGAAAATTTGGTGAAAAATTGTTTTCATTTAAGTCAAAACCAACTAAAAACCGTGTGCAGTTGTAAACAACTGAAAAACTCGTGGCGCTGGTGGTCGCGTGAGTGGCGTTGCTCGCAATGCGTTTTTCAAATAATATCTTGTACAGTTGCAAAGCGGCACAAAAGCATATCGAGGTAAGTAAAAAAAAAAAAAAGAAATTGACATTTTACTATAAATGACATTTGGATCCGTTCTACTCTTAAAATCCTTTCATTTGATACCCATAAAGTAAAAAGCGCAAAAAAAAATTCAGTCGCCATGTTGGATCGGCGGCCATATTGAAATTTTCAAAACGTCACTTATAACGTTGTGTTCTACCCTTCAATACGTTTCATTTGATACCCATGAAGCATGGGTTGGAAAACAAAAGAGGTCTGCCATTTTGAGAGCGGCGGCCATTTTGAATTTTCTTCGTTGTCTCTAACGTGGCTGTATTAGACACTCAAAACCCTTTCATTTGATACCCATGAAGCATGGGTTGGAAAACAAAAGCGGTCCGCCATTTTGAGAGCGGCGGCCATTATGATTTTGGTGTGGTCTATCCCACTACTGAAAAAATAAAATTGGCGGTCGGTCGAAATTGGTAAAAAATTGTCTTCATTTGTGTCACAAGAAAATAAAAAAGTTTGAGGGTGTAAATACTTTAAGAACCTCACGGCGCTGTTGGTCGCGTGAGTGCGGCGGTGGCGTTGCCACTATTGAGATTTTTAAATAAAATCTTGTACAGTTGCGAAGCGGTGCAAAAGCATATCGAGGTAAGTAAAAAAAAAAAGAAATTGTCATTACTATAAATCACATTTGGAGTTCTACTCTTAAAATCCTTTCATTTGCCGTCGGTCAAAAATAGGTGAAAAATTGTGACCATTTATGTCGAAAGAAAATAAAAAACTGTGTGAGGTTGTGAATACACTAAGAAGCTCACGGTGAGTGTGGTTGCGTAAGTGCCGCGAGGTGCACGCACCTCGCGGTGGCACTGCTCACTATTGCGATTTTCAAATAAAATCTTGTACAGTTGCAAAGCGGCACAAAAGCATATCGAGGTAAGTAAAAAAAAAAAAAAGAAATTGTCATTTTACTATAAATTACATTTGGATCCGTTCTACTCTTAAAATCCTTTCATTTGATACCCATATAGTGAAAAGCGCAAAAAAATGTCAGTCGCCATGTTGGATCGGCGGCCATATTGAAATTTCAGAAATGTCACTTATGTCGTCGTGTTCTACTCGTCAAGACCTTTCATTTGATACCCATGAAGCCTCGGTTGGCAAACAAAAACGGTCCGCCATTTTGAGAGCAGCGGCATTTTGAATTTTTTCCATTTTCTCCAAAGTGACTGTTTAGGCACTTAAAACCCTTTCATTTGATACCCATGAAGTACGGGTTGGAAAACAAAAGCGGTCCGCCATTTTGAGAGCGGCGGCCATTTTGAATTTTTTGCAATGTCTCTAACGTGGCTGTATTAGACTTGCCAAAACCCTTTCATTTGATACCCATATTGTAGGGATTACAATACAAAAGATACTTGGCCGTTTTGGACCGGCGGCCATATTGGTTTTTTAACGTTGCCCCATTTAGTGTCGATAGCGCTGAAAAAATCATTTCATTCGATACCATATCACCGTATCGGGATATAAACCCGCAAGAATATAACAAAAAAAAAATATTAACCATTACAAAATGGCCGCCAGCGCCGGCGCCATCTTGAAAATGTCAAATGTCAATATTTCCGGTGTAGTAGATTAAACTCCACATCGGTCGAGCATAACTGCAGGTGCGCAACTGTCATCGGTTCGCGTCAAAAAATCGCAAAGTCGCCGAAACCCAAATCTGCCACAGCGCCCAGTGTTGCCATATATCTAGCCCAAAATGGTGGTAGAAATGATCAACGAGGCTCGACCGACCCGGCCATGTGAAAAAAAATCGAAAAACACGCGATTTACGTTCTCCCCAAAATCGGGGAAAATACCCAAAATCGGGGTAAATTACCCCACGTTCGATGCGACTCACCGAGCACTACAAAAGGTCACCCGGGGTTGTCAGTCGAAAAACGCCGGCAACCGCGCGAAAACCGCGATTAAATTTTTTCGAAATTGCAACTTTTTACAAAATGGCCGCCGCCATGTTGAAATGTCGGAGTTTCGGATTTTTCCCAATATCTGCACCGTATACGGGGTGGGATGACGTTTGCGCGCGACTCCAGCGCACCCCGATCTGGGAGATCAATTCGGGTCAAATTCGGTCTGCGAAAAGTTTCCGACCTCCGTGGAGGCCAGTGTTGCCAGTGTAGAAAAATGAAAATACCAGAATGCCATAGAGGCCCGCCGGCCTATAGGCGGGTGGTGTTGAAAAATTCCAAAAGTCGTTATTTGATTTTCGCCTTTCCGGGGCCCTAGGGGAAAAACTACCAAAAACGGTAGAAATTTTCTCCCACCTGGCAACACTGCTCGCCGAGCTCCACCCCGCCCGGAACATGTCACCCCGGTCGGACGCCGCCATCTTGGCGAAAATCCGGTCCGAAAATCGCGTCAAAATTGGCGATCCAAGATGGCCGCCGGCGCCGCCGCCATATTGCTTTTGCCGCGCGCCGCAAATTTCTCAAAAGTCGAGGACAGTCCGACCACACAAGAAAAAAGAAAATCCCGGAAAAAAAACAAAAACCGCGCCGGTCGACGGTCGCAAACACGGGTCGAAACGGGTTTTTCAGTCCAAGATGGCGGCGGCGCCATTTTGTTTTTTCGCAGTTTGACAGCCGCACCGCATCCACGCTACAGTAGTAAACACGCCACCAAACGCCGTTAAAAACGGAGGCGATTTGGAAAAGTTGACATTTCGCGCGGGCCGCCATGTTGGATTGGCAAAAACCCTTTATCCCATTCTATGAACTAAAAAATCTAGAAAATTCCACCCAACATCAAAACACTCAAAACAACCTCTAAACACCTAAAAAACACCCTGATCAGTGAGTCAGTCAGTCAGTCAGTGAGTGAGTGGTAATCGAGTTTTAATATATATAGGATAGATAGATAGGAGATAGATTTCATTTGATACCCATATAGTTAAAATCGCAAAAAAATGTCAGTCGCCATGTTGGATCGGCGGCCATATTGAAATTTTAGAAAACGTTACTAATGGCGTCGTATTCTACTCGTCAAGGCCTTTCATTTGATACCCATGAAGCATGGGTTGGAAAACAAAAGCGGTCCGTTATTTTGAGGGCGGCGGCCATTTTGATTTTTTTTCAATATCTCTAAACGTGGCTGTATTAGACACTCAAACCCTTTCATTTGATTACCATATTGTAGGGATTACAATACAAATGATACTTGGACTTTTTGGACCGGCGGCCATATTGGTTTTTTTCACGTTGCCACTAATAGGCTTCGATAGCGCTGAAAAAATCCTTTTTTGTCATAAAAATCAAATAAGCTACAAAACAGTGCGGGTTGAAAATACACTAAGAAGCTCACGTCGATTGTAGTCGCGTGAGTGCCGCGAGGTGCGCGCACCTCGCGGTGGTGTGGTCTATCCCACTGCTGAAAAATAAAAATTGGCGGTCGGTTGAAAATTGGTTTAAAATTGTATCCATGTATGTCATATGAAACTGAAAACTGCGTGCGGTTGTAAGCACACTAAAAAGTTAACGGCAAGTGTGGTCGCATGAGTGCCGCGAGGTGCACGCACCTCGCGGTGGCGCTCTTGTACAGTTGCAAGGCGGTACAAAAGCATATCGAGGTAAGTAAAAAAAAAAAGGAATTGTCATTTTACTATAAATCACATTTGGTTCCGTTCTACTCTTAAAATCCTTTCATTTGATACCCATATAGTGAAAAGCGCAAAAAAATGTCAGTCGCCATGTTGGATCAGCGGCCATATTGAAATTTTAGAAGCGTCAATTATGTCGTCGTGTTTTACTCGTCAAGGCCTTTCATTTGATACCCATGAAGCGTGGGTTGGAAAACAAAAGCGGTCCGCCATTTTGAGAGCGGCGGCCATTTTGAATTTTTTTCAATGTCTCTAACATGGCTGTATTAGACTTGCAAAACCCTTTCATTTGATACCCATATTGTAGGGATTACAATACAAAAGATACTTGGCCGTTTTGGACCGGCGGCCATATTGGTTTTTTAACGTTGCCACCAATTGGCTACGATAGTGCTGAAAAAATCATTTCATTCGATACCCATATCGCCGTATCGGGATTGAAAACCGCGAGAATATAGCAAAAAGAGAATATTAACCATTACAAAATGGCCGCCAGCGCCGGCGCCATCTTGAAAATGTCAAATGTCAAATTTTCCTAGTGTAGTAGAATAAGCCGCTCACCGATTAGCGGTAACTGCAGGCGCGCAACTGTCATCGGCTCGCGTCAAAAAATTCGCAAAGTGGCCGTAACCGAAATCTGCCATAGCGCCCAGTGTTGCCATATATCTGACCCAAAATGGTGGTAAGAAGTATCAGCGAGGCCTGATCGACCCGGCCATGTGAAAAAAAATCGAAAAACACGCGATTTACGTTCTCCCCAAAATCTGGGAAGTTACCCCAAAATCGGGGTAAATTACCCCACCGATCAATTCTCCTTATCGAGCACTACAAAAGGTCACCCGGGGTTGTCGGTCGAAAAACGCCGGCAACCGCGCGAAAACCGCGATTTCATTTTTTCCAAATTGCAACTTTTTACAAAATGGCCGCCGGCGCCGCCGCCATCTTGAAATCTCGGAGTTTCGGATTTTTCCCAATATCTGCACCGTATACGGGGTGGGATGACGTTTGTCCCGCGACTCCAGCTCACCCCGATCTGGGAGATCAATTCGGGTCAAAGTCGGTCTGCGAAAAGTTTCCAACCTCCGTGGAGGCCAGTGTTGCCAGTGTAGAAAAATAAAAATACCAGAAAGTCATAGAGGCCCCGCCGGCCTATAGGCTCGTGGTGTTGAAAAATTCCAAAAGTCGTTATTTCGATTTTCGCCTTTCGGGGCCCCTAGTGGGAAAACTACCAAAAACGGTAGAAAATTTCTCCCACCTGGCAACACTGCTCGCCGAGCTCCACCCCCGCCCGGAACATTTCACCCCGGTCGGAGGTCGCCATCTTGGCGAAAATCCGGTTCGAAAATCGCGTCAAAATTGGCGATCCAAGATGGCCGCCGGCGCCGCCGCCATATTGTTTTTCGACGCGCGCCGCAAGTTTCTCGAGAGTCGAGGACAGTCCCGACCGCAGGAAAAAAGAAAATCCCGAAAAAAATCAAAAACCGCGCCCGTCGGCGGTCGCAAACACGGGTCGAAACGGGTTTTTCAGTCCAAGATGGCGGCGGCGCCATTTTGTTTTTTCGCAGTTTGACAGCGGCACTGCATGCCTGTCAGATATAGAAAACCCCCCCCCAAACGCCATTAAAAACGGAATCGATTTGGAAAAGTTGACATTTCGCGCGGGCCGCCATCTTGGATTTTAAAATCGAGCTTTATCCGGTTAGATCGGAAAAAAAATCTAAAAAATTCCACCTAAACTTCAAAACACCCAAAACAACCTCTAAACACCTCAAAAACACCCCTGATCAGTGAGTCAGTCAGTGAGTCAGTGGTAATCGAGCTTTATATATAATAGAAAGAATTGGCCAAATTCCAGGTATTGTTGAGTTATGCGCTTACTAACACGTTTTGCGATTCTTTTTTATGCATAAGAAGATAATAAATATTTCTTACACTCACACTTGTGTTATCGGATCTAGGGTAACGTATAGACATACATATATTATACATATATAAATATTTTTTATAGAAATATATATCAACAATCATGACTAAGGTACAAATGCTAGCGTTCAACACACAAACATCTGCCCTCGCCGGGATTCGAATCCAGGACGTCAGAGATGGCAACAACTTGAAACCAGTACACTAATATATAACTACTCGACTACGAATGAAAAAACATTAATACATTGCCAGATCGACCGCGAGTCCATCGTATCATCTGATTCGATCGAAATTATTTTTAGTGACATCTGTAAATAGTACAAGTTTCCGGGCAAGCTATGCTTGGGGATATATGCCAAGAACATGGTCCTTGGTCAAAGTCCGCTTTATACCGAAAGCAGGAAAAAAGGACTACTCCCAACCAAAGTCCTTTAGACCAATAAGCCTAACCTCCTTTCTTCTAAAGATAATGGAAAAATTAATTGACGGTTGCATCAGGGAGGGCCCTCTAAAGAACTACCTCTGCACCCGAAACAACATGCTATCAAAAAGGAAAATCCACAGAGACTGCCTTACTAGAGCTTACGGACAACATCCACAGAGCTCTTGAGGACAGGCAAATAGCCGTCTGTGCATTCCTAGATATAGAAGGAGCATTTGACAACGTGACCACCACCTCTCTAACCAAAGGGCTGAAGAACAAAGGGATCGATGAAACAACGACCCGATGGATAGTTGCAATGCTAAAAAACAGAATAGTAAAAATAGACCTCCATAAGGTAACTAGAAGCTTCAGAGCGACAAGAGGTTGCCCGCAAGGAGGCGTTTTATCGCCATTGCTATGGTCCCTTGTCATAGATGAACTTTTAGTAAAAACTTCAGAAATGAATCTTAACGTACAGAGCTATGCAGATGACGTAGTGGCCTGTGTCATAGGCCCCTGTCAAAGCACTGTAACCTCAATTTTACAGAAAACCGTAAACACAATTGTTAACTGGTGTTCAGAAAATCAACTGACTGTAAATCCTACGAAAACTATTGTAGTCCCTTTTACTAGGAAGAGAAAGCTGGATAAGCTCTCACCACTGACTATAAAAGGAACAACAATACCATTTTCAACAGAGGTCAAGTACTTGGGCGTAATCATCGACAAGAAACTGACCTGGGAGTTACACCTTAAGAACACGATACAAAAGGCTAAAACTGCCTTAGGTATATGTCAACGGCTTGTAGGGACGAGATGGGGACTAAACCAAAAATCACCTTATGGCTTTACACCACCATCGTCAGGCCGTCAATAACTTACGCCTGTACGATATGGGGCTCGAAGGCACAGCAAGTTACGGCTATAAAAAAGCTATCAGGCCTGCAGCGTACTGCATGCCTGATGGCTACAGGAGCCGTTAGATCAACACCAGCCATAGCCCTCAATGCAATCCTCAGCCTCCCACCTCTAAACCTCTTTATTGAGAAGGAGATGATGGCTGGCATCTATAGGACTAACGCTGGCATAGAACACTGGAAATCCCAGACAATTAGGACACTATATCTCAAAAGTGTTTGAATGTCCACTTCTTGCAATGACGACAGACGTCTTGCCTCCAGAAGTTAGCTTCCACAAGAATTTCACTGTGGAAATCTCCAAGAGGGAAGACTGGGCGCAAGGCCGACATAGAGATCCCTCATATGACGGGTGTCTGGTGTGGTTCACCGATGGCTCCAAAATGGGGGCCAACGTAGGATGTGGCATATATGGGGGCAGACCCAGGGTTAGCAAAAGCATAAACCTGGGAAAGTATGCCACTATATTCCAGGCGGAGGTCTGTGCCATAATTGAATGTGTACAAGCGAACCGCCAACGAAACTACGTAAACCAAAAAATCGTAATCAATTCAGACAGTCAGGCAGCTTTACTAGCAATAAACAATATCACACTTAAATCAAAGCTAGTAAAAGACTGTGTGAAAAAACTCAATGACCTGGGAGAAAAGAACAAAATCACTCTCAAATGGGTGCCAGGTCATTCTGGAATAACCGGCAATGAGAAGGCCGATGAACTAGCCAGGGCTGGGGCTCAAGGAATACAGTTCGGCCCAGAGCCTATCTGTGGTATCTCAAAGAACCAGGCCATGCAATACCTAAAAACTCGCCTTCTTAACGAGGCGAAAGCAGACTGGCACAGTATGTCCGGGATGACACACTCAAAAGCACTAATCGAACCATACTCTCGCAAACGCACTGACGAGCTACTAAAGCTTAACAGGAGTAACTTGAGCGTGATGGTTAGGGCTTTGACCGGTCACTGCAAGTTGAATAGACACCTTTACAACATGAAACTAAAGGACACTGACACATGCAGAGTCTGCGAACAAGAGCGTGAAACACCATTCACCTCTTGTGCTACTGTGAACCGCTGATTCACAAAAGAAACAGACACCTGGGGAAACACATCCTTGACCCAGATGAAATAAAAACAATCCGAACTGGGAACATCCTATCGTTCTTGGTCAGTGCCCAGTTAAGGGAGCTACTGTAGGGCCTACATAGAACCTACATAGGAGGCTGGTCACAATAGATCTTAATAGGTCGCAGTGATGCATATCAGCCCCGACTTTCACACGAAATAGAAAATAGAAATAGTACAAACTTGTTGTTTTGAATCAGATCCGAAACGTGGCGTCACATCTAAGCACTAAAAATACTGCTTTCGAAGACCCCTATCAGAGTTTAAAACAGAACATATCCATGTCATTGAACATCTGTAGTAACAACTGATCTATTCTGCATAATATACCAGACATTGTCAGGCACCTAGTCGAACCTTTCCACTACATAGTCATCTTCAATATTCGACCTGAGTATGACTGCCTGATTAAAAGAAATTCACCAAGGTGTGTTTGCAAGCAAAGCTGGAGACCTATTAAAATTCTTTCCTTTTCCAAACTATCGTCAACGTAAAGTTGTAACAAAGCTGTTAGTCAGCAAAAGAACAATAATAGTTCGAAATATGCAAGCAAGAAATGTATGAATTTGACACACGGAAATAACTGTTTGTTAGGGAAAAATTGTATATATGAACAGCGTAGGGTCCTGCAATCGTTGTTTGTTAAATGACAAATCAAATTGTTACCGCGTTTTTACTACGCCTCAGGTCGGTAACCCTAGGTCGACCATAGGAATTACCCACTGAGTTCTTCTCTTCTCTTCAATATTCTCACTGGCAGAGTTTAGGTACATTCACAATAAATAGGAATAAGAATGTAAAGGCGCGGGTCGTATATATTTAGGTCGGTCTGTTTTGTCGACCCTCATGATAAGGCCGGCGCCAATTTGGCTTTCCGCGCCACTTTTAGCTCTTTTGGGCCCCTTTTATGGGTCTGCGCTGCCCTTGTATTGAGGGGCGGTGGTCGCCTTCACGATTTGCCTAATATGGTTTTTAGAACTTAGGCATAGACTTTATTTATTTATTTATTTATTTAAGAAAGGTACACAAACAGATGACAATCCTAACAACAATATATATACATCACAAAACAGAATGACTAGACTGCCATCCAAACAAAGTGTACACAGCATGATCTCATGAAACAGTCACAAATAGATATTATACAAAAATATTATATATAATGTAATAATAAAAAGTATAAAACCGTAATAGCTACAAATCCTGGGATCCAGCCCTGAGTACATCCGAAATGCTTCTTTTAAATGAGATAAAGTTATTATCAAAAATATCAATGTCATTGTTGCTCCTTGCCAACTCATTGTAGGCTCTCGCCATCTTAACTATCGGATTGTTGTGGAAGTGTTAGACTGAGTTTAGTCGGTAGGTCACGTGGTCAGACCGCTCAAAATTTATTTCTAATAAGTAAATAAATAAGTATATTGCATAGAATGAAATAAAAGATTTGTCTAGATTAATATTTTTAAGCTCGATTTGTGAATCCAAAATAAATTTCTGAAGTCTAGTCCTGAATATTATTATATTTTATACATCTCTAATGAGTGAGGGGATATTATTCCAAAATTTGGAGGAAAGAAATAATACGCTCTTTGACATATCTATCTAAATTCATAACTATACCAAATATAAAATAACCGTTTTGATTTCACTACAATGGACCCCTAAAAGTACCACAACTATCTCGTCTCCCACAAAAATAAAATTCTACGAACCCTGCCGCGAACCTTTTTGTTTACTTGATAAAGTGCTTCGGAGGTGTTTCTTTTAACGTAAAGACATTCGATATCGTCCCCTCATCGACCGCCATTTTATCCGCACTTCTTTGTTTTGTCGCCAAATCAACATTGGAGATGACAGTGATTTATTCCTTATCAATTTAGCTGAAACTTCGGATAATGTTTAGGAAGACATAAATATAGTCGATTTCCTAGCACTGTGTAGGTGTGGATATTATATAGATGTCTTAGCCAAGTGCTTAGTAGAATTAGATTAGATTAGATTTATTTGCTACAATACGTCCATATAATCCTAATATTGACGTTAAGTAACAGTATTCAACCGCGAGCATGCATGCAAAATCGATACAATGGATAATATGGTTTCCTATGTGTATATCATTATATTTATTTAATTGTTATGATTACATAATACCATGATTATTATTATAAACACTCTAACGCAAGAGATAGACGGTGAAGAACATCCCGTCGCTTACTGTAGCCGTTCATTAACACCAGCAGAACGTAATTATTCCGCCACAGAACGTGAGGCTTTAGCAGTAGTTCATGTTGTTGAGCATTTCCGTCCTTACCTCGAAGGTGGTCGGCCGTTTCGTGTTATAACTGACCACGCAAGTTTGAAATGGTTCTTAAAATTAAAAAATCCAACAGGTAGACTAGCACGTTGGGGTTGTAGATTGTCTGCATATAATTTTGTTATTGAGCACCGTAGCGGATCGCAGAATGTTGTACCGGATGCACTGTCCCGTTCTGTACCAGTAGCAGCCGTAAACACTAATGCATCTGACGATGCGTGGTACAATAACATAATAAAACGTTGTACTGAACGACCAAGAGCGTGTCCAAATTTCAAAATAATAGATGGTAGGCTTTATAGATTTACTAAAACAGTAATAAACTCTGTGGTGACTACCAGTGGAAAGAAGTTGTTCCTATTGAGCATAGGGAGGATATTATTAAAAATAACCATTCTTTACCTGTAGCGGCACATTTAGGGGTTGCCAAAACTTATAAAAGATTAAAATTAAGATATTTTTGGTCCGGTATGTATAAAGATACTGTGGATTTTATCAAAAATTGTAATACATGTAACTCATATAAGCACAGCTCACTAGCGCCGCCAGGCTTTATGGGGGAACCCAAAGTTTGCTGTCGACCATTCCAGTGCATCAGCATTGATTTAGTTGGTCCACTGCCCATGTCTCGTCAGCAAAATACATATTTACTAGTGGTTGTGTGTTGCTTTACTAAATATTGTTTATTGTTTCCATTGCGTCGTGCCACGGGTAAAGTAATAACCCAAAGACTTGAGGATCATGTGTTCCTTGTACACAGGATTCCACAAACGGTCATATCTGACAATGGCCCACAATTTATAAGCCGCGAAGTTCAGGCGCTTTACGAAAAGTACAATATCCCGCAGGTACACATGGGCCCCGTTTACTGTCCACAAGTTAATACCGTCGAAAGATATAATCGAACGATAATTAGGTACAGCTGTTTCCTCATTCGTGGAAGACGATCATAGGACGTGGGATGTCAATATCCATAAAATCCAATTCGCCATGAACACCGCGGTGAACGAATCCACATCTTACACTCCGTTCATGTTAGTACACGGGAGGGAAGCGGTTGCAGATGGCAACATTTATAGGGATTTTGAGGACATCCAAGATTTGATTATAGTACCTCGCGATGCATATGCTTCGAACCTTGGTCATTTGGCAAATATTTTTGTTCAAGTCAGGGAATCTTTGCGGAAGGCTCACGAGAGAAACGTAAGATACTACAATAACAAGCGTAGGGATATATCTTTTAACGTTGGTGATTATGTGTGGAGGCGAACGTATAAGCAGAGTTCTGCTGACATATATTTTTCAGCAAAACTTGCTCCTAAATATGAACGTTGCAAAATAATACGTAAACTTTCCCGTCTAGTCTATGAGCTCGAAGACGAAAACGGAAAATATATAGGCAAATGGCACATAAAAGACTTCAAAAATCTAGACACCTCCGGCGATTAAATGTATTTACTTTATATTTTTTTCAAATAACCTGTTTCCAAAACCATTTTTCTTATATTTTGTGTTAAAATGATCAAATAAGGTGCCGTGGGTCAGGCGGTTCACGAATACCGACCCCGCCATTCTTCCTGGCGTCTCGTAGAAGTCGAGTGTAGGATAGGCACTATTTAATAACTTTTTAGGTGCCATTGCTGTTGCATGTACATGTTCCTCCTCCGATTTTGTTGTTCACTAATTTGACCTTGTTACTTATTTTCTTTTCTGGTAACACCATTTCCCTTAAACTGTATTGTTGGTCTGTTGTGACAATGCATTTAGATCAAAAACACAAAATTAAACGTGTCTTTGATCAGTATATTATGTGTTTAACAAATTTTCCTTTACAGTGAAATAAGGTTGAAACTCTCGACGGAGCGGTTTGCAACTCTCAAAATAAGCCTTTGCTATATTCATAAAAAAAAAAAACATCTAGAAATGTATGGTAAATTGGTGGCGCAAAATTGTCGATGGGGGGCTCATGTATATGCAACACAAATGAAAGGTTTCAATACCTAAAAGCGTAGGTTATAGTTTTTTTTATTTTTTTTTTATTTACCTTTTTGGCTCTTGGGTGCTGGTTCCCAAAGCCCTATAAATATATTTTTTTTATTTTTTTACTTTCTTTGGTTATGGGTATAAACCATGGCTTATACAGCCACATATTTAGTTTTATGTGTTTTTTTAAACTTACTTGCTATGAATGACCATGGTATGGTTTCTTAATAGGTTTTATTTAGTTATCTTTAGTAAGGAGGTGCACCTTACGACTTGTGTTTATTTTGTTGTTGTTGTTTATTTTTTTGCATACACAGTAATTGTCAGAATAGCTAAATAGTTTAGAGGGCATGCATGCATTAGGGTATAGGTGGGGTAGGACATTATCGCAATGTTCTTAGTTATTATTTCAACTAGTAAATATGTATTATTTTCCAATAAAATCTTTAAAGTTTCAAAATGTATGAGGTTTATGAAATGGTTGTAAGACTGTCGAGGGCGACAGACGAATTCTCTGCGCGAATTCTATCGTGGTTGGGGGGATACTGTAACACTTTTTTTTCACTGATTTTAAGTACTATTAAAGACACTTTTTTTTTATTCATATTGATTAAATTCACTTTTACAATTGTATCTTGCATTGGTTATGTTTTCGTCGAATTGTTACTTTGACATTGACAGTTCTATAGTGTGGGCCGCTTATCATGATCCTAACACCATTATCTATGTTCAAATTAGGCAATCAAATCTAGCCAAGCGTCGTCTACAAAGATAGGTTCTTTATCAATAATACTGAAACATCACTCCGGAATTCATAGATAAAAAACAGTGTCGTAGATTAATAACTGCCCACAGATTATATACCGGATACTAATTAACAACAAATTATTTGCACTGCCGATTACAAAAATATCGTTTAGGATTAAACTTAAATTTAGGAAGATCAATTCTTCCTTTCCTTTATTTGTTGCGGATCGACATAGTTTCCACACCATCCTAGTTCCATTTAATAACAAACATCACTTACTACACATTCTAGTGTGGGAGGCACGTGGGTGAATGTCTTTGCCTCATCGGTGGTAAGCAATCTGTAATGGGATACTAATCTGTGACTTGGAGATCTGAAATCTGGGAATTGGGAATCGATCTATTGTAAAAATCTCACGCATATTTCGGGATATAAAGACGTATAAAAGTTACGGAAAGTGGTGTCAGGATCACAAATAAAAATCAGGAGTATTTTATTTCCCATAAAATTATCCATATCTTTTGGAACATAATTTAACCTAGTTGCCACCGGCACTTAGGAAAAATAATAAACTAAAATATTTACATATTGAAAACCCGATAAAAAGGTCAGTAATAGTTGCATTTATCTCTTTAATTCTTTAATCTCTTTAATTTCAATTTGTTCCCAATAGTAATGATTTTCACAAATAATTATTGATATTTGTTTGGAGCGGGTAGGCTTAACCACCCATACAAAATCATGCTGAAATTAGTTGCTCAGCTGCTAATCTCATGTATTTGAGGTAATTGGTGTTTGTACATATTTAATCATAAATGTAAATTCTTGTTCTTTTAAAATGTAAATGTACCATAATTTGATGAATGTTCAATAGATCATGTTTGATATTTTTTTTTCTTTGTAACCTAGTTGTCAGATTTAATTGTATGAAGAACAATAATGTATATGGGTTCCTTCTGAACCGCATAGACCACCCACATTGAGTCCATGACTATGATAATGTAGCATTTTTATGATATGTAACAGGGCAAAAAGGTACCGGGAGGTTGTTATACCCGGCCCTACAAATTTATGTAAGGAAAATATATAAAATACAATATCCATGAAGAAAATTATATAAACCTTAAGGAGAATAACCGCAATCTATTAAAAGAAGAGTGTCTGGACCCAGTCTCAAGGAAGGTATTCAGTACTAACCACCGGGGGATGGGAATTTAGCATTAGAATACATGTTATTTCTTAGATTTTAGAATTACCATAATAAATAGTTTATTTCAATACCCTGATCAACTATTGTTGTTAAATATCCTTGCCGAGATTGATCAAACAGCACCAGAACCAACCTGCCCTTGTGTCTACTCATTAAAATTTGTTATTTTAAGTACATAATAAAGTTATTCATAATAAAGAGTACACTTATTTTAATTTTAATTGGTTATTTTAATTTTTAATTTAATTGTTATAAAAAAAAACTTAAATTTATAGTGTTAAAGTTGATAATTAAATCAGTAATTTTGTTATTTTGTATTATTTGTGTTTTCTTTATAACTCTAGTTGGTGAGTAAGAGAATTATTACATTACACACGGTCCTTTATAAGGCGCGTATAATAATTCCTTTCAATCTGATGCCTGTCCTGTGGGAGTTTTAACAATTTGGTTTAAAAGGCACTGGAATACGGTGCCGTGCCGTATATGTCATTAGTATAATAATTCAATTTAGTCACCATTGTAAAACTTTATTACAATTATACCTACTGTCATCATTGTTATCGTTCAATCCAACTATTATTATATATTTATATTCTATTATACATACATGTCGACATTGCATTCATTATTGTTGTTATTAAATTCATTAAACAATCAAATTAAACTAATATATAATTATAATACATTTTCTCAATATCGTAAAAAATAATACTAAAAATCAATAAAACATAGGTATTAATACCATAATATTATTGCTCAGACATTGACGATTTATTTATTGCACATAAAGTAAGAAATGAAGCAGGTAAGTTTACAATTAGTGGAATTTCTCTTACAGAAATTGCCTGTAATCGAGTCGTGACGAGATTTGTAGAAGAATGACACATAATTATATTAAACCAAAATTATGTTAATAAAATATAATTAACTAATTTTAATTTAGTTAAATAATAAATAAGTCGATTTGAGCTATTTGGGGTCGAGACTCTGGAACCCCGGGGAGAAAGTGCCCATAGAGTCTTTGAAGAATGCAGCCGCAGGCTAATCAAATCGACACGTGATTGGAAAGCTGTATCATATCTGGCACAGAGCATCAGCATTGCCATACAACGTGATAATACTGCCTTCTTCTGCCTTCTGGGCACGTTATCGATTGACGGTGATAATAAATATAAATAATATTTATACATTACCTTTTCATAAGTTCAAGGTACATGTTAAAAAGACGCAATTTTTTTTTTTTTTCCTCAGGAGAGGAGCCTGAGAATCCATCATGGATACCAACGCAACAGGCAAGCAGGGATGCGTTGATTATGTCGGACTCCTGGTACTGTCGAGACGGCTCGACTACACAGACCTACCGACTCAACTCAGCCTAGCCTTTGGTCCTATTGACCCTACTGGCTTTATTGACGAGAGGGCCGCACCTCAGGAGAGGCACGGTTAGCGCTACCCCATGGTGAGGGTATATGCGCTAGAAGAAGGCACGAATCTCCAAAGTGGGACCGGCCAGTATTGACAAGAACCTAATCATGGCTAAGCAGAATGCTGCCGTTTAGGGGTTGACAAGGGGAGGCGACGGCTCAGACGCCGCCGCTTGCAGGTCTAGAAGTTCCTGCGTGAGTTGGTTAGGGGGGTCGCTAAGGACATATCGCGGTCTACGTATTCTCTGCCGGTAGTGACTAGTGTTGCCTTGAGACTGGCTCACAGTTGGTGGTGTTGACGGGGGTTGGTGGTGTTGACGGGGCAAGTTGGTGGTGTTGACGGGAGTTGGTGGTGTTGACGGGGTTGGTGGTGTTGACGGGGTTGGTGGTGTTGACGGGAAAGACGCTAATGAGTAGGTAAGGGCTATTACCAAGTCAATGATTATTTAAATGATGCCAATGCTTGGTGTTGATTTAAAGACATTACATTCTAAAGTGTAAATATTTGTTTTTTCCCGTATAAATTGTAAACACATATGTACGTTGTATGGTAACGACATAATTTATTGTAAATGTTACTATTACTTTTGATAAAGCTGATTAGATTTTTGCGCCCATTTTTCTTATCAGCTAAAAAATTCGTCCTGAATGGGTGGTAGGAAAAAAAATTTGGACGATTCAAATGATTCTATTAATTCATATTTGAATAAAGTTAGTTTTGATTTTGTTTTTATTATTTGCTTATACTTTGTTCTTGAAATATCATTTAGTATCAGCATTTCAAGAAAATGTTTTTTACTACGCTATTTACAAACTGGACAGATGATTTGATGTAGATGCAGTAAAAGCTCGGATTCGATCGGCGTAACACCTATCAGCTGATATGATAATCGGTATTTGAATATTGTTTAAGAGCTACTCTTTATCACCTTTCATATCATCTCACATCAATAAGTGATAAACATCGGTTTCATTATAATCAAATTTTCATCATCGAAATGGTTCGTTTGTCAACGACCCATAGCACCCAACACAATTTGTGATTCCAAAGGTCAAAGGGAGGACGCTCAGAATAATATTGAGTAATCTGTCGAGGGCCTATCTCAATCAAAGCCATATATATCTACCAAGAATGACCCAAGGATCACTTGATTCGAGAAGTTGTTTCAGGATTATTATCGTAACATTATTTGAGATAAGCTTAGTTATTTGTAGTTCATTTTATTGTGTGCTCTTTGAATATGTTGGGTCAAATGAAAAAACAAATGGATATCTACTACCAAAAACGTTTATCTACTCAATGGTTTCTGGATTTTCACTCTTAAGCAAATAGTATAAAAGGAACTTATAACAATATTTAAGAAACCTTAATAAAACTCGAGTGGTTAGTATATTGGTTTCAAGGTGTCGCCATCTCTGAGGTCCCGGGTTTGAATCCCGGTGGGGGCAGCTGTGTGTGATGAATACAAGCAATTTTTACCATAGTCATGGTTGTTATTATATATTTCTATCAAAAATATGTATATATGTATAATATATATGTGTACTACTCAACTACAAAAGTCGTCTGTATTAAGTACCTTAGGGTGAAAGCTTGTAACTTTTTTTTACTAACATCTATGCCTTTCATCGCCTTTAAAAGACACGGTCCTTTATAAGGCGTGCGCAGGGTTTTGACGCTAATGCGTAGAGGCCAAGTGTGAGTGCATTATTATTATTATTCACGTATATTTAATTATTAATCTTAAATTTAAGTTTTTTACTACATAAATCAACCGTTTTTTTTCTGACGCATTTTATTTGGTCTTTTTATTAAATTTGGCACAAGCAATACAAATTTTAAATCAAATTTCATCTATACATATAAATAAAATTGGAGTGTCGTCTGTCTGTCTGTTTATTCCGGCTATAATCTGAATCTAAGCAGGTAGCTGATGTAATAAGAAGTAACAGAGGTGACTTTTATTTCAGAAAAATAAAGTAATGTTGCAATGTAAATATAAAGTAAAAAAAAAAATGCAAAAACCAAAACCAAAATAAACTAATTAAACTAATTTTTTTTTGTTAACATCCACGCGGAGGCACTCGCGGGTAAAGCTAGTATAAAATATATTTCTAATCTTACTGCAGGCATATGTAAATCTGAAAATATAATTTCCCTAATATGTTATTTACATATGCTCGAAATATATTAATTAAGCTTAAACTATGTAAGTAGTTTAAGTTCAAAAACAGGCATTTTTTCTTAATTTCATAAACAAGTGAACGTTTACAAAGCTTGGACTTTTGTTGCAATCAAAATAAACAATAACCCAAAATTCACCTTTTCAATTTAATCTAGCGTAAAATTTACGATAAAATGAATCTACCGACATTCATTTCTTAGCAACCTGTAATTTAACAGTCGACGAAATTAATACAATTCGAATCAATTTATCTCGCGCAAGACATTGAATGAACAAATAAATTATTCATGTCCAATTATTCAACGGCGATGGCCGAATGTAACTCAATTTGTTGGCCTAATTGTTAATTCTGCCACCGTAAGTTGATGGGTAAGCTGAGAATCATCGCTCGGAGCTCGGGATAGATTTGAGATCACGGATTTTGCTTCGAAAATTACGATAATTCACCATTTTGAAACATCGAAGAAACTTAAATTACACGCAATTGATAATTGAAAATACAAAAAAGGAATCATACAACAAATATCAATACCAACAAATTGGAACAGACCGTGTGTCTTAGGATCTAAGTAAGTCCAAATGAGACGATTAAAGATGACAATCTTGAAAAATTTGTATTTGACAAGGGAGCGACTTTGAACCAGAGATCTACTCGTATGTGGTTAACAAACTTTCCTATTCCTGGCACAAAAAGTATTTGTATGTATAACGACCGACGACGAGTATGGCGAGTACGACGACCTCCGTAGTCAAGTAACCAGTATCAAGATGTCGCCGTATCTGAGATCCCTGGTTTGAATCCCGGTGGAGGCAGATGTTTGTGTGATAAATGCGAGCATTTGTGCCTTAGTCATGGTGGTTAATATATATTTCAATAAAAATATTTATATATGTATAATATATGTATGTCTATCCATTACCCTAGATCCCATAACACAAGCCTTACAAAGCTTACTTTGGGCAAGAAGAACATTTATTATCAGATAATATTTACATTGTTTTGTTGTTCACATTATAGTGCGTAGTGAAACTATTAAAGTATGGTACTTCTAAGCAACGTGATGACCATTACTTCTTCCACGCAGAGTTCAGGATAGCAAAAGAGAGTGGAAATGAGGGTATGAGACTATTTAAAAGCTGTACGATGCGGTGGGGGGTCAAATCAAAAATCAAAATCATTTATCCAGTCTAGGCTGTTACAAGCACTTGTGAAAGTCGAAAAGCTACGCCATCAAATCTTTCTCAGTAGCGCCAGTGTCGGTAATGTAGGAGAACGAGGTGGTCCAACGAGATTCCAATCACTGGACTGGTTCCAGGCTATGTATGTATTTCCGATGTAACAATGGCTTCTTTCAAACTGAAAGTAATGATTAGAAATAGAGATAGCAGATTGAGACTACTGATATTATGAAAGCACCTTGTACTATTTAGTAAAATAAAATGGGCTAATATCACTTACGCATGTTCCAACGTTCAGACTACAAAAAAAATAGAGGTTCGTTTATGGGCAGATTTATAATTTTGTATAACAAGATTCCACATAGTCTAGCTGAATTTGCCTTTCCATAAGTTCAAGGGACATGTTAAAAAGACACTATTGAGTAAGGGCTATTACAAAGTCAATGATTATTTAAATGTTGCCAATGCTTGGTGTTGATTTAAAAACATTACATTCTAAAGTGTAAATATTTGATTTCCCGTATAAATTGTAAACACATATGTACGTTGTATGGTAACTACATAGTTTATTGTAAATGTTGTTACTACTTTTGATAAAGCTGATAAGTTTCATGAGCCCATTCTTTTTATCAGCTAAAAATACGCCCTGAATGGGTAGGGAAAAAAATTAACCATTCGAAAGAGCTTTCTATAAAGTCATATTTGAATAAAGTTAATTTCGTTTTTTTTATTTCTGGTTATTTGTGGGTACTTGAGTATCTTCTGTGGCTGTCGTCTATAGGCGAGAACATCTTCATACAAACTCGCTTTTAACTCGCTCCAACCGAGTTTGGAGCGAGTTATAAACTCGCTCCAAACTCGAGATGAGTAAATCGTTGTCGATCCCAATCATACAAACAGCGTTGAGACATTAAGTCTGACGAGAGACGTTGTTTTAAATTGTTTGAGATGATCGATACGGCCACATTCTATTATCGCACTGCTCGCCATTGTTAGGGTATTGATTCTGCGGTTTCAGGGGAATTACCATGCTCCAATTATAGAATGAACTTCCGGACGAGAATTTTCCTGGGGCCTACAGTATTGTGCTCTTCAAGACGGCAAAAAATATGATTTTGACGGGTCATTAACGCCCTGTTATTGCAAAGGTTCATAGGCCACGCTGACGGCTAACCTCAGGCTATTATACTCTTTGCCATCGTGTTATAAAAGTAATGTTTATGTTCACAGCTCATACATGTTCCCATTGTGGAGCACGAACTTATTCTAAGTAATACTTAACTATTTTAGGTCTATTTGGACTTAACCATCCAATGTATGTATCTATGTAATGTATTATCACCGACTTCACATACAATTTTACGCCGCTTATAGATTCAGAATAGTGATGTGCCGGATATCCGTATCCGCTAATATCCGAAGGAGAAGAAATATAAATATCCGTGTCCGTATCCGTTACTTTTTGGCGGATCTTTTACAGATCTATTTAGCACAGTCTTCTTTAAACAATAATTCTTTTGGATGTTTTCTTAGTAAATGATTTTTTTAAGCAAGCCTTTCTTACCAAAAACATAAATATAAAAACGAAAGTCAAGTTCAATACAAAAATTATACTTGGCTCTGGGCTTTGCCGCAAAAAGAATGGAGATAAATGAGTGCCAAGTTCTATTTAAAATCGAAATATGTATTTATATCATTGGATACCTATAACAATAGCTGCGATTTAAAAATGTGATATTATAAAGTTATTCAACATTTTTTTAATTCTTATTAAGCCTTACACCATAATGGTTAAGCCGGCTACAAAATAATTTACATGCATTCACGTTATTTTAAACGAAAGAACAAAGGAGGTAACTTATAATTCACAACTACATTTAAAACTAAAACACAAACATTTATGAAATACAAAAAAACAGTTCTTGCCTACTACATCTAATATCCTGCATTAACTTTATTCTTAACAATAAAATTTTTAAATAAATTAATTTTAACATTAAAATGTGAGAATAAATCTTCTTTGACGTTCTTACAAGTGTCACAGTACGGATTATTCCTTTTTCCCATTAAAAATTTAAACGCATTTAATGAAATATGCCCAGCTCTAGTTCTCATACATAAAACGAGTTCTCGTCGTTTTAAATTGATCTCATAAATCCATGGTATATGAGGTGGTTCACTTACAAAAGTTTTGTACCAGATACCTTTACCTATGGAAAATTGGTTTCAACTTTTTAATTTTGATAAAAACTGGCCAAGTCAAATCTAACCTACATTAATGTGTTGCTTATATTTTACAAAACTGTTTTATATTTCCGAAATGTTCCACAAAAGTCATTCATTATTTATTATCACAGAATAATTCCATATTACACTACTAAACTTATTTGTAGTCATTTTTTTAAATCATGTACCAATACCAAACACAAGCGTTATCTATGTTGCCAAATGTCACATCAAAGTAAAACAAATCAAAAAAAGACCCGTTGCGCAATGCAAGTCGAAACATGTTTCAACTCAAGATCGCACGCACCGACATCGATTGTGTAAGAAAGTTAAGATCCGTATCTGTATCCGTATCTGCGGATCTTGACATCAAATATTCGTACACCGTATTCAGATCTGTATCCGCGGATCTAGATTTTTGATGATTCGGCACATCACTAATTTTATTTTATTTTATTTATTCATGAACATTAAACAGATTACTATCATTATAAACCATAAACAGATATTTTTATTTTATTTTATTTTATACTTTGAGGAAAACTTACAGCTAATACAAATATTGATTAAAACAATCGAGTAAATTAGAGCCATTTACAAGTTTTCACATGTGTTCAAAAATATGTATATATATTATATGAAACCTTTGTGTATTAAGTAGGTACTGCAAAATTAATTTCTAATTAAAGATGAAATTATTGTACAATTTTTTAAATTCTGATAAAGAGGTGCAGAACAAGTCTATATCTATGTTCCTGCAAAAATCGTTGAATGATTTTGAGGATCTGATAATAAATGAATTTCGACGGTAATTAGTCGATGAAAACGGTACATTCAGTAATCTAGTATGACGCGTTGTTGTCTTAGGTGCATTGATACAGAATCTGCTTAACAATCCTGGTGAGCCTATATAACCTTGAAATGTTTTTAAGACAAAGGCTATATCATCCATTTCACGTCGCTTATAAATACTTATAGACTATGAAAGACACAAATCTACAAACAAAAATACTCACCTATAGTCAACTAGTCAAAGTAACATACACAATGACAAACAAATATTTAAATTAAAAACAAAAAAAAAACTATTTCATTAAAATCCAACTTAAGCTACTTAACTTAAACATCTAACTTTACCAGAAAACCAATTTTTAACTTTTGCTTTACCAACATAATAGTATAAATCTTTTTATGGTTCATACAAGAAATAAAATTAACTTATTCTTTTAGACTTTAAAATGACGCATCATCCAATGACATCACAAAACTCTTGCGTCCAACTTCACCCGAACAAAAATATGACACAAAATTAACAAAACCGCACCATCTGTAATATCGCTAAAAGGATTACTCAGCGCGCGTGATTAGTGGCTGTGGAACTATTCGCACTAATAAAGCACGATTAAAACAACGCGCAGAATGGAAACTTCGAACTGGAGCACGTTCGAACAAACATTGACATGCCTATTAGGAATACTATGATAACCTCCAGTGTGCTAAGGGATGAAGGGAGATACTATAAAATATAAATACGATTACTTCTTCAATTATCTGTACTTCTATTATTCATGTAAGCTAATACAATATTGGCGCTACGTCCGCACTATCAACTGTCTATAACTCGCTACGTCGCAGCGGTTTCTTTATTAGAAATCTGACACACTCGCCTTGGATAACTAATGCTGTCGCTATGTCGTCCGTACTAGAAGACTCACTATAAATAAATAATAAATAAATAAATATTTGTTACACTTACACCAATTAGCCTAGCCCAAAGTAAGCTCTGTAAGGCTTGTGTTATGGGATCTAGGGTAACGGATAGACATACATATATTATACATATATAAATAATTTTTATTGAAATATATATCAACAACCATGACTAAGGTACAAATGCTCGCATTCATCACACAAACATCTGCCCCCACCGGGATTCGAACCCGGGACCTCAGAGATGGCGACACCTTGAAACCGGTGTATTATCCACTCGACTATGGAGGTCGTCAATATCAACTGTCTACAACTCGCTACGTCAAACGAAGCGGGTTCTTTATTAGAAATCTGACACACTCGCCTTGGATAACTAATGCTGTCGCTATATCGTCCGTACTAGAAGTCTCACTATCAACTGTCTATAACTCGCTACGTCAAACGACGCGGGTTCTTTATTAGACATCTGACACACTCGCCTTGAATAACTAATGCTGTCGCTATGTCGTCCGTACTAGAAGTCTCACTATCAACTGTCTATAACTCGCTACGTCAAACGCAGCGGGTTCTTTATTAGAAATCTGACACACTCGCCTTGAATAACTAATGTTGTCGCTATGTTGTCCGTACTAGAAGTCTCACTATCAACTGTCTATAACTCGCTACGTCAAACGCAGCGGGTTCTTTATTAGAAATCTGACACACTCGCCTTGGATAACTAATGCTGTCGCTATGTCGTCCGTACTAGAAGTCTCACTATCAACTGTCTATAACTCGCTACGTCAAACGCAGCGGGTTCTTTATTAGAAATCTGACACACTCGCCTTGAATAACTAATGTTGTCGCTATGTTGTCCGTACTAGAAGTCTCACTATCAACTGTCTATAACTCGCTAAGTCAAACGCAGTGTGTTCTTTATTAGAAATCTGACACACTCGCCTTGGATAACTAATGCTGTTGCTATGTCGTCCGTACTAGAAGACTCACTATCAACTGTCTATAACTCGCTACGTCAAACGCAGCGGGTTCTTTATTCGAAATCTGACACACTCGCCTTGGATAACTAATGCTGTTGCTATGTCATCCGTACTAGAAGTCTCACTATCAACTGTCTATAACTCGCTACGTCAAACGCAGCGGGTTCTTTATTAGAAATCTGACACACTAGCCTTGAATAACTAATGTTGTCGCTATGTTGTCCGTACTAGAAGTCTCACTATCAACTGTCTATAACTCGCTAAGTCAAACGCAGTGTGTTCTTTCTTAGAAATCTGACACACTCGCCTTGGATAACTAATGCTGTCGCTATGTCGTCCATACTAGAAGTCTCACTATCAACTGTCTATAACTCGCTACGTCAAACGACGCGGGTTCTTTATTAGAAATCTGACACACTCGCCTTGGATAACTAATGCTGTCGCTATGTCGTCCGTACTAGAAGTCTCACTATCAACTGTCTATAACTCGCTACGTCAAACGCAGCGGGTTCTTTATTAGAAATCTGACACACTCGCCTTGAATAACTAATGTTGTCGCTATGTTGTCCGTACTAGAAGTCTCACTATCAACTGTCTATAACTCGCTAAATCAAACGCAGCGTGTTCTTTATTAGAAATCTGACACACTCGCCTTGGATAACTAATGCTGTCGCTATGTCGTCCGTACTAGAAGTCTCACTATCAACTGTCTATAACTCGCTACGTCAAACGCAGCGGGTTCTTTATTAGAAATCTGACACACTCGCCTTGAATAACTAATGTTGTCGCTATGTTGTCCGTACTAGAAGTCTCACTATCAACTGTCTATAACTCGCTAAGTCAAACGCAGCGTGTTCTTTATTAGAAATCTGACACACTCGCCTTGAATAACTAATGTTGTCGCTATGTCGTCCGTACTAGAAGTCTCACTATCAACTGTCTATAACTCGCTACGTCAAACGCAGCGGGTTCTTTATTAGAAATCTGACACACTCGCCTAGGATAAGTAATATTGTCGCAATGTCGTCCGTACTGGAAGTCTCACTATCAACTGTCTATAACTCGCTACGATAAACGCAAATAGTTCTTTATTTGAATTCGGACACACACGCCCTAGATACCAAATGAGACGAACTCCTAATAAGTTCAACACAGTACAGTGCACAATGTACATTTAATTTTTAAAGATATAATTGGACCTTGGACCAATAAAATTAGTAAGCCTTCATATTAAATTCGAACGCAGCGCCACAGAGAATTTTAGTAAAATCGTATTTTTTATTCATATACACTTTATAGAATAGTGAATAAAATACATGTCTTACTGGCAGATTCAACATCGATCTAAGCCAATTTCTATGTACAAATATTTGACAAAGAGGCGACTTTGAACCTGAGAAGTAAGGCTAGCAAACTACCATTTCTGTCACAAAGAAGTATTTGCTTTGCTTTATTGATCACATTTTCTGCTTTAAGGATATTATCTTAAAGTTCACATTATATGGTGATATGGATACATCTAGTAAGATACATTATAAATTGAACTATATTTGTTAATTTATTTGAAATATTTTATCCCTTTTTGATAAACATCATCGGTGGCGCTCTGATCTCGGCACTAGTCAACGAATCGGAAGGTGCGGGGAGCCCGAGATCGAACTTGGCATATGCCGAGTTATTCGTTTTTCAAATTTTATATTACATCTTTTGGCTAGTGAAAATATCGTAAGGCGAGCTCAATAATACGCACTGGGCCAACTTGATTCGACTAAGGCCAAATCGCCCTAACATAGTCAAGATAGGTTCGAGTCCATGGGTGGAGACGAATATGAGCTGTGATGATGATTCCTTTATGACATTAATATGTATTACATTACATATGTAACACATTTCATACAAATTTTCAAATGCATTATTTAAACACAAGAAATAAAAATATACTTGCCGTTCCAACGTACAGATTACAAAAAACTAGAGGTTCGTTTATGGGCAAAGATATATTTTTTATAATAAGATTCCACACAGTGTAGCTAAATTGCCTTTTCATAAGTTAAAGGTATATGTTAAAAAGACGCTAATGGGTAAGAACTATTACAAAGTCTATGATTATTTAAATGATACAAATGCTTGATGTTGATTTAAAAACATAACATTCTATAGTGTAAATATTTGTCTTCCCTTATAAATTGTAAACACATATGTACATTGTATGATAACGACATAATTTATTGTAAATGATAAAGTTGATAAGTTTCTTGCGTCCATTCTTCTTATAAGCTTAAAAAATACGTCCTATACGAATATGTTACAAACATTGATCTTATGAGTTTTACAAAGTTTTTTTTAAACAAGTGTAGAATTATTAAACATGTCTAAATAGATGTCATCTTTATTGATTCATTTCAGCATACACTATTAGAAATAGGCCTCCTTATTAGGAACGTAATGTAATCAAATCAACACCAAGCATCGGCATCATGTGTCATTGTTGGGCTTGATGAATAAAGATGTTTACTTCATTTGAATCATCTTTAGGTATAAGCCAAAAAACTTCTTCATTTAGAATCGTATATACGGTTATGTAATTCGTCGTTTTTATTTGTCTCCACTATAATAAACACTTCGTCCAGCTCGTTTGAGCATCGCGCAGTTTAGTGCTTTGTTCTTCGTGCAGTTCATCACATTTTCTTAACGCTGCCGTGATTAATCGTGACTCTACACACTTGTTTATTGCCCATTAATATGTTATGGGAAACTGTAGCAGCTTGGGAGCTACGTCTATGTGTGTAGTACTAAATAACGTAAGATAATATAACGAAACATATATACTAATATATAATATGTGTGAGTTTGATTAAGAGAATTTTCTTATATTAAAATCAAGGTCAGTAAATGGATCAGCAGCCATAGCTCATTATCACACGACCTACTTAAAAATCATGCAAACATATTATGCAATAAATTCAACACCATTAACCTGTGCTGTTTAAGGATTTGGCATTTAAGTTATATAGGTCCTAGAAGAAAAAATCAATTTAAAAACATTCTTTTTAATTTTTGTATAATTTAGACAAGCGTGAATCGCGCATAGCTGGCAGTTTCCTAATAGTACCATTTTGTAAATAGTAATTTCGTTTCTCTCTTTAATTCTTTTTTGTTTAACTTGACAATTCCTTGTCATAGGTCTCAGTCAAAAATAATGCATTGCTTATGCGAGCTTCGTACTTGAACGCTCGGTACTTTCGCTGATATTGCCCAAATTCGTGCTCAAAATGACAAAACAAGCAGGATATTATGATAAGGAACATAACATGCGGCATGACGAGTAATTAATGCCACACTTTATCTCTGCCTCTTTCCTCGTTACTTTTTATACCACTCGTTGAGTTTCTATACCACTCCTAAGTACATTCCATTTTCAAAAAACTTTGCATAGCTATTTGTACTATCTATTCAGTCTGTACGATTTATTCTTCGTGTGTTTAATAAACAGTCAACCCTCGTCATAATAGTTGCCGCGTGGTGAGAAACTAATGTATTTGAATTTGACTAATGTTGAAGCTAATGATAGTTCGGTCCGGTGATCAGTTACAATAATGTGAAGTATGTGCGTATATTAATATCGTTATCTATCGTATGAGACGGACAAAATGATGAGATAAGATGATGATGGTGATGTAAAAATATATTTTCTAAAAATATATCCGTCGTAGATATCACTGGAGATAAAAACACTATCAAATTAAAGTTCGGGTTATATATATCATTTAAATTTATAAAATAGTACCTATCTAAAATTATACAATAAAAAAAAAACATTTTATCATTGCACTAGAAACAATTTTATTAATGAATTAAATTGTTTTATTGATGTTATTTAGCTAATTCCATCAGATAGTTGAAGCTTCAGAACAATATATAAATAGGATTTAAATAAACTAAGCTTTGTGTAAAAATTGCAGGTAATGGTACTGAAAGATAAAATGTCAAGGTTAACTGTAACATAAATTAAACTTTTGTGTCTTCGTGTGTGACGTAGTGTGATTTCACTGTCGTAATTTTGTAATATAACTTGCAATATAGTATATATGTATATATAAGGAACTTTTTTAACCTGCAACATGATGTATAACATTATACATAAATATATATGTATGGGATTTATTAACCTGCAATATAGTGTATGTGTAAGGAACTTTTCAACCTACAACATAGTAAATATGTATGGAACTTCTTAACTTGCAACACAGTATATGTCTAAGGAACTTCTTAGCCTGCAACATATGTGTAAAAAACTTTACCGAACAGCTTTTTGAATACTTGCTAAATGAAAAAAGTGCTATATTAAAAAACGAACAAGTTATATCTACAGTAAAGATTAAAAACAAACGAAGCCAAATATAAGTAGACATTTATACCTGGTAACCTTCAGTTTGCCAAATAATAAATAGGTTAAGGTAAGGAAGTAGGTTATGTCTTAATTTCCCGTCATCTTCATTGGTGTGACAGGCTTACTGGCCACAATACAAATAAAGGTCCGGAATATAAATTACCTATTTTAGTAATATGGAATGAGCATTAGTGGCGCTGAGTTCGACTCTGACTTATTAGATTATCCATTTTAAATTTTATATTAACATATAAATTTAACAATTAGCCTTAAGTTGATATAATAATATATACAATATTTTCTTTATTTCAAGTAACGTGACTTATATTTGTTAGAAATAAATTATACTTAAAAACTAAGTTATAAGCTATTTTTCATATTCTTTTTCGGCTTATGCCGTCCGGTTGTGGAACTCTCTCCCTGAGGGTATTAGGGGAGCGCGAACGCTGGAGTCCTTTAAGAATCAAGTCCGTGTTCACTTCCTGTCAAAGATTCCTTAACTTAAACTAGTTATAGCCTATTGTCCTGTCCAATTACTGTACCCATCCTATATTTAAATCTCCTTTTAATATTTCCCTGGTCCTAGGTTGCCTGGAAGAGATTGCTGTTTAGCAAGAAGGCCGCCTTTTGTACATTTGTTATTTTCTTTTCTTTTTTGTATGTATATTGTATGAATACAATAAAGGGTTATGTTATGTTAAGTTAACCAAGTAAGTAGCAATCAGGTCAAATAAACAAATTTAAATTTTCACAAAATTGTTCACGGCTGTACATGAGAAGTAGCACAGCAGTGATTCAGATATATACAGTCCAACCTTTTTGTAACCATGGACAGGATACTAAAAATAGCCAGCCGTATAATAGGACGTAACCAATTTATTAAACTATATAAACTTATCTCTGTAGCATCTTAATGAATGCAATGGATAATAGGATCTGATAGCATACCCAATCTGTAAAAAATACATTTATTATCTAGTTGCATTTCAAAATTTATATTTATTTATAACAAATAAAGAAATATAGATAGTTAGATGCAGATAAACTCGTATATTAATTTTATATACTATAAACGATAATAATTCAAAGTTGATTTAATATGACATAGTATTAGTTAGTCAAAAAATGACATCTTTTATTTGACATATCTACAATCCTCATAAAACCCACAGTGTACGTTACCAACGTGTGACATAAGATGCAAGGTCATTATGTGTGATAGAGGTACCAAGTAAACGGCCTTGATAAAGGTTTCAGGCTATATAATTTTACTATTAATATAGATTTCTGATTCAGTATATTGAATCACTTTTCAACATATACAGACGTGTCAAATCTGTCTGACTAAACATGGGATATTTTCTATTCAAGTCACGTATCCACATCTCAGAGGATCCATTGCTCCAATGAAGGTTCTGATGTATGTACGTACTCGTGTAGAGGTGTTGATTGCTTTGATCGAACTCTACCAAACCTATATCAAATATATTAAAACTGAGACTGACACTTATGTTTGGTCAGACAAAATCAAATCGCTTAGTATTTTAATTGCTAAGTAATTTAATATTTATTAAACTTGCGTTAAATTATTATAATTAAATAATGTATCCTAATGTAGATACAATTTTGAATAATAGCTGTAATTTTAAAATAACTGGTGGGTTTTACTTACATAAATAATTTGAAGATTAATGTCGCAAAAGCTACGTGTTTTGGAAGCTACGTTTCAGCGCTACACATATCGTGACTTTTGGCATGCGCTATGAACTACATTCGTAGCAACAGCTACGATCTACATTGTAGCCGCAACGAACTACATAGTAGCCGCTACGAACTACATTGTAGCCGCTACGAAATACAGTCGTAGCAATAGCTACGGTATGTCATTGTCCATACACCAGCGATTCAGATTACGTGTCTCTATTTCCTACGCCTCTATTTCCTACGATATATAAGCTGTTTTCATTAGTTCAAATGTTTAATTTGACGAGCTGCTGATTGAACTCTCTAAAATAAGTACGTGCCATTCGCGCATTGAGTAATAATCTGCAAAAAAACATCGCTTTTTTACGGAAGGTTATCAAAATCGAAACGTTAATAAGCTTACATTTACACCGGTGTCTAAATATAAATTAACGCTCTTCGAGGAAGCTAGTCAATTGTGGATATATATAGTATAATAATTTTTTGTTTGATATATTATTTTCGTTGCTATCTACATAAAAATCAAGCGTGTTTGATTCCCTTTTGCTTGTCGTAAATAGGATTTATACATTTAATCTATATAGATTGTTTTAAATATTTTGTTATTTTTATAACTACGTCAATAGAATTTATTATCGGTCTAATGTAATAACAATAAATTGTAATGGATACAAATATGCACAATTTAATCCCAAAAAAGATAGCAAAGTCTGCACAATTTAAGAATCCAGGTTTGACAGATATAATCATAATAGTTCATCCTTAAAAAGTATGACATTTTGAAACTATGGGCGATGACATTTGTATGTCGAAATATTTTAATTAAATTGTGAAAAACTTAATTGACCGTGAATTTCAACTACAATTACCCGTGATGATGTATGTAACCACCACATAATATCACACACGTACCATAAATCTGACTTAATACAGTTATTAACATCGGCTAGAAGCAATACACTCGTATTATGAGAAAAACAATCTTGCATTTAATATCTAGCAAAGATTTGGTGTTCTTCAAATCAAAATGTACCAATGTGTTTCGCAATCAATTAATTTTTATATTTACTTAGTTTTTGTCATTCAAAAAAGTGTTATTCTTTGCAGATTTATAAAAAATTTTCACTATTTTAGTTCATAATCATATTTATTTAAATCCCTTTGACGATGAGAACGAGCAGATGGGGTAGCTACATACTATGTATTGGGTACGTTAGAACGCATTAAAGAAAAAGGATTGCCACTAATGGACTGCTAAACAAACAAATGGCTACGCAATCAAAGTACATTCGAAGAAGTGTGGCTTTGAAAGCAAAGCAAACTTAGAGATGTGACGGAATGCTACCTGTCTTCCTCGAACGAAAAATCAGCGTGAGTCTTCTATTTTAGATATTTACATTTTATACAGAATTGTTGAGATTATAACAGTACAGAATGGTTGAGGTCGAAGGTTTTAGGCAGTATGTGTATTGACTGAGTTTTGTGACTTTACATCCCATTTCTCAAGTATGGGGGGCGCAGCAAAAACATATTTTATTAATCTTGAGCGAGCGCAAAGGTCTTTAATTAAAGTAATATATCGTAAACCCTATAGATTTTCTACCGACGCTTTGTACTCTACTTCAAATCTTCTTTCTGTCAGAAAACTTTATATCCTTAACACTATCCTAAGCCTCCACAAAATATTGCCATTTGATAAAGGTATTTATAAGAAAAGAAGAAGCGACTTAGCTGCTCCTACATACGTCGCTCGAACGGCCTGCTCTAGTCGGCAAAATCTAGCGCAGGCCACTCGTGTGTATAATAAAATAAATCGTAAACTTAATATTTACGCTATGACACTTAAGAACTGTAAGAAAGCTCTTACAGAATGGCTTGCTACTCTTAATTATAATGACACTGAAGACATTCTAGTTTCATTTAAGTGACGATAATTCATCATTTACAAGGACACACACATACTCAATCACATACACACACCACACATTTACACACACACACACGCGCGCACACACCCATACACACAAATACACACACACTACACATAATTACTATACTTACTTTTTCGCACATCGACAGAATCTCTTTTCTTTTACTTTGTAAATTTTTGTAGTAAAAATGCCATGTAAATCTTTAGTATTGTTCGAAGGAAGAGCGAGGATTCCCATCACAAGTGTTTCGACTAATTTCTGGGAAACCCCAGCAACTTATTTGTAATGATTTATCTAAATAAATGCATTTTTATTTATTTTTTTTATTTTAAGTATCTTATAGGACGGCATGTGTCAATCTCAGATTTATTGCGGGTCTCTCAAAATCAGCATATAGAATTGGTGACAAGAGCCACTTAACACACAATAAATTAGCACGAACATTTCGTGCTAATTTATTGTGTTTCGTGCTTTAAAAAAGGTTGCTGCACTACTGAATCTAAAGAAAACTGACTGAGAAGTGCGTAAGGAATAAAATTTTTATATGTCAAATTTCAACTTGCCCTTAGTTCGCATAATGCTGAGCTAAATTGAGGTGCAAAATTTGAAGGTAACTTCTGAAGACGTTAACACCGCCAGAATTGTGACCCTAAACGTGGCAGTCGCGACAAATGATTTTACGTAATGCACTTATAGGACACAGGATTGAATGATTAAAATAACATGTGAGACGGTAAATAATTTCACAAAGCGAACGAGTGAGAGAAGTAATATATCCCTCATATAACCTGTTATAAAAGTAGAATAGTCAATACAATATTTTTAGAGGTGTTTTCGAAACGTATACTATTATAACTTGTTATAGAATTCCGTTGCAGTTGAATAATTTCATGGTATTTAGACTACCTGAAACTGTGAGATACTATGGTTCCAACGCTGAAACTTGTTTGGGGAATCGTAAATAACTTAACAATCTATTTATTCTTTCTTAGGGGAGTTGATGGTTAGGCAAGGTTTTGGCGATGTCTAGATGCTGCTGGGCTTATTCTGTGATCAAGAAGAGTCTCCATCGGAGCAGAGAAGGACCGAAATAAGGTCCATCAGCTCCCCCTGAGAAAGGATCATCAAATTGTTAACCCTTACTAACCTAGAGTTCCAGTTTTGATACCAATCTTTTAAACCGAATGTTAACATTACTATTAGTTTTTTTTATAGGTTGGCTGTACGTATTTTACTGTTTTAAAATAATCTTTCCAATAAAATTAACAAAAAAATAAATGGGAAAGTTCCAGTACCAACAGTCGACAAGATACTACAGTACCTTCTCAAAGACCCCGGTCAGGTGTACAAGATCTACCCTCTACTGACGTGCGTTGCGATTGTATTGGTCATGAAAAAATATGTATGGATTCTAGAAATAAGAGCAAATTTAATAATTGTAGGAAATTTACTTCATGGTTCTGTAAAAAGTGTAAAGTGTCGTTATGCGATATTAAAAAAAAACAATGTTTGGCATTATTTCATGCATAGGTATAATGCCTGAAGTATCAAAATTAGTACCTGTTTTTTTTCTAATTAAATATGTAAAATAAATATTGTGATTTTTAGCTATTTTTCCCTTTATCTAGACCCTCAAACAAACACAGTAATATTTAAAAAAATCACTTTCGTAATTCAGGTTACTAAAGGTTAAGTTATTCACGAATATCCAGGCAAGTTTTAGGGTTGGACCCAGAGTATCTCTCATTTGTTTATCAGTCAGCTGAACTAGTCCTGATCTAATTAGATAAATGTAAAAGTCTCATAAAGGCACGCCTTCTCCCTGTCACCTGCACGTAAAGGTACTACAAGAGGACCTAGGTAACAATCACTTACTAGCTACTCTAATATGAATTCAAATTGAGTTAGTTTAAAACTTGCGTTTGAATAATATTTAATTTTTGTAATACTTACGTCACAATATCTACTATTAGTAAGTACATATAGCCAGTTATTAAACCCGTATAAATTAGTTGCAGATAAGCTCTGAATGTAAATATAAACCAAGTTATTAACGATAACTCAATTTGCCTAACGATAACATTCGCGCTCGAATCAATCACTCAATGAGATAATCGTTCACGTAATCGCAATGGGCTTAACCAGTTGCTGACGAATGAAACACATAAATTTTGGGAGGTCAAAAGTACCCATTTAAATTTTACTTATTTTATATTACTTCTACTTAGCTATATGCTTTTCTTCTTAGGAAGTTGTTTAATCATCACCTTTGTGTCTATAAAACTTAACTCTAGTTACATTTAAGCTATTTTTTTTTGTAAAGGGAATAGAACCATCTCCTTCCACCTTTTTCAGCTAATATTAGCTTCTAGCCTGTAATAACCGCTAAAGTGATGCTATTAATGTTTAAATCTCTGGCTGCTCTTATGGAAAAAGGAAAAGATCTGAGGGGCGATACACCGCGCGCGGGGACTGGTCGGCGACACACGAGCAGTAACAAGACATTGGTTGTTGCATATTAACATCGTGTATTTTCGAAAATTTATCTAGTTATCAAATATAAAACAGCTACCTATAGAAACAGACTTCTGATTTTACACCACATTTACGAGCTTTACAATGCAAAATTATAATATTATATAATTTACAGTGTACCTATGATTATTGCTTTTGAATCGTTTCATATTAGATTACAATGTATTGTGTCAACATATGGTCATATTTTATATAATTGGTGTAAGAAACAGCATTACTCATACTGTATTATTTGTACGTTTATATGTATACTTCCTGTAATAAAATCGATTATATTTTGTGTATAAAATAATTTAGAAATTTATAAGGCTTGGATATCAGTTTATTTAAAAAAATCTTTTTATATCTATATAATGTTATGAGTTTAAAATTACTTAAATAGTTGTAATAAAATACTCTATTACTGTCATGTAAATTATGTATTAATAAATAAATATCACTTTATGAAGAGCTGAATGTCAAAGAAGAATATGCGCATAATACAAGGACATTCCAAAATAGATACTATTAAATTTGCGGGGTAGTTTATACCCAACCGCATCGTCATCGGGTTAGATTTAAGCATTACATCGGAGGGATTACCCGATCCACGATTCCGATACAAAACTTTTATTGGATGTTTAGCGTAAATCGGCCAAAGTGTTGCCAGATTAGTTTTCAATGATCCCAAAGTGAATTACGCAGGCAGAATCGCCACCTTTAATAAGTTAGTTTGGGCTAGTCCAAATCTAACCTTTTCTTATCGTGAATACGATTACTTTGGGATGATAGGCTTTGGTTTCCTTTGACCTGTTCAGGAAGGGGTAAATTAACACTTTGCATTAATCTCCACAGCGTCTGTTAATTTGCTATTTCTGTATCTATTTGCTATATTAAACGTTATAACAAAATATAATATACATTTATTCTCCCTTTTACTTTCTTCCTTAAAAAATACACATTGCATTTAATTTACCATGAAAATTGTCATGAGTCATGGATTAGTACTAATTCAATTGTTTCTTTCAAAGATTTTTTTTTACCACTAAATATTAGTAAAGATATGATAACAATTTGCAAATAACATTAAGAGTAAACAAAAAAAAAACGATAGATACAAAATGATACAGCTTGACAAAAAATAATTGCAGTAAATAATTTTTTTTTTACAAAATATATTTGTTAAATGGCAACTAACTACTACATTTTTATATATATTGCGTTTCTGTAGCTCGGACGAAATAAATTTGGTCAAGGTTTTTCTATAACCTTTATTCAATATGCACGCCATCATTCTCAAATTTTAAATAAATACGTAATAAAGAAATTATGAGTCTTTTTATAAATTTGCAATATTTAGTGGAAACTACGTTTTAATTAGAGTGTGCACCCACGACATAGGATAAAAATAGTAGTGTAGGGCGACGTTTATTTAAAAAAATCCACGTATATTTTGTCCTAAGTTAGCGATACGACAGCGATTATATCTTAAATGTTTAACTGGTTACTTTTTCAAAATAACGTTGTGACACAATAAAACTGTTACTCTTTTAAAAATAACGTTTTGACACTAATAAAACATTATTAAATAATATCTGTGCAGCGATGACGTCGACGAAACTTATGAAAACACAAAAAATATATGACTTACTTGTTTACGGTGTAAACATACTTCTATAGCTTCCTTTCATTAATACTTTTCTTCATTTTTTCATAACTTTATTTTGTAAAACTGTAAGGACTTAAGTTATGAAAGCTAAATACAACAATGCAACGAAATGGCTTTTTACAATATAACATAAATGATTACGATATTGTAAACATAACCTGATTTCAACTGTTATCGCTTATAAACTAAATTAATTTAAAATAATTTTACTACACTACCAGCAGTTGCCTTCATATAACGAGCTTGCGTACTCCGAAAGCACGTTCAACATCCAACTAGTTTAATTTAAATGTTAAAAGCATTCAACGTATACCAAAACTAATTATTTACCGACAAAAGAAACCATGTATTAAACTGAAAGCAACCAACCAATTATATTTCAGGTTAGGTTTAATTAGGATCTACGAAATATGTGTAATTGTTAATAAGGTATCAGTAACATTAAAAAGTTACATTCATATATAGAAGATTGTAGAGATTAAATTTACAAGTATTTGCAAAGTATCAAAAATATCCAGAAATGGTTACTTAGTATTTAGTAAGCAAAAAAGTAAAAAATACATGTAGCAAAGATAAAATTAAATTTAAATTAAAGGTAACATTTTACCAATAGATTATAAAGTCAAATATTTAATTGGGATTATTATTTTAGTACAAAGTTCAAAAATTGTGTAATAAATAAATATAATAAAAAAGTATAAGGGAGAAGTTGATACTTGGTGCCTAAAATATACTCGTATACTAAGTTACACATATATATGTATAATAATTAATTAGTTATACCTCGTATTAAGAAAAGATCCGAAATTTACCAGAAATTTACAGATAAAATCAAAGCTACGAGTTGCTTTGCTCGATATGGTATGTTAGTTTAAGTTGTGTAAATAATATTGAACAATATTGTGTCAAATATTTACTAGGGATATATAGTTAGATTGTATATTATATTTATGTACAAAGATAAGACCGTACCTCGCCCATGAATATTATGTTTATCGAGAATATATATAATTTTAGAAAATAAATAAAAATCAAAATAATGTTTATACAATAAAATTCTTTACAGGCATTTACTGACAACATTAATTACATATAAAATTTAAGGACACAAAGAACTTACAAATAACATGGCCTTACAACACATGGCCTTACACATAACATGGCCTTACACAACTAGGAGGTAGACTCTGTACCAGGGTCGTCTGCATGGGTACCTCCGTCTTACCTATTTCCGCCGCCAAACAGCAGGGTACGCTTTGCTGTGTTCCGGCGTGAAGGGTAAGATAGGCAGTGAAATTACTGGGTACTGTGACTTTACATCTTATGTCACAAGTTGGCAACGTACACTGTGGTTCTTATGAGGTTTGCAGATTTGCTGCGAATCTCGTGGGAACGTCATGTACTATAGGCGACTGTTACCACTTACCATCAGGTGGGCAGCCTGCTTGTTTGTCAACTTTAGCAATAAAAAAAAAAACAACATGGTCTTGTACAGACAAGGTCATGTGGATATGTGCAAGGAAAAAATAAAAGGTACTCTATACATGTTCGGAAATTGGAAGAGCCTTTCAGAGAATAGCCTTTTACGAAACTCGGAAGGTCCAATTATTCATCTCCTCATTTCAAAATCATGAAATAACATAAATAATTCCCATCTTCCTTTACATGTTTATATATAGCTATAGTTTCATTGTGATTTTTAATATAGTCAAAATATTTGACAACGTAACTATTGAGTAATTATAATCTAACCCAAACATTGGTGTCATTTATGTAATTTTTAACCGTATCTTTTTCCTTAATATTATTGTTAAAAATTGAGATAAATCTGTTAAACAGCAAATCGGTAACACTTTATGGAACCTTTTTGGAGGAGCCTCCAGTAATTTTACAGCCTGTACGTTAGAACGGCTAGCTTATTTTTATTTCTCGTTTTAATTTATGAATTTGACAGTCTAGCTCCCAACGAATTGAAGTACGGACCAAAAACGTCAATATGGTGCTTAGACACAAGCAGTTGCATATGCTACCCCCTCGCAAAAATAATTAATTTCTTCTGTAATGGGTATTACATATTAATAACAAAAAGGCTTAAATTTTATCTTATTTTATTTTATTATTATAGATATTTACTACCATATTATTAGTATATTTAATTATCAAACTTAAACCTAAGTTTTTTATTATTTTACGAGGTTTTCATCATGAGGGATGGTAATATCGACGAGCATTGCACGACGTCGGGAGCGGTCGACCACCACGATATCAGGTTTATTGCAAGCAATAGTCCTGTCCACGATGATAGTGCGATCCGAATAGAGCAAAGCACGGCCATTTTCAAGAACTGGCGCTGCTACGTACTTATAGCACGGTGTCTCATGCTCAACAAGACCCTATTGAAGGGCAAACTGTTGATCTACCATAATATTATTGTTATATAATATTACTGTCGTAAAACTGCAATTCGCATTGCTGTTTTCAGGAGTGAAGATTAAGATGCAGTGAACTTACAAGGTTCTGTGACTAAAGGTGGTCATCTTTATCACAAGTTATAATATTAAAAATTACCGATTATTCACATAAAACCAACGTCTTAAACCGGAAAAGTTTTCTCCTTATTCTCTTCAAAAAGTTAGAGTATACCTCCCATCACATTAGTTAAAATTTTGTACACTTCAAGAAGCATAAAGTAAGAGGCAATTAATATTTATTACCTAAGCTATAAGACCTTATTTACATTCCAACAGTTTGAGTATGTAAACAAGAGTATTTGTATAAATTTTAATGTCGGAAAATACATGCTACCATATAATTAGTATTCCGTAGCTACTAGCTACAAAGCCTTTTTACGACTTAGTATATTTACGCTAGTACGACTATTTATTCTGTGGTAAAGCTAAGAAGGAAGTTCATCCTTATAAAAACGGAGCTAACTCAAAAATAACGCTTTTTTCGGGAATGAAATCTTTTACTTAGTTACTCGACCGACGACGACGACTAACCATCGAAATGGGGAAAATTCATAATATCGATTCATTTATAATGAAGACGACGACTGATGATGAATGGCGAGTATAATTGGCGATGTCAATGCTTTGTTGATGATGTTGAATAGTTAGTAATTATGGCTCAGTCGCCATGAGTATGCACTTTTGACAGGGCGTGTCAGTTTCTTATGTCAAGTATAACTAAGGTTCATTTTCGAGAATCATGTTTAGGATGATCCTAAAATAATCCTTATTATATGTACGTACGAAACTGATGGAAATTATCAGAAACTTATTCTCGCAGGCTAAAGTGTAAATTCTTTTGTTTTATTTTCGAGTTTGGTATTTTGTTGGTATTATGTATGTTGACAGACAAGCAAACTGCAATCTGATGATAAGTGGCTATAGTCACCTATTACATATAACTCCTGTAAGTTACTCATTAACGCTGGCTCTTCAAGCCTTGCGAGAGGCGGCATCTGCGCCGCCATCCCTTAGTTAGTCCATACTTCGCAGCTTGCTGCAAATATACGAGTAGGCCCCATTAATTCAACAGGACGGAGCCATTTGGGTGTACCGTACCTTCATTCGCGCATATGTCCTCTTCGGAGGTCAGCGCTGAGCGTACTCTCTCCTGAGGGTGCGGCTAACCTCTCTCCATTCAAACCCTTATGGCGAAGGCTTAGGCTGAGTTTAGTCGGTAGGTCACGTGGCTAGACCGCTCCGGTCGCGTGGAGTCCGACATAACCTCCGTGACACTTGCCGTTGCGGGGGTGTCCTGGGTACGTTTCGTGCTCCTTGTGAGGATTCTCAGCCTTCCTCTCCTGAGGAAAAAAAAAAGATTCGCAGCAAATCTGCAATCCCAATAAAAATCATAATATACGTTGATACGAGTATAAGGTGTAAATTTAAGGATGTAATGCCTATCACTACTACTTTTAGGCAGAAATAGGTGAAATGGAGATTTCCACGCAGACGACCTTAGCAGAATTCGTTTTGGAATTGATATTTATGTGGGATTTATCCAAAATTCAAAACTAGATAATTTTGAGTTGATTCCCTTTAGCTCTGAGTGTGCTCGTCTTGTGCTTGCAATCTCCAGTCTGGTAAGGATTTAAATTAGCCAGAAAAACTTAATTGTTTCGCGTCCTCACTGATTGTAGTACTTTGAAAAAACAAACAAACTTAATTAACGTATAATTTTGAAATAACGTAAATTAGATAGAACATAGGGTTTATAATCGCCAATTTAAAAACTCAAAAGGTCCTTAAGCCGATGACCACAAGATTTAAAATTCCAATGTGGGATAACTTAATAGCGCCCACGTAAATTCACTGGGGCAATATTTCACAGTAACTGTTTCCTTAATATCGTTGATCCCCATAAACCACGCCGTGGTTTGCACGTTAAGTGCTATAGCACTTTATCGGGTGCCCATAGACTGGTAACCAGTTAATGCATCTACAGTATATATTCACTTTGCAATGTTTGATGTCTCTAGATAATTCTATGCAGTTACTTTGCCTCCATATCTTACTGGTTACATATCTCATTATTTTGTTTCTAAAGCCTCCATATTGTATCGTTTATGTCCTGTGTCCTGACAATCTATTGTAAGTATCTTACAATAGATTGTCAGGACACGCATATCTCGACATATGTTCTCTTTCTCTCCAAAAAATAAAAAATAATAATAACAGAGTTGTTGAAGGCGCCATGAATTTTATTTTTTCGTTTTGGATTCGTCTTGCTTGATACATGATAATCCTCTGAGTTGTTTTATGTTATTTTCTTTACGTTTTTTTAAATAATGTAATATGATTGACTGTGTATTTTGTGCCTTAGAAAAATTTTAGGTTAAGGATTTGTAATATTTAGATGTAATAATATAACAATTGCTGCTGGTCCTAATTACAATAAATAAATAAATTATATGAGGAAAAGCTTAGAGCAAGAATAAGGTAAGGTTGTAGGAAAATGTAAAATGATTGGAGTGTTCTTAAAGAGATTTTAAGATGAATACGTACTAATATTATTGTACATTGGTTGAAAAGTTTTGGTTTTCTTTTTATACCTTTTTATATCCTCCATATGTTTAGCGATCCAGTGCTGCGGTCAAAGTCGGGTTGCCTCCATATGTCAGCCTTACCCTTTCGTCGATCACGAGCTGCGTCTCAGAGCTGTATGTGAGGCCTTCCCAAGATTACTCTAAGCCTCAAGGTCACTTAGTTCAACTATCACAAATTATATTAATAAGCTGTTTAATCAAACAGCTAGCCGTTTTATTGAATAACGCCATTCAACTACATATCAACATGTCACTTTGTTAAATGGCTGGAAATGTTAAAGATTACGGTTATTTATGAAAAATAAAACAATATCCGTACTAAAAGCGATTTTAAGGCCAGCAATTTAGCTTACAATTTACTTATGCAACTAAAGTGCTGCGAAGCTCGTTACCGTATCAAGCTTAATAGAGGAGGAGTAATGGCGAAGCTTACTATGTTTATGTACATAAGCTATAAATGATCTTAATCAGAATAATATACAAATATATTCTATTTTGATTTGAAGAAATTGATGAAGTTAATGAATTAACTATATGCTGAATAATTTTGTTTAATATTTTCACACATGACAGAAAAGAATCCGTATAGTGCATTTAAATAACGATAAATTTCACAACGGTTTTTTTTTGTTTTGTATTTATAAGAAACAATCGCAACTACCATTTTTAACGCGTAAATAATACTATTGATAAGTTTTTATAACAACAAAAGCTCCAGACGATCTAAAGGCACCATCTGTGGACGCCATATTGAATGTAAAGCCTAGTTTTTTTATTTTCAATATTGCATCTACAGCTGCGCAATTGCGCCGTCGCGTCGTCCGTACCGCTGATAGTTCGTTTGCTACATTGTTACATCTGCCTTTGAATTAGTTGTAATATTGAAATTTGGAGCGCATCAAATATTCAATAACGAAACCAGACATGTGTCTGACTTGTATATTTATATGATACCGGTTTGCTTTTTACAAATTTAAATTACTTGTTAAAATACTCTTATAGAAAAAGGTTTTTTTTTTTATGTGATAGGGGGCAAACGAGCAGACGGATCACCTGACGGCAAGCAACTACCGCCGCCCATTAACGCCCGCAACACCAGAGGAGTCACAAGCGCGTTGCCGGCCTTTTAAATGGGAGTACGCTCTTTTCTTGAAAGTTTGGATATCGTAACGGTAAAATTATACTATATAAATTATATAACGGTGATTATACTATTAAGGATTGGGTTTAATTTTAATAACACTGTAGTTACGTTGCCAAATTATTATTTTATTTATTTTAACAAAAACATTACAGAATTACATGATCGATTTCGGCGAATGTAACATAAATCCGATGGATTTTTCCGTACATTCCATTCATCGGAGACTCACGCGTACATATACAAAAATCAAAATATTCATACATAATAGCGTTTATAAAACTAGTACTTAACAACTAATACCTGGTGAGTACCCACATAATAGTAGCAAGAACTTAGTTAAAGCAAGAACTTAGGTAGGTATATATATGTAGAATTTTGCAATACCTTCGTTATATTTTTATCAGTGTGAGGTAGCTGTGCGTGTTTTTTACGAATATAATTCACAGGATGCTCTATGAAGTAGGATGCTCATCGTAAATGTTATCTTAATTTACCTAGTATATATATACATATATAATATTTTGACTATATTAAATAACATAATGAAGCTTTTATACAAATAATGTAAGCTAGTTAAAATTTGTAAAATAAGCTGAGTTTCAACTATTTATCTGAAGCCTATTTCTAATTGACGACTGCGTAAAAATACTGGGAGAAAAAAATAGCCCTTGCTAGTTCTTAGTACAAGATCTCCCGCCAAACACTTCTGAACCAATAGCGTAGCATTTTGATGTGTAAAAGTGATTTTAAAAATCCCATTTGAAGAATAATTTTTGATTTTGATTTATGACTGCACCCACGACACAAGATGAAAATCCTAGTGAAAGGTGACGTATTTTTACAAGCTTTTATTTAGTTTCACCTGTCCCCTTGTCTGTCGTTCTGTAATCAAATCTTGCAACTTAAATTTGATCCAATTCCCGGTTTCCGATTGAGCTGAAATTTAGTATACACGTTTAGTTCGGATGACAATGCATGATTAACTGTGTGACGTCATTCTAAATGCAACATGGCGGCGTATCCAATATGGCGGACCAATCATTTTTAATGCACTCCTACAATATGGGTATCAAATAAAAGGGCTTGCCAAGAATAATTAGAAAAAAATAATATTAATTACGCTTTATTTATAAATGGGGCCTATGATAAAGACGACGTGATTAAATAATTATGTATGGTGAAAAGTTTTAGTGTTAAAATTAAATAAATTTGTACAATATGGAATTATTTTGTCCTAGACGAAGACGCTTATTTGTCGTTAAAGGTTATTTTTAAATAAGAAAAAGTAAATTTTGAACAAAACAAATTTCCACATTCCACCATTATAAATGGCGAACCTAAGTTCATAAGCATGTTTTAATTCTGCGTATCGGTTTATTATAGCAAAATATCAACAGCGTATCCTCACTCCGTTACTCGATATAAAAGTTTGCCGATAAATAATGCGATGACAAAGAAGCTTATTGTACGTAAAGCTATTTTCGCTCACTTTATTAATCTGCGTCAAAGTTTCACTTCCAACTTGGAGAAAACTATACCGGTTCCCAACTCATCACAGAAGATTACAATACCTAACTTCCGAGTGTAAAGTGGGGTTAATTTTGTTTGCGAAAATAATTTTAGTTGGAGGCTTGTCATCTCAGCCATAATTATAGCGAATAAGAGTTTTGTTTTAGGTCTATTTGTCTTAGTGTAGTGCTTTACCAAAGATTATTCCAAGAAATCTAATAGCAGCCTACCTTGTTATACCTTGTTGAATAGCTAATGAAACGTAGATATTTTTAAAGGTGTCTGCAGCCTACGTGTCATAGATTTTTTTTTACTATTGCTGGTTGAAGTTTGATTTGTACTGATTTTTGTTTGATGCTATAACTATCAATCTTCTATCTACAACCTATTTAGTTGAGGTAACTCTATTTTTATTTTGCATTATGATGAACAAACTAATCTGCTACACAAAATAGTATAAAACTAAATATTTGAATTACAATAAACAAAAAAAATGGGCTAATAGACAAAAATCGGACATTTATTCAAAAAAGTCTTTAAAGCCTTATAACTTGAAAAGGGTTGAGTTGGGGGGCGGGGTTCCAAGGGGAAATCTGTCAGAAATAGTGGGAACCACGACCCCCTAACGGGGTTCACACGACTTACCAGGTAACCCTGTATACATGAATACAGTTTACGAACATTTGTTTTTTTCCTCAGGAAAGAAAGGCTGAGAATCCTCATGAATACCACAGCAACGGCTGTCATGGTGATTAGGTTGGACTCCTGGCAAATCGAGGCGGCTCGACACGACAGACCTACTGATTAAACTCGGTCTAAGCTCTTGGTTCTATTGACCATATGGCTTGACGTGATAGGAAGTCCGCACCTCAGGAGAGGCACAGTCAGTGCTGCCCTATAAAGAGAGCATATGCGCTAAAAGAGGCACGATATACCAAATTGGCTCCGGCCTATGTTGATGGGAACCTACTACCTACTGGGAAGCGAGGGGGATGGGAAGGGACGCGACGGCTCAGACGCCGCCGCTAGCAGGTCTTGAAGGTCCTGCGTTAATTAATTAGAGGGATCACTTAGTACGTGTAGTGGTTTACGAATCCTCTGCCGATTTTTGTTGAAATGGTTCGCTGAAGGCGGTGTTGAACTAAATGTTACGAATATTACTTACATTTGAATGGGCAATGACTGTTTCGCAGTTCTTATTCATACGCGCTTAATTCTAATTTTTAAGGTACAACGTGGGTGATGGCTGGACTGATGCAACGATAACAGACCTGTGCGACCCGCGTTTTTACATCTTTATTCATTCAAATTGTGAGTGTGCCTAAATTGTGCCAGTGATAATGTAAAAGTCAAGAAAATGAAAAGAACTGAGTGTGTAATTCTTATGCTCGACCAAGGATTCTCCGAATATTAGATAAATTGGTAACAATTTGACTTGACTTTTAACATACAAAGCTAACAGGTTCCAGCACGTTGTAATTAGTGCAGCTTTCCCTAACGATAACAAATATGAAATAACTTATTTGTATCCTCCTATGTCATTTGGAAAGGACGTTTTTGTATTTGGAGATTCATAGATCTTCAGATCAAAATACTGCTTATTGTACCTATGACCACTTTTGCCTTTATTTGTATGTCTGTAGCCTGTAATCACAGATAGAGAGTAGGGTGAATTTAATTTTGTTTAACTGGCACCGACTCCAAAATTAATTTATTATAGTAATACTGTTAAAATAATTGTATATTGCTAAATTTTGTTAGATTAAATTACATTTAAATTAGAAAAATATCATGTAAATATTGTTTATAGTTTTAGATTTAGGTAGGTTGAACTGAACTGAAATTCTTAAGCTGTTAATCACAGTACTCATATTTAATTAAAAAACTTATTTCTTACTTTTTAGTACTTGATTGTTAATTATTTTGTACTATGTTAACCATTTTTTGGTTTTTTAGTTTTTGATTTATCAATTTTGAAGCCTGTTTTTGTTAAAAATTAGTTTAATTTACGAGTTTTAGAGATAGAGTCACAGTTGTGAGTTTCGACAGATCCTCTCGATTTCCTGGGATGCCATGATCAGATCCTGGTGTCATGGTACTTTCTCGTAACAAAAGAAATGTTTAGTGAACCTGTACTTCTCTTCATAAAAGCTACGAAGAGGAGTATAAATCCATATATCAATGTTGAAAGAACTATTTCCCAACTCCTAGTAATTGAGGACTTACACCTTCCATCATCAGCTCAGCAACATAACATTATGATTACCAGAAGCAAATGCCAATATAACTTTAGAAAATATGTAAAACGCGGTACATGTTCCTACAAAATTTGAAGGTTCCCCTCGATTTCTCCAGGATCCCATCATCAGGCCCTGATATTCTCATCATGGTACCATTCCGGGAGTATCTTCTTTCTAACTAAAAAAAATCAACCTAATCGATTCAAAAATGGCGAAGTAATTGGCGAACAAACATAAAAAAATATATGCCAGTCGAATTAAGAACACTCCTTTTTTTGAAGTCGGTTAAAAATTGATTATAACTTCGTAGACTACAGCGCCTCCAACGCTTAAAAGGTCCACGCTTTGAACGACAAAGCTGATCATGTTGCACTCAAAAATAAATCATTTAATAAAATTGGAGTGTCGTCTGTTTGTTTGTTCCTGCTAATCTCTGAAATGACTGGACCGATTTCGACGGGACGTTTATTAAGCTCGTAGATGTAATAAAGAGTAACTTAGGCTACTTTTATTTTAGATCAAATATTATTGAAAAATAAATTTATTTTACAACAATAAAGTAATGTTGCAAATATAGAAACTAAATAAACTTATTAACCATGCAGACGAAGTTGCCAGTACAGCTAGTAATAAATAAGTATAAAAAAGATACAGTATTTTAAATAAATTACGCTGTCATTTGAGAATCATTCAATAGTAGATAATCTTATCTAATCTTGGTAAGAAAAGTATTAATTAGTACTAAGTTTTACAGGCTTAGTAGGAACCTAATTAAAATCTAAATGAAGAAAAGCAAACACAAGCATTGACTCCTAAAAGGTTCGTGAAAGAACTAATTTACTTAAAAAAACGAAATAGTAAAAGAAAAATAAGTCGGCCCACGTCTTAAAGGATTTTAAAGATAACAATGAAACAGCAAAACTAATATCTCGAACGGCTCTCGCAATTAAAACAACGGACCAGACAAGTTTCGCATTCCTCCCTGGATGAATGATGGAAATTTCAAAATACTTGGCGCCCGACGCAAACAATAAAGATATCGAATCTCACGGAACAGATAAATTGAATTGTTTGACAGCTTCCTTACCCGTTCTACGCCAGCGACAGCATTCTTAACTAACCAAATTTAATTGCCATTTTTAGGCGTTTCTGTTGAATATTTTAATAAAGTTATTGTTCGCTTCGAAGACAAAGTTTTCTCAGTGCAACTCATATAAATAAAAAACAATATTTATTCAACAAACACTTAAGCATAAGCGCACTTTAAATTGGGGGGGATTAGGCCTTCATTTACCACACAGAGTCAGAACAGTATAATCTACTTCATATCAAAGCTTCTTTCAATATTTAGTGAGCTTCATCACAAAAGCGACGAATCTACTTACATATCGTCCTTGCTAGTTTCCGTAGAATCGTTCGCCATTACCTGAGAGTACTAACGTCTTGACTGCCAAAGAAACTAATTCATATTGGGATATAGGGACATTGACTTTTGACTAAGCTGTGTCACAGCATATCGTGAGACACTAAATGACTCAATGAAAAAGATTGTCAATCCGAGCCTCGAATACTGCACCGGACAAAATTTCTCTAATTTTAACTAAAAAGACTAATGTACGAGTCGTGTACGTATTTACACACATATACATACTTGTACATACTTGTACATACTTATACATACATTCATAAGTAGCTCTTCGTATTCTCGTATTTTTTTTCAAAGGAGATAGCTAAGTACATTATGGGCAATTGCCCTTGCAATGTATAAATACTGGATGTAGTTGCATCTAATGCTGGGTACCTGAAAGTTAATATGTGATATAAAAAAAGTTCCATGAACTTTTCATATTACCTGTTACAATCTTGGAAAACATATCATAAAAACTTCTACGATATTATGGTCGCAAAACTACAACTAGAGAATTTGCTATGAACTTTAGGTAGGCATTTTAGTACAGATAAAATAACTGGGTAATATATTGTAGTGAATGATGGATACGTATATATTGAAGATTGTCGACTTTAATTCATGGTTGTGATTAAAATACGCAAGACCATTATTTAATATGTATATTCATATTGAGTTATGCACTCAAGTTTACGCATTTGAAGTCGGCAAGTAGGCACAATACACAATAGGTCCGTTTAGAAAAGCAGGTTCAGTATTAAAATAAAAAATCAAGTGATATCGCAACGAACAATCGAATAAACAAAAGTCGTATAACATCTGACATTGACATCTGACATTTTTAAAGTGCTGTGAAAATAAACTCTCAATACAATAACATCGATTAGGAAATCGATATTATCGTGTGAAAAAATACCTATTTGTTGTTAGTTGTTTTCGACGATTAACATTAATTAAACATTTCTGTACAGAAACTATTCTTCCCTATTATTTAATGATTTTCATTGAATTATTTCATTTGATAAGCAAAAAGTTTAATCCGCTATATCCGTATATATCGCTTATTTTGTATATTGACCGAAACTACAATAATCGATTATCTCGTTTAAATGTCAACACTGTTCAAGTCCGGAAAATAGGAAAACAAGTTTAAAACTTTTTATTAAATTATTTTTTCACGAAAGTTCTAGGAAAATAATAATTATGTAACAATTCATCAATGAATATATAAAAATTACGAGGCAGTGTGATATATTTAATACATGTTAAGGGCAGTCATTTAGCCATCTCCTTTGTTTTGAAGTCGATAAGTACGATTATTTTTTTCATGCATGTTCATCGGTTACAGTTATTCATGACCTGACCTTTTTTCAGTATACTATCTATTTAGTCCAAGTACGGTCGTCTAGGTCGTCCCCTACCAATGGCCCATATTATGCCTTATACCGATTGTTGAATTATTTCCTTGCAGAAGCAGCCTAAGTACGTATTTTTTATCATTTTGTGTTGTTTTATACGTATACTAGCGACCCGCCCCGGCTTCGCACGGGTGCAATGTTTATATAAATAAAAGTAATTAAATGGTTATAGTAGGTTATCCCTAAAAGATAGACATATACCATCGTGGACTTTTTTATTGAACTTTTTAAGGTGAACAATACTGTTGTACATTATTTTGGTCTATCTCGTAGGGTTCAGCCAGCGTTTGCAATATAAGCGCAAAAAAACGTGCTTATTTACGACATCACATTAGAAACCTTTAAATTTATCAGTGTTTCTCTACTATATTATGCATTTATTATACATACAAACCTTCCTTAAGAATTACTCTATCTATTAAAAAAAACCGCGTCAAAATCCGTTGCGTAGTTTTAAAGATCTAAGCATACTCGTACATACGGACATACAGCGAAAGCGACTTTGTTTTATACTATGTATATTGATGATTGTTGGTTCTGTTTTAGATAGTGTTATTATTAAATTTGTTTTAGTGTTCTGTTGATTTTGTTTTTGATATTGTTTTTATTAAATTTGTTTTATCAGCAACAATTTTGGGTAGAGTTGTCGCTATTTGCAATAGCTTATTATTAGAAAGTAGTTAAGTACTTTAGTTGTTTTTATTCGCTATTATTGCTATATTAATAAAATAAAATAAATATCTTTTTTGCGTCAGTTGTCTTTCGTCTATCCATTCTACGTGTCGAAACCATCCAAGCATTCTCTTCTCGAGTTTTGTCACTTAATCTAATTCACGCTTAAATTAGTGTGAAAAAGATAACTTTTATTACACTAGCTAGTGCTCGCGACTTCATCTGCGCAGGATTAGTATTTCTAGTAAATTATATTAACAAAAAGTGTATCTTTATAAATTGCAGCCTATGTGTTATTCTGAATTATATATATAACTAGCTGTGCCCGCGACTTCGTCCGCGTGAAATAGTTATTTTGAGCATCATATTTATTTTTGCAAACAACCACCTCAGCTGTTACCCGATCTTGACAACGCGACATATCCAAATTTGATTACCATAAAAACGGTCATTGTGACTAAACCTTAAAAGATAGACATATGCCGTCGCGGACTTTTTTTTAGATCATGTATAGAGAAATAATTCTTTCATACATATTTTTTGTGTATCTTGAACCGTTTTCGCAGCGCACGCAAAGAAAGCCTTCAAAAATGAATAATTTTCCCCGTTTTTTACACATTTACCGCTCTGTCTTTTCTCCTATTGATCATAGCGTAATGTTATTTAGCCTATAGCCTTCCTCGATAAATGGACTATCCGACAAAAAAAGAATTATTCAAATCGCACCAGTAGTTTCGGAGATTAGCGCGTTCAAACAAACAAACAAACAAACTCTTCAGCTTTATTATATTAGTATAGATTATATATCTGAAGTTAAATTATTTTGAAGTTTTATTAAAATCCATTTAACAGTGTTATCGTGAAAAAGGAACAAACATCCATTCATACAAAGTATTGCGTTTATAACATTAGTAGGTTGTACAGAATAGGCTTGTTGCCTAAATTTCAGTAGTTAGATACTAATATACCTTGATGCCTATTCTATACAAAATAATTATTATTTTTGAAAAAAGAAATGCTTATTTATAAGAATAATTTTGCATTTAATTAAATATTTGACATTAGTCATCAAAAACGCTCATGACTGTCATGGCGTCTTGAATGACGTCACGCCGTGCAAAACACAGCTGTTTTAGTATCGGAATATTCGGTATTGTGAAGTTATTTTAATAAAAAATGGATTCATCGTATTACAAGTACTGCATAGTGGCCCAGTGTACAAGCACAAGTATAAAAACACCAAAAAAAAATATTTATATACGTGCCAAACAATCAGCAGATACGTAAAAAGTGGCTGACACTCGCGAGAAGGAATGATGCCCATTCTTTTTCTCACTTCCACAAGACACTTGGGAATGACATTTTGACTTTGACGTTTCGCACGGCGTGACGTAACACTTTTTAATTGGTGTTTGCTGTCACGTGACTTATGGCTTATTTTGTGCAATTTTATTTTATAAAAATATAAATAATCAAAAGTTATTATTTTATAAAACTTTGTTTTTTCATAATTAAATGATCATCTTAACAGTTATGCAACCTAATGCATTAGATTTGTTCATAGTGTATACAAGCCTATTATATATATAATTCCCCGCTAACATCAAAACAACGAAAACAACCTCTAAATACCCCAAAAACATCCTTCATCAGTGAGTGAGTGAATCAGTGGTAATAGAGCTTTATATAATATAGATAGAAGATAGATAGGAATTTGTATAAATACATAAAATCTGTTGTAATATAAAATCTATAAAAGCCAAACACGAGTCAGTAGTTGAACAAAAACTAAGTCGCCCCCTTCAATTAGCGAGGAATGTCTTAAATTGCGTTATCAGTCAGAATAAATGAGTCGAACTTTTGGCGCTGACGGCGGTTGATTGTTGCAGCCGACTGCTCGGGATCGCAATGAAACTTAAATGTGAAACACTTTGTTAGTGATTGTACCGAAATATTTATTAACCTGTGGATGAAGTGTCAGCCAGCTGAAATTTTCTCCTCAGTAAAGTTAATTCCCTTCAATAGAATTCTTCAATAAAAAGAGGTTGTAAGGAGAGTTGAAGTATTAAGTAAAGCAATTTTTGAAGATTTTTGACCCCTTCCCCTCCCTCCCATCCCATCCCTCCTTAGTAACGCACCGTAACGTTTTTCTGTAAGTAAACATTACATAACACTTAAGTGATAATTTTTACCCTACAGTCCCTCTTTTGAGGACATTACAGTATGAACACTATGAACTCACTTTAATAACACCTACTACAGCAATGTGCTTCTGCATAAACACTATCGAATACTGACAACGAAAATAACATTGAATGACGTACAATCTAGGGATTCCCCGTGAAATATAAACGAAAAGATTTGCCAACTTGCGAGAATAAATTAAAAATGACGACCAAACTAATACAATCGAGGAATTCCCCGTAAAACTTAAACGAAGAGGGTTGCCAATTTGAGTTTTAATTCCCTAATTTTTTATTTAAAAAAAGAAACAAGAGTTACGTAATGTGTTGTAAGAAAGACCCCCTCCAGCCCCTGTAACGCATCGTAACGTTTTACGAGATAAGACTCGCAAGACTTTTCAGTTCCTTTCTTATTTATAATAATTAGAAGACCGTATTGTTATGTTGATTTACCAAAGTTGGAATATTGTTAGATTTTTATGCGAAAAGAAGTTAATTCCCTAAATTTGAATTTTTCGAAGAACATTTAGATATTTAACTATTTCAATAGAAAATAATGCTGTTTAACTCAATGTTGGTATTTTATTTATTCATATTGTTGAATAGTGTAAGTGGTAAGCTCATAACTCAACAACGCCTGGACCAATGAGGCCAATTCTTTTTTGTTAATGTTCGTTGAAGTTCAAAGGGTTTTTACAATGAGGAAAATTCGAATAATTATCGGAAATACCCTAAAACAGCCCTTTTATTTTCCCATTGCAAACGTTGTCTAACTAAAACATACAGTCGAATTGCGCGTTATTGTTATTGTATAAAGTTCATATTGCAAGCACTCACTGTTGTCTAAGCAATGAAGGTGTGTTCCTAATATCAAAGAGTCAATTTGCGCTTTATTAACGCTACATATAGTTGAAATTCAATGATATCTATCAAAACAGTGTGCGTGCGTGCGTTGGAGCACAGAATACATCGTTGGAGGATTTAATGTCACGTTCCAAAATTGAATAGCCACAAAATGTAATAGGTCATTTACACTTTTTTTGCAATTTGGTTGGCTATACGACATTATCTATAAAATAATTATGAACAAAAAACTGCCACTGTACAAATCTTTTTGACAGGACGAAGTCTGTCGGGTCCGCTAGTTATTAATATATGTTAAGCATAAATATTAATTACACAATCATAGTATCAAAAATGTAACATGAAAATTTTGGGTATATTGTACCCATCTCATAGCTGGTGTAACAGTAGAGTGTAGAGTAATCCTTACTGACATTACAAACTCGAAAGTTTTGTAAGTGTGGATTTTTGTTACTTTTCACATGAAAACTACTATAAGGATTGTAATAAAACTTTACAATAATATATATTAGACATAAGAATAAGACAGGCTACAATCAATAAGGATGGAAGGTTGTGCCCGCGATATGTTCTGCACAGATGGTAGATATTTTCCTACTTGCTTGTCATATTTTACTTATAATATTATGAACGCGAATGTTTGTAAATATGGATGGAGATTGTAACTCTTTAACGTAAAAACTACTGAATGTAATTTGATGAAATTTACAATAAGATTGCCTATACATCAGATAAGACATATGCTACAATTTATAAAGGTATTTTGTGAATTGTCCAAAATATGACGATAAGTGTCTAGTAAGTAGGAAAAAATCTACTGTCTGTGCAGACAAAGATTTGTAAGCTAGCCAGCTCAAAACTACTGCACAGATTTTGATGAGGTTTTCATCAATAGATAGAGTGATTCTTGAGCAAGGTTTTGCGGTATTTTTATCTCGGAAAAACGGATAGTCCCATGGAAAGCGCGATAAAACCTTCGCGCCATAAACCGACTTCCGCACTTATGTAGCCGTGGGCAAAAGCTTATGACCCTTAACCGTCTATAGACCCAACCCCGAAATCCACGCGGGCGAAGCCGCAGGCAGAAAGCTAGTATTATATAATAAAAATAAAGCCTCTTATCCCGAGTAATAACAAAAATCTCACAATGCAAATGAATTAGTTTATTTAGAGTATATCTCTTAACTCGTGCCTTTTGGCCTAGGCCTCCTCCAGTGACTTCCATTGCACTCTATCCTGTGCCACTCTGGTCCATAAAGATCCAGAGGTCAGCTTGATGTCATCCGCCCATCTAGATTTTTGTCTTCCACGACTTCGACTACCATTTCTTGCATACCATTCGGTTACCGCCTTACTCCATTTTCCCTGAGTATCACGCATCATGTGGCCTATCCATCTCCACTTCTGCCTGTCTATTTTGACTAGTATGTCGGTAAGCATAGTTTTTTCTCGGAGCTATATTATTGTAATATTTAATTAAAATCCAATCAGTAGCTTTTACGTGAAAGAGAAAAAAACCTTAATACTAACAAACTTTCACTTTTATAAAGAGGAATATCTCTGCCAGTTAAACTGTAAGTTTTATATATAGCTTAACCTTATATATCCAATATAACTGATTTATTTGTTTAATAACTCTGTTACTCTTTAAAGTTCTAAATTTCATGTTCACTAATTATTCTGTCATGAAAAAACATATCCCAACCAGATTTCTACGTCAGAAGGAACTATCTCAAATCAGTCTAAAGCCGCGGAAGTTACATTAATATTTCACGTTCCCGTAACTTGACGTCAAGGTAGGCATCATATTTTTGAAAAGGATGCGCGCTACCGTATTTCGTCCTCGAGTTTTCAGAAATAAATTTGGAATATTCGCTACGGGCAAGAGTTTCTTGAGTGTAAGAGATGTAATGTTGAATCACTTGGGCTCGTCGAAATAAATTTATCTAGAAAGTTACTAGGGACGAGCCAGACTTCTTTTAAATCGGACTAATATTGTAAACACGAAAATTTGTATGGATGAATGTTTGTTACTCATTCACGTAAAAGCTACGGAATGGATTTTGATGAAAACTTGCAATAAATGTAGCTTATACATGAGGATAAGATATAAGGCTACAATTTAAAAAGTTATCTACGCTAATATACGCTACTCGAAATATTAATCCTGCACAGACGAAGTTGCAAGCACTAGCTAGTTATAATAATATACATTTCAAGAAACAAGTGTTTTTTTTTTTCATCAGGAGAGGAAGGCTGAAAATCCTCCAATCCACAAGGAGCACGAAGCCAGGATACCCCCGCAACGGCAAGTGTCACGGAGGTAATGTCGGACTGCACGCGGCCAGAGCAGTCTGACCACGTGACCTGCTGACTGAACTCAGCCTGTGCCTAAGTTCTAAGAATCATATAGGCAATTTGTGAGGGCGACCACCCCTCAGGATAGGGACTAAAGTGACATAACGGTATATTTGAATGTATTTCATTCAAACATAGTAGCGATTAAAGGCTTGCTCCACGAAGGATTCAGATTCATTATAATAAAGGCTACTAACCCATTGAGTGATGGCACGCTTCAAAATTCAATAGATGATAGCTATTCAAGAAAAAGTTGACTTTATTATATAAATACGGTCCGAGAAAACAAAAAAAAAATACTTGTATGTAATTAAATAACTTTAAAAACGTACGATCAAATGTAAATTTCCAAAATAGTTATGAAAATGTATATTAACTCGATATTAAGCAAATAATCCATAAATCTATCAAAGAAATATGTGTTATATATACCATCTCATAAGCATTAATTTCATAAAGGAAGAGCTAGCATTTAGGTGTCATAATCGTTAGAACAAATTCAATAGCTTCTACAAAAAGAACTTTCTGTTCAAATTCGAAGTAATCTTTTCAAGAGCCTTTCTTCTTAGAGCGGAATCTTTTGAGAAGAGCGGCAATTTTATCTCACATTGTTTTTGAACTTTTTGCAAGCTCTGTTAAAGTTTTTCTTCTAGAAATTACATTAATGATATTATAAAAAAGATTTTATGCTGCTGAAAAAAGGTAAAGATGACCATAAGATATCTTTTATCTTTTGGCTTATCAAATTACTCCTCTTTTTTAATCATAAATGAATCTTCGTCTATATTCAAGTGACAGGTTCAATCAACAATTGCAAAAAAACAATTAAAACATACAAAAAACAAAACAAAAACATGATACAAAAAAAAAAAAAAACTATATTTAATCAGTGTTTTATTTTAACTAAAACCGCACTGCAATATTAGTCATGTGGGGTCCTTTAGAGCTCAAGAACTTTTGTATACCAAGTATGATTAACACCACAGATAACGGAATGCTGTGATTTGCTTTTAAATAAAACAAATTATCTCCCTTGATACAATAGATCTAGGTGCAAGAGAATTGGTTCGTAAATCACTTATCAAAATTACTCTTATAAAATAAGGTTATTCTACTGTTAAGTAGTAATTAAATGATAGCAATGTTTGGGTTTAACTTGTGTTAATTTCTTACTATTGTTTAAACTTATAAAGGAAGTTGGGTTCAAACTATTTATTTAAAGCCAGCTTCTAATTGATGAATGTAAAAATGTAGGAGGAAAAAAAACAGCCCTTGGTGGTTTTTTTACTGACTCTTTCCAGTGCATGGTCTTTCGCCGTAGACTGGTGAACTAATGGCATCATTGACGTTCAAAAGTGATTGCAAAAATTGTATTTGAAGTATATGTAATAAATATTTAGAGAACGGAACAAACTCTTGGCAAAGGCGAATCCTTACTTTCATCCTTATTTTTAGAGCTTCAGCGATTAAACTACTTAACCGATTTATATAAAATTTTGTATACAAATAGTCTAAAGACCGAAATAGAATAAAGCTACTTGATAATTTGAAAAAAGATCTAGAGTAGGTTGAAATAGGAGATGTAAGTTTGTATGGAAAGAAGATTGAAACTTTTTTTTTGTTAGATTTAAGGCTTTCTATTAAATATAAACAAATACGACGTTCAAAATTTGTAAAAAGCCTTTTGATCAATACAACCAGCGGGCGATTAAAGACGTTGTTAATTTATACGTCTTAATTGACCAGATACATCCAGTGAAACTTTTCACATTAATCAATACAATCTATCAAGTGCAAAGCTTGAAAAATTCCAACTTAAATTCGAAAGCAAAAGCTTAGTTTGGAGAACAATATTTTACCGACGAAGCTACTGACAGCGGCTTATCAGCGCTGAATCGAATAAATCAGACTGATAAATGATCAGATTCGTGCTTTTTTATCGGATTTCGGTATTTGATGAAGCAACAAGTGGTTAGTTTTAATGCTAACACCAGTCTGTACTTGAGGTGACTTTGTTGAGTCACCAACGGGTCCTGTTATATGCTAGTGATCGGGTACTGTAACGGCAAGCTATTGTGCATGCTATTGTGTCTATTTGTATGTGAGTAAGTAAATTTTGACTCCTCCCTCTCTCTCGATGACCTCCGCAGTCGAGGGGTTAGTATACCTATTTTAAGGTCTCACCATCTCTGAGGTCCCGGGTTCGTGTCACGGTGAGGGCAGATGTTTGGTGATGAATGTAAGCATTTGTACCTTAGTTGTGATTGGTATTATATAGTTCTACCAAAATTATTTATATTATATATGTATATCTATCCAAAGTGGAAAAAAGTTGGTCCCCCCTTCTAACTTCTAAAATAAGAAAATGAAAAATCTAAAAAAAACATATGATTTACATTACTATAAAAACTACAAACGAAAATTGTTTTGAATTAGATCTAGTAAGTAGTTTTTTTGTTTTTAATACCTCGTAAATCGTAAGCCGCTTTCTTTAATTTCATAAATCAATTTTACGGAATCCTTTGTGCTTGAGTCCGACACGCACTTGGCCGGTTTTTTTTAATTACAAATTTGAGTGCGTTTCAGAACAATCTCACCCGATGTCAAGTGAAGATGTTGCCTAAGGTAGAACACGCAAACTCAAATAGTAAATAATTACTCTTGCCTTGAATATCCCTATATCATAAGAATCGGGAAACAAAGACGCAGGCAGAGAATTCCATTCCTTGGCGGTTCGCATAATGATGAACGAAGCGAAACGAGAGGAACGAAGAGGTGGCATGTCGGCCACATACGGATGGAGTCGCTGGCCGCGTTTCGTCGTCCGATGGTGGAAGGGTGCAGGCGGAATCAATTCATTTGATTTGATTATCTAACTTTGTCATGATTTGATATTTTTTAACATTTACTAGTTTTTTTCTGAACCACCACCTACGGATGGTGTCGTCCACGTACGGATGCGGTTGCTGGCCGCATCTCGTCGTCCGATGGTGGAGGTGGTCCGTTGGTGGGTAGAGTGGATGGGTGCAGGAGGAATCAATTCATGCATTTCCTAAATACATTCCCCTAAATTTAACCTGTAGAAAACGCACATATACGCGTTTTGGCGGCGATATTCGAGGCTCTGGAGAGTTTTGGTTGTTAATGCATCGTCGTTACGCGTCTATCAATAGCTTCCAATGCCGCAAGCTATTAGCGGGCTGCTACATTATTCCATACAAGGATCGTAGCAAGTGGAAAATTATAAGAAACTTGCTAAGACATCTAATTATTCCCAATCACAATCAAATAGTAGATACTATACCATTTATGCATGCTTCTCTCCAAAATTGCTGTGCCTTATCAAGGTCCATAATGGTTACTAATAATTCATGTGACAACTTATGAAACTTATGGTATGCAATAAAGATTTTGAATTTGAATTTGAATTTATATTTGTATAGAAGAGAAATCTACAAAAAATACCAGGTATCTAACCGTGCAAAGCCATTGCATAAGCAAAGCGATGCCCTTTCTTCAAAGTCAGAAAATAAAAGGCCGCCCCAACTCACTTATACAACAATTAATTATGAAAGCGCCCTGCATTATTCCTAACACTTGACGAGAATTCGTCCGGTCATTTTTCTCTTTTTCTCAACTTCCTAAAACTCAAAGGACCTGGGACTCCGGGTATTGTAGAGATTCTCGCCACATCGTTATTTATAGAACATTTGTATCGCTACTCTCTAAGCATTCGTTGCTGAGTTTACGGTTGATAAGCTCGATTCGCAACAAATCGATTAGTACGATCCTTAAAATCGTGGCTAAGTGGCTGGATTTTCCAAGAAAACATTTGTGGACGCCTTTTTGCGATCTTCAGGCTGGAGAAATATGCGTAAATAATACGTTCATCACGTTCTTTTGAATTTTTTGAAATTTTGTATGAGTTTTTAGGATACCATTGTATTGACAACACATCCTGACAATTGAATTGTAAAAGGAAGAATTATTTTTGAACACTTGCGGTGAGAAATCGTTCGCAAAACCGTTACGCGCCCTAAGTTTATTGTTAATATTTACTGATGATAAAATAAAATAGAGGGAGAGTCAATCAAGGAATTAATAATTTTAATCAGTGTGACTTTATAAATTTAACTTGTAAGGGGCCATCCATAAATTACGTCACACGGTAAAGGGGAGGAAGGGGGTTGACAAAGTGTGACATTGTGTGACAAGGGGGTGGGAGGGTCTTAAATTCCGTGACGTCACATTCAACATCTATTATAAGCTAACTGTTAAAACAAATTTTAATTTATTACTATTAGTATGAAAAGTGCTGTAAATATTATTTTTTATTGTAAATTCTGTATACTTTCATAAATAAATAAATGAAGTGTCTTCTTCTATCTATTAATAGGGTTACTCTCGATATAGAAAAATATAATATGAAAATCATGAAATTACCATATATGTACTTATTTAATATAAGTAATCGTTTTTTGTTTTGTTGATTTGATGTTAATTTTATTAAAATGAAAACAAAACTGATTTCGAATCATTCAATAATTTCTAAATGTAAATTTTCAAAATATGTGACGTCGCACTAGGGGGGGGGAGTCGCTTAAATGTGACTAGCTGTGACAAGGACGGGGGGAGGGGCAAAAACATCACGAAATTCGTGTGACGTAATTTATGGATGACCCCTAATAGTGTAATCTATGTTTCACGGTTTTATTCGATCCGTGTATTTTGTAGTATATATTTTCTAAGGGTTATTTATGGAAGGAAGTTAATGATTCTTAATATAATGGTGATGTTATAACAATGCCCTAAACCTGGTGGTCCTAATTACGAAGGGAACTCTTTTATTCTTTTCAAATAATGTTAATTTTAATCACATTTTAAATTAAATGCTAAGTTCGGCCAATATCTCGGTTTTGCATTGTCATATTCATTGATAAAATCAGATTAAAGAGACATTTCCAATGCAAAAAGCCTTTCCTCTTCATAGTTTTCTACGGTTTCTGAAGGGCCCGCTTCTAAAGATTTTATAATATCATTCATTTCCTGTTTAGCCTTTAACCGCTTTGTATTTTACGTTCTCTTGCAGAAACTGAATGTATTTTTCATTTACTTAAAAACATTAATCATCGTCATCATCATTATATTATAATTTTAATTTAACTTTAATATATTCTTTTAAAACTGTATGACACGGCATTCCTAATATAGGCATGTTTTCAAAATAAATTTTTATTAATTATATTATGTAATGGAAAGTGACTTCATGAATTATCAATATTGAAGTCATTTTCCAAATTGACGACTCTGTATCTATTTAATACAGGAAAAAAAACAGCCCTTGCTGAGTTTCTTGCCGGTTCTTCTCAGTACAAGGTCTCCCGCCGTAGATTTGCGAACCGATGGCGTAGCTTTTCGACTTTCACAAGTGCTTGTAACAGCCCAGACTGAATAAATGATTTTGAATTTGAATTTAATTGGAAATCTTTCAGGCATTCACAAGAACACCAGTTAATGTCAAAAATACAAAACAAAAACTATTTTCCCTCTATTAAAGTGTAAACACCGCCAAAATCATAACAACCCATCACAACCAAACTATTCTTGTATAATTAACAACAATATTGCGCTAATATCGGTTATGTGTATCTAATACGTTACGTATCTACCGGAACGCCAACTGCTATTTCTGCAAATTGCGTGATCATTACTCGAAGCGGTTTTTGTAATGAACACAATCAACACCGGATCCGGGACCTGCTTTGTTTGTGTTTCCGCAAAGAACACTTCCGGCCTCGTTGCGAGGATACCCTCATTTTCGCTTACCAAATTTTGTTCACCATTGTAATAGTTTGATATTATTTTGGTGGATCAGGTTTTTTGAGCGAAAACGTATTTCGCTTCCTCTCGTAAATGGATAGGTAAAGGCCAGGTCAGAAGTACCCGCAATCGTCGAGCATGTATGAGGAATGTTATGAAAGTAGATGAAGCGAAAGAGATATGTAAGGACCGTAGCAAGTGGAAGGACGTAATCTCTGCCTACCCCCGTGGGAAAAAGGCGTGAGTGTATGTATTTATGTATGTATGTAAATGGATAACACGAAGAAAGAGGTCATATTGTTATTTAAATAAACGACCTCTGTAGTCGAGATAACTACTGAACTGTGGAAGTCTTATACGCTTACGGAAGCTTTTCTCTGGAATTCAGTCAACAAATCAATACTACGGTTTTTTGCATATGCTTGTCACTCAAAGACATTTCCATCTCAAAGGCTGTCAATGCTGCAAACTTTGTTCTCATTGCCACATAATTCACAATTATTTTGACCATAGTTATTTTACGGAATTCATTATTTCAGATTCGATGATATTTTGATGACGTTCGTTACCAAGTAGTTAATACACTGGTTTCAAGGTGTTGTCGTCTCTGAAGTCTCGAGTTCGAATCCTGGTGAGGCTAAATGTTCGTCTGATGAATGCGAGCATTTGTACCTTACTCATAATTATTAATATATATTTCTATCTAAAATAACTAATTAAAATTTATGTATGTCTATCCGTTACCCTAGATTCCATAACATAAGCCTCACAAAAGTTACTTTGGGCTAAGCTATGTGTTAGAAAATATTTATATATTTTTTTATATAACCCAAAGGCCCGTTTTGCCAGGTGTTCTAATTTATACTACATATTCACCACACACAATTATGAATACATAAAACTTATTAATTGTGTTAACTTGACCTCTTGTTATAATAATAGATTACGATTAACTAAAAAAGAACCCATTAACAATTTTTACAATAATTATTATATAGCAAATTATTTGTTCAAACAAAAATTGATTTTTCAAATATTCTTCAAGACTATTAAGACCGAAGTTATCGTATTTATTTTTTACTTTTTAGTTCTTTTATATTCTTTCTTAACATACGTAGGTAAGTTAATTGCGTACAATTTTAAAGTCGGTTTTATTTTTTTTTATATTTATTATTTGTTATGAATTTGAATTTTTTTTTTGAAAATTTTTATGGTTCTAATGAACATATATTATATTTTTTAAGTTAGTCAAGTGACTATATACTATATCCAGACTTTTATCCTCTAGTTGTATATACGAGGGCGTTTCGCTTAACTAGCCTCTTGGTTCAGTGTGCACTTCATTTTCCTGAATGTAGCAATATTTTTTCCATTAGCGCTGAGCTATTTGCACGGTCTTATTTCAAAATGGGGCGTCAGACAGAACTACGAGCCGCTCGTAGCGAAACGTTTTAAGTTGCTCTCGACCTGTATTTAGGCTTGACTTTCGTAGCACTGGCTTCAATTCAACTCTTGCTATTTTGAGATACAAATGTACTTGGCCTGATCGAGAGATTTCCAGAAAGTCTCGGTTTCGTTCTGATCTGTCGAGATCTCTCTGTCGAGGTCTTCGAATCGCAAGATTCAAAATGTCATTATGTACATATATCTAAGCTCATCGTTTTGTAACAACATTAATCACAAATTACATACAAGTATCTTTATTAAATAAATAAATTAAACATATAACACATACAAATACACACACACACACACAACACGTAATAAATATACAATGTATTAGTTTATATAAAGGTTTTTTGTAAATAAGTTGTTCGAGGTGGGCGCTAATAACTGTGTCACATTCTTAGCCTGTTATTAAAGTTATATGAGTTTGTGAGCTTTACAAAATTTTATAACTATTAAATCTAAATTAAATTTGAAATCTAAGTCTTTGGTCGATTCTAGTTACCTATGTGTTTTTCGTTTATCGATTTTTACATGTACTTTTACCTGCTACACAAAAGAAAAACATTGTGAAACGACTTGCATACACCTGCGAGAAAATTTATATTAAGTTGACCAAGCCGCACTAAGCCAGCGTAGTTAACAATAGCCTAGCAGACATTTTGTTGAGACGGATTTGAGCTGTGATAAAGAAATATCATGAGAAGTGCTTCTGTTTATCTGTTTAAAGCCTAACACCATAATGGTAAGCCGGCTACAAAGTAAGTTTCATGTATTGACATTATTTTTAACAAAAGAACAAAGGAGGAAACTTATAATTTACAACTTTAAACTAAAACTTTTATGAATCAAAAAAACAATTATTGCCTACTACATGTAATTTCTTTCATTTACTTTGTACCGGGCAATTGTGATTGTGAGAAATGTGATTTTAACTGATTTATCAAGTGGCGAACAAGTGCACACTAGCCAATTTAATAAATACTAGACACGCTTCTACAAAACGTATAGCAGTATATTTGTCTGTTTATTCGTTTGATTTAGCATGTTTGTTTGTAATTTGCATAACTTATTATTAAATAAATGATCTTTTTTCCACATTTAAAGCAAATAATATACAAAGTAATATTTGTGAATTCTTATCACTATATACTATACTAGCTGCCTGCCCGCGGCTTCGCCTGCGTGGATTTTGGGATTGGGTCTATAGAGGGTTAAGGGTCATAGCTTTTGCCCACGGCTACATATGCGCGGAAGTCGGTTTATGGCGCGAAGGTTTTATCGCCCTTCCCGTGGGACTATCAGTTTTTCCGAGATAAAAAATACCGCAAAACCTTGCTCAAGAATCACTCTATCTATTAATGAAAATCTGTGCAGTAGTTTTTGAGCGAAGCCGTTGTTGCGCATCCCGTGAGATCTGTCGATTTTTCCGGGATAAAAAGTAGCCTATATTGCTCGGGGATAATGTAGCTTTCCAAAAGTGAAAGAAATTTTGAAATCGGTCCAGTAGTTTCGGAGCCTATTCATTACAAACAAACAAACAAACAAATCTTTCCTCTTTATAATATTAGTATAGAAAACAAAGTCGCTTTCTATATCCCTATAAGAAGGCTTAAATCTTTAAGACTACGCAACGGATTTTGATGCTATAAATAGAGTGATTTAAGGGGTAGGTTTATATGTACAATAACATCCATTAAATATTGGACAAATACTGTTTTATTTAAGGTTTCTAATGCGAAGTCGTAAATAATTACATTTTTTCCTCTTGCATTGCAAACGCAGACTGTACCCTACGATATTTATCTAAATAATGTACTAAGTGTGATACACATTGAAAAGGTCTACAGAAAACTCTACGATTGTATTTTTATTTATTTACTAGCTTTTGCCCGCGACTTCGTCCGCGTGGAATAGTGACTTCCGGCAGATTTTTGGTTAACCAACAACATATTTATATTTATATTGAATAAAGATTAATATTATTATGTTGATACAACTTAAACAAATTATTTCGACCAAATTTGGTACCATAAAAACGGTCATTGTGACTAAACCTAAAAGATAGACATATGCCGTCGCGGACTTTTTTTAGATCATGTATAGAGGAATAATTCTTTCATACATATTTTTTGTGTATCTTGAACCGTTTTCGCAGCGCACGCAAAGAAAGCCTTCAAAAATGAACAATTTTCCCCGTTTTTTACACATTTACCGCTCTGTCTTTGCTCCTATTGGTCATAGCGTAATGTTATTTAGCCTATAGCCTTCCTCGATAAATGGACTATCCAACAAAAAAAGAATTATTCAAATCGCACCAGTAGTTTCGGAGATTAGCGCGTTCAAACAAACAAACAAACAAACAAACTCTTCAGCTTTATATATTAGTATAGATTTAAGAGCAAACAGTTACAATCGGAAAATATTATAAAAAACAAGAAATCTTATAAATAGTTATATAACATTGTTTGAGAATAATATATACACATCCTATTACTATTATAAAGGCGAAAGTTTGTAAGTATGGATGTTTGTTACTCTTTCACGTAAAAACTACTGAATGGATTTGAATGAAACTTTACCACAATATAGCTTATACATCAGAATAACACATAGGCTACAATTTTTGAGGTTTCTATGAGGTCGTAAAAAAAACACATTTTTTGCGCTTACATTGCAAACGCTGACTGAATCCTACAAGATAGATCAAAACAATTTACTACAGTATTGTACAACTTAAAAAGGTCTACAAAAAAGTCCGTGATGGTATATGTTTATCTCTTAGGAATAACCCACAAAAGGAAAAAGATCGTTAAATGTAGTTTATAGGAGCATACTGCAGTAGCTACCTATAGGCCTATGATTAGGGCTCTGCAGTGCTTAGTTACCGTATTTCTTACTTATTACTAGACTAGACGGGACGAACCTGAAGTCCACGCGAACGAAGTCGCGGGCAAAAGCTAGTATTATATATAAAGGTGAAAGTATGCGTTAAGTGTTCCGTTATATTTAGTCTACAATACACCTATCATAAATATATGTTCGAGTACGATTCCTAGATACAATAGGTTTAATTTCATAGATATAATTACAATAGTTTTAAATGACATAATAAATAATTACAATGACATTATCACATTCCTAAGATTCCTTGGATAAAGCTTTCAAGGATTCACTCTTGTATATGTATATCTCTTATTATTATCCCACAATAACATTTCTTTGTCATATTTTTTTTACGATTTTAAACTACAATTTTCACAGTATTGCACCCTTGCGGAACCGGGGCAGGTTGCTAGTCTATATCTATACATATAATAAGACAGTAAAAATATTTTGTCTGTACATTTAGTATTTTTGACTGAAATGGATAGAGGGGCACTTAAATAGATTATTAGAAAGCAAAAAAAATTTTTTGGAATTTTTTGTCTGTCTGTCTGTCTGTATGTATGTTCACGTTTATCTCCGAAAGTACTGAACCGATTTGCTTGAAACTTTCACTATTTGCTTTGTTTTAACTCAGAATAATATCTAAACTTTGTTTCATCAAAATCGGTTCATTAAAAAAAAAGTTATCGTCATTTTAATGAACTCAAATAAATAAAACTGGAGTGTCATCTGTGAAAATTGAAGACGGTGAAATTTTAATCAAAAGTACTGTGAAAATAGTATTTGTGGAAAAGCTCATTGTTTTGTGCCATACTATACATACATACATACTAATATTATAAATGCGAAAGTAACTCTGTCTGTCTGTCTGTCTGTTCCGCTTTCACACCAAAACTACTGAACCGATTTAAATGAAATTTGGTACACGGATAGTCTGGAGCCTGAGAAAGGACATAGGCTACTTTTTCATGCAAAAAAGGTTGTAAAGGGTTGTAAAAGGTTGAAAGGAGGGATCATTGGTTGTATGGAAATATTGTTAAAACTACTGAACCGATTTAAATGAAATTTGGTACACAGATAGTCTGGAGCCTGAGAAAGGACATAGGCTACTTTTTCATGCAAAAAAGGTTGTAAAGGGTTGTAAAAGGTTGAAAGGAGGGATTATTGGTTGTATGGAAATATTGTTAAAACTACTGAACCGATTTAAATGAAATTTGGTACAAAGATAGTCTAGAGGCTGAGAAAGGACAGAGGCTACCTTTTAAAGCAGAAAAGGGTTGTAAAAGGTTGAAAGGAGGGGGTGAAAGGTTGTATGGCAGTATTGTTAAAACATATCCTTCCTGTGGGAAATTCGAATATAACGCGGGCGAAGCCGCGGGCGGAAAGCTAGTTTAAAATATAATTTACTACTTGGTACTCGCGATTTCATCTGTACAGGATTAGTACTTTCAGTAGCTTATATTAGCGTGACTTGTATCTTTGTAAGTTTAAGCCTATGTGTTATTCTGATGCACAAGCTGTATTTATTTATATTTGGGAAACAAACAGCAAATATTTTACTTAAAGGCTATACATAAAATTAATTATCATACACTTAATTACTTATACATGTTTAATCTCATCGCTGAATATTTTAAGAACAAAAAAACTGTATTCAAAACAACAAATATGGGGCGCAATAGGTCACGGAAAATGGCACGAGAACTGCTCTTAACCCGGCGTGAGTGAGGTTGGGTATGTCATACCCGAAAAGTTTCTAAACGCAGATATTTTAATGTTACTGTTGCCATGCAAGTCCTGGTGTTTCAGTAGCTGGAGGTAAAGATGCAAGGGGTGAGGTACAGTATCGAGTTTAGTGTTGCACCGGCGGCGACGGCAAATACACATGCGTACCCGCGGCTGGGGTACGGAATTGTGTTGATTTGTAGGTGTAATTTTGGTGCTCTATTACATGATCTCACAAGACTTTTCAGTTCCTTTTTTATTTATAATAATTAGAAGACACTATTGTTATATTAATTTACCAAAGTTGGAATTTTGTTAGATTTTTATGGCAAAAGAAATTAATTGCCTAAATTTGTATTTTTCGAAAATAATTTAGATATTTTGTTATTTCAATAAAAAATAATGCTGCTTAACTTAATGTTCGTATTTTATTTACTAATCTTGTTGAATAGTTACTATTATTAATATATCTTAAGCATTAATGCTAATTACACAATCATAGTATCAACAATTTTACATCAAAATTTTGGGTATATCATACTCACCTCAGAGCTGGTGTAACAATTTCTCACCTGATTCACGCCGGGTTAAACTTATAAATTTATAACAAAAAGAGATCAACAGACCCAAAATTATTGTTATAAAAAGAAGATGAGCGATCGAGAATGTTATTAATGCGATTGTAATGTTAATGCGGTGAACTTTGAACTTACTGTCTTTTAATTCAGAATATAATTAACCATGGTTCTTCTGAGGAGTTTAGGTCGTCTTATTGACGATATTTTGATGACCTCTTTAACCCTTTAACAGTGGTTAGTTCACTGGTTTCAATCTCTGAGGTCCGAAGTTCAAGTCTCGGTGGGAGCAAATATTTGTGTGATGAATGGTTGTTTAACATATATTTCTATGAAAACAAAAATATGTATATCTATCCATTACCCTAAATCCCATAACACAATGCTTATAGTGCTTACTTGCAATTCTGACTTTTTCTTTGCCCTTTACTTAACATAGGTTTTCTAGTTTTCTTACAAGGCCCATTTTAAGTGTTCGTGCTAGCTCAGAATATTTTTAGCGGCCATAGCTTAAATGGAAACCACTCACGTACTCACAATAATAGGCGTTTACAAACTACTCCATACAGGAATCCCTACAGAGCCTTCGGCAATAAATCGCCTATTTCGGCTCACTGAAGTGTGGCAGCGAATAAAGAGAGTGTTGATTAGTTTTCTTTGCGCCTCTGTCCATTTGCCTCTGATACCTCAATAAGGAGTCTGCTAGAAGTTTTCTAATTAGACGTATAGCTTGTTTGTTATAGTTAATTAGTAGTGTGGATAAAAACTTTAATGAGCTAGAGGATTCAGCTTACGTTATTTTATATCAATACATAGTATAAAACAAAGTCGCTTTCGCCGTATGTCCGCGTATGTATGCTTAATCTTTAAAACTACGCAACGGATTTTGACGCGGTTTTTTTTAATAGATAGAGTAATTCTTAAGGAAGGTTTGTATGTATAATAAATGCATAATATAGTAGAGAAACACTGATAAATTTAAAGGTTTCTAATGTGATGTCGTAAATAAGCACGTTTTTTGCGCTTATATTGCAAACGCTGGCTGAACCCTACGAGATAGACCAAAATAATGTACTACAGTATTGTACAACTTACAAAAATCCACAAAAAAATCCGCGATGGTATATGTCTATCTCTTAGGGATAACCCACCATAAAAATTTTTTCACTGCACCCGTGCGAAGCCGGGGCGGGTCGCTAGTTCTACTATAAGAGTTATGTTGTTGTCGTTGTCGAATCTGGCAAGGGAAAATACGACCCTAATATTTATTGTTTTGTGTCTAGTGTTCTCCTAATCAATGACACACATAATACGAGGAATGGTGATAAATTAATTGTAGACTCCGTCATAAACAGTGCTCGATTTAAGAAAAAATGCTATTATATGTGCACGAATATATATAATAAAATTCCACGACGCATAAAAGATATGCCTTTCAATCAATTTAAAAAGGCATTGCACAGATGGTTGATGGATCACACATTTTACACTGTGCAAGATTTTATTAATTATAGGGAAAAGTAATACTTTATGTCATAAATGCACAGACACACTGTAAAGAGTTGATTGATGCTACCAATATTGTTAAAGAATTTTACATTAATTATTTGAAGATCATTTAAAAATTTATATTATTATGTATTTGCATGCTATCATTTATGGCTGAATAGGCGGTCAAACATTAACAACAACCACTATGTACCCTTTTCAAAGACAAATAAAGTATTATTATTATGTAGCTTAAATCACGTATCTTTATAAGACACGGTCCTTTATAAGGCGTGCGCGGGGATACAGATCCAACGCGTAGAGGCCATTTAAGCGAAATTTAATGAAAGTGTGCGTGGAGTGTACCAACTGGGTCTAATCTCTATCTGCACCATGAAAAATGCAGCCAAAGACTATACCTAGTTAGATGCACAGAAACTATTGTCATTAGTGGTCAAAACGTTTGTGGCCTATTGCATTTCGATTTAGGTGGTAATGAAAACCGGGCTATGGAAGAGACTCCAGTCACCTGCCTTCTCAAAGCCTCCTAATTGATTTAAATATGGCAGGTGGTGACTCGCCGCTCACTAAATGGGCCCTCCAAAAAAGCAGACCAATATTGGTGCGAAGAGAGCAACATTGGTGTGAACGGCTAAGGGTGTAGAGAGGTGTGTCTGCGACAGCGATCGAGACGCCGTCGGCGTTAGGACGTTATTACACTTCCACCTTTCGAGCATTTGCTCTTGCGACTCCACTCTGTCCGGCTGGTTAAGGCAAGACAGAGGCGGGTGGCATACGCCCCCCTGAAGCACATCGGAACCCTCGGTGACGCAACTCACCGGCAGCTCGCCACAAGCTGCCCTGAGGGAGACTGACTGCACTGATGGGGCATTTATGGCAGTCAAGGGGCATTAAATGCCCCACCAGCGGGCGATGGGGTCGTCACTTCCCTACGCCTTTATTATCCCAACTAATATTATAAATGCGAAAGTGTGTTTGTTTGTTTGTTTGTTTATTTGTTTGTTTGTTTGTTTGTTTGTTACCTCTTCACGCTTAAACTACTGGACCGATTTCAAAAATTCTTTCACCTTTGGAAAGCTACATTCTCCCCGAGTAACATAGGCTACTTTTTATCCCGGAAAAATCGACAGATCCCACGGGATGCGCAATAAAGGCTTCGCTCAAAAACTACTGCACAGATTTTTATGCGGTTTTCATCAATAGATAGAGTGATTCTTGAGGAGTTTTGCGGCATTTTTTATCTCGGAAAAACGGATAGTCCCACGGGAAGCGCGATAAAATCTTCGCACCATAAACCGACTTCCGCGTATATGTAGCCGTGGGTAAAAGCTATGACCCTTAACCCTCTATACACCCAATCCCGAAATCCACGCGGGCGAAGCCGCGGGCAGAAAGCTAGTTATTAATAATATTGTGAATTTGGGGTTAATTGTGTTGGTTGTGCAATTATTGATCCTTATTGTTACATGTAGGTACATCTATTTGTTATAATTACCTCATTGTACAATTGTTTATTTGACCTCAATAAAATAAAATAAAATGTATTCTTCTTGGTCTCCATTGTCGAGCCGTTAGTACACCGGTTTCAAAGTGTCACTATCTTTGAGGTCAGGTTCGAGTTCCTGTGGTGGCAGATTTTTGTGTAATGACTGCGAGCATTTGTACCTCAGTCATGGCTGTTAATCCCAACTAATATTATAAATGCGAAAGTAACTCTGTCTGTCTGTCTGTTACGCTTTCCCGCTTAAACCTTGCAACCGATTTTGATGAAATTTGGTACAGACAATCTTTAGACCCTGAGACAGAATTGAAGATAAAACCATGAATCTTGGTACCTTAGATATAAGGGGCTTATTTTACGCGGGCGAAGCCGCGGGTGGAAGCTAGTATGTATGTAAATGAAACTCCTTCCTTGTATGTCATTTCATTGAGGTGATGTTTGATGACGTTTATAATTAAAATACGTAAAAATCGTAAATAGGTAAATCAAATGGACGGAAAACATATCTTATAAAGTAAATATATCCTATAAGCTATATAATACTATAATGTAAGAGAAACAATAACTTTAAATGTAGTTTCTCTTTTCAGAGCAACACGTCTATAGTTTTTATTTCACAATTAATAATAATTATGTGTTGGTATGCGCATAACTCAACAACGCCTGGGCCAATTTGACCAATTATTTTTTTAAATGTTCAGTAAAGTTCAAGGATGGTGCCAATAATTATCGGAAAAACCCTGAAAACACCCCTTTTTCCCATACAAACGTTTTCTAACTAAAACGCACAGTCAATTTGAACTTTATAGTTATTGTATAAAGTTCATATCGCAAGCACTCATTTTTATCTAAGCAATGTAGGTGTGTTCCTAACATCAAAGGGTCAACTTGCGCTTTATTAACGCTATATAAAGTTGAAATTCAATCATATCTATCAAAACAGTGTGCGTGTGTGCGTTGGAGCACAGAATACATCGTTGGAGGATTTAATGTCACGTTCCAAAATTGAATAATCACAAAATGTAATTGTACATTTCGACCTTTATTGCAATTAATTATTTTTTATTCACAACGCCCTACCACCAAGGTGACGGTTCTGTACAGGAGAATTTTTTACCCTGACTATAAAATAAGTAGGAACAAAAAACTGCCACTTTTCAATTTTTTTTTACCTTTACCCCATTACCCTAGATCCCATAACACAAGCCTTATTACTGAGCTTACTTCAGGCTAGACTAATTGATGTGAGTGTAAGACAGTTCCACTAACGTTTTAATTGAGAACATTCTTAAATGTACGTCTACATTTAACTTAAATGAAACGAAAGAGACAGCACGCCACTTAAGATTGTCCTAAGGAAATTACATTAGCCATTAAGTAACGTAGCTTTCTTTCATCCGCATTCATGTCTTAGTCTAGCTGGGGTAATTTAATAGGAGAATTTCGTACTTTCTTAAAATAGAACTTTTCCGTGTTTAGCTGTTTCATAATAACGGTTGTTGATCAAGGGTTTCGTTAAAAAGAAAATTAATAATCTAATCTTTAAGAAGTCGCGCCTTAACATTACATTTTTTGCTTGAGATCTGTACAAATTACAGAGCTTACATACAACAAAATATTAACTCGTCAGCAATAATATTATATTACTTGTAAAATATTCATTTCAACCTTTTACGTGTGATGCTTAACAAATATTCTAGTAATACTTTAAACAAAAATGTGCTACTAAAAATACAATATTTAATCACTGGCTCTATCTTCGGCTTCTTTTTTTTTTTGAAAAAAAAAAGCGACCTTGTGCACCTTGACACCGCGCTGGCAAGACGCGGCCGTGTGTGGGGCTCTCCGGTCAAGAGGACCGGCCTACCAACTAAAACCCCCCCGAGTTCTCTGGGCCCATACGGGGCACATGGCGGGGTGCGCTCTCGCGATTGGCCCAGGAGTTGGTCAAGCCACTGCCAAGGGAGGGACTGTCCGAGAACCCCTGGACAGTCCCCCAGACAGAGAGACTTCACCACGGCGTACGCGCTTAGCCGGACGCGCACGCAGCCTCACGGTAGGGTCACTATACACGCAACACCGCGCTTGATTCTTCGGCTTCTATTAAATATATTATGATAGAGTTTACGATCACATTGCGGCTCAGTTTTGTTCAACTAGAGTTTATTTACATTGTGTTAAGTATTATTATTTGTTTTGATTTTATTATTAATTGATATTAGGTACTAATTGTCGCTTGTATTACGTGGTTTTATAAAACACGATCCTTTATAAGGCGTGTGCGGGGATACAGATTCAACGCGTAGAGGCCATTTAAGCGAAATTTAATGAAACCGGGCTATGAAAGAGACTCCGTTCTGCTACCTTCTCAAAGCCTCCTAATTGATTTGAATATGGCAGCTGGTGACTGGTTGCCTACTAAATGGGCCCTCAAAAAACAGACCAATATTGGTGCGAAGGGAGCAACATTGGTGAGATCGGCTAAGGGTGTAGAGAAGTGTGTCTGCGTTATGATTACACTTCCACCCTTCGAGCATCTGCTTTTGCGACACCACCACTCTTTCCGGCCTAAATAATAATAATTTATTATATCAGCACAGATTGTGTGAATTGTACAAAATATTACAATAAGTGTCAAGTAAACGGAAAAAAAATCATCACCTGAGCTGACGAAGTCGCAGGCAACAACTAGTATTGAAATATTGTAGAGTCTTACTATAAAATATCCTAACGTTAATCATATGTATAAATCTATGGTATTTATTGCCGTAAGATGAAAAGAAAACTCTCAAGCTTCGTTGTCGCAAACTTTTCTCGAACTTCCAGAGGTAAAATACCGTTACGCGGTTACGCCGTTACATTGTAGCATCCGTTCCCAATATTTCCTGTTGGGTAAAAAGCGATTTCCTTTTCGAAAGCCAAGCAACCTGCTCACTCACGTTATTCAGTTGGGATCGGATAGTTTTTTAGGGTTCCAAAGCCAAATGGCAAATAACTGAACCCTATTTGATTCCTAGACTCGAGTCTAGTGATTCGAGTCTGGAAATTCTAGTCCAGTCCAAAACTAGAGTCCGATTTTAGAACAAAAATGAAAAATAGAAAGGAGTTAGATTTAAACAGCGTGCATTTACTTTATGACTACATTCATCATATGAATGCTGTGTCATTCGCAGCACACCTGCACTGCAAAAATACAATGTACGTTGCCAACTTGTAACATAAAATGTAAAGTATGTACAGTAATTTCATTACTTATCTAACTTTTCACATATGAATACAGCAATAAGAATTTTTGTGTATTGTGACAGAAATATGCAAGACTTAGGTGTACACCTGTTATAAAAAATAATAAAATCTCAAACACATGTGCGTATTGGCAAATCAAAAACATACGAGAAACTATCCCTGCTTAAAAACCTCATGTTGTGATTTTCTCTTTTAGTTTTCAGTCACTCCGTAAATATGTATCTTGAAAAGTAAAGCTAAAGCAATATAATGGTTTAACATCAAATATACAAGAGCTAAATTCGTAAAATTTCTACTTTGATTTATTCGTGTAATATTTCTGTGAGTGCTACTGAAATGCTCCAGCCATACCTGATTGGGATGTACTAAGCAGCAGATGAGGCTTAGATACTCTCATCAACTGGTCTATACTCAGTAAGTAATGATTCAGTCAGGGTGATATGATGAAGAGGAGGTACAGTCGGCAAAGTTCCCGGAGTTCCACTTAGCAAACATAATCCTTTGAATCGCTGCACGTGCGAAGCCCCGCCCATGTTTTACTACAGCCAATAGAACATAAAATATGTTTGTGGATATGCGTAAAGTGTAATTTACGAATATCAACAAACACATTGTTTTCTACGGGCTTCAGAGACGCTTTGCTTTCTATTGGTGTAAGACGTGACGTTCGCTCCCCGTTCGATATTGTTTTTATTGGCTCTGGCTTTTGGATTATGCGTTTTTATTGACCTTTGTTATCTGGTGACCTGTGCGCGTTTATTGGACTGATTTGATTGCTAATACAATAACCATTGCTACGAAATATTTGTCTCTATTTAAAAATGCAGCGGAATTTGACTAGAGAAGAAAGGAACCAGATTTTGATTCTTCATAATCAGGGAAGAAACATAATGCAGATATCCGAAGAATCAAATGTTGCGGTAAGTGGCCCACTTATTTATCTTTATAGAACGAGTGTTAGAGATACTGCGCTGACTCATAATTTTAATGCTTAGAACAGGAACCAAATAAAGTTTTAAAGAAGGTGCTACAAAAACACTCTGATAACTTATATGTGGTAATTTCGTTATTTTTTATCCGAATCCAAGAAATGGTCGAGAAGTGGATGGTGGTCGCGAACTGTGATAATTGGTTTAGTAGGTACTAACTTAGCATTAAAAGCTATTTATTTGCGGGGGGTTACACTCTGTAAATATGGACTGAATACAGAAACCTAGAATGTAATATGGTAATTTATATGTATGGAATTATAGGGAATACGTAGACTCATAACAATTTTTTTCTCACAACGGGACATATTAACGTCAGTTAGCTAGTTACAGAATAATTTCAGTTAGTAAACTGTAAAATTTTCTTTATTTAAAAAAAAGTGTTTTTAAATATGCTGTTATAATTATTAGTGTTCACTTATTATCAATGATAATTATTTTATTGGAACAAAGCGGGGAATCTCCAATTGTCAGAGATCGCACGTGCCAGCCAGCAATTAACATTATACTTTATGCATTGAGTTATAAGGTCGCTTTACTTAAACATCCTATTTGTTAACATTTGCAAAAACACCGCCGACTGCGGCGATGCGGCTTATGACAAAGGAAAAGCAAATAGAGCGGCGCTATAATTTAAGCAAACTTTAGGCTCAGTAGTAATAAGGTCTATTTTATTTTTTATTGGTACATTTCCCAACGTAAACAACTTTTTTTTCAATTACTTCATCTTTAGTGTGTAGGGCACGAGCTTAGAGTTGTAAGATATTAACAGTTGTTATTGTTGAATATTGAGAATACGTTTAAGTCCACAGCCTTTATGACTTGCAGGGTTTAATGTTATATTTCATACAAAACTAAGTCTTATTACTTTTCAATAACTAGTATATATCAGAGGGGCGATTTTGTAAGGAAATTGAGTCGGTTTGAAAATTCTGTTTGTATTAAACCAATAGGTATTTCATATTCTACTTATTTTGCTTTTTATTATTTCATCATTCAAGCTATATTTACTTAATCCTCAGTATCATCGACAGCCAATCCCATGATAATAATAGCACTTTTCTTAATCAAGACACCGTATTTGATTATGATTGCCGATCAATTGATGTGTTACAAATAACCATTCAGATTAGTTTTTTCCTGCGCTTGCAAGTTCTGTCCTTTTTAGAAGTGCGGCTAAAATTTGACCCGTATGATAGGTTATGGCCCGTACGTGTATTTATCGTGGGGAAGACTCTGTGATCCAGCAGTGGGGACATACCTACCTTGTAATGTAGAACAAATATAAATATTTTCATTAACATTAATCATTATTTTTCAGAGAGCTACGATACGACGGTGGGTCCACAGAGATGCAGATGAAGGGTCTATTGAAGATCGACCACGATTTCAACCACATCGTATTTTAACAGCAGAGCGGGTGAATTGTATGGTTAACGTTTACCATGAGCACCAGTTCACCAAAACGTCAGAATTCGCACTAGAATATGACTGCAGTATGCAGGCGATACGCAACGCCTTGCACCGAGTTGGAATTCACCATAGACGGCCTGCGAGGAAAATTATATTGAGCGAGCAAGTGAAGCAAGCAAGAGTACGTTTCGCACGGGAGTTCAGGAACTTCGATTTTTCACACGCCATATTCTCTGATGTAAAATCTTTTAAGTCTAGCCAACAGGGACGTCGAAATAATACAAGCGTGTGAATAATACAAGATATGAACCAAAAAGCGTAAATCCAAATAATGAATCGGGAAGAATAATTGTAAATATGTGGGCATGGATGAGTGCGGATGGGCCAGGGGAACTAGCATACATTGACGGAAGGGCTACTGGGCACATGGAAGTACTACAGGAGGTAATGATATAATATTATTAAAAAATTTTAGAGTATAGGAAGTTTATTGGAAAATAAATGAACCAATCTACAAAACATTATCAATTTAAGTTTATTGAGTAGTCGATAAAAAGTACTAAAATGATCATAGAAAGTATTCAAACAACATATATGTGTTGTATCACAAAACAAACAAGTAATGGGAATCGACAATATAATAGTTTCTCCTCAAGAAAACACGAAATATACGTGGTGACAAACGCTCTAGAGAAATCCCCTGCTTTAAACCTAGTGCAGAGCGGTAAGCCACCGATAATTCTTCCACATGACTATAAAAATCGTACGAGCTACGGTCCGATCCCGGATATTCCATTACAATATTTTCCCGGTGAAATAGTGCCGATGGACGCAACCGCGGGGTTCTGGCGCTGAATGAGAATTGTGTGGACTCAAAAAGTATTTTAGGTTGAAAAGGGACATCCTTTTACTGAACGTCCCTTTCGAGTTGATACACAGTGGTGTACAAAACACGCTTATTCCATATAATTATAGAATTTGTATTTGTATGCTATATTCAAACGGAAATTTTATCTAAATGAAGCAAGCTTAACATTGATTTACTTTTTATCTTATCACAATTAGATAACAAACTTGAGTTTTATTTAAGAGAATTCGTGTGAAAAAATTACATACTAATTAAATGTATGCTTTTAGCAAAACAGAAGAAGTTGCTAATAACAAAGATAATTTTGTAAGCGGTGCAAAATCGCAACCCTGCACGACCCGTCTTATATTCAAACTTGCAAATGTTTCACAAAATTTCTGTTTCCAAATTTTAGAAGAAGTTCCGCACAGGATAGCTATATAAGCTAATTTCTAAGTATGTGCGCAAATATTGCTGGCAGTTTATGTTAATTTACAATTAACTGGATAGCAAGTAGCTAGCTTAGTAGAACGCCTAATTAAGAACGAGGGCCATTTATATGCAGCGCATTTGTACTTTACATTCTCGGTCTTCCAATGCACACAAAACAAGCCAAGCATTAGCCTTATCACTCCCGCGACGCCCCTAAATTTCTGTAACCACAACTTTCATTATCTTTCCTTATATAATATAAGAACACGCCTTAATGTTGGCTCGTATATAACTTGTGTCCAAGGTTCTAGTTAGGATGCAAGCAGATCCTGAGAGTGCAAACAATGGCTGCTCGGAGTAGCACCAAGTGGACGTTTTGGAGTCTAAGTCAAGAGAATTGAGTTTGAACTTTAAAATGAATTAGGAATTAAAACATAAAATATTTAAAATTAAAATAATTATCTATTAAACATTTGTTTTTAGAAGGGAAAGTAATAAAAAGGGAAAGTAATGATCTTAAGTTTGTTTTTTTTTATTTTATAAATATCATAAGTAAATATTTTAAGGATCTTTGTACAATTTTGGTTTAAGTTCATCTATATTACAATGAAATTTAGCGTAGCAGTAATAAAATTTAGTGACAATTTTGCCGATTTTTTGATTCCTGATACGGATCCTTTAACCAATCTGATCCGGTATAGTTTTTAGGCGTTTTAACTTTCATTTCTTTCATGTTCAGATAAACTCACGAATAAGCTCTCAACTATGGTATTTCCTGAGCGCTATGGTATATTTTATTGAAAGCATTGAGCTTCCAATAATAGGCTGCTGGGATGCAATAAAAAAATAATAATATCATCATCGTTATTTCAGCCATTATACTTCCACTGCTGGACATAAGCTTCCCCAATTTTTGGAGGGCTTTAGGTCGTCTCTTACAATGATCAAAAATATTGGGCATTATTTCTTGAATATCCGGCCATAAGACAAAACTCAATGTTAAGCAAATTATATAAAAAAGTATCAATCAAGAAGGTGGATAGTCTGCTTTGTGTTTTAGTGTTAACAGCGTTGATGTTAAAAGCTATGAATGAATTTTTGCGAAGATTTAAACTAAAACAATATATTTCTTGTAAAATGTTCTTCATTATAACTTCATCTTATTTAGACGAGTTAATTATATTCAAAATTGCGTTATAAAGAGAACAAGTCGAAATCGCTTCGCATGGACTAGCACAAAGTTCTAGTCCTGCGTCGGTCACAGAGTTGTTTAATTTAGTCTGTCTTCAGCGACTGAAGTGGCGAGTCTCAGCTCAACTGCTAGTCTGAATAGCAGTTCCACTCTTCCAATGTTTGTCCACGGCCACAAAAGGTTTCCACTTGTAAATTTGTACATTTCCTACTTTCCTTGTTACCTTGCAATTTAAAAGGGAACTTAATTAGGTACTTTGTTTAATTCAGACACCGTTAATGCTAGATTTTAATGAATTGGAAGAAATTTATATTTTCCTTAATGTCCTGGGGAAGCGAATTAGGTTTTTTGTGGGTTACAACGTAACTATATTTTGTTGAGGTTGCGGGTTGAGAATTTTCTTGTTCCTCGCATTTTTATGATTCGTTCGGACTTTAGTCTTGAGTAAGAGCACAATAAATAACTTTGTCAGAACAAGTGCATTTTGTAAGCATTTTGAGAGTATGTGTGTAATAATTATTTATCACGCTCTGAAGCCTAAACAACTTGATCGATTTTAGCTTGACAGGCTTATTTTCCTCAGGAGAGGAAGGCTGAGCATCCATCACAAGGAGCACGAAGCGTGCCTAGGATACCCCCGCACCGCCGGCATTGATTGCGGCAATGCTGGCGGACGAGGGAGGTTGGAGGGCTGTGGCCTCCTTCTGTGAAGCAGTGATGCTCCAGAAGGAGGCCGCCGAGCGGGGTCGGGAGATGGCCGATCCCGCTCGAAGAAGGCGGCGCCGGGCTTGGTAGCACAGCTGCGGCGCCGCCGCGGGTCGCCGGCGGGCGTGAGGAAGTCGTGACTGCTAAGGCGAGCCGGGATGGACCACGCCCCTTCCGTGGCCGGGGGGCGTCGTCGATGGAGGAAACCGGGGGAGGTAGTGTAGCCACCCCCGAGGAGGGCTCCCCTGTATCGACGGGGGAGCGGAGGCTGGGGGTTTCCGGAAGTAGCTTGGTAGTTCCCGGGGGCTCCCTACATGCCTGAGGAAGGCCATCCCTGAGGGTTTTAGTGGGTTGGCCTCCCCCTTCTGGGGAGGAGAGCCCCACATAACCGCCGGCTCGCCACAGCCGGGGTATGCAATTAAATGCATTTTCCTCAGGGGAACAAAAAAAAAAAGGATACCCCCGCAACGGCCAGTGTCACGGAGGTTATACCGGACTGCACGCGGCCAGAGCGGTCTGACCACGTGACCTACTGACTAAACCCAGCCTATGCCTAAGTTCTAAGAACCATATAGGCAAATCGTGAGGACGTTAGATTTGTGTTTTACGTGCGATTGACAATAGTTATATTATAAGTAATAAATAAGAAGGGGAAATTATAAAAAATAGAAACCCGATTGCATTTCTTTCTTATTCGGGATCAGTGAATAAATAAATCTTATAGAAAGAAAGTCGAGGAAATTTGGACCCATTCTAGAGATAGTTTATGAGATTTCACACTTATATATTACAATGCAGATTACTCCAATGGATTAACAAGATGGCTGACTTTCTATAATGGGTCCCGATTGCTACAACTTAGTTATATTTCAACCTTGTTTTGTAAATAAAAAAAATAATTGATCTCGATGACAGTGCTTTATTATTTTTTATCATGTAAAAGTAAAGGGGACAGTCATCAGTCATCAGTCAAAAAATTATTCGGTTTATGGGAAGATTGTGAATCTACTTTATGAAGGTAAGCACTTCGCAAATTAAGAGAAGCGATTAAGCTACTTTTTATTAAAATACTAAAACTTAATGTTATTGTCGTTTGATTTTTTTTTTGTGATTCCTGTTTGTGTTTCTATAGTACATTGATAAAAATCACATAAATAGTTATCAAAATTCGGGCGGATCGAATGTTTTTCGGCAGTCATGTAACCAAAACCAATTAATAGATGTGGCTGTATGTGAATATTTCGCTTTTCCATATAGAAACCTCATTCGAAATGTTTTTCAAATTGGATGCTGTACTTGTACGCGAGTTTTACCATAAACAGCAAACCAACGTGTATAGCAGCTTTACATTACGAACTGACAGTTGTGACAGTTAGTTATCGTTAGCAAGGTGCCTGGTAAATTTTTTCCAAGCCGTGGCCGGGCTGTATAGTCGCGTATAGTTCCATGTATTTCCCGCGCAGGTATTATTTTTGTCGAAATATATTGTGTCGAAATATATTGTTCATCATAGTTTAAGGGTTGTTTGAACATTTTACTTTTAACCCACGGCGCTATAAAGCAAATATAAATTTGAATTAAAAGGACAGAAGCAATGCATTATTGTAGCCCTCCGGGAAAACCTTGGCAAGGAGCTCATTCTACAATCGAAGTGTACGCGGGAGGAAATTCCTGAAAGTAATTTATAATCCTTAATCATAAAAGAAATAGTGACAATTAAATCAATATATGGAGAATGGCGATAAGAATTGAATGTATGCTTCTAAACCTTTGCCTGGGCAATTTTTACGAATATTACATTATCTGTGTGAAGAGTTGGCATTTTTCTATAGCAAGAAATCCTACTTATATCATAAACGCGAAACCTTGCATGGATGGAATAAGGTTCATATTTGTATAATACTAATCACGATTCTAGTATTATACAAATATAAACCTTATTCCATGTACGTAAGGAAATGACAGCACCTGTCAGAAACGCATTCTCTTAGTGGCTGGAGTTTAATAACTCATATTCTATAATAAAGATATATGTCACGCTAGACGAAGTTGCTGGCACCATCTAGTCAAATATATGTAGTTACTACTGTACCAGCGACTTCGTCCGCGTGGAATAGTTATTTTGAGCGTCATATTTATTTTTGCAAACAACCCCCTCAGCTGTTACCCGATCTTAACAAAGCGACATATCCAAATTTGATCACCATAAAAACGATTCTAGTGAGTTAACATTAAAAGATAGACATATACTGTCGCAGACATTCTTTTAGATCATTTTAAGAGGAATAATTCTTTCATACATATTTTTATGGTATCTAGAACCGTTTTCGCAGCGCACGCAACGGAAGCCCTCAAAGATGAATATTTTTTTTCAGATTTTCCATTATTTCTTCGCTCTTGTTAGTCGCAGCGTGATGTTATGTAGCCTAAAGCCTTCCTCGATTAATGGGCTATACGAAAAAATTCAAATTCGAACCAGGAGTTCCAGGAGTTTTATAATATTAGTATAGATATCATTTTTGTCCAGTTTACGGATGTATAAATTTAACACAAAAATGCCTAATCTAATTCTAATCTAATTAAGAGCATTTATGTCCTAAAAAGTCCTATTGTGTTATAAAGTTGTTATAAAGTCGAAATTAAAAATAAGCTTTAATTCGGCTGAACATACCGTTTTACCGTTCGCGAACTATTTACCCTGGAACGAAGAGAGAGCCAATACATCTCGACTAAAATAGGCGCTGTTCAGACTAAAATGGATCCCTTTTTTAATGAGCTACTGTTGTTAGCCGCTGATAGCGATTACAATGTGATTAGTTTCGATAATGCGAGAACATTGGCTAGTTCTAAAACTTTCTTGTGAACAAACCTGATTCTAAAACTTTCCTGTGCACAAACCTGATGGTTTATATTAGATGGAAACACAATACAAGTGGAGGAAAAAAGTATAAAGATAGGTAGGTGTTCTAATGTAATTGTAAGTTGGTAGAAGTCTTTTTTTTTTGTTCCCCCGGAAGAAAATGCATTAAGTGGCATACCCCGGCTCTGGCGAGCCGGCGGGTTATGTGGGGCTCTCCTCCCCAAAAGGGGGAGGCCTTTTTTTTTTTGTTCCCCTGAGGAAAATGCATTAAATTGCATACCCCGGCTGTGGCGAGCCTAGAACTACTGAATAAATATATAGATAAATATAAAGATATAGGTACTTCATATGTTACGGGTGAATCTGACCTTTCAGTACATCACCAATTTGGTCCAAGTATGTTCGGTTAGGTCATCCCTTACCAAATTTCCCTCTCAAAGCTCTCATTTCATTGCATTTATCTTTCTTTTATCCTTTTTTTGCCATACTCAGCATTCACTCTCATACATAAGTGTTAAAGCACATATTAAAAATACTCTATTGAAAAAAGAGTATTACAAGGTCAATGATTTCTTGAATGATAAAAATGCTCGGATGTAATTTTTACGATATTTAATTTCCTGAATAATTAAACATGCTTGGATCTAAATTTTGCAATATATAATTTTAATGATTATATAACAAATAATATTTTTGTTTTGTACAGGACATATATAAATCATATCAGATTTGTTTAATGCGATATGCCACTTGTGACGGAAATATACATTTGTTAGTTGTTTTAACTTGTATCGGAGGTTGGGTTCAGACTGTGTATCTGAAGCCGGCTTCCAACTGACGACTCTGTAATGATACAGGGAGAAAAAAAAATTATCCTTGCTGGTTTTCTTGCTGGTTCTTTCCAGTACAAGGTCTCCCGCCGTAGACTTGTGAACCAATGGCGTAGCATCTTTGACATTCAAAAGTGATTGTAAAATCCTATTTGAAGAATATTTTTTTCATTTTGATTTTGTATACTTCTATGCATAGTCAGTCGTGCCTTTTTTGACAAGGTCTGACTGACAATAAGGTCATTCGTAGCCCCATTCACTTTGTTCCCTAACAATTTTTGTCAGCTATATGTATTTTTGAAGTATCATACAATTGCTTTCATGAACCATTTAATCGAGGCTACTTTCTTGTTTATGAAAATACAAATCAGCACAAATATGTTGCAATTTAATGTAAACATTTTTTCATAAAGCAATCGAGTTTTAAAAAACTTAAATGTTGTGTGTTCACTCATTTCTCAAGCTTATAACGAAATGAACGAAGTATGTTTATAACTTGATACTGAAAGGTTTTAATAATTTCAAGTTAATTACCTCATATGTCAATTTACACGATTGTTGTTATACTCAATTTGTCAGACTACATGTTAATCTACTTACTAACTACACTTTTTTCAAAATCCTTTTTATTTTTTTTATTTGTTTGTAGCGCAGTGGTTTTCTTTTTCTTTTGTGTATTCTTTGACAGAAACGTAGGTACCGTATTCCAGTGTCTTTTAAACCAAATTGTGAATAGATATTAATTAAACATTGTCTTAAGGAATAGTTAGATCATATATAGATGGGGTTATGACTGTGGGGGACAAGACCATCTGTCCCCACAAAACGGAGAACAACACCTTTCTCGACAAATGATATATTACTTGTAGAATAAATAATATATAAGGGAATGTAAAAAGCCTGACACAAACAAAAAGAGTACGGACCAAAGAGTCCGCAGATAACCAAAGAGAGTTCGAAAAAAAAAAACAAACTGTGAAAGGTCCCACAGGACAGGCATAGCCTAGTGTGGGGGTTTTCGTTAAATACTAAATTGTACATATGTTTGAAAATAAAGTATTATTATTAAAGTATTTAAAGTACCTTGCGATAGTGGTTACAATGCTTGTAACAACGGTGATTTTTCTACAACCAGTGTAAATCTTGACGAGTTGGCGACCGTACTTCGAAGACTGATCAGCTTGTGGTTGTGTGTTGTAAGATTTAAACGCCTCGAAGAAACACGACAATCCGGAGCCTCTGCATCAATTTGTCGAGCTAAGGCCCTGGATCCAGTAGGAGGTTAGTAAGATCTACTAATATTATTAACAATTCTACTCAAATTATTACAATAATATAGCTTATATATAAAAATGAATCGCAAAATGTGTTGGTAAGCACATAATTCAACAACGCCTGGACCAATTTGGTCAATTCTTTTTTAAAATGTTCGTTGAAGTTCAAGGATAGTTTTTAAGGGAAAAATTCGAATAATTATCGGGAAAACTCTAAAAACAGCCCTTTTATTTTCCCATGCAAACGTTTTCTAACTAAAACGTACAGTCGAATTGAGCTCTATTGTTATTGTATAAAGTTCATATTGCAAGCACTCACTGTTGTCTAAGTAATGAAGGTGTGTTCCTAACATCAAAGAGTCAATTTGCGCTTTATTAACGCTACATATAGTTGAAATTCAATCATATCTATCAAAAAAACAGTGTGCGTGCGTGCGTTGGAGCACAGAATACATCGTTGGAGGATTCAATGTCACGTTCCAAAATTGAATAGTCACAAAATGTAATAGGTCATTTAGACTTTTTTTGCGATTTGCTTGGCTATGCGACATTATCTATAAAATTATTAGGAACAAAAAACTGCCACTGTACAAATCTTTTTGACAGGACGAATGCTGTCGGGTCCGCTAGCAGCTTATATATCAGAATAACACGTATAATAATAATAAGCTACTCGAAATACTCATCCTACGCAGACGAAGTCGCGGGCATTAGCTAGTATAGTTTATTATTAGAACTCTAAATATTATTAAACATAGTGCATTATTTTATTGATACGCTTTAGCTAATATGTATGTAATAACAACACTTCAATGACCATTCGATAATATTTATGATTTATATAAAAAAATAATGTCAATAGAGTAAAATATTATCTGCGAGAGCTAGAGGCGCAATTCTTTTTTATTATAATTTTGAGTACGCTAAAATTAACAAAGTCCTTTCCGCTACTTTGACGGTGCGCAAGAATAAAATATGTACTTGTAGTTATTGTTTAGAGAACGTAAAATTTTGATTTAATAACATAAAGTTACAAACATTTTCGTTTTGAGTCGTCTAACACCTTTTCAATTTACCGTCTCGTTCACTCTTTTTTTTTTATCTCAGGAGAGGAAGGCTGAGAATCCTCACAAGCAGTATGAAACATGCCCAGGATACCCCAGCAACGGCAAATGTCACGGAGGTTATGTCGGACACTACGCGGCCAGAGCGGTCTGACCACGTGACCTACAGACTAAACTCAGCCTGTGCCTAAGTTCTAAGAACCATATAGGCAAATCGTGACGGTCTCGTTCACTCACTTATCTAACGTTCTACATATAAAACAAAGTTAAAAACAATATTCGTGCCCCAGTCAATCCGCGTAACACAGAATATCGTCGACCCAGACACGTCCTTTCTGACCCTCCCGACTCATTGACGCTGGCTCTTCAAGCCTTGCGAGAGGCGGCATCTGCGCCGCCATCCCTTAGTTAGTCCATACTTCGCAGCTTGCTGCACATGTACAAGTAGGCCCCATCATTTCAAGGCCGGACCCACTTTGGCGTACCGAGCCTTCCTTCGCGCATATGTCCTCTTCGGTGGGCAGCGCTGACGTGCCCTCTCCTGAGGGTGCGCCAACCATTCCATTCAAGCCGTAGGGCCATTAGGGCCAAGGCTAGGCTGAGTTTAGTCGGTAGGTCTGTGTGGTCGAGCCACCTCGACAGCACCAGGAGTCCGATATAATCAACGCATCCCTGCTTGCCTGTTGCGTTGGTATCCATGATTTATTCTCAGCCTCCTCTCCTGAGGAAAAAAGAAAAAAATAAAATAAATATTCGTGCTCCCGGTAAGCCTGCAGCCTTACCACTTACATCTGGCTATTCGCCAGCTCTCACGACCTCATATTAGTAGCGGTTACGTATTAACAATCCTAGCACGTTCAGTAATTGTTCCATTTTTACTCTCCCACATTCTGAGCCTTCGCGTACTGTAGGACACAAGGTCAGTCCCTTAGTGACAAATACTCTTGATTGCGAGTTGTAAGATTTACTCGTAAGGTACTCAAGGTAGGACGACAGACTTTACACTTTGCCCTTGACACCGCTCTAGTGTTGTCTATACTAACATTATAAAGAGGTTAGATTTTATTGATTTTTCGTTTGTTTGTTTGCATTGAATAACCTACAAAAGTAATAACCGATTTGAAAAAAAAAACATTATTGGAAAGCTACACTGCCTTTTATTTTTTTAATTTATTTACATAACAGATAAATAGACAATAAAAATTCGATTGCACAGCAAACGAAAACCAAAAGGTTTATCTGTCGCTATAAGACGCACGCTATAGGTAATTAACATTATTAGACTTACATTATATTGTATTAACTAAATTAATCATGCATCACATTCACTCAGCAAAAATAGTTATTTATTATACAAGAGTGGAAAGTTCCTTTTTAACCGCGTGCTCGATTTGGATGACCGAGCAAGCGAAGGATTCTAAAGTTGAATCACTCGCTGCGCTCGTGATTCAACTTTAGAATCCTGAGCGTCAGCGAGGGAAACAAACGAGCACAAGGTGAAAAATCTTTCCACTCGAGTGCAATACGTAACTTTTCATCCCACCTCAGCGAGGAAATGACAAAATGAAAAAGAAAACAATTTATAATGATAAATTATATTAAGCAATAAAACGTGAAAAACTAGAATGGCGCGAAGCACGCAAATAAAACAAAGAAACCAAGAAGGTTCCAAATTTAAATTTTTTCACAATTTAAAAAGTTCTAATCATAAATTTGGCACCATAGAAGTTACATTAAATAGGTTTAATGACGTTTTGAATTTACAATTATATTGAGTACTCATTATATGTGATGTTCTAAATTCAAATCTACTTTGCCGCTCAAGCGAATAAAATAGAATTTTCCAGCCAGATTTCGAAGCGCAAAATTACACTTTCCGAGGTGGTGGGATGAAAAATATCATGCACGATTCGTTTACATTTATTAGGATCGTTACAGATCGAATCGTAATTGACCACTGACAGCTCGTTCAAGAACTTTGTCTATAATATCATAGGCTATATTAAATTTAAAAAAAAGCGTTGGAGATCCATACAAAAACTCGAATAATGTAATAATCTAAGGTGTGAAAAAAATACCACAAACTTTCTTACATAAAATAATGTGCTACGTCTTTGCAAAACATATAATTGTTTACATAAAATGTTGTGACAGCATATGTCTAACTTTTATAGCTATGTTACAATAAGTGTTTTTTCATTTTAAAAATATATATAAAAGACACCATAAAAACTCTTTTTCATTTCTCATACTCGAAAAGTTATGTTGTTTTGATCTGATTATTGGGTGGAAAATGCTGCTTCCCGACATAGGGAGGGAAACACTCATACAATTTACTTCCCACCCAAGGGCCGGAATGAACTTTAAAAATAGAACTACGAATGTCAGCTACGAACTATAAAAAAAATGCTGCGGCCATGTGAGTTTCTAAACAGCCAGTGTGAACTTAGCGCAAACTATTTCCAGCGGAATAAGCCGCAACAAACACGCGGTGAGTTCCATATTTAAAATTTAAACAGTCGACATAAATTGGCGGGATGTGAATTTATTATATATATCTGTGACGGAATTCGAAAAAATTCAAATAATCTCTTATACTAGTTAAGATTTAAAAATGAGTTCAAGCGATTCCGAAATATTGACACCAGATTCAATTAAAGACGAGGCAAATTGTGTTCTGCCTACTGATGGTCTACTGATATTATCATATATTATCAATAAATAGATTAAATAAACAACCAATGTTTTATTTTCCTCATATATTCGAAGTGAAAAGTAGAGTGTTTAACACGGGTAAAAGAATCAATTCCTTCTCGGACTATAGCCTCGGGAATTGATTCTTTCCACCCTCGGTTAACAATCTACTATTATTTATACTTTGGAATCAATCCTTATCAAAATAAACAACTTCATATTTAAGTCTGCTTCAATACCATTATATGAATTTTCGAATTATTCAATGTGGACATTCTATTCGAAAGATATAGCAAAATGTAAGTTATTTGCAAATTGTCGCATGGTCGCCGCTCACTCCGTTCGGTTAGACGGCACCATAATAATAATATGCGATATAGGCGTTCTTCATTTTACTCTTTTTTAATAACCCCATGCAAAAACAGGAAACTGTGATGGGTGTATGTGTGTGTGTGTGTGCGTGTGTTTAAAAATATAATAAATTTTAATACAAATAGCTTGTGATATTGTTAAGAACACCTTTTTGCTTTTTATTTATTTATCTGAAAATCTAATTAGTGATATAAAAGTTACAAGATCTATGTGACTTGATGATTATTTTACGTATTTTTTAATAAAAACTATTGTTAATTTATTTACAGTATAATGTAGAAATTGTTTTAAATCCAAATATGACAATATCTGTTTAACATAGTTTGAGGCGGAAAATAAATAAAAAAAAAAATTATGCTATATTATGTATTATATTTATTAATAAACTAGCGGACCGACAGACTTCATCCTGTCAAAAAGATTTGTACAGTGGCAGTTTTTAGTTCCTAATTATTTTATAGATAATGTCGCATAGCCAACCAAATCGCAAAAAAAGTCTAAATGACCTATTACATTTTGTGGCTATTCAATTTTGGAACGTGACATTAAATCCTCCAACGATGTATTCTGTGCTCCAACGCACGCACGCACACTGTTTTGATAGATATAATTGAATTTCAACTATATGTAGCGGTAATAAAGCGCAAATTGACTCTTTGATGTTAGGAACACACCTTCATTGCTTAGACAACAGTGAGTGCTTGCAATATGAACTTTATACAATAACAATAAAGCTCAATTCGACTGTACGTTTTAGTTAGAAAACGTTTGCATGGGAAAATAAAAAGGCTGTTTTTAGGGTATTTCCGATAATTATTCGAATTTTCCTCATTGTAAAAACTCTCCTTGAACTTCAACGAACATTAACAAAAAAGAATTGGCCAAATTGGTCCAGGCGTTGTTGAGTTATGAGCTTACCAACACATTTTGCGATTCATTTTTATATATAAGATAAGATATACAATAACACTCATTATACATAATTAACGATTAATCCAATTATAATTCCTGAAAATACGATACCAAGACATTGTATTCTTCTTTCAATCTTTACCACGATATTAAAGATTATCGACTGAGAAAAATTCTTTCTCCTCAGAAATTTCACTTAGAAGCACGCGACGATAATCTTGAACTAATGAAATAATATAGAGAAATTAAACTTTCCCGAAGAAAAACACGGCTTAAGTTACAAAAGTTGCGAAATTCACCCATAAGCCAAGGTTATTGTCTAGAGAATTAAAGTTCGATTTAGGAATCCGTCGCTTGAATACTAAGCGGCTTTTAAGCTAGAGAAGATCCCTTTTGCCAATGCATTCACAATTTCTGATGCTTGCGAAACAAAACCAAAACAAACATAAGGCTGATAACCAAATCGCTCTTATATTTTATTTGAGAATATGAGAATTTAAGAATTTGAGAATTATTCTTAATTCAAAATCTTTCAAAGGCAGTTATTGGTCAAAATTCTATCTAAATGAATCATAACTTTTTAATTCTTGTTATCACAGCCCAACTAAATCAAGATGTCTACACATAATAGGAAAGAAAATGACCCTACACCAATCATTATGATCAGAACAGGCAAGAAACTTGAAAGCTCTTATTTTTTGATTCCGCTATTGTTATTTACAATGCATGGCAAAACCAATTCTTAGAAGTACTTTAACTTCTTATTTTATTCAGTTCTTCAAATACCAAAAGCTCATTATTCATCATTTGACGGCCTCCATAGTCGAGTGGATAATACACCGGTTTCAAGGTGTCGCCATCTCTGAGGTCCCGGGTTCGAATCCCGGTGGGGGCAGATGTTTGTGTGAGAAATGCGAGCATTTGTACCTTAGTCATGGTTGTTGATATATATTTCAATATAAATTATTTATATATGTATAATATATGTATGTCTATCCGTTACCCTAGATCCCATTGCATAAGCCTTATAGAGCTTAGTTTGGGTTAGGCTAATTGGTGTAAGTGTAACAAATATTTATTTTATTTATTCATTACAAACAATGTGTAAAAAAAAGATATTAGACTACTCACTACTACTTATAACATTTTTAATTTAACAAATTTATCCTAGAATAAAATTTAATTTAATGATTGTTAATATCATTAATTTCATTTCAATATCATTACTATTTATATCAATCTGTTTGTATAATTCGTCGCCGACGCCGCAAAGGGGCGAACTTCATACACAACAGTCTAAAATACAGCAATGTAAAATATTACTGCTGTATTAATCTAGTAGCTACGTCTCCATAGTATACAATTACAATTGATTTTTATCATTATAATAGTCAGATCACGCCATCGGGGGGAAAAAAAAAACATTATTTTGCTCTCCTGAACAATTTTCTTAAATGACATTCGCCCGTTTGCGGCGTTGGCGACGAATTGTGTAGGTTGATGATTATTTCCGTATGATTCTTTTGTTTTTAGCAATCGGCGATGACAACTCGACGCGCCTTTCTCTTCTTATGGCGAGGATAGATGCGCTCGCATCAAGGCGTCTGTGAACCTCTTACACCGTTGGGTTATAGGCTACAGGCCTTAGCTGGCTTTTAGCCCCAAGGTCTATGGAGGTATAAAAACGTGCTTTCCTCAAGGGCTAGGTATGCTTAAGGCATTTCCCTACTTTAAGAAAGGAATCTCCGTCTTATACATTTCTGTCACAAAATGGCACAGATTGAACTCCGGTTTGAATGGTAAATTAGGCAACGAAATAACTGAATACTTGTTATCTTGTGTTACATCTTGACAACGTACAACGCGGATTTTGCGGGGGTGACAGATTTGATGCGAATCTCACAATAACCACATGTACTATAGGCGACTTCAATCATTTACATCAGGTGGGTAGTCTTTTTTTTTTTGTTCCCCTAAGGAAAATGCATTAAATTGCATTTTTTTTTTAATTTATTAACCAAAATAAAAACTTATGACTATGTTTACAATCGGCTGCATACTCCGGCTGTGGCGAGCCGGCGGTTATGTGGGGCTCTCCTCCCCAGAAGGGGGAGGCCTACCCACTAAAACCTCAGGGATGGCCTTCCTCAGGCATGTAGGGAGCCCCCGGGAACATCAAGCCACTTCCCACACACACAGGTGGGTAGTCTGTTAAAAAAATACTGTTTAATTTAGTGAATTGATTTTATGAAGTTTATTAATGTTGAAAAATATTAATAATTAGCTTGGCTTTCATTTAATGGAGAAATATTCGGTTACAGAATAGAAACAATTTGTAATTAAAATCTTGTATTTGTCTTAGAACATATGGAATATTTATTGATTTTTCATCTTTATATGTGTATCTTTATAAATTGTAGCTTATGTGTTATTCTGATATATAAGCTATATTATTGACTAAATATGACTTTTCTATTTATAAGACAATTAGATATAAAAACACTGTGCCCCGCATATTATCCTTAAAAAAAAACACATATCCATCTAGCTGGCTGGAAGAAATCTCTCTTGAGAGATAAGTCCGCCTTTGGACCAATTAAATTTGTACCTCAATATTTTTTATGTAATGTTTAGTTGTTTTCAATAAAGAATTTATATATTGTACAGTTTCGATAAAATCTATTCAGTAGTTTTTACATGAAAGAGTACCATCCATCCATACTTTCAAACTTTCGCCTTTATAATATTTGAAGGTAGATGGCAAATTTGACAAGAACGTGTCAGCGCCTGTTTCTCAAAATCTTTTTTTTTATGTAAAAAGAGGCAAACGAGCAAGACGGGTCACCTGATGGTAAGGGATTCACCGCCGCCCACGTCACCAGCGACGCCAGTGCGTTACCTACCCTTCAGGTTGTAACGTTGTGTGTACATAGTTATATTTTTTCTATATAATTTTATAATATAATATTTACGATAATACCTAAAACTAACACGAACACATATTTAATTGTCAACTATACAAAGAAATAAATAATAATTAACTTTAACTAGCTTACCTAATTTATATTTACAATAAAATTAATTAAAAACATAATTTAGATATTTCCATACAGATTGATAAATTGCATAAAATTGGTCGAAGTGATCTGTGTGACTGGTAGTTCCTTTTCTAGCTGCTATTGTTCGCGCCGGCTTACGCGGATCCCTCCCCGCGTCTCGCCTGGTCAGTGGTCAGGCGGACACATCTACTTTCAATGGTCACGGGTGAAGACGCTCGCAATTATCTATCGCGACATAAAACGTCGTTCGCCCTAATTTTATAATAAGTATAGTTTACATTATTAAACTCATTATACTTAAAAAAGTAGTAAAGTGCTAGTTATACGGATTCCCCATTTGGTAAGTGTTGAACAGAATAATAGTTGTTATTTTAGTTGCTTTTAAATTTTGTGTGATGGTTTATATCTGTAGTTTCGAATATATATAATGGTGTGTTATTTTCTTATTGATAAAGACAGTGTTATAATTGAAATATAATTAGATTTAGTTCCTATTTTCCGCTAGAATGTTTTGTTAATTTGATTACAGTGTAAAATTTGCTACCTACCTTATTTTCTTAATAATTATAAAAATATTATTTCTGCTAATTGTTAATAAATATTTAGACAATTTGTGTTTCCCTAAGCTACGAATAAAAATTCCTACTACGAAAACACCCAATGGATCTCTAAAGGAATCAAATACTGCAGTAGGAAAAGACGCCATTTGCTGTGGAAATACCGTAAATCACCAACGACTATCACTAAATCTGTGTTCGAAAACTATTCAATTAGATATAAAAAAATAATTAATTTGACTCAAAAGGCACAGAATGAATTCTATATTAAAAATTCTAATAATAAGTCTCAGGCAACATGGCGAGTAATTAACAAATATAATAGTAATTTACCAAGAGAAAACATATCAAGTATTTTAAATAATGATGACATAGAATTAATTGACCCCATAAAAATAGCAGATGCATTTAATGACTATTTTATTGACTCCGTAAAAACGAATAATAACTGTGACATCAAATCAAATTCTATCGGACATAATCAATTCAATTCATTATTTCTTTCACCCACATCAACAACTGATATTATTAAAATTATTAATAGTTTAAAAAATACACAGTCTGTAGGTTATGATGACGTATCAACTTGTGTTATCAAACATGTGGCAAATGTAATATCCCCGATCCTGAGTTACATTATAAACATATGTTTAGAACAAGGAATATTTCCAGATCGGTTAAAACTGACAATAGTTATTCCATTGTTTAAAAAAGATGAAAAGAACCTCTTAAAGAATTATCGTCCAATTGCCCTGATTCCTATTTTCTCAAAGATTATCGAAAATGTCATCTACGATAAACTTAACAATTTTTTTGAAATAAATAATTTATTTGCTAACCAACAATATGGTTTTCGGAAGAATATGTCCATAAACATGGCAGTTTACGAATTCTTAGAAAAGGTAGTTACTAGTGTTGACAAACGAAATCCTACAATAGCCATGTTTATGGATATGTCTAAAGCATTTGACAATGTTCATCATGGAACACTGCTCCGCAAACTAGAGTCATATGGCATAAGAGGCAACGTTAACAAACTTATTGAATCGTACTTAAGTGGAAGAAGCCAGATTACGAGAATAAATAGAACTGATCCCAGAACTGGCTATAATGTTAGTTACGCTTCCCAAGAAAGATCAGTTTTCACAAGGTAGTGTTTTAGGTCCTCTTCTATTCATTATTTATATAAATGACTTTCCTAAAGTGACTAACCATTACATGACTATATTTGCTGATGACAGTACTATTTTATTCACATATGACAATTTAAACAACATAGAGGATGACATTAATAATACATTAGCAAATTTAATTAACTGGTTGACTTTAAATAACTTAAGAATTAATTTGACGAAAACGTTTTTGATGAATTTTAAGCTAAGAAATAACTTACCTTTAGAAGCTGACATTCAATATATGGACAACTCCATAAAAGAAGTTGACAGTACAAAATTTTTAGGATTGACTATAGATAACAAGTTGACATGGAAACCTCACATTAGTAATTTAGTGACAAAATTGAATCAGTTTTCTTATGCTTTATATAAATTAAAGAAAGTTTCTAATGTTAAAACACTTATCACAGCCTATCATGGATATGTCGCATCAAATCTGAGATATGGCATATTATTTTGGGGCAATTGCACTGATAAGGTAGACGTCTTTAAAGCCAAAAGAGATGTTTGAGGTCTATGTTCGGTTTGAAACAAGACGAGTCATGTGAACCATTTTTTAAAAAGTACAAAATTTTGACATTACCATCATTGTACATAAGTGAAGTTGCAAATTTTGTTAAAAGTCATCCACACTTCTTTGAATATTGTCCAATTGGAAGCCGTCGTGAGGGTTATTTAAAAGTGACCCATGGATGTAAGTTCCATCTTCGGAAAACAAGTCTTAATTGTATGGCGCCTACCATTTACAATAAAATTCCAATTGATATCAGGACAATTAGGAACAACAAAAGATTTAAAACTACTCTCAATGGCTTTCTTGCTGAAAAAGCATATTATGACATAAAGTATTTTTTAGAATAATATTAATTGATTTGACTGATTTATTAATTAGTTATTAATTTTTGACATGTATTTATTGATTTAATTGGAATTGACTATTGTTATGCATTTTTTTTTTCTTATAATTAGTTCATATGCCTGTATGGCGAATCATGGTTGGACATCATATTTTTGTAAATAGCAATGTCAGCAATATAACCCATGTTTATGAACGAATAAATGAATTTGAATTTGAATTTGAATTTGAATTTTTATTGTGAATTCTATCTGCTTCTACACAGCTATTTTATCGGCCAATCCTTCGCCTTCTGCTTGGTGGCTGTTTTTCTTTGTAAATGTCGGTCAACTGACATTAATGTTTGGAATATGGTGAATTCCAGGGATCTACGCACGGATTAAATAAAAGGGTTTTAAACCCAATTCTGCACACGGCCGATATCGACACCTGCCCCCTGCCCACCAGTCTACAGCCAGCTTAGTGACACCGCTGCCGCTGGAGGCGCATAAGAAGGGAAGTGCCGATAGCGACGGGCATAACCTCCACGACCCACTTTAAATAAATATATATTATATATATATATATATATATATATATTTAATAAATTTATAAATTGTTGACGTTAGGTTTTTTATTTTTATTCCTCCCCGCCTCAAACGTCGCAGACGATTGTGGCGAGGCTAGAACGTCACAAGGTAAGAATATGCTCTTTTCTTGAATAACTCAATGTCGCAGTTGTTGGGGAAGACCGCTGATGGCAACGAGTTCCAGATATTTACTGTGCGTGGCAGAAAACTGTTTTTTAAAACGCATTGTAATGGGCCAACCATCCAGATGGTGCGGATGATAGTTCGCGGCGAGACGATCGGTTGCGATAATCAGCGGCTTCTATTAAATTGAACAACTCCTCGGAACACTCCCCATTGTAGACTCTGTAAAGTATGCATAGGAAAGATAGATCCCTACGCAGAGCCAAAGGATCTAGCCGATCGGCAAGTCGCCAAGTATATCGGCAAGTCTGTCTCATTCTAACCTTATATTAATAAATATAACATATATATCATTGTGACTGTGAAATAATTAATTAATACAATAATTCAATTCAATAATTTTTAAATTCAATAATTACTAAAGTAGGGTAAGTTAAAATTATTACTAACATAATGAGTCAATGTTACTCAATAAATAAAAATCGGGTGGGGCTGTGCCGGGGCACACTGCCGTTGGTTTTAACGTGAAACAGACGGAATCGCTTATAAAGTAAAAGATTGAAATAAAAACAAGATTGACGGTGTTTTTAAGTATTTTAATAAAAAACGCAATGTCACAACAGTGTGCTGACTATATAAGTGAAATATTCACACCACATTTTTGTTTCTAAGACTAATAGTTTTTTAATTATTAAGGTACGATGATATAGACCTTTTCGTTACGGTCCAGTTTTTAAACCTGGTACCCGTATGTTTCGGCGCGATTTTAAAGACTTTTCACGTCAAAAGTTATTATTATAGGCGTACATGAAAATACTAATGAAACCAAATGTCAAGGGAAGTGTGTTTCGATCATAGCAAGTGGAAAACTGATTTTTCTCTACTCCCATGGCAAAGAGATGTGATTCATATAAAATTTTATATGTCCTATAATTTAGACAAATATTATAGTGATTTTTGAACCAAAACGAACCAATAATGCTTACGAGATCGAAATAGTTGTTTTGAGTTATTGTACCGATTCGGAGCATTGCACTAAGTTGACTGCTAGATAATGCCTCTGGCATAAAGTCCGCCTTTTTTACACCTGTTTGTTCAATATACGAAAAAGTATTTTTTTTATTGCAAACATAATGAGGTTCTTATTTATATCGAAAATGGACAAATTATAAAATTACATAATTCTAAAAATAAACTAATCTTAAAAACAATATATAATAAAACTAGCTTCCGCCCGCGGCTTCGCCCGCGTGAAATTAGTTTTTGTCAATCCTGGTCCCTTATTTCTAAGAGACTTACAGGGCCAGCCTCACGTTGTGTACAAAAATATTTTGTTTGTTTTGTTTCTTATGACGTGATATTTGCCGAACTTGCATACTAACTTTCAACCCTTATTTCACCCCCTAGCTGGACAAAATTTCAAAAATGCTAGAACAAATGTTTAGTGATTTCTTATCGAGTGCTTAAATATAAAGTTTCATGGTTTTATCTTTTAAAATTAAGAGATTCCATACAAACTTTCAACCTCTATTTCAACCCCTTCATCCCTTTTTTTTTCGACATAAAAAGTAGCCTATGTTCTGTCTCAGGGTCTAAAGATTGTCTGTACCAAATTCCATCAAAATCGGTTGCGAGGTTTAAGCGAGAAAGCGTAACAGACAGACAGACACACAGAATTACTTTCGCATTTATAATATTAGTTGAGATAAATAAATATGTATATCTAAGACTTACACGAATCAGCATAATCCAAAGTAAGCTCTGCAAGGCTATTGTTATGGGACGTAGGATAACGGATTGACATAAATATATTTTAAACTAGCTGACCGGTGAACTTCGTATCGCCTAATTATTGGAGGCATATTTAGTAATTCACACACGACACAATACTTTTTTAATTTTATAGAAATTTGTTGCTTTTAGATTTCACAGCAAAGAGGCGTTTACATTTCAAGTGACATTTTACCATAGACAATTTTTTTTTGAGTGAATACTGACAAATATTTACACTATAACTAATACCGTCAAATGTTTGACAGAAAGTAAGTGATCAACTTTTATATGGGAAAATGAAATTGTCGTCTTACTCTATCTTACTCGCAATTTTTCCTTATTTTGCTCACCGTTTAGACCTACCCTGGACTACGACAAACATTTTAAAACCAAAATCAGCTCAATCGGCCAGCCGTTCTCGAGTTTTTAGCGAGACTAACGAACAGCAATTGATTTTTATATATATAGATAAATAAATATTTTTATATAAATATACGTTCGCATTTATCACACAAACATCTGCCACCACTGGGACTCGAAGCCGGGACCTCAGAGATGGCGTCACGCAAAAAATAAATATACGAATTTGATGGTTGAATTAATTGAATATAAAATACAACGTTCCTTTCGAAATTGAAACATTTAATATAACTCTTACAAAAAATTTGCTGACAAAAATTTTTAAATCATTTTCGAAACGCGTCTCCATATATGTTACGGTACAATAGCAAAGCTTAAATATTCGACATGTTTCATTACAAGTCACTGGAGATAACAGGCATAAATAATACAGATAACTTTTTGCGGTTCTGAAACGCGTGTTTTTAATTTCGCACGCTTACGAGAACAGCTTTTGTGATATTGCGTTCCGAAAGAAAAAAAAATCATGTGTACAAAAATAATACTTACAATTTACATTTTACACATCGCTCATCCAAAAGAATATTGACGTAATTACGTTTTTGCGATTTTTCAGGAGAGCGTTTTAAAAGTTTGACATCGAAAATATTGTGTATTTCCAATCATTCTATCGATATATTTTAATAGTTATGTTGTATTACTTTATTAACAATAATATTACATAAAAAGTTTGCGAGAAACCTCAAGATAATTATTAAAAAATACCAAATGAAACAAACCGGACGTACATTTATGACATTTTGTAATTTAAATATTACAATTATGACATTATACCAGTTTTGGATATGGGAATATATCATGAATTTAAACTACATAATTCTTGATTTGTTTTATTTTTATAATACATTTTATGAACTTGAAACGTAAACTTTTTCAAAAGCTTAACTAATTTTTTTTAATAAAAATCTTAACATAAGAGAACAAAAATAAACTGTTATTAAACAAATCTAAGTAAATCTAATATTAAAAATAATAAATCTATCTAAGTAGGTACCTAAGTAGTGTTTATAATAATAATGAGATCAATTTATAATAATAGCGAGACAGACCTTTAACCAGGTAACTTTAGTACTTGTACTTATCGAAGAAGAGTATGATCGTTAAGAAGCATAAAAACTGGTAGGAGTTTATACGAACAATGTAATGTATATTGTATTTTATAGCGTACTCCAATTAGCGCTATACTGTACTCCCCGAGGAAAGCCTCAGGTGCTAAAAGAAGGGAGTAAATAGATTCTTAAAAGGTCGGCGAAGCTTTTGTAATGGCCATGATATAACAAACGTCTATAGGCTGTGGTGACTGCTTGCCATCAGGCTGGTCTTTTTATCACCATAGTTTGTTTAACCCGGCGTGAGTGAAGTTGGGTATCTCATACCCGAAAAGTTTCTAAACGCAGATATTTTAATGTTACTGTTGCCATGCAAGTCCTGTTGTTTCAGTAGCTGGAGGTAAAGATGCAAGGGGTGAGGTACAGTATCGAGTTTAGTGTTGCACCGGCGGCGACGGCAAATACACATGCGTACACGCGGCTGAGGTACGGAATTGTGTTGATTTGTAGGTGTAATTTTAATGCTCTATTACATGATCTCACAAGACATTTCAGTTCCTTTTTTGTTAATAATAATTAGAAGACACTATTGTTATATTGATTTACCAAAGTTGGAATTTTGTTAGATTTTTATGGCAAAAGAAATTAATTGCCTAAATTTGTATTTTTCGAAAATAATTTAGATATTTTGTTATTTCAATAAAAAATAATGCTGCTTAACTTAATGTTCGTATTTTATTTACTAATCTTCTTGAATAGTTACTATTATTAATATATCTTAAGCATTAATGCTAATTACACAATCATAGTATCAACAATTTTACATCAAAATTTTGGGTATATCATACCCACATCATAGCTGGTGTAACAATTTCTCACCTCATTCACGCCGGGTTAATTGGTTTTTCATCCGCAATTAACCTTATTGCGTTTTTTTTTTGTTCCGCTGAGGAAAATGCATTGCATGCAATGCCACCCACTAAAAACTTCAGTGATCTCCATTACGCCTAGGCGTAAGGACGTCATTTCGAAGGAGAGCTGCATCGCGCCCTGACGTGACCGTGGGATCCCTTGCGGACAGCTACCACGACCCCATCAGCGTATGGCGACTAGCGCCGACACCGCGCCATCACTAAGATGGCTAAGGCGGTCGGCTATATTATGTAATGGAAAGTGACTTCATTAATTATCCATATTGAAGTCATTTTCCAAATTGACGACACTGTATCTATTTAATACAGGGAAAAAAACAGCCCTTGCTGAGTTTCTTGCCGGTTCTTCTTAGTACAAGGTCTCCCGCCGTAGATGGCGTAGCTTTTCGACTTTCACAAGCGCTTGTAACAGCCTAGACTGAATAAAATTTGACTGATTTTCAATGTTGAAATTTGAATTTTGGTCATCCTCCGACCCAAAATGGGTGTCCTGGACGACAGCCAACCCCTCTTACAGAAGAAGGGGGGCTTCTTTGTCCCTCTGCTACTGGCCGCTAGAAACGGCTCGCCAAGTTGGACGCGGCCATCCCACATCCCCCTTCTCGGGGGGCCCTCTGTCAGACTATTAGCCGTCAAAGGACGTTGCCCAGGATGGTACACGTCTATATGTGGAGATTATCTGACATCGCACCTCATCTGCACTTACTCTGACGATTGGGCGATTATGTGTTTACCACCATAGTGTTAAAAAAAATAAGAATCTTACAATATATGAAAACTTAAACCTATTATGCCGCAGGCAGTGTGGCAAGGCCCAAGCTACCAGTGATTAGAGCTGCAGAGATAGGAATCTCCGGACAATACGTGTCGTACACAGAATAATCGCTTTCTGTATGTACCTTTGGCTTTTAGCAATTGGTTGTTGAACAATATCATTTGTACCTACCTAATTATATGTCTATAATTATTTACTTTATTTAGTAAATAATTTAGGTGCTTTGATACTTTTAAGTACTTGTATTTTATATACTCGAGTAACTTCAGTAAATATGTACTCAACATTCGCAATTGAAAGTTGTAAATTTAAATGATGTTCGTTAAATAAATAAATAAAGTTGGCTTGGAACAAATATTTAATATTTGTGATAAGTGCAATAATTTCTATATATATTTTCATAATCGTTATATTGCTTAGGGTGTCAAATATCGCAAAATCTCTTATTACTATACACTATGTAATAAAAACAAATACATACCAGATGAAGTTTAAGAGAATTCATGATTAGTTATTATTTTTTACCTTAAACCTTATGGCAAATATAAAAACTTATAATAATGCAGCGGATGAACTGGTCAGGAAAGATTCAAACACCAGTGTGGGTAGACCGGGGTCTCTGCTGCCCATTCCACAGGCTCAGATTGAACTAGCTGCGCACAAAAACCAAAGAACAACATCTAAGAGGATGGAGAACCAATGAGGGATGCAATCAAACGAAAGACGCAGTCCCATTAGAGTCCAAAAAGCTTATCCGTTCCCTTATAAAATTATTTGGGGTCGAAATCCAGAAAGTCATAGGTGCTTTAACCGGACATTGTCCTTTAAACTAGCACTTATTCACGATGGATGTGATAGACAGCCTTCTATGCAGAGGATGCACGAAGGCAAAAGAAATACCATAACACGTTCTCATTAAGTACAGAAGCGTGGTCGATCAACGGATAATACTTCTCCACTCTCCAGAAGCATGCAGAAGCTTCAAGAGGCTTCTGGCATTCTGGGAAGATCTGGAATGGATGATGTAAGAGAGAAGTCAACCAGAACAGGACGCACAATAGCCCAATTGTGAGGCGGATAAAAACCCAGCCAAACTAACTTGTAATGTTCAAATAGATTAATTGAATTCTAATTTAAAGACAATTTGAGTACTAAATTAAACGAACCTAACGTTTTAGTCCTCAATTTGAATCAAATAATGTAAAGCTGTACGACTGCTAAGTAATTAAAAACCCTTCAAATGAAACTGTTACAAAGAGTTCACAAAATAGTACATTTGTAACACAAACTTTCCAGTGTCCCGCAATGGAATAATGTTCAGTTGTTTATTTGAATATTATCCAAATTGGAAATTCCTATCGTGGACCCTACCTCAAAAGCTTGACAGCAACGTATCCTGTGGGACGTGTTAATTTACCGCCAATAATGAGGGGTCTTCTGTTCCAACATTTTTGCCGCCCCTGGGACGCCATGTCGATTGGTTAATGGACTTTGAAATTAAACATATATATAACGATCACAATAATTGTTGCTATATTTGATATTAAATGAACATGGATTTTCTTCGAAATGTTGTTCAAGTCAATAGGAATAGTTTAGTTTTAATTTTATTTATTTCATTTTCACGATTACATAATAAACTTAAATTTTAAAATGCATTGGAGAAAAACTTTTATTGAGTATATAGTTTGGACCATGTCTATATATTAAAATATTTATGTATAAAATATAATTGGTAATAATTTCAATAATGTCACATATAGATGTCATAGTAGAATTCATCGAATTGTCAACATAACGACACCGGAACGGTCGCCGGTCTCGTTAGTTGGCTAGGCGTCGAACCTTCCGTTCGTGCGCCTTCCACAAACACACTCATTGCAAAGCTGAACATAGCCATCTGAGGCTTCAGCATAGGTCCGTCCAAAAAAAAATGGTGACAATAAGATAAGATATTGTTACGCCGGTGGCTTAGTACAACTTCAAAAGTGATTTTCTGTGACTTAGAAACGTTTTCAGCAGGCTGAAACGTCGTTTCAGGCCGTTTCAGAAGTAGCTCTTTCACATACTAAAAAATCTAAATTACACCCAAGTTACAGTAGTTTTCAGGCGCCTGAAACATGTTTTCAGTACGTTTCAGGCTACCCTCTATCCAATGCCGCAATAACCTGAAAACCCGTTTTCAGGCGTTTTCAGGACCCCTTATGAGCCATTAAGCCTACTTCAGTAAAAGGACATAAATTTCAATAGGAGTGAAAGAGATAGCAATAGTAGAAAGAGACAGATAGTTAGAACATTCGAGAAGTATTAGAATGAGAAAACATCATTAGAAAGAGATAGACAAACACAGAATATTCGAGAAAGATAGTACGGAATATTCGAGTATTGTGTATCGAGAATATTCGAGTATCGAGACAGTTATACTCGAAACGTCTCGAACGCGCGACGTATTGGACTACACATTCGAGTGTGTCCGGATGTTCTGGCAAGAGTGGCAAGTATCTTAGGGGACTATATAAGGCTGTGTCCGGTCGCCGGGAAGCAAACCTCATTCCCGATTCGCTCGCCGCTCGGTACGGACGTGTGCTCTCGCCACTCCGTACTGTCGGCCCGTGCTCTCGGTGCTTTTCGTTCGTGTTCGCCGTCTATCGGCCACCCGTGTTCGCGTCAGTTGTTGGTGTTCAGTGTTAAAGTAGTGTGCTCGCGCGGGGCCCCGTGACCCCGCCTTGCCAGTGTTTGTGTTAGTGCCAGTGCCCTTGGAGTTCTACACGCCAAGCCGCCTAAAGTGAGTACTTGTGCTCTAGTTATTTTGTGTTGTGCTCGGCGCGGTCCCGCGACCCGCCCAGCCAGTGTCTGTGCCCCCCGTAGGTCGCCTCCCTGCCCCGTCAGGCAGGGAGGGCGAGCTAGGCCGCCCTCGTTTTTTAAAACTAAAATTAAAAAACCGCGTCCGCGCCTTCCGCGCCGTCCCAGCGCTACCTTAGCGCTAGCTACTCTCTGACGTCACCGCCACTTGGGCGACTGACGTCACACCCTCCACTGCGCGCAACTTGTGCCGCACCACCTCCGCGCCCTCAGCGCACCGCAACAATGGCCACGACCATTGACCCTTCGATCTTACAGGCGATCACCGCCGTTATCTTAAATTCTATTTCGAACTCCCTTGGTCTCTCCGACAGGAAGACCAAGTCGCTCCACAAGTCAGTCAACAAGTCGCTCGCGAAACAATTCGCGCCCGCTCTCACGACAGAGCCTTCTCCCACGCCGTCGACCGACTCGACGGCGGAGCCCGAACCCACGCCGTCAGCCGACCTGACGGCGGAACAATCAACCGCGCCCGCTACCGCGACCGCGCCCACTCCGTCGACCGACTCGACGGAAGAAAACTCCGTGCCCGCGCCCGTGTCCGCGACCGCACCTTCGCCCGCTCCATCGACCTCATCGATGGAGACCGACATCTCGGTATCTCTCAAAAGGCCCGCGCCTTCTGACACCCCCTCGCCGACGTCGTCGTCCGGCGAGGAAACTCTAATAGCTTCATCGGACTCGGACTCCGAAGCGTTCTCCCTCGTGGAGAATCGCAAAAAGAAGGCCCGAGCCGCAAAGAAAAGCCGCGTCGCGTCACCACCCGCGATTTCGGCCGCGTTAGAATCCCCGAAGGACGCCTCCGAGGCGCCCATCGCCAAACCGGTTCCCGTTAGGGTCGAGCCAGCACTATTACGGCCGCCACCGGTGGTCACCCTGCACGATTGCCGGCAGTGGTACGACCTCTCGGTCGAAATCAAAAGGGCTAATATTAAATTCATTAAAGCCAAAACGGTCGGGGTACAGACCAAAATCTGGACCGCCGACCGCGAATCGTTCAGCAGGCTGACCAAGCTTATGGCAGCCAAAAAATTCTACTATTTCACACACCCGCTCCCCGAGGAGCGTAAGATTAAAGCAATTTTGCGCGGTGTCAACCGCTATCTGCTGCCGGAGCAGATTAAAGAATCTTTAATAGAACAAGGCTGGCCAGTTGAGGCCGCCTATCTTTTACACAGCAAAAAGGGGATTCCATACCCCATTGCTCTCATTGTTCTCCAGAACAATGAGAAAGGTCGCGAGATCTACCGAACTCGCGAAGTTACGGTATGCGGCTGCGTCGGCGTCTACGTCGAAGCCCCGCGAAATCAAGGCCCCGGTCAATGCCACCGGTGCCAGCAGTATGGTCATGGCTCGACCAATTGCACGGCCCCACCAAGGTGCGTTAAGTGCCTTCTTTCCCACTTAACGGCCGAATGTCCAACGAAGTTAGGAGACGGTAAACCCGTCTATTGCGTCCTATGCGGCCAAGAAGGCCACACCGCCAACTGGCGTGGGTGCCCCAAAGCACCCAAGTCACGCGGGCGGCGCGGCGGACGAGGCCGCGGCAGACGCAACCGCGAATTCTTTCTGACAGAGGCCGATTTCCCGGCCATGCGTCAAAGGAGGCCTCAGGCTCCTCCTCAGGTTCCTCCACAGGCACCACCACCGCCAACAAAGCCCGCGGCAACCGGCTCGCCACTCTCGTGGCGAAAACGGCCCGCAGAACAAGAGGCTGCAAAACAGCCGGCGCCCGGCCCTCAGCCGGAGCCGGCCAAAAACAATAGCAACACCACCACAGAGCCCTCCACAGTCGAATCCGACATGGAGGCTCTACTATTTTTGCACAACATTGCGCAAAAGATAGATTTTGCGAAAATACGCGCCGTAGCGAAACAATTCAAAGCGGCCAAAACAGAGTTCGAATTATTCACTCTGTACTTACAGAATGAGGCCCTTCTGGCCTCAGTCAAATAAATTCATTTAACTTTCAATGGCTAACAACAACAGCAACAATAACACTAACGCCAGCCAGGGGAGTCTGCCTCTGTCCCACGGCCGCATCAAACCAGACGGCCTTTCGCTAGTGTCATTCAACGCACGCTCACTTCGAGCGAACATATTAGAATTAAAGGAGTTCGTGAAGGACAACCCTACCGACCTGCTATTAGTTCAGGAGACTTGGCTCAAACCAAGCGACCGGAAAGGTCTTACCATTCCCGGGTTTAAACTCACCCGTAATGATAGAATAGGCCGCCGCGGCGGCGGAACCGCGATATACTATAGGAAGCAGCTTCACTGCACGCCTATTCCCACACCGACCGTCCGAAATATGGAGGCGACGGTATGCAGACTGGCGATGACAGGGCATCAGCCCGTCTATGTCGCGTCAGTCTACATACCAGCGCAAAAAGAAGCCCTAAAAAGCGACTTTGAAGCCATACTAGGACTAGGCGGACCAGTCGTAATGTTCGGCGACTTCAACGCCAAACATATCGACTGGGGCTGTAACTTTACAAACACTAATGGCTCACGTCTAATCACCATCCTAGACGAGCTTAATCTAGACCACCTGGCGCCTCTGACGCCCACCCACTACCCGGCCAACGGGAACTCGCGACCGGACGTCCTAGACTTCGCCCTAATTAGAAGCGTAGGTCTAAGACTTACGTCTATCAGTACGCTGGACGACCTAGGTTCAGACCACAGACCGGTATCACTGATCCTAGGGCCTCAAGCGATACAGCCACCGCTAACAAAGCGAATTACCAACTGGCAAGGATTCCACGACACACTTGCGACCGCGATCGAGAACAATACCATCTCTCTCGAAGCGGACTGTCTATCGAACAACACCGAGATAGACAACGCAGTGTCGTCAATAACATCTAAGATCCAAAAGGCAGTCGAAGACAACGTCCGCGAGGTACCCGTACCCCGGCGTAAGCTCCCGCGAGCTCTCTCCGACCTCTTGCAACGGAAGAAGGCAGCCCTCCGGAGGGCCGCCCTCTATCCTACTCGTGAGTGTAGGGCCGAAGCCAACCGCCTTCAGCGGGAAGTAAAGGCTAAACTCAAAGAGTTTAGAAACGCGCAATGGGAAGACCTCATGGCCGACATTAGACCTTCGCACACCGCGTATTACAGAATCGCAAAGTCGCTCCGCAGCGACGCGATACAACACGTACCACCATTAAACCGTCCGGACGGAACAACGGCCTTTGACGACGTCGAAAAAGCCGAATGCTTCGCCGACAGCATTGCTTCACAATGCTCAGTTAGCACCCAACCTTGCGACCCCGCTCATATAGCGCGGGTCGAAACAGAAGTCCTCCGGAGGACTCAGTTAGATCCACCCGAGAGCCCTCCCTCAGACCCGATTACCACCGATGAAGTCTTCAACGTCATCAAGGGTCTACACAACCGGAAAGCGCCCGGCGCTGACGGTGTGTCCAATAAGGCTCTCAAATCCCTACCACGTCAGTTTCTCACGATTCTGACAGTCCTGTTCAATGCCTGCTATGACAAGTGCTACTTTCCGCAAGCGTGGAAGGAAGCAATTGTCATAGGCATCCCCAAACCAGGGAAACCTCTAAACGTCCCCGCGAACCACCGACCCATTAGCCTCATCAGCGCTCTAGGGAAGGTGTATGAGCGACTTATTTTAGCTCGATTAAAAGAGCATCTCTTTTCGAACAATGTCATTAGACCCGAACAATTCGGGTTCCGACCCAAGCACTCCTGCCCTCAGCAGGTGCATCGCATAGTAGAGTACGCCTTAGAAGGCTTCTACCCTAGAAAAAAGATCACAGCGGCGGTATTCTTCGACGTCGCCAAGGCCTTCGATAAAGTTTGGCACACCGGGCTCATTTATAAACTTTATAGCAGCGGCACGCCCGACCGCTTAGTTAAAATAATACAAACGTTCCTGCTTAACAGAACGTTTAAATTCAAACACGAGGGCACTCTGTCCTCGTCGCGACTCATCCAAGCAGGGGTCCCTCAAGGCTCCACGCTCTCACCTACACTCTACACAGTCTATACGACTGACATCCCGACACCTCCGAAAGGTGTCGAGTTAGCTTTATTTGCGGACGATACCGCACTTTACAGTAAAGGTACATGCCTCGCGCACACTACGAAGCGTGTGCAGCGGGCGGTAGATGAGCTGGCAGACTGGTTCCGTCTCTGGCGCATCGAGGTAAATCCGGACAAATCGTCCGCGATTTGCCTGGATGGCCGGAAACGGACTCGGGTAGTTCCATACGGGACCGATAACATCCGCCTGCAGGGCGCGACCATACCGTGGCAGCGCTCTGTTAAATACCTAGGCGTCACCCTGGACAAACGGCTCACCTTCCGTCCGCACGTACGCAACGTAGTGAACCGCGCGAAATTTTATATGCATCGGTTAGGGAACATGTTCGGCACGAACTCCAAAATGTCCCTACGCAATAAGCGTACGTTATTCAAAGTGTGCATTCGGCCGGTGATGACATACGCGTCTCCCGTGTTCGCGCACACAAATCCAAACATATTACACAGCATGCAGGTCGTGCAAAACAAATTTCTACTCCGAGCCACCGGGGCTCCTTACTATGTTCGTCGTCACGATCTCCATAGAGACGTAGACATGCCGACCGTACAACAACATCTAAAAGCATGCTCGGAGCGCTTCTTCAAAGCCGCATCCGCCCACCCCAATCCGCTCATTCAAAAACGCGTCTAACTACGTTGTTTCTGACCGCATCCGCCGTCCCAAACACGTGTTAACAGACCCGCCAGACACAATAACAACTAAGCTCAACAGGCTACTTGAGGCGGCTTCTGCGTCGCCAAACTCCACGAGCACGTAAGTAGCAACCACACACCAACAACTGTGTAGTTAGCTTAGTAGTTAAGTGCATCAGCGCACACGTTATACTATTCGGACCACTCTGGCAACCGATCCCATTTAAGAGCGTACGCACTCTCCTGAGGCTACGCTGTGTGCACCGCCCCGTTCTGGAGGGCGGGAGCGTTAGTTCAAGCCGATAGGGTCCCAGGCTTTCTGCCCGACCAAAGGCTGTAGGTAGTGTTTAGTTGGTAGGCTGGCCTTCTGCTGGAGTCCAACATAACCATCCGCCGTAGACCGGTTGCGGGTGGTATCCGGTGCGAGGTCGTCCGAGCACCAGGGGGTTGTCAATAGCGACCACTGTGGTGGCGCGCCCCCTATGAGGATTCACTACCGTCCCCCGTGGGAAAAAAAAAAAAAAAAAAAAAAAAAAAAAAACGCCGGGAAGCATTATTGTTTTGCGATACAGTGCGGAAAACATCTAAGTGATATTGGAAGCGACTTCAGTGCTTTAAGTGAAGTTAGTGTAACTAATTAATAAAAAGTTTCAGTGTTTTGGTAGACCGCAGTTTGAATTTACTGACCCCAGCTCGTAACATTTGGTGTCAGAAGTGGGATCAGTATGCCGGTTCTACCAAAGGAAGACACGGAAGGAAGAATCCGGACAAGAAGCCAGCGACAACAGGAAGCCGACCAGAGACGCTTCGGAGCTACTCAGCCGCCAACTGACGAGGACCAGCAGTCAGTTATGGAAGCCACTCCCTCAACGTCGGCTGCCGCACCAGATTGGGCGGCTTTCATGGCGATGATGCAGGAGCAGGCCCGCCGTCAGGAGGAGCAAGCACGTCGTCTGGAAGAAGCAGTTGCAGCGTGATAAGGAGGAGCAGGCCCGCCGTCAGGAGGAGCAGGCCCGCCGTCAGGAGGAGCAGGCACGCCGTCTGGAAGAGCAGTTGCAGCGCGATAAGGAGGAGCAGGCCCGCCGTCAGGAGGAGCAGACTCGCCTTTTGAGGGAACAACTGCAGCTCGGCCAAGGTGAACAAATGGTCCTGATCAAAGATCTCCAAGCGACTTTCGGCAATAAGGTCAAAGTGATAGAAGATAAGGTTCTGCAACACGAAAACCGTCTCACCGAAGCTGAATCTGAGATTGCCGATGTCAAGAAGGCTTTGGGTAATCTGAAGGTCGGAGATGGACAGCCACTATCGTCAGTGCCGCTCCTTCGGTGCGAGGATTCAAAGTGCCACCTTTTGATGGGAGTTCCTCGTGGTCAGCCTATAAAATACAGTTTGAGGCTGTAATGGAGGCAAATGGGTGGACTAAAGCCCAGGCCATGACCGCACTCAAGCTAGGCCTCCGAGATCAAGCCTTGACAGTCCTCGAAGCTCTTGACAAGAAGGTGAGCTACGAGGAACTATTGGAAGCGCTTGAGGCAAGATACGGCGACGCACACCTTGAACATGTGTTTCGGGCCCAGCTAAAAGATCGGGTTCAGCGTGTTGGTGAAAACCTGCAACAATGGGCCCTAGAGGTAGAAAAACTGGTACGTAAAGCGTACCAGTCCGCACCGACGTTAATTGTGGGCAACCTTGTCCAGGCTTTTGTCGACGGCATTCGGGACCTCGAAGTGAGAGCTGCTGTGAGACTCGGTCACCACGAAACTCTTAAAGACGCCCTGGCCCATGCTCTAGAAGTGGAAGCTGTGAGGCAAGACCATCGGTCTCACCGTGTCAGGGAGGTAGTTGCAACACCTGTGCGTGACCGCTTCAAGGGATACAGCCCTAGATGCTACACTTGTGGCGAAAAGGGACACCTCCGATCAAGTTGTCCTAAGCGTAGCTCAGGGATTGATAAAGATGGGCCTCAGGAGAACAGGGCAGCTAATAGCGCTGTCCAACAACAGCAGGGAAACGAGTAAACGCCAGGACTGCGGGGCGAGTGCTGGCTGGTGTTCGCAGAGCCCCAAGGATTTCGATCTCACAAGCCCACGATGGGAACAGCCTGATCATCAATGGCGAGGTTAACGGAAGGCCATGTAAGCTGACAATCGATACCGAAGCTTCTCGCACGGTTGTCAGTTCCCAACTTGCGAATCGGTTTCTGAGGGACTTCAGAAACAACAGCCTGGAGCGATTAAATTTAGTAACCGCCACCGGTCAGCACATACCCGTCCGAGGCGAACAAAAGGTGGAGTTGAAGTTGGGTAATCAAGTTTACCTGCACAACGTCATTGTGGCTGATATTGTTGATGACTGCATTCTCGGATTAGACTTTATGAGGAAGAATGGTTGTGAGATCGACGTCAAGCAAGGAATTATGAGTTGTGGACGAGAAGAATTGTTCATGGAAGGAGCCACACCGGGGAAAGTGTATAGCTTAAAGAAAACCGCTCTACCCCCAAAATCAGAAACCATTGTGCCGGTTAGTCTCCCTTACAATTCTGGGAAGATACATCGATGTGTACTCATTGAAAGATTAGATCATGACCAGCCATGGAAGATGGCACGAACTCTGGTAAGAACCACTGACTTTGCAGCAGTTCGTGTACTGAATCTTGACGATAAAGAACACGTGATCGAAAAGGGAATGTTACTTGGTACGAGTGAGGAGGTAGACTGGTTGCGTCGTTGTCAAGACACGACTCATACAAATGTCAACAAAAATGAAGGAATCAGCGTGTCAAAACTTTTGGAAGACTGTCGAGACGTTTTGTCTAAGGAACAGATAGACAAGGCTAAGAAGATGTTACTCAAGTACGCTGATGTTTTCTCTACTAACGACGACGACATTGGGAAGACGAGTTTAGTTCAACACAGAATTAACACTGGGAACGAATTGCCTATCCGCCAGCGACCAAGAAGACTACCGATAGCACGGGAAAAGGAAGTGGAGACCATGATTGAAGGAATGGTGAAGGAAGGTGTTATAGAGCCTTCGTCCAGCCCATGGTCTTCACCCGTGGTGCTTGTAAGGAAAAAGGATGGCAGCATGCGTTTTTGTGTTGACTATCGCCGCCTGAACGACATCACAAAGAAGGACAGCTATCCATTACCCAGGATTGATGACACGCTGGATATGCTTACCGGAGTGAAGTGGTTCAGCACGTTAGATTAAAAAGTGGCTACTGGCAAGTAGAAATTGACCCTAAGGACAAGGAGAAGACTGCATTTTCTACTGGAAAGGGACTATGGCAGTTCAAAGTGATGCCGTTCGGGCTGTGTAATGCGCCGGCGACTTTCGAAAGGCTGATGGAGCTGGTACTCAGCGGATTGATTGGAGAAGCCTGTCTGGTCTATTTGGATGACATCATCATCGTGGGCCGTACGTTTGAAGAACACCTTCAGAATCTAGAACGGGTGCTATCAAAAATTCGAAGCGCCAACCTAAAGTTAAGCCCTAAAAAGTGTTCCTTCTTCAAACGACAAGTAAGCTTCCTAGGATACGTGGTTTCGGAAGCGGGTGTCCAGACAGATCCGCAGAAGATCATCGCTGTAAAGGATTGGCCAGTTCCGAGAGACAAGACACAAGTAAGAGCATTTTTGGGTTTGTGTTCCTACTACCGGCGATTTGTGAAGAACTTTGCCGACATTGCCAAGCCTCTTCATAAACTCACGGAAGAAAAGAGAAGTTTTTGTTGGGATGAAAACTGTGACGTCGCATTTCAAGAACTGAAACGACATCTGTGTAACACACCTATTCTGGGGTATCCCGATAATGAAAATGAATTCATAGTGGATACAGACGCAAGTGATACTGGGCTAGGTGGTGTATTGTCGCAACGGAAAGGAGATCGCGAAGTTGTTATAGCATACTTCAGCAAATCTTTGTCCAAACCTGAGAGAAATTACTGTGTCACGAGAAGAGAATTACTGGCAGTTGTGAAAACATTGCAGCATTTCAACAAATATTTGCTTGGTCGAAAATTCCATCTGCGTACTGACCATGCTGCATTAAAGTGGCTATTACAATTCAAGAATCCCGAAGGACAAGTTGCGAGATGGATCGAATTACTTCAAGAATATGACTTCGTGATTGAACATCGCAGTGGAAGATCTCATGGTAATGCAGATGCTTTGTCAAGAAGACCTTGCTCTGAAGACTGCAAGCACTGCGTAAAACAAGAGGCAAAAGCAGACCTACCTTTGAGAATGCTAAACACGGATCTTAGCAATGAATGGAAAGAAACCTTTCAGCACGCTCAGCAGTATGATGTAGACATCAAACCAATTCTCGAATGGATCAAAGCCGGTACTCCTAAACCTGCCTGGAGTGATATTGCGTCGATGAGTTCCATCACGAAGAGCTATTGGGCTCAATGGGACAGCCTGGTTATCCAAGATGAAGTCTTGTGCCGCAAATGGGAAAACGCTCGAGGAGACCGTTGTCATCTACAAATGGTTGTACCCAAAGCCAAGATACCGGATGTTCTACAGCTGTACCATAACGGATGTTCGGGAGGTCATATGGGAGTGACGAGAACTCTGTTGAAAATAAGAGAACGATTTTACTGGATAAATTGCCGTGACGATGTTGAAGATTGGTGCCGCAAGTGTACTAGTTGTGCTGCAGTAAAGGGACCTCATACACGCAGCAGAGGTGCATTGAAACTGTATAACGTTGGTGCACCATGGGAAAGGATTGCCATAGACGTTGCAGACCATTTCCGGAAAGTGAATGCGGAAACAAGTACTTCATGGTTGTGATGGACTATTTCACTAAGTGGCCGGAAGTCTTCGCTATTCCTAACCAAGAGGCTTCAACAGTTGCGGATAAATTAGTCCATGAAGTCTTCTGCCGTTTTGGAGTACCCTTGGAAATTCATAGTGATCAGGGAAGAAATTTTGAGTCTCAAATATTTCAAGAGATGTGTCGAGTTATGGGTACCCATAAAACGAGGACCACTTCTTACCATCCGCAATCTGATGGAATGGTGGAACGATTTAACCAAACATTGGAGAGGTATCTTGCAAAGGTTGTGTCAAGCAGGCAAAAGGATTGGGACAAGCACATCCAACCATTCCTGATGTCATATCGAAGCGCAGTCCATGAAAGTACTTCGGTGACACCAGCATTCGCAAACTTTGGTAGGGAACTACGGTTGCCTGCGGATCTACTTACTGGAATTCCACCTGACGCCCCGCGGAATATAATCGAGTACGCGAATGATTTACGCAACAAGTTGAACGACGTACACGAGCAAGTCAGACAATCAAGCCAACAGATGTCTGAGAAGATGAAAACCCGCTACGACCGAAATGTAAACAACAAGGGCTTTGAAGAGGGTTCGTTGGTGTGGTTACATAATCCAGTCCGCAGTAAAGGGAAATCTCCGAAGCTTCAAGCCAAATGGGAAGGACCCTATCGAGTTTTGAAGAGGATCAACGACGTCACGTACCGGATACAGCGGAATGCACGTAGTCCCTGTAAGATTGTTCACGTTGACCGACTGGCGAAATACCACGGAAATAATGATGCTCGGGACGAGCATGTCTTAGGAGGGGGTAGTGTTACGCGGTGGCTTAGTACAACTTCAAAAGTGATTTTCTGTGACTTAGAAACGTTTTCAGCAGGCTGAAACGTCGTTTCAGGCCGTTTCAGAAGTAGCTCTTTCACATACTAAAAAATCTAAATTACACCCAAGTTACAGTAGTTTTCAGGCGCCTGAAACATGTTTTCAGTACGTTTCAGGCTACCCTCTATCCAATGCCGCAATAACCTGAAAACCCGTTTTCAGGCGTTTTCAGGACCCCTTATGAGCCATTAAGCCTACTTCAGTAAAAGGACATAAATTTCAATAGGAGTGAAAGAGATAGCAATAGTAGAAAGAGACAGAGATAGTTAGAACATTCGAGAAGTATTAGAATGAGAAAACATCATTAGAAAGAGATAGACAAACACAGAATATTCGAGAAAGATAGTACGGGAATATTCGAGTATTGTGTTGTAGCGTTTTATTTATGATAGTTTAGAAAAAAAAAAAAATTTTGCCAGCTAAGATCAGGGTGTGGGTATAATCCTTATCGGAATCGAACCGACCTGGTGATGTATGTAGATATTTAGGATTAATGATATGGGCGCCTCCACATAAATACAAACAGACCTTCAAATGGTTGGGTGATAAAATTAAACAAAGAGGTTAATATAATGTAAGTTTATAATTACATTTAGATTAAACATTTAAATACAAAAATAAAAATAAGAAAAAAAATATATATATTACAGTCCACTTCAATGGGCACGGTATGTTGCACACGTTACACATTTAAAAGTTCTTATTGAGCTGAGCCATCCTCCATCCGTCACCCAAGGTGAATATCACACAAGAAAAATTAATTCGTCCAAAATACGGTGGTTCACACACGTAATATAGTAAGAATGGTAAGATGTCACCTTATACGTTGAGATTCCATCGGTGATGGCAGGGATTTCCGCTGATAAGTAAGACAATCTACATCACCGCATGGCTGGGTGCATAAAGTCACGTTGGGATGAAACGGCCCAAACGCCCTATATTTGTGGTGCTTACGAGGTATACCGTGAACCCTACAACAATGTATTAAACATGAAAATTCTATCCCACGAACATGTGGAAATCTTTAAAGTTAAAACAAAAGATGAAAATACAACTCACCATTAACTGGGATTGCTGCACGAAACAATTATGGCATTAAGCCGTTATAAAAAAATATTAAAGGTAAAACATATTAAATAAAAAAAACTAATTTTCTTCACGGAGGCCTAAAGCGGCACATCCGCCAGGAGAGGAACGCCGAAAGACCCATCTTTCGCGTCCTCCTCGCCGTCGTCAAAATGACAGCCATGACTCGAAATAGCCAATAAATAGCCACGGAGGAATCGCCATAGAGCAAGCCGTCACGTTCCGAATTGGAAGCATCACAGAGTGAAGAAAAGGCGGACTTGTCCAACAAGGAGAAAGAAACGAAAACTTCTTTTAATAAACCAAAACAAAAGAATTTGTTTTAAGTTTAACTCCTAATAGATAATATTAGGTATATATTAGTTATGAAAACATGATTAGGTTTACTATGACAGTCTATGGCTTCACCCTATCAAATCCCTACAACCATAGATCTGTATATTGAAATTTAAGTTCTAAATTACAATTCCAACCAAAACTCCTATCACAGACTCAACACCATCTGTATGCTGATTAAATGAATACAGAAACTAAATGTTTTGTCCCTATGTCCATCTTGTTATAAGTAAAATTTATGAAATATAAATTAAGACAAAAAAATTGCATTTATGCTGAGGCTGTACAGGTTCCGTTCCCTTCACTCTTACTTTCACTTAAAAAGGTTAACAAAAAAAACTAAATAGCTGTCACAAAATCCTAATAGGACATGTAAACAAGAACTAAATTTGCAAATTAATAATGAAATCAAAAGTATTCTGATGATTAAATTGTGCTGAAAGCATAAGTAAAAAATAACACGTTACAGTACCGTTCCAGGTGGGAAAAGAATTATTTTATTTAAAAATTAAAAATTTTTAAATAAAATAATTCGTAAAAAATACGAAGTGTAAAGAGTATTTTTGTGGCTGACTGTACCGATGATAGTTACTTCTACAACATCCTTCTTGCTATTTAACAAGAACTCAAAAAGCAAACTAGGAAATCACTCAATGTCAATGAACTCATAATACACACTATTACATCCAATGTGTAAATACTACCATGTTAAAATAACTAATCTTAAATTTCCCAATTTCAAGAATCCTTCAACGTCATCCACTAGGTTTATACTATAATAGAACATCATTACAAGTAAAGCAAATTCTATATTGGTTTGTCTTGTAAAGTAGGACAATTAATGTAGGTCAACTACATATTAAGTTTTCAGATATGTGCGAATAAGATTTCTAGTATGTAAATCAAGTACAAACTAATAAGTATATTATTACCAAGAAAAATCAAAAAGAATGGTCTAACCCATTAAGGCAGCTACATGTATTATTAACTTTTTATAAGTTGTCGCCTATACAAAATGAACAAGAACGCTCAGTGCTGCAAAATAATTACAGACTTAAATGGCTTCAACTCAAAGGAAAGTATTCGTTAATTAATACAGGCTCAATACACTCAATGTGTAGAAACATAGGTGTATTAAGTATTTATGAAAGGTAGCTACATGTACTATTCAACTTTTAAAGTTGTTGCCTAAACAAAAATGTTTATGCTGCAGATAAATACAGACTTATTGGCTTCAACTCATATGAAAGTATTCATTGAACAATACAGGCTTATGTTAATTAAAAGTAAGTATTTAAAGTGCTTGGAGTATCTACCCAAGACACTTAACATAGTAATAGTTAATGTGTTTATCATTTTCAAAGTGTATAAATATTAAGATTAATCTAAATATTTATTAAGGAATGCTCAAAGAGTCATGAAAGGAAATACATTTTGATAACACACTTTAAAGAAATTATTTTAAATTTAGTAAGTCAGTAGGACATTCGCCTGGTCTGACTATATCTTTTATGTGCCAGCGGCCTAAGGGTTTACCTTCTACTGTTTTCAGGGTGAAAACCACAGGAGAATGTTTCTCTGTGATGACACATTTTCGAACTTGGGGGCTAGCTTAGCAGAGAAGTGTTTGGCTGCATTAGAAAGAGGAAAGCATCTTTTAAAAACTATTTGCCCTACTTGAAGTTCGACATGACGCCTTCGTAAATTATAATAATGAGAATTTTTTATATGTGAATTTTTAAGATTGACCCTTACCTTATTAAATATTGTATTAAGTCTTTAAGAGAATCAGAAAATTTAAGTGTTGTCTACCATAATTTTTTCAGAATCTACAGGATAATCCAAATTATAAAGTGAACCATCCAGGATCATCTCCCTGCCATGTGACAAAAAGAAAGGGGTGAATTTAGTACCATCATGGATTACAGTATTGAGAGCACATTGCACCTCAGCTACGTTCTTATCCCAATTTCTATGATCAGAACGCACATATGATGCAAGAGATCTAACAATTTCACGGTTCACTCGCTCCGTCTGGTTAGTCTGGGGATGATAAACTGGATTATAAAATAAGTGTGGAACTTTATATTTAATTATTAATTCCTTAAATTCTTTAGAAATAAATTGAGGGCCATTATCAACATAAATATACTTAGGCACCCATGCATGCGTAAGAAAACAAAGAGAGATGAAATCCCAAATCAACAAGACATTTCATATATTTATATATTACTCTATGCAATATAAAAATTGAGTAATAAATCAAAGCATAAGATATCATATACACTACAATCCATCAGCTTGTAAAAGAATAATAAAGGTCACTGACATCAGCGCCTCTTCACTAAGTGTGTCAGGAAGTTAAAGTCAACAATTATGTATTCAATTAATTAATACTCACAACAAAAACAGATACTAATGTGTACCGTTGTTAGTTATTTATTAATAAAAATTTGGCAAAAATATGCATAATTACATATTGGAAAATTCCCTGCTTGTGGAAGTTTATCATCGTCACACACCATACATATTGTTAATAATGTGCAAACCAGTTTATATTCATTCAGATGAATAAAGATTAATAAATACATTTGTTACAACAAACCATTTATTTTAAAGAAGTGCATTTCATAAATGCAACAAAGTCAACAACTATGTGTTGAATTAAATAATACTCACAACAAATACAGATAATAATGTGTACAGTTGGTAGTTATTATTAATGAAAATTAAGCAAAAATATGCATAATTCCATATTAGAAGATTCCCTACTAGAGGAAGTTTATAATGGTAACACACCATACATATTGTTAATAATGTGTAAACCAGTTTATATTCATTCAGATGAATAAAGATCAATAAATACATTTGTTGCAACAACCTTTTTATTTTAATAGAAGTGCATTACATAGATGCAAGTTTAGCATTTCACATTGACTACATATGTCAGTGTAATAATTAATTCAAAATTAGTTACCAAGCAGGTTAATATTTGAGATGAAGTTGACAATTTAATAAGCCTGAGAACATGACTGAGTTCTCAGTCAAAGATATTTATTTAAAAGAAATTAAGTTTCATAATTTGACAGGGATTCACCTTCGAGACGCATCAATATTGAAATCAAAGACTTGAGTACCACTATATCTGGATTAGGGTCGACTACCCTTGACAACCTACACAACAGATAATTACTACGAGACACTAACCTTTCCAACAGACGAGATACAGTACAACTATCATCCGGGATATCCCTTTCAATGTCTGAAACCTTCGGAGTACATATTGTCACCTCCTTAGACTGGTCACAAACACCAAACTGGTCAATGGATTTGAGGCTTCCCCGTCGGGCTAATTTCACTGTGTGTCTGAGGAACTTCCTTAGGTCGTCCGTTGAGGAAGATGGTTCAGCTGGTAAATGTCTGATACTGAGTTCGTGTAACAATTCATCTTTCAAGAGATACTCAACAGAACATCCTGCAGTGATAAAGTCCATGATTAACAATATGCAATGAAATAGTTAAACATTAAAATATAACAGTTGTGTTTTAATACAACAGTAAGTTAATTATATAAAAAATTAAAGTTTAAGTTAAAACAATAAAGTAAGCTAGATGACACATATTACACAGAAAATGTGTTTAAATTAAGTAAGCTAGTCCACGCTTAAGGATACATAAGTATGTGATTTAGATTAAATTAAGTAAGCTAGACAACACTTAAGAATACACAATTATATGTGATTTAGATTAAATTAGGTAAGCTTGAAATTAAGGCACAATATTATTATTACACATTTTATATGATGACATCTGTTCTAGATGTATATTTTTAAGTAAAAGTATTAAGATTTGTATTACAACAAAAGTTAAATCACCACCATTTGAAGTCTTCCAGGCCCCACGTTGGGCGCCAATTGTAGCGTTTTATTTATGATAGTTTAGAAAAAAAAAAAAAAATTTGCCAGCTAAGATCAGGGTGTGGGTATAATCCTTATCGGAATCGAACCGACCTGGTGATATATGTAGATATTTAGGATTAATGATATGGGCGCCTCCACATAAATACAAACAGACCTTCAAATGGTTGGTGATAAAATTAAACAAAGAGGTTATATAATGTAAGTTTATAATTACATTTAGATTAAACATTTAAATACAAAAATAAAAATAAGAAAAAAAATATATATAATTACAGTCCCACTTCAATGGGCACGGTATGTTGCACACGTTACACATTTAAAAGTTCTTTTGAGCTGAGCCATCCTCCATCCGTCACCCAAGGTGAATATCACACAAGAAAAATTAATTCGTCCAAAATACGGTGGTTCACACACGTAATATAGTAAGAATGGTAAGATGTCACCTTATACGTTGAGATTCCATCGGTGATGGCAGGGATTTCCGCTGATAAGTAAGACAACCTCTACATCACCGCATGGCTGGGTGCATGAAGTCACGTTGGGATGAAACGGCCCAAACGCCCTATATTTGTGGTGCTTACGAGGTATACCGTGAACCCTACAACAATGTATTAAACATGAAAATTCTATCCCACGAACATGTGGAAATCTTTAAAGTTAAAACAAAAGATGAAAATACAACTCACCATTAACTGGGATTGCTGCACGAAACAATTATGGCATTAAGCCGTTATAAAAAAATATTAAAGAAAACATATTAAATAAAAAAAACTAATTTTCTTCACGGAGGCCTAAAGCGGCACATCCGCCAGGAGAGGAACGCCGAAAGACCCATCTTTCGCGTCCTCCTCGCCGACGTCAAAATGACAGCCATGACTCGAAATAGCCAATAAATAGCCACGGAGGAATCGCCATAGAGCAAGCCGTCACGTTCCGAATTGGAAGCATCACAGAGTGAAGAAAAGGCGGACTTGTCCAACAAGGAGAAAGAAACGAAAACTTCTTTTAATAAACCAAAACAAAAGAATTTGTTTTAAGTAAACTCCTAATAGATAATATTAGGTATATATTAGTTATGAAATGATTAGGTTTACTATGACAGTCTATGGCTTCACCCTATCAAATCCCTACAACCATAGATCTGTATATTGAAATTTAAGTTCTAAATTACAATTCCAACTAAAACTCCTATCACAGACTCAACACCATCTGTATGCTGATTAAATGAATACAGAAACTAAATGTTTTGTCCCTATGTCCATCTTGTTATAAGTAAAATTTATGAAATATAAATTAAGACAAAAAAATTGCATTTATGCTGAGGCTGTACAGGTTCCGTCCCTTCACTCTTACTTTCACTTAAAAAGGTTAACAAAAAAAACTAAATAGCTGTCACAAAATCCTAATAGGACATGTAAACAAGAACTAAATTTGCAAATTAATAATGAAATCAAAAGTATTCTGATGATTAAATTGTGCTGAAAGCATAAGTAAAAAATAACACGTTACAGTGTATCGAGAATATTCGAGTATCGAGACAGTTATACTCGAAACGTCTCGAACGCGCGACGTATTGGACTACACATTCGAGTGTGTCCGCGAATGTTCTGGCAAGAGTGGCAAGTATCTTAGGGGACTATATAAGGCTGTGTCCGGTCGCCGGGAAGCATTATTGTTTTGCGATACAGTGCGAAAACATCTAAGTGATATTGGAAGCGACTTTCAGTGCTTTAAGTGAAGTTAGTGTACTAATTAATAAAAGTTCAGTGTTTTGGTAGACCGCAGTTTGATTTACTGACCCCAGCTCGTAACAATATGAATGATGAAAGTCAAATTCAATAAAATATATAATTTAAATAATTATTTATAACCGAGTGAGTGAGGGTACCGGAGGCCTAACCCCCCTTATTCCCTTTTATTTATTATTATATCAATTCATGAATTATTTGATCGAATGTTACAATTCGATTCAATCGAATTCGATCGGTCGAATATAAGATTCAAAATTTATTATCAAAATTTTCGTGGTATGCGTACCAAACTTGCGGATATAAGATTGGCTTCTTTAACTTACTCATATGACGTTATTATTGCAACTGAGACTTGGCTCGATAATTGATAATGAAATATTGAACGACAATTATGTTATCTATAGACGTGATCGACAAACAACAGCATCAATTCACAATAGAGGGGGTGGTGTATTGATCGCTGTAGCTAAGAGATTTCAATCTATTCGCATGCGTCACTATGAAAGTGCCAACGAAGATCTATGGATATCTATTATTGCTAAGATTAACAATGTTGTTAAGAACTTTATCTTATGTGGTGCTTACGTGCCTCCGCCTGTGTCTGTTGATGTATTGAACTGTATAATGAGCAATATCAGTTCTGTGATTGATGCCAACTCTTCTAGTGTAGTTATGGTCTTTGATGATTTTAACTTGGGGTTTATAAACTGGTCCTTTAATAGTGATAGTAATTGTATGTTACCCTTAAATTATAATAATTCTTTGGGGTACGCGTTTGTAGATTTCTTATCTCGCAACAATTTGATTCAGTACAACTCTGTCAAAAATGTTAACAGCAGAATCTTGGATTTAGTTTTATCTAATGGCCGTGATGTTATTGTGGAAGAATCTGTAAATATATTAATTAATCTTTTATCTGTAAATATATTAAGTAAAAGATGGTCATCATCCCGCCCTTAAAGTTAACACTAGGTTGGAAACTGTGTCGACTCTCGAGTGTAAACCATTTATATCGTATAACTTTGGAAGGGCAAACTATACAATAATTAATAATAAGCTAGCACAAATAGATTGGGAATCTGAGCTGGGGGGCGATGTCAATGTCATGCTAAGTACTTTTTATTCTATTCTTAGGGAGATAATGGAGTGTGATGTACCGAAGCACAAGGTTCGTAATAAGAAATATCCTATCTGGTTCTCAAGTTCTTTAATTCATCTGATCTCGCAACGTGAGAAAACCAGGTCTCGCTTCAAAAAATATAGCAATCCCCGAGATCTCATAGAACTTAATATTTCGAATAGAAGGGTGAAACTTAAAAAAGAAGAAAAATAAGGGTGAAAAATAATTAAACAATGCCACAACAAATATTTAGCTAGTCATATGTAAAACACCTCCGTGGTAGCTCATCTGATATGCCCAATGAAATGTTCTTGGATTCTGAGTCCGCAAATACTGGACAACATATATGTGACCTCTTCGCAAAGCACTTCGCATCAGTTTACTCCACTCAGAGTGTAGATATTCCGTCTTCGTCTGTTAGTGATGATGATTACCCCCAGTTTGCTCTATTTAATATCAATATAACAGAGCGAATGATTGTCAACGTTCTATCAAAACTTGATGTTAGTAAGGAGGCAGCACCAGATGGTATTCCTCCACTGTTTATCAAGAGAACTAGCAAATACATTGCCCTACCACTCAAAATCATATTCACCAAGTCTCTAAGCACTTCTGTATTTCCAGATACTTTTAAAGAAAGCAACGTCATCCCAATTTTCAAGAAAGGCGATAAACTATCGTCCCATATCAATTTTGAATACCTTTTCCAAAATATTTGAGATAATTATTTGTCCATTCTTAACCTCGCACTCTAAAAATATTATTAGTAAAAATCAACATGGTTTCTCCAAAAATAAATCTACAGTTACCAATCTTGTCACCTATGTCAATAATATTTGTAAAGATGTAGACTCTCAAATAGAAGTAGGCTCAATCTACACGGATTTTGCTAATGCATTTGACAAGGTAGACCACAATGTTCTTTTTTCAAAGCTAAAATGATATGTTATTCACGGACCCCTATTTTTGGTTCAAGTCATATCTAAAACATCGGGTGTCAAAACTTACGCAAAACATAAGCAGCACTGCTCAGCCTATCGCACAGTGTACCTATGTGGGACTTCCATTTCAGGCACGAATCTAGGTGGAGGCCTAAAAATTCTATCATAAAAATTATATCTGCCCTCACCGGGGCTTGAACACGGTTCCTCAGTGATGGTGATCCCTTGACACCGGTGTACTAAGCCACTCGACTTTTTTTTAGATATTTTTAACGTTCATGTTGTGAACATTGATAAGGTAACATGAGATGGGTATCTCATTATTATTACAAATTTTAGTAAAGTTTTTGTTCTTCCAAGACGTAAGTTGTGTTTGACTGTATAATAAATATAGCAGTAGGAGTAGCTCCTTCAGCATTTCTGTGCGACTCAGATACCTATGGCGGAAGCAAGTAAGCAGGGCCGTAAATAATAACACGAGTTAGGTCAGAGCTTAATGTAATAGAATAAAATACTTAAAGTATAAATAATCATAAACGTACACATTATAATATTATTTTGTTCTTCAGGAGAGGAAGGCTGAGAATCCTCACAAGGAGCACGAAACGTACCCAGGAAACCCCCTGTAACGGCATGTGTCACGGAGGTTATATCGGACTCCACGCGGCGGTCTGAACACGTGACCTATCGACAAAACTCAGCCTGCGCCTAAGTTCTAAGAATCATATAGGCAAATCGTGGGGGCGACCGCCCCTCAGGATAGGACAGGCAATGCAGCGTAGACCCATAAAAGGGACCCAAAAGCGCTAGAAGAGGCGCGGGAAGCCAAAGTGGCCTGGCCTTATCATGAGGGAACCTAGTCTTGGCGATGCTGAAGGCTGCCGAACTAAGGGATCATGGAAGGATTTGGCGGCGCAGATGCCGCCGGCAGCGCAGATGCTGCCTGCAAGGTCCTGCATTAATTGGTTATCATGGTCGACGAGGGCGTGACGAGGGTCACACTACAATTAAGAGACGCTGAGGCATACAATCCGTCGGAGTGTTGCGCACGCGCATCGAACATGTGTCGACACCAGACTGTCCGCGCTCGCTCCAATATTCCGTTAATGGGTTTCATTGACATGCTGACCGGAAGGCGACACCAGCGCATCGGTCGACATGGTAATGTCGCGCTGTGCCTCGGTAGTCAGCTCAGGTTCAGTTTTACCGACAATTAAATAAAAATTGCAATTAAATTGAAAAATGAAATAAAATAATACGGCATATCTAAATTCATATGGCAAAAAAAATGTTTATTCTGTTTAATGAAATTTGGTTTAAAAGCCGTGATATTTTACTAGCGCTGATTTCGTAATGCCTACAAAATGTACATATAATAATTTGCTAACAAATTATGGTGAATAAATGAATATGAATATATTTGAATTTGAATTCAAATGATTAGTAATTATTCTGCAAATGTTTATTGAATAAATGATAATTTATGTTAGGGAAAAATTGTATATATAAACTGGTATATTGCTGTTTGTTAAATGTCAAATCCAATTGTTACCACGTTTTCACTACTCCTTCGGAGAACATTAGGTCGACCATGGGAAATTGCGCCCGCGGATACGGTGACCCGGGAGGGACGACGCACCTCCCGTGGCCGGGGGGCGTCGTCGGTGGAGGAGATCGGGGGAGGTATTGAAGCTTCCGAGGAGCGCTCCCCTTCATCGGCAGGGAGCAGAGGCTGGGGGTTCTCGGAAGTCGATTATCGTTTCCTTCATGCCTGAGGTAGGTCATCCACGATACCGGCGACGTTCCATCTTCGTTTCGTCCGATCTGCTTGCTGAACGAGGCGGGGAAACTCTTCGAGAGGGTTATCTCCGCTCGTATCAGCGAGCACCTGTCGCGCGCAGGTCCCGACCTATCGGACTGCCAATTTGGATTCCGGCGGGGACGATCAACGCTGGACGCTGTCCAGCGTGTTCGTTCCCTGTCGGAGTCCGCAGTCCGATCGGGGGGGATGGCATTGGCGGTGTCGTTAGACATCGTCAACGCCTTCGGTACTCTCCCCTGGCAGGCCATTAGGGAGGCGCTCGTATACCACGAGCTACCTCCCTACCTGCGGGCCGTGGTCGGGGACTATCTGCGCGACAGGACGATCGGCGTGATGGGACGGGACGGGATGGAAACGTCGAGGAGGGTCGAATGCGGCGTTCCGCAGGGGTCGGTGTTGGGACCCCTGCTATGGAACCTCGCATACGACGCGGTCCTTCGCACCAGCCTTCCTCGCGGCGTGAGTGTCGTCTGCTACGCTGACGACACTCTCGTCGTGACGACTGGGGCCGACTTCGGGCCGGTGCTCAGGCTTGCCGAGCTTGGGGTGGCATGTGTCGTGCGGGCGATCCGCCAGCTGGGTTTACAAATAGCGCCTCACAAAACCGAGGCGCTATGGTTCCACGGCCTTCCGAGGCGCCGGGAACCACCCAGTTGCCGGATCCGGGTGGGTGACGCGGTGGTCCCGGTGGGGCCGTACATAAAGTACCTGGGCCTCACCCTGGACCACCGCTGGAGCTTCGAGGAGCATTTCGTGCGGTTGGTCCCCCGAGCCAAAAGGGTGGCGGGCGCATTGCATCGCCTGCTGCCCAATCTCGGGGGACCGAGGGATGGAGTCCGCCGCCTGTACGAGGGTGTCGTGCGATCCGTGGCCATGTATGGGGCTCCCGTGTGGTCGCAAGACTGCGCGAGGTCCCCCCGCTGCAGAGCTCTGCTACGGAGCCTGCAGCGGATAATGGCCATACGGATCGTACGAGGCTACCGTACAATCTTGTACGAGGCGGCGACAGTTCTGGGACGCTCCCCCCATTCGACATCCTGGCCGACATGTACGCGGCGACGTATGCGTCGCGGCGTGTCGACCGGGGGGCGATGGGGGGAGCGCCCTGGAACCCGCGCACGAAGTGCCTAAGCGGGAGTGGCACCGACGGATTGTGGCGGCCTGGCGTGCGCAGCTCGAATTACGGATCTGCGCGCGCCAGCGGGCCGTCGGTGCCGTACTCCCGCACCTCGAAGCTTGGCTCAACGGGAAGGAGGAGGTCACCTACCGATTGACTCAGATACTCACCGGGCACGGCTGCTTCGGTGAGTATCTGTGTCGAATAGGACGGGAGGGATCGACACATTGTCACCACTGCGCATCCGACCTCGACTCGGCCCAGCACACGCTGGCGGAGTGCCCCGCGTGGGCCTCCGAGCGCCGAGAACGGTCGCAGAGATCGGGCGAGATCTGTCTCCGCCGGCATTGATTGCGGCAATGCTGGCGGACGAGGGAGGTTGGAGGGCTGTGGCCTCCTTCTGTGAAGCAGTAATGCTCCAGAAGGAGGCCGCCGAGCGGGGTCGGGAGATGGCCGATCCCGCTCGAAGGAGGCGGCGCCGGGCTCGGTAGCACAGCTGCGGCCCCGCCACGGGTCGCCGGCGGGCGCGAGGAAGTCGCGACCGCTACGGCGACCCGGGATGGACCACGCCCCTTCCGTGGCCGGGGGCGTCGTCGGTGGAGGGGACCGGGGGAGGTGGTAGCTTCCCCGAGGAGGGCTCCCCTCTAGAAAGGGGAGCGGAGGCTGGGGGTTCCCGGAAGTGGCCTTTGTGTTCCGGGGGCTCCCTACATGCCTGAGGAAGGCCATCCCTGAGGTTTTTAGTGGGTAGGCCTCCCCCTTCTGGGGAGGAGAGCCCCACATAACCCGGCTCGCCACAGCCGGGGTATGCAATTTAATGCATTTTCCTCGGGGAAAAAAAAAAAAAAAAAAAAAAGGTCATCCAGGATGTTTTTAGCGGATAGTGTTCCTTGGGCGCCCGACGGCGCGCACGCGGTGGCGGGTGCTCGGGAATAAGATCGGTTCAGTGTCGCAGGAAGTTTTACCTGGTTGTTAAGTATTTCCGATACTATCTTTCACTGAGCAGCTGTCTCGCTCGCTCTCTTGTTCCGTCTGTGTCGCTAAACGATTGTGCTCTCATTAAGTTATTTCAATAATAATTTTAATATCTAACGTATCAACCTAAAATACTATAAAAACAACAGTTTGTGGTATAGTGCGCAATATACAGTGTTCGTGAAACAATCCTGCCTTTTATTTTCAATATTTAACATAAATTGGTCCATCGTCGCCGTACATTAAACGGAAGCCGAAGACGCCATCTTTTCTCGCGTGGGGGAAGAAACTTGACACTCGGCAGAATCAACAGCGCCATCATTGTGAAGTTGTGGTGGATTGTTTTACCGACGCGGCGGAACGGCAGCATTATTAATAATCTGTGGACAATACTCAACGTCTAGCGCCACCAAACGACAAAGTGGAAAAGCTATCGGCATCTACGCCAATCAGGTAACGCCGTCACCCTGCTTGATCGACTATCGATTAATGAATAAATTCACTAAGGTGAAAATAGGTGTCGCTTTGAAAAAATCCAACGACGCTCTTCAACTTCACTTCATACTTCTACACAATCGTGTTTCAATTCAATTCAAGAAAATTTTTCACAATTATTCTAAAATATTGTGCAATTGTGCTACTTACTATTATTCATACGAAGCTACTATTACTTGCATCCTCCAAATTATCTATACGAAGAAACTTCAAGTATTTTACAGACAGTGTGCTAACAAAGCAATTCAACGAAATTCAAAATGGAGCTGGACGGGTTGAAATCTCAAAGGAGCTCGATCAAAGGCAAATTAACAAGGATACAAAATTTCGTTAATGCATTCAATCCTGAGGTCAATACGATCAGTGATATTACAGTAAGAAATACTGAACTACATGCAATTTTACAAAAATTCGAAGATATACAATTTCAAATCGAAGCAATGGACTCTGACCTCGAGCGTCGGCCATTACACAATCTCGAACGGGAGACATTTGAAGACAAATACTTTAGTACAAAGGCCAAAATACAAGAAATAAACAATACACAACAATTGGCGAATCTATCTATTGATCGTCATAATAACACTACAATGCATGACTGTACTTCAAGAAAACCGCGTGTCAGACTTCCACAGTTAGAACTTCCGAGGTTCGACGGAGATATTAGACAGTGGTCGGCCTTCAAGAATATATTCTATGCCTCTGTGGATAGCGCTGATTTACCAACTATCAACAAAATGCAATACCTGAAATCTGCACTTTCAGGAGAAGCGGCTGGTCTTATATCGTCGTTGCTAATCACTGAAGAAAATTATCAAAAAGCACTAGAGATATTATCAAAGAGGTATGAATAAGACTATAGTTGTTAACTTTCATTTAAAAGCAATACTTAATTTTAATTTGATTTCAAAACATAACCTCAAAGATTTCTTAGTGACTTTACAGCAAAGTTTAGACTCCTTAAAATCTATTAATTTACCTGTAGACAGCTGGGACGCTTTACTTGTATTTTTAATATGTCAAAAATTAGACAATTCTTTGCGTGCAGCATGGGAGATTAATAGAAAGGAAAACTCTATAGCAACATTACAAGAACTTTTAGAATTTTTGAATTTAAGACGAACTGCATTTGAATTACTTAACGATACTACTAAATGTAATGAAAAATCTAATGTAAAATCTTCTCATCTAACTTCAGTACAGTCTAACTTATCTTGTATATTATGTCAAAGCCAACATGCATTGCACAAATGTCCTCATTATTTAGAGCTACCTGTATCAAATCGCATACAGCTTATTAAAACTAAATCTTTGTGTTATAACTGTTTACAGCCCTATGAAAACAAGCATAAGTGTTCAAAGTACAAATGTTTAAAATGCCGGGGTAGACATCATACAAGTATACATATTGATAAATACCTAACTCAGGTTAGTCATACTTTTGCCTTGCAGGATACATCTCAAATAGATGTACCACGGGTGTCACAACCTACAGTGCCTACACCTACTTCATCTAACGAACAACCTCAAACTCATCTACAAAATAACATTTTACATACACACAAGCCTACTACCTCTACTCAGCTAAACTGCACACAGTCATCTCATACTACCTCTCATAACAACCCCTCAACAGTGTTATTATCTAGTAATAATAAAAATCATATTTTGCTTTCCACAGCTATTATACGCATACAAAATTTATCAGGAAAGTGGGTGAACGCTCGTGCGCTTCTGGACTCTGGGAGTGAAGTCAACATTGTTACCCACAGACTTGCTACACTGCTGCATCTGAATATAAAAGACAATGCTTGCTCTATTCAAGGTATTGGTAATTGCAAAAATTCTATACAACTAAGTGCTGATTCCGTTATTTCATCTCGCTATAATAATAATTTTACTGCCAAACTTTCATTGCTTGTAATGGAAAACATTACTGTGCCACTACCACATTCATACATACCTACGCACACTTGGCCTATTCCTTTCAAACAATCACAAACTCTCGCTGATCCAACGTTCTACATCCCCAGCGCTATTGATTTGCTTATTGGTGCTGAACTATTCTACTCTATTCTTCAATCAGGCCTTATAAAGCTTGGTCCAAACCTGCCATATCTGATTGACACAGTCTTCGGATGGGTAGTGTCAGGTTCAGCAACTGCAGACACTGCATCTTCAGCGCTTAACCCACAACTTATCAGCATGTGCATGACAACAAATTCTACAGATGAATTACTGAAGTTATTCTGGGAGCAGGAGGAATCTGTTTCTAGGAAACAATTACTCTCGCCGGAAGATAAATATTGTGAAGAACTCTTCGATACTACTACCACACAAAATAATTTAGGACAATACATAGTTAACTTACCTATTGATACACATAGAATTAAGGAATTAGGTATTTCATTTAATATTGCTTACAAATCTTTACTACAACTTGAGACCAGATTACAGAAGAACCCTGAACTTTATGATCAATATAAATTATTTATACAGGAGTTTATAGATCTAGGTCACGCTCATTACATAGAAAACTTTTCATCTACAGACAAAAATACATATTACATGCCTCACTTTGCAGTCTTGAATCCAGACAGTATATCTACAAAGTTACGAACTGTATTTAACGCAAGTACTAAGACATCCTCTGGATTATCCCTTAATGATATTTTATATGCAGGTCCTAATATATTTAATGATTTATTCGACATTATAATTAAATTCAGGTCATATAAATATGCAATTTCATGTGATATAGTAAAAATGTTCCGTGGAATATTTGTAAACCCTGAGCAAACTTGCTTTCAGCGAATATTATGGAGAAACTCTCCAACCGAGCCACTCGAGTGTATTGAACTAGATACAGTTACATATGGCACCAAATGTGCACCTTATTTAGCTTGTCGAACAATGTTACATTTAGCCGAAAACTACACAAACTTACATAAATTAGCTGCAAATTGCATTAAAAACAACTCATACATGGACGATTTCCTATGTGGTGAAAACTCACATCAAAGTCTATTCCAGTTATGTTCTGAACTTATTGATCTGCTTAGTAAAGCAGGTTTTAAATTACATAAGTGGGCATCTAACTATCCAGATTTATACCATTATTTATCAAACTTAGATCCTTCAATCAAAGTTCCATCTCAATCTGAATATAGGTTTGCACTTAGTGATTCTTACAATATTACAACATCTACTGTGAAAACATTGGGTATGAGATGGTTACCAAATGTAGATACTCTTCAACTTATTATTCCACTCCTTTCTGATATATCTTATACAAAGAGGAATATTTTGTCTCAAATTGCAAAATTTTTGACCCTATAGGACTTATAGCGCCCATTACAATTGTAGCAAAAATTTTAATGCAAGATATATGGAAAGAGAATAATAATTCAACTGATTGGGACACTCTTGTGTCACAGGAGATACAAAATTCTTGGCAGAAATTTGTTAATCAATTAGATAATTTGAAAAATCTTAGAATACCGAGATATTATTTCTCAGATAATCCTAATAGTATTATTTTGATAGGATTTTGTGATGCTTCTAATAAAGCCTATGGTGCTTGCATATACCTTAGAGCTACTTATCCAAATAAAAAACCCACTTGTACATTAGTCGCTGCAAAATCTAAAGTTGCTCCTATTAAAAAACAGCAATCAATTCCTAGATTGAATTAAGTGGATCGCTGATTTTATCTAAGATTGCTAAACGATTTATTACTACGACAACAAACATTTTTCATCTTGATCAAATATATCTCTTTACAGACTCATCCATAGTACTCAATTGGATCAAATCACCATATAAACCTAAACTTGATGTCTATATCAGACATAGACTAATGCAAATCATCGATAATACTGAAAGTAACAATTGGTATTACATTAATACTAAACAAAATCCTAGTGATTTAATTTCTCGAGGAGTTACACCTATACTTCTTAAGTCATCTTCTTTATGGTGGCAGGGTCCATCATGGCTTACTCAAGATATAACTTCATGGCCTATACAGACACCACAAACAGTTGATATTCCAACTGATGAACACGCACACACCAATATTCAAAATAATGTATTTACTGTTATTAAAACATCAATAAATTATACATTTTTCTACGATCACTTTTGTAAACAATCAAACTTTACAAAATTGATGAGATCTATTGCATACTTCTTTAGATTTATAAATAAAATAAGAAATAGAAATGTACAACAAACTTCTTATTTGAATGTTTCTGAACTTAAGTATGCTCATGATTTCATAATAAAAGTATGTCAGAATAATTCATTTTCGAAGGAAATTTATGAAATACAGTCCATTCCCATTCAAAATAACAATCATAAGCCAAAGTCATATACATTTACATCTAGCCCTCTTAGAAAATTGAACCCATTTTTAGATGAGTCGAACCTTCTTAGAGTTGGTGGTCGTATCCAGCATTCTGATATTCCTTACAATCAGGCACATCCTATTATATTGCCTGCTAAAGATCATGTCACATCTATAATCATAAGTCACTATCACACCAAATTACTACATGCAGGTATACAAAATACTTTGTACAACATAAGATTAAAGTATTGGCCCATTAATGGCAGACGTGAGGTGAAAAAATGTATTCACTGCTGTGTTAGATGCATCAGATACCGGGGTAATGTCTGTGGGCAGCAAATGTCAAGTCTACCAATGCCTAGAGTTACTCTAACACGTGCTTTCACTCATGTTGGTATTGATTTTAGTGGTGCTATATCTATCAGAAATGTATTGACTAGAAATTGCAAATACTCCAAAGGATACATATGTCTATTTGTATGCTTGGCTACTCGTGCTATTCACCTAGAACTAGTTACGGATATGTCATCTCAGACCTTCATTTGTGCCTTAAAAAGATTTATTTCAAAAAGAGGTGTACCTACTTGTTTATACACAGACAATGCAACCAATTTCAAAGGATCAAAATCTGATCTGCATGATTTGTATAAAATGTTTAAAAATGACTCTAGTTATAGTAGTATAATTGAATATGTAACTTCGAACAATATTGAATATAATTTTACAGTTCCATTAGCAAGCCATATGGGTGGTATTTATGAAGCCGGTATAAAATCTGTAAAATCATTACTTAAAAAACATTTGTTTAGTACTAAGTTAACATACGAATTTTTATATACCGCATTATCACAAATTGAAAGTATTCTCAACTCGAGACCTCTATACCCATTAACTGACTTACCTTATGATTTAAATTGCCTAACTCCAGGTCACTTCATTATTGGCACAGCTTTGACTGATTTACCAGAACCTAATGTCTTAGATATAAACGAATCTAGATTAAACATTTATCAGAAAATTGTACAAATAAAACAAAGGTTTTAGAAGCAGTTTTATTTTAATTACTTGTCTGAACTACAGTCTAGAAATAAGTGGTTACAAGTTCATGATAATTTAAAAATCGGTGATATTGTAATTATAAAAGATGAGAATACTCCTCCCACTGTTTGGCCCCTAGGTAGAGTAATTTCTACTAACCAAAATAAAACTGATGGTTTAGTTAGATCAGTTGTTGTTCATACTTCTAAGGGTGAATATATCAGACCCATACATAAATTAATTTTGTTACCTAGCAAGCTTAGTTAAGTAAGTAAATTTGTCATAAACCTGTTTACTTTTAATTTAAGATCTAATAAATACTTATAGTTTTAATATGCTATAAAAAGGAAAAAAATACTTACCTTTTAATATGAACCTACCTTTAATATGAACACCTTACATCATTGTAAACCTACCTTTTGTATGTACAATAATTTTAACTCTGTATGTTGTACATTACATTAGTTACAAAAAAAATATAGAAAATGTGTTACCTACTTTTAATTCTTTTAAAAAGTATTTACAGTTACAAAAAAATTGTATGTTTTACATTAAGTTACTTACAAAACATATATATAGAAACTATGTGTTACTTATACTTACCTGTTAATGTTTAGCTAGTTAGGTATAAGTTATTTACTTAAACCCTTAAACACTGTATTGTATAGCAGTATTGCACTTAGCCTTGAAATAATATTTGAATTGCTATGTAATTATCATCTATGTTTGTACACTTACCTTTGTTAAATTGTCAATCTACATCTAATATATTTTAAATTTACAAACCTGTTAAAATAAATAATTTGATTTTCAAAAAATAAAAAAATGTAATAAAATTAAATTCTAAATACTTTGTTCTACAATTAAGATAAACATTTGTTTTAAAATATTTTGGCATTATATAAAGTTATCTCACACAGTTAATTATTTTGAATTATATAGCCCTTAACTTTAAAATAAGGTGCGAGAATGTTAAGTATTTCCGATACTATCTTTCACTGAGCAGCTGTCTCGCTCGCTCTCTTGTTCCGTCTGTGTCGCTAAACGATTGTGCTCTCATTAAGTTATTTCAATAATAATTTTAATATCTAACGTATCAACCTAAAATACTATAAAAACAACAGTTTGTGGTATAGTGCGCAATATACAGTGTTCGTGAAACAATCCTGCCTTTTATTTTCAATATTTAACACTGGTAAAAAAAAGGGCCACATGCGCAAAACAGGTTTTTGGCGTAAACATGTATGTATAGGTATATATGTATTCTGTTCCAATTGGATGCTGGTGGATGAGGGAGGTTTGAGAGCTGTGGCCTCCTTCTGTAAAGCTTTGATACTCCAGAAGAAGGCCACCGAGTGAGATTGGGAGACGGTCGATCCCGCACGAAGGAGGCGGCCTCGGGCTAAATAGCCTGGCCTGAGGCGCCACCGCGTATCGCTGGCGGGTGCGACGAAGCTCGCACCCGTGGAGGCGATCCGGAAGGGACCTCACCCACGGACGCTCGCTCCCCTCCGAGAAGGGTCCCCTGGGTACGTTAGGAGGTCCTCAGATGCGACACTCGATCCTGTGGTCCCCCTACAACGCCTGAGGACAGCCATCGCTGAGATTTTTAGTGGGTGCCTTCCACTTTTGGGAAGGAGAGCCCCACATAACCATGTGGGGCTCTCCTCCCTCGCACGCTCTCCGCAACCGAGGTATGCAAATCAATGCATTTTCCTCAGTGGAACAGGCGTCAGCCCAGCCACCATGTTATAACACTAACTACTATCTACCAGCGAGTGTGTACGGGGAACAAGCGCGAAACGGGTTGTTGGCGTAAACAAAAGTCCTGGTTATTTCCTATTATTATATACAAAAGACCTTAATAACTTATATTTAATATAGAATTTTAAGAATTTTCTTTTACGAGACTATAATGGCCGTTTTCACCAACCTTGTCTTAGCTTAGGTGACTCTTAAGTGACATGCTGTCACTTTTTATATTAACTGAAAAGAGTGAGACAGCATGTCTCTTAGGAGTCGCCTAAGCTAAGACATACCTAGTTGGTGAAAACGGCCATAAACCTTTTAATTTAAAAGGACAATGTATTAAAATTGCAAGGTGTTAACATCCTACTGCTATTGTGTTTTAATCTATCATATTGTGTTACGTAGAAGAAACAAATACAGTTAAGAAATAAAAATGTAATTTGAGTCACTTCGACCACTTCGACCTCTATAGTCAAGTAGTTAGTATACTGGATTGAAGGTATTGCCATCCCCGAGGTCACATGATCGAATCCCGATGGGAGCAGATGTTTGTGTGGTGAATGCGAACATTTGACTCTAGTCATGGTTGTTATATATATATATTTCTATCAAACATATATATGTTTCACTATCCTTTATTCTAGATCCCATAACATGAGCATTACGCATCTTTCATAGATTTAAGTTAAACGTTTCTTAATTAAACGTTTAAGTTTGTACAACCAAAATATATGTAACAATGCATTTTTTAAGTGACTCTTCCGTATGGTCTATTTGCACGGAGACTCTGTTGCAGATTTAACAGTCGGTTGCGCCGAGAACTTACGGTAATAAAGCTTTTTAAGTTTCACAGTAGCTTAATTACTTCCTGTTGAATTAAGTGTGTTGCAAGAATGTACTTAACTTTATTCAAAATGGTAAAAATTTTTATGTTTAACTTGAAAACTAACTTCAATCTGCTGTGTGCTACGCTTATGCAAGTTCCAATTAATATTATAAGTTTGATTTGGGGTTCTTTATTATAGTCGCTTAATTACTCTATATATTCCAAGATGATTTGAGTAATGACTGACAAGATGTTACACAAAAATGATATTGTCTTATATATATAAAATTGAATCGCAAAATGTATCGGTAAGCGCATAACTCAACAACGCCTGGACCAATTTGGTCAATTTTTTTCGTAAATCTTCGTTGAAGTTCAAGGATGGTTTTGGATTGAAGAAAAATTCGATTAATTATGGGAAAAATCTTAAAAACAGCCCATTTTTCCCCATACAAACGTTTTCTAACTAAAACGTACAGTCAAATTTGAGCGTGAGCGAGCAAATTTTACCGTGGGAGAGCCATGCTTCGGCACGAATTGGGCCGGCTCGACCGGAGTGATACCACGGCCTCACAGAAAACCGGCGTAAAATAGCGCTTGCGCTGTGTTTCGCCGAGTGAGTGAGGGTACCGGAGGCCCAACCCCCCTTATTCCTCTCTATTCCCCTAATTCCCCCTATTCCCTTTTAAAAGGCTGGCAACGCATCTGTGACTCCTCTGGTGTTGCGGGTGTCCATGGGCAACGGTTATCGCGTACCATCAGGTGATCCGTTTGCTCGTTTGCTGCCCTATGCTATAAAAAAAAAAGCGTTATTGTAATTGTATAAAGTTCATATTGCAAGCACTCATTGTTGTCTAAGCAATGTAGGTTGTGTTCCTAACATCAAAGAGTCAATGTGTGCTTTATTAATACAATATAAAGTTCAAATTAAATCATATCTCATAATCATGGACCTTATTTGCAATTTGGTTGGCTATGCGATATTATCTATAAAATAAGTAGGAACAAAAAACTGCCACTACTAATCTTTTTGACAGGACGAAGTCTGTTGGGTTCGCTAGTTTTATTAATAAAATTGGGTTTCATAAAAATTTGAAATTATAAGAAAATAAATTTATAGGAATATTAATTAATTTGCAGATTGGGACTGTAAAATAGCCCTTCAAAAACCTTCATGTGTCCCATAAGAATCTCATTAAATAAGCGGTCAGAAGTCTCAGAATGTAGCCATAGATATTTGTCTGTGATGTTGTAGAAAAAATTACATCTGAGATTCATATTTTATTGCAAGAGAATTTGTAAGTTAATGGATAAATTCTGGCGCGAGTTAGACCTATATTTCCTAGTGCATTTATTGATGTAGTAATCCAAACATCTCCCCTGATGCTAGTAATTCACGATGAGTTGCGACTAGAACTCTTTCTCTCTTTGCTTATCCAGTTCTATAATAATCCCTTACACGACGCGTAGTTTAGTTCGCTATCCGATATTCTAGCAATGAGTCACGTCTCTGATTACACCACAATATAAATACTGCATAAACTCAAACTATGTTTCATGGTGTGTATCTTAGACGACAGGCCATGTGCGGTTTGATTATAAATATTATACAGATATTTTGGATTTCACGTCAAAAATAATAATCAAAATCAAAACTAACTTTAGTCAAATATGATTTTATAGAAAGCTCTTTTGAATCGTCCAAAATATTTCTCCTACCACCCATTCAGAACGTATTTTTTAGCTGATAATAAGAATGGGCGCAACAAACTTATCAACTTTATCAAAAATAATAACAACATTTACAATAACTTATGTCGTTATCATACAATGTACATATATGTTTACAATTTATACGGGAAAACAAATATTTACACTTTATAATGTATGTATCCTCAAATCAACACCAAGCATTGGCATCATTTAAATAATCATTGACTTTACAATAGCCCTTACTCAATAGAGCCTCTTTAACATGTACCTTGAACTTATGAAGAGGTAATTCAGCTACACTATGTGGAATCTTGTTATAAAAAAATATACATTTGTCCATAAGCGAACCTCTAGTTTTTTTAGCCTGTACGTTGGAACGGCATGTTTATTTTTTCTTGTGTTTAAATTATGCATTTGAAAATTAGTATGAAATGTGTTACAATTTTTATACACATAAACCAAATTTTCATAAATATACTGACCCGCTAAAGTGTTATATCAATAACTTTAAATAAATTTAAATCATGGATAAAGGGTCTATAAAAACTACAACCTACAAATCTCGAAACAATGTCTTGTTCCTTTCCCTTCAGACACCAAAACCTCAATTACTCGAAATCTCAACCCTCTATTAATCGAAATCATCAGTGAGTCCCTTTAAGCTATTTTGGTACATATTTTCCCTCCATAACTCGAAAAAAGTACAGTAGAACCTCGTTAAGTCGAACCTCGATAAGTTGAAAACCTCCAAATCTCGCAACAATGTTTTGTTCCTTTCCCTTCAGACACCAAAACCTCAGTTATTCGAAATCTCAACCCTTTATTAATCATATTCATCAGTGAGTCCCTTTAAGCTATTTTAAGTATCTGTATCTCAAACATGCAATGCAATGTTTTAAAGGTTTGTCCCCTGACCCACATAACCGCCGGCTCTCCGCAGCCGGGGTATGCAACTTAATGCATTTTCCTCAGCGGAACAAAAAAAAAGGTTTGTCCCCTGTGTAACTTGAATTTTATTTATTTTACCTCTCTTTTCTAAAATTTTAAAGAATGAATATCAACCTCTTTATGTCGAATTAAAGTCCGCCTAAGTCGAACTTCTCTATAAGTCGAATACTCTATAACTCGAAAATTTTGGCTTCTACCTTGATATTCGACTTATAGAGGTTATACTGTATATAAATACACCCTTAGGGAGTAATTATAACTAAGTTCTCCACTTAAATACTTTCATTTTATGTATTTCTGACTTAAATTAGTAATAATAGCATTTCAATTTTCTAATAAAATATATAATTACTAAACAAAATCTTTATCAATGTTATAAACGCGAAAGTTTGTAAGTTTTACAAACTTACAAATTTTCGCGTACAAACTACTTTTCTCGTAAAAACTACTTCCGTTACGTTATTATTCCAGGAATTAACGCGAAACATGCATTTTACCTTTATTGGCTTGACGTTTCGGCGCAGGTTGCACTGGCCGTGGTCGCAAGCAGACTGGAGAAGCGGTGTTTTGGTGTGGGAGGCAGAAGATTCTTCATCTACCTCCAAATTTTGATTTTTCGCGATACCGCCTCTACACACTACACTGACTGTGTCCGTACTTCGAGCGTGACCCGACAGCCAATAAAGGTGAAATGCATGTTTCGCGTTAATTCCCAGAATAATAATATTATCCAGTGAAATACAGATATGTAAAGCAGTAAAGTGTATCAGTGATCGGGCCCAGTGATTGTAGTGATACACAGTCAGTGCACAATTTTCTATCTATCCGAGACTATTCTATCCGAGACTCTTAGAATTAGGTTATGTGAATCTCTGATCTTGTCTAGGCTCAACTACTGCGACACGGTCTATGGTCCATTTATATTGAAGAGGACGTCAAAATTTGTACAGCGTGTGCAAAATGCTTGTGCACGGTTCTCCTTTCATATTCCTCCTCGTTCCCATGTTACACCATTTCATAATGCTGCAAATATATTGAGAATGGAAGCTCGTAGGAAGCTCCACTTGGCATGTTTAATGTTCAGTATAATGAAAACAGGAAAGCCTCAGTATCTTCATAAAAAACTACCATGGGCACAATCTAACCGTACGCAGAAGAGAACTTGTACGGCCATCTTTGCAACCCCGAAACATTACACTGCTGCGTTTCGAGGATCGTTTCGGTTTGCTGCTTCTCGTTGCTGGAATGATATTCCGCCGCCTATTCGTAACCTACAATCAAAACATGTTTTTAGAAAACAATACAAATCTCTTTTACTTAAGTTGCAAAAAGGTTAATATGACTGTTTTTAACTTACGCGATTATCTTTCAGTAGCAACCACTTCATATTTCTTTTGAAAACTTTTAGCATAATTTTAATAGTTTAATCTCGTGCACAAAGACAAAGGAACCATTTTTAATTTTTGACGAAAATACGAAATAGATTAAAATTCGATTATGTACTATTTTAGCACAAAATAAGTGAATTGGAATTAAAAAGTACTCTGTGATTGGAATACACTATATTTTTTTTTTTATTTATTTAAAGCATTGGCCATAGGCCATCAGTTTAATCACGTAACAAGTATATTATAATATTAATATAAGTAAATAATATGTTAAAAATAACTAACACTAAGAACTCAAATTTAACAAATACAAATTGAAAATAACAAATGGTATTACCTTACTTTTGGAATACACTATAAAATGGCACCACAGATTGAATATTCGAAACGATTCCGGACGCAAACACAAACATGTATATGATGGTCCTAACGCCACTACTAAAACCAAAATATCACATTTATATATAATTTTATTTTTAATTTTTATAGTACTATCATATACTTTTTATCATGTGTATTATAAGTTGTGTATGTCTATTTTAAGTTATGTGTAATATTAATAATGTATATTTATCAATTAATATATAATTGTGTATTATCTATTGTTTCCCGTACGTCACAAATGGAAAGGCCCTGCCAGAATACCAGCGCTTTGCGGCATCATATATGGCGCAAAGCACATGCTGAGGTAGGAACCTTTTGGCTTGGCACATCTCTATACTTTATTTTAAACTATTTATTGTATTTTATTAAGTGTAATGTTGTATGTCTGTGCGAGTCAATAAATGTTTTTTCTTTCTTTCTTTTCACAATTTTATGAGACCAGCAAATCGGCCGAAATACCCACCGCCACGACCAGAAAGGTACTATGCATTCCTTTTTCCTTACGAACTGTTTTTCTTGTAATATATTATAATATGTTATATTGTATATGTTATATCTTGTAATATGTTACATGGTTTCTTTTTATTGTGACTTAGTTTGATTTTGGCAATTGGATTTTCAGATGTTCTTGAAATCAAAAGTAATGAGATAGGTATACTTGCGGTTAGCGCGTGAAATCGAAATTCTTATTTATACTTGTATTCCAGACGTACGTCATACTCTTGTATTTATCATAATATGATGTAATAATCTCTGAATATTTACGTTGAGCGCCAGTTGTCACCGTAAACCAGAAAGCCTCCCATTAGCTCTTCCAAACCAAAATCAAAATCCAGAAAGTGATATATATCATATTATTTTTAACGCATCTTTTAATAATTGAAAATTACACCAACTCTAAACAAAATCTTCAAGAATGACAATTCTTGAACACTGTTCAAAGTCTTTTCAAAACCATAAAGGGCAAAATGCGTCCTATAACAGTGTTCCTGTTAGAACAGTTCATATAACGTGATGTGACAATACTCCAAATTAATACAATCCACTTTACATAACCAGTTAGCAAAATAATTATTTCAGTTGCGCTCATACCTACAAAATCTTTATTATAATTGAACAGCAGACTAGTATAACATTTTTCTCATGCGCTCACTAACACTTGAATTTTAATTGCGCGAAAAACAACACAATTTCGCTGAAATAAAGTTTATAGTGAACAAAATACAGTAAACTTTTAGTCAAGTACAGCAAAGAAAACACGCCACATGCATCATATTGCCTGTCTCATCGCCGCACGTGACTGAGAGGCGCAGCAGCTGGCCTCAATGGCGGATAAGTACGTGCTCCCGCGCAAAGAATAGCACAGGTTTTTGTAGAGATAGTCTTTGGCGTGTGTTGAGAAATCTCGGGTCTGATATTATAATAACAAGTTTTGCACCACTGGCACGCTTTAGGGAATTTAAAACTGCTTTTGTAAATTTTAACCTTATCATATAGAACAAAACTCGTTGCAAATAAAATGACAAAAGATCAATCAATTTAAATTCGCTTTGGTAGATTTTAAACTTGTTCTATGAAGCACATCTTGTTTTAAATAATTAAGAGAAGGGTCCGATCAGTTTAATTCCACTTAGAAAGATTTTAACCTTGTCAGAAGCAGAACTCGTTTCAAATTTTTGTGAGAAAAAATAAATCAGAGAAACAAATGTAAGGAAATGTACTCTATGTGAAAATCTGCTAGTCAATTTCCAGCAGCCTCTTTTGTGGGAGCATGAATGACATTGAAATGTCTATGATTGCTTTTGTAACTTTGATGTTTCTAGTTGTTATACTCGTAGTAATAACTAAAATATTATAATAGGGTACTTCCCTCTATATTAGAAAAGATCTAAAAGCATATAACTATGATGGCTTATGCATTAAATAGTCGGAACCATCATGTTTAAGTACATAAAATAATAAAAATAATATAAAAATGAGTTTCAAAGTATTCACTTTTTTAATCTATACGTAAAACAAGAGCGAAACATAGGCCGCCATGTCCTGACGTCATAAGATACTGTAAACTTATGCGTGTCAATGTCATTATGAATCATAGTACGTACGAGTATAAAGCCGCAAAACAATAAAAAAGAAGTTTGTAGGTTGCTTTTTTAATGTAAGAGAACGTTATAAATACGTTAGTTAAATTGAAATCGCACCTGAATCACACTTTGGAAAGCAGTTTTGTAAAAGTAGATAGTACGAATTTACCAAAAATAAATGCATTAATGGTCGGAAATTTCTTTGCTGCAAATCCCGACTTTTGTTCTGCCGAGTTACGGAGTATTAAAACATCGATGTCAGTATTACTCTTTTATTATTATTCCTTTATTAGTTGTTTATATATAAAAGATAATAACTCATTTTTAAATTATGAATATACATAGCATCAAACAGAGAGCTTTGTTTATTATTTACATGCCGTATTGACGTCATCGCTACAGAGTAACAACTCGTGCGGCGCCTTCGTCTAATTACGCGCGAAATTTGAAAATATTAAATTTTAATGCAATTTTTATAGTACTTAACGAGTGTATAATTTTTTATATTTTTAGTATATGATTTACTGACACGCAAGGATCAAATTAAGATACTTTTCAAAAAAGAGATTAATTCCCTACTATTTATTGAATTCACGAGTTTATAATTATATAAATCCTCACACTCTTTTTATTAGACGTAATTATTTACTTGAATACATATATATGTATATCCATATAGATAACCTAAAGATTAAATATATTTGTGTTGCAGATACACCATAAGAGTTTGGTTTATTATCACGACAACGCTAACAAATAATTATTTTTTGTAAATATATGTGATATTTAGCCATGTGATATTTAGCAATCATTTTGCCCAACTCATATTTTGACCAGCTTGAGTTTCTTTTATAGGCAAATGTATAAATTTTTATAACAAGATACTAGCTAGCTACACACAGTGTAGCTGAATTGCCTTTCATAAGTTCAAGGGTACATGATTGTTTAAATGATGCCAATGCTTGGTGTTGATTTGAGGATACATTCTAAAGTGTAAATATTTTTTTTCCCGTATAAATTGTAAACACATATGTACGTTCTATTTTAGCAACATAATTTATTGTAAATGTTGTTATTACTTTTGATGAAACTGATAAGTTTCTTGCGCCCATTCTTCTTATCAGCTAAAAACACCTCCTGAATGGGTGGTAGGAAAAAAAAAATTTTCTTACTCTCTCACGTAAAATCTTTGAATTGATCTTAATAAAACTTTACAATAATATAGCATTTAAATTGTAGATTCATTTGACGTCAATAAACGACTTTATCTGACTTTGTAAGCAGTTTTTATACCGCTTTGCGTTAGAGCTAAACAAAACAGGAATTATCGGGAATATGAGCCTTATATAGACATTTATTCTTTTAAATACATTATTGCAAATAGCAGGTGTCAGACAGGGTTATGTGATTTCGCCGAAACTGTTCACAGCTATGCTGGAGGATGTGTTTAAGCTGTTGGACTGGAGAGGACTGGGCATTAACATCAACGGCGATAACATGACGCACCTTCGTTTTGCTGATGATATCGTAGTCATGGCCGACACCATGGAAGACTTGGGCATAATGCTCGAAGACCTCAGTAGAGTTTCACAACAAGTGGGTCTTAAAATGAACATGGACAAGACGAAAATCATGTCGAATCACCATGTAGCACCCACTCCTATGAAGGTTGGAGGACAAATAATCCAACTAGGTAGGTCCAATTTCCAGAAAGAGGTAAATCGGCGGATCCAACTCGGCTGGGCAGCGTTTGGGAAGCTACGCGGCATATTCTCGGCCCATCTACCGCAGTGCCTCAAGACGAAAGTCTTCGATTCGTGCGTGTTGCCAATGATGACATACGGAACAGAAACCTGCCCACTCACAATGTGCCTTATAAAGCGGCTTAAAGTCACCCAAAGGGCAATGGAGAGGGCTATGATCGGAGTTTCTCTGCGTGATCGAATCAGGAATGATGAAATCCGCAGAAGAACCAGGGTCACCGACATAGCCCGAAGAATTGCGAACCTTAAGTGGCAATGGGCGGGGCACATTGCTCGCAGGACTGACGGCCGTTATGGCGGAAAGGTCCTGGAGTGGCAGGCATATGCTGGACACCGCAACGTTGGTAGGCCTCCCACAAGGTGGACCGACGATTTGATGAAATCGCGGGAAGGCGCTGGACGCTTGCAGCGCAGGACTGATCTGCGTGGAGATCCTTGGGGGAGGCCTATGTCCAACAGTGGGCGTCTATTGGCTGAAATGACTGCAAATAGCGTGGCATGGAACACACCGTCACTAGCTGGTTAATATTAGTAGGTCGTTCACACACAACCCTCGTCAAACATATACCCGGTACCGTCACGGGTAGATTCTCACCCTTCACTACACGGCGATCTTGAGCGCCCGAGTCACTAGACGGCGCGCTCAATTCACGTCGACTCCTTTGTACCGACCTTAACGACACCGGTCGATCGGAACGATCGCTGGTGTCGTTAGCAGGCTAGGCGTCGAACCTTCTCTTCGGGCGCCTTCCACAAACACACTTATTGCAAAGATTAACATAACTATCTGAGGCTTTTTTTAGGATAGAGCAACAAACGAGCAAACGGATCACCTGATGGTAAGCGATAACCGGTGCCAATGGACACCCGCAACACCAGATGCGTTGCTGGCCTTTTAAAAAGGAGTAAGGGGGGAGGGGAGGTTGGGCCTCCGGTACCCTCACTCACACAGCGGAACACAGCGCAAGCGCTATTTTACGCCGGATAGAGCAACAAACGAGCAAACGGATCACTTGATGGTAAGCGATAACCGCTGCCCATGGACACCCGCAACACCAGATGAGTCACAGATGCGTTGCCGGCCTTTAAAAAGGAATAAGGGGGAAGGGGAGGTTGGGCCTCCGGTACCCTCACTCACTCGGCGGAACACAGCGCAAGCGCTATTTTACGCCGGATAGAGCAACAAACGAGCAAACGGATCACTTGATGGTAAGCGATAACCGCTGCCCATGGACACCCGCAACACCAGATGAGTCACAGATGCGTTGCCGGCCTTTTAAAAAGGAATAAGGGGGAAGGGGAGGTTGGGCCTCCGGTACCCTGACTCACTCGGCGGAACACAGCGCAAGCGCTATTTTACGCCGGTTTCTGTGAGGCCGTGGTATCACTCCGGTCGAGCCGGCCCAATTCCTGCTGAAGCATGTCTCTCCCACGGTAAATTCTTCAGCATAGGTCCGTCCAAAAACAAAATATATATTAGTAGGGATGGATAGATGGTATATTACAAGATAAATGCCACCGAAATTTATATTCCCTCTAAGCGTATAACATTCTTTACAATTTGTAACGCATAAAATTCTACGGTATTATTTATTGAAATAGCACAATATACGCTGTGAACCGGCGCATATAAATCATACGTTGCTTTTGTTTTTTGATTCTATTGTCTTTTTCTGTTTATATTTCCATTGTTTTCTTTACCTCTGTTTTACTCACGCTAAGTCGGCTGTTTTGTCTGCGTAAGTCACGAATAGGGCTTTTATTTTGAAGGGTTTTTTAATGATTTATTTTATTCGTTTATTTATTTTCCTAGGATGTACAGTGGGAATGCCTTATAGGGAGAGTCCTACATACGCCTAATGACTAACCATCATCAGGTATCGTATGTAAAGCTAGAGGCAAAAACTGTTTACGTGCATAAAAACAAGGAAAATTACTCAACCTCTGTTCGGAAAATGGGCAGCCCTTTCGAGAAGACTAGACAAGAACCTTTGAAGGTCAGTTTTTTATATCCTCTACACAAACTTCATTTAAAATATTATTGTGCTGCGCAGATGAAGTCGCGGGCACCAGTTAGTAAGATATAAAGTCACATAACCTTGTTTGATTGTTTACAATTAACTAATTACAATTTATAAAGATATAACTGGAGACGAATTTTTGAAACAATATAAAACCAATTCGCATTCGAAATCGTGAGATTCGTATACGAATTACCGAATTCACTATTTCTGAACTTTCATTTCGTGCGTTATGCAAAGAATGGTTCAACCCACTCGTTTTTGATTTCTACTAGTAGAATATCCAACGCTGAAGTGACGTTGACAGTGATAAATTTACTCTGGTTAATGTAAATATTGTTTGAGTACATATATTTTAATTTTTGTTGTTGTGATTTTTAATTTTTCTGCGTGGAACGGAATCTAATTAAGAATTTGTTCTTAATGACAACACTGGATTCGAGTCATTCAAAAATCTATAAAATTGTAAGCAGTAGAAAATAATTTCGCGCACGATTTGTATTCGTACTCGAATTCCAAATTCACGTCTAATGATTCAAAAATACGTCTCCTGGGTCCAAAATATGGACGACTAGCTTTAGCCCGTTCGTTCGCGTGGACTTCAGGTTCGTCCCGTCTAGTCTAGTAATAAATAGTCTAGTCCTCGACCTCACATTAGAAACCTCAAAAATTGTAGCCTATGTGTTATTCTGATGTATAAGCTATATCGTGGTAAAGTTTCATTCAAATCCATTCAGTAGTTTTTACGTGAAAGAGTAACAAACATCCATACATCCATACTTACAAACTTTCGCCTTTATAATAGTAGTAGGATAAGTGTCACGTGACTAAGAAATACCTAATCTACAAACGGTGTAACAAAGTCGTGGGCACTAGCTAGTATCTTTATAAATTGAAACTTATATATTATTCTGATATATATAAGCTATATTATTGTAAATCCATTCAACGTGAAAGAGTAACAAACATATGTCCATACAAGCTTTTGCGTTCATAATATTTGTACGATAATTTTTACTTGTAAAGCAATAAAGTATTTGATTCAGGAATAATTTGTCTTTGAAATTATTTACCTGAATAACAAAAATGTCACTGAACTAACAATCAGCTTATGAGTGATTCTTCGAACCCTAAATTTTCGATGTCTTGAGGTTTATTTTTGTAAGTAATTGACAAATCAGTCTGCAATTAATTTTATAACATATTTCAGACTATTGTCTATCTTGCACAAGTTATTTTTTTTAAATAATATTTATATAAATATTTCAAAAAATATTTAAAAGTAGTTCTTCTGACTAATATGGTGTGTCCGTAACCCAGTTTCTTGAACATTACTAACAATAACATTATTTCATATTGATAAATTGATGTAAATTATAATTATTACGAAAGAATATTAGTTGTTTCTTTACACCAAAAAAAATGGTACTAATATTTACGATTGTTTATTTATAAATAAAAAAATAGTGAGTGTCCGGCACAAAAGTCTGATTCATATTCACGCGCTTCACTCGAACGTACCCAGCTAATTAAGAAACATGAGGCGACCCTTTCCCGCGCTGGCGGTAGCCAGTGGCTCGGTTGACGTGGTCGTGGCTGAGAAGTGTGGCTGGTTCGTGTCGTCGCGAAGATATAAAGGTAAATATCTGATTCATATAGCCTTGGTACACCTGTGTTTCTGATTAGTATGTTCATTTTTATAATTAAAGTAAATGGTTTTCAAACTTGAATCTGCGGGAAATATAATGCCATTGGGGAACAGAAACCTATGTATAAATAACAATCTTTAATTGCACACGTGTGATGATTTATCGATGTTTATGGGTAAAATTCTGATTGATATGTGTCTGATTCATATGGTAAAAATACCATATTAATCAGAATGTCACACATATTGTTAATGAAACGTTACATTGGCGGCACGTTACGCCTGTAACAAGTCATTTCGTATGAACCTAATGTTATTTACGTGTCTAAAAACAGTAGCTGTAAATTTCGCAGCAGTCCTAATAATAACGTCAAAGGGGTTTCATATCTATCGACGACTAAATTTTCGAAAATTAGACTATACCTGAAATTAAAACTAATATATTGGTATTAAACTCCGTTCGTCTAGGTAATAAAATAAAGGTAAACAATAAAAACAAACTTCGTTTAAATGAGAGTTTAAAAATAAAATTAATTAACTAAATAACATAAATAAAATAATAACGAGTGGTTAATGAAACTACCTACTTACTCAACTATTAGTTTTAGCGGTGGTTTATAGGCTCAAACTACTGCTTAGACGAAAAGGGTAATATACTGTAACAATATATTAACTTTTAAGACCGTTATAACGTAACGTGATAAGTCGTGGGTTCGATTCCCGCTCAAGAATTTTTCTTACAATTTTTACCCACCTTTTAATAGGTATACATTATTCATAATTGGGTTGAAACGTCAGGTCAATAATAAGGTATCTGTAACTTAAATTCCTTAAAATATTGAAATTTCAGTCATGTGTCAAACAGTGTATTATTTGTATACATACCTACTGTAGTGGCAAATACAAATATAATACTGTACCTGCATGTTGTCAAAATTGAGACAGTCTTATTTAAATGCATTTTTAAGTATGATTATTAATAAATTTGTAATCTTCGTTTTTATATTACAGTACACAAAAATGCCACCAGTACTATCTAAGGAAGAAAAAAGAGAGAAGAAGAAAATTGCAGAACGTATTAAAAAGTAATTAATATTGTGATGATTGATATTGTCAAGTGCCATATTACGCTGTGATGACTAGATTTAGGTATTATGATAAGCATCATGTGCATTTACTGTGATTTTAATAAATAATTGACTGATTTTTCTAACTAGAATTTCATTTCTATCCCTAATTCTGATTCATATGTCACAGATTCTGATTCATATGGCCCCAAAATTTTTAAAGTTAATTATCTCGGAAACCATTTTATCAAAAAGTGTGCCTTTTTCACACATTGTATCTTAGGTTACCATCTTTCGTAAAAATATGTTTTATAAGCTTAAATGTGAAAAAAAAATTAGGCCATATGAATCAGACAAAGAATGCAATTTCGGAGAAACACTCTTATAAAAGTTTCCAGTTAGAAAGAAAGATATCCGACGTAAAAAGTGTCATTTCTCCGCAAAAGCTCCAAGGATTTCGAATACACGCCAAGATGAGAAGAGCAAACTTCACATTAAAAACTTTATCCGGTAGCGAAATTTATTAAAATTATGATTTATTTTCAACGTTCAGAAGTTTTAAACAGTATAGTATGACATTTTAGGTTGTTTTTAATGAAATGACGAGAAGCCGTAATTATCAAAAGATCCAAGTTCAAACAATATTGTACAATAACTATATACAATCTATCGAACCATAATACACAAGTGTATTAACAAAAATCTAAATTAACTTTATTCAAATATGACTTTAAAAAAAGCTCTGAATTGTCCAAATCTTTTTTTCCTGCCACATTCAGGACATATATTTTAGCTGATAAGAAGAATGGGCCATAAACGAATACGGTTGTACATATATATATTATGTATGTATGTTTCAGTAATTAAACCTGCCGTCGTGTATCGACCGGAATGTTGGCCCGTCAAGCAGATGGATAAACAAAGACTGCATATTGCTGGAATGCGTATGTTAAGATGCATGTGTGGACTGAGTCAAAGGTCACTCCGGTCGAGCCGGCCCGATTCGTGCCGAAGCATGGCTCTCCCACGGTTAAAAAATAAAAAAAAAATAGTCTCAACACACTCAAACGGGTTCAATAAACACAATCACGAAATTAAGACTAAAAATCACTCAGGATTGATTAGATACTAACGGATTTAAATTGAAAACGCGTTAAAAAATGGATGTCGGTTACAACACGTGCGCACTGCTCGGTATCTAGATCAAAAATGTGCCTGCGCGCCGGTATCACCGCCGCTCGTTGCCGGCTCGCACAGTATTACCGACACCAAAAATCGCGCAGTGTTGCCAACTGTAACATCGTCGTCGTCGGTTCGGACTTCAAGTTGCGTTCCGAAACCACGACATATATATCTTTAGGGAAAGTTTGAATGTAGCTCCAATTGTTGATAAATTGAGAGGAAAAAGACGTTCCTGATATAACCACATATTTAGAAGAGAGAATGACCATATTCGGGGAAACTTCTGGACATGGAAGTGGAAGACCGAAGAAAAGATGGAGGGAATGTATGAATGATCATAAATTGAAGAGGGTAAGAGACGAAATGGCGAGTGATAAAGGAGATTGAAAAAGGAAGACACGTTGCGTCGACCCCAAATAAAATTAGGAACAGGACAGGAGAAAGAAGAAAATATACGATCACACAGGTGGATATTTAGACGTTTAATATTAACGAATCAATGACAAACATGAAACCAAAATACGCGATTAATAATTTCCGTTATGAATAAACCCCAAAGCTCATTCGTACTGCATTGTAACAAAGTCATAATGATAATTCAAATATACACATTAGCCTGCAATGAATATTTAAATAACATAGTAAATAATACAATAGTAAATAGTGTGGTCATTTCAATTTTAATAATGAAACACTGTATTGTTATGGCTTTTGTTTAATTAGACGTGTATAGCGATTTTGATTAAACATTATTTCGTATAAACAATTATATTGGATAATCAAAATGGGACATTAAAATACGTGTAAGCTAAGGTATTCATTTTGCGACAATTCTTATATATTGCTTGTATCTTTTTGATGATGCTAGATTCTACTGAACTGCTTATCGCGAATGTTGATTGAGCTGATTGTCGGCGGAATCGATTTAAGATATTATGATCACAAGATATGGAAAACTAGCCAACCTACTAAAGAGGGATTGTTAAATTTCTTATGTAGTTGCAAAAGCTACTAAAAACTTTAAACTTTACAGCAATTAGCCTCAAGAAAATTAAGAAGCAAGTTAAGTAATTTTGCTTCTTCATTTGGAGAATCACTTTCTACGATGCGAATGACATATACATTTCTTTCAATATACTAGAACTAGCTTGTGCCCGCGGCTTCGCCCGCGTACTAATCGTATTTTTCAACCGTCTACATAAAGGGGCTTCTCAGTGTGACCCGTATGTTTTATGTACGTATGTAAGTATGTATGTTTGTCCGCGATTATCTCATGTTTGGCTGAACCAATCAAGAAATGTTCATGTCCACAATATTCAATCTTAAAATCGATGCCATTTTCGTAATGAACGTCCCAAAAAACCATAAAAACGATACCCATATTGATAGTTAGACATTTCAACCCCATTTCACCCCGACAGGGGAGATGTTATTTCACGTCCGCCACGTTGGATTTTAAAATCATTGTTGTTTTCGTAATCAGCGACCCGATAAACCATAGAAACAATACCCATTGTCGATTTTCAGACTTTGACACCCCATTTCCCCCTTTTAGGGGTTGAATTTTCAAAAATTCTGAAAGACGTGTTTACTCATTTATTGTTAGGAGTACTCCTGCGAAGTTTCGAATAAAATATTCAAACAAATCTTGTTTCTCCATACAAACTTTGGACCCCCATTTCACCCCCTTAAGGGATGAATTTTGAAAAATCCTTCCTTAGTGCACCCCTACACCTTATAAGGAACCTACATGCCAAATTTGTAATCTCTAGGACCAGCGGTTTGGGCTGTGTGTTGATATGTCAGTCAGTCAGTTTCTTCTTTTATATATTTAGAAGATATTGAATAAAAATTCTATATAAATACTAGAATATTGTAAAAAAAAAATAGGGGAACAAAATAAACCAGTTAGATCGCACGACGGAAATACAAACTCGAAAGCAATGACGGTAAGGTTGAAAGCTGTGTCAAGCCTGTAGCCCTAGACAAAAAGCACGCGCGTCTTTTCTATTCTATTTCTACTATTATAATAGACTAAGCGTTTTCTATCGAAAAATGCTAGACAAAGTGTATCTACTGATAGAATGGCTGTGTCTACCGTGACAGTAGAAAATAGAATAGAAATAGAAAATAATATACCGTGTTTCGCCTTAATTCCCTTTGCTTAAAGAGAAAAAATGCCATTAGGAGGAACAAACAATCTATCACCAATCTATTGGCTATGAGCAATCGCTTTGTTGAGTAGAAATAGAATAGAACCGTATCTATTTTTTACGTCACAAACTACATTTTGTCTATGAATTTGTATAGAACTCTTCTACTGTCAAAATAGAACACAGACGAGCGATAGAATAGAAACACACTTAGCATCTTGTCTGCGAGTTTTCTATCAGCGCCATCAAGTCACGTGACGTATCTACTGGAAATGTCAGTTCCATACATTTTTTATGTTATCTATTATAGAAAACGCTAGTAGAAAGGCATTTTGTCTAGGGGGGCTGGATAGCTATCCAGGCGATAGGCGCATTGGCACAACTTTCTTACACGGAGATGATAATACTAGCTACTAGTCTCAGCTCCGTGTATGATCGAGCCAGGATATTTATACCACGTATATGTCGACGACCTTTTTTTTTGACGAGGCGACCTTATGCACCTTGACACTGCGTTGGCTAGTCGCGGCCGTGTGTGGGGCTCTCTCGTGCCCATAGCGGGGCGCATGTGGTGGCGCTTTCGCGATGCTACCGCCACCCGTATATGTCAACAAGTCGAGTGGTAGGTATATCGGTTTCAAGGTGTCGCCAACTCTGAGGTGAGGGCGAGCATTGGTAGAGAAACGTTAATAATGTTTTATTGATAAACTTAGCCGAGAAGTTTTTTCATTGGTTCTAAAAAATACCAAGCATTATTTTTAAATATCACAAGGTATATGTCACTGTCGGGCTGGGGCTCAAGGAATACAGTTCGGCCCAGAGCCTATCTGTGGTATCTCAAAGAACCAGGCCATGCAATACCTGAAAACTCGCCTTCTTAACGAGGCGAAAACAGACTGGCACCGTACGTCCGGGATGACACACTCAAAAGCACTAATCGAACCATACTCTCGCAAACGCACTGACGAGCTATTAAAGCTTAACAGGAGTAACTTGAGCGCGATGGTTAGGGCTTTGACCGGTCACTGCAAGTTGAATAGACACCTTCACAACATGAAACTGAAGGACACTGACACATGCAGATTCTGCGAACAAGAGCGTGAAACACCAATACACCTCTTGTGCTACTGTGAACCGCTGATTGACAAAAGAAACAGACACCTGGGGAAACACATCCTTGACCCAGATGAAATAAAAACAATCCGAACTGGGAACATCCTATCTTTCTTGGTCAGTGCCCAGTTAAGGGAGCTACTGTAGGGCCTACATAGAACCTACATAGGAGGCTGGTCACAATAGATCTTAATAGGTCACAGTGATGCACATCAGCCCCGACTTACATGAATATATAATATGTCACTGTCAGTTGGTGCGATGTGACATAATCATTGATGTCATTAATTGGTGCAAACAGTTGAAACAGTAAAAAGGTAGATCATAGTATTCACAACTGTCAGTTATGGACCAACCATATGTGTATGCGAACACTGACATTAGACTTCGGACCACACCCTTGACATTTGTAGATGTTACAACAGTCGAATATGACATGATATACTCAGGAGTGCCCAATTCATAGTAAAAAGTTCTAAAGAAGAGCATATTATATAGATATACAACCTAGTATTATTAAATTAAATTTATAGGTTTATTCTGTGACATAAAATAAGAATGTAGAGTTAAAGAAAAGTAAATGGAACTTGCTTTGTTTAATGTTATTAAATTATGTAATTTTGCCTTTTATAAAACTAAAATAAAGTTCCCTCACAATTTAATGTTCATTGAGACATCTCTATCTGCTATCGGACATATAACTGTCTCTAAACCAAACTGAAGTTCAATAAATCAAATTATTGACTACGGCTGCATAATGCACTCGATTCATAGAAAGCAGAAAAAAAAATAAAAAAAAGCACACTGTTTTATATTACAGGGAATGAAACAGTGCGACGCTCTAGAAGCGGGGGTGGGGATTCGGTAATGTTAGATATCAAAGCGGCGTATGATTTGGCTACTGATATAACTTGTTTGCTCATACACGCAATAAAGTCTCCAGTTCGTTTTTACTGATTAGAATTTTGTCTTTCATTTTTCAACTTCACAATATTTACGAAAGTAAAAATATTAAATATACATATAATATATGTATGTCTATCTGTTAACCTAGACAGCATAACACAAGCCTTACAGAGCTTACTTTGGGCTAGACTAATTGGTGTAAGTGTGAGATATATTTATATTTATTTTTTTGATAATATATGTAGTGACTCCAGATCCTTAACTTTATAGGAGGTAGCATGTAAGGCAAAAATGGGTACTCCCCGAAAATTAATTTTCACGGGACCTATGCTGAAGCCGCAGATGCCTATATTCAGCTCTACCTTGAGTTCATTTGTGGAAAGCAAGGACTGAAGCTTTTGCGCTTTGCCTGCCAACGGATCCGGCGCGTTCTGGTCTGTTAGGTCTAACTAAACGGGACTTGGTACAAACAGAACGCTCATCTACTGGCTTGGACGCTCAAGACTGCCGTGTCGTAAGGGAGAGAACCAACCCGATACAAATCTGTACCGGGCGTATATTTGACGGAGAAAAACCGAAACACGTACCTACTGCTCAGAGAATCCACATTGAAAATTGACAACGTATTGTTCCCGGCCCGGGCAATATTGGTATTGTAATATTACCACCTAATAGACAGCTGCAGGAAAGAGAATGAGTTTGGTATGAGCAAGATAGAAATATTTACGTATATATAATGACAATTTTCCATTCAAGCCGGAAGAGCCCTTGTCCAAAACTCAGGCTGAGTTTAGTTGGTAAGTCACGTAGTCGGACCGCTCCAGTCGCGAGTCCAACATAACCTTGTGACACTTGCCGTTGCGAGGGTATTCTGGGTACAGATTCTCAGCCTCCCTCTCCTGAGGGAAAAACAAAGGCCGGAGCCTGTTGGATGTACTCTGCCTCTTTTAGCGCATATGCTCTTTTATTTTGGGGAGCGCTGATCGTGCCTTCTGAGAGTGCGGTCTTCCTTGTCACGTTACGCTTTAGGGTCATCAGGACCTAACTTAGGCTGAGTTTAGTCGGTAGGTTCTTGGGTCGAGTCGCCTCGATTCGTCTGAACTCCGTCATAATTACCGTGGCACGATTCTCAGCCTCTCCTGCGGGAAAATGAATAAAAAACTTACAGGAACTGTATTCAATATCCTCAAAGCTATAAGAGCGAACTACATAGTGATAGCCACTGTTAATTAATGTTAGTTATTTGTGAAGAAAACAGCGCATTACTTGACATGGTTTATTTTATATATTTATCACTGAACTGCACCGTACGGGAGAGTCAACTCTTTTATACTGCACGAACTGTTACATAAAAATAATTCTCAGAGTAACATGAAGTGTGCATTTACCAAATGGTTTTTGTTATGTCCGGATATTATTAAAAATGATACATTATCTATTTTCCAATACAAAACTACTTATGTTAAAACATTTTAAAATGAATAATATGGTAAACCGTATTAAAACAGTTATTATTTGAGTAATTTCAATGAATTTTCAATAAAACGAGGATTTTAATGTGGTTACTTTACCGACAAGCTAATCAAATTAACAAGACTAATATTGAATAATTTCGTAAAATATCAACTAGACATTATTGAACCTTATACAAAAGCTATATAAAGCCACAATATTTTTGTAAAACTAACTCTATACTATTAATCAAGTAATATTTATTGACTTATGTATTGTGTACGTTTGTACACAATTAAGTACAATAAATAATTCAAAAGTGTATTTATGGTGTAAAACAGCATTTTATTTACGGAGAAGAACCGCAGCTCTTATCAGTATCATTATGATATCAATATTAACTCATACGCTTATGTAATACATTATAAAAGCAAAGCTGTGTCCGAAACTTCCAGTTAAATTAACCTAAGCTACCCTGTAACGCAAAATGTGGCAACTCAATTAAGCTCCAACTATAATGAAGGGTAGTAGTTTGAAAATGGGTGTAAATGAAGTCCTTACGGGTCTGCGAGGATACTCTCTATATATAAGGGATTAAAGTATAAAATTGCGATTTTGTATGGAAATGAATGAAACGAATTTGGCGTATTCCACACTAATATTTTCCTTATTTATTTAATAACCAAGATAGCGAATTTTACGAAATTTTGATACAGACTTTTTAAGTAATAACATTGTTTTGAAGGCAAGAAAATTTGTTGTTATAAAGTTCTCAAATCCTGGCGTAAAACAGAAGCAGCTAAATTTTGTTTATCATAATTCGGAGATTTAATAAAACATCCTTGATGGCCTTCCTCAGGCATGTAGGGAGCCCCTGGGAACGATAAGCGACTTCCGGGAACCCCCAGCCTCTGCTCTCCTGCCGATGCAGGGGAGCCCTCCTCGGGGGAGGCTTCAATACCTCCCCCGGTTTCCTCCACCGACGACGCCCCCCGCTATGGCTCGGTTCTTACCAACGGCTTCTTACCGACGGGTCGTGGGTTCAATTCCTGCACGTGACAGATTTTCTTTTATATTTTAACTTCTTACTTTGTGAATGAAAACTTCTGTGTTTATGATACAGGATGAAAATTGGCCAAATAAAAAGTTTATACATTTTTCTATTTTGACGATAGAAATTATTTACTCTTTTTACTATTCACTGATTATTTACTACATAGATTTTACTTTCTAATTTAACGAATATCAAACGTCAAAAAATGATTTACTTATTTAGGCAAAGGAAACAAGTCCATTCCACCACACAAATAATTTTGCCCTCTAATTTATATCAAACGTCAAAAAATGTTTCTTTTAGTTAGGCAAATGAAACAAGTGCATTCCACCAAACAAATGAAACTTGAATATTTCTAAAAAGCAAAAATTACACGTTTAATTACAATTACACGCAAATTTAATTATGAAATGTGTTTACTTCCGCCATCTTCTAATTTTCTCAATATTGCTGTCGTTCGCTATTTGATCCCTCACATTGTTTTCTTAATTAGTTAACAATAAACCATTACATCCAGAGTAAATACAAAGAAGCAACACAATAATAATTAAAAGGTAATCCAATACGAACCTCTATACTTTGTCTAATTTGTTACAAATGGTACCAAAGTTTGGTACTTACGTGTACCTACTTTGAGTAAGTAATGAACCCCTGTCTGAGTACTGCGAAATGTTTCAACTTTTATTAGCTTTTGACGTGGAGCAAGGAAATTCTAGATCTCGTGAGACTGTTAATAAAACTTCCTGTGCCTTGGAATATACATTTGTGGTTCATAAAAACCTCGTCCTTAGTCGTGTTTAGATATGTTGAACGGTTTTGCTTCATGCAGCCACTTCATAAAATCAGTTTTCAATGCGACTGTCTTTTTTTTGTTTGTTACCTCTGAACTTTTAATTTTGTCAACTGAATATTTTTTATTAAATATCTGGTACTACTTATGCTGTTCCATTTTAATTTGGCTCTAACGAATAACTCAGTATCGGACTAACAACTCCCGTGCTTGCAGTTCAGATCACGAAAATCAAAAATTTAATAAAAATGTTAACAAAATTGTGACTACTTTTTTTTATTTAATGCATATTATGCTTTGGAATAGTATTTTTTGAGAACTGTTTTTTTTTTGGTCCCATGACCTTAGTTCACGTGTTTTTGGTAAGAGTCTCTGCAACTCCTATAAGAAACGCGGACTTCGTTACCGAATTGTGACATTTCACATTAGGCTTAGGTAGATTTGCGAACCGATGGCGTAGCTTTTCGACTTTCACAAGTGCTTGTAACAGCCTAGACTGAATGAATGATTTTGAATTTTGCTTAACTCGCAGTGTCATAATTACAGCCCATTATAACACCTGTCCAAAGATCTAGATGTTCACCAACGCTGTGCAACACAAGCGTATATCAAATGTGACTTATTTAATAATATAACGTCATGCGTATTTAAATGGAATTATTTGTTAAAAATAAATAACTGGTAATAAATATAACAGAGGAAACACACAAAAAATTCTAAATTAGAATACATAGGAAGCCACCAAAAATTGATCAAGAGAGCAAGATGCCAAAAGAAATAAATGTGTATTTCTTTGAGATTAAATAAACGTGAAAGAACTGGACGAAACAAGTTGGAACAAAAGCTAATGAAATAAAATATGTATAATGTGAGGAAGTTTTCGTAAAGAACGTCCTTTTTATTAATATAAATAAGTTTGTTTAGATTAAACATATTTAATTGTACTCATCAAACTTTGTTCGTCGTAATGTTTACACATAGTCATTTGAGTGTTGCCAATATTAAAATTTATTTTGGTTTTAATCAAGAAAATTATTATGGAACGTATTCTAAAATCAAACAGAGATCTCTGTTTAAATTTGATTTCATGAAATGACTCAATATGTTTGCATTACTGTGTGGCGGCTATATATTTATTTGAATGTTTATTTTGTCAACAAACGCACACACACAAAATACTATGAGAGAAACATAAATTACATTTCCGCTATAAAACTACACATTATTTAACATGAAAATTAACGTGGAATTACTTCTTAAGTAAAAAGCTAACGTTAATTGACGGAAAGGACCATTGTTCGCCTGAAATAAATTTGTTCGATTTAATACTATTCTAGCGATAATCAAGTTGAAATCTCAACTTGACGAAAAACAAATCACAAAAAATTTTGATTTGTTCATAATTCTTAGAAACTCTATTAATCATCGTTTCTCTATTAATCTACGTTCTCTTAATCATCAATTTACTGCATTAGTATCAAGCGTATTTAGAAATGCTCAAATGCGTTATGTATATACTCGTACAGGCCGTCTTTTCACCACTAGCGCGTGTCGCACTAACGCCGGTCTGCGCGTGCCGCTCCTTCGAATGATGCATAATTATAACGAATCTTTTAAAGATATATACGAGTATTTATATTGTGGTTATATGAATAGTTTTAAAAAGTCTATCTTCGAAGAGCTGCAGGGTTGTTAATCTCTTTATTAATTTTATGTGTTATTTTATTTGTTTAAGTAGTATATAGTTTTATTTTGTGTTCCACTTTATAACACAACTATAATTAATTTTTATACTGTTACAAGTTACAAGGGCTCGCGACTGTGTTTTTGTGTTATTGTTAAATGTGCGGCACATAGATAGCGTTGTGGGCTGCTATATTGCCAACTTTTGTGATATGATTTGTATGTATTTGTATTTTGTAGCTGTTTGCTGTTCCTTAATAAAAAAAATCTATCAACAGCTACAGACTCGTACGTCTGCATCCAGAGGCATAAGCCTAACCTCTATATTGGCGCGACGAGGGCCTTAGCGAACCATGCTGGCCAGTGCGGATTGGTTTACTACATACATCTTTAATTATTCTGAGCAGGTGTATGCAGGTTTTCGGCATTGATTACGGCAATGCTGGCGGATGAGGGAGGTTGGAGGGCTGTGGCCTCCATCTGTAAAGCAGTGATGCTCCAGAAGGAGGCCGCCGAGCGGGTTCGGGAGATGGCCGATCTCTCTCGAAGGAGGCGGCGCCGGGCTCGGTAGCATAGCTGCGGCGCTGTCGCGGGTCGCCGGCGGGCGCGAGGAAATCGCACCCGCGGATACGGCAACCGGGTGAGACCACGCCCCTTCGGCTGGGGGGCGTCGTCGGTGGCGGAGATCGGGGGAGATATTGTATTGCCTCCCCCGAGGAGGGCTCCCCTGTATCGGCAGGGGAGCGGAGGCTGGGGGTTCCCGGAAGTCGTTTGGCGTTCCCAGGGGTTTCCTACATGCCTGAGGAAGGCCATCCCTGAGGTTTTTTGTAGCAAGGCCTCCGCCTTCTGGGTAGGAGAACCCCACATAACCGCCGGCATGCCACAGCCGGGGTATGCAATTTAATGCATTTTCCTCAGGGGAACAAAAAAAAGAAAGGGTAACGGATAGACATACATATAGTACACAAATATAAATATTTTTGATAGAAATATATATTAACAACTAAAGATGGACCGAGTACTCGGTTGATACTCGGTATACTCTGCGTACTCGGCGGCTTTTTTGATTCTCGTACTCGATCGAATAACTCGGTTACACTTTGTAATTTGATAACGAGTATACTTTGTATAAGAAAAGCAATATATTTAGGTATTTATTAGTAATTTAGGAAATCTTTGAAAATCACAATTAATAAAATCAAAATTATGCCTCCGAAAATAATCGCTCGCTATACATGGTGCTTGCAGGTGCACATGGAAATCTCTTGCTAAACGTGCCAACTTGGTTGGTGCCTGTTCACCACTCGAAAGGACTCTTGTTTTTTCAATATATTTTCTTTTAAATAGCTAACTATTTCTAAAGCAATGGGACTTTTAGGATTATCTCCAGTGGCTGGGTGGAAGCTATTTCTTCGAAGCACTTCCAGAAAGATGCATGAGGATCTTGTGACTGTGGTAATAGTTCAGATTTGATTAAACCGAATTACTCGACCGAATACTTGGTTGAAAAAAAATTGAACCGAGTAAAACTCGGTACTCGTTACTCGGTAAACATTTTACTCGGCGCATCTCTATTAATAACCATGACTGAGGTTCAAACGGCACTCGAAGCCGAGACCTCAGACACGGCGACACCTTGAAGCCGGTAAAATTTTGAAATTGTAAATTGTTGGTGAGTCAATCTGAATTATATATTAACTAATAACATCTCGTGTAATCAAGTGTTTGTCCTTTCTCTTCTCGACAAGACTATGATGCATCATATATGTAGCTTTTGCAAAACTAGGTATTCCTTTATATACGACCTAAAAAGATCACGTACACCAGAGTCATAAAGATTTTGGACTGCTTCCAATTCGCCTTCGAAGGTGGTCACCGTAGAGCAAGGGTGACCTCTGGCTAGCTCCGGATCCCGACTCCCAGTAGAAAGGGTGTAGGTAGGAAAAGAGTGACTTACGGTTTATATTTGTGTACTATATATATGTCTATCTGTTACCCTTTCTTTTTTTTGTTCCCCCTGAGGAAAATGCATTAAGTTTGCATACCCCAGCTGTGGCGACCCGGCGTTATGTGGGGCTCTCCTCCCCAGAAGGGGGAGGCCTACCCACTAAAAACCTCAAGGTTGGCCTTCCTCAGGCATGATGTAGGGAGCCCCCGGGAACACCAAGCTACTTCCGGGAACCCCCAGCCACCGCTCCCCCGCCGATACAGGGGAGCCCTCCTCGATACAATTTAGCCTATTAATTAATTATTTAAGGTATTTTTCTAAAGTTTGGTATTGTGTAATTATAATTCTCGATAGTAAACAATGATGAATTTCCAGGAACACTGTCAATAAAGGAAGGAGTAATAAAGAAATAGGCCGAAAATCTTAAGGTTGGACAGCGTTCCTGTCAAAAGGTTAGATAAAGCTGCAAACATACTTGACCGATAATATAAAAGTACATAAGTGTTATTTACTGGCGTACTAGCTGGTGCCCGCGGCTTCGTCTGCGCAGAATTAGTATTTCGAGTAGCTTATATTAGAGTAGCGTATATATTTATTAATTGTAGCCTATGTGTTATTATATGTATAAGCTATATTATTGTAAAGTTTAGTTAAAATCATTCAGCAGTTTCGTGAAAGAGTGACAAACGTCAATTCTTACAAACTCTCACATTTATAATATTAGTAGGGATATATAAATTTTACGGTTGATTTCTGAGATAAATAGGTATTTTTTGTGTGATTTGTCATAATTTTTGTTTTATCTAAGTTGATTTCCAAGCCTACTTTACGACTTTCTTCATGTAGAGATCATTATTTTTATTTATATAAATTTTACATGCATATCTATACAAATATTATAAAGAGGAAAGATTTGTTTGTTTGTTTGTAATGAATAGGCTCCGAAACTACTGGACCGATTTCAAAAATTCTTTCACCTTTGGAAACCTACATTATCCCCGAGTAACATAGGCTACTTTTTATCCCGGAAAAATCGACAGATCCCACGGGATGCGCAATAAAGGCATAGATTTTCATGCGGTTTTCATCAATAGGTAGAGTGATTCTTGAGCAAGGTATTGCGGTATTTTTTATCTCGGAAAAAACGGATAGTCCCAAGGGAAGCGCGATAAAACCTTCGCGCCATAAACCGACTTCCGCGCATATGTAGTCGTGGGCAAAATAGACCCAATCCCGAAATCCACGCGGGCGAAGCCGCGGGCAGAAAGCTAGTATATTTATAAATGCATAAAAAAAATCAGTTTTTGTTCATAAAATTGAGATTGTGATTGGGATGGCTACTGTGCTCACCCTAGCCAGCTTCGTATCCCTGAAGATCGCGGCCGCCTAGTTTCTTCTTCGAAAAACGGTTTTAGCACTAAATCCTTCGGCACTGGGGTTTTAGCACATCACAAGAGTGAATATGTATGTCTATATTAGGTTTCTCACTCACGACGTAAACTTTGAGGAGATTTTACAGTTATTTTATATTATTTTATGCGAAGCGTTCTTTTGCGTGTAAGCTGTAGCCAGTAGCGGAAGCAGGACTGGAGAGGAGAGGCGTGGGGGGAAAATTCATATATAGGCATATAATATATATGTAGTGTGTATACTCAATCTGTGTATCTGCATTTATATGTTTGTATTATATATTTATTTTATGTTATAATTAATTTATTAGATATTTATCTATACGGCGTTAACAGTGATAAAATCGGGAAGACTAAGAATATTCCCTCATTATAAGGCCGGCGCGACTTTGGCTTTCCGCGCCACTTTTATGGGTCTGCGTTGCAACACCCCTCTTCTGAGGGGCGGTCGCCCTCACAATTTGCCTATATGGTTCTTAGAACTTAGGCTCAGGCTGAGTTTAGTCGGTAGGTCACGTGGGTGGACCGTTCCGGTCGCGTGGAGTCCGACTTAACCTCCGTGACACTTTTCGGTTTCCGCCGTTTCGGTGGGACACGTTTCGTGCTCCCAGCCAGAAGGCAGAGAATATAATTATCTACGATATGAAAATATTTTGTCGTAGACGAAGAATGCTTATTATCGTTCAATGGTTACAATGAACTCATAAAATTTCTTACACTTTTTATTAACAAATGATAAAAGATTGCTTTTAAAAATGTTTTTTTTTTTAATTTTCTACTCTATACTTACCAGTTAAAGACGATAACTCATTTAATGATGCCTTAAATTAATCGACGACCAATCAATCAATAAAATCATTTGTTTCATCATCATCAAAATCCTTTGCGTAGTTTTAAAGCTTTAAGCATACATTGGGATATAAGGACAGAGAAAGCAACTTTGTCGAGCGAAATTTAATATATTGTAAAAAGAATATAATTCATTCATCATTATATAAAATTAAACCAATTTTCCTTATATGAAATCAAATATATCAATCAATATATTTCGTACAAACGATACTATATTGATCTAAGTCTTGACTCCTATGTCGATAAGTTATCGACGTAGGAGCCGTAGTCTTAGAGCTTTCCATGCAAGCTAAATTTATTATAGTGAAATACGCGCGCAACTGACATTACCCCTGACAGGGCTGTGTGAAAAATGGCAACTCTTACAAAAATAGGGGAACGTTGCCCGATTTCATTAATTTTACAAATGAGCTGCCAATAGCAGCGGTGTTTTAAACCGTTATTGTGTAAGCTCATATTTTGAAGTAGGAAAAAGTCAAGCAATGTATTTATGTTTCTTCAACATTTCTACAAATAAAAAATCCTCGTCGCTGAACAAAAACACAAATAAACCGAAATATGTATTTAATTAAATCCGACATTATTTTTCGAATTTCTGTATAAAGACCAAACTAGCTCACCGCCCACGCTCATGGTAAATATTTAAAATTGCCTGTAATCAAACAAGCAGCTTAAGCACGCATTATTCTCTGCAGGGCTTATTTTAAGAAATTAGTATATTGATCTTAGCAAATCAATATATTTATAAAAAATTGAACATATATTCATAATAACCATAATAATTTAGATAAAAATTTTCATATTCATAATTGAAACACGAGAAATAAAAATAAGCAAGCAAAATTTGGACGATTCAAAAGAGCTTTCTATCAAGTGATATTTTAATAATGTGAATTTTGATTTTAATTAAATATTATTATGTTTCTGTTATTAGATATTTTTAGAAAAACCTTTACAAATGAGAAACTAACAGTTAAGAAAAATATATAAATGATCGAATAACCATAGTAACATGATCTAAAAACAACACTTCTGTAATCGTTAAAGAAACTAGTGAAAGAACCTTTCAAATAACTAGCAAAGAAAATATCAAAGAGAATTAACTTCTAATGAATAACCATTTAAGTGCTGGCTATGAGTCCGCAAACAGAGCTTCGAAGCGTAGCTAATGAAGCGAGTAGCACTTATACTTCGATAATCAGATATCACCCGGGCTCCCAGTCAAATTGACTCTAGACTTATCTCGATGCTCTTGTTCTGAGTGGTAGCGATTATTCTAGTCTCTTATTTATTCTATAACTAGCTTTTGCCCGCGACTTCGTCCGCGTGGAATAGTGACTTCCGGCAGATTTTTGGTTAACCAACAACATATTTATATTTGAATAAAGATTAATATTATTATGTTGATACAACTTAAACAAATTATTTCGACCAAATTTGGTACCATAAAAACGGTCATTGTGACTAAACCTTAAAAGATAGACATATGCCGTCGCGGACTTTTTTTTAGATCATGTATAGAGGAATAATTCTTTCATACATATTTTTTGTGTATCTTGAACCGTTTTCGCAGCGCACGCAAAGAAAGCCTTCAAAAATGAATAATTTTCCCCGTTTTTTACACATTTACCGCTCTGTCTTTGCTCCTATTGGTCATAGCGTAATGTTATTTAGCCTATAGCCTTCCTCGATAAATGGACTATCCAACAAAAAAAGAATTATTTAAATCGCACCAGTAGTTTCGGAGATTAGCGCGTTCAAACAACAAACAAACAAACTCTTCAGCTTTATATATTAGTATATAGATTAGTATAGATTAACGTTATTTTATAAAAATTACTGATGTGTAGAAAGAGACTTGTTATGAGAATTTATGCTAATATAACTGGGTAAATCATTCAGCTGGTAAGCAAGGATTAGATTTTTTGTTACAAAGTCAAATTCCTGGAAAGTAATTTTGAATTAACTAGTGATCAATATGCCCAACCGTGGGCAATCAATAACGGAGTGGTTTGATAGGTCGATTGTATGTTAAGTGCGGTTGTAATAAATAATAGTCCGACTTACATTTTGATAGATTTACTCGAACCAATCCAAAACTTCTTAGTTTCACTAAATTTCTCTATGTCATACTAAATCCATCAGCGGCTAACAATACAGCATTGGAAAATAAATCGTGTAGTGCTGCGTTGTCTGTGACCTTCACGCAATCTAAGATCCTTCGCTGGGTATTCCGGAGTATGTCGGCTACTCAGGAATATGCTCGACCCTTTTTTTTAACGCTGAGGAAAATGCATTGAATTACATACCCTGCACCCCGGGAAAGGCGCAAAGTTAGATGGGGCTCTCCTCCACAGAAGGGGGATAGCCTACCCATTAAAAGTCTCAGCGATGCCCCTTCACAGACGCCTTCCGCCGACATCGCCGTCAGACGCGCCAAGGAGAACTGCCCGCAGCGTGACAGGGTTGTGGGAACCCGTAAGGACACTACAACAACCCCGTCGGCGTCGGCTTACCAGAGGCGAGCCGCTCATTCGCCCCGACCGGTCCCGCTGGTCGGCCATAGCGCCAGGGTCATCCTCCGTGGTGGCAGAGGGGGGCTGCAAGGATCAAGAATATGCTCGACCGAACGTCTCATAATTTACTTGGTCTACTCACTGCTTTGTCATGAGATGTAATGTGTATAATTTGATTTCATCAATATACATTAAATTTATTACATCCATCACGCATTGCTGCCTGCCTCTCATAAGAGAAACTATAATTAAATATAAATTTAATTATAGTTTTGATTTTAAGATGGTTTGTGAGATCTCTTTTGTTGAGGAAATAAGCTTTTTCTCTGGGTACTGTACTGGGTATAATGGTGCTTGGTACGCTTTGCTCTATATAGTTGACTTTCTAATTTTACTATTTTCATATGTTTATTTACGTACATGGTATATTTAATTTATTATTAAATTCCATTTAGGGACTACTCAATTTCCATGCAATAAAAATGTATTGTTTGTCATCTGTATGATAGTTTACGTTTCGCGTTTTTAGGTAGAGGATTCTACCTAAAAACACTGTTCTGTCTCTTTTATTTATATTGCTACAGAGACAATAAGCCTATTTTTCTACTTATAAAATCTACATTTTGATTTCTCCCGTTTAACAGAATTTTAACCGTTTAGGCCGTGTCACGTGGAAGAAGAAATGTTTAATATAATACGACCTGCTGCTGAAGCCTCTATCTTCGGTAGCTGTGGAAGAAGCTCCCTTCTCCATTAACGCTTACTCCGTGTCACGTGGAAGAAGTCACCGACGACTTATATGTACGAGTGTTTCACTTGAATGTTTCCCAGTGCTGACGAGCATTTCAACTGCGGGTCTGTTGTAATTTGACAGCTGTACGTCGAAGCAGCGCTCTTTCTACCAACTGCAAAAGTGTTCCTGTTGCCTCAATCTGTCTGTCAATTTATCGTGTGTTAAGATTCCGTTTCCCTCCTCTTTTCCTTATACCTACAGTGCATAGATTAAGAAACAGTAAATAGTTATTTGTAAATAATATTTTGTAAGTAAATTTTGTACTATAAAATATTTGTAGGAACTAGACCCGCTTTCGGGTGACCCTCCATAATTTTCCTCAACTGCGATCACTATATAACTTGGGTAGATCGGGCAAGGAGGCAATATTTAATAAAAATAACGTTTTTAATGTAAGCTTACAAAAATGTAATAACTAATTATAAGAATCAACTTAAAAAATCACTTAAGATTGAATGGATAATTTTCGATTGAAAATTGACGTCCACCGAACACGTGGATGCGTGCGCGCTCTATCACAGCGAACGTTAAACTCCAAACTTGTCAAGATGTCCGGTGTCGGTGTCCTGTCAGAGTCGGTCCGTAATGTTGGTTTGTAACATAGCAATACGATGCTCTGTTTCAATCGGAAATTATCGGTATCGATTATCGAGTAGTAGAATAGACGAGTCAAAAATCTTAATGCGCCGTCATATTTCTTATCTTTCATAGTTTAGTGTTTCCCTATTTCTCACTAATTATCTGCTCCGTTACATATTTCTCCTCTCGGAGAGGTTGTAATGTGACACCATGTATGGACAACGTTATAAATTATAGACTCAGTCATAAAATTACACATTCTATGCACAACTACATCTACATGCTACTAGATGTGTTGTCTAACAAACACAAACTACTTTATCTCGAAGGGATCCTTTGGAACAACAAAAAGTGGCCTTCTGTTTTACTAACAAATCTAATTTACCATTTCTCTTTTAGTTCCACCGTCACAAATAGTAAAAGGGCAAATGAGTTACGACATTGGAAACGTTATTTGTGTTTTGAGATTGGTTTTCAAAAATCGGTAAGATAGGACATTATATATGTTGAATATATTCGATAACTATACGATATTGGAACATTGAATGATTGGAAATGAGTCTATGGAGAGTTTGGATAGAAAGTGTGCAAGGCGCCTGTTATTGAAGTATTATTGATAAATTTCAAATAATGATTTTGTTTTGATGATGTATATAAACTTTCCAAGTATTCCCTTCACTTATCTAGCTATTTATAACACCTTTGAATAACTAAGTAAATATGGAAACTTAATAAGTGGATGCATATTGGAGCTACTTAGGGTTGACACTTGGGAAACCTGGGGAAAAGTGCCGATGGAGTCTTTAAAGAATGCAGCCGCAGGCTAATGGAATCGAGGCTGGCACCGCGGTTCTGCATTGCCATACAACGTGGTAATGCTGCCAGCCTTCAGGGCATGTTGCCGATTGACGGCGAATTTAGCGAGATATTTTATTTAGTTTTATTTTAAGTCTTTTTTATAAACTTTATTAATCATATTCATTTATTTTTAGCGTTGTTACAGATTTATTTATAGATGATATAGAGTGTCAAAGATTATATCCATATTAATATTATATATGGGAAAGTGTGTCTGTCTGTTTGTCCGTCTTTCACGGCAAAACGGAGCGACGAATTGACGTGATTTTTTACGTGAGATAGTTGAAGGGTTGAAGAGTAACATAGGCTAGGCTAGAACATACTTTTTCATCCCGGAAATATCGACAGATCCCACGGGATGCGCAATAAAGGCATCGCTCAAAAACTACTACACAGATTTGTATGCGGTTTTCATCAATCCCGAAATCCACGCGGGCGAAGCCGCGGGCAGAAAGCTAGCCTGCTATAAATTTTCGTAGACTTATGCTGAAGCCGCAGATAGCTTTATGATTATTAATAACGTAAGAAATTGTTATTTATATTCAGCTCTACCTCAGTATTTGTGGAAGGCATGAGAACTAAACGCTCTGTGTCTTTTGACTAATTAATGACTTGTTGTGCTGCGTAATTCCAATACGAGCATTTGTTGGTAAAATAAAAAAATATAATTCTTTTAATGATAAAATACAATTATTCAGGGTGGTCAGTAACACAACATGTCTAGAACTTCATGAATTTATAATTACTTAAATTACATTTCTTTTGTTAACTAAGTATATAACCATTTTTCAATTAAGATTCAAATAAATTATCATTTTATATAATTAATCATAAAATTATATAATTATATTATTATAATTATACTTAATATATTTATTATTGACCACGTTTTGGGATGTGTTTACTTAAATATCTAGGTACTTTCAAACATAATTTACAGAAAAACGGGGTAAATTGATGAACACAAAATTACCTATCGATTGATATATCTTACGTCTCTGTACATGATTGAGGCCCACTTTTTGTCCATGTCCTTTAGTATACACGTTTAAGTAAGTAAGAAATTTTATTAATGGCAATGGTTTTTTAACAAAAAAAAAAATTGCCAGCGTCACGTCAGCTATTTACCATACACGATTAGTTTGGGTGACTATGCATGGACTGTGACGTCATTCTAAATGCAACATGGCGACATACCCAAGATGGCGGACCAATTATGTTTAATGCACTCCTACAATATGGGTATCAAACGGTAAACTTGCCAAGAATTATTAAAAAAAAAGTATAAAATTAAGGTAAAAAAATTATTTAAAAATAAACTTTTATTTACATATGTTAAAAATAAATAAATAAACGTTTACACTAAAACTTTTATTGTTTACTTATAACGTCATTTCAAATTTAACACATTCGACACAATTTTTTTGCTATAAAAGCTTGTCGCGAAATTTAAGTACTCGTATTTTTTCTCTCGAATTATCTTGGTATTAATATTTTGATGGGTACCAAGTTTTTGGATGTAACTACAATTTTGTTGCCTAAAATAGACATTTATTTATTCTGCGATTTATTTTTAATATGTTATAGTAATTAAGTGAAAACTTTATTGGTTTATGATAAAAATTTTATGTACGGTCTATAAGTAAAATTTTAACTCTTTGTTTCCCCAAATATATGAATAAGTAAATAAATAATTAAATAAATAAATGATTAAATAAATACAAGCTTACGGCCCGCTTGATGTTAGCGGTTACCCTAGTCTATGGTGTGTAGTCAACATCAAGGGTGTCACTCATGCGTTGCCGACCTTTTAAGAACCTATTTATTCCCCTTTTGAAGAACCCAATACTGATATCTTAATAAGTGGTTAAGAAAAAGTATGTTTAATTTACAATACATTTTTTTATATGACTAGTGTACCGGTTATGAGAACGTGCACGTATTGTGGTTAAACATCCCTTGAGATAATCATCTCAAGGGTGCTGAGTAAGCTAGAAATTCGCCCGTCACCATATTAGTCTATAAGCTTTAGTTTTAGTTAAATAAATCAGTTATTATAATTGAGATTATAATAGACGATATCAGACTATAACCTGAGTCTCATTATATCCATTGCCTAAACACTCGCAAAACTAGCTTTGAAACTACATACACATATTAATAAAAAGAATAAGCAACGAATAAAAGCCTTTCATATTATCTTCACAATCGTATACTATTTAACCTATTTAACGAATTGATCCTAAAATCTAATTGTAAGGGTGAACTCAATTCACAATTGATTAAATTAGAAATATCCCAGCACTGAATTGTGTTTGAGTAAACTCGGCCCAATAGACGTTTTAACAATGGTTTTTGCTGTTGGCACAAACCCCATTGTTTTCATATCAAACGTCTTTCGTTGCTAAGACAATTATAAATCGAGCTATTTGCCTTTGCCTGATCTAGTCAATGCGTACAAAAGGTAAATTGAATTGTTTTTAATTACACTAGAAAATAATGATAATAAATCTACGTAATTCATAAAAGCAGCGAATAGTACTTACATACTATGTAATATACGTAGCGTTACGTCCCGAAAAATATAACCTAAATTATCCTTTTATGTGCTGTTTTTTTTCGATAATATATCTGACGATGGCGGCAAGTGGTTAATGCTTTCCTCTATTGATACCGGATTCCTGTCGTCAGTCTCAGGCTAATAGGTCACCCTCGTTCGTCGCTAGTCACAGAAGAAGTGATGCCAATGCTCGTGTAACTTACCAACACGATTCCGCACGCGTTCAGTCACTCATTTGACTAAATTAATTTTCAATCATGTGACATCCCGGTGTTCACTCACTTCCGGTACAATGACAATCAAATTAAGTCCTATTAACTACAGCTTTTTTTTACTAATTTGAGTGCGTTTGACAACGATCTCACCTGATGTTAAGTGAAGATGTTGCCTAAGGTGGAACACGCTCAAATAGATAGATAGATCTTAATAAATCACTACTTTTCACTAGTTCCACTACTATATAATATTTTATATTTATTGTTACCGGTTTCGCAACATCATCGTCAGACAATCAAAATGACAATCAAAATGTTCCGAAACCGGTCACAATAAATATAAAATATTATATAGTAGTGGAACTAGTGAAAAGTAGTGATTTATTAAGAACATAATATGGAGTTCCATCAAGAAGTTACAGCACAAAGCATAAACTATTTAGATAGATAGATATAATTTATTCAAACTGACAACACAAACAAAACACACACAAAAGAAAACATTATAAAGTACTAAAATATATTCTGGTAACAAATAGTGCCTATTTACTCTTGCCTTGAAAATCCCAATATTATTAGTATCGGGGAACAGAGACGCAGGAAGGGAATTCCATTCCTTGGCGGTTCGCATAATGAAGGACGAAGCGAAACGAGAGTTACGAAGAGGTGGCATGTCGACCACATACGGATGGAGTCCCTGGCCGCGTGTCGTCGTCCAATAGTGGAACAGCTAAAATAAAACATCGACATATCTTTAAAACCGCTTTAATATATTATATTTTTTGTGTTAACAAATAGTTAGTGTCAACATAATAACAATAAGACTAAAATATAATAATACTAGCTGACCCGCGCCCACTTCGTTGGGTATAATATTAATAATCCCCGAAGCGAGCACGAAAGCGAACTGAATTAAACCCGAAGCCATCGCGCGCCGTCCGCTGATGATGATGATGATGATGATGATGATGATGATGATGATGATGATGATGACACTCAACAATAATGTGGTTTTCTATTGGTGAAAGAATTTTTAAAATCGATGATGATGATGATGATGATGATGACACTCCGCAATAATGTGGCTTTCTATTGGTGAAAGAATTTTTAAAATCGGTTCAGTAGATCCCGAGATTACCCCTTACAATTTACAAACACACAAACTTTACTTCTTTATAATATTAGTATAGATTTGGACGTTTTTGCTTTCATCTTGAAGTAAGTTAATTCAGAAAGTATTTAGTTTTTTGATATTTGATCAGCAACTAGGGTTCGTTAAATATGTAATTACAATTTTTTTTTTCTAAGAAACCATACAGCGATAAACAGACTATGTTTTCTACAGTATGTGCCAATACCAAGGCCAATTAAAGGTTTCCTTGCACAAAATCATTCGTAAGTAGCAACAAACTATGCCCCTAAAATATTATTTCGTCTAGTTAGAAACAATTTGTACATAGATTTTTTTATATAAATAGTTATATCTCTAATAGATAGGTCTTTGTTACTCTTTCACGTAAAAACTACAGAATAAATTTCAATGAGACTTTTCAATAAATTATATAACTTATACATAAAAGAAACTTACAGGCTACAGTTTATAAAGATGTTTTTGAATTGTTTAAAAATGACGATAAGTATCATATAAATAGAAAAAAATCTACCAACTGAAAGAAAGAAAGAAATATATATTTATTTGGCCATTCTTGTACAGTATGCTTATGATATAAAAATAAATGAAATAAAATAGAATAAAAACATCGAAGTCTGGCCAAAAAGGCCCCTACCTCAGCTAATGCTATTACTGCTATACGCAGCAAAAGCGCTGGTTTTCAGGTAGGACCATTGATTCAGATCATTGAAGCAGTATGCACGTGGGCATAGTGCATATTGCCTCCATGATCCCGACATCGGACGTAAAAGACAGTACAACACACTATATAGTCTGTGGTCATGACAGTGACATTATCATACAAAAGTACTTTTACATATATATTAATCTGTGACATTATTTGACAATATTAAAATTAACAATTCATTTAAACTGCGGACTATTTGCGCAAACGAAGTCGCAGGCACCAACTAGTATTAAATAAGTCGATGATGTTTGTAACATCTTGTTTAAAAATTGTACTTTAATTTAAATTTAATATTGTATAGTCTAGTCGAGTGGATAATACACCGGTTTCAAGGTGTCTGAGGTCCCGGGTTCGAATCCCGGTGGGGGCAGATGTTTGTGTGATGAATGCGAGCATTTGTACCTTAGTCATGGTTGTTATTATTTCAATAAAAATTATTTATATATGTATAATATATGTATGTCTATCCGTTACCCTAGATCCCATAGCACAAGCCTTATAGAGCTTAGTTTGGGCTAGGCTAATTGGTGTAAGTGTAAAAACAAAAAAAAAAAGGTAATTATGAATCGACTAGAGCAAGACTAGTCTTCCTTGATTATCAATCAATACATAATATAAAACAAAGTCGCTTTCGCTGTATGTCCGTATGTATGCTTAGATCTTTAAAACTATACGCAACGGATTTTGACGCGGTTTTCTTTAATAGATAGAGTGATTCTTAAGGAAGGTTTGTATGTATAATAAATGCATAATATAGTAGAGAAACACTGATTTTAAAGGTTTCTAATGTGATGTCGTAAATAAGCACATTTTTTTGCGCTTATATTGCAAACGCTGGCTGAACCCTACGAGATAACAATATAATGTACTACAGTATTGTACAACTTACAAAAATCCACAAAAAAGTCCGCGATGGTATATGTCTATCTCTTAGGGATAACCCACCATAACCATTTTTTCACTGCACCCGTGCGAAGCCGGGGCGGGTCGCTAGTACTATTATAAAAACTATTATAAAAGTGTGAGATTTGTGTGTTTGATTGGAGAAGAATCAAATCGTCCACGTTCTTTTCTTTTCTGGTCGTGGATAGCCACGGCTAGATAAATAAGGACGTAATAAGGCAACGTTTTGTATTACAAAGCTGATAGGGGCCGTATTTGCGTGCATCGGGAGCCACCCTAGCGCGCAGCCCGCACCTAGGGTGGTCATGTAAATCCTTTTGTACCTAAAGGGGTTACTTTTTACACTCTATCTCTCGCACTTAGAAGTTCGACGAAAATGTATTTTAGTCTGAATTACTGTGGGCTTATTACAAAGCGTTGATAATTATCAACACATTTGTCACGGAAGCCCGTGAACGTAAATAATAGGTAATATACATTTACACAATAATTCTAATGGAGTGCACATAGAAGCTTAAATTGCTTGACTGTATTTTAACCTCCTTTCACGAGGTATTTTAATACACTTTTCGTTAACGGCAAGTGGTTACCCAAATTGTGTGAGTTTGTTTGGTAATTTGAGGATATGCTTATCGCATTTCTATCGAGGATGTGCTGTTGTCCTGATTTAATGGGGTTTGGATCAAAAGCTTACTGTGCCTTGTGTATTGTTTACTTTGTTTCGTACTGTTCCTTATGTGCAAGTGCTAGAGATTTAGCTAATATAAACTTGCCGTTCCAATGTTTGTCATTGATTTGCCTTTATATAAATTTAAAAACCATATCAAAAAGACACTCATGAGTAAAGGTTATTATAAAGTAAGTGACTATCTTAATGATCACACTGTTTGGGAATAGGGCACTATTCATAGAGCCATGTTTGGTAACAACATTATTTATAATATTGTATTATTTTATATGTGTATGTAAACATACATACGACTGTAATCGTATTAGTATGATTGTATCTTATACTATATTGTATTTTTATATTATATTATTATAATTATTAACATTGAAAAGAGGAGATAAAAAATAGACCTTCAGAGTTTCTTGCCTGTTCTTCTCGAGAAGGCTCTCCCAATTTCCGAACAGGTGTCGAGTCAATATATTTTTTCTTTTTTTTTCCTTATTCGTACGTACGGACAAGGTTTTTGTTTTTTTTTTATTTAAGCTTTTTTTTTGTTTTGTTTGTTGACGTCAATAAGTGCCTGTAAAGGTCTATGTTGAATAAATATTATTTTGATTTTGATTTGATTTTTGATTTTAGGTTACTTTTAAAGAAAAATTAACCACAGACCGCCCTTCATACAACATATATTATGTTGTATCATTCATTCTAATTTATTCCAGAATAGTAAAATATGTACCAATAGATGAAGAAACTGCAAGGGTTCTAGGAAGGTAGGAGTGCTTAGGGCGAATAGGAAAAAGTGAGAACTGGAATCAGTATTATTTTATACTATATTTTATAAAAAGAACCCGAGAAACTTATAATAAAATCAAACTCAACAAGGCGAAGTTAAAAGTTTCAGCATCATTATAAGTTTTACAAGTTATCAGAACTGGGGCGTTAGTCCAATATAGCCGATCGCACTGCACATATTAGGCTAGTCTATTTCCGGACAAAGCGATGCAGTCAAGTTTGCAGAAGACTAAATTTTAAAATTGGAAATCTATTGAAAATCTTTTGAAAATGTTGTTTTATTAAAATCGATTGTTAAAAATAGATATAAGGGCTAAGACCTAATGCTTTTGTCGACTATATTCCACGAGTCTGACTGGAGGAAAATTTCCTGTTTGAAGGTTTGTAATATATAACATACTTTGCTTAAAGTGGTCTGTAATTTAGTGTTCTATACGCCGCTAACGATTGACTAAAATTAATACTTTAATTTCATTTTATTTTACTTCAACTTATTTTCTGTCTATTGAGCTAGCATCTTAGAGATTTTATTTCGTGCCAAATAAAAAATATATCTTTGTTAGTATTGAAAACAACCCTCTTGAGGTTGGCCAACAATCAAATTATTCTTCTGTAACTTTGGTTGATATTTTTGACATTTTGAAGACATTTTGATGAACGAATAATGCATTTCTGGTACAAAAAGTGCGTAGATACGTATCGATCATCGTTTAATCAATATTTTCGTATGATCAATTTATTTTTTTTATTTTTTTTATGATTTAATATATATGTATATGTATATATATATATAGATTTATATATTATTTTATATATATATTAGTGTATAAGATTATGTATTCGTGTATGGATATATAAGTATATTTTAATCATAATCTCCCCTGCCCAATGATGTGTCAAAGGTTAACTGGAAGATATCCCGCCAGGGATAAGTTCGCCTTTGCATATACATAATATATTAAATGTATTATTTATGTTTCTGTGAATTATTTATGTGTATGTGCAATAAAGAGTTTTACAAACAAACAAACAAATAGTGATGTTGAAGATGTGAAACATCAAAGTGATGATGAGTGATAGAGAACGGCGGTAACAGCCACAGTAAATAAATAAAAAGGTAAAAAAAATAGTAAAGTAAAGTAAAATATAGACGAGGCTTTCAGGTTTATTCTTTCTTTTGTTATTTTTCAATAATTATTTTTATACCAGTTCAATGACACGTTTGACATAGCGATTGAGACTACTACACGACCGGACGCGGATTCAATTCCCGCACGGGACAGACAGATAGATTGTATGTTTGTTAAAATACGACACAGTTTAAAATATATTGCGTGGAGTGTCGTTTATAATGAAAAAATACATAATTAAATAAATAAATATTTCTTACTTCAATTAGCCTAAACCAAAGTAAGCTCTGTTAGGCTTGTGTTATAGAATCTAGAGTAACGGATAGACGTACAATATTATACATATATAAATATTTTACATAGAATTATATATTAACAACCACGAACAAAGTACAAATGCTCGCATTCATCCCACAAATATTTACCCCCACCGGAATTTGAACCCAGGATTTCAGAGGTGATGACAGCTTGAAACCTGTATACTACCCACTCCACTATGGAGGTCGTCAAACTATAAATATAATTGTAATTATTGAAATTTATAGTATTTTCTGTTAAGTTTATTTAATTAGAAGAGAAAGAGGGTACTCTTAAAAGTTTTCGACAGAATTAGCACAATTTATAAGTAATATTGAATATATAACAAGACTGTTGTATGGACCGCGCCCTCTCCTGAGAAGCGGTTACTCTTAATACGGTCATTAGGACAAAGTTTATGCTGAGTTTGGTAGTAAAATTACATCAGTCGAGCCTCCTCGGTCAGTCTGGAGTCCGTAACCACCATGGTATTTCGTTGCGGTGGTAGCCATGAGGGATTCAGCCTTTCCTCTCCTGAGAGAAAAAAGATAAAAAAAGAATTTCGTATTGTTTTCGACGCGATTGTGTTTAATCAACTGAATAGAAAACAATGTTTTCCAATAAGCAAAACGAAAAAGCGGCTTACGGAAGGATGTTAAAAATGAACGGTGCCCAATCAACGCGCGGTAAACAATTCAAATATGGACGATACGGAATATCAGTTTCATTTTTGGTACCCAAACAATGAAAAATTACGTTGACAAGTATTGACATGGGTACGGTACCAAAACGGGATGATTCTAGTGTAATTGTAGCGCCAATATTGATACAATGTTTCCGATATGTGGGTGTCCAATATTTTGTTAGCGTTAACCTCAATTTGCTTGATTGTATATGGGTTTGTTTGTGTGTTTGAGTTTTTTTTTACACTCTACTGAAGTTTGTTATTAGTCCATCAACTATGTTGGTTGCTGCAATGGATGATTCGATTTGGATTACGTGTTTTTCTACATTTATAATGGTACAATATAAGTGAGTAGTCACTAAAATCGTGAAAGTAAGCGGGAGGCAGATAGGATGAATAATTACAAGTGATGGCAACAGTTTCATAACAACAGATAAATAACAGGTAACATCCTAACATAATAAAAGCGAAGTAACTCTGTCTGTCATAATTTTAAGCTAAAACTGTTGTACTAATTTAAATTTGGATCACAAATAGTCTAGAGTTAAAGATAGTACATGACTTAATACTAAAAATAGCTGTACGGGTTTGAAATAGAAGATGAAATAAAAAATGATATACTTATTTTCATTTTTTTAACTTTGTAACTTATTTTTCAGCCTTTTGTTTATATATAAAATCATATTTGGTACAAATTTTACCCTAAAGATAGTAAAAATAACTAATGAAAGTTTGTCTTTGAATAGGCTTAGAAATTGTTGAACCGATTTTGATGAAATTCATACAGAGAGTCTTATACCTGGTATAATCGTAGGGAAATTTTCATCATGAAAAATTTTTTCCTGCAGGAAAATTGAATAAAAAAAGTTGTTCAGACTGACACAATGTGATATGAAGTTCCTCAACTTCAAGGGAGAAAAAATAATATATTTATTATTGCAGTAATTTTACGGAATAGCTAGTTTTTATATAAAACGACAAATGTAAATTATATACTGCGCAATATATTTAGTAATAATATAACAATTTCAAAGACTGTGCTAGAAGAAGAGTAATATTTTTCAAGAGTACGTATGTGTAATTGTTTGAAACATTCTGAAGCTTTAACAGCTTGCTTGATTTCAGCTTGGGTGGTGTTAGATTCGAGTGACACAGGGAAGCTCTGTTCTGCTACGATTTTCTTGGTCTGCTACGACTTTCTTAATCTACTACGAATTTCTTAATCTACTACGATTTTCTTGGTCTGCTACGACTTTTTTGGTTTAGGGGATTTAATTTTCACAAAAAATATTATTATATATATATATATTATAGCATAGGGCAGCAAACGAGCAAACGGATCACCTGATTGTAAGCGATAACCGTTGCCCATGGACACCGCAACACGAGAGGAGTCACAGATGCGTTGCTGGCCTTTTAAAAGGTAATAGAGGGAATAAAGGGAATAGAGGGGAATAAGGGGGGTTGGGCCTCCGGTACCCTCACTCACTCGACGAAACACAGCGCAAGCGCTATTTTACGCCGGTTTTCTGTGAGGCCGTGGTATCACTCCGGTCGAGCCGGCCCAATTCGTGCCGAAGCATGGCTCTCCCACGGTAAAATCCACGATATATATATATATATATATATATTTATCTCGATTAAATCGAAGATGTCCTAAAAAGGCCGGCTCAAGAGTACTCGCAACCGACGAGCATGCATGAAGACGCTCATGAAAGTGGAGGAAGCAAGAGAAGTGTGCCAGGATCGTAGCAAGTGGAGAGAGGTGGTCTCTGCCTACCCCATTGGGAACAAGGCGTGACATATATGTATGTACAAAAAAGTAATTTACGTAAAAATACAGTTGGGTTATTCAGTTTTTTTTTTCAATTACTCTTTTGTCAGTACCGAAAACGCTCAAAGTTGTTTGTAAAATTGAGCGAATTTATAATTTAGTTTGTTCGTATTAAATTTATGTGATTCGTTCCCGCTTCCATTGTACATTAATCAACACTACGTGCTCCGCGTATAATTAAAGTCCGCACAAGAAAGAATGCTTTTATAAATATCTACTCGCTAATTTCCTTAATTGGATAACTCTCAAGTCAGGAGTGCTCCCTTACAGGACGAAGTTAAATAGTGAAAGTGTGTATAAATTGTATTTGATCTCATTTAAATGTATTGCTCAGTAAGCTATGAGAAAGTCATACAAATTCGAAAGTACTCTTATGTAAAAACGTTATTTTACAGTTGAGGATTACTTAAATGCTGGGGTTTCATTTTAATGCCTTAATAGTTGCGTTACCAAATGTTTTCAGTATAGTAAAAAACACATTGAAACTATAGTTTTTAAAGATATTATGTAAACTTATAAAGGAAGCTGTGTTCGGCTTCTAATTGACAAGTCTGTAATATTACAGGAAGAAAAAATTGTCTTTATTGGCTTTCTCGCTGGTTCTTTGCAGTACATAATCTCTCATGATAGATTTGTGAACGTGAAATAAAAAATTATAGAAGATACTCATACTCATCGATTTGATTCCCACATATGTCATGAAATACTTACGATTATTTGCATTTTTTTTTAACTTCAAGGCAATTTTAATATCAAAGGTATAACATTTTCTGATTGATCTTTGGATTAATTTATAAAAAACATTATTGTTTCCTTAGCTCTGCAAGTAATTTAAAAAGTGTTAAGCAAATTGTGTAAAACGAGAAACATATTTCATGCATTTGATGTTAGTTTTCTCACATTTTTGGAATTAATCCAAAATGTTTAATTTATCTGTCTGTCATTCTGTTTGTCTATCTGTTGCGCTTTATCGCCAAAACTACTGAACCGATTTAATGGAATAGAAAGATTTAGGCTACTTAATTATTGCGAAAAAAGACTGTAAGGGGATGAAATATGAATTTAAATTTTGTTTGGAAAGTACGTCATTTATAAAGTTCAAACAATATTTTTAGTTTTCGATAAGATGAAAATAAATACGTTATTCCAAGTTCGTAAAAACTTCAAGGAGCAAACATAGGCTAAATCAAAGTTTTTGTTTGAATGAGCTTATTAAACAGATTGAGTTTATTTAACAAATTGAAATTGAATATAGGGATAATTTGAGATCTAGATTTACAGATATCTCTATCTTGAGAAACTATATTTTTCCTGCGGGAAAATCTGATAAAAATAACAGGTCAGTTTTTGATGTAACTCGATATGGTAAATGGTTGCAGGCCCGGGGAAGAACATAGGTGAATTAGAAAACCACGGGAAGGAGGAGGCCCACGGGAAGGAGGAGGTCCACGGGAAGGAGGAGGTCACCTACCGATTGACTCAGATACTCACCGGGCACGGCTGCTTCGGTGAGTATCTGTGTCGAATAGGACGGGAGGATCGACACATTGTCACCACTGCGCATCCGACCTCGACTCGGCCCAGCACACGCTGGCGGAGTGCCCCGCGTGGGCCTCCGAGCGCCGAGTCTTGGTCGCAGAGATCGGGCGAGATCTGTCTCCGCCGGCATTGATTGCGGCAATGCTGGCGGACGAGGGAGGTTGGAGGGCTGTGGCCTCCTTCTGTGAAGTAGTGATGCTCCAGAAGGAGGCCGCCGAGCGGGGTCGGGAGATGGCCGATCCCGCTCGAAGAAGGCGGCGCCGGGCTCGGTAGCACAGCTGCGGCGCCGCCGCGGGTCGCCGGCGGGCGCGAGTAAGTCGCGACTGCTACGGCGACCCGGGATGTACCACGCCCCTTCCGTGGCCGGGGGGCGTCGTCGGTGGAGGAGACCGGGGGAGGTAGTAAGCCTCCCCCGAGGAGGGCTCCCCTGTGTCGACGGGGGAGCGGAGGCTGGGGGTTCCCGGAAGAAGCTTTCTGTTCCCAGGGGCTCCCTACATGCCTGAGGAAGGCCATCCCTGAGGTTTTTAGTGGGTAGGCCTCCCCCTTCTGGGGAGGAGAGCCCCACATAACCCCGGCTCGCCACAGCCGGGGTATGCAATTTAATGCATTTTCCTCAGGGAAACAAAAAAAAAAAAAAAAAAAAAAAAAAAAAAAAAAAAAAAGTGAATTAGAAAAATACATCTACCCGCCTGGAAAATTTGATATAACGCGTGCAAAGCCGTGGGAGGATGGCTAGTATACTATAGTTGTTACAAATTGGTCAGGTCCTGCACTCTTCTTCAGCCTTTTGTTCTGCTCAAGAATGTAATCTCCACTACGTCATTTCGACGACATATCAATCGTTGAACAAACTCTTAATAACAGCTTTTTCTCAAACACGCTTGGAAATTTGAGCTTTATTTTGACAACCTTCTTCGAGATAAATCGAAATTATTGTACTGGCCTAATACATGCGAGCAGCGGCCGGCACAAAATGTATGAAAATCCATATCTGTCGTGTTTTAGCGGCCAAATAAATATACATGTAAATTCATATCTATCGTGTATTTTAAAAATGGAACGATTTGTTGCTCCGAAAAAAGGCAAACCAAGGAGGAAACTTTAGAGTTTTATTTAAATATCGAACTGGCTTACAAAAAAAAACCTGTTTTATAATGAAAAAAAAAACAAACGAATCCTTGAGTTTGAAAGTTTTAATTTCCGCGCATTATTTGAGAAAAGTATTATACAAGCCTTGGCCACAACTAGGCATTGATGGAGTTACGTATCTGTGGCTCGGCTTCGCCTCGGCCCACATGTACACTTTCGTCCATCAATGCCTCTATTGCTGGCCGCTGCAGTAATGTGCTATTCTTTCAGTTATGCTTATGAGAAATTGTTGTCGCTTACTTACCAGATTGACTTGTTCTTCTACTATCAACAACAATAAAAAATATTCACAGCTCCTCCGTTCCAATACGTCACATGTGACGATTGGAAACGAAATCTGGCCATTGTTTTTTTTTCTCTTAGGAAAGAAAGGCTGAGAATCCTCATAAGGAGCACGAAATGTGCCTAGGATACTACCACAATGGCAAGTGTCATGGTGATTATGTCGACATGACCTATCAACCTACTCCTAATGGGCCTTATAAGAAGGTTCAAAGTCGTTCGAAGGGCTATGCTCAGAGATGTGTATCAGAAATGATGAACTCCGCAGACAAATCAAAGTCACTGATAAACCCAATGAATTGTGAATCTTAAGTGGCAGTGCGTAATGCACATTTCTGATGCAGAAATGTTCTCGAGTGACAGGTATGTACCGGACACCGCAGCGTTGGCAGGCCGCTCATAAGATGGACAGACGAATTAATGAAGTCTGCAGAGAGGCGTTGGATGCTAGCAATGCAGGATCGACTGATGTGGAGATCCTTATGGGGAAGCCTATGACCAACAGTGGTCGTCTATTGACTGAAATGATGAAGATGAATGATGAATGATATCCTTCCCCATATAGGGGCACCTACCTGGTATTATATCGATTAGTCGTTAATCGAGTAAGCTATCTCAGTGCAGATTCATCGACTTCATCTACCTTGAATTTCTTCACAGGTGTATGCAGACTGCCTCAGGATGTATTTCTTCAACCTTCAAACAAATATACGTATGACTTTTTGAATAATAACTAGCATCCTGAATACAAAAATAGTATTGTTATTAACTGGTTTAATCTAACTAAAGAGGCCAGATCTGAAACTTACCATCAGGAAATTCCAAAACAAAAACATAAGAAATTAAACATCGATGTTCACAACGAAAAAAGAGCTATTAATATTATTAATTTTAGGTACAAATAAGAATAAAGCGACAATACAAAATAAGCAAATGCGAATTTTCCTCAATTCCGTTCAGAAATCAAAATGGAGACGTCGGAAAACAATTTAAGATTTGTCAAACTGATTATCCAGTAAGCTGATTCCGCGCTAATCGTTCCAGATATTGAATACGCCTTCGATTCGAGGAGATTTGTTATTAATTTTTCCCGAGGAAGTTTTCAAATCACTTATTGCTCCTGAGATATTTATGGAAAATAACTGAGCGTTCGTTAGAATTTCACTGATTCGAAGAGAAGGAAAGGTCAAGGGTCACTTATTGAATATGGGTTGAAATAAAGTCATAAGTATATAACATAATGTTTCATAATATAGTTAGTAAATATTTGGGTGTGGTCCAAAATCAGACAACTGGACAAACGCTATCATGCTTGCAAATACTTCTTCAAATATATATACAATATATATATATATTCATTTAATATAACATATTATATATATATATAATATATAAACTTTGAATAGATACATTTATTATTCTTAGCAAGCAAAATAATTCAAATTTATATGCAGAAAATATGGTTATCACAAGATGACAATTCATTTAGATTACAGCACTTTTCGCTGTCTTATGCAGCATGCAAATATATCTTAACATTATATATTTATTGCAGTAAGTTATGGTATATTGTTTCTTCGATGTTTTCACAGATTTTTTCTGTAATTATTGCGATAATTGTCATAAAAAAAGAAGCTTTAATACATAGAAATCAGATCTGCTAACTTTGACATACAAATTGACACTGCAGCTCTAGAGTCAACGAACATCAAAAACGACCTCATCTTTGATTACTTCAGACCGCGTAGAACTAAGTACATAAACAATTACGGACCAATAAAAAAGTAGACAGTCACAGATAGCATTTGGACCGCACCTTTTGTGAATAACTTTTTTTTAGTTTCATAGTATGGAGAATGATTTAAAGGAATGTCCCTTATTCGAATCAAATCAAAAGTGTAGTTTTGAAATAATACGAACATTAATTATTCGTTAATGTCCATTGACTTTAAATAGATATTAGTAAATTCGTTAAATATTTAGAACGCTGCCCATAAACTAGGATTCGCTCCAATCCAGCAAATTATTCCAAACGCTCCAACTGACATGGTGTAATTACAAATTTATGTGTATAACGTAGTCAGCCATTAATAATAATAATATTTATTTAATAACTTCTATAGTAAATATTAAATTTTTAACTTAACTTATATGTATACTCGTATTATATAACTGTGAACATACCTGAACTAGGATTAACCTGTATCTCAGGCTTGTAATTACAAAATAAAAAATATAGACACATAAATCAAATGCAAAATGTATAGTATATCTGATTAATAACTAAATTTAAACAAAGTAAAAAGAGATAAAAATATAAATAAAAATACAAATTATTTGGTAACTAGTAATAGTTTCTCTGTATCATCATACGACATAACTTGAAGTGCTTCTTGAAGAAGTATTTAAGCTTTATGATAGGTACAATTAAACATACATAGCTTGGCGTTTAATCTATTATATAAAAAGGTCCCAGGAATACATAAAATCTGGCCAAGAAAGTTGCTTAATTCCTATATTTTGAGCGCAAACAATATCCCTTCGTCTTTTGTTAGTATATTCGGTGCTAAAGGGAAGTGTTGAGTGCTGTTTAAGGACTGTATTCATTATAAATAGTTGTCTCACAGTTAAGACTTTACAATCTTTATATAGGAGGTGCGTGGGAAAAAGAAAAGAACGAAACGTGGATACTTTTAACACGGCCCTTTGTGCTCTCTCAACCATTAGAATGCATGTTTTTGCGGTCCCACCCCATGAGGTTATGCAGTAGGTAATTATTGATTGACACAGTGAAAGGTAAATCTGTCTAACTAGTTTAAAATTTGCTATACACCGAAGTTTCTTAAAAACAAATATTAATTTGCGAATTCGACTACATAAAGCATCAATATGGTACTTAAATGAAAGGCGGTCATCAATGATAATGCCCAAGTATTTTTGTTTATCAGTGATATTAATTAATGGACAATTACACATGTCGCTTTCTTTCTGGCAGTAGTGAGCATAAAGAGTCGGAGTAATTGAAAAGGTCTTAGGTTTACGGAAACAAAAATTTATGTATTTAGTTTTATCAACATTCAAGGTTAGTAAATGATGATGAAGCCAATTATTAACAATATTAAATCCTTGCTGCGCATGCTTAAATACATTCTCCTCTGAGTTTGCACAGAAAAGTAAAACAGTGTCATCAGCATATGATATGATTTTTCCAGCACATATATTTAAAGAACAGAGGTGATTCACATAAATTAAAAATAAGGTCGGGCCTAAAATACTTCCTTGAGGAATACCAAAGGGAGTATTTTTAATATCAGTACTGATAACATTATCAATTTTCACACATTGAGTACGACCGTATAAATAACTTTTGAACAGTCAGGTCAGATGTCAGTTGAGTGCCTCTAATACCTAATGATTCTATTTTTTGTAACAAGATAGGTACAGAAATCGTATCAAAAGCCTTTGCAAGGTCAAGGAATATTCCTAATGTCCGGTTGCCCTTATCCAATTCCTGGACTAAATAATTAGTGAGGTGATGCACTGCGTCTGAAGTTGATAGTTTTGATCTAAATCCAAACTGATTTATCGATATCATTGAGTTTTTATCTAAGTAATCTACGAGCCTTTTATTAATATTTTTTTTCTAATATCTTAGATATAGCTGGCAGAATAGAGGCCTGTAGTTTGAGATTTGATCTTTGCTACCTGATTTGTACACTGGGACAACAATATCTTTTTTCAGACACTTAGGGAATACTCCGTCCGCCAAGCACTTTCGTAAAATGAATGTGAGTTGGGTTAACAAGATGTGTTTAAACTGTTTTAGATCTTATTAGATATGTTATCCCAACCTACCGCAGAATTGTCCTTCAAACCAATGATTATATGTTCAACCTCAGCCTCGTCGGTATCCAAAAGCACAAAGGACTCCAACGTATTAAATGAAGAGATCTGGTTATTACGCGATGTAGGGAGAGAACGATTTTGAATACTTTCCGCTAGAGATTTACCTATATTAACGAAAAAGTCGATAGCACTATTGAACGAAGATTGCTGAGATGTAAGTTTTAATAGTAAATTAGAGGATGACTCACGCTGCTGCGATAAAAACGTAATGTCCTTAATGTATTTTCATATCCTTTTACTGTTCGTACCTGCGTTTTCTAATTCACATTTGTCGTAATTAGATTTAAATATTTCAAAAGATTATTACAGAAATTTCGGTACCTTTTGTATGACCTTTGCAGTACAAAGTTGAGTGGATCCCATTTTGCTTTCATATGAAGCTTGTCTCGGTTTTTCATACAACGTATGAGTCCCGGCGTGATCCAAGGCTTGATGTTATAGTTCCTATTACTTATTCGAAAATGCATCGTATTTTAATAGCTTGTATTCTTTATTATAGCTTATTGTACGTTGTTTATCAAGTGCGACATACAAACATCCGCGTCATCACAATTGTACACTAGGTCAAGATTAATGCTGCGTAAGGCATGTTCTAGTTTACTATAATTGATTTTAGTCTTGTATAAATACGTGCGAGTCTTATCAAATAATTAACATTTTAAGGTTAGCAGTACACTTTTATGGTCTGTTATTGATGAATTGGTGACAAGGGAGATCGAAGGAAAATTGGTTTTTAACATTGTTTGATCCAAGCAAGATCCACTTTGATAAGTTGGAAGCAAATGTGCCGTAAGCAAACCATGAAATTAATACATAAGCTTAAAGCAGTATCGTTGTTAAATATTAATATTTAGGTCACCTGTCAAAATTATGTTCTTAAAACTTGAAAGGTTCCGTAATGTGTTGTCTAGCGATTCAGAAAAACTATTTATGTTAGTAAATGACGGTGGCCTATATATTGGTAATATTGCGATGTCGAATCCAATTTTAATTAACATCCGATTACAATTTGACATAGTAGATTCTTCTACCGATACGTTCAGATTATCCATGGTATAAACTACTTTGCCCATCATTTTGATTATAATTTGCACTACTATTGTATAACTTATAACCCGGCATTAGCGGCAAGTTACAACTTTTACTCAGCCAGCATTCCGTTAAAATGATTACATCACAATCAACATTTAATCTTTGCAAAAAAATACCCAAACTATAGTAATTCTTAAAAATTTTTGACTCAGATACAGAGAAATTATCCAATTCAGACATAATACTAACAGACATATTATAAAACTAGAAAAAAGATAAACACAAAAAAGTACTAATAAATTAATAATTATTGGCGCTCTTAGGCGCCTTTATAGTCTATAGAATTAATGTACCTTTTTTTCTGCGATTTTCTTGGCAGGGCATTCACTGTCGCCAGTTTTATGATCACACGGCTTTTTAAAATGGGAGCATGTGGCACATCGTGATGGACCTTCTTTTTTCGGACAAACCTGTACACCATGACCTGTGCCTCCACAGTGACTGCAGGTTTCCGTTTCATCCCGGCATGTCTTTGTTTGGAATTTAGTTAAGCACGTCACAAAAACGTTATATTCCATGATTAATTAGCAACGGTATCAATAGATTCCGCTTATGGAAATTTAATATTTATGCTTGCAAATTGATGAAACCAATTATGTGGTTTTTGATGTGTGTGAGAACTTCATACGAATTCTGTAGTTATGTGTCTATTTAGCTTTATTACTAAGTTTCTTAGATTTGTTGCTTAACTAATTGTGTGATTGATTCATCGTCAAGTTCAAATTCCAAAATCGTATATGACTTTGTACCCTATTATTTATGCAGAAGCGTTCAATAGGACAGAACATAATTGTGAAATGCGGTCCAAAACTGACTACATTTTTATGCACCCATGTTTCTAGTTGTTATATTTTTTTACTCACTACATCTTATTTCACGTCGCACATTTCATTTGTTTTAATTTCTCTGGAAGAATAACATATAATACGTCCACAGCAAATCGTATCACATACATTTGTACACACAAAAGCAATAAACTCAACTCGATTCTCAACACCACAGAATATCAATTACAGCGTAATACGACATTTTGCCATAAAATATTTTATCATCTACCTCATTATTAATTCACACATAAAATCAGGTACATAATAAAACATGAACGGCCATGTTTATCCATTATTCAGTGACTATTAACCTATCTAGTACTGGCCTGACCCAGTGAAGTTACTCTCTAAGTCTACGTCAAAGTTTCTAACTCATAGTTCGGTATACTAAGAAGCATAAGCGCACGCAGTTTGGTGATGCAGGGACAGCACGCAGAAATGTACGACAATCTCTGTAGTAGAAATTTGATCATAAGCTAACAGAGTAGCTCTTCAGAGACGCCCTTTTTATTGCTCTGTTTACGACTGAAAATTTATTGGCGAGCTCATATCATAGACATCGTGCGTTGAAGATTAAGAATTTGATTTATTAATTTACTCGAGCGATTCTGTTCGATTCACTCAAACTTTAACATTAATAATTACTTAGCGCTACGATTATAAATTTCTTAATTCTGATAAGTTTATTAATAAGACTTAAAAATGAGTTTCAATAATCTATACTTATAATTAGAGATCGGATAATCGGATGCATATTTACCTAAAGTTAGTTTAAGACAAAGTATGGAAACGGCTTTTTATTGTTTTGTTGAATAAAAATCCCGGGATTGCGGAATTGGATAGCCGGATGTTTATTTATTTACCTAATTTAGTTTCTGACAAAGTATGTAACTGTCTTTTTATTTTATTTCCATAAATAAAAAACCCGAATGTCTTATACAACAGCAGGAATCCGGTCGCTAGTAGTCTCACAACTGCCGTCTCACTCACACTCATTAAATCGGAAGTTAACTCAGAGTGAGATACTAGACCATACTTACGCCCGGGCACCATTTCTGTTTTTTTATTCAATTACTTAATTGATTATTGTTTTAGTCAAACTAGCTCACTACTTTCGTATAACAACACTCTTCATGTAATAAATCGTACATTCATAAATCGCACGGGGAACTGAAACTAAACTTCATGTAAATACGTATGCATAGTTGTATAAATGAACCCGGAGTCTCGGTCTTTTGAAAATAAATACCGCGTGCTAATTTAGTAATTTTCAAACAATATCACTACGTTAAATTTGCAGTCCCGTATTTTCCCGGGATTTTTATTTAACAAAATGTATTTTAAAAAGCCGCTTCCATAATTTGTGAGCCAAAAATTAACTTTAGGTAAATATGCATCCGATCATACGATCTCTACTTATAATAAATCTGTAGAGAGGTCAATTCTGTACAGGAAATATATTTCAAAAATAACTATCAGGGGGTAAATATTAAGTATTGATACTAATGCCAAAAATGGAATCAGTAAAATTTTTGTCTGTCTGTATAACCGTTATAGAAACAAAAACTACTCGACGGATTTTAACGAAACTTATTACAATTATTTCTCTTACTCCTGCTGCTTATAGCTAGTTATAGTACACTTTTCATCACGCTACAATCAATAAGTGCAGAGCAGCGAAGGGAAATGTTTTCTGATTATATTTGTCTATTCTTACGTTTATAACACTCTCAGTCATTCCTAATTAAAAAAAATAACTTTATTATATATTCCATAAAAAATAATAATGGTGAAATTGTTTTATTTTAAACATAACAAATTGGTTTGGTTATGGTGTATGTGTATATATGTGGTATGTGTGTGAACATGTGTGTATGTGTGTGCGCTGTGTTCCGACATCAAGTTTAGCACACTATTTTTATTTTTCTTAATCTATGGATAACGTTGTAAGTTGCAATATTGGCATGTGTAGATTAAGCAAACTATAGTATACTTTATATTGTAACTGTGTGTTATCCCCTTTAAAATAAATAAATAAATCACAACTCTATGCATGGATTATTACCAATTAAAACACATTCTTTATATTCCGTCCATGCAAATAATATAATTAAAGAGCGTCACTCGAAACTCAGCTTTAAACGTTGCATCGTAAAAGCACATTTTTGTTTGTAACTTTATGAAGTACAAAATGAGCTTGGTGCTTTTCGCGCGATATAATCGCAACCAAGGGAACATCGCGTCAGCAGGAACGCTAAAATATGTAAATATCACACAAAGTGACGTTTTCGCGTAAGCATATTAGGCGTCACATGCATCGCTTACGGTGTTTTGAGCGCTTTTAATAGCAGCTTGCAAATCATGCATCTACTATATCAAAAAAATCCAATTTCCTTATTTTGATTAAGATTTTACGAATCAATTTTATTTCTTTATTTTATAGCCAGACGTGGTTATGTCTGGAAAACATTGGTCAATTACCTATTAGTATCATAAGCGCGAATGTTTGTATGGATTTATGTTTGTTACTCTGACCCAAATTCCCAAACTCGATGGGTTTACTAAAAGGCACTACAAGGTTATGTCTCCTATCTTCGAGCCTAACAGTGGACCAGCTCAGTGGTTCTAGAAGACATTAGTGTTTCAAATGTCAGATCCCACATATGCTTGCAAGCAAACTGTGCGTTAACATTCCTATCACACCTAACAAACGGCCTGATGACCTGGAAGACCTGAACCGATTTCCACCAAACATAGCTAAGAACACTCTCGACGGATATACCTTTCAAACAAATAAAACCGCATTAGAATCGGATAATCCGTTTGGGAGATACGTTGCCTCAGGCAGACACATACACACACTGACTGAAACACACACACAGACACGTCAAACTTATAACACTCCGTTGTTTTTGCGTCGGTGGTTTTTTCATTTTTCATAGGTACTTTTATAAATAATATATAAGTAATTATATTAAAAGATAGTTTAATGTCACTAAATAGGTATTATTAAAGTTCGTTTTTTAATTCGAGTCAGTAAAATGACATTTCTAGTGTCATGTGTCACAAATCATATTATTTAATATGGTATGTATTACATATTTACAATAAAAAAACGCTTTGATACGTAATAAAATAAAGCATGACTAAATGTCTAAATCTGTTGATTGCCGAACATCACTATTGTAGTGGGTTGTAGTGGGTCACCCTTTTTTGTATCAATGACAGTTGCACTTGTCATTTTACTGACTTGAATTAAAAATCGTAGTTTAGTGTATTTTAAGAATCACTGCTCTAAACACTACTGAAGAAATTTCAATAAAACTTTACAATAATATAGACCTAACCTAACCTAACCTATATAGGTTAAAGATATCAAAAATTCCGTTCTTATCTTTGCCTTAATGTGGGAAAGGAATCAACCGAATCGTTACGGAAACAATATTACATCCTTTTTCTATTTTAAGGGGTGCGGAAGGCTTAGTGAGCCTTCGTAAGGTACTGTAACCTTTGCAGATCTATTGTGACATCCCTTTGTTGAATTACAGCTCCTCCTCAAGTCCTACCCCGATCGTGAAATACACGATGGCCTTAGGGGAGGATGTTTTGATTTGGAAAGATCACGTGGCCTACTAGGTGCCAGCTTCTGTACTGGTGCAGAGGCTCACATTCGCACAAGATATGCATTGGCGTTTCTTCCATGTTGCGACAGAATCTGTGAGTCGTGAATTCGCTTATGCTCAAGATATGGAGGCGTTTGTTAAGCTTGCAGTACCCACTGAGGGTTCTAGTCAGGATCTTTAACTGAGTTAAATCTTAGCTACATCCATACATTTTTACTAATATCAAATTAGTATATTTGTATGATTTAACTACAATGCCACTTTTCAAACACTGTTAATCTTACATCTTATTCAGTGAATCTAGTTAGACATTAGCGCGATTCGCTTCCCGTTTACTATCACCGATTCCCCGCGTGAGTAATTTAATTAAGTCCCCGAGGATTCGCTCTATTTACAGGAGCAACGTTTCACGAGCACTAACAATCCAGCCATACGTCTCGTTAACGCTGCGAATATAATTTAGTCGTATCTGAAACCTTTCAACGGTAGATTGCCATACATGAGATATATTCCACATGCGCCCGCCGAAGAGCATTTGTGCTTTACCCAGTTTGAGACAAGCTCACCATTAGACACGTCAATTTTTAATAACTCAGCGTAAGTAATTATATAAGCAATAGTTACGGAAACTCATTCTGATATATTGTCGTGAGTATCTTATGATATTTTCAATATCAATTAATGAAGTGTTCGTTATGTTTTTCCTACGTTTATATAACCTAAAATAATGATGGTATTACGAGTACTATCCTTCCTTTCCACTTTTCTATCCTCCTATAAATTTAATGTAATATTGTTTAACAATTCATTGAATTAATGAGGCTTTTGTACCACTCAGCAGTTTCTTTGTAAATATTTTATCACTTTTTGTGTCTTGTATCTAATGTTTATAAAATTATACTGTAATATTAATTAACAATAGGCTTGTATCCACTATGAACAAATCTGATGCATTAGGTTGCATAACTATTAAGATGATCATTTAATTATGAAAAAACAAAGTTTTATAAAATGATAACTTTTGATTATTTATATTTTTATAAAATAAAATTGCACAAAATAAGCCATAAGTCACGTGACAGCAAACACCAATTAAAAAGTGTTACGTCACGCCGTGCGAAACGTCAAAGTCAAAATGTCATTCCCAAGAGTCTTGTGGAAGTGCGAAAAAGAATGGGCATCATTCCTTCTCGCGAGTGTCAGCCACTTTTTACGTATCTGCTGATTGTTTGGCACGTATATAAATATTTTTTTGGTGTTTTTATACTTGTGCTTGTACACTGGGGCACTATGCAGTACTTGTAATACGATGAATCCATTTTTTATTAAAATAACTTCACAATACCGAATATTCCGATACTAAAACAGCTGTGTTTTGCACGGCGTGACGTCATTCAAGACGCCATGACAGTCATGAGCGTTTTTGATGACTAATGTCAAATATTTAATTACATGCAAAATTATTCTTATAAATAAGCATTTTTTTCAAAAATAATAATTATTTTGTATAGAATAGGCATCAAGGTATATTAGTATCTAACTACTGAAATTTAGGCAACAAGCCTATTAATTAAAATATGGTATATTTTTTGTGATAATTGTCATATAATCAAATCATTGTATTACAATGAAGAAATAAAGAATGAAGAAAGGAGGAAAGATATAAGGAGGTTTTATGATTATTATATCTTCTGATTTATTATCAGCTTAAAGTACTATTCTTATAATAGCTTATCGATTCTGCATCGCTCCCCCTCCTGTGGGGGCGGTCGCCCTCACGATTTGCCTATATGGTTCTTAGAACTTAGGCACAGGCTGAGTTTAGTCGGTAGGTCACGTGGTCAGATTGCTCTGGTCGCGTGGAGTCCGACATAACCTCCGTGACACTTGCCGTTGCAGTGGTATCCTGGGCACGTTTCGTGCTCCTTGTGAAAATTTTAAGCCTCTCTCTCCTGAGAGAAATAAAATACGCTTATCGATTGTAAATAGTTTCCGATGTAATCATAAATAATGTAAGTAAATTAATTCGTTATTTCGAATAACAGTACAAGTAAGTAAATCGGCATGTTCGTTCATGTCATCTTTGTCTTTCCTTTTTTTATTATATGCAGCGGTATGTGTAATTATTATGTATTGTTTGTTTTATTCTTGTTCTTAGTATCGTTGTGTGGTCTAAAATAAACGTATTCTTTCTTTTTTTCTTTCTAAAAACTTGTATTATCCGATGTATATGAAAAATCTTCACTTGGCATAAAGTAGGCAGCGTCTAGGAGTGGCCTCCTTCTGTGAAGCAGTGATGCTCCAGAAGGCTCGTAGCACAGATGCGGCACCGCCGAGGGTCTTGTGGCCTCCCCGAGGAAGGCTCCCCTGTATCGGCAGGGGAGCGAAGGCTGCGGGTTCCCGGAAGTCGCTTGGCGTTCCCGGGGGCTCCCTATATGCCTGAGGAAGGCCATCCCTGAGGTTTTTAGTGGGTAGGCTTCCCCCTTCTGGGGAGGAGACCCCACATAACCGCCGGCTCGCCACAGCCGGGGTATGGCAATTTAATGCATTTTCCTCAGGGAAACAAAATAAAAATACAGTCCACTCTGGGAATCACTAGTCTACATTAAGAAGAGAGCAGTCAAAATCATGACTATATTACATGCACATTTGAGTAAAAACTCAATACCACGTGATGGGATTTACTCCAGAGATTCGAAAAATGTTACCATTACCTTTTAGTAATACCTGAGTGTTACATAACATTGTACTTTAATGTTTAGGCATTTTGATTCATTTTAAATCACTATTGCCTTCTCGAATTACATGCAGGACCCAACAACGACTCATTTTACCCTGTAACAGTTTAGCACGTCTGTTAAAGTTTATTTAGTGTGAAATGTGCTCTTCTGTGAATGGAATTCACTCGATTCAAAGTACTGACATGTCACTTGGCTCTCATTTAAGTAGCGTGTTAGTTCTGTGCTGGAAACTTTCCTACTAACTACGGTTGCACACATATCATTGTTGTACATTGGCCCTTTGTCAACAACATAAGAGCTAAAATTGACAGTTTTAGAATTCAGTTATTTGGTGTTTTATTCTTAGAATTACAATGGTCTCTAAAATATTATAGATAAGATTGAGTGTTTGTTGATTATTGAAATAAGTGTTCTAAAATCGTGAGCAACTTATTGTCGTACTGATGAGGCATCAATTTGTGTTTGCTTCATCATCAAGTGATGTGCTGTCTAACAAATTTGTTAATACCTAATTTCAATTTTCATTTATTGGTTTTTATGTTTTATTATTTATATCTAATCAAAGTACTAAAAAATGAGTTGTAAAATTTAAATTATAAGAAAGATGTAATTTCCATACTGATTTTCTTCCCCTATTTAAACCCCTATCAACTCTTTTTTCTCATTCAAAAGCCTATAGAATATATGTTCCCTTTAAAAACGCTAAAACTATTTATGTACTAAATTTCATTTAAATCGGTTAAGTAGTTTTGACGTAAAAGTACGACACACAAAAATCTTTAGACGCTGCCTTTTTTTCCCGAAATGAATTACTTTTGCTCACCATAACTGATGATGGCTCGTCATCAGTCGTGTGGAGGACTCTCCGCGTAGAGATATACCACTAAAACATCAAATGTTCATCTTGTCCTTAGTAAGGACGATCCAGGGACTGGGGAGTTTAATTTCCTAGACGCTATCTACAACAAGCCAAGTGAAGATTTTGTCTATACATTGGATAATCCAATTTCATAGAAAGGAAAGAAAAAAGAAATCCATTTATTTTGCACCACACAACGATAGCAACAACAATAGCAATACAAAACAACACATAATAATAACTCATACTTCGTCTCACAATTTGTTTATGTGGTTGTCAGAACTTAGACAGCCTGAGTTTAGTTAGTAGGTCACGTGGTCAGACCGCTCTGGTCGCGTGGAGTCCAAAATAACCTCCGTGACACTTGCCGTTGTAGGGGTATCCTGGGCACGTTTCGTGCTCCTTGTGATGTATTCTCAACCTTCCTCTCCGAAGAAAAAAAAACTCATACCGCTGCATGATAGTCTACTGCACTGGTATTTGCTTGACACAGTGATAACTTCAGGAACGAGTAACAACACAAAAATGTGAACTTAACACTATAAGGACAATCATACGGAGAACTTGAAGAATCGACCGTAATACAAATATCTATATAAATAAAAATGAATTGTTGTTCGTTAGTCTGCTTAAAACTCGAGAACGGCTGGGCCGATTGAGCTGATTTTGGTTTTTAAATGTTTGTCGTAGTCCAGGGTAGGTCTAAACGGTGAGCAAATAAGGAAAAATTGCGAGTAAGATAGAGTAAGACGACAATTTCATTTTCCCATATAAAAGTTGATCACTTACTTTCTGTCAAACATTTGACGGTATTTGTACTCTCAGTTCCACTCGAATTGAAGAACGCATTAAAACAAGACTTTTGAATCGACAACATAATATCAACTTTGCTTATAACATCTTGTATTTAAATTTAAAAATATAAAAATAATTAATGTGTTGACATATTTGATGGGTGCCAACCTTACAGTGTTACTAACTCTCAAAAATTTTTTATTATATTGTTTTGTTATCTCATGTAAAAAGAACCCGTGTATCCGAACGTTCCATTGTTTTGTCCATATAGACCAGGTTATAAGCCTTTAAAAATAATAAAAAGCGAAATGTATTAGTAACTCTTTATTTCCATCAACTTGGCTCCATCTACTTGGGAACCACTTGGCTCGCCAGGACATGATGATATGGTGGAAGTACTAGGCGACTCGGACAAATCTGATTCGATCAGAACATAATTATAATTAGGCGGTACGAAGTTCACCGGGTCAGCTAGTGTGGTATAAAAAAAAACAAAAGACAAAGATAACATGAACGAATATGCTGATTTACTTACTTATGCTCTGATTCGAATTAACGAGTTAATTTACTAACATTTACGATTACATCAAAAACTATTTACAAACAGCGATTCCCGAGAGTGCTCCCAATTTTACCCAACCGCAACATATTTAGTTTCAGTATGCATAATAGGATTATGAAAGTTAATTGGGTGGGAGAAGGAATTTAAGTTACGTTTGCAGCTTAGGTTATTACTGAAACTACATTACGTTATCAAATTTTAATGGATTTAAAATTGGAATTGAACAAAAATTGTACAGATTAGAATATGCGAACCTATAAAAAAAAACTATCGAATTAAAGAAGGTTTTTATTGTCCGCTTTGTTTCATGCATTATCTAATTACATAAAATTGACAACTGTGCGATGGGGAATTAAATTTCTTCATGTACTAAATATTTTGTACGACCTGCAAAAAGTACATGGCACAGTTAATATGGCAGTATGGCAAGCGTCGATCGACTCCAAATTTTCGATATCGATATCGATAGTATTGTTCTCCTTGACGAGCTGATCACGGATATATAAGGTTTAGAAAATGTCGAAGACAAAAATCGCCACTAGGGGGCTCTGAAGATTTGCGTAAAAATCCTGGTTTACTGCAGAATCAGCTGAAACTCATATTCAATGGAACTTTACAAATAACAAAATAATTTAAACTGTGATCATTAAACAAAAGTTTGTTACAATTCATAATATTAAAACTAAAATGAAAATCTAATATTGTGATTAACCCGGTGTGAATTAGGTGAGAAATTGTTACACCAGCTATGATGTGGGTATGATATACCCAAAATTTTGATGTAAAATTTTTGATACTATGATTGTGTAATTAGCATTAATGCTTAAGATATATTAATAATAGCAACTATTCAACAAGATGACTAAATAAAATACAAACATTAAGTTAAGCAGCATTATTTTTTATTGAAATAACACAATATCTAAATTATTTTCGAAAAATACAAATTCAGGCAATTAATTTCTTTTACCATAAAAATCTAACAAAATTCCAACTTTGGTAAATCAATATAACAATAGTGTCTTCTAATTATTATAAATAAAAAAGGAAATGAAAAGTCTTGTGAGATCATGTAATAGAGCACCAAAATTACACCTACAAATCAACACAATTCCGTACCCCAGCCGCGTGCACGCATGTGTATTTGCCGTCGCCGCCGGTGCAACACTAAACTCGATACTGTACCTCACCCCTTGCATCTTTACCTCCAGCTACTGAAACAACAGGACTTGCATGGCAACAGTAACATTAAAATATCTGCGTTTAGAAACTTTTCGGGTATGACATACCCAATCTCACTCACGCCGGGTTAAATTCTGGTAAAATTACAACATGCAATCAATAATTTAGAATTAATTAAACTAAACGTAAATAAATATTTTAATGAATGAGAGTTACGAAGTAGGATGCTGATTGGTTCGTGCGATCCGTGGCCATGTATGGGGCTCCCATGTGGTCGCAAGACTGCGCGAGGTCTCTCCGCTGCAGAGCTCTGCTACGGAGCCTGCAGCGGATAATGGCCATACGGATCGTACGAAGCTACCGTACCATCTCGTACGAGGCGGCGACGGTTCTGGGACGCTCCCCCCATTCGACATCCTGGCCGACATGTTACGCGGCGACGTATGCGTCGCGGCGTGTCGATAAGGGGAGCGATGGGGGGAGCGCCCTAGAACCGCGCACGAAGTGCCTAAGCGGGAGTGGCACCGACGGATGGCAGCCTGGCGTGCGCAGCTCGAACTACGGATCTGCGCGTGCCAGCGGGCCGTAGGTGCCGTACTCCCGCACCTCGAAGCTTGGCTCCACGGGAAGGAGGAGGTCACCTGCCGATTGACTCAGATACTCACGGGCACGGCTGCTTCGGTGAGTATCTGTGTCAAATAGGAGAGATCGACACATTGCCACCACTGCGCATCCGACCTCCACTCGGCCTAGCATACGCTGGCGGAGTGCCCCGCGTGGGCCTCCGAGCGCAGAGTCTTGGTCGCAGAGATCGGGCGAGATCTGTCTCCGCTGGCATTGATTGCGGCAATGCTGGCGGACGAGGGAGTTTGGAGGGCTGTAGCCTCCTTCTGTGAAGCAGTGATGCTCTAGAAGGAGGCCGCCGAGCAGGGTCGGTAGATGGCCGATCCCGCTCGAAGGAGGCGGCGCCGGGCTCAGTAGCACAGCTGCGGCGCTGCCGCGGGTCGCCGGCGAGCACGAGGGAATCGCGCCCGCGGATACGGCGACCACGCCCCTTCCGTGGCCGGGGGGCGCCGTCGGTGGTGGAGATCGGGGGAGGTATTGTAGCCTCTCCCGAGGAGGGCTCCCCTGTATCGGCGGGTGAGCGGAAGCTGGGGGTTCCCGGAAGTAGCTTGGTGTTCCCGGGGGCTCCCTACATGCCTGAGGAAGGCCATCCCTGAGGTTTTTAGTGGGTAGGTCTCCCCTTTCTGGGGAGGAGAGCCCCACATAACCGCCGGCTCGCCACAGCCGGGATATGCAACTTAATGTATTTTACTCAGGGGGAACAAAAAAAAAAGGATGCTGATTGGTGGACAATGACCGGACAACATGTTTTTTAAATATTTTTAACATCATAATAGCTCTGAAGATTCGTGGTTTGAGGCTGCAGGATTGCGAATACTACACGAGTAGATATTATCATGAAGAGACTGTGCAGTGAAATACAATTATTAAATAACTGCAACTATTTATTACTTTACACATTCTGGGAATGGGGTGTTCGCACCAAACACAGAAAGGTGTGGGCATGCAGCAAGTCTGGTCAATCGATATAGCTACTGATAAATTATATACTACTGATATTAATTAAATTTATTCAATATAATGGTATCTGTCATAATTTTAATACAGCAGTAAATGACATGTAGTTTTTGGAATAGAAAAGGATGAACTAACTTTAAAAAGCTTGACGAATACAACTTTTGTTCTCAAAAATGTATGTCAAAAACAAATATCATTTTATTTTCCAATAAATGATTACTTAAATTAATGTTTTAAGTAATTTTAAAAAGCAGAAGAGCGTCTGATGTGACATGCAGATAAATTCACCTTTTAACATACACTTTATTCTTTATAAATCTACTAGCTTTCTGCCCGCGGCTTCGCCCGCGTGGATTTCGGGATTGGGTCTATAGAGGGTTAAGCTTTTGCCCACGGCTACATTTGCGCGGAAGTCGGTTTATGGCGCGAAGTTTATGGAATCTGACAATTTTTTTCGGGATAAAAAGTTCCCTATCCCTAATCCGGACTTTTATATAATTACGTCTGCAAAATTTAAAAGCAATCAGTTCAGCAGTTACGGTGTGAAAGCGGAACAAACAAACAAACTCACTCTCCGATTTATAGCAATAGTAAGGATGCAATGTTTAATTTCGTAACGAATTGAAAATAAAAAGAAAACAAACATTTCACAACCAAACACGTTTGAGCGCCATTTATAAAGCTAAAACGTAATACGTACAACATCCAACTTGAAAGCATTGCACTTTCCAGAATCGGTAATCTGGTTAAAAGGGAAGATTTCATTGACGTCAGTGTTGGATGAAATTGGCGATAAATCTGGTGATGCTGGAGCGCGTGAGTGAACCCCCTGATTTATTACCTTATTATTGCAGTTATCTTATGTTTCTCTGTTTCCTATCTATTTCAAAGTTCGTTGCGTTATATTGTTCAAAATTCAAATGTTTGGAAGTAAATTTGAGTCAATCAGCTGATCGCACTCATGAGCATTAATTTGCATATGCAAATTATTGTGATAAATATGCTGATGCTAGACCGCGCGAGTGAACCCCTTGATTTATTACCTTTTTATTGCAGTTACCTTATGTTTCTCTGTTTCCTGTCTATTTAAAAATTCGTTGAGTTATATTGTTCAAAATTCAAATGTTTGGAAGTAAATTTGATTCGTGCAACTGATCGCACTCATGAGCATTAATTTGCATATGCAAATTATTGTGATAAATATGCTGATGCTGGACCGCGCGAGTGAAGCCCTTGATTTATTACCTTTTTATTGCAGTTATCTTATGTTTCTCTGTTTCCTGTCTATTTAAAAGTTCGTTTAGTTATATTGCTCAAAATTCAAATGTTTAGAAGTAAATTTGAGTCGGTCAGCTAATCGCACTCATGAGAATTAATTTGCGTATGCAAATTATGGTGAAAAATATGCTGACGCTAGACCGCGCGAGTGAATCCCTTGATTTATTACCTTTTTATTGCAATATCTTATGTTTCTCTGTTTCCTATCTATTTTAGAGTTCGTTGAGTTATATTGTTCTAAATTCTTATGTTTGGATCAGTTTGTCGCACTCATGAGAATTAATTTGCATATGAAAATTATGGTGATAATATGCTAATGTTAGAGTGCGCAAGTGAACCCCTTGATTTATTATGTTACTGGCTGGTGCCTGCGACTTCGTCTGCGTAGAAAGAGTATTTCAAGTAGCTTTTATTAGCGTGGCGTAGAAGTGAAATTAATTCAGAATATATGTTATATATAGTTTTATTAAAATCCATTCAGTAGTTTCTACAAACATTCGCGTATATAATATTAGTAGGGATTATTGCAGTTGTCTTATTTTTCTGTTTTCTGTCTCTTTAGAGTTCGTTGAGTTGCGAGTATATTGTTCTAGATTCATATTATGTTCTATGAGATTGTCACATTTATAAGAATTAATTGGCATATAATAATTATGGACACACAAAACATCAATGCAACACAGGCATAATATAACAGCATTCCTTTTGTGTTTTTTCTTCAGTTGGGCAGCGCCTTGCAAACTCTATCCTAACCACTAGTCAAGAGTCATTAGCCGCTAAAGTGAAATATACGAACCCCCCTGAACTCATTCTTCATGCACCCCATTGCGGAGGCTGAGGTTAACATCGTGGTACTAGGTCTTAATTGTTGAGGTTTTATGTTTATATAATTATTGCTGATTTCGTTACCTAGGTTACTTTAGTTTGTTGATTGTCAGTATTGAAAATTATGTTTTTAAGGAAAATAAAAGTATACGGTGTTTGGACAATGAATTTAGTTTTATTGGTATAAAATGAGGAATAATAAGACTTTCACAGGTAAAAGACACTAATATTTTAACATCTAAATATATAAAAGAAGAAACTGACTGACTGACATATCAACGCACAGCCCAAACCGCTGGTCCTAGAGATTACAAATTTGGCACGTAGGTTCCTTATAAGGTGTAGGGGTGCACTAAGGAAGGATTTTTCAAAATTCATCTCTTAAGGGGGTGAAATGGGGGTCCAAAGTTGTATGGAGAAACAAGATTTGTTTGAATATTTTATTCGAAACTTCGCAGGAGTACTCCTAACAATAAATGAGTAAACACGTCTTTCAGGATTTTTGAAAATTCAACCCCTAAAAGGGGGAAATGGGGTGTCAAAGTCTGAAAATCGACAATGGGTATTGTTTCTATGGTTTATCGGGTCGCTGAGAAGCGTATCTAAATTGGTTCAGCCAAACATGAGATAATCGTGGACAAACATACATACTTACATACGTACATAAAACATACGGGTCACACTGAGAAGCCCCTTTATGTAGACGGTTGAAAAATACGATTAGTACGCGGGCGAAGCCGTGGGCACAAGCTAGTTAAGAATAAAAGTGATCCGGGTCTGGATGGGTTTACACATTCACTCTTGAAAGGGTGAGACGTTCCTGCTCTTACCCATGTGTTTAATCTTAGTCTCCCTACTGGGATCTTTCCGGAAATCTGGAAAACAGCTGTGGTGACCCCTATTCATAAAGGAGGAAGTGCAGATGATCCTAATAATTATAGACCCATATCGCTTTTGAGTTCTATCTCGAAGTTGCTGGAGAAATTAGTTAATATTCGACTTTCACAATTTCTCGAGAAAAACAATATATTATTCTCAAATCAATACGGTTTTCGCCGAAATCGATCTACAGAGCAGGCTGTGTCGCAACTTACCGAAGCTGTGTCGTCTCACTTAGACAAGGGTTTAAAACTTTGTTATCGATTAAACTTTAAAATATTAGGTGTTAGCTGAAGAAAGTATGGAAATGAAAAATAGGGATGCAAACTAGATAAAAAATTAATGACAACCAAATCAACAACAAAGTAAAAGATACTAGTCAAAAACATACTCGTATATGTCAAAAACGTAAATATAAAAGGTTACAATCGCCAACACTCACCCCTTCCGTGATAAAATTAACACAAAAATGGAAATATTACACGTATATCAAACATAAAAAGACAAGTTGTATTTCAAAGGGTACTAACTGGAAACTAGACTATATATGTAACCCACGACAAAAAAAAATATGGAAAATTCTTTAGTATACGCGTACATGCTTAAAACAAACAACTAAAATATTCTACTTGTAAAAAAAAAATGACAATAAAAGAGACAAAACATTCTACTCTTGACTAACTGGCAATCGGATAACTTTTTTGCTAGGTCGCTTCAATAGACCTGCAGCAGTTAAAATATCTTCTACCCGTACCAAACCATCGTCGCCTGGGTATACAGCTGTGACTCTGCCTTTCGGCCAAACTCCTCTAGGCAAATTTGAATCCATAATAACAACCAAATTGCCAACTTTTAGATTTCTGTGATGGTTTCCAGTAAGCTTCCTTGGAACTAGGGTAGGTAAATACTCTTTTACCCACCGTTGCCAAAAATGGTCGGACAAACGAATGGCTTTCTTCCAATCTGTCCTCCTCAGTAGATCACGGTCAGATAGGGAAATATTAGCTGAGCGGAAGCCGGATGACGATCCCTGAAGAAAATGATTAGGTGTAAGCGCTTCTTTATTGGACATAAGTCATACGATATAAGATAAGTCAAATGGCAGTCATCATAAGAGCAACATAAATCAAATGGCGACTATTTATAAGGGCCACCACTTCTGTCAAAAGGGTTATAAGTAGCTCATCTCTAGTGTTACTGATAGAAGTGTGTTCTCTAGTGTTTGTATAGAACCTTTTTTGATACAAAAAATCAAATCAAAAATCAAAACTAATATTTATTCAACATAGACCTTTACAGGCACTTATTGACGTCAACAAACAAAACAAAAAAAAGGTTAAATAATAAAAAAAAAAAAAAAAACCTTGTCCGTACGTACGAATAAGGAAAAAAAAAAGAAAATAGTTATTTGTGCAACAAGTGAGCAAAGTTGATGTTTGCTGCGCGTGCTGATTTGAGTCCCGAGCAAGCGAAGGATTCTGTTTTGAATCACGAGCGAAGCGAGTGATTCTAGAGTAGAATCCTGAGCGTGTCGAGGGATTCAAAGGCACGAGATGCAAACAACTTTGCTCTCGTGTGACACACATGACTTTTCACTTCAGCAGCGAGAACAAATATATACCTACTTTTGGAATATCACGTCAATTATGCCTGACACTTCTCGTTTTTCCGTGTTACGCATACCATTTAAACAAATGTAAAATAAATTGTCAAAAAGAACAGAAAAATAATCTGTTAAAATATGTCTTCAAAAATAATAAGTAAGTAAATTATTGTTATTATTATTCCCTGTTAGTAAATTAAGCGAATTAAATAAAAAAAAAAAATAAAATCTCAAGAATGTATGATGCGTGGAAAGGAACTTCTGTCAATAGTTCCGTACCGCGCATCATTCTTGAGATTTTAATAAGTACTTATTATGTTCCGTTCCGAAGAGACATTTTTTTAACAATTATTTTTCTGATTTCTTGCCAATCTATTTTACATTAGTTTAAAGTGGTACCTATGCGTGACACGGAACAACGAGAAGTGTCAGGCAGATCCAATGTCCATGGGCATATTATCTTAGGGCGAAACAACATAGTCTGTATGGTTATCCCATTAGTTACTATACATAGGTTACTATAAATCTGTGGTTAGCTTTGTCTCACTAGTGAGTAAAAATCGATTTTACTCACTGATTTTAAGCAGCAAAACCTTTATGTTTGAGCTACTGAAGTGAAAAATATATTGATCTCGACACCTATATACACTTACTATAACCTTGCATAGAGTTCGGTTTCTGTATTGTAAGAATTCTGTCACTTTTGTCTTTTGTCTTTTCATAAAATATAAAAGATATATATGCCCCAATTTTTCCTTTTACTTACTTAACTCTAAATACCATGCAACCACTTCTATAATAACATCAAATATCTGCCCCTACCGGGACTCGAACCCGGGACCTCAGAGATGACAGCTCGAAACTGATGTACTACCCACTCCACTATGGAGGTCGTCAAATTTTAATTATAATTGTAAATAATTAAATTTATAGTATTTCCTGTCAGGTCTATTTAATTTACCCTCTTAAAGGTTAAGCGAAATCTGAGCCGGGATTTGTATGATGCTGAGGTACATAACATATAAAATAAGTTTTTGTAGTCACATAAAGTTATGTCTACATTGAATGTTAAAAAAAACCGAATGTAACCGCACCAATTCTCAATTGTCTTTATCAAAACACACTGTTTATGTCAGACAGAAAATCTATTTATGATGAAGCCTCATTAGTTCCAATATGTCGGAACGACTAACATATATTTTCTCAACTGGCTTATTACCGACGAACATCGTCCATCAAAAATGACAAACTCAATAATCATATACACAAAATGGCTGGCAATATCGACTGGTAGACTATCAGCTTACACGACTTCCCTTTATTCCTTCCAGATCATGAAGCGTTCGAACAACATTAGCTTTACGAATTCATAGGGCTCTGTCAAGGGAATGACGGACCGCCCATACGTGATCTTATAAACATTAAATATTACAAGAACCCGGCAGAATATACTTAATCTTGTTACATATGAATGAATGTAATATATTTTTGGATACTATTGCCCGTAGTGATATTATAATGTTGGTCTGAACAACATGTTTTATTATCTTATTGATCCAATCTTCTCTCTCTATTTCGGGTTGTAGACATTTATTTTTTCTCAAAAAGTATTAACAATTCACTAGTATGAGAAAAGTTACAAAGTATTATTATAAAATAGACGATCTGCAGAAAACAAAGCAATAATTATTAGTTAGGAGTTAAAAAAAAAGTGTCGTTCGCTTCACACAGCTAAATACAGTTATCTTACTAACTTAACTTTTTCAATATATGTATATTGTTTAATTTTTTACACTTTCAGTAAAGGAATAACTACAATGAATGTATAAATAAGATTATAGCATTTTTTTTTAATGTTGCCATGGATTGGGTCTTTCTTATATCCTCAGGTGATCCCCTAATATTATAAATGCGAAAGTAACTATGTCTGTCTGTCTGTTACGGTTTCCCGCTTAAACCTCTCAACCGATTTTGATGAAATTTGGTACAGACAATCTTTAGACCCTGAGACAGAACATACCCTACTTTTTATTTTGAAAAAAAGGGATAAAGGGGTTGAAATAGAGGTTGAAAGTTTGTATGGGATTTCTTAATTTTAAAAGATAAAACATTGTAACTTTATATTTAAGTACTTGATAAGAAATCATCAAACATTTGTTCTATCATTTTTAAAATTTCGACCAGCTAGGGGGTAAAATACGGGTTGAAAGTTAGTATGCAAGTTCGTCAAATACTCGTATCACGTCATAAGAAACAAAAAATCCACAGACAGCCGGGGTATGCAACTTAATGCATTTTCCTCAGGGGAACAAAAAAAATATATATATATATATATTATATATTACGATACTTGTAGTGTAAATGGGAGAACGCTGTTTGTGTTGATCCGTAAGTGATATTAACTGTGTATTTAAAAACTGTGATACACTTCCATAAAAAAAAAAAAAACTGAATTTAATTACTGTTGAAAAAATGCAACCGAGATAAAAATGCGTAGCGACAGTCAAGTATCGAATCCTTATGTCAAAATCTTTTTTTTTATTGGCCTTCTTTTTCTACGGTTCGAATGTCATAAATCCTAAACAGCTAGTTTTACATACACACATGTCGCACAAATAATACAATAGTGTATCAACTCAAAACGTCGTACTTGACATAATACTATAAACACACGCAAAATTTGATTCCTCACGCGTGATCAAGACCGTCGTTCGATTAGTGCAAAAACAGAATAAGAATAAATTAAAAAACTTATGTGACAGTTATTCAATTTGCAACTATTACATGAAGTGAGTAATAAGTTTTTTGTTGATTCTGAAAAATGATCGATTTTGAGTTGATACACTATTGTATTATTAGTGCGATATACGCTTTATACAGTCTTGATAAAGTGCTTGACAAAGAGGGGTGAAATTATACATTATCCATTATTATTTTATATCGATTTAATTATTCATTATCGATAAGAATAAAAGGAATAGTTTTTTAAATTATGGCATTTTGTCATTTTACTTTACCACAATCCCTACCTTGTTTTGATAAATAAGCTATGACATTATAGAGAAGTGACCTATCTTGCTAAAATTTGCAGAGAAATAATCTCAATTAAAAGGCGCATTGCTAATAAAAAAATTAAAAACGCAAATTTCACGAAAAAGTAAATAAATGATCCGATTTGCAAAAATGTATGTTATTTGATTTTTTTGAGAAAATGTCACGTATGTAATAGGTAATAACTAGTTATATCAAATCAAATCAAAATAATCTTTATTCAACATAGACCTTTACTAGCACTTATTGACGTCAACAAACAAAACAAAAAAAAAGCTTAAAAAAAAAACAAAAACCTTGTCCGTACGTACGAATAAGGAAAAAAAAAATTGACTCGACACCTGTTCGGAAATTGGGAGAGCCTTCTCGAGAAGAACAGGCAAGAAACTCTGAAGGTCTATTTTTTATCTCCTCTTTACAATGTTAATAATTATAATAATATAATATAAAAATACAATATAATATAAGATACAATCAAACCTAATAAGATTACAGTCGTATGTATGTTTACATACACATATAAAAATAATACACTATTATAAATAATGTAGTTACCAAACATGGCTCTATGAATAATGTCCCTATTCCCAAATAGTGTGATCAATATATAGCCTTTTGTCCTGTTCAATTACTACCCACCCTCTATTAAAATATCTTTTTAGTACTTCCCTGATCCAAGGTTGCATAAATCGTGAAAGCGCACACCGCCATGTGCCCCGCCAGAGAAAACTGGGGGGTTTTAGTGGGTAGGCCGGTCCTCTCAGACCGGAGAGACCCACACACGGCCGCGCCTTGTCAGCGCGGTGTCATGATGCATAAGGAGCATATCCCTCCGTAAAAAAAATGATACAAGGTTGCCTGCAAGAGATTGCTGTTTACCAATAAGGTCGCCTCTTTTATATTTGCTATTTGTTTTCTTTTTTTTGTCCAGACCGGAGAGCCTTACACACAGCCGCGCCTTGTCAGCGCGGTGTCATGATGCATAAGGAGCTTATCCCTCCGTAAAAAAATGATACAAGGTTGCCTGCAAGAGATTGCTGTTTACCAATAAGGCCGCCTCTTTTATATTTGCTATTTGTTTTCTTTTTTTTGTCCAGACTGGAGAGCCTTACACGCGGCCGCGCCTTGTCAGCGCGGTGTCATGATGCATAAGGAGCTTATCCCTCCGTAAAAAAAAATGATACAAGGTTGCCTGCAAGATATTGCTGTTTATCAATAAGGTCGCCTCTTTTATATTTGCTATTCGTTTTCTTTTTTTGTCATGTTCTTGTTTTTGGTGAACAATAAAAAGTAATGTTAGTATTAGTGAAAAGTAAGTTCATTGAAACAGGTTTAACATTCAAGAAAATAGAAACGGTAAGCAGGTTGAATGGGTTCCACTAGATTCGGACGGCAATGGAGAATTACGCGCTTGGCTGCGTGGTCATATTTGCGGAAACCTACACGAATAGAGTTTTGAACTTCCTCAAGCTTATAAGATATATACGCGCCAAATATATTAAATAATTCTTCTATAATAGTACATTACGATATTAGTGCGTTATGTTAGTTATAATACTGACTGGTGTAATTGATCAGAGCATGTTATAACCAATACGCACATATATCGTACGACGTTTAGTAACACATTTGCGAGGAAACAGAAAAAAAAACATTTAAATAAACTCAATCTGTGAATGCACACTGTTGCTACCTACTGACTGGCCTACTGACTGGCGCCGCGCAGCGATTAGTTCCAAATTTGAATAGCAACAGCGCGCGAAATGGCAAATAATACTGTTATGGAATTTGTATGGATTATAACTTAACTATTTGCTTTGGTAACACGCGTTCTTTATGACCCGCTTTACATATTTAAGCCCGGTGGAATTACATCAATTTTACGAGCAAATGTGTTAAAAATATATTAAAGACTAGCTTGAACTAGCGCGGTGAACTATAGTCATTCATTAGCTGCCGTACACACGCCTGCTCGAGCAGTCGCGACCGCTTCAAGCCGTCAACTGCATGATGAAATTCCATCGTGCCGTCGACCGCTCGCGAGCGGTTGTGAGGCATACACCGACTGCTCGAGCCGTTGACTGCGCTAGAGCAGATCACTTCTAAGTTTTATAAACAAATGATGGAATTGTCCATGTTGTTCTCTTAATTGCAAAATTGGATGAACCCAAAATTTTCTCTTTTGACGTCGCCGCCGTCGTCTTCGCCTGAGCAGAAGCAGCAAAAGCAGTGCTTCCTCGTCAGAATCTATGACTCTACTGTGGTACAAAATCAACTGCTCGAGCAGTTGGGTAGCGTAGCTCGAGCAGTCAACAGCCGACAGTTCAAGCTGTCGACGCCGACCGCTCGAGCGGTCCGTGTATTTCGCTCAGCCGCTAACTGCTAGAGCAGTTCGTGTACGGCCGCCCTAAGGGTGTAGAGAGGTGTGTCTGCGACAGCGATCGTGACGGGACGAGTTATGAAATTATTACACTTCCACCCTTCGAGCATCTGCTCTTGCGACTCCGCTCTGACCGGACGGCTAAGGCAAGACAGAAGCGGGTGATATACGCCCACCTGAATCTCTCGGTGATGCAATTCACTAACAGCTCGCCACCATGCTACAAGGAAGACAATATTATTATTATTATGTTACAACTACTTTTTAAAGCTCAGAGAAACTGAAAATTATTGCCATAAAAATCGATAACTTCTGCGCCACAAAATTGAAATCAACTAAATCGAATGCTGAATGTGTTTCGCGTAGATTATAAAATTCTAGCTCTTATCCTCTCAGCTAGACTCCACATAGAACAAGTACCATTCATCAATAATTGATATACAAGCATCGTGAAAGCTGATCTCAAGTTCAATTTACATACAACGCACACTGTGAGCGAGACCAACTAGCTACAACATAAAATCATTTGCTAAGCGCATAGATTACCTGAGTTGCAAGCCCACAGGTTGCTTACCTGTGTACCTGTAAAACTAAAACTTAAGCTTTGAATTATGCATGCTTAGAGTTTGGTTTAAGTCAAAAGAATTCTTACTACAACGTATTTTATTACTATTAATTTGTTTTCAATTCCCTCAAGTCTTATCTCACTATTCCGAATACCAAGGAGCGTCGGTGGCGCTGTGGTCTCGGCACTGGTCTGTGCGCCGCATAGAATCGGGAGGCCCGCGATCTAATCCCCACCGTGTACCAATGTGTTTTTCGTTCCGAATTTCATATGTACATTTATCCGACGCTCCTACGGTGAAGGAAAACATCGTGAGGAAACCTGCGTACATCTGCGAAGCGATTCAATGGTGTACGTAGTCAACCAACCCGCACTGGGCCAGCGTGGTTGACTAAGGCCTAATCGCTCTAACGTAGTTAGGGTAGGCTCGAGCCCCTCGGTGGGGACGTATATGAGCTGTGATGAATGAGAATACCAATTTTTAACTTACTTTAAATCAGTGATTCCCAAAATGGTCTCTGACAAACTGCAATGGTTCTACGTCAGCGAAAAAATAATTGGAGGTCCGTTAATGAAAATAGAGATCCAGAATAATGGATACACAAATAGTACCTATTTACTTACTTTATACTACCTTCTAATATAAACATATATTATATTGGAACATATACATTATTTATAAATATACCTATAAAGTAAAAAAAATATAGGTTTTTATTGAATTTTGTGAGTTGGCGAATTTTATAAGGATGTATGTATTTAATATCAGGCAGGGGGTTTACTAAAACCAAAAAACATAGTAAAGGGTCTATGACACAAAAAAGTACGGAAACTTTTGCTTTTTAAACATTATTTATAAATATACCTATAAAGTAAAAAAAGGTTTTTTTAAAATTTTGTAAGTTGGCGAATTTTATAAGGATGTAGGTATTTAATATCAGGCAGGGGGTCTACTAAAACCGAAAAACATAGTAAAGGGTCTATGACACAAAAAAGTACGGAAACTTTTGCTTCAAAATGAATAAAGAATAAAGTTATTCGGACTTTCTCTGCTCGCCTGGTCGTGTTGCACCTTGGAAATAAAATAAGAGTTTTATTTATATGTTGTAGGGGGCAAACGAGCACAGATCACCTGATACTAAGCGATTATAACACCAGATGCAACACTTTGCTGGCCTCTGTTTTTGAAGAATTGGATATAATATCGATTTGGAAATGCCTCAAGCGACAATAATTACACTTAGGTACTGTGAGGTAGAATGTTCCTGGACTATACTAAATACACTATAGGACAGCCAACCGTCAAGGTGATGAAGATCAACGTCCTCCAATGAATCTTGAACAACTGCTCGCTATAAGCCCCGTAATATATGCGACAGAGGATACATTACGAGGCTATATCTCGACGCAGCGCCAAGGGATCAAGCCGACATGAGATATCCGGGTTATAGACCATTCAAGCAGCTCTCCTTTGAATGCGGTCCAAAAATAAGTTCGTACTGCAGAGTCTAAATATGAAAACAGTATTCCAAAAATTAATTTATCCAGCACACCACTTCCAACCACCACCAAAATTCTAATATTGGTTGAGGTAGTTAAAAGAGTGGCATTAAGCAGTCAAAAGATTGTTAATGGAAGGGATAGCGGAGAAATGGTATTTTGTAATCCTACTACTATTATAAAGGCGAAAGTTGTAAGTATGGATGTATGGATGTTTGTTACTCTTTCACGTAAAAACTACTGAATGGATTTGAATGAAACTTTACCACAATATAGCTTATACATCAGAATAACACATAGGCTACAATTTTTGAGGTTTCTTATGTGAGGTCGTAAAAAAACACATTTTTTGCGCTTACAATGCAAATTGTCTGTTGTGTCTGTTTATAGGAGCATACTGCAGTAGCTACCTATAGGCCTATGATTAGGGCTCTGCAGTGCTTAGTTACCGTATTTCTTACTTATTACTAGACTAGACGGGACGAACCTGAAGTCCACGCGAACGAAGTCGCGGACAAAAGCTAGTATTAACTAATCCTCATTATCCTAAGTTGTGTGAGGATAACCAAAACCGCATTATATTTCATATTTAGATGATTTGTTATCCATCATAGGGCGTCCATGAATTACGTGAAGTGTTCTCTTAAATTTTCTGACCCTCTCCTAGTGAAATGTCGTGAGATTTTATTTAATCCCCTCCCCCAACCCCCAATTTCACGTGAGATTTTTCAAAATTTCTTACGTAAACGCGTTGGATTGTTATAATAAAAAGAAAAAAGAAATTTGCTTCTTGCTTTTATTGACGACTAGCTGTGTCCCGCAGTTTCACCCGCGGACGTTGCATTGTTTATATATTTCTATAGTACTAAATATAGCCTATGTTACTCGGGGATAATGTAGCTTTCCAAAGATGAAAGAATGTTTGAAATCGGTCCAGTAGTTTCGGAGCCTATTCATTACAAACAAACAAACAAACAAATCTTTCTCTTTATAATATTAGTATAGACTACGAGTAGCAATATTGCTGAGAGTAGATAAGTGTAACAAAAATTTTACTCTATTGTAAAATTTTTTGAGCTATTTCAACTTTATTCAAATATAACTTTATAGAATACTCTTTTGAATCGTCCAATTTTTTTTATACCACCCACTCAGAACGTATTTTTTAGCTGATAAGAAGAATGGGCGCACCGAACTTGTCAGCTTTATCAAAAGTGATAACAAAATTTACAATAAATTATGTCGTTATCATACAATGTACATATGTGTTTACAATATATACGGGAAAATAAATATTTACACTTTAAGTAAGGTAAGGCCGCTGAATACTAAGAATACTTAATTTCATAACCATAAAACACTTATCACTTACACCCAGCACTATAGAAGAAGGGACTAATTTGCATGTTATTAAGGCTTAATCCGCAGCACTCGTGTATGAAGATTTCAACTTGTCCAAACAGGATTTTTCAGGTATGAGCACTTTATGTTCACAATGTGATCATAAGCGAGATTTTCGTAAACGGGATTATGTAAGAAATGCGAAAGCTTAATTTATTCATAGCAATGAAATAGCTGTAAGGTCGTTACGTGAATATATGGATATATTTTTTGGGAAGTTCTGCCTGTTTATGTTTAATACGTCTAAATATATGTCTGAAAATAACTTGTTTGTTTTATTAAGCCAATTTAAACTGTATCTATTTTGCTTTTAATATTACCTAATTCATCGGTTTAAGTATTACATGTTACATGCCTATTTATTTAATCACCAAATATATTATATATGTTATCAAATCAATTAATCATATCTATTTTAATAATATGACGCTTAATATTTTAAAAACATTTATATATAAATGCTGTGTCCCCGCAATTTTTTTAATTTTTCAAAACCATCTACGGTTGGCTGGAAGAAATCTCTCTGAGAGATAAGCCTTTGAACCAATTGATTTGATACTTCCTATTATTGTTTTTTTTTTTAAGTGAAACGTCTTTAAAATCGCGCCGAAACATACGGGTACCAGGTTGAAAAAGTGGACCGTAACGAAAAGGTCTATATCATCGTACCTTAATAATTAAAAAAACAATTAGTCTTAGAAACAAAGATGTGGTGCGAATATTTCACTTATATAGTCAGCTCACTGTTGTGACATTAAGTTTTTTATTAAAATACTTAAAACACCGTCAATCTTGTTTATTTTTTAATTCAATCTTTTACTTTAAAAGCGATTCCCTAACAAAGACGTTTCACGTTAAAACCAACGGCCGTGTGCCTCGGCACAGCCCCAACTTTTGTTTTTTTTTATTGTAACTTTGTTTTATTGTCTACTAGCGACCCGCCCCGGCTTCGCACGGGTGCAGTGAAAAAATGGTTATGGTGGGTTATCCCTAAGAGATAGACATATACCATCGCGGACTTTTTTGTGGATTTTTGTAAGTTGTACAATACTGTAGTACATTATTTTGGTCTATCTCGTAGGGTTCAGCCAGCGTTTGCAATATAAGCGCAAAAAAACGTGCTTATTTACGACATCACATTAGAAACCTTTAAATTTATCAGTGTTTCTCTACTATATTATGCATTTATTATACATACAACTCCTTAAGAATCACTCTATCTATTAAAAAAAACCGCGTCAAAATCCGTCACGTAGTTTTAAAGATCTAAGCATACATACGGACATACAGCGAAAGCGACTTTGTTTTATACTATGTATTGATTGTTCCCGATCAAAGAAATGGACTGTATTAAATAAAATGAAATACGTGAATTATGATAGATATATATTAAAATAAATACTATAAGTAAATAACAACAAGAAATATAAAAATATAAACTATGTGGAATTAGCTGACAATCAAACATAACGTAAAACAGAATGACAAATCAGACACAAGCACCCAAAGACAATTAGCCTGACCAGCCAGTCGCCAACAGTGTACGATAAATATTTTATACATAAAAATAACAAACCCTCATAGCAGCTATTGCAGATTGTACAAATGTGATGGAAACATAAAAAAAATGTGATGGAAACCACTGTATACATATTAAACACTAGCTTTCTGCCCGCGGCTTCGCCTGCGTGGATTGGGTCTATAGAGGGTTAAGGGTCATAGCTTTTGCCCACGGCTACATATGCGCGGAAGTCGGTTTATGGCGCGAAGGTTTTATCGCGCTTCCCGTGGGACTATCCGTTTTTCCGAGATAAAAAATACAAATGCAAAACCTTGCTCAAGAATCACTCTATCTATTGATGAAAACCGCATGAAAATCTGTGCAGTAGTTTTTGAGCGAAGCCTTTATTGCGCATCCCGTGGGATCTGTCGATTTATCCGGGATAAAAAGTAGCCTATGTTACTCGGGGATGATGTAGCTTTCCAAAGGTGAAAGAATTTTTGAAATCGGACCAGTAGTTTCGGAGCCTATTCATTACAAACAAACAAACAAACAAATCTTACCTCTTTATAATATTAGTATAGATTTGTAAAAGTACGGCTGAATCAATATTACTATTAATACTTTTATTAATTATTTAAACTTGATCCCGTAGACAAATTTGATAATTTTAGTTATCTTGAAAAATTTATAAAACCTGTTTGGCTTAATTTGTATAAATGCAAACCAGTTACTGAAAACATAATTAAAGACAAACGGCTTACGATTCTCATAAAATACTTTCGAACAACCAAATTCCATTTCGGCTTCTAAGGTACAAATAAAAAATAAAACAGGCCGCCATCAGCTCGAAAAATGCCTTTGATGTGATTATTGCACACGCCCGTTTGACGAAATCACGTTCCATTTACGTCGATGAAATATTTTGTAACATTCGAGACGGACCTTCGGCGTTAGAAGTCAATGCCTAATGTAAAAAAATGTCGTGAAATAGAAATATATTAATTCCTTGTCAATTACTATAAAGTATAAAACATAATCGCTCTCTCTGTTCCTATATCCCTATGTATGCTTAAATCTTTAAAACTACGCAACGGATTTTGATGCGGTTTTTTTAATAGATAGAGTGATTGAAGAGGAAGGTTTATATGTATAATAACATAACATACATACAATAATAACATCACCCCATGTGTTTTGTTCAATATTAACATTTTTTCAATTGATTACTACAGTTTTATTTTTAATTGTTTATTTCAATCAGTTTTAAAAGCATGTTTTTTTAGTTTTTTAAACTATAATTTATACAACGTTCACAGTTTTTCTGTATAATATTTAGTGTCAGCATTGCAGCCGTTCGAAGCTGGGCGGGTCGCTAGTGATTGATAAAGTTCACTGGAAATCTATTTGGAAAACCGTGAAACGTCATCCTATTAGAACTTTAATGAGGAAGCAGTAGTAGAGAACCTTATGACATTTATTTATTTAAACGTTATTTAAATTTAAAATGGCGGAGTTAATGCCAAGGACTTTCTCTCCCAGTAAAGCTTTTTTTTACGCGAGATCTTAAAAGTTCTTCGAGCCTGTCATGTATTAATGTGTGTTTCACAGTACATATGTACATTCATCAGAAGCTCTACGGTAAATGAAAACATGATGAACCAACCTATGCATACACTTTCTTTTCCCCTGAGGAAAATGCATTAAATTGCATACCCCGGCTGTTGCGAGCCGGCGGTTATGTGGGGCTCTCCTCCCCAGAAGGGGGAGGCCTACCCACTAAAAACCTCAGGAATAGACTTCCAGAAATCCTCAGCCTCCGCTCCCCTGCCCATACAGGGGAGCCCTCTTCGGGGGAGGCTACAATACTTCCCTCGATCTCCTCCATCGACGACGCCCCCGGGCCACGGGAGGGGCGCGATCCTTCCCGGATCGCCGGCAAGCGCGAGGAAGTCGCGCCCGCGGATACGGCGACCCGCGCAGCGCCGCAGCTGTGCTACCGAGCCCGGCGCCACCTCCTTCTGGAGCATCACTGCTTCACAGAAGGAGACTACAGCCCTCCAACCTCCCTCGTCCGCCAGCATTGCCGCAATCAATGCCGGCGAAGACAGATTTCGCCCGATCTCTGCGACAAAGACTCGGCGCTCGGAGGCCCCACGCGGGGCACTCCGCCGACGTGTGCTGGGCCGAGTCGAGGTCGGATGCGCAGTGGTGGCATCGTGTCGATCCCTCCCGTCCTATTCGACACAGAACCTGTGCATTCACCTACTAAATTGAAAGATGATCCGCACTGGGTCACCGTGGTTGACTAAGGCCTAATCGCCTTATCAGACGGTAGGCTCGTACTCGGTGGAGACGAATATAGGCTGTGATGATGACTGCTTCTTTAATAACTGTTGATCTGTCTCCTTACCTTCATAATTTGTAAGCAAATAGTTCTAACAACATAAGGCGTTTTGTAGCTAAAATAACCTTACCCTAAGAAGACATCTTTTACAAAATGGCTTTAAAATGAAGACAATGTTGAACTTTAGAGTACTTTTAATAAAGATAATTTTCCCGTGAAGCCGTGCTTATAAAAAAACACTCTAGAAATTATTTTTGATAACAAGATTTTGTCTTGAGATATTTCAATAAATAAAGGACTTACAGTATATTGTAGACTTTGTCGGAGCCGATTTTTACCGCCATATTTCTTTGTGGGATTTTCAATCTTTACGACTTATCTTGCCAAAGTGGAGGGAAATCTCTTTGAGTTGTTACGACTTAGAAATGTCCACAATTTCTGTGACAATATTGATGTAAGTGTAGGGAATTCAATTACGTTAGCCCTTGGAGTAAGTCAAGCCAGAAGTAAAATCATTTTTTAATAGGATTTTACAATCACTTTTGAATGTCAAAGATGTTACGCCATTGGTTCACAAGTCTACAGCGGGAGACCGATACTGGAAAGAACCAGCAAGAAAACCAGCAAGGGCAATTTTTTTTTCTCCCTGTATCATTACAGAGTCGTCAGTTGGAAGCCGGCTTCAGATACACAGTCTGAACCCAACCTCCGATACAAGTTAAAACAACTAACAAATATATATTTCCGTCACAAGAGTCATATCGCATTAAATAAATCTGATATGTATATGACCGGTACAAAACAAAAATATCATTTTCATCCCACCACCTCGGAAAGTGTAATTTTGCGCTTCGAAATCTGGCTGGAAAAATTCTATTTTATTCGCTTGAGCGGCAAAGTAGATTTGAATTTAGAACATCACATATAATGAGAACTCAATATAATTGTAAATTCAAAACGTCATTAAACCTATTTAATGTAACCTCTATGGTGCCAAATTTATGATTAAAACTTTTTAAATTGTGAAAAAATTTAAATTTGGAACCTTCTTGGTTTCTTTGTTTTATTTGCGTGCTTCGCGCCATTCTAGTTTTTCACGTTTTATTGCTTAATATAATTTGTCATTATAAATTGTTTTCCTTTTTCATTTTGTCTTTTCCTCGCTGAGGTGGGATGAAAAGTTACGTATTGCACTCGAGTGAAAGATTTTTCACCTTGTGCTCGTTTGTTTCCCTCGCTGACGCTCAGAATTCTAATTTAGAATCACTCGCTACGCTCGTGATTCAACTTTGGAATCCTTCGCTTGCTCGGTCATCCAAATCGAGCACGCGGTTAAAAAGGAACTTTCCACTCTTGTATAATAAATAACTATTATTATAGAATCATTAAAATTATATATCGTAAAATTTACATCCAATCATCTTTAATCAGTCAGGAAATTAAATAGGTATCGTAAAACATCCAAGCATTTTTATCATTCAAGAAATCATTGACCTTGTAATACCCTTTTTTCATTAGAGTAATTTTAATATGTGCTTTAAATTCATGAAACGGCAAAGCAGTAATATTTTCTGGAAGTGTGTTATAAAAAGTTACACAATTCCCTAGGAACGAACCTCTAGTTTTTTAAGCCTGTTTGTATAAAACGCTTAGTCCATTCTTTGATGAATAGAAGTCAGAATGAATCATCATCATCATTTCAGCCAATAGACGCCCACTGTTGGACATAGGCCTCCCCCAAGGATCTCCACGCAGATCGGTCCTGCGCTGCAAGCGTCCAGCGCCTTCCCGCGATCTTCATCAAATGGTTGGTCCACCTTGTGGGAGGCCTACCAACGTTGCGGTGTCCAGCATATGCCTGCCACTCCAGGACCTTTCCGCCCCAACGGCCGTTAGTCCTGCGAGCAATGTGCCCCGCCTATTGCCACTTAAGGTTCGCAATTCTTCGGGCTATGTCGGTGACCCTGGTTCTTCTGCGGATTTCATCATTTCTGATTCGATCACGCAGAGAAACTCCGAGCATAGCCCTCTCCATTGCCCTCTGGGTGACTTTGAGCCGCCTTATAAGGCCCATTGTGAGTGGCCAGGTTTCTGTTCCGTATGTCATCACTGGCAACACGCACGAATCGAAGACTTTCGTCTTGAAGCACTGCGGTAGATGGGCCGAGAATGAGTCAGAATGAATAAATTAACATTATAATATTTATACACAAAATAGCAGATAAAAATTTACACACCGTACAGAATAAAGAATTTTTGTAAAAGAAAAAACTGAAGTACATTAACACTAATTAATATCACAATCCTTATTATTATTATATACACGACAGTTTGTATGTATGGACGGATGTTTGCTACTCTATCACGTAAAAAGTAAACGAAGTCGTGGACACAATCTAGTATTTCTTAAGTTACATCCTTACTAATAATATTATAAATCGGAAAGTGTGTTTGTATGTTCCGGTTTCACGCCGTAACTACTGAACCGATTGCTTTGAAATTATTTAAAGTCCGGATTAAATAATAGGCTACTTTTTATCCCGGAAAAATCGACAGATCCCACGGGATGCGCATTAAAGGCTTCGATCAAAAATTACTGCACAGATTTTCATGCGGTTTTCATCAATAGATAGAGTGATTCTTGAGCAAGGTATTGCGGTATTTTTATCTCGGAAAAACGGATAGTCCCACGGGATGCGCGACAAAACCTTCGCGCCATAAACCGACTTCCGCGCATTTGTAGCCGTGGGCAAAAGCTAAGACCCTTAACCCTCTATAGACTCAATCCCGAAATCCACGCGGACGAAGCCGCGGGCAGAAAGCTAATCAGTACATAAATAACGGTAAAACTCACCTAAAGATTAAACAACAACATAACGATTACTTACACGCTTTCTGATGCACAGTTTATCTTATCATTTACATATAATATATATATATATATATAATATATATATATATATATATATATATATAAGTCCGCTTCGAATCAGTTTCCGCTTTATCACTGTCCTAAAGCACATGGCACCTTACGCGATACCACAGTAACGAACGAACGAACGAAAAAGATTCAACATGCAGAAACCAGGGAAAAATTGCATTGTTAGTAAGATACCTATTTAATACATTTTGAATTTATTCAATACTAGCTAGTGCTCGCAACTTTGTCTGTGTAGGATTAGTATTTAGAACAGCTTTTATTTTCACATAATATCTTTATAAATTGTAGCTTTTATATTATTCTGATGTACGAGTATAAGCAAAATTATTACAAAGTTTCGTTAAAGTCCACTTCATACATCCAAACATACAAACTTTCGCGGTTATAATATACGTAGGATTAAAATCGGGTTTCTTTTAGAATTCAATGAATGAACATCAAAATCCGTAATCATGTTGTTTCTGTTAAAACCACAACGGGTTTCTATATTGTTAATATTATTAACCAATATTTTTGAATTTAAAGCATTTTTAATAGAATTAGAAGAGCATAATATTAAATTCAATTTTAATTTAGCTTGTTGAAATTGATTTATTGATCAAATGATATTTGTTATATCAATTCGTAATGACTGAATATTTGATACACTTATTTGGTGATAAGGGTAGGTGCTAATTCCAAAGGGTATCTCAAAAGCTTCCAAAAATCCATTAACAAAAAAATCCGTTTACATAATCTACGCCATAACATTTATTTTACTCCTACTTCTAAATATTCCTATCTCATTCGAAAACTCCGAGATATCTATTACCTTAAAATACTGCTTACACTGTCTATCTATGCTATAAAGCTTCAATAATAGTTGAAATATCTAGGCCGCTGCAGCTTTCCGAAGCTGGATGGATCGAATAATGGCGGAGTAATATCCGTCGAGCATTGGCGCGTGCACGAAAATAGATGAAAGAAATGATGCTTAAGATTTCACGTGCCTTTGATTTCTGTAGAAATGTACGGGAATCTACTGACGTTAATAAAAAAAATTGTATGTATTTATTATTCTTCATCCCTCAAAATGAACTATATTTACTGTTTTTTTTTAATACGATACGGAGATTATTTCTTTGATTTTACTTGACAAAATGAGGCGGCAACGATTATCATCCGACCTTCTTAGTAACTAAGAAATAGCTAATATTTTCCTCGTATTTTATACAGTATTTTTCTTCTATTCTTTATTTTATCATTATTATTACCAACTTTTAGATAAAAGAAATTAATTAGCCTAATCGGAAAGATATTTTGGAGACAATATTTTAAGAAGTCTAAGACACAAAAAAAATGTAATTCTTTCAACAGATTGAATTATAAATATTAACAGTATTTATACTTAAAGGTACTTCCAGGCTGCTTTAACTAATAACTTCGGAGCATTCTGTTGGAAACTATCTGATCGCTCGAAGGTATTCCATCAAAGCATACTGGAGCTAGCTTCAAGTAAAAATATTGGCAATCTTCACAATCCAGCTTGATCAAAGTCTGGGAGAATGTAAATACTGCTTGAGATTTTTTAAAGCTGTTGGTCGCAGGCATGAAATTGGAGGGGAGAGGAAGACCGAAGAAGAGATTTATGGACTCTATGAATGTTAATAATAAGAACAGATTGAGTGTCGAAATGGCGAGTAACAGAGGAGCCGACCGCCACCGACCAAATAAAAGAGGGCAAGAGAAAGAAGTAGAAGAAGATCGGAAACGAGGAAATGTTCTACTTGATGGTGGGTAACTATCGCTTATAAACAACTGCAATTCTACATGCGTCGCTTTCTACCTGCAGCGAAAACAACAAGAGGGTTCAGTTGATATTTAAGAGCTCCGTTCCAAAGAACTAGTATTCCATTTGCGTCCGAATTTGACCTTTATAAAGGCCTGAAATAGGCGAGAAATACCGTTTAGTTGTGTTCAGAATACAAGGTTCTGACATTTCCACACCAAGGATCCAAATAAACTAAGAGATACGAAAACTAACTCCCTGAAGTTAAGTTAAGGTTAAGGTAATTAAGAGCTTTTACTTATTAAACTTAAACTTATGGCTTCTAGAGTTGATTTTGAACTTGATTTCATTGCACCTCTATTAAAGACTCGTAAATAAGGTAATACATTACGTTTTTTAAAAACACTACTACGTATTATATCATATCCCAAAATCTTTAATAAATAAGTCTAAAGCTTAAATTTATATATTAAGCTTTGCAAATATATACCTATATAACTTATATCCAACAATCTCGTAGTTCCGACAATCTATACATAATACATCTATACATAATACATCAAACACAAACACACATACACACACACACATGCTCGCTTAAATATTCTTCACGCCTACTAAGCAGATATAAATGTACAACGGTGGGGTGGGCTATGTGCAAAGTGCACTTTGCAACATGACTTACCTGTACCATGACCGCATGCTACTTACTTGTCTCCGCCTGGTCCGAGGCGGGAGAGGCTGGTAATCTGTAATACAGGTCTCCTAGTACAGACACCAGTCTCTCTCACATGCTAATGTCAACCTGCAGTGTACATTCTAGATTTTTCAATATTATAAATTATAACTGTGTGAGAGAAAAAAATAAAGAAAAAAAAGAATATATTAAATATCAAAGTTAAATAATGATGCCGGCTGATCAGCTTCTCGTGATCTGATAGGGACTAATGCCGACAGTCAATTTGCTTAAAATTGTAAAGGAAGTTAGGTTCAGACTATTTATCTGAGGCCAGCTAATTGACGACTGTAAAAATACAGGTAGAAAAATAAATATTTCTTACACTTACACCGATAAGCCTAGCCCAAAGTAAACTTTGAAGGCTTGTATATATATATATAATATATATATATACACCTTGAAACCAGTATACTAACAACTGAACTACGGAGGTCGTTAAATAATTTAATCGTAAAGATAAAATAGTCCTTGCTTAATTTTGTTGTTTCTTTCCAGACAATGTCTGACGTAGACTTGCGGACTAATGACGTAGACTTGCGGACTAATGACGTAGACTTGCGGACTAATGACGTAGACTTGCGGACTAATGACGTAGACTTGCGGACTTGCGGACTAATGGCGTAGCACCTTTGACATGCATAAGCAATTGTAAAAATACTATATGAAGAATAATTTTTTGACTTTGATTTGATTTTGGTTGTCTAATATACTCCAAGAGACCATATATGACCTATCTCTTTTTGATCTTAGCTTAGCTGAGTCGCAAAATCAGATGCTCAAAGGTTGGAAGAGTAATAACGCCGGAGCGTCTCAATAGCAGCCACAGAAAAACCTCTAGATGTTTAGGCTATTATGCCAATATTACTATATACTATATTTGCACCAAAATTGGTCTGCTTTTTGGGTGCTTCTAAAACAATAAAAGGATGTTGAGAAAGGGGGTGACCAGAGTCTTTTCCCTTAGTTCAGTTCTCATTGCTGTCTAACAATATATTTACAATAGCCCATAAACGCTCTTATCAGAATAGTTCCTGTGCATCTAGATTTAGTTGCCTAGATAGTCATAAGACTCAATTGATACACTCCATGTACTTTTCAATTAAATTTGTTAAAAAGAGTTCTACGTGTTGGATCTATATCTGCATATAAAAAACGATAATTACCGTGAAATTATCATCAAGTAAGTGACTGGAGTCTCATAAATATAATTCTCCATAAGCGTACTGATCTGTGTTAAAAATAGTTTCTGTTTGTCTAAGTATAGTTTTAAGAAGAATTTCATAGAGCCAGTTATTTATACATTCCCCGCAAACTCATAAAATTTTCTTTAGTTCAATATATTGAATTGCATACACCGGCTGCGGAGAGCCGGCGGCTATGTGGAGCGCTTCTCCCGAGAAGGGGGAGGCCTACCCACTAAAAACTCAGCAATGTCCGTCCTCAGGCGTTGTAGGGGGCCCTCAGGATCGAGTGTTGCATCTGAGGACCCCTGGCCTTCACTCCCCTGGGTGTGTTAGGGGAGCCTGAATAATGACGACTAATGCCCTGCTTGAAATTTTGATAAAGAATATCATATGAATGTTATCGTAGGAAAATCGAAAACAAACGGATGTAATATTAAAATAAATCCATTTGTTAAAATATATAACCTAGTCCTTTTTGAGCCATATCAGGGGATTTTGGTTCGTAAAGTTGTGATGATACGGTCATAATTAGTTTGCTAAACAAATCTAAATCGAAACAGTTGTGTATTTCGTATGCAAAACCTCTACATCCGGGGTAAGAGCCGGTCGGATCAAACATCTGTTCGGTGAACTCTAATTGGATAATCCGATTATTCGGACATTGAGCTCGCTTAGTGTACAGCAGCAGCTTAGGGATGAAACAAAATTCCTTCGTTATAGTTTGTACGATCAGCGACACATTAATCATTACATTAGACCTACGACAAACGCCGTTACTACGAGAGACATAAGAGTTGTTTCATGGTCAATATGTAAACTTTGACCTGTTGATGTATGAATTTGCATCGTCAACCTCGGTGAGTTTTGGTGATAGAATTTATCTTATAACGAACTTCTTATTAGCTTACATACAAAGCATAAAAATATATATTTACTGAGTAATGTTATTAATAAACCTAACTTGCTTATTATAATTATGGTAATTATCTTATTAATCTAATGTCGTGGTAGTAATTATTATGCTTCGTTGATTATATTTGTAACTAGCTGTACCCGTGACTTCCGTTCGTGGGGAATTTTACAAAAAAGTTTACATAGTCTTTTTTTTGTTGGGGATGGGAGTGAGTGTTGAAATGGTGAATGATAGAAGAGAGTGGAAGAGGAAGATGTTGCACCAACCTCAAATAAAATTGGGAAAAGAGCAAGAGAAAGCAGAAGATTTTTTTTTGCCATTGTTATACAGTACTAGGACATTGCAGCATTACTTTATTTTTCTAAAATAAAAGATTCTTCCTAAAAAACTTTTATTTTAGAATAATTGTCGCCCAAGTTATTCCTTATTACATCGGCTATCTGCCAATAAAAATCCCGTCAAAATACGTCCAGCCATTTCAGAGATTAGCCGGAACAAACAGGCAGACGAGACTCCAATTATATTTATCTGTGTAGATTAATTAATATTCCCTGAGATTGCAATATCGTTATTAAACACAGCTGGAATATGTCCTCACCTAGTGGTACCAGCCTACTGAACTATGATAGGGCGATTGGGCCTTAGTCAATCACGCTGGCCCAGTACGAATCATTCGAATCACCACATTCGTAAACCAGTGACGAGTTCACACCGCCAGGAATCCAGCAATAACTGGTCCGAAGAAGGCGTTGCGTGAGCATATGTTAAAGTCCGAACTGCATATACAAGAAAGGACTGAAAAATGAATATAGGACTTAAAAAGAGTGTATGCGTTATTAATTTTGACGTGTGTGTGTGTTATTAATGTGACGAACTCTTTAGCCTTATCCCTCCCTCTCCTTTACTTTATAGAAACACACGTAAGTGTCTTCACACCGCACTAAGAAATTCCAAGATTCCTTCTTCTGCCGTACTTCCCGCACTTGGAATTCTCTGCCTGCGTATGTGTTTCCTTCATCCTATAACATGGGTTCCGTCAAAAAGCATCTTTTGGGCCGGCAGGGATAGGTAGGAGACTGGAGTAAAGTCATCCTATCTGTCATCTCATTTGGGCCTCTTTCACCGCTTAACATCAGGCGGGAGGAAGTCATCTGTCGGCCCTAGCATAAAAAAATCATAGGTGTAATATGAAATCGTTTAAATTTGTAAAGGAAGTTGAGTTCAGACTATTTATCTGAGGCCAGCTTCTAATTGACGACCCTGTAAGATACAGGGAGAAAAAAATAGTCCTTGCTGGTTTTCTTGCTGGTCTCTTGAAAGAAAAGAAAGAAAGAAAGAAAATATTTTTTATTGCCTCAAATGGCCCCAGCTCAGCATGTTGCTAACCTTGCGGCTAACGCTGATCTTCCGCTGGTACCGAACTTAATTCTAAATTCTAAAAATATTCCGTGTAACTTATATATTTAAATCATATTTACACTTGTGTTCCTGTGCTTAGCAACATTTGACCACATATGGCTGTTGACGGATAATACATGAGTCAAAAATAAAGAAAAAAAATTAAAAACAAGGAAATTGTGTTGTGTGTTGTGACATTATCCAAAAATACCTAAATATAAATATAAACATAATGCATATGAGTACAATTAAAGTAAAAAAATAATAATAAAAATGCTGACATTCCACATAGCGATCAGTTTAACACAATTATATACAAAATTAAAGGAACATGTCATAAAGGTATGTAAATATAAAAATAGGAATCATTCAACTCCCGCTATCTTGCTCCCTGAAACACATCATATAACACTTGTATCGTGTAACTGAGCCTCTTCTGCTCTTTGATGTGATGTTAAAAAACTTTTCAATTTAATTTTAAAACTATTAAAGTGTTTTTTCAGTACAAGGTCCCCGCCGTAGACTTGTAAACCAATGGCGTAGCATTTTTGACGTGAAAAAGTGTAAAAATCCCGTTTGAAGATTCAATCTTTGATTTTGTTTTGATTTGATTTGGATTGTAATTGGATTTTACACTTTCGTGTTTGTATTATTTTTATTTGTATTAGTTTGTATTATTAGAAACGAATTCTCGTATAACAATGCTCGATAAACATTCTAACGACGTTATTAAATCTTAATCATAATTGCGATGTTAAAATTTTGGGAGTTTCCTAACATAATTAAGCCAAAAACTTGCGCCGATGACCTGGAACTTAATCAACAGGAGCAGACGAAACTCGACAAGATAAGTTATTTATAAAGTTACCCCTCGTACTAATTTCCTTTCGGTATTATTAACCAATCATTGGCTTTTCTCGTGACTGTTTATGACAAAGTTGAGCCATTAGCTTCTGACGTATTTACGAAATTTAATAATTTCCTATCAATATTCTAACAACGGTAGGTAATGAAAATATGATGGAATTTGAAACAATTTATTTAATTATTTAAGGTAATATTGTTACGTATTTATTGTGGACTAGTTGCCGTTTGTTAATGATTCGATTTTGGATTAATTCGAGGTCTATCCCTACTAATGTTATAAAGAAATATAACAAACATCTGCCCCCACCGGGATTCGAACCCGGCACCTCAGAGATGGCGACACCTTGAAACCGGTGTTCTATCCACTGGACTATGGAGATAGTGACTATATAAATATTGTATAATACAAATGTGAAATTAAATAGATATTATGTGATATATATCGAATGATATACATTTATATGTTAACTAGCGACCCGCCCCGGCTTCGCACGGGTGCAGTGAAAAAATGGTTATGGTGGGTTATCCCTAAGAGATAGACATATACCATCGCGGACTTTTTTGTGGATTTTTGTAAGTTGTACAATACTGTAGTACATTATTTTGGTCTATCTCGTAGGTTTCAGCCAGCGTTTGCAATATAAGCGCAAAAAAACGTGCTTATTTACGACATCACATTAGAAACCTTTAAATTTATCAGTGTTTCTCTACTATATTATGCATTTATTATACATACAAACCTTTCTTAAGAATCACTCTATCTATTAAAAAAACCGCGTCAAAATCCGTTGCGTAGTTTTAAAGATCTAAGCATACATACGGACATACAGCGAAAGCGACTTTGTTTTATACTATGTATTGATATAATAATCTATGATCATTCAAATCATAGTTATATCATAATATCATATATTCATCAAATATCATAGATATTACTTAAACATTGTTAGTCTTAAGGAATAGTTAGAGTATAGATATAGATGGGGCTACGACTGTGGGGGACAAGACCATCTGTTCCCACAAAACGGAGAACAACACCTTTCTCCTGACGTAGAATTGATATGTTATTTGTAGGATAGATAATAAATAAGGAAATGTAATAATACTAACAAAAGAGTGCGGACCAAAGAGTCGGACTCTTTGGTCCGCACTCTTTTGTTAGTATTATTATCCGAGAAGATCAGAAAGATTTACAAAAAAAAAATCTAAATAAATAATCTAGGGGAGTAGCTTAGAATGTCAATAAATATTCAATTCATATTGATACAAAACTCAACCCACAGCTCTCTCACTCAATCGCATTCTAATATCAATCACCAATAAGCCTTATATTACATTCTTATGAGTTCATAAGCTCTCAGTTAGAGAATTCCTTTTGCCTAAGTGTTCACAGCTAGCCACTATCATAAGAATAATACTCCTTGTATCTGTCTTGCTCACACCGCATTATACTTAAATATCGCCGTCCCACTCTGCTTGTGATACAAATTTCTAAAGAGACCCGCTCTATGGGTGGTTTCAGCATTACGACTGCCTTGCTTGGTCCAAGTGACAGTACGTGCTGATAGCATTTTTTTGTTATAGAAAGTATGTCCGACCGAAACCGAACTTTCGATCTTTTTCTCTGTTTCGGCTGAAACGGAAACCGAACCCTATTAAAACATTTAAATTACGATTACAATTATGATGTATTTTTTAACATTTATCAACACATAAGAGACAGTGTTATATATTTATATACAGACAGACAGACAGTTGAGAAGTGTTAAAAAATAATAAAATAATCATTAATGTAGATACGTGACAAAATATATTTTAAAAAAAGGTGGCGAACTGAACCGGCCCTTCCCCGGCGAGCAAGCACGAGTAAGCTGCGAGTTTACCGAACGACGCACGTAAATTCACGAACACTCGAGTTTCGGCGGGATCGACAGTTTCGGGTATATTTTGGCCGGAATCGAAACTAAAACAGAAACTAAATTTTTTTGTCGAAATTGAAACCAAAACCGAAATTTCGGTCGGTCGCTAAATTTGAACATGAGTCACATGATGCTGACTGTAATAATCTACAAAACTATCCTTTCGTTTTTCGTGTTTTTTTTTAGTGTAAGAAGGAGGCGGCGCCGGGCTCGGTAGCACAGCTGCGGCGGGCGCGGGGAAGTCGCGACTGCTACGGCGACCCGGGAATCGCGCCCGCGGATATGGTGACCCGGGAGGGACCACGCCCCTTCCGTGGCCGGAGGGCGTCGTCGGTGGTGGAGATTGGGGGAGGTATTGTAGCCTCCCCCGAGGAGGGCTCCCCGGTATCGGCGGGGGAGCGGAGGCGAAGTAGCTGGGTGTTCCCGGGAGCTCCCTACATGCCTGAGGAAGGCCATCCCTGAGGTTTTTAGTGGGTTGGCCTCCCCCTCCTGGGGAAGAGAGCCCCACATAACCGCCGGCTCGCCACAGCCGGGGTATGCAACTTAATGCATTTTCGTCACGGGGAACAAAATAAAAAAGGTACACACCACGCCACCACAATAGAATCTTATCTTATAAAGGAATGGGGTGTCTTTTGTGGATGTCAACGGAATTCGAAATGGATCTTATGAGTATCCTACCAGGCTACCACCATCAATACTGTCCATCGCCCGCCAGAGCCTGATGACCTAGTAAATATTTATAAGTTTAAATAACAAATGACCTTAGAATCATTCGACCCCGAATGAACCTCTAGTTTTTTGTAGCCTGTGTAATAAAATGCAATTTAAGACTTATGTCTATTTATATAAATTGTCTATTTATTTATAACTAGCTGTGCTCCTGACTTCGTTCGCATAGAATCATAATTTTAGGTAGCATTTTTAATGCCCGAGAGTGTTATAAACGTAAGAGTAGACAAATATAATCAGAAAGCTTCGAACTGCTAAGCTATCGGGAGTTACACGTGTTATTGTGAGTCAACCATAAAAGATAGACATATGCTGTCGTGGGATATTTTTTATATAATTTTAAGGAGAATATTTCCGTCATACATGATTTCTGTGTAGCTTTAACAATTAAGGTTGCACACGCGACGGAAGCTTAAAAAATGGAGTAACTTCTCTCGTTTTACCAACATTTCCCTTCACTGCTCTGCTTATATTGATTGTAGCGTGATGAAAAGTATACTATAATCAGCTCAGGAGTATTAAAAATTATTGTACCAAGTTTTGTTAAAATCCGTCAAGTGTGTTACTGCACACAAAGAGAATATTGTTGTCTATCAGACAGAAACACTGTGATCCAGTAATTATAGTGCTGTATTTAATTATTATTATGTGCGTTATAATTTTCTCATTTATTGTTGTTGTTGCTCTTTAAACACAAGTGTCGCCATCTACGAGGTCCCGGGTTCAAGCCCCGGTGTTTGTATGATGAATGCGAGCACTTTTACCTTAGTCATGGTTGTTAATATATATTTCTATAATAATTTGTTATATATGTATATTATATTTGTCTATCCATTACCCTAAATCCCTTAACACAAGCCTTACATCTTACTTTGAGTTCAAATTGTATAAGAAATATTGATTTTTATTTTATTATATTTTTACTGAACACCTCACCGCATTGTTGAAATAAAAGTTCAATCCAACTTACAGAACAAAACAAGCTAATTAATTTAAAAGCTCCGAGCTCGTAAAAGCAACTCCATATTCATATAAAACATAAACTTTATTTATATGAGCTCTATTTAGCTACAGTCTGACGCTGTCTGATTTACTATGCAAAACGCCGGAATCTTTTTACTTGACTAGCATTTTTCCCGAATAAACCGAGAACGCCTTACTAAGTACGTGAGGAGGCGTCATAAATTATTTTCAAAGGACGCGCAGCCGGCCAGGAGATTTCTGGCGCGTCAAACCGGAATAATATGTTAGAATAGTTGCGTAAACTGGTACTCTTTGAAGCGAAACCTCTTTGTAGATTCGGCCAGAGTGACTCTAAGTAAAAAAGAAACAAGAAATCTTTACTACCTTCTCTGTGGAGTGAAGGATGGAATGCTATATTTAAAGTAATAAAAATTATTTGTATATACTGGCGATTGATATCAGAACAAAATTTGTAATTAGTCAATAATAAAGGTATGAAATACATGACTAACTTGTGCACTTGCATAATTCCAAAGCGTGTACTACAAGCTGTCAAGTGTTCAATTAACATGCCTGGTTCTTACAAGTAACCCTAGCACGAATGATTAAAGGCGTGAAGTTGGCACGTATTGCGGATCGCAGACTGGGGGTTACTATTACCCCCGCAAGGGTTATACGGTCAGATAAATGAGGACTCAAACTGGAAGCAAACCTTACTTGTAAATACCAAATGCTACGTAAAGTGGAAATAAAATAAAATTGGCATACGTATCCATCAGAATCGAAGCTTCTGTAGGAAAACATATTTGCGCTGAAGTTGTTGCAATCTATGACAGCCGTTTTGACAGCTGTCACATTAATAGCTTATCTGTCAGAACTACTACATTTTACAGATTGTAAAACCTCTCAAAATAGATTTTAAATAGAAATCATGTTAATTTGTAGTGGATGTTAGAACATTTTACATTCTTAATAATATTATGAACGCGATATTTGTGTAAGTATGAATGAATGCTTGTTACTCTTTCACGTAAAAACTACTGAATGGATTTTAATGAAACTTTACGATTGTGTAGCTTAGAATAATACATAATAGCGCATAGGCTACAATTTATAAAGATATTGTGTGAATCATTAAAAATATGACGATAAATGTTTTACGCAGACGAAGTCGCGGGCATCTGTTAGTTACTAGTACATATACTTGATTGTAAAAACTTTCATACTTACAATTGTTTTTTTAATCTGAATGTATATGACTGTCACGTTTATAATATTAGCCCGGCGTGAATGAGGTGAGAAATTGTTACACCAGCTATGAGGTGGGTATGATATACCCAAAATTTTGATGTAAAATTTTTGATACTATGATTGTGTAATTAGAATTAATGCTTAAGATATATTAATAATAGTAACTATTCAACAAGATGAGTAAATAAAATATCAACATTAAGTTAAGCAGCATTATTTATTGAAATAACAAAATATCTAAATTATTTTCGAAAAATACAAATTTAGGCAATTAATTTCTTTGGCCATAAAAATCTAACAAAATTCCAACTTTGGTAAATCAATATAACAATAATGTCTTCCAATTATTATAAATAAAAAAGGAACTGAAAAGTCTTGTGAGATCATGTAATAGAGCACCAAAATTACACCTTTAAATCAACACAATTCCGTACCCCAGCCGCGGGTACGCATGTGTATTTGCCATCGCCGCCGGTGCAACACTAAACTCGATACTGTACCTCACCCCTTGCATCTTTACCTCCAGCTACTGAAGCACCAGGACTTGCATGGCAACAGTAACATTAAAATATCTGCGTTTAAAAACTTTTCGGGTATGACATACCCAACCTCACTCACGCCGGGTTAGTATAGATTAAAAAAAATAACAGTAGCATAAACTAAATTAAAGGAAATACACATGAATGCTAAATTACAATACAACTGATATGAAACCGATTACGAACATTGTTTGTAGAATACATTTTTGATTTTGATTACAGGTAGTAATTGATATTAATAATACCTACCTAATAATATAAGTCAATGATGGAAATAATTACGTAAACTGGCACTCTTTGAGGCTCGTCAACGTGAGCTCTCTTTATGGAGTTAAAACCATGTTGCTCTTTTGGTCCGATACGTGATTCGTAACTTAGCACTTAGAGGTGCTGGGTAAGATTGTGCTTGAAGTAGTATTTTTGTGTACATGGCATTAGAAAATTTGTAGAATTCAACGTAATAGTTTTCTTGAAACATATCGTCGCTTGATATTTTTAAATTTAAATTATTGTTTACCGTTTTTAACATAACATAACATAACTCTTTACAGCACACCATAAACAAGAACATAATCAAAAAAATAACAAATAGTAAATATACATGAGGCGGCCTGATTGCTAAACAGCAATCTCTTCCAGGTAACCTTGGACCAGGAAAGTACTTAAAGGAGATTTAAATAAAGGATGTGTGCAGTAATTACAGGACAATAAGCTATAACTATTTTAAGTTCATTTCATTTCATTTATTTTGCTTTCCACATTGGTAATTATATTATGGACCCTGTCGGGCACAGCAAATGTAGGAGAGAGGATGACTTATCATTTTTATTAAAAATAAAAGAAAACCATAACTGAATATTACTATGTCGAATGATCGTAAGTCTAAACACTCTTCTTATGTACTCGTATTATCTCTATATTATTAATTAGCTATCTGTTATATAATTAAGTATCATTGTTATATTCATTTTTATTAATTATTTTGTGGAATTTACGATTATAAATTATTTCAATTTAATTTTATAGGTATGTATTTAAGTATTTTTGTGCATTATATTATATAGTTTTAGTTTTTGTTTAAGTTTTTCTAGTTTTTGGTCGCACATATATTCCTATAGGTACCGAATAATAGTAAAGTTTTTATTTGTTTTAAGTATATTTTTTCCTCTGGCATATTTCTAATGTGTGTAGGAAGCCTATTGAATATTTTGATACACATTACGAAGGGACTGCTCGAATGCAATTTTAATTGTGATGAAGGAAGTGACAGCATTGTCCTATACCGCAATGTATACTTTTTTTTACATCTTGCCTCTGAGTGAAAAAGTTTACGTGTCTCTTTACAAATTTACAAATGTCATAGATATACAAGCAGGGTAAGGTTAATATATTTAATGGTCTAAATTGGGGTTTACAATTGTCCGTTTGTTGTATGTTTACGAGCACACGTAGTTTCTTTTGCATAGTGAGAATATCAGATGCTTTAACACTATTTCCCCAAAGAATCACGCCGTAGTTCAGCTACGAGTAAGCATAAGCATAGTAGCTCCGCGGGTCGCCGGCGGGCGCGAGGAAGTCGCGACTGCTACGGCGACCCGGGATGAACCACGCCCCTTCCATGGCCGGGGAGCGTCGTCGGTGGAGGAGACCGGGGGAGGTAGTAGCCTCCCCCGAGGAGGGCTCCCCTCTAGGCAGGGGAGCGGAGGCTGGGGGTTCCCGGAAGTGGTTTGAGGTTCCCGGGGGCTCCCTAAATGCCTGAGGTAGGGTAGGCCTCCCCCTTCTGGGGAGAAGAGCCCCACATAACCGCCGGCTCGCCACAGCCGGGGTATGCAATTTGATGCATTTTCCTCAGGGGAACAAAAAAAAGCATGATCATACATAGTAAGTAGTGATAGCAGTGTTCAGATCAGTGCACTTCTTTATTTCGTGAAGTTAAGGAATCGTTGACAGGAAGTGGACACGGATTTGATTCTTAAAGTTTTCCAGCGTTCGCGCTAATAATAAAATGTATGTTTTTACATCATCAGGTTTGTCGACAGTATTAAAAATATTGTTCATAAAGTATAGATGATACTGTTTATATGGCCAAGTGGTTTTCGGGACCTAGGCCTAAATTTTAGATATGCTGTTCTCCTGGTCGAGCTTAACAAGTAATATTGATTGTACCATTTCGATTCAGGTTTGCAGGAGATAAATACACAGAGATTGATTATTGTCAAAAAATAATAATAAAAAACAAAAATGTGTAACCGACTACCGAGGGTAGAGTTATTTTAAAGAGCACAAGCAAGCGTTACAATATCTTAAATAAAAAAAATATTGACAGAATATAAACTTTTAGCAACATTCCAAAAAGTAATTTAAATCAACATTGGTCGGATACAAACTCACTCGAAAACTTTTCTATGCCAGCCAGCCTTTTTACAAGCGCGAAACTTCCAACCAGCGATTTACACTCGAGTGATAAACACGAAACTAAATAAATATCGAGGCTCGAGCAACTTCGCGTGTTGCGTTAGTAAATAGAAATTTTCGGCAACTTCCCCAGTGTTGCGATAAAAAAGGAAATAAAAATATGGGCTTTTATGAGGGAACTTTCTGTTATGCTGCGGGGACATTATTATACCCACTTAATTTCTTCGATATCTCTCATAACAGTATTTTCAAAATATAATACAACTATTACTTATATTTTTTTTTTCATAGAATCCTTAACGGACAGATTAATATTGCAGACATTTATGGCGAAGTAGTAAGCATTTCTTTCATCAATTTGTATTTATTTTTGAAAGTAATCTGCTTTAAAACACTTATGAATATTAAATAGTACAATAATATATGTTCCTTATTTCTTCTTTCAGTTTTAAATTAGTTTTAACTTAAAAATAAGCACAAACTCATGGGCGTTAATTGCACTATATTCTAAGTACATATATATTAATTATTCATATCTTGTTGCAAACTAACAATCTGTCTTTATAAATATTCGCACCTGTGCGAAGAGAGCAACATTGGTGTGAACGGCTAAGGGTGTAGAGAGGTGTGTCTGGATGACAGGTGTGTCCCATCTTTGGATGACGGAAGGAAAGATTCACTGCGAAAAGACACCGCAATACGGCGCGCGCGCTCTCGCCAAGATGTATTAATTAACTTCAATTAAAGCAAAATCGTATCTAAATGTCACAAACCAGTATAAACATAGTGTGCAACGTCTGCTGGAACCAGTGAAAGCCAGGAGGTGCGTTAAGGGGCCCCCAAGAAGAATAAAGAAAACGTCGGTACGGTGAGTGCTCATGCGATCATTCTTTTCTCTCATTCTCTTTACTTTTCTTAACAATATATATTATACAATAATAATAATAACTGATCTTCTGCCGACGTGAAGTGACGACCCCATCGATAGATAGATAGATAGATAGATAAATCTTTATTTGGTCGGACATACACACACACACAAAATATAAATACAGTTATAACGGACAGAATTGAAAGTAAATATAGCACAGTAAGTATAAAATACCTGTAGTGTTCGAATATAAGCGACATTACATAAATGAAAAACAAAATACAGGACAGTTCGTGTACCTTGCTACAATATTGTGTGTGTGTGCTGCAGCAACACAAAAAGGCCATAGCTCAGCGTCAATATTTGCTCATAATCTATGAGCAAATGGCTGATTTTCAGCAACAGCCTGAAGGAACCAAGTCTGCGACACTCAGCTGCGCGCGATGTACGCACTGATCTTAACACTTATCGATTGTATTTTGTGATTAGGTATATTAGTTCAAAACAGAGCTGCGGTATCGACACCCTGGGATATATTACTTAAATATACACACATACATATATATACACATAATATACACATAAATAAAATGATAATAATAATAATATAATAATATGGACTGTATTTAATATCGTACTGATACATATATATATATCGGTGTGACATCTATGCAAAACATTTCGATATACCACTTTTTTGTCTCTCCAGCAGTAAATTTTTCAGTTGAGTCTTGAATGATTCTTTAGATTGTATGATTCTCATAGGCGGAGGGATATTATTCCAACATTTTGTTGCGTGGTATCGAAAGCTGCCAGCAAATGCTGCTGTTCGATGCGGATGTATACTAAGAGGAGGACGTACAAATCTGGGTTCAAAACGTTCTTCTCTATTGGATCCTAAAAATCTCAACTTAGAAAGTAGATAGTCAGGCTTCCCGAATCTAATTATATCAAACATTAATGATGCCAAATGTAGTTTTCTCCGAGATTCCATATTTATTTAATATAGACGCGTTGTTTAAGAATGGTGTAATATGATTTCTCGGAGGGACGTCAAAAATATATCTGCAACAGGCGTTTTGTACGCGTTGTATTGAACGACTAGTCTTATAAAGAAGCCTAGGTCCATATACAAGATCTCCATAATTTAGCCTAGACAGTACCAATGATTCACAAAGCCTGATCCTGACATTCTCTGTGAGCAAATGCCTTATTTTATACAAAACTTTTAGTCTGTAGAAACAGCTTTTAACTTGAGCCTCAACGTGAGTTTCGAATCTCAATTGACTATCAAAAGATATTACCAAATTTTTTGCCTCGTCGACCTGTTTCACAGTTTCACCATTTATATTAACAACAGGATTCAGACATTTTATTTTACTAATCTGTTTTTCTGAGCCAAGAACCATAAATTTAGACTTACAAGGATTAAGAATCAGAGCATTTTTTGTTGACCATTTAGCGATACAATTTAAGTCCTTGTTTAACAGCTGTAGTGCCTCCGTCATTTTGTCTGGTTTTTCAGAAATGTATATCTGAACATCATCTGCATACATATGTAGCTTACAGTGCTGTACAACCTTCACAAGATCGGCACAATATATAATAAAGAGTAGTGGCCCAAGGATTGAACCCTGGGGCACACCACGGGTAACTGGCTTAAGGTTAGATAACTCATCATTACCATCAGGTTTTCTAATTTTTACAGATTGATACCGATCACTTAGGTAACTTTTAAACCATTGCACAGCACTCAGGTCGAGACCATAGTGAGTTAGCTTTGACAGCATGAGAGGTACATCAATGGAATCAAAAGCTCTGGAATAATCCAGAAGCGCAAGAATTGTACCACTTCCGGTGTCCTGGGCAGCGATAACATTATCCGTTACATCAAGTAACGCGGTGATAGTGCCCAGACCTCTACGGAAACCTGATTGCTGTGAGGGAAGAATGTGATTATCCTCTACATGTTTCAGAAGCTGGCAATAAATGGCTTTTTCTAACACCTTCGACAAGAAAGGTAGAATGCTTATTGGTCTCAAATCTTTCATTTCTTCAGGATTTTCGCATCGCTCGCTGGTGGGGCATTTAATGCCCCTTGACTGCCATAAATGTCCCATCAGTGCAGTCAGTCTCCCTCAGGGCAGCTTGTGGCGAGTTGTCGGTGAGTTACGTCACCGAGCGTACCGATGTGCTTCAGGGGGGCCTACGCCACCCGTCCCTGTCTTGCCTTAACCAGCCGGACAGAGTGGACTCGCAAGAGCAGATGCTCGAAGGGTGGAAGTGTAATAATGTCATAACACCGACAGCGTCCCGATCGCTGTCGCAGACACACCTCTCTACACCCTTAGCCGTTCACACCAATGTTGCTCTCTTCGCATGAATATTGGTCTGCCTTTTTGGGGGGCCCATTTCGAGTCACCATCTGCCATATTCAAATCAATTAGGAGACTTTGCGAATGTAGGTGACCGAAGTCTCTTCCATAGCCCGGTTCTCATTACCACCAAAATCGAAATGCAATAGCCCACAAACGCTATGACCAGTACTGACAATAGTTTCGATGCATCTACCAGTGATTTGCAAACTGGTCTATATCGACCCCTAGGGGTCTATGACAACCTACAAGGGGTCAACGAAAAAAAAATTTGGGGATCCATAACAATGGATCTCAATATACACTCATAGTATCTATTAACTTATATACTATCTTCTAATATAAAGACATATATTATTTATAAAAGTACCTATGAATTAAAAAATATATATTATATATGCATATACATTTTTGTATGTTGTAGAATGTAGGCATTCAATATCAGATACGTAGGGGGTAAACATGTTCACGGGAAGGAGGAGGTCACCTACCGATTGACTCAGATACTCACCGGGCACGGCTGCTTCATCCGACGTCGACTCGGCCCAGCACAAGCTGGCGGAGTGCCCCGCGTGCTCCACCGAGCGCCGAGTCTTGGTCGCAGAGATCGGGCGATATCTGTCTCCGCCGGCATTGATTGCGGCAATGCTGGCGGACGAGGGAGGTTGGAGGGCTGTGGCCTCCTTCTATGAAGCAGTGATACTCCAGAAGGAAGCCGCCACGCCGGGTCGGGAAATGGCCGATCCCGCTGGAAGAAGACGGCGCTGGCTCGGTAGCATAGCTGCGGCGTCGCCGCGGGTCGCCGGCGGGCGCGAGGAAGTCCACGAAGGACTACACCCCTTCCGTGGCCGGGGGGCGTTGTCGGTAGAGGAGATCAGAGGCTAGGGGTTCCCGGAAGTCGCTTCGCGTTCCCGGGGGCTCCCTACATGCCTAAAGAAGGCCATCCCTGAGGTTTTTAGTGGGTAGGCCTTCCCCTTCTTGGCCTCCTTCTGTGAAGCAGTAATGCTCCAGAAGGAGGCCGCCGAGCGGGGTCGGGAGATGGCCGATCCCGCTCGAAGAAGGCGGCGCCGGGCTCGGTAGCACAGCTGCGGCGCCGCCGCGGGTCGCCGGCGGGCGCGAGGAAGTCGCGACCGCTACGGCGACCCGGGATGGACCACGCCCCTTCCGTGGCCGGGGGGCGTCGTCGGTGGAGGGGACCGGGGGAGGTGGTAGCTTCCCCGAGGAGGGCTCCCCTCTAGAGAGGGGAGCGGAGGCTGGGGGTTCCCGGAAGTGGCCTTTGTGTTCCCAGGGGCTCCCTACATGCCTGAGGAAGGCCATCCCTGAGGTTTTTAGTGGGTAGGCCTCCCCCTTCTGGGGAGGAGAGCCCCACATAACCCCGGCTCGCCACAGCCGGGGTATGCAATTTAATGCATTTTCGTCAGGGAAACAAAAAAAAAAGGGGTAAACATGGCATGGGGTCTTTGAATTGCATACTCCGGCTGTAGAGAGATGGCGGGTAGCGATAGCTCATCAGGCATGTAGGGGCCACAGGAGGGGCGTGGTCCCTCCCGGGTCACCGTATCCGCGGGCGCTACTTACTCGCGACCGCCGACGACCCGCGACGGCGCCGAAGCCATGCTACCGAGCCCGGTGCCGCCTCCTTTTGGAGTGAAGGGTGACATAAATATTAAAGATATTACAATATTTTAATATATGCTATTTTTTGTAGATAATTACGTACGTATGTTCTACAAAGACGTGGTACATTATTTTGTTTTATAATCAATGTTAGAACGTACGCAATGTAACATTATTAGAAATTTAGTATAGACCCCAATTTTTTTAAACATTTATATAACCTATGTATGTTCACCAGAGATAGTGTTGCTTTCTAATTATGAAATCATTTTTAAAATCAGTCATGTTGTTTCGGAGCCTATTCAATGCAAACAAACAAAGACAAAATCAAACAAATCTTCCCTCATTATAAAAATAGCATAGATAAGCAAAGGCCATTGAAGGACAATCAATAAAACCATAGACCACGAAGTCGGCGTCTATAAAGACCCACGTTGAATTTGACACTTTGCGAATTAATGATTAATTGGACAAGTACCTGTTCTTCCCAATTTAATATTATTATTAAATCCATCCGCTTCTGCATGCCGGAGACAGGCCGGTTTTCAATTAAACTTCATCGCTTATTTTTCTCTTACTTCAGCCAAAAATTAATCATAATATCCGTCACTTTATGAATATGATATCAAACGAAAAGTAATTTGTCGTAATAACAAAGGTGGCTCGAAGATGTTGTTTTTAATTAGATGTCCATTTTCTTACCGTTGTTTGCGGGTACTTAGTAATTTCCGCGAGACGTTCGATTTTCGATTCGTTTGATGTTTTAATTGTCAGTATGATTTCGGCCTTGAGGATAACATTTTGCGTCTTGTTCTCTCACATGACAACCGCTATAGGTTAGAGTAAGACAAAACACTGGAGTATTAAAGATTTAAGGAATATAACATGAAAATAATCTTCACTTTTTTGTACTTCATCTAAGGATCATTAAGGATCAAATGATAACTAATTCTGTTATAATATAAATATACTATTAAAAATATTGAGTCATTAAAATTCAATGCAAGCATTTTTATCATTTAATTAATAATTAACAGTACATATAGTAGTCCATTTTTTGATAAGATTTTTTAAGACAATTGATTTAAATGTGTAAAAAGCAAATCGATGGTACGTGGACATACATTTATACTTGCAAAATCACTTGATATTAGTTTGTGTTGATGTGTTGTGGTATGTGAAGTTTTTAGTTGAAATATGCTCGGGTGGGTAGAGACAATTGAACGCGGACAAAGACGGTAGTCGTAGAGCAAGGACAATTTTTTTTTTTTTTTTTTTATAGGATAGGGCAGCAAACGAGCAAACGGATCACCTGGTGGTAAGCAATAACCGTTGCCCATGGACACCCGCAACACCAGTGGAGTCACAGATGCGTTGCCGGCCTTTTGAAAGGGAATAAGAGGAATAAGGGGAATAAACGGGAATAAGGGGGGTTGGGCCTCCGGTACCCTCACTCACTCGGCGAGACACAGCGCAAGCGCTATTTTACGCCGGTTTTCTGTGAGGCCGTGGTATCACTCCGGTCGAGCCGGCCCAATTCGTGCCGAAGCATGGCTCTCCCACGGTAAAATTTCTGTCAAAAGCTGAGTGCCGCAGCGGCGCGTGGAGGCACTGACTTTCCTTAATTGAACTATAACGCGAATAAGTACAGTAGATATTGGTAAAGTTACGAAAATGATACGAAGCAATCTTTGAGTTCATTGTTTAGTTTTTGCGGTTCCAGTGAAATTTCCTCCGCGTACCCTTCGATTGTGGAATGCTCTCTGCTAGATTTTCTCGAAGTACCACAGAATTGGGGTTCTATTTAATAGGGGAGTAAATAAGTTTTCAAAGTGTTATCAATGCGTAAGTGACACCTCTGGTGTTTCAAGTGTCCATAGGCTAAGGTGACCGTTTACCTGCTCAACTTATACATATTAGAGATGTGTCAATCTTAACAGAAACGATTCAGTGAGTCGTTACTTCCAAGTAATTCACTGATTCAAATCTCTAACAGCGCTTCAAATGAATCATTCGCACAATTGCATCTCGGTTTCAATCGGCACGCGTCGCTCGCATGATTGAGATAACTAAATAGTTCAGAGTCGGAGCGCTTCAGATCATATCGCTCAATTGCATCTCGGTTACATTCGATACGCGAAGCTAACACAATTGACTCAAAATCAATATCAATATTTATATCAGTGTATTTGTATCATATATCAGAATATTTGTATTGGTGTATTTGTATCATATACCAGAATATTTGTATCAGTGACTCTGAACCAATTTAATAGGTTCAGAGTCACTGATACAAATGAATCAATATCAATATTTATATCAGTGTATTTGTATCATATATCAGAATATTTGTATTGGTGTATTTGGATCATATACCAGAATATTTGTATCAGTGACTCTGAACCAATTTAATAGGTTCAGAGTCACTGATACAAATGAATCAATATCAATATTTATATTAGTGTATTTGTATCATATATCAGAATATTTGTATTGGTGTATTTGTATCATATACCAGAATATTGTATCAGTGACTCTGAACCAATTTAATAGGTTCAGAGTCACTGATACAAATGAATCAATATCAATATTTATATCAGTGTATCTGTATCATATATCAGAATATTTGTATTGTGTATTTGGATCATATACCAGAATATTTGTATCAGTGACTCTGAACCAATTTAATAGGTTCAGAGTCACTGATACAAATGAATCAATATCAATATTTATATCAGTGTATCTGTATCATATATCAGAATATTTGTATTGGTGTATTTGGATCATATACCAGAATATTTGTATCAGTGACTCTGAACCAATTTAATAGGTTCAGAGTCACTGATACAAATGAATCAATATCAATCAATATTTATATCAGTGTATTTGTATCATATATCAGAATATTTGTATTGGTGTATTTGTATCATATACCAGAATATTTGTATCAGTGACTCTGAACCAATTTAATAGGTTCAGAGTCACTGACACAAATGAATCAATATCAATATTTATATCAGTGTATTTGTATCATATATCAGAATATTTGTATTGGTGTATTTGTATCATATACCAGAATATTTGTATCAGTGACTCTGAACCAATTTAATAGGTTCAGAGTCACTGACACAAATGAATCAATATCAATATTTATATCAGTGTATTTGTATCATATATCAGAATATTTGTATTGGTGTATTTGTATCATATACCAGAATATTTGTATCAGTGACTCTGAACCAATTTAATAGGTTCAGAGTCACTGATACAAATGAATCAATATCAATATTTATATCAGTGTATTTGTATCATATATCAGAATATTTGTATTGGTGTATATATTATCATATACCAGAATATTTGTATCAGTGACTCTGAACCAATTTAATAGGTTCAGAGTCACTGATACAAATGAATCAATATCAATATTTATATCAGTGTATTTGTATCATATATCAGAATATTTGTATTGGTGTATATGTATCATATACCAGAATATTTGTATCAGTGACTCTGAACCAATTTAATAGGTTCAGAGTCACTGATACAAATGAATCAATATCAATATTTATATCAGTGTATTTGTATCATATATCAGAATATTTGTATTGGTGTATTTGTATCATATACCAGAATATTTGTATCAGTGACTCTGAACCAATTTAATAGGTTCAGAGTCACTGATACAAATGAATCAATATCAATATTTATATCAGTGTAGTTGTATCATATATGAGAATATTTGTATTGGTGTATTTGTATCATATACCAGAATATTTGTATCAGTGACTCTGAACCAATTTAATAGGTTCAGAGTCACTGATACAAATGAATCAATATCAATATTTATATCAGTGTATTTGTATCATATATCAGAATATTTGTATTGGTGTATATGTATATCTATACCAGAATATTTGTATCAGTGACTCTGAACCAATTTAATAGGTTCAGAGTCACTGATACAAATGAATCAATATCAATATTTATATCAGTGTATTTGTATCATATATCAGAATATTTGTATTGGTGTATTTGTATCATATACCAGAATATTTGTATCAGTGACTCTGAACCAATTTAATAGGTTCAGAGTCACTGATACAAATGAATCAATATCAATATTTATATCAGTGTATTTGTATCATATATCAGAATATTTGTATTGGTGTATATGTATCATATACCAGAATATTTGTATCAGTGACTCTGAACCAATTTAATAGGTTCAGAGTCACTGATACAATGAATGCAATATCAATATTTATATCAGTGTATTTGTATCATATATCAGAATATTTGTATTGGTGTATTTGTTCATCATATAAATATTTGTATCAGTGACTCTGAACCAATTTAATAGGTTCAGAGTCACTGATACAAATGAATCAATATCAATATTTATATCAGTGTATCTGTATCATATATCAGAATATTTGTATTGGTGTATTTGATCATATACCAGAATATTTGTATCAGTGACTCTGAACCAATTTAATAGGTTCAGAGTCACTGATACAAATGAATCAATATCAATATTTATATCAGTGTATCTGTATCATATATCAGAATATTTGTATTGGTGTATTTGGATCATATACCAGAATATTTGTATCAGTGACTCTGAACCAATTTAATAGGTTCAGAGTCACTGATACAAATGAATCAATATCAATATTTATATCAGTGTAGTTGTATCATATATGAGAATATTGTATTGGTGTATTTGTATCATATACCAGAATATTTGTATCAGTGACTCTGAACCAATTTAATAGGTTCAGAGTCACTGATACAAATGAATCAATATCAATATTTATATCAGTGTATTTTTTTATCATATATCAGAATATTTGTATTGGTGTATATGTATCATATACCAGAATATTTGTATCAGTGACTCTGAACCAATTTAATAGGTTCAGAGTCACTGATACAAATGAATCAATATCAATATTTATATTAGTGTATTTGTATCATATATCAGAATATTTGTATTGGTGTATTTGTATCATATACCAGAATATTTGTATCAGTGACTCTGAACCAATTTAATAGGTTCAGAGTCACTGATACAAATGAATCAATATCAATATTTATATCAGTGTATCTGTATCATATATCAGAATATTTGTATTGGTGTATTTGGATCATATACCAGAATATTTGTATCAGTGACTCTGAACCAATTTAATAGGTTCAGAGTCACTGATACAATGAATCAATATCAATATTATATCAGTGTTCTTGTATCATATATGAGAATATTTGTATTGGTGTATTTGTATCATATACCAGAATATTTGTATCAGTGACTCTGAACCAATTTAATAGGTTCAGAGTCACTGATACAAATGAATCAATATCAATATATTATCATATTTGTATCATATATCAGAATGTATTGGTGTATATCATCATATCAGAAATACATTGTATTCGGGTGATACTTATCAATATTATCACAGAATGTAGTATCAATGTATCAGTCAGTGGTACTATACTGAAAATTTCTACAGTTTAAATGGTTCAGAGTCACTGATACAAATGAATCATCAATATTTAAATAAGTGTATTTAATCTATATCAGAATATTTGTATTTCTGGTATAATACAATATATTTGTCAAGAACATTTATGTATCTTCAGGATTTAAAATTATATGTATTTGTATATTATATCTTAATATTTGTTTATGTATTGTGTATCAGATAAGACCATTGATTTACTGAATAGGTTCAGAGTCACTGATACAAATAATGCAAATGAAGCACTTTACTGATTCGAATCTTTGTACTGATCCGGATACAAATGATCCAACCTCAACAAAGATATGCTTTTTCCACCATTAATACTATATAACATAAATAATTAGTTTATAGTAACTAACTCGGGTAAATTTGATATATTTGGATAGAAGGCTCTAAAAGAAAGTAATCACCGTAAGTCATGTTATTTTCAAGACCTCCGATTTTTAATAATTCGTATTCTAGTATAATAAAAAATGAAATATCTTTAATGCAATAATTACACATTGCTTAAAAAAAATTATCAACAAGCCTTTTAATAATCTAAATACATACATAATTGCTTTAATGAACCGAATATTTCTAATTTTGAGAAGTTTTTAACTAACAAAATATAGGGACTGCTATGTTACTTAATGTATGTTATCTAGAGCCAGAAAAAAATATTAATAAAAAATCAACTGACAAGTCAGGCACTTGCTGTCAACGTCATAACTCAACGGAAAATATCAAACATAGAGTAAGATACCGGTAGTCACAGATATTAAAAACATCATTAAGGTGTTGCCATAATGAAATATTTCTTAAAAACATGTTTTATTTATTTAAAAATAATTGGGGGTGGTAAAAATATTTCTTTTATTTGTTTCGTACTTCATATTTTTTCGGCTTTCAATTTAATGTAGTTTGGTGTTTGTTAGTTAACGCTGATCACAAAAAACCAATCTCCTTGTAATAAGAGGACATCTCCTTACCAGAAAGTTTAGGCGGGAAGACTCAATCCCTAGCTCGTCATTCCGTCATCAATAAACCCGGTCTTCCAGTAGTCAGATGACTCGAGATGGATATACGTCAAGGTCATTTGAGGTAGGAAATAACAAGAGAATATCATATTGTGCGACATAACATTCTACCTCGTAGTACTTTAATTAATCTTTATTCAACATTGCAGGATCTTATCAACCTCTTCATATGACCTACTATAGTACAAAAAATACCAATATTGCTTAAAATTATATCAAAACAACGATAACATACATAACTTTGAACTCTAACCAGAATAATTAGCGGCTATATTAGCACACGATTTCTACTAGTTTATAGTTAAGCAAACAATCTGTATTTGCAAACGTAACAAACACATAACGCGCCTTTCTATTTGATTAGTCACTGACCTAATTACCGCCAGCTTTTGAACAAAACTGCGATTTGTACATCTGAAGTTGTTTATCCCAAACTCGTCGTATTGTTTTGATAGCTTTGACACCAAGTATTTTAACATTATCTTATCTCTGATCTAATTATTGTCCACTTTTGAACTAATCCGCGATTTGGAAATCTGTTTTTTGTTCACCCTAAATTATAATTATTTTATTAGGTAAGAAACCAACTTATTTAACATTATCTAATGTCTGATATAATTATTGTCCACTTTTGAATAAATCCGCGATTTGGAAATCTGTTTTTTGTTCATCCTAAATTATAATTATTTTATTAGGTAAGACACCAACTTATTTAACATTACCTAATCTCTGATCTACTTATTGACCACTTTTGAATAAATCCGCGATTTGGAAATCTGTTTTTTGCTCACCCTAAATTATAATTATTTTATAAGGTAAGACACCAACTTATTTAACATTACCTAATCTCTGATCTACTTATTGACCACTTTTGAATAAATCCGCGATTTGGAAATCTGTTTTTTGTTCATCCTAAATTATAAGTATTTTATTAGGTAAGATACTAGGTTATTTAACATTATTTAATATCTGATCTAATTGTTTGAATTCGTCCCAAGTTATTATTATTTTATTAGGTAAGACACCAAGATATTTAACATTATTTAATAATTGATGTAACAACTATCAACTTTTGAACAAAACTGCGATATCTGATACTTGTTCAACCTAAACTCGCCCCAAGTTATTATTCATTTTATTAGATAAGATAACACGATTTTTAAATAAAAATTAATTTACTAAAATGTTTAATTTATTAGATGTATTACGTAGTATATATATATATATATTATTATATATATATATATATATTATATATATATATATATATATATTGAGAAATTGAACTGAAAGTGTTATATTGCTTCAAAATAATTTCCACCCGAAGTCTTTCAATTTAATGTATTGTGTCATACAATTAGTATGGAATGCGTCAGTAATGTTTGTAATAAATAAATTACTATTTAAATTGAATTTTAATTTGTGAAACTCCACAAGCTTCTTTTTAGTCACAGAAATCATATGAATTTTTAATATTATCGAAAATATGTTGATTGCTTTTTGATTCCGGATCTACATAAGCATTCAGTATTTATTTATTAGCACGATTTTAAACATGAAGAATCAAGTGTTTTGTTTAATTATTTTTGTTAAATTTCGTGGTTTGATGATATTTTGGCAACTCCAACAAATATATATTTTTCTCTGGAGACCTATTTTTGAATTACGAATGCGACTTAGAAATCACCGATGTGACTAATAATCACCGATTTTCAATCATTCTTATTTTTTAATATCACTGATGTGACTACCTTAGTCACAGGTGTGATTTCATTACGAGTACCCTCACCCATTCGTTATGAAGTCATACTTGTGGAAATGTTATTGTTTGATTTTTCAGTTATATATTACACTTATATATATATATATATGAATGTAGCATATATATATACATACATATTATAACCTTAACCATAATGGTTAAGCCGGCATTAACCGGCAGCGGTACATTCTGCGTAGAACCGAACTCTTACATTTATGTGTGTACTTTATCTATGTTGGCAGCTCTGCGATCGACTTTCAAAAATTGGATGTTTAGGAATCCGTGACCTCAAAGTCACCGCTGACTATTTAGTCAGCGGTGATTTCGAAGTCGCATTCGTAATTCAAAAATAGGTCTCCAGTTCTTACTTTCTGTGCTAACGACATAGCAAAAATACGTTGCAATAATAATAAAGTGATTTAAAAGTATTTTTTTGTGTTATTTTTTAATCAATCATCAGCGTACAGAACCAATAATATAAAGTCCACGCAAAGTTCCCAACAGATATATAGAATGTTGATATTTCAGTACCCAACTGTATTTATTATTTGATTCCATGATAAATATTATATATCTCACGACAACCAAATTACGGATGTTATTTTTCACTTCCCGCCCTAAGTCGATTGGGGTACGGGTCTACAAGGCTTTTGATGAAGGACAAGAGAAAATTGAGGTCCCCCACCGATTCTGACCTTTGAGTGCTGTATTGTAATGTGGGATAAGGGATACAGGAATTCAGATGTAGGATAAGAATCGGTATAGTGGTTTAATTAAAATTTTCAGCGTTTATTCAAAGTGAACTTTGTGGGATCCTAACACGAAAATAGACGAACTGGGATTCGTTAATAGTGGTTTGAGATAATTTATTTAACTTATAATACGTAGCTATTAATGAAGTAAGCTAGTAAAGAAGTTAATTGCACTTGTTGTTTAAGTCGTCAGTTATTTCTATTTGAGTTTTATATAATATTAGCTAGTGCCCGCGGCTTCGCCCGCGTACTAATCGTATTTTTCAACCGTCTACATAAAGGGGCTTCTCAGAGTGACCCGTATGTTTTATGTAAGAATGTATGTTTGTCCGCGATTATCTCATGTTTGGCTGAACCAATTTAGATACGCTATATGACGTTTTAGTGAATTTCCCCCTTTTAGGGGTTGAATTTTCAAAAATCCTGAAAGACGTGTTTACTCATTTATTGTTAGGAGTACTCTTGCGAAGTTTCGAATAAAATATTCAAACAAATCTTGTTTCTCCATACAAACTTTGGACCCCCATTTCACCCCCTTAAGGGATGAATTTTGAAAAATCCTTCCGTAGTGCACCCCTACACCTTATAAGGAACCTACGTGCCAAATTTGTAATCTCTAGGACCAGCGGTTTGGGCTGTGCGTTGATATGTCAGTCAGTCAGTTTCTTCTTTTATATATTTAGATTTTTGTACGGTGTAATACACATAAATTCTCAAACTTTCACTATCACCATAGTTGCTTGTTTTCGGTTTGATTTTATAATAACATTTTCCACATTTTTATATATCTCTATTAGTCTGTGTGATTTATCTAGAATGTTTTTTGACACGCATTTTCTAAAAATAAATTTTCTAGATTGGTATTTGCTGAAAGCAATTTATTTTCCAATTTTTCTATTATGAAATTCGATATACGAGTTGCTTTGATTTGAATATATGTGTGCTTGTTGCCTAAATTTCAGTAGTTAGATACTAATATACCTTGATGCCTATTCTATACTAAATAATTATTATTTTTGAAAATAAAAAGGCTTATTTATAAGAATAATTTTGTATTTAATTAAATATTTGACATTAGTCATCAAAAACGCTCATGACTGTCATGGCGTCTTGAATGACGTCACGCCGTGCAAAACACAGCTGTTTTAGTATCGGAATATTCGGTATTGTGAAGTTATTTTAATAAAAAATGGATTCATCGTATTACAAGTACTGCATAGTGCCCCAGTGTACAAGCACAAGTATAAAAACACCAAAAAAATTATTTATATACGTGCCAAACAATCAGCAGATACGTAAAAATATTTTAAAATATTTTAAAATATTTTTAAATTATAATATATAGTAGTATATATATAATATATAGTAGTATATAGTAATATATTATTAAATAAAAGTTGCACATTGGGCTTTCCCGCACATTTCTTTCAGGACATCCGTTCTGGTTGGCTGGAAGAGATCTCTATTAGAGATAAGTCCACCATTGTACATATTCTTTTCTATATATTATACATTACCTATGTTAACTGTGCAATAAAGTGTTATATATATATAAAAAGTGGCTGACACTCGCGAGAAGAAATGATGCCCATTCTTTTTCGCACTTTCACAAGACACTTGGGAATGACATTTTGACTTTGACGTTTCGCACGGCGTGACGTAACACTTTTTAATTGGTGTTTGCTGTCACGTGACTTATGGCTTATTTTGTGCAATTTTATTTTATAAAAATATAAATAATCAAAAGTTATTATTTTATAAAACTTTGTTTTTTCATAATTAAATGATCATCTTAATAGTTATGCAACCTAATGCATCAGATTTGTTCATAGTGGATACAAGCCTATTCCCTGCATGTCTGATAGACTACCCAATAAGCCAGCTCTTTGTTAGTTACAGAATGTAATATTGCCAGTCATTATGTTCCATTTTAGAAGACCACCATAAAATATGAGATTACTAATTGAGTCAGTTTAAATCGCTAATAAATAAAGCGCCGACTTAATATTGATCGAGTAGAGTTGCGACGTCAAAGCACTTGAACGCATCCGATTCTAGGATTTATCGTGCACTGGCGCTACTTGAGTTAATGTCACTTTTGACCGTGACGGTCGGTGACGCATAGCAAGCATCCAAGCAGCTATTACATTCTTCTTACGTTATTTTACACAATTAGGAACCTCAGGTATTTACAAAAGTGTTCTGCAATTTAAAATAAACGACAAACTAAAAATCTCACCTGATAGTAATACTGTGCAGAAATTTCAAATGTAGAGTGGATAGTTATTAGAAATACTACCTAAAGCTAACGGGGCCATGCCACGATATTATTTCTACTTTGAAGATGCAAAACTTTAATTTTATTGGTTATTTCATTTTTTTATTGGAGACATATACAGAGTTAATTTTAAGTTAGGGGACCGGAACCGGAACTTGAATTATCCAATATCCTTTGCGAATAGTCATTTTACTAAGATTTTACAACTTCCAGTCAAAGATGCTACCTAGTGCTGCTTATTCAATACTTTGCTTACTTCTTTGTCTTTACCAATATCTACCAGACTAGACATTATTAATGGTTTCCAGGTCATTTACTTTCTTATCGTCTAGCTTCGCGTAAGTGATTAGGGAGAAGGGATACGTGTAAAATATGTTCCTGTTGGATTTTGTGGATAAACCTATGCTTGATATAAGCAGATATTAAACTAAATTAACAATGGACAGAGGCTGTGATTTAAATTCTATACTTGCGTACTCTTTATTTTACTGTATGTCCGAAAAATAGAAATTATTGTATTTCGATATTTCTTATGTATATCGAATACAAATTACTACTATAAAAATTAAAAGTAAAAAAAAAATAATACAAGCTTTTATTAAATGCCCTAAAAAGGACAAAATAAACTTTTACATATAAAAGCTTGTCGCAAGATTTACTTACTTATAGAATACTTTTAAAGACAAGCTTGAAAAAGTGTAAACTCAACATCTTTTTATACTCCCATATACAAACAATTTGTATTAATACTTAAAAAAAAACAATCGAAGACAAAAAAGTGACGTTAGTTCTGTCAAACAAATTTAATGTCATCATATGTCATTTCAAGTAGAAGCAAAAAAACTGCCACTTTACAAATCTTTTTGACAGGACGAAGTCTGTCGGGTCCGCTAGTTAACACATAAAAAATTTTTAACGTGTTTGAAAAATAACAGCCTGCCAATATTGTGAAAAATTAACAAAATATGTTTTTAAATTGTAGCTAATGTGCTATTCTTATGTACAATCCATATTATTGTAAGGATTCAATAAAATTCGTTTTACTGTTTTTACGCAAAAGAGTAACTGACATTCATCCGTTTTAACAAACTGTCATGTTTATAATATTATTAGCAATCTTATTAAATAAATTCTACTGGCTATACTGCTCACTTCAAATCATTTATGGATGCTTTTAGTAATAATCTGATACTAATACATTTATTTTATCTTTGTTTAATTGAAGAACTAAGAATATGTCTCAGAGTTTTCTTTGTAATATGTTTGGACAAAACTTAGGCCTATGTTTTCAACTTGAACTCGTCAAAGTTAGCACAACTCCTGACCATTCAACGTAGTTCTAATAAGGTAAATTGGTTCTATTTTAGTTCGTAGTTGGAGAACTTGATTACACAGTTGAACAGATCTGCGACATTTGATTGTTAGAGATTGATGTGTTATCCTTGATCCTTCATGTGATTGAAAAGATTTAAATAAAATTTGGTATAAAACCTAAGAAGGACATGTGCTACTTTCAATGCGAAAAATCGTCTGTAGTTCTTAAAATAGGTGTTGAAAGTTTGTATGGAAAAGGTTCTAGAAAAATATTCTAAAGCGAGTAAAATAGGGGACGAAAGTTTTTGTTTGATTAGGATCACAAACTACTGAACCAATTTTTATGAAAATTGACCCCGTACAGCCTCATATATAACATATCCGATGATTTTGTTGTACTCACAAAATAATAGACAACAATAATACAGAAAAACGAAAAATAACGTCTTACATATTTCTACTTCAAACCAGCGGTGTTTTTTTTTTCGTCCATTGGATTTATATCCTGTGTCGTGGATGTAGTCACAAACATAGAATTCCTGCATGCACAAACACCCAGACCAGGACAAATTTTTGAAGCTTATACAAAATATCTGTCCCATGCAAGAATTGAACCCACGACCCGTTGCGTAGTACCCGATGCACCCGTCGAAACATGTCGACAAACGTTCGCACTGCTGTGATCCTATGTGAACAGTAAGATAAGTAATGAAGTGACTGATTTGGTTGATCAATGTAGCAATTTGATTGTATTTAATAGAGTCTTTCAGAATGTTCCATATTAGCTGTGAATCTAACAGGAGTCACATATAACAGGTATCCGTTTCCACTTACCATCAGCCACTTGGGCTGTTTGTTTTTCAATATGTAGGAATAAAAATCTTTTTTTCTTTTATGTATTAAATACTTAATGATAATCATGACATTGTGATTACCCTATTGCCTGTTGGTGGGGCATTTAATGCTTCATAAATGCCATAAATAGAACATCAGTGCAGTTGGTCTCACTCGGGGCAGCTCGTGGCGAGCTGTCAGTGAATTGCGACACCGAGGGTCCCGATATGCATCAGGGGTATAGCATCCGCCTCTGTCTTGCTTTAGCCAGCGGACACAGTGGAGTCGTAACAGCAGATATTCGAAGGATGGAAGTGTAACAATGTAATAACGGCGACGGCGTCTCGATCGCTGTTACAGACATAACGATCACACGAATAGCTCCCTTCGCACCAATATTAGTCTACTTCTTGGGGGCCTATTTACTAAGCGGCGTGTCACCTATCATATTTGAATGAGTCCAAATTCCACAAACATTAAAAATATTATTAAAGAAGTATAGAGAAATACTCACCATCATCATTTCCACTGCTTTACATAAGAAACATGAGAGTGCTAGCATCCAGCACCTTCAGTAAATCGTCGATTCACGTTGGATGTTATGGTGCCTACGCATATGGTAAAACCAAGGGAGTCGGGGACTTTAACAATATGGTCTGATGCATGCAACTTTGTAGGTGTTCAACATTGTCAAGTCACATAACAAAAACTTAAATAACCGAATTAATGACACAATGAAATACAAAACACCTTCCCTTTTGTAACAATTATATATTTCAGATACTAATAAAAAAAATGCGTGATAGATTGTGAAATTCAAAAAAAATTGCTTAATAAAAATTAATATTTTATCAAGAATGATATACCTTGAAATTAAAATTTACAATAGTCATGTAAAAACTCAGTAATATAGTAAAATTACTTGCTAGTAATATATGTATGTAAGTAATATGTAACATATGTAATATGAAATTCAACCAAAAAAGGTTTTATTATAAAAAGAAACGAACACCATATTATATTCCATCTTTTATTTGATAATTATATTCCAGCGACTGAGAAACTCGATAACATTTTCCTAAAAAAAGTCCCACATTTCATCCATACCTATTTACAATCGCGCACCAATACGAATAACACTTTCGATACATCCAAAAACACTTTTAATCCTGTAATGTAAAGTCAAATGGAATTAACTGTCACACTCTCATCTCGTCTATAGCGGCTTGGGGGAGGCTGGGAGCATGGGTTGGCTTGCCGCGCCGTAGCGTGGCGTGGGGTCCCCTTACATCCCCCTCCCTCCCAGGAGAGCCCTGTGCCGTCGAACCGTTCGGTGGCAGGAATTTCTGTTGCCTCGCTTCCTGCAAGGGCGGCGAGTTATTAAACTTGTTCAAATTCTTCGGCATAGTTGCGTACACACCCACTTGTGGATAACTAACATTCGGAATTCTAAAACTACTGTTTCTACTGCCCAACTTTGCTGGCAACATCATATTGTCCATACTCAGAGTCGGGCTCGGCGGTGACTTGGGTACGTCTAATGGACCTTTAAAGTTGAGTGCTGCTAGGTGTGCGTCGGATCCCATGTAATTTTTCTTTCTGTTCTGTCGTTCAACGTCGACAACTAAACTTGGAGCGTGGGTCGGGTCCATATGATAATGCGAGTGCTTCCCTGATATGGTTTCGAAGTGTTTCTCGTTGAAGCGTGGCTGCTTACCCCGCGACCTAGATTTGTCTCTCTGGTAATATACACCAGCAAATATAAGTACATTGAGTATGAGCAGCGAACAGCCTATAGCTATCGTGACGCTTAAGGCTGTTGAGTATGCAGCGTATCCTGCTGCTTCTAAGTGTGCAAGGGTATTATCTGTAGCGTTGACTGTTTGCAGATCTCGTCCGGGAAGAACTGTAGCGCATGTAGCTAGTATTGTGTCGACGGTCGTCAGAGCTGTGTCGGAGTGGTTGTCTGTGTGTCGCATCGGGTCGCTGTCAGGGTTTCGAGCGAGAGGATCCGGTCTTACGATGCCTTCGTAGAGGTCTTGCTCGTTATAGTTCCTAAAGAGATTGTGGCGGGCGGCCACGTCCTCCATACCCGCGCGGTGCAGCTCGGGGACCAGGCGAAGCCACACGGAGAGTTGGTGTGCGCGATAATGGTTCTTCAGACGAGGCTTCATCCCTGTAGAAGAAAATTATGATTTTAACTATCTATATTCAGGCAGTTCCCTGGTATTTTCTGAGAAAAATAGTCGACGATGATTTTAGAAGTTATAAAATTTGCATCTGATTATTCTGAAAAATATTGTAAGACTTCTAGGAATTTAATGTTAATGAAAACAGAAAATCTTTTAGAAATTTCTTCTTTGACTTTATAAATATCTTTCAAATTATTACTTATGCCATAAAACGTGTTGTGTGTGTTGCAATAAAATATAGTTTTTAACTTAACAAATATAGAAGTAGAATTGCAATAGGCTTCGAATTACTACGTAATTAACTAATACGTAGAGAATCCTCAGCTCTTCTTACTGCACGCTCTCTCGCTCATGAAGATTAATATATATATATATATATATAATGACATAAAGTAAGGCTATGTTTTTACCGTAAGACCGCAAAGTTGTAAGTTGATCATAACAAATAACGTACATATGTTGCTTGAAATAGCAACGGTTTTTGTCGATGGCTATTTGTTGCTGTGTGTACTTAGCGTACTATCAACAACAACATCAATGTGTACCTGGAGCTTTTTAATGGTAAATCAATGAAGAAAGAATTCCTGAATTTTCAAATTTAAGTCTAAAATAAATAAAAAACCTAAATAGTATTTGTACAACATAGCGTTTAAAAAGGGAACGCAAAAATTATCTCTACCCCTTAGTTGTAGAAAACTTTAACATAAAATATACTAGTCAATTTAAAATATGTACGATATATGCCGTATATATTTTACAATGCCTCGTATATTTAACATATGAGAGGCGTAAGTTATTTCTGATATGTTACCAATTATGTAAAATTAAAAAAACAAAGAGTGAAAAATCTTTATGGTAAATGCTAAAAAGGTATGTATAACTTTTACCACTATTCACTTGGTAAATCTTAGGATTTACTTTAAAGGCACGGTATATGTTGAAAATAAAATCATATCATAATGTGTTCAGCGCATCGACTTGTTGTAAATGCTAAATAGAAAATACTGATCAGTTATTAGACAACGTAAGCGTTGTTTGTGACAATATACTACTTATGTTTACAGAACGCCTTGCCTAAAAGTTCTTCAACATAAACAATAAAAGACACGAAGTTCAGTATAATTTCGATAGTTATTTTGATTACTTTTTCAAGATCGTATCCGTGGAACTGCCTCATGGTAACGACGCAATTACCCACGAGAAAGTTTTCGGTAATAAAACCATTTAGACGTCCGTTCCCTTTTTTATGCAATTAAAATGTCGGCGGGACTTAAATATATTTCGCCTCAGATAAATTGCCACTGACGAAAGTGTGCACGCTGTGTAAATTGCTACTTTAATGCCGGAAATCACGAGAGCGAAAATCATTCCGGAGAGGTGTAGAATAATTTTTTTCCTTGCACGAATCCGCGTAAGGTTATGTGATTCTAAAGCTATTTGTGTCATTTTAATGTTATATTTATTTGACGTCATAAGTTGCCTTAAAAAAATTATTTTCATTTTTGATTGATTTTGATAGTGTCATCATAACAATAGCTTATTTATGATCGAAAATATAAAGCAATTAATAACAAATACCGTATCAACTCTGTAAATGAAATACATTTAAGTCAAATAAAATATAAAAAAAAATGTGAAGCAGTCCCTAACTAATATCTTGTGGCGTTAAGGGAATCAATTAAAAGAAAGATTCATCTTCCTTACGCACACAAATTTATTGAACGGGTCGGAGTAAGGAACCGGTCACAATTCCTTTATCTGGTGGAAGGTAGATTTGCCTATTACTCCCTGCGACGAAATCCAAGAATGCGAGGAGTGACCGAGGAGTTCCCAGGTCTTCAAAGCAGAAGGAGGACGTCCAGGTAATTCAGAACAAGGGTTGGCCAACCGTGTATTTGGACCCTAGATAAGTAGGGTTTACCACATAAAAACTAATATTTATAAAAACTATTTATGATGATAGTAATAAGCAACGATCGCTAATAAAGGAAAGTTTATAAAATTTAAAGTTGACACGAGAAGAACGTCACGTAAGTCTCGTTAAGTGTCTGGAATGACTCCCGCGACCGTTACCGGCCGCCTGCTTATTCGGCAACGGAGCGAAAAAAACCGGCAAAGGAATGCGGTGCTACAGTATAGAATAATATCTGTGAACCACAGAGCAGACTTAGCGCCAGTTGGACAACAAGACGTAAACATCTCTTTTAGAAAAATATACGTTACAACATTTAATTTTAAAAAAAATATACGTTACAACGTTACAATCTGAAGTTTACAGAGTCATTGCCATATTAATGAGTTAGAAAATTTACGAGAAAGTGTCTGTTATAGCACAATTCATTAACCATTATTATGTGACAGCCCTAATCTCTACCTGTATTTATAATTGTTAAGCTACTTGATTAATTTTATAATATAGATTACACACTTCTGCAACATAGCCAATCAATACAAGCGTAGGACACACAACCATCAAAAAAACATACAAAATACAATATAATTTTTGTTCTGTTTCTGTTGTATGCTTCCCCTGAAGTATGCAACAAAAAATGAATCTAAAACTGTTACTACAGGTTTTTTTAAGGTCGTCACGTGATGTTTTTGACAGCCAAAGACTTTCGTCTTATGGTAGATAGTTTATGGTTCAAAGATAATTGTACTAACGGTAAATAACATAATGGATAGTTATGGATAGGGTTTCTGTCGTAGCTCAACGAACTCTTTTAGTAGCGTTCGCCATTCATTTCTCCTTATAATAAATAAATAGCTCTAGTGAGTGATGCTTTGCGTAGCTAAGTTTGTAGCAAATTAGCGTTCGACGTAGCGTACGTAGCAACAAACAGTAAATTACGCTCTCGATACCTCGTCTGTATATCATATTGCATTATTATTTTTTGTTGATAGACCAAACTTCAACGACATTTGATCGGAGTATCAGCGTGTCATTTTTAATAAGAATGTCAGTATTGAAACGACTAAAGCTTTTTATATGTTCTAGTAGACCTAGAAAATTTCCGAGTAATTTTATTTGGCATATGTTTGGTGGCGAATAATAGAAAATTGTGCCTTTCGAAATATTATCTATATTTTTACGAATATCTCACAACATTCCTGACAAAAACTATTGTATATTTCATTATGTAAAAAATAAAAACATAAAATTGTTTTATCAGTTTTTTAAAAAACTTTTGTATGATATTATTTTTTTTAATATAGCGCATATTTAATTGATTATAAAATCAACTAGTGTGGCAACAGCGTTCTTGAGCCATTGCTGTTTTTGATCTACATTATTGAACTACTTGATGGTATCAATCAGAATTGGATTTTGATTGATGATAACGATGGTATCATTCAGAATTATATTTTAATTGATGATGTCATCATCAATCACACTGCTGATCAAAAGTAAAAACATCTGTTTTTAGGGGTTTTAAAATAATGCACAGACAAATGTTGATAATATCATTTTGTTTGTCTGAAATTATTTAATAATCGAAGCGAATTAACTTCGTAAACTAAGTCGAAGTTGAATATATATCACTTCTAGATATAACTAGACACAGTCACATCGACATGCTAGTACCTAAACTGGATAGATTAATAGAAAAAATAACTCAAACTGTATAAAAAAAAGCATTGTCTACGTATCATGTGTTCGTACCGTTACTATAACGATATGGACTCGTAATGTAGTAAAACTGTGTAAATGAAGATAATTATTTTCACAAGTCATTATTGAAAGTATTGAAAAAATAACCCTATTAAACATAACATAACATAACATAACCCTTTATTGTATTCATAAAATATTCACACACAAAAAAAAAGAAAATAACAAATGTACAAAAGGCGGCCTTATTGCTAAACAGCAATCTCTTCCAGGCAACCTAGGACCAGGGAAATATTAAAAGGAGATTAACCCTATTAAATTTACATTTAATACATATGTAAACGCATATATATTAGCAATAATCACAAACACATTGAAAATACAAGTATATACATGCGTAGAAGTATGTTCGAATAACTATACATTAAAATTACAAATTAGATATGCTGTTCGCGTTTCTAACAATTCTGAAAACCGTCTGTATTGTATTTTTTGACAACTCCCATCTGAAAGCTCGTACTATGGACATGTTAGCTCTACAAACTATCAACAACTATACAAAGGAAGATCATAACATCTGGTGCGCCTTGCACTTGTTTATAATTATAATAATAAACTAAATTAATATGTAAATATATAGTATTTACGTGTATAAATTTAAAAGGATATTTTGTGAAATATGAATCGGATGATGTCATAGGTATGTTTATATAATAATCAACGACGACGTTATATAATAATTGACGGCTTCCGTAGTAGTGATTAGTAAGCCGGTTTCAAGGTGTCATTATCTCTGAGGTCCCGGGTGCGAATCCCGGTGGGGGCAGATGATTGCGTTATGAATGTGACCATTTGTACCTTTGTCATGGTTGTTATTATATGTTTCTATTAAAAATATTGTAATATATATGTAAAATATATGTATGTCTATCCGTTATCCTAGATCCCATAACACAAATAGGTAGGCGAAGGCAAAACAATAAGGCAAAACACTAGACAGGCAATACGCAAGCGCGGTGTGTGTGACAATACCGTGAGGCTTTTTTTTTTGTTTTTTGTTCCCCCTGAGGAAAATGCATTAAGTTGCATACCCCGGCTGTGGCGAGCCGGCGGTTTTGTGGGGCTCTGCTCCCCAGAAGGGGGAGGCCTACCCACTAAAAACCTCAGGGATGGCCTTCCTCAGGCATGTAGGGAGCCCCCGGGAACATCAAGCTACTTCCGGGAACCCCCAGCCTCCGCTCCCCTGCCTAGAGGAGAGCCCTCCTCGGGGGAGGCTACACTACCTCCCCCGGTCTCCTCCACCGACGACGCCCCCCGGCCATGGAAGGGGCGTGGTCCATCCCGGGTCGCCGTAGCAGTCGCGACTTTCTCGCGCCCGCCGGCGACCCGCGGCGGCGACGCAGCTGTGCTACCGAGCCCGGCGCCGCCTTCTTCAAGCGGGATCGGCCATCTCCCGACCCCGCTCGGCGGCCTCCTTCTGGAGCATCACTGCTTCACAGAAGGAGGCCACAGCCCTCCAACCTCCCTCGTCCGCCAGCATTGCCGCAATCAATGCCGGCGGAGACAGATCTCGCCCGATCTCTGCGACCAAGACTTGGCGCTCGGAGGCCCACGCGGGGCACTCCGCCAGCGTGTGCTGGGCCGAGTCAAGGTCGGATGCACAGTGGTGGCAATGTGTCGATCCCTCCCGTCCTATTCGACACAGATACTCACCGAAGCAGCCGTGCCCGGTGAGTATCTGAGTCAATCGGTAGGTGACCTCCTCCTTCCCGTGGAGCCAAGCTTCGAGGCGCCATGTGCCCCGTATGGGCCTTTTTTTAAGATGGAAAATGCGCCTTATGTACCGTGACACCGCGCTGGCTAGGCGCGGCCGTGTGTGGGGCTCTCCGGTCTGAGAGGCCTACCTACAAAAACTCCCCTAAATAGATGTTAGGAATACACCTACAATGCTTAGACAACAATGTATGGGGAAAAAAAGGGCTGTTTTTAGGGTTTTTCCGATAATTGTTGTACCATCCTTGAACTTAAACGAACATTTTAAAAAAAGAATTGGCCAAATTGGTCCAGGCGTTGTTCAGGTATGCGCTTACCAGCACATTTTGCGATTCATGTTTATATATAAGATATTTGTATAAGTGTAATAAATAATAAATGAACTATATTTTTATAGTTGAAAAGCTCTTACAAAATATTTGACGTTTAATTAAACAAAATAAATATGTTTGTGACAAGGTTAGACATGTTGAAACAAGTTTACAATTGCGTAGGACTATACTGAGTTATCTCGCACGACGTCTAAAATTCAGAGCGATGAACCAATTTCGCTAGGTACCTACAAAGTCATTAAAACTTTTTTCGATTGTGCCGCGCCCTATTGAACCCCCATTGTCGCCTCATTTCAATTCCCTGTACTAACCTTATAAATTGGGAAGTACGGAATAACAAAGAGCTTCGTTAATTAAATTATTCGAATAAGTTAGTTAAGTAAATGTTTTTTTTTTTCAATATGTAGAAAACGAAAAATTTCGATATGAGCGAGAGTCGAGCTTTCAAATTAATTGAAGACGTTTCAAATGCAAGTCAGATAAAAGGAGGTGATTAGAAGTTATGACCATTTTAGAATTGTACAAAAGATTTTGACTTATTATCGTTTAATTTAGTATGACATTAATCCATTTGGAATTATTTGCAATACTTTGACTAAGGACCAAAATAATGCAGCGATCTAGGTGCCAATCATTTTCGTTCCTTCAATTCTAACATTATTTAAGGAAATATAAAGTTAATGTTTGTATTTTGTTTTTAGTTTTAATCATTATGAAGTATGTATGTGTATATGTATGTTAATATATATAGCGAAAGTTTAAATGAGTATTTTGTATATATATTGTTAGCTGCGTAAAATAAATAAAATTGAGTACATGTTAGTTAAGAGAATTGTAATAAAATATTTAATTAACAATTATAAAGGGCATGGACTACGAGTCCGTGGAGTACAAATGTAAAAAAAAAAGTAAACATTCATGCAACTGTTAATAATTTATTGATGTATGTTTGACATTATGTAGAACATGTATGTAGAATGCTCTTAAAAAAAATCGATGGCGCTCCATATTCTTAATCACCGTGATGTAGAGTTGATTTTGTTTATTTCAAATCGTTTCTAATTTAGATTTGATATTTATTTATTGAGAGATAACAATCAGTTATAATATATATAAAAGAAGAATAGAATGCGGTACCTTTAAATATAAGGCAAGCACAAAGCCTTCCCATTTTCAAAAGCCTTGTTAAAAAACATTATTTGTCGCTATGGTTTTATATATGTATTATAGTATGTATTGTTATATTTATAGTAAGTATGTCATTAAGTTATACATCGCCATCTTCCAACGTAATAATTGATTTAAATTCCTGTCCATCCTAAGGTTACCTGGAATAAGAGATCATTCTTTGCGATAAGGTCGCCCTTTGTACAGTTAGTATTAAGGATTCATTATCGTCAATTTTTTTTTTCATTATGGTCAATGTACAATAAAGTTATAAATAAAATAAATAAATATATATTATGATTCAGTTTACAACATTCAAGCTTGCTAATACTGCAACCAACAACTTTATCCACAAATTATAAAAACGAAAATAGCGCGCTACATTTGACCTCGGCACCACACAGCACACACAAACTCACACATGTATAGATACACCATGAACAGAATCCAATTTGTTTTATTTTTATTTAAAATAAAACAAATCAAAAAAAAATAAAACAAATTAAGTTAAATATATGAACATATAAATAAAGAACATTTAACTAATCTTCTTGCTTGAATCTTCAAGTAATATTCATAACAATTCCAATTTAAATATGTGTTTTGACAAATTAAATACATCTACGGATACAAAAATACAATTATAATTTTTCAAAATTCGATTTAGAGGACAGCGCAGTCCAGTGTTTGTACGACAAACACTGATAGCAAATAAATTGTCACCACGGACCTTACGCTTAAGAGCGAATCTTGGAACTGTGTAATAATTTTTTCTAGTAAGGTCCATGCAGTCAAACTTATTATTAATAATTGCGTACAAAACATTCATCTCCAGGTACCTACGTCTGTCCTCCAAAGACAACATTTTATACTTCTCAAGAAGCTGCGAATAGGATAAAGTTTGCCTACAACATCTGTAATGCATAGTTCGTAAGAATTTTTGTTGAACTTTTTCAATCTCCTCCACATACTTCATATAGAACGGACTCCAGATCGCAGATATTTTAAGTCATATAATGTCATACAATTCTAAAAAGAGGTGTGAGCTTTAGCTTAGTTTTGCTAAAATATGTTTTTCTTCAATGTTTTTCTTTGATGTGGCAAGTAAATAGAAGATTTAAAAAATTCAATATCATTTCGAACATGATATATTTTAAAAATAATACAAAAAAGTCTAATTTACAATTGACATTTTAAATCGGTTCATATAATCTCATACATGCCTTCAAAGGGGCGTGACTTTATTGAAAAAAAAAGGCTATTAGAATTTCTTCAGAGTTTCAAATAAAAGAAATGAACAACCTAATATTGTTTAAATATGAAAAGATCAATACAATAAGTATGAATGCCACTGACCTATTTCCAAATATTTTTGATGAGTTGACTCGTATTCCTCCCAAACGACTCCCCTAAATTTGTTTCTCTCTCGTGACGCCGGCAGAACCACTTCCTGTCGCCCATTGTCATTCGGGTTGCTAGAACAATAAAACTAAATGAAATATGTACTGACTTCTCAATGTTACAAATACATTCAGAACCGTTAATTTGATAAGTTTTAATATATTCTCGAAAAATACTTATCACTACATAGTATAAAACATAGTCGCTTTCTCCGTCCCTATACCCATATGTATGCTTAAATCTTTAAAACTAAGCAAACAGATTTCGATACGGTTTTTTTAATAGATAGAGTGATTGTAGAGGAAGGTTTATGTGTATAATAACATAACATATATACAATAATAAATGTTTTGTTCAATAATAAAATTTTTGCCTGTTGCGTTGATAGTGTTAAATAATATTGCCAGTATATGTGATTTATTGAAATGTATTAATATCAGAATATTATTCAATAATGTAGTATTTGTAGTAAAAATTATCATAATGTTAATAGACTCATTTAGACACATAATATTAATCCTACTTATGTATAATGAGAATGAAACAGCAAGATGGACTAGTTTTGCATGAGTTAAACTTTCTTGGTCAGCTTTCACGATATCTTATCAATACATAGTATAAAACAAAGTCGCTTTCGCTGTATGTCCGTATGTATGCTTAGATCTTTAAAACTACGCAACGGATTTTGACGCGGTTTTTTTTAATAGATAGAGTGATTCTTAAGGAAGGTTTGTATGTATAATAAATGCATATTATAGTAGAGAAACACTGATAAATTTAAAGGTTTCTAATGTGATGTCGTAAATAAGCACGTTTTTTTGCGCTTATATTGCAAACGCTGGCTGAACCCTACGAGATAGACCAAAATAATGTACTACAGTATTGTTCACCTTAAAAAGTTCAACAAAAAAAGTCCGCGATGGTATATGTCTATCTTTTAGGGATAACCTACTATAACCATTTTAATTACTTTTATTTATATAAACATTGCACCCGTGCGAAGCCGGGGCGGGTCGCTAGTGAAAAATAAACCTGCAATGAAGTATATATATATATGTGTGTGTGTATATATATATATATATATTTGTAGGTAAAGAAAAATATTATATAATTTTCTTTAATATGAATTTTCTCGCGCATCAAACGTTATCGAACGTTACATGACAAATAGAGATTTGAGCTATGAAAAAAGATTAACCTATAAGCTTATGCATCTCATAATTGTTATTGAGAGAATAATTAATTAAGTCTAATATTAGTGTTTTAGTAGTGGTTTAGGAACAGACATTGTTAGTAATAGCATTAAATGTCGCTTTTTTTATAGGTATGTAAGTTTATTAGTTAAAAGTAATTTGTAAACTTTTATTTCATGTAACAAAATAATTATTTAAATCTTCATTCAGAGAAACTCAATTGTGTTTCACTAATTGTGTCGTCCTAATCACAAAAACTTATACATATATATACAATAATATTGTACAAATTAATTTCAATATTTTCTTCTCGAACATTAAAACGCTATGATATTTTATTAACTTTGTATAGTGTTAAAATATAAAATTGTATTAGTACTTAATTACTAACTGTAGTAATTGAAGGGGAAAAGTATCTTTAGAAGTATTTATATATTAGAAAACTATTCACAATACCTGGCACCTATCCTTTTTTATGAGAGTTCCCCTAAATTCTCCTAAATGCAGGCACATTATTTAGTCAAAGACCTATGTTTTAGTGTGCAAATTGTATTTTTTTTCATTACATGTATTATTTTATAAAAATAGAGCTTTTTTGAAAAATCGGGTAAGTACGTGATTTACATACATACATACACTCACGCCTTTTTCCCACGGGGGTAGGCAGAGATTACGTCCTTCCACTTGCTACGGTCCTTACATATCTCTTTCGCTTCATCTACTTTCATAACATTCCTCATACATGCTCGACGATTGCAGGTACTTCTGACCTGGCCTTTTTTGAGGACACTTTCGTACGTGATTTATTTTATCTTATTTTTTGTTTATTTATATTATTATTTTATTTGTCATTAACTTTACTCGTATATAGTGTATCGCTGCAATTTAAGATTTTTGCAATAAATTGCAGTCTCAAAGTACTTTCAATTTTTTTAATTAAATAAATCAGCGATTATTCCCTAATGATTCATATGTCATTAAGGTAAAATATGGCTAAACTTCTAATTCATTCAAGTGTCTATGATTACGTATAAATAAATATACATTAATCTATTTGCCTTGTTTAATGTTTCAACTGCTGTTTATTTTCCAATAAGTAAATAAATAAATAACGCCATGTAAAAACATTATGTCGAAAAGTTAACTTCATTTATCGTTACATTTTCAAAGCAGGTGTAAGGTACGTTTCACCCCTACCTATTCTCAATAGCGTTACAGGCAACTTTCTCCACATTTTTGGTATTTCCGAGAGCACGATCCGGAGTTTCCAGGAAAAGATACCTAACGTTTTATAGATGTTAAAGATAATTTCGTTCGTTTCGTTCCTACAAGGTTCCGGTCCTGTATCTCGTTTCCTTAATAGAGAGGTTTGTGTGTTTTACCTTATACCGGGACGTAAAAGCTGTGTTCGTTGAAAGAACAAGTGGAGCCTTTGCTAAATTACTTGTTACTTGCGTATCTAGTTAGTGGATTATCTTGTACCTTATTTCAACGGTGTATAGTTGTGTTTAGCTTATTATCAGTTCACATTCAGAATTCACTTCTTGACAAATTATTGTGGGGTAAATCTCTGGGTAACACATTAAGCCCTTATTTTAGAAATATACTATACAGTCTTTCTTTTTTGAATATATGAAGTTAAATCGTAAATGTATCGTATTCTTACGATTTTACTCTATGTATTCCTTTACAGTGTCCGCAACTCGGCAATGGAAAGCCTCCAAAAGTCAGATTTGTTAAAATTAAAATTTATCAATTCATTCAATCACTTATGTATTAATATGTGTATGTGTGTACATATATTTGTGTATATATATATATATAATATATTATATATATATATTATATATATATATATTATATATATATATTATATATATATATATATTATATATATTTGTGTATGTATATATTTATCCTTACTAATATTATAAATCGGAAAATGAGTTTGTTTGTTCGTTCCCCTTCACGCCGTAACTACTGAACCGATTGCTTTGAAAATTTTCAGACGTAAAGATAAAACCTTCGCGCCATAAACCGACTTACGCGCATATGTAGCCGTGGGCAAAAGCTATGACCCTTAACCCTCTATAGACCCAATCCCGAAATCCACGCGGGCGAAGCCGCGGGCAGGAAGCTATTATTCGTACTATTTCATTCGTGTAAAGTCATTTACGTTACTGTAGCTGCTTTATTTATTTATATTTGTACCTTTTTTACACATTTATATTTTGAAGAACTTTTCTGCATACTTCATTGATTGACTTGCAGAGAATGTCCTTAGCATTAATATGTCCGTCTTTCGTCCATCCTTTTTTCTTGTTTTACAATAAAGTTCATATAAATAAATAAAATAAAAGAATAGATCTGCATTTTCTAGTCTTCATATTTTTCGAACAAAAGACAAAGGAAGTACTTAGATAAGAATGAAAAGAAGTGAAAGAAGGAAAAGAAAGAAAAGGCTTACTTTAGTTGAACCAGTATACAATTCTTGTATATTGATTGACTTATGATGTTTGTTATCTATGGATTCAAATATATAACGTTTATAATCTATGTAATATGATATTACAAAAAAATGAAAAAATATTCTTCAAATAGGACTTTTACAATCACTTTTGCTCTTCAAAAATGCTACGCCATTGATTCACAAGGCTACAGCGGGAAACCTTGTACTGCAAAGAACTGGTTTTTTTTAAGGGCTATTTTTTTTCTCCTTGTATATAAGTCACATTATATCTATAAAAGATTTAGTTTACTTATATTTAATTACTATAGTCAAAATATTCGGCAACGTTACTATTATGTTATTGAAACTGATGACATTTAAACTGAATTGATATTTCGATTATAGACGTGTCTTAAATCTGTTAGTATAATAGTTTCTTAACTTTTTTTTGGTGGAGTTATTAAATGTCAGTAGCATATATAATACTATAATAATTCAGGTATATTTCAAACATAACCGACTCTAAAACCGCTGATGTAAAGTTACTTATCGCAAACCTCGCTTATCAGGACTTTGCAAAACATTTGAGGAGTGAAACTTTAACACTGAAATATAACATCTAAACTCGACCTTATTACATTAGAATTTAAAGACGGCATTTGAAAACAGGCGCAGCGTCAGTCCTAACTTTCGCAATACTGTTCCCGTTCAAGTTATAGTGCAATTTACAAATTTCTGCGGGAATTGTCTTCCCTATCTCCGAAGATCTTTTAGAAACTGAAGCAGAGTTTGAGTAAGTTATTTGAATAAGATTTGTTCAAAGCTTCATAATGAATGGCCGATGGCTTAAACTAAACTTCAGTGAAGATCAAATATTGCAATATCTACTTTATCTTTTAAATTGGACTTATGTCTCTCGGAGTTCTCGCTACGTTAGTATTAATTTAATACTTCATTGTCCGAAAGTCCGTTAGTCTTTGTTATTTAACAATGAGTTTGAAAAACATATCATATCAGTTCAAATAAGTAGAATTAGGTTCTCAGAATTATTATAATGTAGATTATATTTTCAATAAATTGTCACACAGTTAATAAAATAAGTTGAAATAGGATTATTACAATCACTTTTTCACGTCAATGATGCTACGCCATTAGTTCGAAAGCCTTTTTTTTCCCCCTGAGGAAAATGCATACCCCGGCTGTGGCAAGCCGGTGGTTATGTGGGGCTCTCCTCCCCAGAAGGAAGGGGGAGGCCTACCCACTAAAAACCTCAGGGATGGCCTTCCTCAGGCATGTAGGGAGCCCCCGGGAACATCAAGCAACTTCCGGGAACCCCCAGCCTCCGCTCCCCTGCCTAGAGGGGAGCCATCCTCAGGGGAGGCTACACTACCTCCCCCGGTCTCCTCCACCGACGACGCCCCCCGGCCACGGAAGGGGCGTGGTCCATCCCGGGTCGCCGTAGCGGTCGCCACTTCCTCGCGCCCGCCGGCGACCCGCGGCGGCGCCGCAGCTGTGCACCGAGCCCGGCGCCGCCTTCTTCGAGCGGGATCGGCCATCTCCCGACCCCGCTCGGCGGCCTCCTTCTGGAGCATCACTGCTTCACAGAAGGAGGCCACAGCCCTCCAACCTCCCTCGTCCGCCAGCATTGCCGCAATCAATGCCGGCGGAGACAGATCTCGCCCGATCTCTGCGACCAAGACTCGGCGCTCGGAGGCCCACGCGGGGCACTCCGCCAGCGTGTGCTGGGCCGAGTTGAGGTCGGATGCGCAGTGGTGGCAATGTGTCGATCCCTCCCGTCCTATTCGACACAGATACTCACCGAAGCAGCCGTGCCCGGTGAGTATCTTAGTTCGAAAGCCTACGGCGAGGGGACCTTTAATGGAAAGAATCACCAAGGGTAATTTTTTCTCTCTGCATTTTTACAGAGTCGACAATTAGAAGCTGGCCTCAGATAAATAGTCTGTACTCAACTTCCTTTACACACTTACACAAGTTCACATTATATCTATAAAAGCTATAATTTCATTGTGTTATTTACTATAGTCAAAATATTTGGCAAAGTAACTATTCAGTTATTAAAATTTACATTTGTGCGTTTTACCAGTGATGGTACTACATAACACTGACTCCAGATCAAAGAGCTACAATACAAAGTAAGTAAAGTCGGCAAAGAAATGATAAAGTCGTCAATAGGACCAGGCAGTACAGCATTGACCTAAAAATTATTATGCTTAAGCGCCTGTGATCAGGACACATTGCTTGCTTAACTGACGGATTAGGCGTAAAGTGGAATGTTCTACGAATAGCACATACTACCACATTGCAATAATAGTAATAATTTATTTATTTCAATCACAAGATCATATTATTATTATTTTTTTTATATATATTTATATTTTATTTTCTCGTTACTGTCACTACAGTGACAGTCGAACCTCTCAGCCATCATGCTCAGTATGGTGTTGGAGCTGGCGCGGACCCTACGCACAGCGATGCACACCGTTTCCGCATCGTCGCATAAAAGCAGTCAATCCGTGACTCAGTGAACATTCCCGACGCACTGCAGTACCGAGGCAGCCCCAACAACAGCCTGTAGGCATTGTTATATTGTATACGTAGAGCGCTGTACTGCTTTTGAGTATAGTTAGCCCACAAGGCGCTATATAAAAAGAGGTGCAATACGCTCTGAAAAGAGTGTTTTTGACCGCAACCGAGCATCGAGCAAACCTGCGAGCTATCATGTTCGCTCTAACAGACAACGCTCTACGTTCCCGCTCTATATCTGTATCGTCCTTCAGATCAGAGGTTACCAGATGGCCAAGGTATTTGAGGGAGTACACCCTTTTTAACGGTATATTATTTAGCTTGATGCTAGGTATGCCCTCTGGACATTTACTCCTGGTCCGAAAGACACACTCAGTTTTCTTAGTGTTATAGAGCAGGCCATGGCTTAGAGCATACTCCAATGTGGACCTTACCGCACGTACCTAAAGGAACACTGTGAGTAGGAGTGGCAACTAGCCTTGCCAACGGTTTCAAGCATTTCTCTCCCTTCCTCTCAATAAAAGGTACATACTGGGAGACACAGCATGAACATCTCACGTGGTAATGACAGACAGTTTGGTGAACATTACAAGAAGGTTCTGGATACTTGCAGCACAGAAGTAGCGTGGAAATCCTTGTAGAAGATCTAGGTTCAACAATATGAAGATGATTAGATTTGATTCTCATTTTTATTTTCCAAGTTACAAATTGTGAAAGGCAATATATATGAAAAACACTTTGTCTCATACATACATTTTTAAAGAAGCTTATAAACTCTTGCATTATCTTCTGAAAGCTTCTAAACAGAAATGAATGTGTTGAAAATATTTGACGGGTCACGGACCTTCGCTCTCACCGAAACCCTCAATGTTTTATTTATGAAGCCAGTGTACAACACAATTGTTGGAAGAAACGCCTCAAGGGAACTTATTTCAGCAAATAGTAAATGACAAATTGAAAACATTGACGCCATTTGTCAAATAGGAAGGGATGTATTGGACAATGAGACGTCTAATGCTCCCTTTGTTAGAGATAACAGGGTATCTATTCACAATGACGAAGCGGAGAATAGCGTTGCAATTTACGGAATATTTAAACCCTTAATTGAAGTATTTCTGTCCATGAGATTAAATTGAGAATCCTGGTGAATACATTTCTCGATCATAAGGAAAGATTTAATCGTAGAACGCTACATTTTTATAGTAAAGTAAACGAGATGTACTGATTTTTATTTGGCTAGCTGGATTTTTATAAAAGTACCGTTACATAGTATTAGATATGTATAATTATACGCGTAGATAATCAGTTATTTAATATATAACTAATCTGTGAAAGTGTTCTCCATCAGTGTTTGGTTGTGGCTCAAAAGTGCTAGTAGCCAAGCCATAAAATCAGTATCTAGTTTTTATAGGAAGTTACTGATAATGTTTCAATTAAACTGATATTTGTAATATCGTACTTTATAATGTATTTACATTAAGTAAAATACTAATTACCATTTAAGATAACATAGATATTTATGTCCTATATCTGTAAATGTTTTAGAAACAAAAAAATATTAAACCGGCTATCACTAGAGAGTAACCGAGTTGTAAAGATAAATGCAGGCCGCCATGTAGTCAGTCGTTGTTTGGCGCCTCTTGTGGTAACATCTACCAAGTTGTAAGTGTGACGAACTATAGCATATAAGTGTGGATAATTTCTAATAAAAGTGTTTATAGTATACACCGTGTTTTTAATAGTGTAAACCAAGTTCTTATAATAGTTATATAAAATTAATTTTATATTTTGTATATATTTTTTGGTATTTACAATTACATTTAAATCGATAAAACAATATTGTAAAATAAATTTGAATAGTCCATTTGATAGGGGATGATTTAGACTGAATGGACTGAATAGGTGATATTTTGAAGAACATATGCATGTGTAATCATAGACTTGCCATAATTTTTAAATATTATATAGTGAATATTTTGTTATTTAAGTTAAATTATTTTTTAATGAAATACAAAAACAAATCAACGAGACAGCTATATTATTTTATAAATTAAAGGACTCTAGAAATAAACGACATTAAATTACAAAGTTAACTTTGAGTAATTCCTTACTTAATACTAAAATACAAAAGCAACTCTGATACACAGATATTCTAGAGTCTACTACGCTACATTTTGATACGACAAAAGGAATGTAAGGAGTTGTTGAAATAGGGGAAGTAAGGTTGTATAGAAAGTACGTCATTGTTAAAGATAATATTTTTTTTGCCTATTGATTAGATAAAAATAAATATAGTATAGGAAGCCACGGCTTACATTAACTATGAGTAAATGGAATTGATAAAAGTAAACGAGACGAAACATAAAATAATAAAAAATATAATCGTATTGATCAGGCTCGGTACTCGTAGGATTGGCGACGACAAGTTGAATCGATGGTTTGCTGAAAATGCAGGAAGGCGCTGAATGCTAGCAGCGCAGAACTGATCTTTGGATTATGTCCAAGAATGGACGTCTCAGCAGAAATATAAAAATGATGATAACGACAACTTACCCAGTCCTTGCAAAATTGGATACGAAGAGCATCATTGATTCCGACAGTGCCACTTCGGATTTGGTGTAATTCATCGGGAAGTGAGCGAACCCATCAACCAAGGGGGCGCCGAAGACGTAAGGCAGCTCCTCTCCGTGGACGGCACCGATTTTCTGTGATCAAAACAAGACTTTCGAAAACTGATATTATGATGAAAAATTTTTCATTTTTCTTCTGTAGTTTGAACTCAGAAAAGATACATTGAAATTATTAGTAATAATTATTTTGGTCAGAGAACGCGCAGATATTTGATACCCAAATTATTTAACCAATTAAAGCCAGATATAGAAAAAAGTAGTAATAGAAATGTTTTTAAAAAGAAATTAGAGGCAATACTTTTAGAAAAATTGCTAGTGAAAGTAGAATAAGTTACTGAAAGACAGAAATGTTATATTATATATGATATTAATGTATTAAATGTAGAAATATAGTTAGTAATATATGTAGGTAGTTATAATACAGGTACAAAACACAAATATACATAGAATAGGATAGTCTGAAATATCTACAAATAATAATTATTGTTATATAATAAGTTATTTAAGTACCTACCTAATAGAAGTTTCATTAGTAATAAACAGTGTTATAGAGCGCATTAATCGCACACAACAAACTCTCTACAGTTTGATCTACAATTACATAGTATTGTAAAAGAAAAAAACGTAATATAAAATATAATAAATAAATAAACTAGTATTAGTTTTCGCTCATTCCTTTTATTTGTTCATTTTGTAAAAATACCAAATTCAAGAAAAGACCAGCGGCCCTATTTTATTTTATGAATTCTTAATTTTTTTATTCAGCCAGTCCAGCTACTACCGTCTAACTACGATTTCACCATAATAACTGTACTAACAACATGGTTTTGATCCATCAGACGTATGACAGACTGTTATTAAGTAACTGGGTAGTTTGCTGCATGCTACAGCAATTAATTCGCTAACTGTGAAGTGTAGTGAAGTCTCTGTACAAATGTAAAAAAAAATATTGCTCTGCTCAACCCTACTAATATTATAAACGCGAAAATTTGTATGTATGGATGGATGGATTTTAATAACATTTGATATGGGAATAGTTTGGCCTCGGATAGAATCGGATATATAAAATTGAAAAAATATTGAAAACTAGCTTTTGCCCGCGACTTCGTTCGCGTGGACTTCAGGTTCGTCCCGTCTAGTTTAGTAATAAGTAAGAAATACGGTAACTAAGCACTGCAGAGCCCTAATCATAGGCCTATAGGTAGCTACTGCAGTATGCTCCTATAAACTACATTTAACAGCGTTTGCAATGTAAGGGCAAAAAAATTGTTTTTTTACGACCTCACATTAGAAACCTCAAAAATTGTAGCCTATGTGTTATTCTGATGTATAAGCTATATTGTGGTAAAGTTTCATTCAAATCCATTCAGTAGTTTTTACGTGAAAGAGTAACAAACATCCATACATCCATACTTACAAACTTTCGCCTTTATAATAGTAGTAGGATGGTATGACGTGAGCGAAGCGAAGGCGGAATTCTAGGAAAGCATTAAAATTAAATATGTCACGCAAACAGATCTTTACACGCACATAAAGACAAAAAATGCAATGGATACCCAAAAAAGAATTTCTCGTGTTTCTATTTTATCGCTAATGGCTTTGTTGCATGCGATACTTGAATTAGAGAATCTGCCATGACACGGAACTTATGTATGTTATATTATCTATATTAGTATATAGAGTATCTATATTAGTATGCAGTAGTCTGCATAGCGTCAAATGCTGGATTAGTTTACTACTCACCTAATGCTCTATCATGTTTTATATTTCGCTCGTCCTTTACTGCTATATTGTTTGCGCTAACTTGACTTAATTCGGTTACTATTCATGCATAAGGAATTTAACTAGAGAATTAACACACACTTGATAAAACATAAGATAAGGATGAAATAATAAAATGATTAATTGGAACGTTAATGAGTATGTGCATGAATTTGTAGTCTTATTTATCACGAATACTCGAATATCGAATAAAATTCGATTCAATTTAAATATAGATAAAAATTATAGATGTATATACGACCTATTCCTGTGCGTGCCTTGATTGACTGATAACAAGAATGGCGGAATACATTTTTTTAATAAGTCAAGCAGAGGAAAAGGTCTTGCTCATACAATTTCTCTATTCTCATGTCGTAAGCCGATTATCTCATGATAATAATCTCCCTAATCTGTTCAAAGAACTTGGTTTCCAAGTTTCTTTATCTTCCATCCGGAGTATGATCGCTTAGTACCGACCTGTCAATGTCTATATGGGTAGAACTATTTAGTGATTTGTTCTGATAACAAAGATTTAATTATACAACTCAAAAGTAAATAAGAGCCAAGAATATTTCCGTCAAAGTTCAAATAATTCCGAGTGAACCTTAATAAACTTTAATATAGAAAAGACCAACTGAAAATAATTTTATAATTATTAAAAGAAATACAAACTAAGAATTTATATATCTTCTCGAAAATGATTTCAACATCTTTGAGTTGAAGTCTGAAGATATAATAATAAAGCCTCATTTAACAAAATACAATACACTACAATTTTTCGCATGATATTCGATTCAAAAATAATAAAATTATATTACAATTAAAATTTTGATCACAATACGTCATTAAAATTTGTTACATGTATATAATAATAAAGTCAAGTTTACATTTAATTGCAATAAATTAATTCTATATTCATATTGGATGCAAATATATTATTACATTAGAATTAAATTTGAATTTGGTTAGGATCATTAGATTGAAATTATACATATTATTAAATTATATACATATTATATAACTTTTATTACTAAGGACCTCTCTACAGAGCAAAGGCCTCCTCTATTTTTCTCCAGATGTTTCTATTATTTGCCTGAAGTCTGAAGATAAAATTTATATAATATTCAATCACTTACTTGAGGATAGAAGCCATCTTTAGTCTGATAGTCAAACACGTAGAAATAGGTTCTAGTTGACCTCCTTGGTCCATCCTCGTCGCTATAAGCCGGCTTTGGCCCTCCACTCAATAAGTCTCCACTCTGCACTATTGGAGCCACATATTGCGCATCTGATAATGCAGCCACCATAGCATCTCTCGTGCTTATCGGATTCTACAACAAAAGTTGACGTTATTATACTTCCTCGTTGAATTTGAAATCATGAGCAGAATTTTCTGGATCATGTCCTTTAAAACAAATCTTAGACTTAACATAATTATGGAGGATTCACTTCTCGAACAGGGCATTAAGGGATTATTAGAATAATATTATAGACATCTTTGCAAACACCACTCAAGTTTTCGCTTTCTTGTTCTTTTTTGCATACGAGAACTTAAAATGTTATTTCAAGTTTATTTTATTATTATTATTGTATTAAGGAATTATTATGAATGGGTGAATAAAACTTGGACCTTATATGTCGAGCCTGTATCTGTATAGTCCATTTTTATTGAGACAAATTTCATTTCAAAGCCCTCGACTGAACTGTCGGAATATGTTATTTTTTTACTTCCCACTCAGACGTACAAGTTATTGTAAGATAATATTTTCGATCGTTCATGTATTTTTTTTTAATCTTTATTTGCCATACAACCCTAAGGGTTAAGTCGGCCACAACAAATATAATACATAATTTACAAAAAAAAAAACAACATATTTGGAACAATACAATATATAGATACTATTCGTTAGTTACAGATCTTATATATAAAGATGTTATGATGTAACTTAAAACTCTATCACTACTATCGATAGTGAAACCAGAACTAAATACAGAATGGAAGAGAAAATATAAGTTACTTGTGTCTGACATCAATCTTAGCCTTTCCTCCTCATACTTTTGGCAGTATAACAATAAATGTATTAAATCTTCTTTTTCGTTACAATCGTTACAATTAGGACTGTTAGCTATTCCCATTAAAAAAAAAATTGTTAAGAGGCAAATGAAATGACCGTATACGGAAACAGAGCACCAATTCTTTTCGGTTCATTCGCAACATTGAAAACCACGGGATATGAGGAGGCTCGTCAACCAATGTACGATACCAAATCCCTTTTTCTAATGATCTTTGATTAAAGTGTGTTTTCCATAGTAGTGATCGTTCATGTTCATATTATGATAATAATTTTGGGTGTGTCGTCGATCTTTATGTGAACGATATAGCTAAGTTTAAAAGCAGCATTCGTGCTATCCATGACTCATAGCGTCCCCCGGTTTTTTTCATCATCATCATCATCATCATGTTATGTATAGAATAATACATGTAAATAAAGGTGTACATAAGGATGTATGATGTACGATAACGTAATATAATGTTAGTTCTTAGCGAATCAATAACATTATGATATAAGCTTTAAAAATAAATAAACAATGTTCCATGCTCCAATATAAACAAACCTCTACCGTTCGTTCCCAGTCGGTATATTCGTTGACGATGGTGTAGAATATCTCACTCAAATGATAAGTGTATGAGTTTCTGACGTAGGTTCTGTAACAAATGATGCATTGTTGAATATATTTCCATTACTTTTACCAACACACACATTTGTATTCACTTGAAATTTGTACCTTAATGCAAGCAACTGAAACTCAGTTTCAATCGTCTGTGTAAATGATATTAGTGTAAACTTTACAGTAATGAATCAAATTCTCGAAGGAAATCTAAAAGAGCAAATCCTCTTTATTGACAATAAAACGACATGAAATATATTTATTACTGAGATATTATTCACTCCATTATTGCCTCGGGGGAAATCGTGACACGCAGTGAAGTTGCATGATATTATAAGTAAATCGTATAGAATTTCACTGTTTAAGTTCTCACAAATGAATATTTTCAAAATGGCAAATCACGATGTATTCGTGAATTCTGAATAAACTTACTCCACAAGTAACATAGCTAATATACGTAGCACTGAAAAATACGAGGTTCTTTATAATATTTTTGAAGTCAACAAATGAACAATACCTTAACATCCGATCCCTTCTATCTGGCTCAATACCATTCTGAACATCGTGAGCGGAGAATTTCCACATTGCTTCGCTAGTGACAACACCGAAAAGTAAATCATATTTGTTCTGGAACAGACGCCTTCCGCTGTCACTTCTCTTCTTATGAATATTCAAATTCTGATTCATATTATTGAGAGGCCCAAAACTTGGAAAGTCTCCAGTAGAATACATTGTTAGGAAGTCCTTCGCGAAATCCGTCTTGATTACAACGCCATCAACTGATGGGCCGAAGGCTGTCAGGAAGTTTGGCGGTGATATGTCTAATGATAACAGCTCTTCTATAGTCGCTTCCCTCAGGCAATCTACTATGACCTCGTGGTCTTTGGTCATGTCCTCCGGTATCGTGCAATTCATATGCCTCGCTAATTTCAAAGAGTAATACACTGGGTCGTCTACTATCGCCCAGGAGCTGAGAGCTGACCCTGATAATAGTATTGCTCTATGGAATAAACCTGTCAACAAATTAAGGTTGTGTCAATTTTGGGTCATACCGAAACTGCAGTCATTTTACCTATTCGTGATTTGGACCAGTATTTTTTTCTGTTTGCTTGATTAGAGGGAAAACAAGTCTATACTTTATAAAATACCTGGAGAAAAGAAATATATATTGATTATTCCTCTTCTTTTAGTTTCATAATATTTTTTTTTTAAAGTATGAGCTTTGAAAGTTTTTTGTTTAAATTCAGTGTTGCACACTCATATTTATTATTGCTACACAAACAAATAGAAAATCCATATTATAATTAACATTGAAAACTTTCTGCCCTAGAAAATATTAAATGGAATAGAAGTAGGATTCAAAAGAAATTCAAAATCAAAAAACTAGATTTCCCAAATAGGATGTTTACAATCACATGTACTTCAAAGATGCTACGCTATTGATTCACAAATCTACGGCATGAGATCTTGTGCTGCAAATAACCAGTAAGAAAATTAGCAAAAGCATTTTCTTTTCATCTTATATTTTTACAGAATCCTGTCCAATTAAAAACTAGTGTCAGGTAAATAGTAGTTACTCATATTACTTTACAAGTTCAAACAAGTTCACATTATATATAACTATATTTTCATTGTGCTATTTTCTCTATACTCAAAACTATAGTAGCATAACTATTGAGTCATTTCAATTGAACCCAAACATTGTTCTCATTTTAGTAATTATTCCAGCATTAACAAGGTCTGACTGATAATGAATTTATAGCCATAACCCTATTAAATTTGTTTCCTGCCATCACTCACTGTCACCAGATCATTAACAATATCTAATGCTCTGTTAAGTTGATGATGACATTATACCTCATTCTTTTCCAGGAATTTCAACAACAACTTTATTCAGTTTCAGATTTAATTCAGATACATAAATCGTTGATTCGTGACACAATATTTGCGACTAAGTTAGTGTTGAATTGTGATTTGTACACAAAAATTACAACACAATGTCTTGAATAATACAAATTGAATCTAAATCAACTAAACTTATTCTAGGTGATTGAATCTCGGCATGAGCAGTGATGATATTTAATGATATCGATGTAAGACCTTGTTATATGTCATTAGATACTTTTTATCCCGAAAATATGCAATTATCTTTTAGGGTTATAGTAAGAAGAGAGAGAGAGAAAGATGAGAAAGTATATAAAAAGAAATCAAGAATCCCAAATCCAGGACCAACAGTAAATCGTATGCGATAAACCACCCGACAACTAGCACAAGCAATATCCTACACGAGTACAAATGAATTATGTAGCTTCGTTTCATAACGCTCCCCAAAGAAATATGGCTCACGACGCCATTATTTACTTGAGAAGTCATCAATCAATTTCTGAACGGCTTCAAATATGATAATATTAAGGAAGACAAGCTATAAATCTATGGGTGTCTAATGAGGGTGTCTTAAAAGATTCACTGATTCGCTGTCAATTTTAATAATGCTTCAAGCGGCTGAATGTTCAATGAATTTGTGAAGTTTGATCGTTCTTGCTTTGCCTAATGTTATACATAAGTACACAGTTTTGATGGTTGATTTTTAACTTTTGGAGGTATTGTATTTATATTTTACAAAATAATGTAAATTCATATCATTTAATACCAATTTCTGTCATGTTTAGAGATCGGATAATCGGATGCATATTTACCTAAAGTTAGTTTAAGACAAAGTATGGAAACGGCTTTTTATTGTTTTGTTAAATGAAAATCCCGGGATTGCGGAATTGGATAGCCGGATGTTTATTTATTTACCTAATTTAGTTTTTGACAAAGTATGGAACTGTCTTTTTATTTTATTTCCATAAATAAAAATCCCGGTATTCCGGTACTGTAGAACATTTTGGTAATGCAAAACTATCGGTAATATGAGCTTATAATATCCTATTTAAAATGGGGCGTAAATATTACCTCGGTTACTACAGTTTTAATCACTATCTATCACTATGGGTTGGTCATTAACACTCTTCATGTAATAAATCGTACATTCATAAATCGCACGGGGAACTAAAACTAAACTTCATGTAAATACGTATGCATAGTTGTATAAATGAACCCGGAGTCTCGGTCTTTTGAAAATAAATACCACGTGCTAATTTAGTAATTTTCAAACAATATCACTACGTTAAATTTGCAGTCCCGTATTTTCCCGGGTAATTATTTTCAAATTCTTCCATAAAAGAAACCCTAGAGTTCTGCTAGGTAAACAAGACGTAACAGACAACAAAACTCGATGTACAGGTTCAGAACAATATCCGGTGATCGGATTGAAATAAGAAACTCCTGAAAAAACATTTAATTCGGGACGATAAGATTGAAGTGAAAGATAAGCCGCTATGTTGGTTTATTTTTTAATCAAAGTGAACAGACATTATTTGTGTCCTAAATACAATTATTAAATGAAAATTGATCCGAGTTATTTCTTTTTTGTTTAGTTACGTTTTGTGAAATACTTGCAGAGGTTGAAAAATATTATAACGATGAGATAAAACTAAAAAACATTATATTATAAACACATATGTACGTTGAGTGGTAACGATGTCATTTATTGTAAATATTGTTATTACTTTTGATTCGAATCCCATTATTTATCGAGGTGTTCTTAGCAAGCCCTTTCATTTGATACCCATATTGTAGGGGTGCATTAAAAATAATTGATCCGCCATCTTGGTAATGCCGCCATATTGGATTTAGAATGACGTCACATACATAACCATGCATTGTCATCCGACTTTCACGTGTATGCAAAATTTCAGCTCAATCGGAGACCGGGAACTGGGTCAAATTAAGATTCCTAGATTTTCTTACATACTTACAAGTGACGCTAATATAAATGCTTGAAATAACTAGCCATAGTAAGTAAAAATACTACCCAAAGTCATAATTCGACGCAAACGAAGTCGCTGCTGCAGCTAGTTATAAATAAAAAGGTACAAGAGACTACTATATACACTATACCAGGGGTGGCTGACTTAATCAGACCCGAGATCTACTGTTATCTGGCGAAACCCTGTGCGATCTACCAATTACATAATTGAAAACCTAAATGGAACTGCATAGTTTATTACAGAAATAATATAGTAGTTTATATTTTGTTAAAAGAAAATAAGTACATAAAATAAAAAAATAATTATTTTTAATTAGTTATTTATATATTATTAGTGTGAGCATTGCGCTTGAGTAACTTCCGCTAGATTAGCAAAATCAGGTATGTAGTGTTTCCTATTTAAAACAAACAAAAAATAAACGGTGTTTATTTTTTGTTTGTTTTAAGTAGGAAAATGCCGACTCACGTAAATATGTTGAATCAAAACACGAATGCAGTTGTTCAACACATTTCTTCAAATTTGGATATTTCTCATAGGAAACCAATGCCCAGAAATCAAGACCTGAGGATGACCTTGCTTTTAGAAATATGTCCCAGCGCAGAGTAATAATTTCGTTTTGAAGTTTAATGTGGTCCATTTGAAATATATCTGCAAACATTTTGGAGCGATTTCATTGATACTACTGCGCCCCCGCGTCCCACACGCTTCCCGTCCGGCTTATTGTTCATGCTTGCCGAAAACGAAAGAGCTACTCGTAGCTATACTGCGTAGAATAGAGGATATAATTTAGTTAACGGAACGGCGATTGACAGACAATGATACAATACAAGATGATGCGTGCAGCAGTTGGTGATTGTGATTATATTGTGCAGTCTGTTCTATGTAACAATATTTTTTGCCTAGTCGAGATCGACTGGACTAATGGTCGCGATCGACCGGTTGGCTACCCCTGCACTATATACATACCTGGCATGACAGTTGGTGATATCATGAGAAAGTTAATGCACGCTGCCCCCGAGCCATGCCCCATTAGGGTTATGTTGGTTGGATCGCCTCCAAACAGGGCGATGTTTTGCTGCACCCAGTGCAGGGCGGCTATCTGGTCCATCAACCCATAGTTCGCCACCCTCGCTTTTGTATTCGGTGCTGGGTTTGCATTCAGGAAACCTACAAAAAAACTACTGTTAACAACCTTTACCTTTCCACTAGATTTTATTATCTTTAAGCATATCTAATTATTAAAAAACCCGATTTATAGATTTCGTTTATCGCCCCGCGAACTGTGTAGCTACCATCGTTTGCAAACGACTGTGTCAATATTTATATCAAAACTTTATATAGCGCCCCTAGCGCTACGATACACGTAATTGTACTATTTTTTCATATTAAACTGTAATTAACTCTATTTATTATACGTTAAATACCTATCGAAAACGATAGCAAACTCATGGTAGAGCCAGTGTATTTCGTGTCGAGATACAAATATATCGCGACAGCCATCTTGTCAATCCATTCTGCAATACGCTTCTATACTAAAAAGACAAAAATAAAATATTATCTGTTGAATCTTTGTATAATTTATAAGTTACAAAAAGACACTTGGCATACAGCCAAGTGCATAAATTAGTCTAAATACCGTGCTTCTGTCTTTCTTTTTTTATATTATAGGGGACAAAATAAGCAAGACCAGGAGACCTATTTTTGAATTACGTATGCGACTTAGAAATCACCGATGTGACTAATAATCACCGATTTTCAATAATTCTTATTTTTGAATATCACTACCTTAGTCACGGATGTGATTTCATTACGAGTGCCCTCACCCACTCGTAAACAAGTCATAATTGTGGAAATATTATCTGTGTTTTGTTTAGAGAACATATTGACAAGAGTCTGAAGTTGATATGTTGATTATTCAATCAGTGTTCTTAAATAGTTTTTTTATCCCTGTTATAAACTTTTACGGTTTACTGTAAACATGTAGAATATATAGCAGTAAACTATAAGTATTTACTAGAAAATAGCTGCTTAAATGTAGGTACAGAATAGAACCAAAAGTACTTACATTACATAACTTTAGATTTCTTTTTTCTTCAGTTAGATTTAAAATTAAGTAAGGAAATAAATAAGTTTGAAATCTTGTTTTTTTTTTCTCTTTATCAAGCCATACACCATAATAGTTAAACTGGCACTAACCGGCAGCGGCTATATTCTGCGTGGACCGAACCCTTATATATGTGTGTACTTTATCTATGTTGGCAGCTCTGCGATCGACATTCAAAAATTGGATGTTTAGGAATCCGTGACCTCAAAGTTATCGCAGACTATTTAGTCTGCGGTGATTTCGAAGTCGCAAACGTAATTCAAAAATAGATCTCCAGAGAAGTTACATAATGATGTAAGGAAAAAATTGTGTATATAAACAACGCCCTGGGCCCTGTAATCGTTGTTTGTTAAATGTCAAATCAAATTGTTAACGTAATATATATTCTATATATTATGCTACCGAGAGAAAGCCAATTTTCTCGAAAAAGTGATCTTATGAACTGTCTTGAAATCTGATATATAGGAGCGGCAGGCAGGACGTTAGAATGTATCTATCTGTGTGTGTGTTTGTAAGTTTTTCCTGTCTTTTTTGTTTTAATAAATAAATAATAAAACGTATTTATTCAAGCCCCAAAAACAGTTTAAAATACTTAATGTCAGTCATATTAAAATGTTAATGTCAGTCATATTAAAATGTAAATGGCTTATAACTTATTGCAGTGGTTTAGTCCCCTGACTTTTATGCTAGGTCAAGCCTGTATTACAAAAGCCAGTGGTTCGGTTACATAAGTAGCATTTCTAAGTTCATGTACGATGAGATAGACGTAACACGGGACATCTGAGACTTAAGACTAAAAACAATAATAATAATAGAGAAAATAATAAAAAAACAAATAAATAAAGTTATGATATAAAATATTGTAAATGGACATTCTTGTCACTTACAATACTTTGTGTATCTGTGTTGTGTGTATGTGTGTGTGTGTGTAAACCTATAAACTTATAAAGTTACAAACTCACAGTGAGACCGAGAAAACCAATGTATTACAGTATGACTTCCTCAGTCTCTCCGTAGGTTTGCTTCTGTAACCACGGAGTCAACTTGTTTTTCATATCATATTTATTAAGTATATATATCTTTAATTGTGAATTTATCTTATTATATAGTCTACAACTACTTGAGGCAATTCGTCGCATAGCAAAGCTGGTTCTACAAGGTATTAGAGGGTATGGAGGTCTCTGTCGACGCTTTGAAGGATCATTACATTGTTGAGGAAGAGTAGAATGTTGTCGCAATACTGTTCTGAGATTGAAAATCTGTCTAAGAGTCAATACTCTAACAGATTCATATAGTTGAATGGTTGGAAACCTAAACGGTTTTCGGCACATAACTTTCAGGATTGCCCTCTGTGCTCGTTCTAACTTTATGAGTGTAGATTTCGAAGTACCTCCCCATATAGGCCATCCCCATAATGGTGTGTTTGTGTCTCAATAAATCCATTTAATTATTTCATTCATACATTATAACTGATGAAAGTAACAAGAGTGTAAGTGTATATAGCCTTCACAGACCAAGTAGAACCAATACTATAATCGTGTTCTAGTGATATTATGTCTGAGTACGAGTTAATTTACGAGTTACAATTTTCGCTGCTGCTCAGCAAAGCTAGATTAACTGAGGTTGGATTATTAACAACAGTTGTCCTCAAAAAAAAAAATCATTCCATCCCGTCCGGCATCCGAAATGTTACAACACGAAAAAAGGACGAAGTTTAATCCATTTTAATTATCTCCGGGACGATGAATTTTTCCAAGTTTTCGCCTGTTCCGAAGAAGATAAAGGACAAAACCACAACTTTGTACAACATAAATAAAGAGTTGCCGACAAAGAAAATAATCTTCAAAAACTGGATCCATTTTATATTAAGCAATTTAAGGCTTGGACTGGTTTTTGTTGGGCTCTTAATTAGTTGTCAAAGACAAGAAAAAGGTGGTAGACCTTTTCACCCCCGTTTGCTCGTGCTTGCTCGAGATTGATAGGTAGATTACGGAATGAGTCATCACATTTCTAAACTCGTTCATCAAATCGAAATTTGAGAAAGAAGCGTTTTATTCTTACAGAAACCGTAACTTCTGTAGATAGATTCTTGAATTACTTGAGGTTGGTAATTGAAGAAAAATATATCTTCTTATTAGTCTATACTTTATTATTATTATTATTATTTGTTTTGTCACAATGGTAGCAAAATTATGAAAACTATTAGCTAATGTTGCACCCATCACTCAGATTGCTGCCTTTATGGTCCATTTAGTAGTTAGGGAAGCAGCGAGTCACTACTTGCCATATTAAAATCACTTTGGGGGCTTTGAGAAGGACCGGAGTCTCTTCCATAGCCCGATTCTCAGTAACATCAAAATCTATATGCAATAGTCCACAAACGTTTTGAACAGTAATAACAATAGTTTCTTTGTATCTAACCGAGTATAGTCTCTAGGTGTATTTCTCATAGTGCGAATGGAGATTTTTATTAAATTTTGCTTAAATGGCCTCTACGCATTGGATCTAGATTCTTTTGCGCGCCTTATAAAGGATCGTGTCTTACAGACATGTGTTATAAAGTAAAATACTAATAATAAAGATAAGTTAAAAATATGTCACTATATTATACATCTAACTTTTAACTATAAAACTAAGATGGATTGAATCGTATTGAAATAGTTCTAGTTTACATTTGTGGCACTCACACTTCTATTTTTAATTACTTGGCAGCATGTATTTTGTTGCCTTTGTCTAACAGATACAAATAAAAGGTTGTGATTGCGAGTAAAAAACAAAACGACAACTATTATTGTCTTTGCAAATTTGAATAAAGAAGTCTCAATTCCGAAATCAAATTACAAACCGTGTTCGATTTTATGATCAAAGCCAGACTGAATTCTTCTGAGGAAAGTGTACAAGGAATGCTATTGAACATCCAATAACTTTCATTCTACATCCTGGCTGCTTCTCTTTTCACGTACGCTCAAGCCATGTATTGTTCCGTAAATAAAATGTAAAATATATAAATCCATTAGACTACTATAAGTATAAACATGAACTGTTCAACGGTACGGTTGGGTTCTCCCAAAATCATAAGAGGAGACTGAAGACTTTAAAATCTGTTAAGTAAATGTAGTATAGGACGGCATACCACTCCATTCTGATCCTGTGTTCACGCCTAGATTGCTCTCGTCGCCCAGGAGACGTATTTTTGAATCATTAGACGTGAATTTGAAATTCGAATACGAATACAAATCGTGTGCGAAATTATTTTCTACTGCTTACAATTTTATAGATTTTTGAATCACTCGAATTCGGTGTTGTGATTAAAAACAAATTCTTAATTAGATTCCGTTTCACGCAGAAAAATTAAAAATCACAACAACAAAAACAAAAAAACCGGCGATGACCCACACATGAAACGGATCACTGCCAACGTCACTTCAGCGTTGGATATTCTACTAGTAGAAATAAAAAACGAGTGGGTTTAACCACTCGTTGCACAACGCACGAAATGAAAGTACATAAATAGTGAATTCGGTAATTCATATACGAATCTCACGATTTCGAATGCGAATTGGTTTTCTATTGTTTCAAAAATTCGTCTCCTGGCTCTTAATCTCATTAACGGTCATGTCGCACATATACTCACTCCATTCCTAAAATTTGATTCCTAAGATTTGTTTAATGCATGAGTTTGGTATTTTTATATATTTCATTTCTTTCATTTATATATATATTTAATGAGATAGGGCAGCAAACGAGCAAACGGATCACCTGATGGTAAGCGAAAACCGTTGCCCTGTGTTGCCGGCCTTTTAAAAGGGAATAAGGGGGAAGGGGGGTTGGGCCTCCGGTACCCTCACTCACTCGGCGAAACACAGCGCAAGCGCTATTTTACGCCGGTTTTCTGTGAGGCCGTGGTATCACTCCGGTCGACCCGGCCTAATTCGTGCCGAAGCATGGCTCTCCTACGGTAAAATATGTTATTATATGTTATTTATAATTAATTTTACCAAAACATATATCTGTGTAGAATTAAAAACCTAATTTTAAGGGAAACATTGTATTTATGTATCTAAAGGGGGCGCTGACTCCGCTAATCACTTTTTAAATTTTGCAGCTGTTAGCACTTAATACGAGTACCACTGTAGGGAACTTTCACACATTTTATTACTTACATCATTCTATTACACACAATTAAAGTATAGTTATTTATTTACACACATTTAAATCTATTTACATATATTTAATTATTATAATACACAATCTACACATAGTAGTTTTCATTATATCAAACATTGTTGCATATCGACTAGTCGATACTTTCACATTGATTATATCGACATATCGATATTCTTGTCGATAGAGTTTATCGACAAGCCTTGCTCACTATTGCATTATGTACAAGACGTCCTTGTGCGTATGCGCAGAGGTCAAGCTAGCTGTGACAGATTAACCGTTAGATTGTTGTTGCTTCGCTAACGCATATTATTAAATATTTACGCTTCGCTCATGTTATTTAGCCAGTATCTAATTGTATCTTTTTGTGCTAATTCTCTAGCTGTATTTCTGTGCTTGTGCGTTGCTGCTTATCTCTGTCGAGAGCTATAAAACCTAGTGATTGCGTATTGGAATATGCTTCTCATGTATACTTCGTAAGTGGTCAAGAATATATCAACTTTTGTATCGTGTAAGTTGGATTTATTATTTACTCGCCTATGATCATCATACTGATATAACCAAACCACTACTACACCACTAATGCGCTTATGCCGTAGCCCGAACAGTATTCTAAGAGTATTTATTGATCGGTGAGAAATGCCGTTGTTACAAGCGTGGGTATAGATTCACACAATGACAGAGTCGTATGTTGTAATTTTAATTGTGATTTTGATTGTAATTTTAATTGATAGATAATGTCGAATTTATAATTGTAATTTTACTAACCTGCAAGTATTCAAAAATAATAACCATATTCGCATTTTCGTTTTCTCACTGCAAGTGTTCAAAAATAATACTTCCTTTAACAATCCAATTGTCAAGATGTATCGTCAATACAATGATGTCTCAAAGACTCACAACGAGACAATAGATATATTTGGACAAGTCTCACAAAGGAGATGTCCTCTTATTACAAGGAGGTTGGTTTTTTGTGATCAGCGTTAACTAACAAACACCAAACTACATTAAATTGAAAGCCGAAAAAATATGAAGTATGAAACAAATAAAAGAAATATTTTTACCACCCCCAATTATTTTTAAATAAATAAAACATGTTTATAAGAAATATTTCATTATGGCAACACCTTAATGATGTTTTTATTAATCTGTGAGTTGAATCATAGAATACATTTACTCGGTCTGATCATAATCATAAAATCAAAACTATGACATTGACAGCAGGTGCCTGACTTGTCAGTTGATTTTTTATTCATATTTTTTTCTGGCTCTAGATAACATACATTAAGTAACATAGCAGTCCCTATATTTTGTTAGTTAAAAACTTCTCAAAATTAGAAATATTCGGTTCATTAAAGCAATTATGTATGTATTAAAATTTTTAAAAGGCTTGTTGATTTTTTTTATAAGCAATGTGTAATTATTGCATTAAAGATATTTCATTTTTTATTATACTTGAATACGAATTATTAAAAATCGGGGGTCTTGAAAATAATATGGCTTACGGCGATTACTTTCTTTTAGAGCCTTCTATCCAAATATATCAAATTTACCCGAGTTAGTTACTATAAACCAATATGGGACATCTCTTTTAAAAAGAGCGTGATGAACACATTATTTACGACGTGACTAATATATGTTTATTATATGTTTATGTTCTCTCATTATTAAATGTAGTTTTTATATTGCCATATGTGCACTACTCTAGTTATGTGTGATTCATGTTGTACAAACATACCTAGGAATATAATCTGGTCTACTATATTATATAAGAAGAATGTATCTATAGTCGAATATATTGCGTTTTGTGTGTCAAATAAATAAATTAAGATCATTGTTACTAACCAAATATGGGCTTGCCCGAATTAAATGAATATTATTATAATACTCGTATAAATATATTGTGTATTATGTTATGTTCCCTAATAAATATTATTATATTGGCATTTTGTGTAGTGGGTAATAAATAAAGATCGGATAATCGGATGCATATTTACCTAAAGTTAATTTTTGGCTCACAAATTATGGAAGCGACTTTTTAAAATACATTTTGTTAAACAAAAATCCCGGGAAAATACGGGACTGCAAATTTAACGTAGTGATATTGTTTGAAAATTACTAAATTAGCACGTGGTATTTATTTTCAAAAGACCGAGACTTCATTTATACAACTATGCATACGTATTTACATGAAGTTTAGTTTCAGTTCCCCGTGCGATTTATAAATGTACGATTTATTGCATGAAGAGTGTTATACGAAAGTAGTGAGCTAGTTTGACCAAAACAATAATCAATTAAATAATTGAATAAAATAACAGAAATGGTGAAAATTTTTATTTAACAAAACATTAAAAAGCCGTTTCCATACTTTGTCTTAATCTAACTTTAGGTAAATATGCATCCGATTATCCGATCTCTAGTAATAAATTAACAAGCAAGAGGTAAATTATTGGTTTGGACGCAGTTGAAGTAGACGCGTTGATTATACCACTTAATCTAAGATCTCGAATTGCTTTAACAATGTGAATCCGATACTGAAACGCGTAACAAAGACGATTATAGTGAAATCATATCGGATATTATTGGGTAGAGAGAAGAACGAAGGAGGTGATAGCGAGTTTCGATGCATCTTTAGGAGCCCCGAAACATTCAAATAGGTCACAAATTTCAGGCGTTTCTGGCTCCCCTTTTTGCAATGCTATGAACCCACACAGTACTTTGTAAGAATTTTTGCATCTACATCGTCATTATTTGTAAATAATTTATTTTTTCTAATAGAAAACAAACGATTCATTCTTCGCCGTTTCATGAAACAAATTCACCACTTACCCAAAACTCCAAGTCTGAAGTTTAATGTAACTACAATCAGATCGGTATAGCTGGCAACGACCGAACCATCGTAAGGGTTGCTGGAACTCCAGGTGTAGCTTTCACCGTGAATATAGACCAACACGGGCAGAGCCAGCTTAGTTTCATCCACTAAAAAGAAGAACGTGTTGTAGTTAATCCATATTAACCAAAACTAAAGACAGAAAAAAAATTGGTCGATACGAATAAATTCAAAATTTAAAAATAAATAAGGTATGTAATAAAGTGACAGAATTATGTCCTAAAAGCTTATAAAATAAGGGACCACAACAATATAAGGGATTGATCCGATTTGAAAAAAAAGAGTAAATTGTTAACCAAAAATAAATGTTAACTTCCACTTTAAACAAAATAATCGCCTAATATATTCTTCTAGTTAAGACCTTTTATTTAATACCTATATTAAATTACTTAGATTAACCTATATTAGATTATTATTTTATTTTCATAGATATCTCTATTCTAAAAATCAAGTCCTTTCATTTGTTACCTATATTGAGGAAGTACTGATATAATATGTAATCCGCCAATTTGTAGCGGCAGCCATCTTGGATTTACAATGATTATATTAAATTACATTGTCAGAACTAAAAGTGTGTACCAAATTCCAGAACAATCTGATAAAAGGAATGAGGAATTTCAATAAATAAATTTAACTAAAAAAGGGCAAGCTAAATAAAACTGCATAAACAGCCGTTCGAGTCGAACTCGGTCATTGAGGGTTAAATAACTTTATAATCGGATTTTTTTGGAATAAAACAACAAAATAAAAGTTTCGGAATTTTTCCTTTACTTGTTCTATAAAACCTTCGTTAAATGTTTCTAGATTTATTGGAAGCACTCTACAGTTATGTTTCTGATTTCACAGCAAAATGGCGAATTGCGGTATCTTTGGATTATGTAGATTTAGAAGCTTGTTTGTTTTACAACTTTCGGGTCCGCAAATATATCAGCATACATGTATACAGATATAGTATATATCAATTTTTGGATGTCATTTTGAACTTGATATCTTTACACGTTCTTAAGAACAAGTCTTGCAATACAGATAGACAGATAAGAAAAAAAGTAAAATAATAAATTTTAAACTCACACTAATTAACAAAGAAACTTATATAACGGGATCTAGAGTTCTTCTTCATAAAAATATTAACTACCATGATTAAGGAACAAGTGTTCGTATTTATAACACAGACGTCTACAAACGATTCGACCATGGAGGTTGTCGAAATATACCGACTAAGCCAAAAATACTCTATTCCTGATATGGAGATCCAAAGATTGTTGTTGTTGGAACAGGTTGTATTTCAGATATGGAGAAAGGAGAACCTACTGTTCATATTGATTGTGATAGCAAGTCATCTATGTTCTAAGAAATTACTAAAGTTGATATAAGACATATGGATAAGTCCTTGCAAACTCAATTCAATCATTGCTACTAGAGTAAACTCTAGTAACAATGTATTAATAATACATTAATACATTATGAAATTTACTGAGTTCATGCATGAAATTTTGAGTAAATGTACTCTTTATCTCTTTTACCATAACGAAGTATGGCAAAACAATACATAACGCGATTCTCAAACAGCTGTTATATTATACCAAATATTTTATTGTATTACTCATTCATTTATTTACACTTTATTGCAGAACACCAAAAAAGTGTACAAATGGACTTAAGGCCAAGGACATTCTTTCTGAGTGAACCGATAAAACGTGCAAAAAGGTTATTGATAAAACAGTGCAAATGTGTGAAACTGTTAAAAATATAAATAAAGCAGCAGCAATTACACTAACGGAAAGGTTATTGAATGAAATAAGTAGGTAAATGAATACATACACACATATATTTATACTTACATATATAAATATATGAAATATAGATACACTTTAAATCATAATAAATGTATTATCTTAAGTAACGGACTCAAAAAACAGCTTTCGCGCAAGATTCTTGAATTTTAATTTATATTGAACCAAGCTTATGTTTGGAGGAAAATTATTCCTTCTCTAAAATTATTCATCTCCTTTTGCCTGAATGTTCCTTATAATGAGTTATATAGACATATCCAGGGAAGTTCGCAAGGTCAACGGTATATGCAATGATCTTATGACACACCCTATTTTTAGCCTTATGGAGCTAATAATAGGGCTAGAATAGGGAATACTAGAAATAGATAGTTAAATTTATGTATAAATGAACTAAATTAAATTAATAAAGGTAAATATAGTATATAAGTAGTAATATCAACAAATGAAACAGTTGCTAACATCTCAACAGACTATTACATTAAAGTACTTCTAAAAAATAAATTTGAAATTGAAAAATCCAGATATTCTCTGAAATATTATACAATTCATTAAACTTTAGTCACTTCACAATAATTAAAACCTGAAAATGAACTTACTAAATTATATTATTTTATCAGGTTGTCAACTCAAATCAAAATTGCAAAAACCAAAAATGAGTAGATTACTTCTTGGAATCGGGTACTACTATTGATATTGAAATATAGCGCTATATTATAAAAAGATAACGCTTAAAGTAAGAACTAGAAGATACAATTACAATTTGTGATTCAAATGAACGTAAATCATACTTTTTCTATATGTTTTTTATACACAAAGTTGAAGAATCATTTCAGAATATTTTAAAACAGAGCTTCATTTTATCTAATAAAGAAGAACAGATTATACATTGCTTTGGTAATATTCTGCAATTTACGGTGTCAGTAGTCCTATATTGAAAAAAAAAATTAAGACTTTATTTTTTTTTATCATAGCAATTTGTCCAAACATACTCACTTTGCAACGGAGCAAATATATTTAAATATAAGCAATCTTCACTTTGATTCTTAAGATAAGGCGTCAGTCTTTTCAAATATTCTAGTCTGCCTTTAGGCATTTTCTCTAATATGGTCCTTTCTTCGCTTAGGTCTGGTAGCTTTTGCGGGCAGGCAGGACCAGGTCTGTCTGAAACTCGAACGCCATCCCATGGAGATGGTGTTCTTGTGGGGCTGAACCTAAAATATTCCAAATTTTTATAAACAAAAAATGGCAATCAAATCTTTAAAAAATTCGGAAATCATTTCAAATAAGAAATAGCGCAATCACTATCATTCACTTAGGTTTATTTACAATTGAGGCGGTCGCCCTCATGATTAGCGTATATAGTTCTTAGAACTTAGGCATAAGGTTGAGTACAGCGTGCGCGGCTGGCTACCGCGCACGCCGTTAAAGTGCCTCTCTGCCTGGGGGATTGTCCTAGTGTTCTCGGACTATCCCCTCCTTGGCGATGGCTCGACTAACTAGGTCGAGCTAACCCGGGGGCGTGTGGCGGTAGAATCGCGAAAGCGCAACCCGCCACGCGCCCCGGTATGGGCTCAGAGGACACAGGCGGGTTTTAGTGGGTAGGTCGATCAGACCGGAGAGCCCCACACACGGCCGCGTCATGCCAGCGCGGTATCACGGTGCATAAGGAGCATTTCCCACCAAAAAAAAAGGCATAAGGCTGAGTTAAGTCGGTAGGTCATGTTGGTCAGACCGCTCTGGCCGGTATGGAGTCCTATATAATCACCGTAACACTTGCCGTTGCAATGGTATCCTGGGCACGTTTCGTGCTCCTCATGAGGATTCTCAGCCTCATCTCCTGAGAGAAAAAAAAAGAATTAAGGCCATAATAAAGTGTATTTAATAAAAAACCATTTGCTTTGCACAAATGCCGAGTTCATCTACAAAATTATGGTGGTATCCAGGGCACGTTTCGTGCTCCTCATGAGGATTCTCAGCCTCATCTCCTGAGAGAAAAAAAATAATTGAGGCCATGATAAAGTGTATTTAATAAAAAACCATTTGCTTTCGCACAAATGCCGAGTTCATCTACGAAATTATGAATAAAAGTCCAAAAAGTGTTTAGCAGCTTAAAAGAGCTTGCAGTTTTGGACTAAGCCGTGCATATTTTAACCAAACAGGACATTAAGGCTTATGAGCCAGCACTTGCAGGCTCAAAAAAACCATACACGTACATTTTGTACGCAGATTTGGATTGCATCTCTTTTCTTTTAACTTTGTGTTAATATGTACTATATTATTCAGTGTTAAAGACCATATTTAATCACATTACATTTATACTAAACATGATTAAAGTTATTATTTATCACAACAAATTTAGAAATAGATCTATTAAAATAATAATTATTAAATCTTTACGGCAATCAGTTATCGAAGCATAATATGCCTTAAATATAAAACACAAGAATTCCAATACTACTTACAAGGTTTAGTAAAAATGAAAGCTTGTATTTCATAAGTTTTTTTTTTATTAATTAATTTACAATATTTTTACAATAACCTCTGTTTTATTTATTTCCTGTAAAACTGATTGCAGGTATTAGTATCTTTAAAAAATCAGTAGACAATTATTATTAAAAATTTAAATAAAATTTAAATTCAATTATTTCAGGCATGTAGAACCTATATTACCACGAACTAAAGTGCGTAAATATAGCTTATACTCGTATTGGACCATATTTTTCTATATTAGTGTCTCTAACAAGTACTTTTAATAAACATTTAAATCGACGTAGTTGTAGTTCCACTCGGATTTTTGAGGTAAGTCGTTTAAGACATATGGCAACTTTTTAAAGTTCTATCACCAAAATAATTATATACCCTTGGGACTTCATATTTATCCATAGATACCAATCTGTCACCACTCTCATATTAAGCTGTTGTAATGCTTTTAACTGTGATCTTTAACTGCCAAAATTTTACAAATTCTGAATAGTTTAGTATATTCTAATTTACAATTAATTACTTTAAGAATATATTATCAGTAAGAGTTTAATGTAGTGTACTCATTGTTGTACTTAAATCGTTAACTGCTTATACAACCAGTACAATCAATTATTCATACAAAGTAACATCTAAATCTACTGACCTGTTTGAACCAACTGGTGGCGTTGCGTAAGGTACACCTAAAAAAACTTCGATAGGACTCAAATATCTATGCTCATCCATAGCCAACACTATGCCCTGTAATTTCCCATATTTAGTCTGAACAATTCTACTACTTATTTTAAACTTAACACTCGACTTTAGAATCGGATTCGATGGGTTCAAGTAAAAGTTCTTATAATCCTCGTAGTTACTGTATGCACTGTTCTCACTGTTGTAAAATTTGTTGTGTACAAAATGTTCACTAGTGTAATACGGGTTATGGTCGAAATTGACTTTTCTGTAATCCTGGTTTTCGTTTCCGTTCACTGTCTCGTGATCGTCGTAGTCGTCGTTCGGTTGATCACTTTGTTTGTTGACATCGTGATTTTTGTTCAGAGTTCTATCTGTGTTATGACGATTCATATTCGTCGTGTTTGAATTCACGGCTCGCAGGGACAGAAATGTCACGACGACGATGCAGTAAAAATTGAAACACACGACTTGCTGGCTGCGCTTGTTCCTTCGTTTGTCATTGAAGCATTTGGGGTCATTAAGACACATACTCGAAACGCATACTTTAGTCCGCGCTCGGTGGAAGTGTCCGTTGTGGAGCATATTTCGTCATGTTTTTGTTTCAGTCCCATCGATCTCATCGTCTATCCTCTTCTGGTGCTCGGCTCGACATCTGCAACAAAAGAGAGGGGAACGTTATCGTCTAATATTTTATAAGCCATGAACCGTAAATTATGACGGCACATAAAATTTAACGAGTGATCTCCTTGTGACTATGGGCTTTATCTGATAGAATGAAATGTAAATAGGGTACGTCTATACTTGACTATTTTTTATCTGTTTATTTACTTATGGAAGTTATTTTATATTACTATATTTAATATATAGTTATATGTAAAACAAATTGAATACTTTTGTATTATATGTTTACTAGCTGTGCTTACGACTTCGTCCGCGTAGAATAGTAATTTTAGGTAGCATTTTTAATGAGTGCTGCTAAGCTATCGGGAGTTACACGTGTTATTATGAGTCGACCATAAAAAGTAGACATATGCTGTAGTAGGATATTTAAAGTTGTACACACGACCAATCTTAAAAAATGGATTGAATTCTCCCGTTTTCCCAAAATTTCCCTTTACCGTTCTACTCCTATTGATTGTAGCGTGATGGAAAGTACATTATGATCAGCTCAGGAGTATGAAAAATAATTGTACCAAGTTTCGTTAAGATCCGTCAAGTAGATTTTGTTTCTATAACTTTTATACAGACAAACAAAAATTTTCTAATCACCCCCTGATAATTATTTTGGAAATACTTTTCATGTGCATAATTGACCTCTCTATAGATTATTTTTTTGTTTATTTGGTTCACAACTTGAAACATACACAAAATTATTACTAATTATGACTGACTAATTATGGAAGACACGCACGGTGTAGTTTTTAATATTAGTGAACACGCATGCACGAAGTTTTCACAGTAACACTATCACATAAACTAACAGTATAAACGCTATACTCGTATATCTAATTCATATGTATGTATCTATCTCAACGAGGGCTCTAAAAATGGCAATTTTTACTGAGACTAGAGAACATGAGAAAATGTCTACCTTTGATTGAATCTCATTGTAGTACGAGAAGGATCTGTATAATGGGGAGTGATGACCAATATTTGTCCTACAGAGTCGAAGAAGGAAATTTCTACGGTTAGATATCCGGCTACTCGGACGAGGAACCTCCAGTTTAACGCGAGATGAGATTCCCATACAATCAATATATCCATTGATAAGTTTAAATAAACATATAATATCGAAAGCTTGGCGTCTAATACTCAGAGATCTCATTTTATAAAAACTCAACCTACTATTATACGATTGCAAATATTTACATTTATTATTTGTATAAGTTAGGTTGTATAATTTTTTTTCTCTCTATTCTGATCACATGTACACTGTAACTTGGAGACCTAGTATACTGGTATTATAACGCTTAGATCTCTAAAAGATTTAATTTGCCTTGATATAAAACCAACTGGTTTAAAAGCTGAGAAGACCTCTTAACTATGCTGTCTATATGATCTCTGAAGTTTAGACCTCTATCGAGTATCACACCTAAGTCTCTTACTTTATCTACTTCCTTTAGGGTGATATTTCTGATAGAGTATGAAGCATGGAGCGGGTTTCTTTTTCTTGTGAATTTTATATGATAACATTTATTAATATTTAATATCATTTTATTATGAGTAGGTACACCATCTATAAATTTTCTGAAGTTCTGATTGTAAAAAGTCAATATCTGATTTACTATGAACTTGCGTATATATTTTCAAATCATCCGCATACAATTTAAAGTTACAATTTAAATTAAAGACTAAGTCATTCATAAAAATAACTAAGAATAATGGACCTAAATGAGATCCCTGAGGAAGACCAGGTGGTATTGCTTTGCTTAGTGATGAATACCCATAAGTCCTCACAAGCTTAGTACGGTTTCGAAGATATGACTCACACCACCGGTACAAAGATCCGTGTATACCCATCGCCTGGATCTTGTTTAATAACAGATCGTGATCAATTAAATCAAATGCATTACTGAAATCTGTGTAATAGCATGAACCTCGTAACCGTCTTCGATTGCATCAGATACATCACTAACCATGCCTATTAAAATTGTAGCATTAGATTTCTTAGGTATGAAACCATGTTACTCAGAATGGAGTTTTTGCTTTACATGCCAGTATATCTTCCTCTGTACCAACGACTCTAAAACTTTCACTAATGCCGGAAGTATTGACACAAGTCTATAATTACTATAATTAGAAACAATACTGGCACTTTTTTGTATTGGTGTTATACGTGCCATCTTCCATAGACTTGGAAAAAAAACATCCTCGAAAGATCTGTTATACAGCTTTTGTAAAGGGACTGCAAGGTTTACGGCGCACATTTTAAGAAAGATATTGAGCAAGTCATCCAAGCCTGCGCCCTTTCTTGAGTTCAATTTTGTTAAAGCTGTGGTAATCTCCGACCTGGTTAAAGTCAACGCACCCAACGAAGATGAGCAATCCTCATCAGACACGCAGTGATGGAGACATCTATTCGTATTTCATTTGGTAGATAGCCACTGTTACGCTTTAACCCATTGACATATGTCCATATATACTTAGGATTGTTACGCATAGCTTTAGTTGCAGATTCTTTGAAAGTTCTAAAACATTCCTTTAATAATTTATCATACCTGATGCATAGAATCTGTACTGTCTCTTTATCTCGTGGATTACCATATAATTTGCATCTCTTGCTATACCTATACTTTTCCCTAGCACATTTTATTCGACATAATAGTTTTAGGCATAATAGTGCCGTATCAATATCTATATTCCATATATTGGACCATTCTAAATCCGCTAGATTTTCGTTCATTGACTAACTGTGAATCCCTAATTAATTTCAAGTGTTTAATATTCAGTGCGGGATGATGTGAGTCAATGTCAGTTAGAGGCTGGATACAGATGATCAGTGAGTCCAAGGTACTTTTCATTTTGTATATAATTGCATTGACTTAAAGTGTTAAACATAATTTCATCTACAAAGTTATTTACAATCGCGTTATTACCTTCACATATTGGTGAACAACACATGAGTGCACTGTCATAGGTCCAGCCTATACCTGACATGTTGAAGTCTCCAATAATTATAACAGGAGGCCGCTTTATTTTGTTAGAAATTATGTTTGTAACATTCGTAAAGAAAACGTCCATGTAGTCTTTGCTTACAGGTGGCGGCACATAAACAGCACACGATAAGATTTTGGCAGAGAGAACCTATTCCAACTTTTATATTTAACCATATGTCTTCACAATCCGATTCCCACGAACAGTTGCGTACCACATCTAACCGTTTATGCACCGCTATGTATACACACCTACACCATCCTTCTTGTGAACATATGACTGAATAGTACTTCGATCTCTTCTAATTCATGGTCAAAAACTGACGCATTCAGCCAGGTTTCTGTGAGTACTATGATATCATATTCATTTTTTAAAGAGTTTAGAAATAATATTTCCGTCTTCGATCTCAAGCCCCTTACATTTTCATAATATATTGATAATATTTTTTCTGTATTTACAATAAATCGTAAAACAACAAAAAAGAAAACAAATGAAAAGATAAAAAAGTAGCAACAAGAAATTATATATACTATAACAAATTAATATCTATGACAGGCAAGTTTACGTTATCACTACAAATTCCGAAGCGTATCCTCGCTGACTATCAGCTGCGCCTTGGACTTGTCGTTTTTTCGTACAAAAATCTTACCGTTTCTAATCCAAATAAATTGATATTTCTTTTCTTTTACAACTTTTCTTGTAGCTGCGTGTAGATTCTTATTACTCGGTGACAAATGTTCGGTTATGTAAATAGGGTGATCACCAGCGATACTTAGATGTCCAGAATGTAATTTTTTACTACTGTTTCTGTTAAATTTCCTTACTGCAGCTAGTATGTCGTCGCGAATCCGTGGACTAATTAGTTTCACAATAATGGCACGGGGTCGTGTTGATTCTTTACTTTGATTTATTATAAGTATATATGAATTTAGTTAGATACGTATTAAATTTAATAATGATACAATTTACGTATAAACTTTTTAAAACAAAATTAAACACAATACAATAATAACGTCTATGAAATTTAGAATCAGCGTTGGCGTTTAAATTTAAGCAAACTTCGTTAAGTGTTTACTTAAGATCGCCGTCCGTGAAGTTTAACCACGATCCGTTAACGCAGAATTATTTAGATCAGCTAGCATCCAACTTGTGTAATTTTCTCTTAATGTTATATTGATCTTACGTCTGTTCGCAATCGATCAGTATTATTCAGTAAATTTCAATACTAGTTTTCAAAATCAAAAAAATATTCTTTTAATAGGAGTTATACGATCACTTATTGCACGTTGAAGATGCTACGCCATTGGTTCACAAGAGTTGGAGAGTTGGAAGAGCCGGCAAAAAACCAGCAAGGGCTATTTTTTTTCTTCATGTACGTTATAAAGTCATCAATTAGCAGCTGGCATCAGATAAATAGTCTGCTGACTTCCTTTACAAGTTTATAGTTTCATTGTGTTATTTATTACAGTGAAAATATTTGGCCACGTAACTATTGAGTCATTAAAATTAAACCCAAGCATTGCTATCATTTAAGTAATCCTTAAAAGTATTATTTTTTTCCATTAAAAGTATTTTTCACAAATGATAAAATTTTTCATTTGCGTAAGATACAAATTATAAGAATCCGCTTATAGATTCTAAGCAATAGAGCCTGTATCATTAATTTTATCATAGAGATCTACTATTCTAGATTTATTTGACTGATCAGTCTTGAGTTTCTCACCTTTAAGGACTTGACCAATCGATATTACATTGTAAGTGTTTGTAAAATTGACATCAAAAACTGAGTAAAATGCAAACCAAATCACTAACAGAAACTTAGTTTTATTTCTAACTAGCTAGTGCCCGCGACTTCATTTGCGCAGATTTAATATTTCGAGTAATTTATAAAATAAACATTTTCATTGTACACATATGATGGAAGTAGACAAAATAATCTTCAGGTGGTAAATTTTTCCTACTTACTTGTCATTTATCGTCATATCTTGGTCAATTTACATATTATCTTTACAAGTTGTAGCCTATATGTTATTCTGAAGAATACGCTATTGTAGAAGATACGAAAAAAAATGCCTACGGAGGGTTTAAAAGCGAGTGCAAACTATTGACCCGGGCATTACTGTCCGACATTTTGCGTGTTATCGCTGACGAAAAACAGATGGCGCTACGTATGCTATGTAGCGTTCGAGCGACAGCATCCGAATTCCGGTCCGGTCATCCGGTCATCCGGTCGTTTTTGACGACCTCCATAGTCGAGTAGATAATACACCGGTTTCAAGGTGTCGCCATCTCTGAGGTCCCGGGTTCGAATCCCGGTGGGGGCAGATGTTTGTGTGATGAATGCGAGCATTTGTACCTTAGTCATGGTTGTTGATATATATTTCAATAAAAATTATTTATATATGTATAATATATGTATGTCTATCCGTTACCCTAGATCCCATAGCACAAGCCTTACAGAGCTTAGTTTGGGCTAGGCTAATTGGTGTAAGTGTAACAAATATTTATTTATTATAATTTATCCGAGCGCTCTCGAGCTCGGCGGCTTCGTGTCGTTTTCACTCCCATTTACTTAGTCGACGAGTAAACACATGTTTTTCAAATTACCCTCTATAGCTTTTCTATCAAATATTAGTTGAGCTTCTTTAGCATTTTTTTTTTTTTTTTATAGGATAGGGCAGCAAACGAGCAAACGGATCACCTGGTGGTAAGCAATAACCATTGCCCATGGACACCCGCAACACCAGTGGAGTCACAGATGCGTTGCCGGCCTTTTAAAAGGGAATAAGAGGAATAAGGGGAATAAACGGGAATAAGGGGGGTTGGGCCTCCGGTACCCCCACTCACTCGGCGAAACACAGCGCAAGCGCTATTTTACGCCGGTTTTCTGTGAGGCCGTGGTATCACTCCGGTCGAGCCGGCCCAATTCGTGCCGAAGCATGGCTCTCCCACGGTAAAAATTAAATTAAGTCAGAGCCTTAAGCATTTAGTGTTTTGTAAAAAGGTACGTCATTCTCTTAATAATAGCATGGATTTTCTTAGACTATATTATTGTAAGGTTTCATTTAAATCCATTTAGCAGTTTTTACGTGAAAGTATAACAAACATGTAACCATGCTTACGAGCTTTGAAGCCACGTCTATATATAATAGAAGCCACGTATTTTTAAGTCCCACTGACAATAAAAACAACAATGGGATGTTTGGGCCAGGTAGTAAAGTCGTTTTGTAACCAGGTTCGCTTAAACACACCCTTATTTTATTGCTGTTGCGCCGAGATAAGTCAATTAGGATGATATCCTCGCTGCACACACACAGCATATCACCCATTATGGTCCTTTGATGGTAATTTATACAAGTTCTTTGCTTAAATTTATATTAAACTAGCGGACCCGACAGACTACGTCCTGTCAAAAAGATTTGTAAAGTGGCAGTTTTGTAGATAATTAAATGTAAAAAAGTAGTTATAGTGACGTAACTACAATAGTTAGACATATGGTCTCGCGAAGTTTTTTGTAGATATAAATATATTTTATAATATTGTCGAACATTTTTTTGTCCTATCATTAATACCCTTCGCAGCGTATGCGATGAAAGGCATTTTATAGCAATTTTTTTTACACCTTCGGTTGGTTTTAATAAGAATTTCTAAAGATTTCTATAGTAATCTAGAACTAAATATAGCCTATGTTACTCAGTGATTATGTAGCTTTCTAATGAAAAAAGAATTATTAAAATCGGTCCTCAGAAAAGAATGATTAAAAAGTACTTTTTGAGTTTATTCGTTACATACAAAAATACAAATCTTTCCTCTTTATAATATTAGTCTAGATTGTAAGCAGACATACTTCTTTGAATATTTGTTTTATTTTAAACTTAAATATATAAAAGACATTATATGACACTTATGACTGTTTTCACCAACCTTGTCTTAGCTTAGGCGACACCTAAGTGACATGCTGTCACTTTTTGTATTAACTGAAAAGAGTGAGACAGCATGTCTCTTAGGAGTCGCCTAAGCTAAGACAAAGTTGGTGAAAACGGCCATTAGTCCTGATGCGTCGTAATAAGGTCGATGCAATATTATACATTGTATATACAAGCTGGTACCCGCGACATATATAAGTGTATCGTATACCTTTATAACTTGTAAAGTATATGTTATTCTGATGTATGAGCTAAATTATTGTAAAGTTACATTAAAATCTATGTAGTAGATTTTACGTCAAAGAGTAACAAACTTACATAGCTTATATATCAGAAAAACACAAAGATCTACTTAACAAACTTGACAGACTTCTAAACAACTGCATTCGGGTCGTCAACAATTTGCGAAAATATGACCATATCTCCGAGCATAGACTACGGTTGAACTGGATGCCTATTCGCCAGCGTAGAAATGTTAGAACATTGAATGCTCTCTATTCCATTCTCAATGGTCCCAACACACCCAGCTATTTGAGTCCCTATTTTAAATATTTATGTGCTTCTCATGATAGGTCTCTCCGATCATCACCCAATTTGCTTCTGAAATGTCCGTCTCACCATTCCGAAACAATTCACGCTTCCTTTGTGGTTCAATCCGTTCTACTATGGAATGCTTTGCCTCTTGAAATTAAAAAGTCTACCAGCAGATTGAGTTTCAAAAATAAATTGCGGAACTATATTTATCAGAAGAGTTTATTATGATGTGGCATATTTCTTAGTTTATTATTATTATTTACATCTATGTATTAGGATTTAAAATAATTACTTTTATTATTATATATATACATATATATTTTTCATTTGTGTCATGGGTACATCTACCACTTTGCTTTCTGCACCACCTAAAGGTTGACTGTTAGAAAATGCCATAGGCATTAAGTCCGCCTTTGTACACATTGTACATGAAGTGTTAAATAATAAATAAATAAATTAAGGCCACATTTATATGAAGTACAGGTTGGTTTTCCTACTTTCTTGACACTTATCATCATATTTTGGACAATTCACAAAATCCATACTAATATTATAAATGCGAAAGTAACTCTGTCTGTCTGTTCCGCTTTCACGCCAAAACTACTGAACCGATTTAAATGAAATTTGGTACACAGATAGTCTAGAGCCTGAGAAAGGACATAGGCTACTTTTTCATGCAAAAAAAGTTGTAAAGGGTTGTAAAAGGTTGAAAGGAGGGATAATAGGTTGTATGGAAATATTGTTAAAACTACTGAACCGATTTAAATGAAATTTGGTACACAGATAGTCTAGAGGCTGAGAAAGGACAGAGGCTACCTTTTAAAGCAGAAAAGGGTTGTAAAAGGTTAAAAGGAGGGGGTGAAAGGTTGTATGGCAGTATTGTTAAAACATATCCTTCCTGTGGGAAATTCAAATATAACGCGGGCGAAGCCGCGGGCGGAAAGCTAGTAATTTATAAATTGAAGCCTAATATTATATTATTGTAAATTATAAATTGCAGCTAATATTTATAAATTACCTAATATTATATATTATTGTAAATTTAGATCAAAATCTATTTCGTACTTTTTACATGAAATAGTAACCACTTTACAAATCTATACTTACAAACTTTCGTACTTATCATATTAGTAGGGAGTGTGTGAATTGTCCAAATTATGACGATAAGTGTCATGTAAGTAGGAACAAAATCTACCATTTATGCAGATGACGTCGCAGTCACCAGCTAGTAGTAAAAATGTCGGGAAAAAGCTTGGCTCGAACCAGTTGTACCCCGTTCTGAGAGCCAACAAGCTGTCTGTTGTAACTAACAGCACGCTGCAAAACACCTATAAACTTTAGCACTGTCACTTTATCTTATTCCGTAAAATACGGCGACTTAAATCTCATTTTAGCACGACGATAAATTATGCCTTTGGAAAGATCGTAGCGAGGTAAAACGAACCCTGTTGCCGAAGCCTTTGTTCTTATTTTTGAGTATCTCCGCTTATTTTCGTCCTTCAGGGTGATATTTCCTTCATTAATATTCGAACCTACTCTATCTGCTATCAGCTGAATACAATATTTTAGAATATTACTTATGTATGAAGGTAAAAGCGAAATAAGACGTCAAAAAACGAGTCAAAAATTTGTAGTCTTCGTATTATCTATTTACTAATATTATAAAGAGGAAAGATTTGTTTGTTTGTTTATTTGTAATGAATAGGCTCCGAAACTGCTGGACCGATTTCAAAAATTCTTTCACCTTTGGAAAGCTACATTATCCCCGAGTAACATAGGCTACTTTTTATCCCGGAAAAATCGACAGATCCCACGGGATGCGCAATAAGGGCTTCGCTCAAAAACTACTGCACAGATTTTCATGCGGTTTTCATCAATTGATAGAGTGATTCTTGAGCAAGGTTTTGCGGTATTTTTTATCTCGGAAAAATGGATAGTCCTACCTTCGCGCCATAAACCGACTTCCGCGCATATGTAGCCGTGGGCAAAAGCTATGACCCTTAACCCTCTATAGACCCAATCCCAAAATCCACGCACACTGAGAGAAAATTATTGTCATTGTATCAAAAAAACTTTAACCCCACACAACCGTTTAAAGCAAATTGATATAGATACAAAGTTTTTATTGTCAGATGTTTATTGTGATTATAACAACATTTATTAGCAATGTTAAACGTTGTTACAAATACAATTTTTATTAACTTTGTGAGAAGAGCAAAATTTTATTTTGTTGTTTTAACAATTTTACTTTGCTAAGGTGACTTTCTGTTTTGTCAATATGGCAAAACAGTCAACTACTCCAGTATACCAACCTTGCTACCCTAACAAAGGAAGCACACGCTTCTGAAACTGATTTGTAAGACGTTGGCTTTAATTTTAAATAATAATCTACTGATGATTAATAATGCATGCCCCAATTAAGAGGCAAATCGTAGTAGACCTTAAAACATTTTCTGTTCCATACAAGTGTAACGTATCCAAAATGTACAGAACAGCAAATATTTAAGGTCAACCGATTTGCTTCATATTTGGGGTATGCACTACTAATTATCAGTAGATTATTATTTTGAATTAAAGCCAACGTCTTACAAATTACCTGTATAAGAGGTTCAGAAGAGTGCACTACCTTTGTCAGAGTAGCAAAAAGGTGGGTATACTGGAGAAGCTGACACCAACGCAAAAATATAAAAAGGATTCAAAATGTGACCTACTTAGGAGACATTCTATTATTAGTGGCAGTGAATTTTCATTGGGTCAGAGTTCAGAAAATTTAAAGAAAACATAATCATAGTTAATTATTTTTATTGCCATATAAAACCACCTTATACTAACCAATAATATTTATTAACAATATTTATTAACATAATACATATTGGTTTGTGTTTTAGACTTTGCTTTTTAAGCAGAGAAAAAAAAAAGAAAAATGCAGACATTTTTTTCTTTATGTAAATTTTAGCCTGTAAGCAAATTAATTGTTAGGTTTCAAGTTTGCACATCACAACTATTCTTAATAATTTACAATAAAAATTAATATAAAAAACATATAGTATAGCTATTAAAATGGTTTTCTCCTTTTAAGTTTAGTAATGGCTTATTACGAATTATGCACGACAGTCTTTATGTATTACCTATCCTTAAAACTAACAGAGACAAATGCCTTCAAATCACAACTTCTAAAGTCTATGCATATATTAACATACAAACATATTCTTTAACATATTTTTCACATGGCACATCGTAACTTAATTTTATCCACTACTTTTGTGGTTAAGAGCGCTAGTTCGTCGCCATTTGCTTGAAGGAGGAAGTCAAGCGTCATGTTTTCTTCTGAAATTAACAAAATCAATGATAAAACCTACTACGCAGAACAGCAAAGTATGACTATGGCATGAATATTATACTCATGATATTATTGTGTCATACCACTTTATAAAACTTTAGTGGAAACAGGTTGCTACCAAGTTATTATTACCTACTGCACTAAAATCTTATAATAAATGATAGTGTAAAAGTTGTAACTGCATAATATTGGTTAGTCTAGGCGTTAAGCGCTTCCAGCATTTTTGCTGTGAGGGAGGCTGGCCTAACTATTCAGAATCAGAAAGGCCCCCCCCTTAATGTATAGAGCAGCCTTGTAGATGGTGGAAAAGTGTTTGTCTGGGGTGGTCAAATTTTTACCAGCAAAAACTAAGTTTTACACATAGGTATCATACTGTTAATGACATTGATTCTGCTCATGAGACATACAATGGGAAAAATACTTATAGACAATTTGCATATAATTTACACTTCGAATGACTTACTACTAAACTAAAAATGCTAACTACTAACTTAAAATGTATAATCAAGTGCAGTTACTAGACCTGCACTTGATTATACATTTTGACTGATTTTGAAAAGTAGTTGCAGAAGGTTACAAATCTACCTTTTAACGTAAGTTTCTTTGCTCAGGTTGGAAAGTTTGCTCAGAGCACATATTTCGCAAATAATTTAGGGTTAGGACCGCTGAGGTAAGCAAACCTTATGGGTAACAGGATAACAAGGGTGGTACTTACCCAACATTTTATTTGTCAGATGACTAAGTCCGGCATTTATTAAAAATACCCTTAGGGCCTCGTCGTCCATATTGAATATCTCGCAATTGTCACTCATTAAAATAGTTCTCAAAGTGGTTAAAAACCTATGTGATTTTTGATTCGTAGCACGTAACCGGTACCGGTATACTGATTTGGTCCACCAAAGGAATTATAGCAATTTATTGTAATCCTGTCAGGTGTTTAAACCGCTAAAACGAAATGATATATTCACACGCGCTCAACGATCACAGGCAAATGAAACAAATCATAATAAAACTTCGATCAACTGACAAAGTTCGTTAAATCATTAGCTCCCCCCGCCGCCAATTCATGCCACTTACTTTGTCAATACGCCAAAGTTAATAATTAAAAATGTATCTCAGCACAAAAGGCACTTTGCTATTATTTTCTTTTGTGAATCAAACAATTTTAAATGTTGATAGATCGACAAAATATGGAAATCGTTGACAACGTAAAGTTGCGACAGTGTTAATAATACTATAACTTAAATAAAATGACAAATAACGTATTGTCCAAAGATTCATAAAAGTTTGACAATAAAAACTTTGTGGCCATAGATAAATTAATTTATATTCTTTACCTATGTATTTTGATGCAAATACAAAAAAATATTGACAACGTTTTTATTGTGGCTTTGTTAGCTATATTTTTCCTCAGTGCAGGCGAAGCCGCGGGCAGAAAGCTAGTACAATATAAAATTATTTTCGTTACTGTTTTAATACCCCTTTTTTAGATAGTGACAATGGATCAAATTTTCTATATTTATCGAATCCCATGGTCTAACAAAATGTATTCTTTCTAGAAGAATAATAAGGGAGCCAAGGAGAGTCAAGGTAAACAACTAAACCTCGAAAATAGATTTAATTGCATTGAGAATTGCATTGAGAACTCTTGTATTCAAAATTTCAAACTTACTTTATGCTAAATATCTAAGTGACTACTAAAAGTCACTTCAATAAAAGCTGTTTAAACAACTAGTCAATATATTTATTTTCACACCTATAAAGCTATAAAACTGGCTATAATTCTAAAAGAAATACTACAAGAATAGACTTCTACTCTTATGTCACGTCAAACTTTAAAAGTTGTTGAGACTACCTAGTCTCAAGGTCAACATGTATACTTATTAAATTATTGAATGAAAGAAAGATAAATGATGAATTTATATTATTTTCAACACCATTGCTCGTAATTGGTATGTAACTACACCAATTTTAGTTTCACAATGTATCATATTAACAATTTGTAATATATGTCGCGGGTACCAGCTTATAATATCTTTCGAATTTCAAATTCGATTACCCCAAAGTTTGGTAATCGAAAGTTAATAGTTTCGTAAAGAAAAATCACGCTTTTATGTATAAGAAAAAAAAAATAGGAACCAAAGATAGTTTATATGCAAAATCCTGAAACATTTTTGTAAATTAAATAAGTTTGACGTTTAGAAACACTCTGTTTAAAGATATACAATTATAAAAACCTTATTTAAAATTTCAACTATTAAATAGAAGTCATACATAAATATTAAAATAATATATTTATTTTGTAAAAATTATATAATTTGCTGTTTTGGTTGTATAAGCATCGGTACCCTTAGACTTTCGCACAAAGCCGTCAATGAAAAAGTAAACGCGCCATTTTTCAATTTTCAGTACTATTTTACAAGTAGATATTTTGCATTGTTTCTTTTGTTAAGATTTTTATATCAAAAATGTCATCAAGCGATGAAATTGATTGTACGAATGAAATAATAACGAATATTTCAGAAATGACTGGCGGTGACGGTGGAAATCCAACGTATAATTTTTATAATTACATATATATATTAGTATACAAACCTACTTTCAATTTTTTTTTAAATAATTTTTTATTGACCTATTAAGTTTGTATTTATTACTCGCAATGGTGTTGAAAAACGTCGTATAACACTCGTGACAGTTAAAAATTACTCACTTGTATTATAATGTACTATTTTGCATGCAAAGACTTTCTTGACATAAAAATTGCTATAATGTATTTCGCAATAGTACTTATTCAGTCAACTAACATATATCACTCGTGTATGCACAATTCTAATTGTCAATTTAACAATTTATCAAGTGCAGTACTGCCTTAGTACAAAGCAATATTGAATTTATTTAAATCCATATTCATTTATTTTAATTTGTCATGTTAGGGTTTGGGTCAAAATGTTCATCAAATATCGAAATGTTCTTGTAATTACGAGATATCTAAAAGTTTTGAACAATTTTTAAAACTTACAATCATAAGATTTTAGAAGGGTGAATATCATCAAGTTTCGGAGATATAGTACAACAATTCTTCATCAAATGCACAGAAGACGAAAAATATGATCGCGCACTTGAAAAGGTGTTGAATTCTGATCCAAGCAACAATCGATCGAAAAAGTCCCATCCTGGCCTCGCCATTGAAAAGAAGCAACGACGCAATTTCTCTAAAGCACCCATTACAGAACTACTTTAGTTTAGATTCGCCTGCGTTTAGGGAAATAGAAAAGGGGCGATGGATAGCGGGCATCGCCATCATGTCTCTTAAAATGTCGGGGTCGGACGCAGTTTCGGGAAAGGTTTGACCTCGCACGTAAAGCGTTCGGGGCACTGGCCAAGTGGAGCTAAGCTATTTTCGGACGTTACAAACGGACTAAAATTCCGTGGAAAAAGGTGTTTGATTTGTTTACTATCTATGAATAGTACTTAAGCTCAAGTGAAAAATACCATCTATATTTGAAAACAGGTCAAGAAACGAAAAAATTACCTCGAACATTTTGGTTATATTGTGTATATACAATATAACATATATATATAACATACAACATACATATATATACTCACGCCTCTTTCCCATGTACCAACATTCAGGCAGAAATCACAGTTTTCCACTTGCTAAGATCCAAACATACACACTTCCCTAGCTCCCTCGACTTTCAATAATACTTTTATATACGCCAGTCTATTACGGATACTTTATACATTTATAACATAACATAACCCTTTATTGTATTCATAAAATATTCACACACAAAAAAAAAAAGAAAATAACAAATGTACAAAAGGCGGCCTTATTGCTAAACAGCAATCTCTTCCAGGCAACCTAGGACCAGGGAAATATTAAAAGGAGATTTAAATATAGGATGGGTACAGTAATTGGACAGGACAATAGGCTATAACTAGTTTGAGTTAAGGAATCTTTGACAGGAAGTGAACACGGACTTGATTCTTAAAGGACTCCAGCGTTCGCGCTCCCCTAATACCCTCAGGGAGAGAGTCCCACAACCGGACGGCATAAGCCGAAAAAGAATATGAAAAATAGTCGGTATTTCGGGGCGGTATATCCAGAGTCAGATTAAAATTACAACGCAAGGCACGACATGATGAATGGGATCGAAAAGAGAACAAAGATTTAAGGTGGGATGGAGATGTTGGAAGATACAAAATATTGTAAAGTAGGCATAAAACATGTAAGTCTCTGCGCTGGCGAATAGGTAACCATTTCAGTTGAAAGCGACAATTAGAAACATGGTTAAACCTACGCTGATTAAAAATTAACCTGATGGCTACATTTTGCATACTGTCAAGTAGTTCCTCAGATAAATTAATCCACGCAGCGTCAGCGTAGTCAATCAAAGAAAGCAAGAGAGACTGAGCTAATACTGTCTTTGTAGCTATAGGGAGAAAGCTTCTTAATCTATTTAGAGTACTATATGCAGCAAATAACTTCTTCCGGACAGCCTCAACCTGCGGCCGCCATGTCATGCACTGGTCAAATACCATTCCTAAGTTTTTAACCACTTTGGTGAATGGAATAATTGTTCCTCCAAAGATTACTGCAGGTAACAAACTATGGTCAAGACCCTTTAAATAATACGAGCTGCCAATACAATTGATTTATCTACTATCATGCTATTAATCCTCTATAAAAGAACCTATAACAATCAGCATATTGCCAACATTAAAACATTCAATGATATTATGATCATTATATCATCCAAACGCGTGATATTATGAATTTCAAAAAAAGAACATTCTTATGCAATGACATTTTCACCACCAGATCGCTAAAATTTTGAAAAAAGAACAATAAATTGTAGACTAATTCCTAATTTCGGATTCTCGTCTTATCGTGTTATGTTCAAGTGCATTTCAATAATTGTACGATCCAACATGTAAATAATTATATCTTTTACTTATGGTTTGTTTATTTTACATGCTTCGCAATTAGACTTTTCTTGAATTTACATAGTTCTTACAACACTGTATAACACCCTATGGTATGAGAATCTTTTACAGAGGATTTACATCATGATTGTAGATAAAGTCTTGTATGCAACTGTTATAATTAGGTATTAAAACACTCATTTGATACTACTATCACACTCCGCTACGCCTCGTGTGATAAACACACATTTGTGTTTTAATACCCTGATTATACAACAGTTGCATAAATAACTATTATTTTATTTATTTAGGATAACCAACAAGCCATACTCTAACACATTATGCATCATCACTACATAGAATAAAAAGTGGCTATCCGCCGTCTGTCTGTCCCTATGTATGCTTGAAACTACGCAACGGATTTTGATAACCGGTTTTTTTAATAGATACTTAGAGTGATTCTTAAGAAAGGTTTATATGTATATGTGTGTTTGGTGGACTTGGAAACCCTCAAATTCAGACGAATAATGGTGGTCATAAAATTGTATTTATCTGTATTGCAACAAAAGATAGATAGTCCAACAATTTTTAGTAGAGTTGGACTAAGAGTACCAACTAGAATGCCATGCAATCAGGATAAAGCGCTAGCTCCGCGCCGAAATCATCGGCTCCTGGTAAGGTCTGTTACACGCACTGTTCGAACAGCTCACGCACCAACAAACTACGCACTAAGTCTGATAAGTGACATACTTGCACAGCACTGTGATATTGACATATTTGCACATTCACCAAGGCATCTTATCAATTGTTTCGAATTAATTATTAATGACATGTAATTTTAAATTCACATATTTTAATTCTACATAATGTGAATACTAGAAACAAAAATAAACTTGCCGTTCCAATGTTCAGACTCCATAAAACTAGCTGTTCGTTCTTGGGGAAATGTATATCTATGTTTAACAAACTTCCGCAAGGTGTCATTGATTTGCCTTTATATAAATTTAAAATCCATATCAAAAAGACACTCATGAGTAAAGGTTATTATAAAGTAAGTGACTATCTTAATGATCACACTACTTGGGAATAGGGACACTATTCATAGAGCCATGTTTGGTAACAACATTATTTATAATATTGTATTATTTTATATGTGTATGTGAACATACATACGACTGTAATCGTGTTAGGTGTGATTGTATCTTGTACTATATTGTATTTTTGTATTGTATTATTGTGATTGTTAACATTGAAAAGAGGAGATAAAAAATAGACCTTCAGAGTTTCTTGCCTGTTCTTCTCGAGAAGGCTCTCCCAATTCCGAACAGGTGTCGAGTCAATATATTTTTTCTTTTTTTTTCCTTATTCGTACGTACGGACAAGGTTTTTGTTTTTTTTTTGTTTTGTTTGTTGACGTCAATAAATGCCTGTAAAGGTCTATGTTGAATAAATATTATTTTGATTTTGATTTTGATTTGAATTGTTTGATATATTAATATTATTATTTAGATTTTGACATTATTTAATTGTATAATTTTACTATTCATAAGTTTTAGATATAATCGACAAATTATGGTGACTATAATTCTTATTAATTCTATTTAATTATGTTTTAAGTGTTTGTTCACATCTCAAATTTCTTGACAAGCATGTATATGTTCTTATTATCATTTATTGTATGACAACTAACTTGTAAGCGTATTGGTTATGTACTGTAAGCTTGCTTGTATGTATCAATAAATAAATAAATAAATAACTGTATAATAGCATCAATTAAATAGTGAAGAAATACTGTTATTTTTCAGGTTTCTAATGTGATATCGTAAATAATTGCATTTCTTCCGCGTACATTGCAAACGATTATATACAACGTTCATAGTTTTTCTGTAGTGTATTTAGTATCAGAAATGCATCCGCGCAAAGCCGGGGCGATTCGCTAGCAAAATATAAATCAAGCGAAATCATTTCTCACTTTTATTGTATTTAATATTTTGTAAGAGGTTATGAAAAAGTTAAGTGACTAGGTCTCCGATTTCCAATTAGTTTGAAAATATATGTCGCTCATCCAAAAGAATGTTGACATAATTACCAAAAAGTCGAAAATGAGTTTTTGATACCATAACTTCGTGTTTTGCACGTTTTATCTGTGGTAAAAACGACAGAATTTTCGTTCCATTAGTTTCCGACAGAGAGAGTTACTGTCGTTATGGTTTTGGCCTATTATTCGTAAGGTAATGCTAAACTTTGTATTTCAGATCGTAAAAAAGCTGATTTGTTGCATTTGTTAAATATTAATATTATACCAAAATACTATGAGGCTTTTTATAATACTATTTTGCAATAAGTTTATTTACGCTATTATTTCCGATTATTTTAAATACTTTTTATGTTGTACGCAATTTATAAATCACATTATTATACTTGATAAATACTATTTAGAGTGGTGAACGATTAAGACAATTTTTTATATCGGAATTGATAGATTAACGAATCATTGTGATATATTATAAACTCCTACCAGTTTTTAGGCTTCTTAACGATCATACTCTTCTTCGATAAGTACAAGTAGTAAAGGTACCTGGTTAAAGGTCTGTCTCGCTATTATTATAAATTGATCTCATTATTATTATAAACACTACCTAGGTACCTACTTAGATAGATTTATTATTTTTAATATTAGATTTACTTAGAATTGTTTAATAACAGTTAATTTTTGTTTTCTTATGTTAAGATTTTTATAAAAAAAAATTAGTTAAGCTTTTGAAAAAGTTTACGTTTCAAGTTCATAAAATGTATTATAAAAATAAAACAAATTAAGAATTATGTAGTTTAAATTCATGATGTATTCCATATCCAAACCTGGTATAATGTCATAATTGTAATATTTAAATTACAAAATGTCATAAATGTACGTCCGGTTTGTTTCATTTGGTATTTTTTAATAGTTATCTTGAGGTTTCTCGCAAACTTTTTATGTATTATTATTGTTAATAAAGTAATACAACATAACTATTAAAATATATCGATAGAATGATTGGAAATACACAATATTTTCGAAGTCTAACTTTTAAAACGCTCTCCTGAAAAATCGCAAAAACGTAATTACGTCATTATTCTTTTGATGAGCGATTTGTAGATTCGAATATGCTTCCTTCTACATCAACAGTATTTATTGCCCGTTTTTCAAATACAAATCAAGTTCGTAAAATCTTATTCTGTTTATTGTTTTTAAGCTGATTTTTCTACGTGTATTTATAAAATCATCTGAAAACCTTTCCAGACCTTTCAGACCTGACCGAAGCAACTGTGTCGTCCTTTGCAAAACAAAATACGAAAAGTTAGTAAGCTTTATGTTAGTATAATAAAAAACCGAACGAGAAATATTAGACGAACTCAAAGTTTTCTTTATCTTTGTTCGATAAATTTGTCGATTGACCTCTTTCCGAAAAATATTTGCAGAGTTTAAATACCTGTCGCAGGAAACACAAACATCGACTTCCAGTATACTGAATGACTCGGTTTATTTTGAACGTACACTATGTACGTTTTATCGTAAATAGTTCGGAAATTTCTTATTCGATTTCTAATTTTAATAAAAAATTGTACTGATTAAGTTTGCGTCTTCAATCACGTCGGTGTCACCAATAATGTGGGTAAAGTTTCGATGTAATTAAACTTCAAGTTATCAGAAGTTGCTTTTATCGAGATGGTACTTCACATATATAGTTTATACAGTTTTAATATTAAGTATATTCGAATTGTAAGTTCCAATGTTCAGACTCCATAAAACTAGCTGTTCGTTCTTGGGGAAATGTATATCTATGTTTAACAAACTTCCGCAAGGTGTCATTGATTTGCCTTTATATAAATTTAAAATCCATATCAAAAAGACACTCATGAGTAAAGGTTATTATAAAGTGACTATCTAAATGATCACACTGTTTGGGAATAGGGACACTGTTCATAGAGCCATGTTTGGTAACAACATTATTTATAATATTGTATTATTTTATATGTGTATGTAAACATACATACGACTGTAATCGTATTAGGTATGATTGTATCTTATACTATATTGTATTTTTATTTTATATTATTATAATTATTAACATTGAAAAGAGGAGAAAAAAAATAGACCTTCAGAGTTTCTTGCCTGTTCTTCTCGAGAAGGCTCTCCAATTTCCGAACAGGTGTCGAGTCAATATATTTTTTCTTTTTTTTTTTTCGTTTTGTTTTTTTTATTTAAGCTTTTTTTTTTGTTTTGTTTGTTGACGTCAATAAGTGCCTGTAAAGGTCTATGTTGAATAAATATTATTTTGATTTTGATTTTGATATAACGGAAAAAGTAGATAACTAAGATACGCATCTGTCGTCTCGTACAAAGTTGTGCTGATTTTTGTCAACAGCCGCTATCACCGGGCCGCACGGAGGCAAGCCGATTTCTAATTCGCGATTAAATATAGAATATTTATGTAAAGCAAATTTATATACTTTATGCAAATTATCGTTTATTGTAAATTGTTAAGTTTAGTTTTAGGTCTTGTTACTAATAATTATTTTCTAACTTTACCGAATGTATATAATATAAATGTAACTATGTTTTAACTACATGTAATAATAAATATATCAACATCACTAGCAAAATAAACAAAACCTTATTTAGACAAACCTTACTTAGACAACACACACACTTAGACAACCTTATTTAGACAACAAAACTTTCCTTTATAGGAACACACGTAAGGGTCTTCGGAGCCATCCGTACACTACGTCCCCCATTCCACACCGCACTAAGAAATTCCAAGATTCCTTCTTCTGCCGTACTTCCCGCACTTGGAATTCTCTGCCTGCGTATGTGTTTCCTACATCCTACAACATGGGTTCCTTCAAAAGAGGCGTGAAAAGGCATCTTTTGGGCCGGCAGGGATAGGGCAGGTAGGAGAGTGGAGTAAAGTCACTATCCTATCTGTCATCTCATTTGGGCCTCTTTCACCGCTTAACATCAGGCGGGAGGAGGTCATCTGCCGCGCCTAGAATATATAAAAAAAAAAAAAAAAAAAAAAAGAATAAAACCATGAAACGCATAGAAAATCACAAAAGAAACAATAGTCGCAAAACAATCAAAAATTAAATGAAACGGACACAGATAAGGTATGAAGTACACCAGTGTTGCCAATTACGAAAACTATAATACTTGAATGCCAAGCTAGAAATTCGCGATTTCGCTTAAAAAATATATAATACTAGTTTTTTTCTAGCTAGCCAATTTAGGTATTTAAATGAATAAAGTGTTATCAACTAATTTTAATAACCGACTTCAAAAAGGAGGAGGTTTTGAATTCGATCCATATTTACCGAAATCGCGAAAACTTCCGAAACTGGCAGCACTGGCTGGCGGAAAACATTTTATACGGCATCAATAATTGTGACCCAACTTTTTATTTGGAATTTATTTATTTGAAGTGTCCGTGGAATATTAAAATATGTTTCAAATAATATAAAAATAAATAAAAATTATAGTATAATTTATATTCACATCGGTTCTTAGGCCAAAATTGAACAATGTCCTTTTAAGAACATAAAAATATAAAATAAATATTACTGTAATACAAAACAAGAAAGACTAACAGATGGAATTTAGAAGAAACGTCCCGCCGCTGTCCGTTTTAATTTGAACGTCTTAATAGTCGACTATTGACTGACGTCAACGTCAATGACGTCAGAGTGATTAGCAATGACATTGCTATTCACTCTGAAGCGAAAACTGAAAACAAAAGATTAGTTCGGGGCAGAAGCTCAATTCCCCTTAGTATGGAGAGACTCTTGGCTAATAATCCCTACTTATATTAAAAACGCGAATTTTTTCTAAGAGGAATGGTTATTTGTTACTCTTTTATGTAAAAACTACTTAATTGATTTTAAAGACATTTCATAATAATATAGCTTATAAATTGTCCAAAATATGATGATAAGTGTCCTACGTAGACGAAGTCGCGAGCATCAGCTAATAATAATACAAATAACGAGCTGTCGGTGAGTTGCGTCATCGTGGGTACCGACGTGCTTCAGGGTATGCCACTCGCCTCTGTCTTACCTTAACCAGCCGGACAGAGTGGAGTCGCAAGAGCAGATGCTCGAAGGGTGGAAGTGTAATAATGTCATAACGCCGACGGCGTCTCGATCGCTGTCGCAGACACACCTCTCTACACCCTTAGCCGTTCGCACCAATGTTGCTCTCTTCACACCAATATTGGTCTGCTTTTTTGGGGGGCCTATTTAGTGAGCGGTGAGTCACCACCTGCCATATTTAAATCAATTAGGAGGCGGATTCTCATTACCACCAAAATCGAAAAGCGAAATCGTTCACAAACTTTTTAACCACAAGTGACAATAGTTTCTGTGCATCCAACTGGGTGTAGTCTTTGGCTGCATTTTTCATGATGTAGATAGAGATTGGACCCAGTTGGTACACTCCACGCACACTTTCAATAAATTTTGCTTAAATGGCCTGTACGCGTTGGATCTGTATCCCCGCGTACGCCTTATAAAGGACCGTGTCTTATAAAGACGCGCGACTCAAGATACAGATAGTAATAATACACATTGAAGTAGTCATGACGATTAAAACAAAACCAAATATTCAGCCACACCTAACACAAAGCACTTAGCAACAAACGAAACTAATTTCACTTCAACTTTCATAAATCTATTTAATACTTTCTATAAGGTACAAAGAAATAATATCACCTTTTTACCCAGATCCTGCAAATGTATATTATACAACTATAAATAATTTCAATGAAACATAATATTTTTTCCTATATCTACATCGAAAGATGAACTACCATAATCGGCTCTTGGTAGAGTCAGCATCACGTCAAACTTTACATTTGCATTAGGAAAATCGTCATTATTACGAGAGAGATAAGAGCATTGCTAACCCAGGTCGCCGTAACGTAAAGTCTAACACTTAGCTATTATCAGGCCACGGGAGAATTATTACATTAGATACCTATTATTATTCTATAGAAGCATAAATATCTTGTTGCTCTGAACATATGATCGGTTATGAGTCTACGATGTGATGCTTTAATCAAAGATTAAACCAAGCTCATAGTCATAATCTCAATTGGACCATATTTTAAACAACTCCTTAGAAAAATTGTTATATGAAGAAGCCAAAATAACCCTTTAACCTCCTTTAAATTTAAAAGAAATCGTGAACATTTGTTTGAGAAATTAACTTCGGTGTAAACATTTTTCTTTCGCCTCCACTCCTCGTCCATTATCAGGCGTAAGCGTTATCATCTTAAAAACTTTCCATTACAGAGCCGACTCACTGTGCTCTTTCCCCGCGAGCTTTGACAGCTTAGATAACCTTTAGACCTACGACATAAGATTCATAATCAAGATTGACAATAGCATCATTTAAGCTTGCCTTGTGCTGAAGATGGCATAATGTCAAATTAGTGTCAATTTACCGCTTCTAGTGCTCGCGTTTATATTCTTTTCAGGGTGCCAAATTTAGGAGTCTCTGTCAAGTTCTAAGTCCTTTTAAAAAATAAGCGGACGTAAAAAAGTTAAGCGGGGCACGTCGTGAAGTATTGCTTGAAAAATAAAATACTCCTGATGGTCGGTGAAAGAAGTTAATATTTCAGAGGCGGTAATTTGAATCTTCATAGAACGCGAGATAAAGATCGCCGAGCCCTTGATAATGCTTCTGTTTCGTTGACAAATGGTCTCGAGGGTCTTCGGAGTTCGCCTTTGATTAATTAATGAATTGCGAAAGGGTTTCCTTGGTTTTCGCTGTTTGTTCAAAATAAAATGGCGGTTTGTTTTATCAACATCATCAGAGGCTTAAAGATAATGAAAACTCGGAACTTTGTCAAGTGGTTCTTTGTTTTAAATTTCAGTGCACAATGTATTTATTCTCATAATATCATCGGGTTCATGTATTAATCTTAGCTACTACAGGATAAGAAGAAATTATTAAATTTAGTTTACGAAAATACGTAAAGAAGGAATTATTTTGATTAAGTTTGTGGAAATTAAATGCAGGTTTTATAGGATTTAAAACACGTTACTTTTGTTATGTATAGACATGGATTCAAATATTATGAACACGAAAGTTGTAAATATGGATGGATGGATGTTACTCATTCACATAAAAACGACTAAATGGATTTTAACAAAACTTTACAATATCCTCAGGGGGAACAAAAAAAAAGCTACAATTTATAAAAATGTAACAAGAAAGTAGGGACAAATCTACTAACTCTGCAGATGAAGTCGCGGGAACCAGGTAGTGTCTTCATAAATTGTAGCTCATACATCAGAACAAACGTAGGCTACAATTTGTTAAGATATTGTGTGAATTCTCCAAAATTTGACGATAAATTTCTTGTACAGACGAAGTCTGGGCTTGGGATTCAATATTATTTCACCCAAGTATCAATTTTCAATCCCTCGGATCAATGTATTAAAGCAAATTATCAATAATAACGCTCAAACGAATCCGTCCGAACAATAACACATTAATATCATGTCGGCAGCGGAACAAAAACCTTTATAAGCCTTCTCAACTCCCCGTAACATCAATACGGCAAAATAGAAGACGTATCCACGGATCGAGAGAAAAATCATTCGACAAAAACGAGACATTACTCCACATAAGAGTTGATACGATCAAATCGCAAACGCGACATTCTTGTCACGGGAAGCGCCAGTGCGACACGATGCGAATTCGTTCAGATACTCACCGACCCCGGAAATTCGACCTTGTTCCGAGTGGTGCAAGTGAGAAAATGACAAAAACGTGTGTAAACCACTCAGACGAAAGAAAAGGGAGTGCGGTATCAAAGGAACCGGCATTGTAGGTATACAATATTTAGCTAAGAATATATTTATAAAAGTCGGGACTTAAGTTTTCTACAAATTAAAGGAATGCTCTTTTTCACAGTAAGTACATTCGAGGTTTGAAGTTTACATAGGATTGGAGCAGGAAAAGAAGTTCTACTTGATTAATTTTTTAGTACGTGTATTTTGTAGTGTGTAAGCAAAAGAGCAATAAATCTTGTATTCGCACACTTTACCAATTTTTATAAGCCCAATATGATAAAGTCCCTACTTTATCATATTGGGCTTATAAAAATTGGTAAAGTGTGCGAATACAAGATTTATTATAGCCTATAGCCACCAAGCAAAGACTTAGAGTAAATAGTCAAACACATTTTTTTAATTCGTCACTAACAAAAATAAGATTTGTATTTTCATATTTTGTATCACCATCATCTTAACCCATCATATCGATCAACTTACATTTATGTTAAGGGTGTGCGTAACATGTCTTCCTCCTCCATTCCTCCCTATCATACGTCATCTCTGCACTGAGATTTTTTGAATATATATATATATGTACATATATTTTATATATACGTATAATAAACTACTCTATAGATAAAATTTATTATGAGCATAGATTGAGTCCCAGAGACTATGAATAGTTTTTGCCACAGTAAAATATCGCTTTCTATAATATAATATAAACGTTTATTTTCCACGAAAATGAATAGTTTTCACAATCACACATACAATTATAATTTAACTTTAAGAACAAATATAAAAAGGTGTGAGTTAACATAGAAAAGAAAACAGGCTCAGTATATGTTTTACGATATTAATAAATAAGGCCTTCTACAGCGCTGTTTTGCCTTTTACAGCCAGTTCCTGTAGCTCCAGTTATAAAGTTAATGACGACGTACAGACATCACTCTGAATCAATATTCTACAAGGAAAATAAGACTATAAAAACAAGTTACCACTTACAATCATCTATACTATAATCAATTCGGTCTCTCTATCTATACTGGATGTCCAAAAAGTCATGGGTTACTTTTTACCTACTGGTGGGCTACATTGGGATCTACAAATAAAAAAAGACCATAATAAAACTCTTATGGTTTCAGAGCTTTTAAATGTTTAATAAAATTTTGGAAAATCTCTATCTTTTATGAACTTTTTCCATGCCATATTAACGAATTTTCGAAAAACTTTTTCGAGTAGTGAATTTTTTTATTTTAATCTCGAATCATCCTACTATCGACTGAATACAAGAAAGTTACAGATATCGTCTTTTACATATCTAAAATTATGGTACACTAACGTTATTTATGTTCGGTCCTGGTGAAAATAAAAAATGTACCAAATGGGGTGTCCAAATTCATTTTTAAAAACTTCCTCATTTTATAAGGATTTTAAAAAGGTATTATAGTGCATAATTATTTCTATTAACCTCTTGTTATAACAATTTGCAAGTGTTTGAAGTAAAGTTGTAATAGCAAAACATGTTTATTTTTAGGTGTGTGGATGTAAATAACAACAAAACAATATATAAATAAAATTATATATTATAACTACAGCAGGTGTTCAAAATAGCGGCGTCCAGCTCTAATGCACATTTGGTATCTCTTGTTTTCGTCCTATCACTATTTCTGACTGAAGAAATTCTGAAGTAATCTTATATATAAAAATGAATCGCAAAATGTGTTGGTAAGCTCATAACTCAACAACGCCTAGACCAATATGGCCAATTCATTTTTGTTAATGTTCGTTGAAGTTCAAGGAGGGTTTTTACAATGAGGAAAATTCGAATAATTATCGGAAATACCCTAAAAACAGCCCTTTTATTTTCCCATGCAAACGTTTTCTAACTAAAACATACAGTCGAATTGAGCTTTATTGTTATTGTATAAAGTTCATATTGCAAGCACTCACTGTTGTCTAAGCAATGAAGGTGTGTTCCTAACATCAAAGAGTCAATTTGCGCTTTATTAACGCTACATATAGTTGAATTTCAATCATATCTATCAAAACAGTGTGCGTGCGTGCGTTGGAGTACAGAATACATCGTTGGAGGATTTAATGTCACGTTCCAAAATTAAATAGCTACAAAATGTAATAGGTCATTTAGACTTTTTTTGCGATTTGGTTGGCTATGCGACATTATCTATAAAATAATTAGGAACAAAAAACTGCCACTGTACAAATCTTTTTGACAGGACGAAGTCTGTCGGGACCGCTAGTTAAATATAGAAATGGTTTGAGACTAGAGGAAGAACAATCTCTTTACTATGGAAAACTCAGATATATTACTGGAGAAAATGGCATGATAGTTGACGAAAAACCAGCATCCAAGTGAATTAAATTAGTTTTGGTTCAAACAAAACCTTGCCAATAATCGTTACTTTCTGACAGAAAACAAGAACACAAAAAGTAACATGGGCCGGACAAAATGAAACAACTTTATGAGCCACGCAATTAACTTTCTAATATACTCCTTCTTGTTGTGTATAGGATATTAATGTAAGGAAAGTGATCTATATACATAGTCGAATCAACTGAATCGTATATTAGATCATCCTTTTCATCTCTTCGATATAATGTTCGGCTTTTTTCGTAACTGTGGATCCAATCGAACGGTTATTTGAGACTAACGTACGGCTTAGGTAAATACGCATTCAATGGGTACATTAATTGTGTATTAATACACTAATTTACAGTTAATGACTTATCACTTAACTCAAATATATTTATCATTTATTATCAAATTCCAGGAATGACTTCATCGATTTCGAATTCATTGATTTTACAACATTTTTGAATATTGACATTGAATCTGGTTAGTAATAATAAATAATTTCTAATTGACTTTAAATCTTATTCATTCAGAAAATTCCCCTTAAGGCAGACATTTTGTTTAACTACCTCCAAATTAGCCATTTCTGCCGTAAGCACAAGTGCTGGCAGTGTTGTGTTCTACTTGGTAATCTGTAGACCACGACTTTACATCTTATGGCTCAAGTTGGCATCGTGAATTTTGGTTCTTGTATAGATGTTAGATGTGAATCTCATAGAAACGGCATACACTAACACTAATTTTAAGTGGACTGTTTACTTTTTTGTCTGATGTGTCGTTCTGTGTTGTATAAAAATTACAAATTAAATTGCAATACGTTTAATACATTTGCACTACAAAACCGACACTATTAAAAGCGACATGAGAGCTGATTCAATATTAATATATAATACCTGAATTGTTGTTGTAAGTATATTATCTGTGACTGTAACAGATTATGAATACACGTTCTTCAATGTCAATACTTCAACTATAGTAAAATTAATAGAACTCATGCACTTAGCGTTAGCGAAAGTTGTCATATTCACTCAACATATGCAAATTTTGTCTCAGATATGTCAGTAGATGATACTGTTTAAATGGCCAAGTGGTTTTTGGGGCCCCGGTCAAAATTTTGGATATTTTGTTCTCCTGGCCGAGCTGAGCAAAAAATGTAATGGTTGCAAAAAAAGCTAGCGACGAATTTTCCCACTAGGAGTCTCTGAAGTCTGAATTATTCAGAACATTCTTCAACTTTTAGAAAAAGTTAAAAACGCATTATCCCGGAAAGGTAGGAAGCTATGAAGTTTTGATAAAAAAGTTTAAAGTTTCGGTATATCTATTCAAAAGTTTTGCATTTTTCATGCGCCATTTCTTTACAGCATCCAAATACCACAATTTATCTAAAGCCATCAATTCTTTTGATTCTAAGGAGAGAAAATTACCCACGCCTTATACTTAGCTGTACGACAATCATATTTTAAATGGTTTCAGCCAAGAAAATTACACTTAACCCATTATTTTGCCTCCAAATACACAACCCATCAGAATATGCCGAAAACTTCAGAGCCCTAGTGGGAAAATACGTCATTAAAATTTTTGCGACCATTACATTTTTTGCTCAGCTCGACCAGGAAAACAATATATTCAAAATTCAGACCTGGGTCCCGAAAACCACTTGGCTATTTAAACAGTATGATCTACTTTGTAACCAATCTGAATTCAGTCCTATCCAGAGATGTCGATAAAATATTCTAAGTTAAAAACAAGTTTCGGAGACAAAATTAAAACTGTAACAAGTTAGTTTAAACTTGTCTGAGTAGCGACGAGTAAGGCGGCGCAACTGCAAAATTCGTTCTAGTTTATCCTACCGGATGTAGAGTTCTATTTGAAATGGCAAATAGAAATTCGTCTGGTTCCGACTCACGGTAACAGTTCGTGGGCGCAAAAAGATTTCATTTGCCGTGGTGTACCGAAGCACTCGGATTTATCTGTGAATTTGTGTTGCACGCCTTTGAGATATAAATTATGTTGGAATTCGTTAAAATGTAATGTAATGTTTGAAATTAATTGTGTCAAGTCTTTTTCTAGCAATCTAGTTATATTTATTCATATCTTGATTATGATTACTCCTATACACTTTTCTCATTTTTATTACTAAGAATAAGGATCAGAACAGCCATTATTATAGGTGCACCATAGCACTTCAGACCGACGATCTCCGGTCGAGAGGATAGTAAGTACATCGGTTTCAATGTGTCACCATCTCCGAGATCCCGAGTTCAAGTCCCAGTGAGAGCAGATATTTGTGTGACGAATGCGAGCATTTGTACCGTAGTCTCGTACGAGTATATATTTCTCTCAAAAAAAATATATATGTATGTCTATCCGTTACCTCAGATTCCATAACACAAGCCTTACAGAGCTTCCTTTGGGCTAGGCTAATTGGTGTAAGCGCCTTATCTCTCAGGCGCAAGAAGCCTTCTTTTTTAATTCTTCCCCACCCATCATATATCATTTTCGCATTAAGATTTTTTGAATGCATATTTAACCTCTACGCTATTCATCCCTTCTATCTTAGATTTTCTGCCGTTATTTCCATCTACACTGATATTCATACCTTTTCTGATAACATGACTGTTACCTTGTCATCAAACACCAGCTCCATGCTAGTCCGTTACTTCTTAATTTCTCAATAACTATTGCTCTTTTTAAACTTCCTCTTATAAATATAATTATTCCTTATCTTATCCAAACCAGATGTTTAGGCTTTGTTCAGACTATTTAGTAGATAGTTTATGTGTGAAGTTTGCACAAAATCGATCGAGTGGTTTTTCATTTATCACATTTTTTAGAACAAATGACTTCAATAAATGGCGGATAATTTTGTAAATATTTTGTTATAATTTTAGTGTCAATTTGCAATTTTTTTCAGTGTTGACAGTAGAACCATGTTGTTATGTCATTCAGGCGGTCATATAATTTTGTATGTGCTTCGATTAAAGCAAATTGTCGTCCATAATTTGTTTATTCAAATGTTTTGGATTAAGTTTTAAAATAGCTAGCAATTAATAAAATATTTGTTTGTTTAAGTAATGAATTTGATGGCAAAATTAATTTTGTTTTTATTATTTCACATTATAAGTAGCGAAGCACGAACCGTACTAATAAAATCCATGATAATATTCATTTTCAAATCACCAATCCAATGTTATGCAGTGTTTAAAGTGTCCAGCGTCTTGCAATTCTTATTCCGAATTGATTTTTATACCTTTAGAATATAGAACGGACACGGCGCACCATTTCCCTACCATTCCAATTTTATTCTCCTTCGGCGGAAAATTCAGCTGTTCCACACTTAAGCTTTGCTCGAAATAGTTACAAAACTGCAAACAGTTTCGCTTGCATTTTCCAATTTTATTACCATTCGTACTAAAACATTTTGTCCGTTCAATTCAATGGCTTAAAGGATATTTCAGATGCAATGAAACACTAATTAGTTCAACCAACTACGCCTGAATTGAAAAACATACAGGTTAGTTCCTATAATCGTTTGATTATAGGAACTAACCTGTACAAGAAAAGAAGAAGAACAACGTAAAATTTGGCTGAGCTTGATGTAATATCAAGTTGTTTCGTATTTAGCATTTTTAATGTTAATTATACAATTTATGTGTGCAAAAATGTTAATTTTGTTAACTATTTTAATATTTAGGGTATATTTTTCGTGTGTAAGTCGGGGCTGATATGTATCACTGCGACCTATTGAGATTTATTGTGACCAGCCTCCTATGTAGGTTCTATGTAGCTCCCTTAACTGGGCACTGACCAAGGAAGATAGGATGTTCCCAGTTCGGATTGTTTTTATTTCATCTGGGTCAAGGATGTGTTTCCCCAGGTGTCTGTTTCTTTTGTGAATCAGCGGTTCACAGTAGCACAAGAGGTGTATTGGTGTTTCACGCTCTTGTTCGCAGACCCTGCATGTGTCAGTGTCCTTAAGTTTCATGTTGTAGAGGTGTCTATTCAACTTGCAGTGACCGGTCAAAGCCCTAACCATCACGCTTAAGTTACTCCTGTTAAGCTTTAACAGCTCGTCAGTGCGTTTGCGAGAGTACGGTTCGATTAGTGCTTTTATATTTAGGGTAAAGATTATTTAATTTATAACCTTTAATATACTATTAAATAGGCGACCCGACAGACATCATCCTATTTTAGGTAAACTTCATACCTCCCATGCAATATTTTTTTATTTGCGGAAATCATCTGCAAATTATTACAAAACACATCGTCACGGATTATTTAAAGAGATTAATATAATGACTTTAGCGGACCAGTATATTTAGGAAAATTTGATAACATTTCATACTAATTTTCAAATGCATAATTTAAACACAAGAAATAATAATAATAAACTTGTTCCAACTTACAAGCTACAAAGAACTAGAGGTTCGTTCATGAACAAATGTATAATTTTTTTATAACAAGATTCCACATAGTGTAGCTAAATTGCCTTTCCATAAGTTTAGGTACATATTAAAAAGACGCTAATGAGTAGGGCTATAACAAAGTCAATGATTATTTAAATGTTGCTAATGCTTGGTGTAGATTTGAAGACATTACATTCTAAAGTGTAAATATTTATTTTCCTATATAAATTGTAAACACATATGTACGTTGTATGACAACGACATAATTCATTGTAAATTGTTATTACTTTGATAAAGCTGATAAGTTTCTTGCGTCCATGCTTCTTATTAGCTAAAAAATACGTTCTGAATGGATGGTAGGCAAAAAAAAATTGACGATTCAAAAGAGCATTCTATAAAGTTATATTTGAATAAAGTTAATTTTGATTACCAAGTTGTTTCAAATATATTTTAATACTAGCTGTATATATAACTTACATTTTACAAACTTCAACTTGTATTTAAAATTCAATTTTGTATACTTAATTTTTAAACAAAACAGCCTAATGTTTCTTGTTTCTGTGTATCTTCTGCAAGGTGGTTTGAATTCTCCGTTCGTGTTTCCGAGTGAACCTTTTATTCGTTTACATTTAACTGAAAGTTATCTGTCGTGAATTACAGAGGCATCCGCTGAATCTGAAATTTGGACGGAATTTCTTTAGCGACAATTCTGTATCGTGATTTATTCGATCTCGGATTCGTTACAGCCGACTGGCGCAATTTTAATTTTCAATCTTAGGAAGATTGATTTCGATTTTTGTTGCTATAGAAAGATTCTGCAACAGATGTTGCGTCCAGGTAAGGAATTGTTTTTATTTCAAAAGATTTTTCAGTATTGATCGCTGTTTTGTAGATTTGTGTTTGTGACTTTATATTTTCATTAATTAAACTGTAAGAAACTCCTTCTATTTTATATTATTTTGACGTTTAATAACATGACTTTGATTCGTGTTCACAAAAGGTGGGTATTTGTTGGATGAAAGAATATAAACAAGGTTAAGATGAAAATGGATATCTATCGAACAGAAAATCAATTTTATTTGTAGATTATTTACGCAAACTATATAAACTGATAGATAAGAAAAGATTTTGAAATAAGTTTTTGGTTTTAAATTCACGTAGAGTCAAATATATTTCATAAGTTTTACATATAAAGGCTAGTCCTATTCTTTATTACACATCTGCCGGATGGATACCAGGATCTTCTGGTTGAACAACTTCCTAATTCTGGCGCAAAACACCAGTGTTCAGCCATGATGTGTTCCGGTTTGAAGAATGAATCACCTGGTACCACGTTCGCGAAAGCGCACCCCGCCATGTGCCCCGTATGGGCCTAGAGAACTCGGGGGGGGTTTTAGTGGGTAGGCCGGTCCTCTATGACCGGAAAGCCCTACACACGGCCGCGCCTTGACAGCGCGGTGTCATGGTGCATAAGGTCGCATGTCTCCCCCCCCAAAAAAAATGGTACCATGAGGTTACATCTTCTCCCGTCCTCTACTCAAACCAACCAACCATTTATGATCCCATTTAGTCAATGCCCAACTGATATTTTTTTTTACTATTGTATGTTTCTATATGTCACCATCACAGCTCATATTTTTCACTAGCTGTGCCCGTGACTTCGTCCGCATGGAATGTAATAATTAAAAAAAAGCCTTGCCTAAGTTACTCCTTATTACATAAGCTATCTACCAGTAAAAGTCCCGTCCAAATAGGTCCAGCCGTTCCAGAGATTAGCCGGAACAAACAGACAGACAGACAAAATTTTAAAAATATGTATTTTGGTATGTGTACCGTATATACATTCATATGCATGTAGTAGAAAGCGGTTATTTTAATATTACAAACAGACACTCCAATTTTCCCGACATAAAAAAAGGTGTATCCAGGTTGTGATGTTTTCCTTCACCGCAAGAGCGGCTGATAAATATACATATTAAAATTAATAAGCCGTAAACACAGTGGTACATGGCAGTGTAGTGATACAAATATATTTATTTTTAATATGGATTATAAACATAGTTTAAAATATAGTTACATTTATTTTACATACATATAAAACTAAACTTAACTATTTATAATAAACCTACCTAGTAACTTAATCAATCAATACATAGTATAAAACAAAGTCGCTTTCGCTGTATGTCCGTATGTATGCTTAGATCTTTAAAACTACGCAACGGATTTTGACGCGGTTTTTTTTTAATAGATAGAGTGATTCTTAAGGAAGGTTTGTATGTATAATAAATGCATAATATAGTAGAGAAACACTGATAAATTTAAAGGTTTCTAATGTGATGTCGTAAATAAGCACTTTTTTTGCGCTTATATTGCAAATGCTGGCTGAACCCTACGAGATAGACCAAAATAATGTACTACAGTATTGTACAACTTACAAAAATCCACAAAAAAAGTCCGCGATGGTATATGTCTATCTCTTAGGGATAACCCACCATAACCATTTTTTCACTGCACCCGTGCGAAGCCGGGGCGGGTCGCTAGTTATGTATAATAATAAAATTAGAATAATAGTATAATATTTGGTAATATACATATAATCGCGAATGCGCGCGGCCGTTTCTTGCCTAGTCATTGCACGGGCGCATCTATTACCGGCTTGTCTGCGTGCGGCGCGGTTATAGTAGGTTGTTCACAAAAATTAGTACAACTTAACGGCAGATGCTTATTAGTATTGATTTCCATCGCCTAGATTAAAACTTAAGTTCGGTTTTGCCTAATATTCAAAATAAGTGTGTGTAAATATATATGTGATTAATATCGATAAAAACAGCTTCAGATAAGTCGAAATTTAATTTTCATTAAAACATTTACATACAGCAGGATCGACCACGGGCCCCCGTATTATCCGATTCGTTGACCAGTGCTGCGACCACAGCGTCACTCTAGTATTACTTTTATTTTACATCAGTTTTATTAATTTTACAAAATTAAAGCTTCGGCGAATTCAGTATCGATCACAAAATTGTCTGAAAATACCTTGCAAAAGCGCAAGTTTCTCCGCTATCCGTAATTGTTCACTTAGCTTCATAGAACAAAATTACCTCTATGTGCTGACACATAGAGAGGAAATTTCTTGGGCCAACTTTTGCGTTGTCGATTTGGATAATATACACTACCTATCCAACCAGGTCACCTAACTACCATCAGTTGTTTCCCGGAGGAATCCAAACATGTTTACTTTTTATATGCCAAATATAATATTGAATGAACGAATCGTAAGAAACCCTCCTATAAAGATTATACACTCGTTATAGAGTGCTTTCAGTATCTTGAAAATACATAAAAGAAAAGGTGAAAATACAAATAAAACACGTCCCTATCTTATTAGGGAACAACCTGAGGAACCATGTCAAACCAGCCCCTAGACAGCGTCGCTTTAACGGTACTTGGTTCGGTGTTAAATAAGTCAAGTTCGGGGAAGTTAGTAGTAACTTAATTAAATGTATTTGCAGATCTTAAAATAAATGCATTGCGCCTGTGATTAGGGTTACCACTACGTGTATAATAAAACAATATAGTGCTCGGCTAAAGCTAACTTGCCCGTCCATTTGCTCGTGTGGCCTGAGCGAATAAAGCACTCACTTTGCATTACTCGCGCTTCATTGAGCCTGCAAAATCACGACGTGGCACAAGCAGCATGTGGAAGCAATATGTTTCATACATGGCTTGGAGTGAATTTCTCAATAGGAATATTTAGTTTGACTGCTGGCACAGATTAATGTAATTTTTAAAATTTAGAGTCAAAATCACTATTTAAACATTATTTATAATATTGTATTATTTTTATATGTGTATGTAAACATACATACGACTGTAATCGTATTAGGTATGATTGTATCTTATACTATATTGTAATTTTTATATTATCTATTTAATATATATAAATCTCATGTCACAATGTTTGTGCTCAATGAACTCCTAAACTACTTAACCGATTATAATAAAATTCGCACACCATGTGCAGTTCGATCCAACTTGAGAGATAGAATAGTTTAAATCTCAAAACTCTCTCTCTCTCTCTCTATCTCTCTTAAACTTGAGCCACAGCAACGCGTGGCCGGGTCAGCTAGTATTATTATAATTATTAACATTGTAAAGAGGAGATAAAAATAGACCTTCAGAGTTTCTTGCCTGTTCTTCTCGAGAAGGCTCTCCCAATTTCCGAACAGGTGTCGAGTCAATTTTTTTTTCCTTATTCGTACGTACGGACAAGGTTTTCGTTTTATTATTTAGCTTTGTTTTTTGGTTTTGTCTGTTGACGTCAATAAGTGCCTGTAAGGTCTATGTTGAATAAAAATTATTTTGATTTTGACTAATTAACAATTGTATAATATAATTATGTAGGTATTATATTTTTACTGTTTAAAACGGTGAGGGATAATTTAATGAACAACAAAGGAAAGAAAGTAACAGTCTTACACAAGTCATAGTTTCATAATTACAGAACATATAAATTTATCTCGATTTAAACCAGTGAGGGTCTATGAAATTTGCAACGGGTCTACGTCAGCAAAATAAAAATTTTGGGGTCTTAATGAAATGAAAATGTGGTCCACGATAATAGATCTCAACATACACTGATAGTACCTATTTACTTATATTATACTATTTCTAACATAAAGACATAAAATCTATACTAATATAATAAAGCTGAAGAGTTTGTTTGTTTGTTTGTTTGAACGCGCTAATCTCCGAAACTACTGGTGTGATTTGAATAATTCTTTTTTTTTTGGATAGTCCATTTATCGAGGAAGGCTATAGGCTAAATAACATTACGCTATGACCAATAGGAGCAAAGACAGAGCGGTAAATGTGTAAAAAACGGGGAAAATTATTCATTTTGAAGGCTTTCTTTGCGTGCGCTGCGAAAACGGTTCAAGATACACAAAAAATATGTATGAAAGAATTATTCCTCTATACATGATCTAAAAAAAAGTCCGCGACGGCATATGTCTATCTTTTAAGGTTTAGTCACAATGACCGTTTTTATGGTACCAAATTTGGTCGAAATAATTTGTTTAAGTTGTATCAACATAATAATACTAAAAATTCTGCGGAAACTCGACCATTCCGAAAATCCCGCAAGAACGGGAACTATGTGGGAAAAACCAAAAATCTGCCGGAAGTCACTATTCCACGCGGACGAAGTCGCGGGCAAAAGCTTTATTTATAAAAATACCTATGAAGTAAAAAAAATATTATATATGTTTATAAAATGTTGTAAGTTGTAGGATGTAGGCTTTCAATATCAGGTAAGTAAGGGATCTACTTAAAACCGAAAAAAATGGCAAAGGGTCTGCGACACAAAGCAGTTTGGAAACCTCTGTTCTAACATATCGTAATGTAAACGCACTGGGTTCATTCCATAGACTTAAATTTTGTCAAGAAAAAGTTACTTTAAAAGTTAAGGTACCTACATAATCAGGTAAACGAGAAAATCTAAAATTAATTAATGAGTTGTTTCTTAGAAAAGGAGAAATCTATACTAACTGGTGAGAAACCGTTGGGGCATTGATCCGATACGCACTCGACGAGCTTTTGTGTTTGTTTTCACAAAGTTATAAAACATATGGTGTAAATAAAGCCTGTCGAAATTTTCAAGCAAGCTTGCTTCGAGCTTTGGTGGCGCTGTGGTCGTGACACTGGAATAGAAATCGGATGCTTCGGGGGCTTGGAATCGATATTGCTATGTACCAATAAGTTTATAGCTTTTACAATCTTATATGTACATTTATCTGACGCTCCAACAGTGATGGAAAATATCGTAAGTCAACAAAGGCATGCATTGGACATTGGACCATTCGACCATTGGACTAAGGTCCTAATCGCCCTAACATAATTAACGTAATCTCCTACCCCTTGGTGAAGTCCCATCCTTTGTTTAATCAAGCTTGTTTACAAAATTCAAAATGCACAGAATACATTCAATGCAGAGCATTTCAATTTGATATTTAAAACTAGCTGTGCCCACGACTTGTTAATTTAATTTACATTTGACTGACTTTCGTTTTTCGTGTATTTTTTTAATGTAACACACAAAGCCACCACAATAATATCGTATCTTATTTAAGGAATGGGGTGTCTTCTTTTGTGGATGTCGTCGCAATCCGAACCAGAATGGATCTTATGAGTCTATCCTACCAGGCTACCACCATCAGTCCAGTCCATCGCACTTTATGAGTTTAATAAAATCATTTTGTATAAATATGAACTTATGAACTTTTTCCATTCAATAAAATGCAGTTTAAGACTTATGGCACTTTATAAATAAATTGTCTATTTATTTAAAACTAGCTATGCGCATGACTTTGTCCGCATGGAATCGTAATTTTAGGTAGCATTAGGGATGACTGAGAGTGTTATAGACGTAAGAGTAGACAAATATAATAAGAAAGCTTCGTACTGCTAAGCTATCGGGAGTTACACGTGTTATTGTGACTCAAACATAAAAGATGTGTTGTGGGATATTTTTATATAATTTTATGGAGAATATTTCCGTCATACATGATTTCTGTGTAGCTTTAACCATTAAGCTTGCACACGCGACGGAAGCTTAAAAAATGGAGTAACTTCTCCCGTTTTCACAACATTTCCCTTCACTGCTCTGCTCCTATTGATTGTAGCATAATAAAAAGTATACTATAACCAGCTCAGGAGTGTGAAAAATAATTGTACCAAATTTCGTTAAAATCCGTGAAGTAGTTTTTGTTTATATAAGCGTTTTAAAGATTGATTCCATTTTTGGCATCAGTATCGATCCCTAATAACCCCCTGATAATTATTTTGGAAATATATTCCATGTACAGAATTGACCTCTCTACAGATTTATTATAAGTATAGATTAGTTTTTTTTAATTTTTAAATGAAGGTTTTAAGTTCTGTGATACACATATTAGTATCAGTATCAGTTGTGAGAACAATTACTGAATATTTGAAAACAAAATTGTTTTCTTTCAACAAACAATTGTTCGGATAACGTTTCGCTAAATTCTTAATTAGTATTTTGACAAAGGATGAACCAAAGGACAATCTGAAAGAGGGCTCGTCACTGTAAAAGTGCCGGCAAAAAAAGAAGAAAGCGAGGGAAATGGACAATTTATTCATCGCTGCCCTTCGACGTCCGTAGGGCGAAATTGGAGAGCTTATTTCCACAAGCGTGCAATTAAAGTCTTACGTGTGACGTTATAACTCGTTATTTACTGTTTACGGGCTAGAGAATCCCTAAAAGAATTGTTCAAAGAAATTAATATTTTAACTTTAGCTAGTCAATATATATATGATAATTTAGTTTTTGTATATAGAAACTATAATAAATTCAATAAAAACAGTGATCTACATAATGTGAATACTAGAAACAAAAATAAACTTGCCGTTCCAATGTTCAGACTCCATAAAACTAGCTGTTCGTTCTTGGGGAAATGTATATCTATGTTTAACAAACTTCCGCAAGGTGTCATTGATTTGCCTTTATATAAATTTAAAATTCATATCAAAGACACTCATGAGTAAAGGTTATTATAAAGTAAGTGACTATCTAAATGATCACACTATTTGGGAATAGGGACACTATTCATAGAGCCATGTTTGGTAACAACATTATTTATAATATTGTATTATTTTATATGTGTATATGTAAACATACATACGACTGTAATCGTATTAGGTATGATTGTATCTTATACTATATTGTATTTTTATATTATATTATTATAATTATTAACATTGAAAAGAGGAGATAAAAAATAGACCTTCAGAGTTTCTTGCCTGTTCTTCTCGAGAAGGCTCTCCCAATTTCCGAACAGGTGTCGAGTCAATATATTTTTTCTTTTTCTTTTCCTTATTCGTACGTACGGACAAGGTATTTGTTTTTTTTAAGCTTTTGTTTTGTTTTGTTTGTTGTCGTCAATAAGTGCCTGTAAAGGTCTATGTTGAATAAATATTATTTTGATTTTGTTTTTACGTTAATGTGCGTATATATAAATACAGCCTATTTGAAAGTGTGAAAAAAATTGTAGGGAGTATTCATTAATAAAAATAGACATTTGTTTTACATTTATTATATATGTATGTACATTGTACATACCACACACCCTCACTCATTTAGTTATACTGTCTCATTCATTCACATAATTAACACACACACAAAGACACGGAAGATATAGAAATAATAGTCAGTTTTGTAAAATTTCAAATGACCTTAATATAATCAATTTGTTAATATAGTTTATCATTTTATCGTCGAAGCTGGAATGTTTTGAAGTCTTCTTGTCCAGTTAGCATAACTATAGCGCTGTAAGCACTTGCGAGAGTCAAGATACTGGTACCTATTTAAAGACCTATTCTTCTGTAGTATTGACACAATTGTGAAATATCGGGTCATGTAACTCGGTGTTTGTTAATAAACATTATGATTATTGATTAGTTAAAGTGATAGTGATTCAGAGAGCGCTAGATAAAAGCATTTATTATGAAATATCGGACTTCAAAATTTGACCATATTTCCTCATTTCGTAAATAACTTAAATGGTTACCTATTCGTTCACGAAAAAATTTGAGGTTAGTTACCCAACTCTTCAGTATTATTGACGACCTGAAAGCTCCCGATTATTCGAGAAGTAGATTTGGAGTGCTTGGCGATGCACTTGATCTACGTTCTGACTCTACACGCATTCTCAAGATCCTTATCCACAAGTTTGGTTTTGTTTCTGATTCCTTTACAGGGTCCGCAATTCGCCAATGACATAACTTGCCTCTTAACATTAGATTGGTGCAAAATAGATTAAAATTCAACAATCTTGTACGAAAGCTATTTTTTGAGTCCGTTACTTGAGATAATACTTTTATTTTTTTTATTATAATATGCAACAACAACTTCATTATTTATATTTGTATCCTTTTCACACATTTATTTAACCTTTCTGCATTTATTTCTTATTTGTTGACTGGGAGATAATGCCCTTGGTGATAAGCCTGCCATTTGTACAATTTTTTTTTTGTTCAATTTTGTACTGTTGCACTCTGTTAAAATATTGTTTTTATACTGTTTTATTGGTAACTGACAGCTGTGTAGTGCAGTGTGCTGATTAACTTGTGGCTATTTGTGATAGCTTTTAATTGGCATATAGTAGTTATTATAGTTGTGTATATTTGTTATCATTTCTGTTAGCTATCCTAATATAATAAAATAAAATAAAATTTATGTTGTGCATAAAGTGATAATAAATAAAAGGGGTCCATTAACTTACACCTGGCTTACAAGTCGCAGACACTATGGGCTCTCCTCTCTGCGCCAATATGGACGAGCACGTGAATCTTTAAATTGCTAAAGATTATAAACACGAAAGTTTGTAAGTAAGGATGGATATTTGTTATTATTATAATTGCAAGTCAATTATTCTAAGAATAATTTTGCTTTTTTTTGACACGGTAGATGTTAATACTCAATGACGGTTTTTGGTTGCTAGGAGATGTAATGTTTGAAATACTAAAAGATATGTCATGTGCACAAAATTTTTTATTCGTATTTTCTTCAGTAAAAAACTAAAGTTATGCTCGCTCAGTCCCTTTTACTTCCTATTCTCGACTACGCTGATGTCTGTTACTTAGATGCAACCGAAGATCTACTTAGTAAGCTAGAGCGCCTTCAAAATTTAGCCATTCGCTTTATATTCAGTCTGCCTAAATTTGACCACGTGTCTGATTATCGTAAGCAGTTAGGGTGGCTACCTATTCGCTTGCGTAGAAATCTACACATGCTTTCCCTTGTGTACAAAATTCTCCACTATCCCCAGTTTCCAAGTTACCTTCGAACCCGTTTTAAATTTTGTGCCGAAAGCTCCCGCCCCAAGCGATCCTGTGTTACTAAAAATGTCCTTGAAATTCCTATGTCCAATTCCGTATTTTTTCAAAAATCCTTTTCCGTTCGTGCTGCCAAGCTGTGGAATAGTTTGCCCGCTTCCATTCGTGAGAGACCATCCCTTACATCTTTCAAATGTCTTCTGAAAGAGTACTATCTGTCTAATTAATTGTATAATATTATATAATTATTTTATATATGTATATATATATATGTATGTATGTATATATATATATACATGTGTGTATATATTTATTTATGTGTAAGTATGTATATGTATATATATGCTTAATGATGTGTACATTTGAATAGGTTTTAAACAATTAATTACCCCTGCAATTTTGACGTCTTGCACCACTACTTGGGTTGGCTGGAAGAGATCGCTTTTAGAGATAAGTCCGACCTTGTACACTATAATTACCTATAATTTTCATTTTTTTTATTGTACAATAAAGTATTATATAAACATCTATCCATACTTACAAACTCTCACGTTAATAATAATAGTATTGATATAATAATGCATCAAACCACCGACCTGTTTATTGATACATAACACTTGTCGATGAAGACAAAACTTTCAGACACTAAATCAAAGGAAAGTAATGTCTGGAATACAATTAGACTTAATTCAGAACGCTTCTTGGATCCCAAATGATGGTGGGCCATTAATTTCGTTTGTAATAATCTTAAATTCTGGAGACTTGTTAATTTATCATTAGATAAATTACACTTAGATAAATTGGAAAAGTTTGTTTTCAGATTTAAGCGACGCCGAATTGAATATAATTCTCGTTATTCGCGGCATTTTTTTTTTTGTAGGCCTTTATGGGGATGTTTTAATTTTACGTCGCGTAATCTGTTATTGTTTCGTCAATTAATAAACGTCACGTAGTTTGGTTGTCTACTTTTTAAATTTAGGGGAAGTAAATCGTTTGTTCTTTCGTTTAATTATCTCAGTTTCAATATGTGTTACATATAAATAATTTCTTTGTAACTAGTTATCTCACTATTAAAAAAATCTGAAGTCATTATCGATCGCTCGTAACACAAAACAAATGCTTATTAAATAGGTATTAGCGTGTATGATTGATTAAACAGGGACCTGGCGATAATCAAACTATATTTTCAGGGCAAATAATAAATATACATAAATTAATCGATAAATAAACACTTTCTTGTTCTTTCTCTTTCAGTTACAAACGTATTTAATTGTAAAATAGTTTTATTTAAAAAAAATTGGGATATGAACTTCACATATATGTGGTGGCAGCACAGTCGAGTAGTTAGAACACCGGTTTCAAGGTGTCGCCATCTCCGAGGCTCCGGGTTCAAGTCCCTATGGGGGCAGATATATGTATGATGAATACGAGCACTTGTACCTTGGTCAATATATATTGATATACTTATGTATAATATATGTAAGTCTATCCGTTACCCTAGATCCCATAACACAAGCCTTATAGAGCTTACTTTGGGCTAGGCTTAGTGTCTTTGTATAAGAAATATTATATTATCATTGTCGCTTATATCATGTGGTTTTATAAAACACGGTCCTTTATAGGGCGTATGCAGGGATACAGATCCAACGCTTAGAGCTCATTTAAGCGAAATTTAATGAAAGTGTGCGTGGAGAATACCAACTCGGTGTAGCCCGCCCCAAGCGATCCTGTGTTACTAAAAATGTCCTTGAAATTCCTAAGTCCAATTCCGTATTTTTTCAAAAATCCTTTTCCGTTCGTGCTGCCAAGCTGTGGAATAGTTTGCCCGCTTCCATTCGTGAGAGACCATCCCTTACATCTTTCAAATGTCTTCTGAAAGAGTACTAGTAGAGTAAGATCTGTCTAATTAATTGAATTAAATTATATAATTATTATATATATATGTATGTATGTATTTATGTATATATATATGTGTATATATTTATTTATGTGTAAGTATATATTTGTATATATATATGCTTAATGATGTGTACATTTGAATAGGTTAAACACTTAATTACCCCTGCAATTTTAACGTCTTGCACCACTATTTGGGTTGGCTGGAAGAGATCGCTTTTAGAGATAAGTCCGCCCTTGTACACTATGAATAACTACAATTTTTATTTTTTTATTGTACAATAAAGTATTATATATAATCTCTATCTGCACCATGAATAATTCATCTAAAAACTATACGACTAGACGTGTAATGGCATATGGCAGGTGGTGACCCGCCGCTTACTAAATGGGCCCCCCAAAAAGCAGAGCAATATTGGGGCGAAGGGAGCAACATTGGTGTGAACGGCTAAGAGTGTAGAGAGGTGCGCCTGCGACAGCGATCGAGACGCCGTCGGCGTTATGACTTATTATTGTTATTTGGCCGACTAATTCCCACATATATTATATATGGTGACACAATGAACCCAGTGTACTAACTGTTCATCTACGGAGGTTGTCGAATGCTGAAAACACAGATTTATCGATATTATGTCTTTAAATATATCTTCAGTTATAGGACTAAATATTACGGTAATTTGATATTATTTCTACTGCTGTACGAGCTACGAAAACCAGCATTACCGTATCATGAAATAACGTTACGCCCACAGCCTCCCATTCACAAGCATCTCATTATTACAGCGAAGCAAACATCGTGAAATTTTACAGTTGTTTTATCTACTTCGATACCGAAGGAACGTTTGGATGCAAATTCACAATTTCACTTGCCACTAAAATCGTGAACAGAGTTGCGACCCTTTGAATAAAACAAACCTTTTCGCGCGATTATCTCCGGAGTGAAAGAGAGGAAGGAATTTCACCACAACTTTTTTTTTCGAACGGCACTATAGAATTGCCAGTATATCCTTTTTAAGAGCTCGGTTAGCATACAAATGTTTGAACTGCTAGCCATTTTATTGTATCACTTGAATGAATCGATTTACTGGGGGTGTTGATAGGCAAATCGTTTGATACACTAGCATTGGTTGTATCGCACAATTTTACTGTTAGTTTAATTGTATATGTGATTTTCATTGTTAGGAATGTGAAATTTAAAATGCAATTTTATTTCATAAACTACACACACACTCCTATATATAGGTTCATTAAAAAGCGTGAAATGAATGAAAAACATAGCCTATATTCACTGCAGATAGTGTAACTTCTCACACAATGAAAGAATTTTTCAAATCTATTAATTAGTTTCGCAGCTTATTCAATGCAAACAAAGAAAAAAAACGTCAAATTTTTCCTCTTTATATAAAGAAAGTGTAGAAATCCGAAGTGCTTTTTCAATCAGATTTTGTTTTTGCATTATTTTTATTTATTATTTGGTGAAGGAAATAAATATACACGGTAAAAATTCTGGGGGTGATTAGAGGTCGACACTGATGCCAAAAATGCAATCATTAAAATTTTTGTCTGTCTGTCTGTATAACCGTTATAGAAACAAAAACTACTCGACATATTTTAACGAAACTTGGTACAGTTATTTTTCATATTTCTGAGTTGGTTATAGTATACTTTTCATCACGCTACAATTAATAGGAGCAGAGCAGTGAAGGGAAATGTTCGGAAAACGGAAGAAGTTACTCCATTTGTTAAGCTTCCGTCGCGTGTGCAACCTTAATGGTTAAAGCTACACAGAAATCATGCATTACGTAAATGTTCTCCTTAAAATTATATAAAAAATATCCTACAACAGTATATGTCTATCTTTTATAATTGACTCACAATAACACGTGTAACTCCCGATAGCTTAGCAGTTCAAAGCTTTCTGATTATATTTCTCTACTCTTACGTTTATAACACTCTCAGTCATTAAAAAGGCTATCTAAAAAACTTTTACATATAAAAGCTTGTCGCGAAATTTACTTACTTATAGAATACTTTTAACGACAAGCTTTTATATGTAAAAGTTCATTTTGTTCTTTTTAGCGCATTTAATAAAAGCTTATAAATATTTTTTTTACTTTTAATTTATATTCCGACTAAAAAACCAAGCTTCGGAAACCCTTTCATTTGATACCCATATTATAGGGGTGCATTAAAAATAATTGATCCGCCATCATGATAATGCCGCCATATTGGATTTAGAATAACGTCATATAACCATGCATTGTCATCCGATTTACACGTGCATGCAAAATTTCAGCTCAATCGGAGACCGGGAAGTGGGTCAAATTAAGATTCCAAGATTTTCTTACATAGTTACAAGTGAAGCTAATATAAAAGCTTGTAATAATTACGATTCCACGCGGACGAAGTCGTGGGCATAGCTAGTTAAGAATAAAATGATAACAACATTATAAGTTGTATATTTAAATAGACCAATAAAACAAAGCGGTCAATCTTTGATTGGTTCGTCATATCCCAACTAATATTATAAATGCGAAAGTGTGTTTGTTTGTTTGTTTGTTTATTTGTTTGTTTGTTTGTTTGTTTGTTACCTCTTCACGCTTAAACTACTGGACCGATTTCAAAAATTCTTTCACCTTTGGAAAGCTACATTCTCCCCGAGTAACATAGGCTACTTTTTATCCCGGAAAAATCGACAGATCCCACGGGATGCGCAATAAAGGCTTCGCTCAAAAACTACTGCACAGATTTTTATGCGGTTTTCATCAATAGATAGAGTGATTCTTGAGGAGTTTTGCGGCATTTTTTATCTCGGAAAAAACGGATAGTCCCACGGGAAGCGCGATAAAATCTTCGCACCATAAACCGACTTCCGCGTATATGTAGCCGTGGGCAAAAGCTATGACCCTTAACCCTCTATACACCCAATCCCGAAATCCACGCGGGCGAAGCCGCGGGCAGAAAGCTAGTATCATATAAATTGGATTCTTCCAACGCTCACATCCATACATCTTGCGATATCAAATTACAGAAGCCAGACTCGGAAAATGGGACATTAATAACATTTTGTCTTCCCACCCCTAACGATTGTTGTATTATAACATAATACTCTACGATACCATTAATGTCTTGCAGCGTAACGACCCCGGGTCTGGTGTGCTGGAAACAGGAAATACTGATACAGGCGTTCGCGTGAACAAGATATTTATACCTAGCTGATGTCGTTGAAATATATCGCTTTAGCTTGTTGCATAGATCCTCGTATTCTAATTGAAACTGAACAGAACAAGAATAACAATTATACATACATACATACACTCACGCCTTTTTCCCACGGGGGTAGGCAGAGATTACGTCCTTCCACTTGCTACGGTCCTTACATATCTCTTTCGCTTCATCTACTTTCATAACATTCCTCATACATGCTCGACGATTGCGGGTACTTCTGACCTGGCCTTTTTTGAGGACACTTTCGATTTGTTCGAAATATGTTCGCCTAGGTCTTCCTCGTCCCGTGTCTCCACTCACTCCAGCTTTATAAATCATTTTGGTCAGTCTACTTTCATCCATCCGTTCCACATGCCCAAACCACCCAAGCATCCCTTTCTCTATTCTTGTCACGATATCCTCTTTCAAACCACATTTCTTTCTAATCACTTCATTATACAATCTGTCACTCAGTTTTACTCTTGCCATACTCCGCAAAGCTCTCATTTCTACTGCATTTATTCTGCTTTCATTTCGTTTCTCCCATACCCAACTTTCACTTCCATACATTAATGTTGGGACCAGCACGCCCTCATGCACTGCTAGTCGCGCTTTGTCTGAAATTTTCTGACTACTCAGAAACGTATGAATGGCCCCATTCACCATGTTACCAGCTTTCACTCGCTTCTCTATATCATTATCACACCTTCCATCCCTTGTAAACATACATCCCAAATATATAATTAACAATTATAGAGAGGAAGAAAATGAAAAATTTATTCCGAAATTCCACGCCCAATTTTTATAATTTCATAGTTCAGTCTGAAATCGTATTCTACTACGTCGAATAGGTATTTTTAATATTATTAAACCTAACACCATAATTGTCAAGCCGGCTATAAAATAATTTTCGTGCTTTGATATTATTTCTAACAAAAAAAACAAATGACGAAACATATAATGTATATATCTCGCACTATTATTACTTATATAACTTAGGCTTAAACATATATGAAAAGAAAAAAACAGTTCTTGCCTACTACATCTAATTTCTTTCAATAACTCTGTCTCTTTCGTTGCGGCACGCTCCATTAAAATGTGAAATAAATCTTCTTTGATACGTCTGATAGGTTAAAAGCATATTTGTTTGTGATACAGTTGCAAGGGTTTGTTTGATGGCAAAATTATAAAATAATGTTAACTCATAAGCACATGGCAACTACACTATTAGTTTTCTACGTACCCCCCAATTATCATTTCACGCCATAATCGAAAAGAAAATTCTTATGTACTGATGTACGTCTTATGTACTTATGTACAACTATTATGTACTGATTATAAAACTGATGGAGCACAGTCACACGAATCGAACATATGTCGTGACGCACCTGTACATCGAGCACGGAGCATTTGAGCAAAAGCTCGTTCAAACATTCAGATGTCGTCTCAAAGGTTTTCCCCGATCGATAGAAGCTTAATCATGAGGAAACTTTTGATAACCTCAGCGAGTACTCACTCCTATGGGTTCATGGGTTAGACGTCTATGTAATAATCGTCAATCAGTTTTTTAATGTAAATGCCACGCAAATCTTATTATTTGTAATACAGATCCGAGTTATGTCAAAATATCATTAATGTGATATTTGAAAACCAGTCCCTAGGATCATATCCGTAATATTTATTCACGACTCAGTTTAGTCCTAGTTCCGTTTACTTTAGAATCGTTAAAGTTACATGGTTCAGTTGTTTTTCTTCGAACTCCTTATGCTTTTCTGCGGACTCTTTGGTCCGCGCTCTTTTTTGTTTGTGTTAGTCTTTTTACATTTCCTTATATATTATTTACTAGCTTTCTGCCCGCGGCTTCGCCCGCGTGGATTACGGGATTGGGTGTATAGAGGGTTAAGGGTCATAGCTTTTGCCCACGGCTACATATACGCGGAAGTCGGTTTATGGTGCGAAGATTTTATCGCGCTTCCCGTGGGACTATCCGTTTTTCCGAGATAAAAAATGCCGCAAAACTCCTCAAGAATCACTCTATCTATTGATGAAAACCGCATAAAAATCTGTGCAGTAGTTTTTGAGCGAAGCCTTTATTGCGCATCCCGTGGGATCTGTCGATTTTTCCGGAATAAAAAGTAGCCTATGTTACTCGGGGAGAATGTAGCTTTCCAAAGGTGAAAGAATTTTTGAAATCGGTCCAGTAGTTTAAGCGTGAAGAGGTAACAAACAAACAAACAAACACACTTTCGCATTTATAATATTAGTTGGGATTCTACAAGTAACATAGGAATCTTTTGTCGATCAGGAGAAAGGTGTTGTTCTCCATTTTGTGGGAACAGATGGTCTTGTCCCCCACAGTCGTAGCCCCATCTATATCAAATCAAATCAAAATAATATTTATTCAACATAGACCTTTACAGGCACTTATTGACGTCAACAAACAAAACAAAAAAAAAGCTTAAATAAAAAAGAAACAAAAACCTTGTCCGTACGTACGAATAAGGAAAAAAAAAAGAAAAAATATATTGACTCGACACCTGTTCGGAAATTGGGAGAGCCTTCTCGAGAAGAACAGGCAAGAAACTCTGAAGGTGTATTTTTTCTCCTCTTTTCAATGTTAATAATTATAATAATATAATAGACTAGCTTTTGCCCGCGACTTCGTCCGCGTGGAATAGTGACTTCCGGCAGATTTTTGGTTTTTCCCACATAGTTCCCGTTCTTGCGGGATTTTCGGAATGGTCGAGTTTCCGCAGAATTTTTAGTATTATTATGTTGATACAACTTAAACAAATTATTTCGACCAAATTTGGTACCATAAAAACGGTCATTGTGACTAAACCTTAAAAGATAGACATATGCCGTCGCGGACTTTTTTTTAGATCATGTATAGAGGAATAATTCTTTCATACATATTTTTTGTGTATCTTGAACCGTTTTCGCAGCGCACGCAAAGAAAGCCTTCAAAAATGAATAATTTTCCCCGTTTTTTACACATTTACCGCTCTGTCTTTGCTCCTATTGGTCATAGCGTAATGTTATTTAGCCTATAGCCTTCCTCGATAAATGGACTATCCAACAAAAAAAGAATTATTCAAATCGCACCAGTAGTTTCGGAGATTAGCGCGTTCAAACAAACAAACAAACAAACTCTTCAGCTTTATTATATTAGTATAGATATAAAAATACAATATAGTATAAGATACAATCATACCTAATACGATTACAGTCGTATGTATGTTTACATACACATATAAAATAATACAATATTATAAATAATGTTGTTACCAAACATGGCTCTATGAACAGTGTCTGTTCAGTGTATATCTATTTCTAACAATTCCTCACGGTTCAGTTACACCGTTAGTTTGATACCTTTTATTCAATATTTTATACGATTTATCACCATGACATTTTAATCTAAATTTAAACAGTTGTCTGGCGTTGTATATATCGATTTTAATATCGTGTATAATAATCGAATTTAAATAATGGAATTAATAATGTGAGAAATATATTAATAGTTCAAATCAGAGGTTCTCGAACTTTTTTCTGTCGTAGACCCTTCGCCATGTTTTTCGGTTTTGGGTAGACCCCCAACTTACCCTAATATTGAATGCCTACATCCTACATATTACAAAATTTCATAAACATATTTAATATTTTTTACTTCGTAGGTACTTTTATAAATAATGTATAAGTCTTTATATTAGAAGTCAGTATAATGTGAGTAAATAGTTACTATCGGTGTATGTTGAGATCTATTATCGTGGACCGCCATTTTCACTTCATAGACCCCAAAATTTTAAAAAATCACTGGTATAGATGATATATTTATTATTATTGTCGCTTATAACACGCATCTTTAAAAGACACGGTCCTTTATAAGCGCGGGGTCGCAGATCCAACGCGTAGAGGCCATTTAAGTGAAATTGGTCTAATCTCTATCTGCATCATGAAAAATGCAGCTAAAGACTACACCCAGTTGGATGCACAGAAACTATTGTCATTTGTGGTCAAAAAGTTTGTGGACTATTGCATTTCGATTTTGGTGGTAATAAGAATCCGGGCTATGGAAGAGACTCCGGTCACCTGCCTTCTCAAAGCCTCCTAATTGATTTAAATATGGCAGGTGGTGATTCGCTGCTCACTAAATGGGCCAAAAAAGTAGACCAATATTGGTGCGTAGAGAGCAACATTAGTGTGAACGGCTAAGGGTGTAGAGAGGTGTTTCTACGACAGCGGTCGAGACGCCGGCGGCTTTATGACTTATTATTATTATTATTTGGCCCACTAATTCCCACAGATTATTAAATCTGTGGAAATTAGTGGTTTATTAATACACTTTGATAATTACACTCACAAATATTCACAAGTACCAACATAAATACATTCATTACCCCAAAAGAGTACCAAACGGCGAACTTAACCAGTTAACTTTAAGAGCGTCTCCGAAATCTGGCAAAACAACCCCGTTGTAAGGGCGGCTTAAAATAACTTAGCAAAGGTCCACCCTAAACGACAAAGCCCACCAGTTGAAGTCAGCTTTGGAAGTGGGATAAAAGTAACAGGAAAATGTAGACGAACCAACGAATTATGTAATTACGACTTATTCGGACATCAAAAGTAAATCCTTTCTGGGCCTTTGTTTGGGCCCAGAGGACCATTTTGCGAAATGAGTCCCGCCGTTCTGTTGTTTTGATAAAGTTAAATGCACCGGAGTTGCGCCTTGCGTTACCCCTCCGTTTAAGTTCTGACTGACTCTCTGATCTTTTGTTACTCTTTCAGGTTAAAACTACCAAATGGATTTTAATAAAACCTTACGATAACTCATAATAGCAAGACTTCGTCTGCACAGATGATGGATTTTTTTCTACTTAGGACACTTATCGTCATAGTTTGGACAATTAATACAATCCTTACTTTGTATGTATATATATATAGAAGGTATGTATATGCATGAGCATAGATATATAAAAATATGTCTATAAAATAAATACATATTGCAAAAATTTCGATTCAAAATTGATCGTCGTATATTAACAATATATCATATTGTACATCTTTCAGTGATCAATGTAGATTATGTTATTTATATTGGTATTTATAAAAAAAATGTGTGAGTATTAAACAAAAATTAAAAGTATACATAATGTTGAAATGGCAAAAATTACAATAGTAAAGGTATTCAAATCCATAAAAAATATCATCATCCATCTAAGGTTCCGGGTTGGAGTCCGGGGGGCAGATAATTTTATAATAAACTAGCGGACCCGACAGACTTCGTCCTGTCAAAAAGATTTGTAAAGTGGCAGTTTTTTGTTCCTACTTGAAATGACATATGATGACATTAAATTTGTTTGACAGAACTAACGTCACTTTTTTGTCTTGCCAAAAGTTCAAATTGGCTTTTAAGTATTAATACAAATTGTTTGTATAAAAATGTTGACTTTACACTTTTTCAAATTTTATTTTTTTATTTTCTCTACGTACAAACCTTCTCTGGACTTCTACGAATAATTCAAGACCAAAATTAGCCAAATCGGTAAAGGCATTGTTGAGTTATGCGCTTACCAACACATTTTGCGATTCATTTTATATATAAGTATATTTCTATTTAAAACATTTATATATGTATAATACATGTATGTCTAACCGTTACCCTAGATCCCATAACATAACCCTTACAACGCTTCGAGCTAGGCTAATTAGTGTGAGTTTGAGAAACACTGAAAAATATCTGGATAAATTATCATAGCAAACTAAACTTCATAGGATACAAAAACCGGTAGTCGGAAGACAACCTCACAACTGAAGTATTCCCACGGGAATCTTTCAGTACGGAATGCGATATCTAGAAACACTGAAAGCTTATATATAAATCGTCTGAGGTCCCGACGGCACAATTTAAGGAATCGGCCGAGGGCTAGTGATGCTCACATCAAGGCTAGCAGTTCATATATGAGAGTGCTTATTGTATTGCATTACAGTTGATAATTGCATAGCTACTGGAAAAATATATTCACTGTTCAAAGAAAACTTTCAGAATTATTCCGATTTTGCTGAATTTGTATATGGTCTTAATAGCTTTAAAAATGGCATACTTTCAATACTGAATTCCCTTTTACAACCTCTTATAGCAACTTTATCGCATTAAAAAGTAGTCTGTGTCCTTTCATAGATTCTACACTATATGTAACTAAATCGGATCAGTAGATTCTGAGTTCTGACCAACCCCTATATTTAGTCATATTAAGATATATTTTTTACAAAATTTATGTCGTATTTAGTTATATCTAATTAAAAGCTTCAAAAATAAGCTTTGAGGCTTTGAAAACGACGAACTTTGTATACAAATTTTCAACTCATCACAACCCCTTTTTACAAGCTTTTATTTACTTTCACCTGTCCCGTTGTCTGTCGTTCTGTAATCAAATCTTGCAACTTAAATTTGATCCACTTCCCGGTTTCCGATGGAGCTGAAGTTCGGATGACAATGCATGATTAACTGTGTGACGTCATTCTAAATCCAACATGGCGGCGTATCCAATATGGCGGACCAATTATTTTTAATGCACTCCTACAATATGGGTATCAAATAAAAGGGCTTGTCAAGAATAACTAGAAAAAAATAATGTGACGTCATTCTAAATCCAACATGGCGGCGTATCCAATATGGCGGACCAATTATTTTTAATGCACTCCTACAATATGGGTATCAAATGAAAGGGCTTGTTCTCAGCAAGCCTGTAGAGTTACTAAAAAGTTAAAAATAAAATTAAAGAAAAAAAAAACCTTTTTAAAAACAAGTTTTTATTATTCACATTATCAAGTACCCTGTGTCTATTTTTAGTTTTTAACTATCTGTGTACTAAATCTTATTTAAATCGGTTCAGTAGTTTTAACATGAAAGTATGACAGATAGATAGAATAGTCTATATATTTATGCTTATTAAGGTTATTACTTAAATATTCATTTTCAATTTTTATTATTATTAATAGTGTTATATGGATACTGCTTAGTAAGGCCTACACTAATATTATAAAAAGGAAAGATTTGTATTTTTGTATGTAACGAATAAACTCAAAAAATACTAGACCGATTTTAATAATTCTTTTTTCATTAGAAAGCTACATTATCACTGAGTAACAGAGGCTATATTTAGTACTAGATTACTATAGAAATCTTTAGAAATTCTTATTAAAACCAACCGAAGGTGTAAAAAAATTTGCCATAAAATGTCTTTTATCGCATACGGTGCGAAGAGTAATTTATTAATACAACGTTCACAGTTTTTCTGTAATCACCCGTGCGAAGCCAGGGTGGGTCGCTAGTAATAAATAACTTAAAATCAAATTATTATTGTCGACTTTGACAAAACAGAAAAAGAAAAAATTGTTCTTATCAGAAGACTTGTGGAGTAATGCGTAACATCTTCGTTCGATAAAGATTTCAAAATATCCCAATTTAATCAATAAATAATTAAAAGTCTACCATAATTGTTAACATAGATAGTCAAGAACAACATGCATGCTCGACTCAATTACGCCCTCGCCTTCGGCTCGGGCTGAAATTTCGCCTCACATGTTATAAGCATCATAACTAGAGATCGGATAATCGGATACATATTTACCTAAAGTTAATTTTTGGCTCACAAATTATGGAAGCGGCTTTTTAAAATACATTTAGTTAAATAAAAATCCCGGGAAAATACGGGAGTGCAAATTTAACGTAGCGATATTGTTTGAAAATTACTAAATTAGCACGTGGTATTTATTTTCAAAAGACCGAGACTCCGGGTTCATTTATACAACTATGCATACGTATTTACCAAAATGTTCTACAGTACCGGAATTCCGGGATTTTTATTTATGGAAATAAAATAAAAAGACAGTTCCATACTTTGTCAAAAACTAAATTAGGTAAATAAATAAACATCCGGCTATCCAATTCCGCAATCCCGGGATTTTTATTTAACAAAACAATAAAAAGCCGTTTCCATACTTTGTCTTAAACTAACTTTAGGTAAATATGCATCCGATTATCCGATCTCTAATCATAACGCACTAATATCGTAATATACTATTATTATTATATATTATTATTTTATAAAAAACAGTACGAGCAATATTGTAAGTTGACGTCAAAGTATGTCATATTACATACATATAACATACAAACAACCGCGGGGAGACCGAACTCATCTGAAATTGACCGATGCGGAAGGAACCTCACAAATATCTTTATCGTTCGTGGCCGCAATAAATTGATTGGAATTTGTTACATGAGACCGAGGGATGAGGTTACTCTGATATACAACCTATTTGGCGGATGCCCTTTCAAGCTGAAACCTAACCAAATTAACAGTCACATAACTGTTACGGTATTATTAAACTGTTAAATTAATTTAGTAATTACCATAATTACCAATTGATATCTTTTATCTCTCAGACTTGTTCAATTTTACAATTTCCAAATATTTATTATATCTTGTTCATTATATTTATTTATTGTAATTAGGACCACCAGCAATTGTTATATTATTACATCTAAATATTACAAATTCTTAACCTATAGAATACAACATTTTTTTAAGGCTGTCTTAACATACACCACAAAATACACAATCAATCATATCACACTATTAAAAAAAATCACATAAAGAAAATTTATTTATTTATTTAAATATACGTACAAAACAGGTTACAGCCAATTAAAAAACAAAACAATCTATATCGTACCTTAAAGGCTAGGTTGAAACCCAAGATATGACATTCTACTTATTGTATTATTAACGTGCAGCGAATAACATCCTTCATCTTGGAATAACAAAACTCATGATCGGATTGGATTTCCGAGTACCAAAGGATAAACAAAGCAAAACAAAACATAGATAAAAATAAAAAGAAAAAAATACATACGTCATTTACAATTAAACCACAAGTTATCATAAATTATTTGACAATAAATTATTTTAAATACCATAAAAAAAATAACATAAAACAACTCGGATGATTATCATGTATGATGGCAAGACGAATCCAAACCGACAAAATAAAAAAGAATTAAAAAAGTAAAATAAAATTCATGACGCCCTCAACAACTCTGTTATTCTTTTTCTAAATTGTTGGAGAGAAAGAGAAAATATGTCGAGATCCGCGTGACCTGACAATCTATTGTGTCTTCAACTTTATTGTTCTCTTTATTGTTCAAACATACTATACACATATTTAGAAAAGGAAATTGGTCACTTACACATACAATATTTAAAAAGGTATTACATTAAAATTAATGCATTTGTTTATCGGAAATTATTGACAAACTCCATGAAAATATTCTGTAGCATCTTACACCACGACAATGCAAGTTCCCAGACGGTCAGATAAAGAAATAAATTTTGGAAGGCGAACAACTGTGTACAGTTTCTAAAAACAGCTATCAAAGATTTTCTTAACAGGAAGAGGCTATGAAAAACAGTGAATAGAAAAAACAATAAGTATCTGATATCACTACGGAGGATTGGCACAAACATTGGAAAAAATTGTTCAATTACTATTAATATTATATAATTATTATTGACTCCTGAGTGCGCCCCACGTATATCAATATACTTGGATGAGATAGTTTGTCAACTGGTCAACATTCAGGAAGACAAGAAAATGTGAAATTGTTATGAATATTCCGTTGTGTTTTAACAAAAGTTTTAACAAAAATGGTTAAATATTGGACTCTTCGTAGACGCGGTAAAATTTGTTTTTATATTTGTTTATTTCGAGCCATTTCATTACAACATGCATTCTTAGGCTGCTCATATAAATCAGAAGGAAAATAATATATTCTCAGTCATCTTTAAATTGCAATAAATATTGTTATTTTATACAAATATTTTATACACCCACGCATTAAAGTTTCGCCTTGACTCAGCAATAGATAAATCGAGCCTGAAGATAAGGCGAGACTAGATGATATAGCAAAATGTGTATTTATATTCTTTTCAACACACTTCCTCATAAAGTGGCTCTAATCCCATGGCAATTAGGCACATAATGACACCTATAATCAAACTGTGATTCACGAGTGTTAGTTCATTACTATTATTCACGAGTGAGTAATAGTTTTTTTTTTAATATTATTGGTTGAGTTATGCTTACATTTGCGCTAAAAAGCTATCCGCGAAAAGGCCAAAAAAAAAGAAATCTCATTTTTTAGTCTATGACCGATGCACGCGCATAGGAAAACTAATTAATTTTTCCCGCCATTACGAAACATTTTTCACAACTCGTCTCGTTTTCTCTTTTGAAGTTATTTAGTTAGTTATTAGTTAAGATGTCTGCAAATACAACTTATGAAGAAAATGGTTTTTTATTTAAGTATTATTTTATTCAGAAGTGTTTTGAAAAACGTTGTATGATACACGTGTGTATTGATGATTACCGTCCTCGGCTCCTTAAGACCCTCGCCTGACGGCTCGGGCCTCAATGCGCCTCAGCGGTAATCACCAACATTACACACTTGTACCATAATGTACTATTATTCATTTTGGATGACAGTAAAACACCATATCCTCTCTAAATCCACCGCACAGCGTCACCTAATTTTCTAATACTACCCGCAGCGTGATCGATATCTCAGAATAGCTGAGGTAGGTGGAAAAAAAAAACAATTTGCCATCGCCGCCGTTTGAAATATATTATCCGTAATTACAACCTGCCTCTTTTATGGCGTCAACTTGATAAACGGGCCACGGGCAGCGGTCGCTAATTTAAAATCGTTTGCGTTCAGATTTTCGGTATCTGTGTTTTTTTGAGGACCCCGCAAATTGGTTTTGAATTGTGCAAACATTTACCGATTTGTTTTCAAATATTGTTTTGGATCATCCTTGCGGACTATTGTTACATATTTATTTGAAGCCGGTGCTTTCAACTTCGTCTGTAGTATTTTAAGTAGCTTATATTAGCGTGGATCAGAGAAGTATAACAGTTGAAAAATATAACAGTTTGACAATATTGAGATGTTACAGTCGCACTATAATAATGTATCAACACATGTTGTCATATTTTGGTTATTTTATACAATATTTTTATAAATTGTAACCTATATTTGAGAATTGCATTTCGCAACACTGCTTTTTGGAGTATTGAAGGAGAAAAAGCCATCATACTTGTATAATAAATTACATTTCTCACCGCTTGGGGTACGTCATGCTGTAAGATTAATATGTCCTGCTTTTAGAACAGCAGCGTTTCGTGGAAGCTTTAGATATGCTGCAACGAAGTGCTGGAATAATCTACCCCCACCTATCAGGAATGCTACTTCGATCTATTCTTTCAAGAACAATTATCGGAAGTATTTGTTAAATGCCCAAAATAAAATTAGTTAAATATCTAGCTCGTATTAATTCTTAAGCAGTGTCCAAATTATTCTGTGCCCGTTGTATATAGTTATTATATAGTTGTATAATGTTCCTATTGTTGTTGGGTTTGTAATATTCTTGTACTAATTTTAAGTAATATCTGATGAGTAGTGTAAGTTGTGTCATGCTTTGGAGGACGTCAGAGGTCTGCGCATATTCACAGTGATGGAAACCCCGCTGTCGTTCTAGCGGCTTCACTGAAAATCAGCGTCACAGTGTTCTGTGACCTAAAGCTGAGTGGAGTCGGTTTTGGTCGCTTATATTATTATTATAATTAATATTTTGTTCCTTTTTGTAAACACTACTAAGCGCCAAATAAATATTTTTTCTTTCTTTCTTTCTTTCTTTCTATATGTTATTCTGATTTACAATCTATATTATTGTAAAGTTCCACTGAAATACATTCAGTAGTTTTCACGTGAAAGTGTAAGAAACATCTATCCATTTCAGCGATATTTTTTACATTGTTGTACTTTGAACAATAATAACAGCATGCGAGTTCACTACACCTGATAATAAGTATGAGTGAACTCTTTATTACTGATGCAGAGCAGATTCTATCAGGCTACGAGAATCACTTATGAGGTTTTAGTTGTTAATCAACGCTGCAGCTAGCTGGAGCATTATGTCGAGCTAGTAACTTGGATACTTAGGGCTCCCGCACACGGGCCACCGGCCACAACCACAAAACACCGCCACTGGTGTGTCCTGTAATTTCTATACAATTTATATGGGCTCGCACACGGTTGGCGCCGGTGGCCGCCACACGCTACAAATCGTCGCAGCTTGCTTCTTGTGGCCCGCACCGGCCACTAAACGCCCACACAAAAAATTAAAGAAAAAAAAACATTACATTTAATACAACACAACATTTTCCTCAAGCTATCACAACGTAACACGCTTTTATTTATAAATGGGGACTATGATAAAGAGGGGGGACGAGGTTGAATAATTATGTATGGTGAAAAGTTTTAATGTTAAAATTAAATAAATTTGTACAATATGGAATTATTTTGTCCTAGACGAAGACGCTTATATGTCGTTAAAGGTTACAATCAAGTTACAAAGTGTTATATTTCTTTTTAGAGTTAATATATTTTTAACTTTTTAGTTCATTTTATAAACAAATAATAAAAGCTTGTTTTTAAAAAGGTTTTTTTTTCTTTAATTTTTTTTTAACTTTTTAGTACCTCTACAGGATTGCTGAGAACAAGCCCTTTCATTTGATACCCATATTGTAGGAACGAATAAAAGAAAATTATCCGCCATTTTTGGTCTTCCGCCGTATTGGATTAAGAGCGGCGTAACATTATTTTTTTCTAGTTATTCTTGGCAAGCCCTTTTATTTGATACCCATATTGTAGGAGTGCATTAAAAATAATTGGTCCGCCATATTGGATACGCCGCCATGTTGGATTTAGAATGACGTCACATTATTTTTCTAGTTATTCTTGGCAAGCCCTTTTATTTGATACCAATATTGTAGGAGTGCATTAAAAATAATTGGTCCGCCATATTTGATACGCCGCCATGTTGGATTTAGAATGACGTCACATTATTTTTCTAGTTATTCTTGGCAAGCCCTTTTATTTGATACCCATATTGTAGGAGTGCATTAAAAATAATTGGTCCGCCATATTGGATACGCCGCCATGTTGGATTTAGAATGACGTCACACAGTTAATCATGCATTGTCATCCGAACTAAACGTGTATACCAAATTTCAGCTCAATCGGAAACCGGGAAGAGGATCAAATTTAAGTTGCAAGATTTGATTACAGAACGACAGACAACGGGACAGGTGAAAGTAAATAAAAGCTTGTAAAAAGCCGTCACACGCCACTCACGCGATTCCGCGCCCCTCTCCCCCTTTTAGTAAACTATCCAATAACTACGGTTTCGTCTTCTACGACGATGTCTTTTTATCAAAAGTATCGCAACTAAACCTTCTTCGTCCGAGTCCATTATGATACTGCATGCCTTTTTTTTTTTTCCCTGAGTAAAATGCATTAAATTGCCTACGCCGGCTGTGGCGGGCCGGCGGTTATGTGGGGCTCTCCTCCCCAGAAGGGGGAGGCCTACCCACTAAAAACCTCAGGGATGGCCTTCCTCAGGCATGTAGGGAGCCCCCGGGAACATCAAGCCACTTCCGGGAACCCCCAGCCTTCGCTCCCCCGCCGATACAGGGGAGCCCTCCTCGGGGGAGGCTCACTACCTCCCCCGGTCTCCTCCACCGACGACGCCCCCCGGCCACGGAAGGAGCGTGGTCCATCCCGGGTCGCCGTAGCGGTCGCGACTTCCTCGGGCCCGCCGGCGATCCGCGGCGGCACCGCAGCTGTGCTAACGAACCCGGCGCCGCCTTCTTCGAGCGGGATCGGCTATGTCCCGACCCCGCTCGGCAGCCTCCTTCTGGAGCATCACTGCTTCACAGAAGGAGGCCACAGCCCTCCAACCTCCCTCGTCCGCCAGCATTGCCGCAATCAATGCCGGCGCAGACAGATCTCGCCCGATCTCTGCGACCAAGACTCGGCGCTCGGAGGCCCACGCGGGACACTCCGCCAGCGTGTGCTGGGCCGAGTCGAGGTCGGATGCGCAGTGGTGGCAATATGTCATGATACTGCATGCCTGGATTAAACAAGTAGTAGCTATGACCACAAGTGGCGACCATCAGCCACAAGTAGCTGTCGCGCGCTTCAGCTACTTTTGTAGCTGCGTCTAGCTTCTCGTGGCGGCGTTTGTGGCTATGGTGGCTGTGGTGGTGACATTTGCTTGCAAGCAAACTGTGCGTGTAACATTCCTATCACATCTAACAAACGACCTGATAATCTTGAAGACCTGAACCGATTTCCACCAAACATAGCTAAGAACACTCTCGACGGATATACCTTTCAAACAAAAAAAAACCGCATTAAAATCGGATCATCCGTTTGGGAGCTACATTGCCTCAGACAGACACACACACACACACACCCTGACACACATACACACACACAGACAGACAAACAAACTTATAACACCCCGTCGTTTTTGCGTTGGGGGTTAAAAACAAACTATTAACGTCCATAGACAAATGATACATTAGATTCTGAGTAAGCAATAAGAGAGAGAAGAAATATCCGAGTAACATACGAATATGAATTAATAAATCAAGTGGGGTGAAAGGTCTGGGTTTGTCTCAGACTCGAACGATCTCTATGAATCAGGATAATTGATACAAAAAAAATCTCAAAAGGACGTCAAAAAGTTGTACATTATTGACTGTATGACAACAAATTTTCTTTCCTTCGAAACTATGTTATTAGTTAATGACTTAGTTTAATGTCTTTTGACGAGTGTATAAAAATTTTGTAAAGTTGGCTCTAATGGTTTAATAACCAATAGATCACTACTAACTAATATTATAAATGCGAAAGTAACTGTGTCTGTCTGTCTGTTACGCTTTCCCGCTTAAACCTCGCAACCGACTTTGATGAAATTAGGTACAGACAATCTTTAGACCCTGAGACAGAACATAGGCTACATTTTATTTCGAAAAAAGGGATGAAGGGGTTGAAATAGAAGTTGAAAGTTTGTATGGGATTTATTAATTTGAAAGGATACAACCGTGAAACTATCATATTTAAGCAGTTGAAAAGAAATCGTTACATATTTGTTCTAGCATTTTTGAAATTTCGACCAGCTAGGGGGTGAAATAAGGCTTGAAAATTAGTATGCAAGTTCGTCAAACATCACGTCATAAGAAACAAAAAATCGTTTGTTCTAGCATTTTGAATTTTTTTCCAGTGTGGCGGTGAAATAGGGGTTGAATTGAAAATATGACCATGAATCTTGGTACCTTAGACATAAGGGACCAGGATTGATAAAATCTAATTTCCCGCGGGCGAAGCCGCGGGCGGAAGCTAGTATATTTATATATGTATGACTGTGTAAACTAAATACGTATTTTATGCATTTACATATATACGTATAAATATCTAGTATATATATTAGATAGGTATATTTTTTTTAATACCAAATTTGAGTGCGTTTGACAACGATCTCACCTGATGTTAAGTGAAGATGTTGCCTAAGATGGAACACGCAAACTCAAATAATGCCTATTTACTCTTACCTTGAAAATTCCTATATTATAAGTATCGGGGAACAAAGACGCAGGTAGGGAATTCCATTCCTTGATTATCTAACTTTGTCATGATTTGATATTTTTTAACATTTACTAGTTTTTTTCTGAAGCACCACCTAAGGTGGTAAAGAATCCTGGTATTGAGTCCACTTTTGTAGACTACACATTAATTTTAAATAAACATAAAGCTTTAACTAAACCAATTACTACGGTCTGTCTATTTCTTGGCTTCCCTACGGATGAAATAGGAAACTTACCGCAATATAATACAGACATTGTCGGGAAATATTATAACATTTCTGAAGTATGTGATATTTTTAGCACAGATAATGTTTTCTTTTACACATAATTAGAATACAATAACAAAAGTAACGTCATTTGTTCATAAACAATGTAAATTAATTTCATTGGTCAATTAATTTGTTTTCTTGACGCGACAGAACTCGAAGATTGTGTCCTCATGGAACACTGAAGATTCTTGGCTGCATGACAATGATGGTAAAAATGTAAATAAAAAGATGAATAAATAATAAAATCGTAGGTATTATGCAATATAGTTTTGTTTTAAATGCCTGTCTTTTGATTACAACCTGGTATGCAAAGTTAAGTCTTTATTTGGATATGTTTTAGCATTAGTAACTACAATCCCAACTAATATTATAAATTCGAAAGTAACTCTGTCTGTCTGTCTGTCTGTTCCGCTTTCACGCCAAAACTACTGAACCGATTTCAATGAAATTTGGAACACAGATAGTCTAGAACCTGAAAAAGGACATAGGCTACTTTTTCATGCAAAAAAGGTTGTAAAGGGTTGTAAAAGGTTGAAAGAAGGGATAATAGGTTGTATGGAAATATTGTTAAAACTACTGAACCGATTTAAATGAAATTTGGTACACAGATAGTCTAGAGCCCGAGAAAGGACACAAGCTACTTTTTTATACAAAAAAGGTTGTAAAGGGTTGTAAAAGGTTGAAAGGAAGGATAATAGGTTGTATGAAAATATTGTTAAAACCACTGAACCGATTTAATTGAAATTTGGTACACAGATAGTCTAGAGGCTGAGAGAGGAGATAGGATACCTTTTGTAGCAGAAAAGGGCTGTAAAGGGTTGAAAAGAGGGGGTGAAAGGTTGTATGGCAGTATTGTAAAAACCACTGAACCGATTTAAATAAAATTTTATACACAGATAGACTAGAGCCTGAGAAAGGACAGACGCTACCTTTAAAGCAGAAAAGGGTTATCAAGGGTTAAATGGAGGGATGAAAGGTTGTATAGAAAGAAGTATTGTTAAAACCACTGAACCGATTTAAATGAAGTTTTGTACACAGTCTAGAGCCTGAGAAATGACAGAGGCTACCTTTTAAGGCAGAAAAGGGTTGTAAAGGGTTGAAAGGAGGGATGAAAGGTTGTATGGTAGTATTTTTAAAAACCACTGAACCGATTTAAATGAAGTTTTATGCACATAAGTCTAGAGCCTGAGAAAGGACAGAAACTACTTTTGAATGCAGAAAAGGGCTGTAAAGGGTTGAAAGGAGGGATGAAAGGTTTGGTGAAAAACTATATGTACCTATCCCCAATTTTTCATCATTCTTTTTTTTATTTGCATCCTTATATAATGATGCAATTTTAAAGACGTATTATTATATAACGTCAAAAATGTAAATAGGTATTTAAGGCTTATGTGATTGACTTAGGTTTTAATTAGAGTTATTTTGATGTAGGTATGTAACACAACAAAATATGAATCGCGCCGCACACAGCGCTGCGCTGCGCTGCCGCCGTCTCACAGGGGATCCCCTCCCCGAGCAAGATACCGGCGCGGCGACGCGCGGCGGCGCGGCGGTCACCGCGCCGACTTTTACCGACGGAAAACATATCCTTCCTGTGGGAAATTCGAATATAACGCAGGCGAAGCCGCAGGCGGAAAGCTAGTGCAAATATAAATGTTACGAATGTTGCTGCGTATCGAATATACTAATTTTTTCATCAATTAAACTTCCTTTTTCTCTTGCCCTGTTTCCAATTTTATTTGGAGTAGGCGCAACTTTTCTTCCTCTTCCACGCTCCTTCATCAGTCGCCATTTCGACACTTACTCTCATCTTTAACATTTCAACATTCACACCGTCTATCTTTTTTTCGGTCTTCCTCTGCCCATCCGCCCATCCACTTTTATGTTCATAAATTCCTAGTAACATGATCATTCCCTCTTCTTAATACGTGACCATACCAAAAAAGTCTCCTTTCTCTCAATTTTTCAACTACTAGTACTTTCTACTTTCAGACTAACCTGATATATTGATTCCTCACTCTGTCCTTTCTTGTCACTCAACACATCCATCTTAACATGTATTTTAGCAACATGCAATCTTTGTTCGGCCAACATTAAGATCCATTTTTTTTTTTTTGTTTCCCTGAGGAAAATGCATTAAATTGCATACCCCGGCTGTGGCGAGCCGGGGGTATGTGGGGCTCTCCTCCCCAGAAGGGGGAGGCCTACCCACTAAAAACCTCAGGGATGGCCTTCCTCAGGCATGTAGGGAGCCCCTGGGAACAGAAAGCTTCTTCCGGGAACCCCCAGCCTCCGCTCCCCCGTCGACACAGGGGAGCCCTCCTCGGGGGAGGCTTACTACCTCCCCCGGTCTCCTCCACCGACGACGCCCCCCGGCCACGGAAGGGGCGTGGTCCATCCCGGGTCGCCGTAGCAGTCGCGACTTCCTCGCGCCCGCCGGCGACCCGCGGCGGCGCCGCAGCTGTGCTACCGAGCCCGGCGCCGCCTTCTTCGAGCGGGATCGGCCATCTCCCGACCCCGCTCGGCGGCCTCCTTCTGGAGCATCACTGCCTCACAGAAGGAGGCCACAGCCCTCCAACCTCCCTCGTCCGCCAGCATTGCCGCAATCAATGCTGGCGGAGACAGATCTCGCCCGATCTCTGCGACCAAGACTCGGCGCTCGGAGGCCCACGCAGGGTACTCCGCCAGCGTTATGCTGGGCCGAGTCGAGGTCGGATGCGCAGTGGTGACAATGTGTCGATCCCTCCCGTCCTATTCGACACAGATACTCACCGAAGCAGCCGTGCCCGGTGAGTATCTGAGTCAATCGGTAGGTGACCTCCTCCTTCTCGTGGAGCCAAGCTTCGAGGTGCGGGAGTACGGCACCGACGGCCCGCTGGCGCGCGCAGATCCGTAATTCGAGCTGCGCACGCCAGAACATTAAGATCCATACATGACCTTCAGTTTTAAGGAAACTTTGCTCTTCAGTTTAAAGGAAATGCGGGTGTTACAGGTGATTTCCGTTACCTGTCGCCAATTCATCCATCCTGTGCTAATCCTTCGCTTGACGTTTCGATCAATTTCCTCATCTTCCTGAAGCAGTGATCTAAAGTATCCAAATTCCGAACAGACTGGAAGAGCTGCTTTTTCTGCTTCTTTGAGCACAATAGGCCAACGATTGGACAGACCGCCACAGTACATATACTGGGTTTTAGTTCTGCTGGTTTTCAAGTCAACGTTCTCCGATTTCTGCCGCTACTCTTCCAATCTGCCCTGAATTCGGGATCCCTCGTCGTCAACTCTAAATTCCGAACAGACTGGAAAAGCCGCTCCTTCGAGCACAATAGGCCAAGGATTGGAGAGACTGCCACAGTGGCATATACTGGCAGTTTTCGAGCCGTTTTATCTGATTTCTGCCGCCACTCTTCCAATCTGCCCTGAATTCGGGACCCCTCTTCGGCAAATAGGACGATGTCATCCGCAAACAGTATACACCAGGATGTCTTCCTGTAGGATCGATGTCAGGGCATTTTCACCAATTAAACTGAAATATATTATTCAAATCACCAACTTTTAAAGCGAAGTGACTTCCCTCACTTCCATTTACACAAACTATGAAAGACAAATCGAAACGTTCCATTAAAAAGTTGTCTCCGATAAAATAAACTTCCCGAAACTTTAAGCTCGACTTCATCACTCATCAAATTAACGAATCATTTTGCGCATTAATTATTGTCGCCTTAAATGTAAATAACTTTGTTTGAAAACTTTCATTTTAATAAGATTTCCAGTCACGTTTGTCGACTCAGCACTGTGTTCCGAGCAACATTATACCGGTTTGGTGGGCGAAATCAATAAGCTTAGGATGCGAAGGCTCTGCTGTGGAAATGCGAAGATTGGATACGCGAACATAGAGAATATTTGCATTTAAATAATCTTTTTTATTAGTTTTTGATTTGATATTGACGATTTTGACACAGCGGTTAAGTGATCCGCTTCTACGCAACTTCAATTAAAATTTGATTCCCGCACGAGACGAATACAAAAAGAACCTACAAAATGTTGTTCCGATCTGGCTGGCTGTAAATGCAGCCACGACACAAGATAAAAATCCTAGTTCGGGACGTTTTTTTATTAGACTTAATAGACGTACACAAACACACGCACACACGAACCAACCAACTCTTACAGACATATTTTAACTTACAAACAGGAGCATAGCAATGTGAACTCTGTTGGTTTGTAACAGAAGTATATAAAACGGACCATACTTCCCCCGATTTTTATCCATAAAACAAAAATATGTTAGCTATAACAAGTTATTATCATCAAAATTATATAGTTTTAAATAGAAACATGTTCAAGTCTCCGTAATTTTTAATAAACTGAATCGTATCACAATAACGTAGATTTAATTAAAGTATATTGAATCAAATGAGACCAGAATTGTCTTAATTAGTAAAGGAGTTGAAAACTTTTAGCACGAACAATATAGCCCATCTTCTTTCACGCGAATATCAACTGTAAGTTGTGTGTGATAAGAAGTATTATTGACATTGGCTATTCGTGAATGAACGCACAGTGCTCTCAACGATAAACACCTAGCTGAAAACGAATGAGTATTTGCGGATATTAATTTAGAAATATCGCTATTACTATCCCTAGTATTAGATACTGGGTCAAATATCTCTATCATTAAAGTGTTTTTGTACATATGTCATGTCATGTCATGTCATTAATGTCTTTTGTACATCTACCTCTTTGTATCTCTACATCACCTAAAGATTGACTGGTGGAAAATGCCTGAGGCGTTAAGTCCGGCATTGTACACCAATATATGTGCATACAATTTAAATAAATAAACAAGTTAATCCCAACTAATATTATAAATGCGAAAGTGTGTTTGTTTGTTTGTTTGTTTATTTGTTTGTTTGTTTGTTTGTTTGTTACCTCTTCACGCTTAAACTACTGGACCGATTTCAAAAATTCTTTCACCTTTGGAAAGCTACATTCTCCCCGAGTAACATAGGCTACTTTTTATCCCGGAAAAATCGACAGATCCCACGGGATGCGCAATAAAGGCTTCGCTCAAAAACTACTGCACAGATTTTTATGCGGTTTTCATCAATAGATAGAGTGATTCTTGAGGAGTTTTGCGGCATTTTTTATCTCGGAAAAACGGATAGTCCCACGGGAAGCGCGATAAAATCTTCGCACCATAAACCGACTTCCGCGTATATGTAGCCGTGGGCAAAAGCTATGACCCTTAACCCTCTATACACCCAATCCCGAAATCCACGCGGGCGAAGCCGCGGGCAGAAAGCTAGTAGAAAATACACAGCTTATCAAGTAAGTGTAAATAAACACATATATACACATACAAAAAATAATTAGTTACGTTGCCACCATCGTCCTACGCCATCTTAGACACGTCGCCATGTTGGATTTAGAATGACGTCAGTTAATCACACATTGTCGTCTAAACTAAACGCGTATACAAACTTCAGCTCAATCGGTTGATGGCAACTGCTTCAAAATTGAGTTGGAAGATTTGACCCGAACATATAAATGTACATAGCATATAATACATTGCATCCTACTACTATTATAAAGGCGAAAGTTTGTAAGTATGGATGTATTGATGTTTGTTACTCTTTCACGTAAAAACTACTAAATGGATTTGAATGAAACTTTACCACAATATAGCTTATACATAAGAATAACATATAGGCTACAATTTTTGAGGTTTCTAATGTGAGGTCGTAAAAAAAACACATTTTTTGCGCTTACATTGCAAACGCTGACTGAATCCTACAAGATAGATCAAAACAATTTACTACAGTATTGTACAACTTAAAAAGGTCTACAAAAAAGTCCGTGATGGTATATGTTTATCTCTTAGGAATAACCCACAATAACCATTTTTTATCCTTTACTTTGTACGAGAAATAATGGCTTATTTAGATCGTTGAATGTAGTTTATAGGAGCATACTGCAGTAGCTACCTATAGGCCTATGAGAGCTTTGCAGTGCTTAGTTACCGTATTTCTTACTTATTACTAGACTAGACGGGACGAACCTGAAGTCCACGCGAACGAAGTCGCGGGCAAGAGCTAGTATTAAATAAAAGCTTGTAAAAAAACAGATTGAATTCCATCATCAATTTTAACCACTACAGCATCAATAACGTTCAAATGCTCATCCGTTCTTCGCAATGCCACACCAGCCGAGAGATCGCGTTTACGAAGAAGTTCCGCAAGAATTCCGGGGTATAAGATCTGTGATCAATATTTGAATACCGTTATCGAAGACCTCGTCGAATTTTCCATTCGCAATCTAAGATGTGCTATTTATAACGCTATTCGTCCCTAAGCTTGTAGGACTTCAAAAGCTCTGACCAATGGATTATTGCATTGCGGCCATCATATTGTAAAATAGTTCTAAGCGGACCCTTGACGCTTTTATTTTCGGCTAACGTTAACAGAAAACTAAATCGTGTAACATTTATGGGTGCATGTTTGATGTATTAGCCTGCTAATTTTATAACCTGCTAATTTTATAAATGCGAAAATTTGTAGGTATGGATGAATGTTTGTAACTGTTTAACGTAACCTACTAAATGGATTCAGATCAGGGTTTCATTTTTTGTTCCCCTGAGGAATATGCATTAAATGCATACCCCGGCTGTGGCGAGCCGGCGGTTATGTGGGGCTCTCCTCCCCATAAGGGGGAGGCCTACCCACTAAAAACCTCAGGGATAACCTTCCTCAGACATGTAGGGAGCCCTCGGGAACATCAAGCCACTTCCGGGAACCCCCAGCCTCCGCTCCCCTGCCTAGAGGGGAGCCCTCCTCGGGGGAGGCTACTACCTCCCCCGGTCTCCTCCACCGACGACGCCCCCCGGCCACGGAAGGGGCGTGATCCATCCCGGGTCACCGTAGCAGTCGCGACTTCCTCGCGCCCGCCGGCGACCCGCGAGATCAGGGGTGGCCAACCGGGCGATCGCTATCGACCGGTCGATCGCGACCTTTAGTCCAGTCGATCTTGACTAGGCAAAAAAAATTAATACGTAGAACAGACTGCACAATATAATCACAATCACCAACTGCTGCACGCATCATCTTGTATTGTATCATTGTATTGTCAATCGCCGTTCCGTCAAGTAAATTATATCCTCTATTCTACGCAGTATAGCTAGCTCTTTTGTTTTCGGCAAGCATGAGCAATAAGCGGGACGGGAAGCGTGTGGGACGCGTGAGCGCATAGTAGTATCAATGAAATCGCTCTAAAATTTATATATTTCAAATGGAGCACATTATACTTCAAAACGAAATTATTACTCTGCGCTGATGCGACATATTTCTAAAAGCAAGGTCGTCCTCAGGTCTTGATTTCTGGGCATTGGTTTCCTATGAGAAATATCCAAATTTGAAGAAATGTGTTGAACAACTGCATTCGTGTTTTGATTCAACATATTTACGTGAATCGGCATTTTCCTACTTAACTTCCTACTTAGCTTTGTTTGTTTCAAGTAGGAAATACTACATACCTGATTTTGCTAATCTAGCTGAAAATACTCAAGCGCAATGCTCACACTAATATAAATAACGAAATAAATATAATTATTTTTTATTTTATGTATTTTCTTTTAATCTATACTAATAACATAACATAACATAACATAACATAACCCTTTATTGTATTCATAAAATATTCACACACAAAAAAAAGAAAATAACAAATGTACAAAAGGCGGCCTTATTGCTAAACAGCAATCTCTTCCAGGCAACCTAGGACCAGGGAAATATTAAAAGGAGATTTAAATATAGGATGGGTACAGTAATTGGACAGGACAATAGGCTATAACTAGTTTAAGTTAAGGAATCTTTGACAGGAAGTGAACACGGACTTGATTCTTAAAGGACTCCAGCGTTCGCGCTCATAAAGAAGTAAAGTTTGTGTGTTTGTATATTTGTATATTTGTTAAATTGTAAGGGGTAATCCAGGATCTACTGAACTGATTTTAAAAATTATTTCAGCAATAGAAGGCCACGTTATTGCTGAGTGTCACAGGTTATATAAAAAACCGAAAAATAAAAAGGTTTTTACGTGGTAGTCCGTTTTGCAAAGTGAATCGGAGAAAAAAAACAGGCAGCGGACGGCGCGCGATGGCTTCGGGTTTAATTCGGATCGCGTTCGTGCTCGCTTCGGGGATTATTAATATTATGCCCAACGAAAGTGGGCACGGGTCAGCTAGTAAAATATAAACTGCTACATTATTTTTGTAATAAACTATGCAGTTCCATTTAAGTTTTCAATTATGTAATTGGTACATCGCACAGGGTTCGCCAGATAACAGTAAATATCTGATCAAGTCGGCCACCCCTAATATAGATAATACATCAGAATAACACATAGGCTATAACTTACTAAGCTACTAGCTGATGCCCGCGCCTTCGTCTGCACAGATTGTAGATTTTTTTACTTACTTGACACTTATCGTTATATTTTAGCCAATTCACACAATTTCTGTGCAGGCAAAATCGTGGGTTTACTTTTATAATATCTCGAATTTGTTTCATATCAATAGCTATATTAGTATATTTTTTAAGAGAGCACCTATGATCCTTTGATAATATTATCTTTTTAACAAAGTTTCACCTATTAATGTTATAGGTAGGCAAACGAAGAAATGGATCACTTGAAAGTAAGCGATTACCACCGCTCATAGACCGCAACATCAGGAGAGTTACAAAAGCGTTGCCAGTCTTTTAAATACGTTTCTTTGAAAGTTTGGATATCGCATTAGTCATTAATTCAATAAAAGTCATTAAGAGTAGACATGTCATGACAAGTCCATCTTACACCTATAATATAGAGAACTAGCTGACCCGTGCCTACTTCGTTGGGCATAATATTAATAATTCTTTTTTAGTACAGAGTGTTATGTTTTAATTTCTAACTGTAATATTAAAAAAAAACTTTTGTGACTTAAATATAAAAGTTAGACATATGCTGTCGTTGACTTTTTTGTAGGCATTTTCAAGCTCCACATCTTTTCTCTAGAACTCAAAAATATATCTTTCATATTTAAGGCAGCGTTCGTAAAAAACGCTTTCATTCTACCGTTTTTTCCCCGATTCACTTTGCAAAACGGACTACCACGTAAAAGCCTTTTTATTTTTCGGTTTTTATATAACCTATGACACTCAGCAATAATGTGGCTTTATATTGGTGAAAGAATTTTTGAAATCGGTTTCAGTAGATCCCCAGATTACCCTTACAATTTAACAAATATACAAACACACAAACTTTACTTCTTTATAATATATTAGTATAGATGTACTGATCCATCAGCGTGTGTTCGATTCCAGCTTATCAATTGCAGCTCACCATTAGAATATATATTTAAAGTTGGTAATGTACAACACATTATCAATTTTAAATATATTCTCAAAACAGCCCCGAAAATTGTATAAATTTAGCAAACACTACAAAATATCACACCAGAAAAAGTAGGTACAAGTAAATAGATTTTGAATATCCCACTGAGTAAGCGAACTGAGTGCGCAATAAAAGGGGATTCGTTTATTAAATCACATTGTTTCTTCACATACGTCCCTCCCTTTGGGGTCTGAGCACATATCAATAGCCGCCATCTTTGAGCGGCAGTATAGAATCATTTCGAATGAGTAGACCGCGGAATGTGGCACTCTCAAGTTTTACGGATGATAAAATCAATAGTATACAATGGCGAGCAGAACAAATTGTATTTATCTTAAACATATCACTTACTTGATCAAAAAACTGAAGGAAAGTAATTCCAAATTCTTGGTATTACGTCTGAATATAATTCTATTGTTTGTCTTGGTGGAGGTAAACAAAATTTTTTTTGATTCGTCGTTTTCTTCTTCTGAGAAAGCACTCACACATATTCTAATCAAACTTTCATTATCTATTATTGCTTCTGAAATCACTATATTTCAATTAGCAGAAATTAAGGGCTGTTTTCATGGTTTTCCGATAATTATTCGATTTTTTCTCCGTAACGTAAAAATCATCCTTGAACTTCAACGAACATTTCAAAAAAAGAATTGTCTAAATTGGTCCAGGCGTTGTTGAGTTATGCGCCTACCAATATATTTTGCGATTCATCATTTTTATATATAAGAAGATTAGTTTTCTAGTTAAAAGATCCAGATATTTATACAAGTCAACATGTCAATCTTGACATTAGCACTACTAAAACCAACGCTATAAAGAATGACATAAAGTTGTCTCAAGTTCAACATGTGAAGCTCCCGAAGTTATACCTCCAATCGACTTCGCTATTGCTGCCGTTGAGTACCAATATTCACATAACTGTGTTCATGTTTGAAGTGTAGTAGTTTGAAGTAAGATATGCAGTGAAGTTACTGGGTTTCTTGGCATTTATACACTTTAATTAATGTTGTGCAAAAAAGTTTAAATAAATAAATAAAATGTCACAAATTCACAACATAAAATATATGAAAGTAACGTTCGCAGATTTGCTGCGAATCGCACACAAACCACAAGTACAGATAACTGAAACCACTTTGAATTTGGCAGTCAATCTGCTTTTTTGACAATATATTACACAGGAAAAAAATATCATCAACTATCCTGCATACACCTGCAAAAAAACCAAAAGGTGTAGGTGAAAACACCAACACCGCACTGAATCAGCGTTATTGTCTAAAGAATAATCGCTATTTCAGGTTCTATTGTTATATAACAATCAAATTCATGAATCAATGGCTATTCTGTTTCTGTCTGTGTATTAGAGCGCTTTCAGTATATTTTTTTACTTTATATTAAAAAGGCTTTAAGTAAAGCCACGAGGGTACTACGCCTTTTTCCTTATAGAGCCACTTGTTCTAATGAAAAGCGTTAAGAAAATGGTGTCTGAGATGCCGTTTTTGACTTTTCTCGTTATGTTCACATTGCTATTAGTTTTTTTATAGGTTGGCTGTATACGTACAGCTGTTTACTGTTGTATAATATGCCTTCTAACGAAATAAAAAAAACCCAGTACCAACTGGGTCTTCCTATGGATTCTAGAAATAAATGTAAATTTAATAATTGTAGGCGATATAATGATCATATTGCGTGTGATGAGACTGGAGCTATAGGACCAAATTAGAAATAAAGCCCCTAAGAAACTCAAAAGGTACCAGTTGCGGATTTTCATACTGGCAACATCGACTTTGCTCATAAAAGGTTAAAATAGATCACATTTTTGAGTAAATGCTTATTAAGTACCAAAAGTGCTTTTATTGTGTTTGTTTTTTCATGGCACCAAATTGACAGCTAGGAACCAGGCTTAATAACAGCGATTCATTATTCTGTGAGAGGTGGCGACTAACTAAACTGTCAGTTTGGTCCAGCCGATTAAGTTAATAATAAGTTAATAGATAATGTTTTTAAGAAAATGTGCATAGGAGTTTACTTTTATTTTATGTTAGGGCTTAAAGTAGTTGATTTTTTTTTTGAAAGCTTATTCCACACTAATAGTTTTATCCTCTGCAGTGAGTTAGGGTGAAGTGATCATGAAATCTCACATGAACATATACCTACCCAGACAAATTTTGCAGATCATACAAAATATCTATCTCTTGTCAACCCCACGACCTGTTGCGTATGAGCCGATCATCTCTCGACCGCTGCGCCAAACCTGTCGTCTATTCAGATTCTCTGTCGTCTATATCCAACAGTGAGCGTTCGTCAATAATTATAATGAGCGCTAATTTAAATAATTTCTATTATTATTTGTTAAACACACTTAAAGAATAATTGACAAAATATCAATATTTTTTTTTTAATTTTTTATACTACAACGGTAGCAAAGAGGCTCACGGCCTGCCTGATGGAAGCAGTCACCGTCGCCTATGGACGCTTGCAACACTAGGGGCATCACAAACGCTTTGCCGACCTTTTTAAAAACCTATTTACTCCCTTTTTGAAGAACCCCATACTGTAATCCCCCGGGAAAGCCTCAGCAGGGAGCTCGTTCCACAATCGGAGCGTGCGCGGAAGGAAATTTCGTTGAAACCGCACTGTGCGTGACCATTTAGGCTCCAGCATGTGAGGATGAACACCCTGCCGATGGCGAGCGGTGCGATGGTAGAATGTGGCCGTGGGCATCACGTCGAACAATTCTTTGGAACACAACCCGTTGTATAAGCGATAGAAAACAAACAAAGAGGCACAGAGTCAACGATACGCCCAGCGCGTCTTTGGACCGAATCAAAAGGATCAAGTTGGTTTCGAGGTGCTCCCGCCCACAGGTGACAGCAGTACTCCATATGGCGCCTGACTTGCGATTTTTATAATAGCAGTCATTGCCTCGGAAGGAAGTACCGCTTAGCTCTGTAAATAATTAATTTAAACTAAGCAACTTATTTTATAATAAATCGTTAGATTTATTAGAAACTAATAGCTGACCCGACAGACGTTGTCCTGTCCCAAGCATTTACATTACAATTTGATTTGATTTGATTTGCATTACGCGTTCGCAGGCCTATGTTTGGTCGTCTTGCTCGTGGCATTTTACCTTCACTCAAACTCAACAATATTTTGGAAAATATGAACACAACAAAGCAATAATTATCGCTGATAAAATGAAATGGCATATGATGACATTTATTTTTTTTTGACAGAACTAACGTCCCTTTTTTGCCTTCGATTGTTTTGCCAAAGGTTCAATTGTATTAATTTAAATATTAATACAAATTGCTTCTATATGGGAGTATAGAAAGATATTGATTTTACACTCATTCAAGATTTTATTTTAAATATTCTCTACGTACAAATCTTCTCTAGACTTTGAGACTATTGAGACGAATAATTCAAGACCAAAATTAGCCAAATCGGTAAAGGCATTGTTGAGTTATAACATTACAACGAAAAGTGGCATTGATTTTTATATAGTATATAGATTGACATAAAAATAATACCTGACGTTTTACGCAAAATAAACAAAAATGCGTAATGATACAAGCGAATTTACAAATTTAACAAACACACTATTAAAAACACCGAAACAACAAATGTTAAATTTAATGAAACCAATCAAATTTTTCGTCAACACGAACGTTCCGATACTTCGATTGCAAAGCGAAAACACGCGCTGAATGAAAATACACAATATCAATTTCGTTTCCAAAAGCTACATATATTTTTCGGTTGGGCGGGCCGAGCCTACAATGTGCAAACACACGAAGGGTGGGCATAACAGATTATGATTTTTATCATCCGAAGGGTCCCTTGTCTCGCGTTCACGCTAAGTCTGTTTGCAATGTTTGCAGAAATACTTGAATCATTATATTACGTTACTTTGAGAGGACACGCTTCTTTCAAGTTATATAGTTTTGTATCTAATCCATGATATTATGTAATACTAGCTTTTGCCCGCGACTTCGTTCGCGTGGACTTCAGGTTCGTCCCGTCTAGTCTAGTAATAAGTAAGAAATACGGTAACTAAGCACTGCAGAGCCCTAATCATAGGCCTATAGGTAGCTACTGCAGTATGCTCCTATAAACTACATTTAACGATCTTTTTCCTTTTGTGGGTTATTCCTAAGAGATAAACATATACATATTATATTTCAAGTTATAGTATCAATATTTGTAAATTGACTCATTTTCTATTTTGTTGGTACATCTACCACATTGTATCTCTGCATCACCCGAAGGTTGACTGGCAGAAAATGCCTCGGGCATTAAGTCCGCCTTTGTACACTTTTTTTAATTGTACAAGAAGTATAAATAAATAAATAAATAAATAAATATACCATCACGGACTTTTTTGTAGACCTTTTTAAGTTGTACACTTAACTTATACTGTAGTAAATTGTTTTGATCTATCTTGTAGGATTCAGTCAGCGTTTGCAATGTAAGCGCAAAAAATATGTTTTTTTTTACGACCTCATAGAAACCTCAAAAATTGTAGCCTATGTGTTATTCTGATGTATAAGCTATATTGTGGTAAAGTTTCATTCAAATCAAAGAGTTACAAACATTTATACTTACAAACTTTCGCCTTTATAATAGTATAATAGGATTTCAAATTGTATTGCTCACAGTAAAATCTGATAAATCTTATTTGTGTATTTGGAATGCATTACTTGCATTATTATTTTAAAAGGAGAGTTAAAGTTAACAATCTCTAATCTAAGCTTTCTTCGTATTGTTAGTCTCTTTTAACTAATATTTTTTTTATATTTATGTATTAATTCATATTCTGACGATATTCTGACTGACGAGACCAGACGAAATTGTCTGACGAGGATGTTCCGAAACCGGTCACAATAAATATAAAATATTATATAGTAGTGGAACTAGTGAAAAGTAGTGTTTTATTAAGATCATATTTAATAATACTTTTATTTTTTTATGTGTATCTTAACACGTCTTCTATCGTTAGCAGTGTTTTTTAAGAATAAGTCACACCTTTTATAGGTCTCATTTTTAATATTTTGTTAATTTTTATTTATGTGTATATGATCATATCAAAATGACGTAATTGTTTGACAAATGACTTAATTTATCATTATCATATCATTTCGATGCTGATTCCGCGCAGTTGATGATGACTTGTCCAACAAGCAGACAAGGTCGACACGTGTTTCGTCTCTCAGCGAGACATCTTCAGGATCTGTTGCCCGCTCGGTGTCTCTCGAGCGACTGAGTCGCTTGTTGGACAAGTCATCATCAACTGCGCGGAATCAGCAAACGTAACCAATATCCTTTGTAAGTTTTAAGCTTGAAACTTATTATTTAGGCTTTTTTTAAAAACGACATACAAAGTTTGTACCATAAAGTGTAACCTTAAATAAATAAAGAGAATGAAAAATCTTGTTTGAATAGACTCCGAATCTGCTGATACAGTTTTGATGAAATTTGATATACAGATAGTTTGAGAGCCAGATAAGGACATTGGGAAATTTTAGCAGGTACAAGAAAATATATTTTCTCTGCGGGAAAAAATGATAAAAACAGTTGGATGGGTTCTGCTGCAATTTGATATGGGGTTGGTTGGAGATACAGGGAGAGTATAAAATATTTTTTAACGCGGAAGTCTACCTTTCTATTCAAAACCCGATATAATGTGGGCGAAGCCGCAGGTGAAAAGCAAAGTATAATATAAAGACATTTTATAAAATAGGTCATTTAACACGTGTTTTAAGACAACGAGTTTCAACATGAGTTTTTACAAACGAGACGTTTACAGTCATTGAAGGAATCTTTCCATTAATTCATTATACACACACATTAAAAACAAACTAAAAATTCACACAAATCAAGTACTATTGTTTATTTATATATTTATACTCATTTAAATCATAATATATAATTACATATCAAATTACACATAACAGGTTTCACTACATCTAACATCAATGTATATACGAGTGTCTATAGGTTGCATTTCGGAGAGTGTGCGTTGGAATTACATGAATTAATTCCACCCGCTCCTTTTCACCACCAGTCAACCAGACGTAGGCTTAACTACCATCCTTACGTGGTGGACTATCCTCTTACACGTACAAAACGGTTCCAGTCTTCGTTTTTAATACGAACAGCTAAGATGTGGAACTCTTTGTCGACGTCTGTGTTCCCGAAACAATATAATCTTACGGTCTTCAAGTCACGAGTGAATAGGCATTTGCTAGGTAAGCGTGTTCCATCCTAGTCCTCATCGTCACCTACCATCAGGTGAGATTGTGGACAAACGCAAACCTATTTTAAATTTAAAAAAAAAAGTAGAAAAAGAGTAGATTAGCCTATGAAATAACATAGATTCGATTTTAATGTTAATGCATAAATGTATCGACAATTATCGATAGTGCTAACCGACAAGCCTTGCTCACTAGTACATATTTACAAAACGCCCTTCGGTTCGAGTGCTGTTTCCATTTAAGCCGTAGGGCCCTTGTGGCCAAGGCTAAGGCTGAGTTCTGTCGGTAGGTCACGCTGGTCAGACTACTCTAGCCAGCGTGAAGTCCGATATAATCACCGTAGCACTTGCCGTTGGTAACCTGAGCACGTTTCTTGCTGTTCGTGAGGATTCTTAGCCTCTCCTGAGAGAAAAAAAATATAAAAGTATTTTTTTTTTAATACAAGCTTTTATTAAATACGCTAAAAAGAACAAAATAAACTTTTACATATAAAAGCTAGTCGCAAGATTTTCATACTTATAGAATACTTTTAATGACAATCTTTTATATGTAATTGTTTGTTTTGTTCTTTTTAGCGCATTTAATAAAAGCTTGTATTGAAATTTTTTTATTTACTTTTAATTTATTTTCCGACTAAATACCAAGGTTAGCAAACCCTTTCATTTGATACCCATATTGTAGGGGTGCATTAAAAATAATTAATCCGCCATCTTGGTAATGCAGCCATGTTGGATTTAAAATGACGTCACACACATAACCAGGCATTGTCATCCGACTTACACGTGCATGCATCAGCTCAATCGGAGACTGGGAAGTGGGTCAAATTAAGATTCCAAGATTTCCTTACATAGTTACAAGTGAAGCTAATATAAAAGCTTGTAATAAAAGCTTGTAAGAACAGCGAGCTCAAAGGTGAAAGCGAATCGTCATAGACTAATCGCGTTGAGTTTTTTTTGTTAGCTTACGCAAATTATTAAGTGTTGCAAAGTGTCATTGATTTGCCTTTATATAAATTTAAAATCCATATCAAAATGGAAGGGGAAGTCAGGTATGGTCTTGGTGGGAATCGTTGTTAGGTGAGAACAGCATTACCTACAAAATGCCAAGAAACCATCTGCAGTGTTAGCGACGGAACACTTGTCAAATGCAGAACCCTGATAAGTCCGAGTCACCCACGTCCCCGTCGTCCCTTTCGGGAACTGCTGCATCCGCGTTACCGCGCGGCCGTCGCCCAGAGGTGCAGCTGAGCTGAGGGTGCAGGGCGAAAGGCGAGTCTTCTGCGCCTCAAAACAGAACCAACTCACTAGGGAGGAAACCCGAAACAAAACCGAGCTGGCACACCAGCTCTGAGGTGGCAGCCCCACCAGTGAGCTAGGGTATAGTGGGCTAATCACTCGCTTACCTGAACCCAAGTTGATTAAAGAAACAGAAACAGTGTATAACCAGACCGATCAAACTACAACGACCTTTGGCATGAAAAAACGGACACGAATTGCTTGCTGGAATGTGCGAACACTGAGCGAAGACAGCCGACTAGCCCAAGCTGAAGCAGAACTGCAGCGCTACAAGCTACAGATACTCGGCCTAAGCGAAGTGCGCAGAAATGGATTCGGAGAACTGAGAACGTCCAGGGGCCATACATTTCTTTACTCCGGGAAGGAAGATGAAGAGGGCGTACGCGAAAACGGCGTAGGATTCCTCCTTTCTGATGCTGCGAAGAAGAGCCTTTTGGACTGGAAACCCATCTCAGAACGGATCATCACAGCCCGGTTCAACAGCAAGGCCCGAAAGATAACAGTCGTTCAATGCTATGCGCCCACAAATCTGGCTTCAGAAGAAGACAAGGACGATTTCTATAACTTACTTAACCTGACCCTGAAGAACATCCGCAAACAGGACATAGTGATCGTCATGGGGGATCTGAATGCCAAGGTTGGCACAGAGAACGACGGCTGTCAAAGGCACATGGGCAGACATGGGCTAGGAGTTCGTAATGAGAACGGAGAACGATTCTTGGAGTTCTGCCAAGATAACGATCTCACCATCGGAGGCACTTTATTTATCCATGGAGAACACCACAAATATACTTGGAACTCACCCGATGGAGTCACTAAAAACCAAATTGACCACGTTGCCATTAGTTCAAGATGGCGATCATCGCTGCTTGACGTCCGCAATCGCCGTGGCGCTGACATCGACAGTGATCACCACCTAGTCGTGGCGGAGGTGCGGCTTAAAGTAGCGGTTGCTCTTCGGACTGAGGCAACCCACAAGATTGGTAAGCGGTTTGAGGTTAACAGGCTTCGAGATGAGAATACGCATGCCGCATTTAAAATTGAGCTCCGAAACCGTTTTTCCGTCCTCGAAACGGACTCTACTTCTGTCGACACGGAGTGGAATCACATCAAAATGGTCTACACAGAAACCAGCTCCGTAGTTCTTGGACACAAAACAAATTCGCGTGAGGACTGGATGTCACAGAGAACCTGGGACCTAATTGGACAAAGGCGTGAACTTCATCTTCAACTTCTGGCAGCCGGCGACGAAGCAGCACGGCAAAACCTCAAGCAGCAATATAGACTGATACGCAAAACCATTTATCGCAGTACTCGCCGTGATCGCCGTATATGGGCTGATAATGTAGCGGAATGCGCTCAACGTGCTGCTGACGCCGGTAATCTTAGAGAAATGTACAAGGCAACCCGAACCTTGGCCGAAAACCGGACCCAGAGGAAGAAAAAGCCATTAAAAGACAAGGAGGGCCAGCTAATCGTGACATCGGAGGGACAGCTTCAACGCTGGTGGGAGCACTTTAAGGAGATCTTCCGAGCCCACGCCGAACCCGGTACCACCACCATACCTTCTTGCAGCCTGCCCGCACAATGCCTTAACATTGACGTATCTCCCCCCACCAGAGAGGAAGTAGTAAAAGCTATTCGCTCACTAAAAGACGGCAAAGCTCCAGGAGCCGACCGCATTATGGCAGAAATGCTGAAAGCGGATATGCACACTGCCGCGAACGCGCTGACGCCGCTCTTGCAGAACATCTGGTCAACCGAAGAGTTACCTGACGACTGGAATAAGGGCTTACTCATTACCGTTCCTAAGAAGGGAGATCTCAGCGAATGTGGCAATTGGAGAGGCATTACTTTGCTCTCGACCCCATCTAAGGTGCTCTGCAAGATAATTCTGGACAGAATTTCGGGAGCTGTTGAACCTCTCCTTCGCAAAGAGCAGGCTGGCTTTAGACCCAACCGTTCATGTACGGATCAGACCAACACCTTGCGTATCATTCTCGAACAGGCATCAGAATGGCAGAGGGAAATGTATTTAACCTTTGTGGACTTCGAAAAAGCCTTCGATACGTTAAAGTGGCCATGCATTTGGGATCGATTGCATGAAATAGGAGTCCCCGAGAAGATCATCAATCTCATCAAAGCCATCTACAAGAACTATTCTTGTAGAATTACACACGACGGCCTCGTCTCGGAGGATATACCGGTACATGCGGGTGTGCGACAGGGATGCCTACTCTCGCCTCTCCTCTTCCTCGTCGCTCTGGATGGAATCATGCACAAGACGACCACCAATAAGCGCCGCGGCATAGAGTGGGGATTATCCAGCGTTCTGGAAGACCTGGATTATGCCGATGACCTATGTCTGCTGAGTCACACTCGCGCCGACATGCAAGCCAAGCTGGACGACCTACGACGAGAGGCTGAGGAGACGGGACTAAGGATCAACATCCGGAAGACTAAGGAAATGAGGTGCGGGGCGACGAGCTCTTTGCCGTTGCTCATTGGCACAGAGGCTGTGGAGAAGGTCCACAAATTCACATACCTCGGGAGTGTAGTGTCAGAATCTGGGGGGACCGAGGAGGACATCACTTCGAGAATCGCCAAGGCGAGAGCAACCTTCGCACGGCTGCGCCCTATATGGCAGTCACGGAAGCTCACTAGAAGGGTCAAGTTAAAAATCTTTCAATCAAATGTTAAAACCGTGCTGCTTTATGGAAGCGAGACGTGGAAGGTCACTAAAGACATCTCGCATAGGCTGCAGGTGGTAGTCAACCGTTGTCTTCGTCGTATTCTCGGTATTTACTGGCCCGAGAAAATCACCAACTTTGACCTGTGGGAACGCTGCGGTGAAACTCCAATCGATCAACAAATTAAACGTCGCAAATGGAAGTGGATCGGCCACACGCTCCGAAGGGACTCCGAACACATACCAAGGCAAGCCCTAGACTGGAATCCCCAAGGAAAGCGTAAGCGAGGCCGCCCTAGACAGACCTGGCGACGGACGATCATCGCAGAGGCGAAGAAAATCGGGAGGACCTGGAGCGAAGTCAAGCGCGAAGCTCAAGACCGACCGGGCTGGCGACGCACTGTGGACGCCCTCTGCCCCATCTAGGGGACATAGGACCTTAAGTCAAGTAAGTCATATCAAAAAGACACTCATGAGTAAAGGTTATTATAAATTAAGTGACTATCTAAATGATCACACTATTTGGGAATATGGACACTTTTCATAGAGCCATGTTTGGTAACAACATTATTATTATATATTTTATTTTATTTTATATTGTATTATTTTTATATGTGTATGTAAACATACATACGACTGTAATCGTATTAGGTATGATTGTATCTTATACTATATTGTATTTTTATATTATATTATTATAATTATTAACATTGAAAAAAGGAGATAAAAAATAGACCCTCAGAGTTTCTTGCCTGTTCTTCTCGAGAAGGCTCCCCCAATTTCCCAACAGGTGTCGAGTCAATATTTTCTTTTTCCTTATTCGTACGTACGGACAAGGTTTTTGTTTTTTTTTTTCAAGCTTTTTTTTTGTTTTGTTTGTTGACGTCAATAAGTGCCTGTAAAGGTCTATGTTGAATAAAGATTATTTTGATTTGATTTGCGCTGTGCTTATGTAAGACTAAGCAGTCTGCCCGACCAAAGGCTTGTTGTAGGTAGTGTTAAGTTGATAGGCTAGCCTTCTCCTGAAGTCCAACATAACCACCCGCCGTAGACCGGGCGCGGGTGGTTATGTTGGCCTGTCCGGTGTGAGTTCGGCCGAGCACCAAGGGGTTTTTAAGACGACTACAATATAGCACATCCCTTACGAGGAATCACTACCATACTCCGTGGGAAAAAAAAAGGTTTATCCTAATGCTGTCTGTAGGTAGGAGGTAAAGAAAATACAGAAGTCCGTGTCGTGTAAGTTGGACTTATTATTTATTAGCCTACGTCTACGATATACAATTCATCTCGTAACCACTGGTTATTATCACAGCTCTTAAGTGTTCTCGTCGAGGCATGAGCCTATCTTAAATATGTCAGGGCGATTAGGCCGTAGTCAACCGCACTGGCCTAGTGCGAATTGGTTGATAACATACACCGTTGAATTTCTTTGCAAGTGTATGCAGATTGCCTCTGATGTCTACCTTCGTAGGAGCATCAGATAAATGTACATATGAAATTCGAAATACGAAAAACAAATTGGTACATGCCAGGATCGAACCCGATTTAGACCAGTGCCGAGACCACAGAGCCATAATGTTACTATTATGAGGGTCGGCTGCTAGTATAGAAAGTATTTTTGTTCTTCAAACAAGAGCAGCCCGCGCTATTTATAATTTACGAGCAAAGGATTCTCTTAGAGATTTAGTTAAAGATATTAAAATAATGACTTCAGCGGTCAGTATATTTACGAAAATTTGATTTAAGTCTATAAAAATTATAACACATTTCATACTGATTTTCCAATACATAATTTAAACACATAAAAATAAACTTGACTTTCCAACGTACAGGCTACAAAAAACTAGAGGTTCGTTTATGGGGAAATGTATAAATTTTTATAACAAGATTCCACAAGTGTAGCTGAATTGGCTCTTCTTAAGTTCAAGGTACATGTTAAAAAGACGCTAATGAGTAAGGGCTATTACAAAGTCAATGAATATTTCAATGATGACAATATCTTCAAATCAACAATTTAAAGATATTTTAAGTGTAAATATTTATTTTCCCGTATAAATTGTAAATACATAGGTACATTGTATGATAACGACATAATTTATTGTAAATGTTGTTATTACTTTTGATAAAGCTGATAAATTTCTTGCGCCCATTCTTCTTTTCAGCTAAATACGTCCTGAATGGGTGGGTAGGAAAAAAAATTGGACGATTCAAAAGAGCTTTCTACAAAGTCATATTTGAATAAAGTCATTTTTATTTTAATTTTGAGCGACGATACTTGTAGTCAAACGAACGAAACTGACGTATTATCAAAGTCGTCTTTTTCTTTAATCGTCGGGTGACAAGCGACTTAACGGATTACCGAGGGATTTAATATTTCCCCGCGGCAGGTGTCCGTGACGTCACTTGTCAACCTCTCCTCACTTTTTCCAGCGCTTAATTCAGTTCAGCCATCGAGTTGATGGATTCCGGGGGACTCAGCGTTATTGTTCGAGCTATAATAAGGTTTGCGGGTAAACGTTCTCTGTTATTTCCTTTCGGTATTTGACGTTGACGATATTGTATTGCTATGCTGATTTTTGATGACGTGCGTGGTGATTATCTCATATATACATAAAGTGTTCTTATAATCTATTCGCAAAGTGATATGTTGTAAAAAAAAGAAAAAGTTTAATAGGAAGTGAAAATAAAAGTATAGAATTTCAATTAAGAATTCCTTTTTTTGCAATTCTTGCAATTCACTTTGTATAACGGACCACGTATATTTTTATTTTTCGATTTTTTATATGATCTATGACACTCAGCAATAATGTGGCTTTCTATTGGTGAAATATGACTACTTATACAATTTAATGGCTCTGAATTAATTATCTAATTTTGAATTTTGACTTGCCTTGGGGCCTTGATAAGGTTAATTCAGGACTAGGGTCATGGTTCACAGAATGAGTCGCGCCAAAACTAAGCTATGGAAGTGTTACAAGTTTGAAGAGCAAGGTACACCTGTTATGCTACCGCAATGCTCTAGCCATTTTTTTTGTTCCCCTGAAGAAAATGCATTAAGTTGCATACCCCGGCTGTGGCGAGCCGGCGGTTATGTGGGGTTCTCCTCCCCAGAAGGGGGAGGCCTTTTTTTTTTGTTTCCCTGAGGAAAATGCATTAAATTGCATACCCCGGCTGTGGCGAGCCGGCGGTTATGTGGGGCTCTCCTCCCCAGAAGGGAGAGGCCTACCCACTAAAAACCTCAGGGATGGCCTTCCTCAGGCATGTAGGGAGCCCCCGGGAACATCAAGCCACTTCCGGGAACCCCCAGCCTCCACTCCCCTGCCTAGAGGGGAGCCCTCTTCGGGGGAGGCTACACTACCTCCCCCGGTCTCCTCCACCGACGACACCCCCCGACCACGGAAGGGGCGTGGTCCATCCCGGGTCGCCGTAGCAGTCGGACTTCCTCGCGCCCGCCGGCGACCCACGGCGGCGCCGCAGCTTTGCTACCGAGCCCGGCGCCGCCTTCTTCGAGCGGGATCGGCCATTTCCCGACCCAGCTCGGCGGCCTCCTTCTGGAGCATCACTGCTTCACAGAAGGAGGCCACAGCCCTCCAACCTCCCTCGTCCGCCAGCATTGCCGCAATCAATGCCGGCGGAGACAGATCTCGCCCGAACTCTGCGACCAAGCACTCGGCGCTCGGAGGCCCACGCGGGGCACTCCGCCAGCATGTGCTGGGCCGAGTCAAGGTCGGATGCGCAGTGGTGGCAATGTGTAGATCCCTCCCGTCCTATTCGACACAGATACTCACCGAAGGCTACAATTTATAAAGATAGGTATTGTGAGAATTTATGCTAATATCACAAGCGAGAAAGTTTGTAAGAAAGGTTGTATATTTGTTACTCTTTCACGTAAAAAATACTGAATGGATTTTAATAAAACGTTACAATAATATAGCTTAACAGAATAACACATAGGCTAAAATTTACAAAGATTCTAAACGAATAGTTTAAAATATAACAATAAGTAGACAGTTACTAGACAATAAGTAGCAAAAAATCTACCAACTGCGAGATATTTTGACGTGTGCTGACAAAACCGCTCGAGACTTACATATGTGATGTATAGTGGAAATGTTTATCTCAAATAGTCCTACAAAAAATATAAGTTATTCGAAATAGAAACTCAGCGCAGACAAAGTCGCGGGCACCAGCTAATGTTACTATGAAGGGCTCCGAAGCTCTTCCCTTAACCAAATATACTATGAATCTATTAAAATCACCCCTAAAGTGATTTCTGTTTAATGCGTAAAATACCCAAATGCGTAAAAACAAAACAGACAATTTCCTTTGCGATTTTCGCAAGGAAATTAATTTGAATGCTCACGATGAATTCGTTTAGTTACAGCCTCTTGAGAAAACAAATTTAATAATAAAAAAAGGTCCTCTTAAACTAAATTTGCACGTAAAAAATTATTCTCGGCTTTCGAAATGGTCAATGCCCTTGGCTAACAAGGCGACCCTTGTTTCGGATCAAGCGATGAAAAACAATCCCCTTCACGTTGTTGCAAGCACTGAAATGTCAGCCGCCTGAAAAACAGTTTCTCGTTAGTGAGTTAATAAATTGATGTCAAAAATTTCTACGAGTTCTGATCATGGATTGGATGTAGGCTGACATTAAATTCAAGGTCAAGGCTTTAACTTTTCGCTTTTATTCAAACAGAATAAAAACTTTCCGAATAATTAACATTTTTTCCCTTTCACCGTCATTCTATCAGGGTACGAGGTGGCAACTGAATTTAAACCTTTTTTTATTACAACTGAATATATTTTCACGTTCAACGATTTTCATAATCAGACTAGGGCATCAAAGAGTTTAAAAAACATGTATCGGAGTGGCACAATTTTTTTCAACATCCGCATAATCGTACGAAAAAGCGCATAGACGCAAAGGAAAATATTTTGAGCCATTATATAAACAAAATATATTCTTCAACTAGGATTTTTACAATCAGTTTTGAAAGTCAAAGAATACGTCCAAGGCTTCGTCATTAGTTCAAAAGTCTACGGCGGGAGATCTTGTACTGGAAAGAAGCAAGATAACCAGCAAAGGCAATTTTTTTTCCCCCTGTATTTTTATACAGTCGTCAATCAGAAGATAGCAGTAGATAGAAAGCTTTAGATAAATAGTCTGAACCCAACTTCCCTTACAAGTATAAACAAGTTCGCATTATATCTTTAAAAATATAGTTTCATTATATTTTTTACTATTGTCAAAATATATGGCAATGGAACAATTGAGTTATCAAAAATAACCAAGCATTGTTATTATTTAAGTAATTCTTCACAGTGTAATAAGCTTTTTACTTAAGAGTATTTTTGACAGATTTGGAGATGATTTAAATCTGTGAAATGACAAATTGGTGACACTTTCATATCATATTTAGAGATAATAGCGGCTTTAGTAAGATTCTTACAGAACCTTAGTATATCGACTCATCGAGAATCGTTAGTGCTATATAGCTCAACTTTTATAAGTTTAAACAAGTATCACATTATATATACTTTTGTTTAATTATTTACTATAGTAAAAATATTTCGCAACGTAGCCATTGAGTTATTAAATACTAGCTTTCTGCCCGCGGCTTCGCCCGCGTGGATTTCGGGATTGGGTCTATAGAGGGTTAAGGGTCATAGCTTTTGCCCACGGCTACATATGCGCGGAAGTCGGTTTATGGCGCGAAGGTTTTATCGCGCTTCCCGTGGGACTAAACAGATAAAAAATACCGCAAAACCTTGCTCAAGAATCAGTCTATCTATTGATGAATGAAATCCGCATGAAAATCTGTGCAGTAGTTTTCGTGCGAAGCCTTTATTGTGCATCCCGTGGGATCTGTCGATTTTTCCGGGATAAAAAGTAGCCTATTATTTAATCCGGACTTTTATCTTTACGTCTGCTAAATTTCAAAGCAATCGGTTCAGGAGTTACGGCGTGAAAGCGGAACAAACAATCAAACAAACTAACTCACTTTCCGATTTATAATATTAGTAAGGATTACACTGTTAGTAGCCCGCCCGTGTTAATTTAGATCCCACGGGAACAGATAAAAGGTGTCCTATGTCCTTTCTCATTCCGCAGACTATGTGTATGCAAATATTAAATATTATTAAATAATTATATTGTTATTTCTTGCCCGTGGCTCCGCCCGTCGTTGCTCCGTCCGCGTTAATTTCGATCCCACGGGAACAGTAGCTACTTTCTTCCGGGATAAAATGTGATATCCTTCCCCGTACCACAGACTATGACTATCGTGATGATCGGTGCAGTAGTTTAAGCGTGAAGAGGTAACAAACAAACAAACAAACAAACAAACAAACAAACAAACAAATAAACAAACAAACAAACAAACACACTTTCGCATTTATAATATTAGTTGGGATTATTAGAGTAGATTCACCGTTCAGCGTCGTCCAGTAACGGTCGTGTCACTCATCGTGGTATTTTTTGTTCGTATTCACAATTCAAATTCACAACTGAGATAAACGTCATAAAGTTTATGCATATAGACTACCGTGAAATACATATTGGTACCAGCAAATCATTGCCCTACCTAATTGTGTGAGACAGTAAGTAATTTGTGCACTAACTCATACCACAGGCAAATATTTTGTGTTACTAGCGGGTTACTACTTATCTCAAAACACAGTATACGCAAAATAAGGAGACGCCTTTGCAACGATCCCCAACTACTTTATCACAACCAAATTTAAGTGTGAATAATGATGAAAAAGAAAAAACCCGACCATGAATATTTCAAAAAGTTTTGTGATGAAGTGAGAGTAATGTTCAAAGAATTTCGGTCAAGTCAGAAATCAAAACTTGATACCTTGAATAAGGCAATAGAAGATTTAACCTTGAAAAATATAAAACTGATAGAAAGTAATATCGAGATAGAAAAAAACGTTACAAGAAAGCAATGAAAAACAAAAATGAAGACCACCGAATCTCACAAGAGTCATATATACAATGGATGATTTCCAATCCACTTTCTTAACTATTGACATTAGATTATCCATCCTTAAAGCCTATTATCTTTTAGCCGATTATCACATCGACTTCGTAAGCCGAGTGGCTGACTTAATATAGCAAAATGTATATATCCCACCTCCATAGTCGAGTGGATAGTACGCCGGCTTCAAGGTGTTGGCCAACTCTAAGGTCCCGGTCGAATCCCGGTGGCGTATATCACACAAACATCGGCCATGTTTGTACCTTCGTCATGGCTGTTAAAATATACATTTCTGTCAAATCTATTTATATATGTATGTGTATCCGTTACTTTAGATCCTATAACACAGATGGCAGTAAAATCGCGAAAGCGCATGTGCCCCGCATTGGCCTAAAGAGCTCAGGAGGGTTTTAGTAGGTTGGCCGGTCCTGTCAGACCGAAGAGGCCCACACACAGCTGCGAATAGCCAGCGCAGTGTCACGGTGCAAAAGGTGCATTCATAAAAAAAAGATCCCATAACACAAGCCTTACAGAGCTTACTTTGGGCTAGGCTAATTGGTTGAAGTGTAAGAAACATTTATTTATTTTATATCTGTTCTTTATGAGATAATCTAAGGTAACGCAGGCGAGGCTATGGTTGGAAAGTTAATAAAAAATAAAATGCGAAAAACTATAAACAACGTGTTTGCAAAAAGCCTTAGGGACGGAAACATTATTAGACTGTGGACGAGGGTACAGTAAAATAAAATCAAATTGTTAGATAAATACCTCCATGACCGATTTGCCAAAGGGCCGGGAAGGGTTTTCACTGAAACTTAAATAAAGGCGTATTTGACGACTCAGATTTTATCCAAAGGTTAATTTTAGGGTGTGCCCTCTTTGCGAAGGTCTCTTATTACAAATTAAACTAATCCGCTGGCTCTTCGTAATGATCTTCAATGATACTGCTTCTTATTTTAAATGTTTGATGTCGTTAGCAACGGTTGTTAATTCTTGTCCTAAAGTAATTGTAAAATATTTATGTTATCTTCACATCATTCTGTATCCACATCGCGATTACAAATTATTAAACTGATCAATCTGATTTTCGAATTCTGGTCTGGTCATGAATTATCTATCAAAGATAATCTCCTTGTGCAAATGCAAAATACATTTTTTGTTAAGGTATTTAATGCGTACAGTTTCTAACTTCCTATTTACCTATCGATTGATTGAGCAGTTTCTTTTTTTTTATAATAAACTAGCTGACCCGTGCCCACTTTCGTTGGGCATAATATTAATAATCCCCGAAGCGAGCACGAGCGCGATCCGAATTAAACCCGAAGCCATCGCGCGCCGTCCGCTGCCTGTTTTTTTCTCCGATTCACTTTGCAAAACGGACTACCACGTAAAAACCTTTTTATTTTTCGGTTTTTTATATAACCTATGACACTCAGCAATAACGTGGTCTTCTATTGCTGAAAGAATTTTTAAAATCGGTTCAGTAGATCCTGAGATAACCCCTTACAATTTAACAAATATACAAATATACAAACACACAAACTTTACTTCTTTATAATATTAGTATAGACGAATTAGCCTAGTAGAAAGTAACCTCGTGTTATGCGATCTAGGTTAACGGATAGTCATACATATGTATATTATACATATATAAATATTTTTGATAGAAATATATTTTAGTAACATGACTAAGGTACAAAGGCTCGCATTTATTACACATCCATCTGACTCCGGGATTCGAACCCGGGACTTCAGAGATGGTGACACTTCGACATGTTGTACTAACTACTTAACTACGGAGTTGTCGAATAAAATACTTTCTCTTTCAATTTAGTTTACAAAACCTTGTCTTAGGTATCTGATTAGTACATGTCGGCCAGGATGTCGAACACCGTCACAGCCGGGGTACTCATTTAATGCATGTACCTCAGGGGGAAAAAAAAAAAGTTTCTGGTTAGTAGAATATATTTGCGTGTATCTCATTAAATTTGTAACAGACCGGAGTGTTCATCCGTTGTCGTTCTTACCGCTATTTATTATTGAGGTGGTGTGCTTAAAATATTAATAATTCGTTATAGATGCGACACCATAATCATCCGAGGATAATCGTCTCAAGTAATGTGCAGAAAAACGGGTACGCCCTGATGGATCGCTTCTGAAGAGTAGTTAGATAAATATAAATCTATTACCGAATTTTATTGGCCTGACATTCGGCCACTTTTATATATATAATACTTTATTGTACAATAAAAAAATAAAAATTGTAGTTATTCATAGTGTACAAGGGCGGACTTATCTCTAAAAGCGATCTCTTCCAGCCAACCCAAATAGTGGTGCAAGACGTTAAAATTGCAGGGGTAATTAAGTGTTTAACCTATTCAAATGTACACATCATTAAGCATATATACACAAATACATACACATAAATAAATATATACACATATATATATATATACATAAATACATACATACATATAATATAATAATTATATAATTTAATATAATTAATTAGACAGGTAGTACTCTTTCAGAAGACATTTGAAAGATGTAAGGGATGGTCTCTCACGAATGGAAGCGGGCAAACTATTCCACAGCTTGGCAGCACGAACGGAAAAGGATTTTTGAAAAAATACGGAATTGGACTTAGGAATTTCAAGGACATTTTTAGTAACACAGGATCGCTTGGGGCGGGAGCTTTCGGCACAAAATTTAAAACGGGTTCGAAGGTAAGTTAGAAACTGGGGATAGTGGAGAATTTTGTACACAAGGGAAAGCATGTGTAGATTTCTACGCAAGCGAATAGGTAGCCACCCTAACTGCTTACGATAATCAGACACGTGGTCAAATTTACGCAGACTGAATATAAAGCGAATGGCTAAATTTTGAAGGCGCTCTAGCTTATTAAGTAGCTCTTCGGTTGCGTCTAAGTAACAGACATCAGCGTAGTCGAGAATAGGAAGTAAAAGGGACTGAGCGAGCATAACTTTAGTTTTGAACGGTAGGAAATATTGTAAGCGCTTGAGCAAGTGATATGAAAAATGCAAACGTTGACTCACACGTTTTATTCAAGAGTTGTACGTGAAGCGATTGAAATAAAAAAACATCCGAACAATTTCAATCGAGAAGACGGCTTTAAATTATCAAATGCGTTAAATCTAGTGGTGACAAAAACACTATCTCGATTTGCTCAGTCGGTTACATCGAGCTCGTCAGTCGATTTGCGTAATACGGACACAGTGAGTGTGGTGTGTTATAGTGCGTGGATATCGAAAAATATGTCGATGGTTGGAGAAAACTGCAGCATCACGGAGCTTGACAGCGCAGCTCCAGTCCGCCTGCGACCACGGCCGGTGCAACCTGGAGACCTATTTTTGAATTACGAATGCGACTTCGAAATCACCGATGTGACTAATAATCACCGATTTTCAATAATTCTTATTTTTGAATATCACTGATGTGACTACCTTAGTCACAGGTGTGATTTCATTACGAGTGCCCTCACCCACTCGTAATCAAGTCATACTTGTTGAAATATATATATATATATATATATATATATATATATATATATATAACCTTTATATACCTATAATATATACATAGATATATATGAATGTAGCATATATTATATATATGTATATATATATATATCACCGATTTTCAATAATTCTTATTTTTGAATATCACTGATGTGACTACCTTAGTCACAGGTGTGATTTCATTACGAGTGCCCTCACCCACTCGTAATCAAGTCATACTTGTGGAAATATATATTATATATATATATATTATATATATATATATATATATATATATATATAACCTTATATACCTATAATATATACATAGATATATATGAATGTAGCATATATTATATATATGTATATATATATGTGTGTGTATATAATAACCGCAATGGATAAGCCGCAATAACCGGCAGCGATTACATTCATATATACATATATATACCTATATATATAACCTTTATATACCTATAATATGTACATACATATATATATGAATGTAGCATATATTATATATATAATAACCATAATGGTTAAGCCGAGAATAATCGGCAGCGGCTACATTCTGCGTGGTACCGAACTCTTATATTTATGTGTGTACTTTATCTATGTTGGCAGCTCTGCGATCGACTTTCAAAAATTGGATGTTTAGGAATCCGTGACCTCAAAGTCACCGCTGACTAAATAGTCAGCGGTGATTTCGAAATCGCATTCGTAATTCAAAAATAGGTCTCCAGGTCGGAACGTCAGGCAATAAAATTCGGTACGTAACATTATCGTGGTAATTCCCGTAATAGGTTTATATTGATTATGCAACACGAAAGTTTGAAAGTTAGTATCTATACTAATATATAAAGCTGAAGAGTTTGTTTGTTTGTTTGTTTGAACGCGCTAATCTCCGAAACTACTGGTGCGATTTGAATAATTCTTTTTTTGTTGGATAGTCCATTTATCGAGGAAGGCTATAGGCTAAATAACATTACGCTATGACCAATAGGAGCAAAGACAGAGCGGTAAATGTGTAAAAAACGGGGAAAATCTATACTAATATATAAAGCTGAAGAGTTTGTTTGTTTGTTTGTTTGAACGCGCTAATCTCCGAAACTACTGGTGCGATTTGAATAATTCTTTTTTTGTTGGATAGTCCATTTATCGAGGAAGGCTATAGGCTAAATAACATTACGCTGTGACCAATAGGAGCAAAGACAGAGCGGTAAATGTGTAAAAAACGGGGAAAATTATTCATTTTTGAAGGCTTTCTTTGCGTGCGCTGCGAAAACGGTTCAAGATACACAAAAATATGTATAAAAGAATTATTCCTCTATACATGATCTAAAAAAAAGTCCGCGACGGCATATGTCTATCTTTTAAGGTTTAGTCACAATGACCGTTTTTATGGTACCAAATTTGGATATGTCGCGTTGTCAAGATCGGGTAACAGCTGAGGTGCGCAAAATAACTATTCCACGCGGACGAAGTCGCGGGCACAGCTAGTAGTTAGATGAATTTGCTTTTATCTATACTTCAATTCTGTACATAAAATACATTTCCAAAATAACTATCAAGGGGTGATTAGGGATCGATACTAATGCCAAAAATGCAATCAGTAAAATTTTTGTCTGTCTCTCTGTAATCGTTATAGAAACAAAAACTGCTTTACAAATTTTAACGAAACTTGGTACAAATATTTTTCATACTCCTGAGCTGGTTATAGTATACTTTTCATGTACAATCCCACCAACCTCCCATGGCCCTATCAACCTGTCTTGGTTTTACGGGCCGAAGTATCGGGAGATGCGTGCGGAATCTGCTGATCGCATTTTGGCCGCACGCATTTCTTGACTCCCTACAAGTTGTTTAAATCTATCTCCATCGCCCCTAATGTCCTTCTCCCCTGAAGGGGCGGACGACACACATTACGCCTTCGGTTCTCCCCGGGTCGCAGCGTGCCCACCGTTGGTGTACCGCTGGCTTTGTCTTCCTCGTGGTCCTCCCATCTTCGGATATCCACCATCTTCCTTGTTCACCTCAGAGTCCACTCCTAATCTTGTACCACCTGTGCGCAAAGTCTCTCAGTCGCCGGAAGTTCCCCTCCGTCGCCACGAGGTCGCAGTAATACACCGGACCAACTTCTACCACCTTCACCTTATCTAAAAGATCCCTACGCGCCTCAATATACAAACTACATTCCCACAAAGCGTGATGCAGGTCCTCGTCCTCGCACTCCCCACAAGGGCAACTTGTACTTGACACTTGACTTTTCATGTACTTGTACTTGCAACTTGACTTTTCATGTACAGTAAAATTTTACATTCAATAAGAGCAGAGCAGTGAAGGGAAATGTTGGGAAAACGGCAGAAGTTACTCCATTTTCTCAGCTTCCGTCGCGTGTGCAACATTAATGGATTAAGCTACACAGAAATTATATATGTCGGAAATGTTCTCCTTAAAATTATACAAAAAATATCCCACGACAGTATATGTCTATCTTTTATGGTTGACTCACAATAACATGCGTCACTCAACCCCATGACCTCCCAATTTCAGCCACAAATTCAGCCTCAACCCCATGACTTAGATGAGGCATTTGTTCTCGATTACATGATTTTCAAATTTTGGTTATAGGCCAGCTTTATGCCCTACTCTGATTGTCTCGAAGAAAGTTACACTACCCTACTTTAATTACAAGTTACTCCGTTACTCCGGACTGTTCGAAAAACGTTAATCTGTTATCTATATTGAATTCGACTTAAATGTCGGTACAAAAAAGCGACGTAAATACGCACCCATCAGCAATTCGCTCTAATCGGGTTTCAAAAATACGAAACGGAATATTAATTTTACTCGGAAACGACTCGAATAATACAATTACAGTGACAATCATGATCACATGATCAAACTGTTTGTTTGAACGGAGCTAGAATAGCACCGACCTGTCAACAAATCTGAGGTATGTTTGTTTGCCTGCTATATGTATATAGGTCTATTAATATGTTCGCATGTAGCATTCATTAATAGGGCGTCTGGAATTCAGGTTATTTCTGAGAATGTGAACTGTCGGATATTGTATTTCAGCTATAATCTCTATCCAGTAGTAATAAACTCGGCTACTCAAATTCAAAACCTAGTAACACCTAATTTGAAAAAAAAAACGGTTGTTGCCATTTTTCGACTTATTAGGTAGTACCGAAACGATGTGGACCTTAAAACACCTATTTTTATACGTAATTTTTAAGATATAATTTAGCAAGTCTAAGCAATTTGCCATGATTACGAGAATTTCTTTGCAGACTCTACACTATACAAATTCTAAACTTAGTAGTCAGAATACAAATTTAAAACCCTAGCATCTCAAACGACTTACTAAGTTATGAATTTGAAATATCAACTAGCTATGTTTTGAATTTGGCCCAAAGTAAAAATAACAAATAAATAAATTAATTACTAAATATCCAAATAACCTAGTAAAGCAGACTTTTTGACTTTTTTTGCTCTCATGAACATTTTTGTTGGAAGGAGTTATTTTATTTTTATTTAATTTTATTTTTATTTAGAAAACATACAGTATTTATGACTATGTAATAAACATATTTAGTTAACTAATTACCATTAACATGTTTTCACATATAGAGTATAGACTATATATACTAGCTGGTAATAACACGAAAAGGCTAACGTATACTTTAAAATAAAGAAATGATAAGTTTTTGCTACTAAATTAATTAAGATATTCCTATGAGTGAACATTGAACCAATCAGATGACATACATTTTTTTACACTTTTAATACTTGAATTAAACAAATCTATCTCGGAACGATCAGCCAATGAATTAAAAGCGCTAGCAGATCTGATAATGAAAGAGTTTTTCCTATACTTAGTAGAAACACGTGGCCAAGAAAGAGTCAATTTCGTCTAATAGTTCTTCCGGGGGCTCTAATATTTATTAATGATAGTAAATTTGGGGAATCGATCTTAGACTGAGCAATTTTAATCAGAAAAACTACGTCTGCGATTCTGCGTCTGATTTGTAGCGGCAGTGTGTGATATTTGTTACACCTATGTTGTATGTTTTGACTTTAAGCAGCCGAACTGATTTTGTTTCGGATGTCAACTTCAAATAGTGCGTGACGGAATGCTTCTATTTCGAATCGTACTTCACGTCGAAAAGACGAAACACAAAAATATTAAACTGACACTTACAGCGTTTTAGTTCAAAGTTTTCTTGATATTCATTCGAAACCAACTTGATTAAATCTTTTGATTAGATTCAAAGACAAATTTAGCGTATCCTTGACGATCTATAACTCACAAGTGGAATTACACTATAAAGTCTGAAAGAGACTTTACCGCGGGAATAACAGTCTGTGTTGCATGAAATTGTTTGATATGATTATGCCACATTCTATCATAACACCGCTGACTATTGGTAGGGTGTTTATCCTCACACGTTGTTGCCTAGGTGGGCCACATAGGAAGAAATTTCCTACCACCCACGCTCCCGTTGTGGAAAGAGCTTAATGTCTAGGTACTGGATCGATTTAAATTTTTGGCCTAGGTGGGCCACACACACACAGGAAGAAATTTCCTACCACCCAAGCTCCCGTTGTGGAAAGAGCTTAATGTCTAGGTACTGGACCGATTTTAATTTTTGGCCTAGGTGGGCCACACACACACAGGAAGAAATTTCCTACCACCCAAGCTCCCGTTGTGGAAAGAGCTTAATGTCTAGGTACTGGACCGATTTTAATTTTTGGCCTAGGTGGGCCACACACACACAGGAAGAAATTTCCTACCACCCAAGCTCCCGTTGTGGAAAGAGCTTAATGTCTAGGTACTGGACCGATTTAAAATTTTAATAGAAAGCTACAATATCACTGAGTAACATAGGCTATATTTAGTACTAGATTTCTATAGAAATCTTTAGATATTCTTATTAAAACCAACCGAAGGTGTAAAAAATTTGCCATAGAATGTCTTTCATCGCTTACGCTACGAAGAGTATTAATGATAGGACAAAAAAATGTTCGATAATATTATAGAATATATCAATATCTACAAATAACTTCGCAAGACCATATGTCTAACTATCGTAGTTAGATCACTATAACTACTTTTTTACATTTAACAAATTTATAGAAATGCCGATCAAAATCAGACCATGTTATCCATACCATTTATACATTTTTATCCAAATAAATAATTTAATATTCAAGACTGTCTCAATACCTGATGATTACTTTTTGAATTATTGAAATCGGACATTCCATTCAAAAGATATCATGAAATTAAAATAAAAATACATGCCGGCGGCGGCATAAAATAAGATAAGATAAGCATACATTTTTTTCTAATTTAATGATTCATGGTCGTTTAATTAGCATACTTATAACTTAAACATCTGTACCTATTTATGTCTACTCGTGCGAAACCTCGTAGTTATTGAACAAAATAAAAAGTTGTAAATATAAAATCTAGATTATTATTTGTCTACAACAAAAGCAAGCTCAACATATTCAGCGACAGACAACGGAAAGTTAATTACGCAGAGATAATCGTTATATTGTGCCTAATTTCTTTCGCAAATTTCAAATTACGCCTGCCTAATTGTAAAATTAACTGGGCGAGTTTCAATCTTCAACGGTTATTAAACGGGGGGAATTCGGGGGGAGCCGTTACAAAACCGATTCGCGCCTTTTAAAATCACCTGCCGCAGTACATAAATTTTCGTGAAAATCGCACGGTGTTTCGCAAATGACCCGCAAAATTATAATTGAAACGTGAAGGTGGTTTTACACGATCCGTGATGTGTGGGGTGAATGCAGTTCACACTAAAACCGTATCAAGGGTCTCATTTGCTTGTGTAATCTGCCGTAGAGGCTTAGTATGAAAGTATTTGAGTCTTTCATGTTGCATATGATTATTTATAGCACCTAAAGCTTACAATGAGCCTTATCAGGAGACTCAAAGTCACCATGTCAAATAATTTGAGTCAGAAATTACAAAATTCGTGGAATTTTATTTATTTGAGACACAAATAGATTCATTTCAGCCAATAGATGCCCACTGTTGGACATAGGCCTCCCCCAAGGATCTCCACGCAGATCGGTCCTGCGCTGCAAGCGTCCAGCGCCTTCCCGCGATCTTCATCAAATCGTCGGTCCACCTTGTGGGAGGCCTACCAACGTTGCGGTGTCCAGCATATGCCTGCCACTCCAGGACCTTTCCGCCCCAACGGCCGTCAGTACTGCGAGCAATGTGCCCCGCCCATTGCCACTTAAGGTTCGCAATTCTTCCAGCTATGTCGGTGACCCTGGTTCTTCTGCGGATTTCATCATTTCTGATTCGATCACGCAGAGAAACTCCGAGCATAGCCCTCTCCATTGCCCTCTGGGTGACTTTGAGCCGCCTTATAAGGCCCATTGTGAGACACAAATACAATAGATTATAGATACATTTTTCTTATACAATTTGCAGACACGAACATATTCCTAGGTATGTGAACGACACATAACTAGAGCTAACCTAAAACTCAAATTTTAAAATGAAACAACATAATATAAAATAGTAATATCTTAAATAATACACGTTCATCACGCTCTTTTTGTGTCGTGATGAGGTTTTGGGATATCACTGTACTGACGACACATCCTGACAATTGGATTGTAAAAGGAAGTATTATTCTTGAACATTTGCAACGAGAAAACCGTTATGAAGAACAAAAGTCATCGAGATATGTCAAAATTATAAATAATAAATTTTTAGTAGGACTAGCGGTGGCTAGTACGGAAACACCCTCAAGTGACAAGTTTATACAAAATAAGTTTTTTTTTCCTTACCTTTATTTACCTTACCTTAGTTTGGAAGGCTGAGAATTTTCACAAGGACCACGAAACGTGCTCAGGATACTCTCGCAACGGCAAGTGTCACGGAGGTTATGTCGGACTCCACGCGACCGGAGCGGTCTAGCCACGTGACCTACCGACTAAACTCAGCTTGTGCCTAAGTTCTAAGAACCATATAGGCAAATCGTGACGGCGACCGCCCCTCAGGAGAGGGGCGATGCAGCGCAGACCCATAAAAGGGGCCCAAAAGCACTAGAAGAGGCGCGGGAAGCCAAAGTGGTGCCGGCCTTATCATGAGGGAACCTAGTCATGGCGATACTGAAGGCTGCCGAACTAGTCATTGTTAGTCATTTAAAATTGACGATTTGGTGAAAATGATAGGAAGGCGTTATATACCAATTAGTCCGCATATCCACAAGGTAGGCTTATATTCAGCTATGAGTTCTGCTTACCTGAAGTGATGAAGTTTTTTTATACTCGACAAAGACTGCTTACGTGACGGAATGCTACTGCAGTTATCTATAGCATAGTCATCACACATCAAGGTTGACATTTGCACTAAGAAACTCGTCGTTATTACGAGTGACATAAATACGGTCTCAAGGCTAACATGTTTGTGCGATTTGCACAAACTAATATTGTTTCATATATTTCTTGTGCAAAGCATTCGGTCCTGTCTTTTTGATTTTAGTTTGAAAAACAAGAGCAATCTTGAAATTACATTGATAACTCGACATCGATTGTTGCTAGACAGTCAAAAGCCTTATTTCTTCAGTCCAATAGTGATTGTGTCACATATCATCCGTCTAGTTGTTACCCAACCTAGATGTGTAGAAAATAGTATTCTTCGAAGTAGGTCTGGCTGCGTTCGACACATTGTCACCACTGCGCATCCGACCTCGACTCGCCCAGCACACGCTGGCGGAGTGCCCGCGTGGGCCTCCGAGCCCCGAGTCTTGGTCGCAGAGATCGGGCGAGATCTGTCTCCGCCGGCATTGATTGCGGCAATGTTGGCGGACGAGGGAGGTTGGAGGGCTGTGGCCTCCTTCTGTGAAGCAGTAATGCTCCAGAAGGAGGCCGCCGAGCGGGGTCGGGAGATGGCCGATCCCGCTCGAAGGAGGCGGCGCCGGGCTCGGTAGCACAACTGCGGCGCCGCCGCGGGTCGCCGGCGGGCGCGAGGAAGTCGCGACCGCTACGGCGGGCGACCCGGGATGGACCACGCCCCTTCCGTGGCCGGGGGGCGTCGTCGGTGGAGGGGACCGGGGGAGGTGGTAGCTTCCCCCGAGGAGGGCTCCCCTCTAGAGAGGGGAGCGGAGGCTGGGGGTTCCTGGAAGTGGCCTTTGTGTTCCCGGGGGCTCCCTACATGCCTGAGGAAGGCCATCCCTGAGGTTTTTAGTGGGTAGGCCTCCCCCTTCTGGGGAGGAGAGCCCCACATAACCCGCGGCTCGCCACAGCCGGGGTATGCAATTTAATGCATTTTCCTCAGGGAACAAAAAAAAAAAAAAAAAAAAAGGTCTGGCTGCGTTCGCGATCGAAGTATTACGGACCGTGGGAAGCGACCTTAACGCTTCTGATAATTTATTTTCTAGGAACTCTCCTCTGGGTCGTTCGGTCATTTGTACGTTAATCGAACGTTGATTGGTGATGCCATTGCTGGAACACCTCGGGATTGGATCACTTTTGCTTAATTATTATCGAATATTTCTCGATGGACTCGTTGTGATTTATTTGTTTGGGGTTTTCACTAAATATGATATTTTGTAATTATGTTCAGTGACATTATCCTACTTTATATAAATTAATAACGTACTAATCAAATGTAATTGAAAAGAATATGACATATATAACGGCTGTTTCAGATGGTCCAAATAATACTTTTGCCGCATCTATTCAAAAATAGTTACTTAGTTCCCTATAAACAGGCACCAAATCGGCTATTATATCCTTCATGGACTAAAAGCGAATTGAATTTAGAATGTTGATATTGCGAGCAAAAGTTTCAATGACCAAGGAGATCGAATGCAAACATTGTATGTAGTTACTGGCAGCATAAATTTTTTATTAAATAAATCTTCATTGTTTTGCAATACCTTATTGTATAGGGGACAAATGCTAAGCGATTATAAAAAGAGGTTTTATTACAAAACACGCATAAAGAACAGTCGTTTACGTGTTTTATGATGTGGTTCATTTTGAATCCGCCAACATACAAATCATGATAAGGCAATTCAAGAAAGAAATCTTCAACAGCCATCTTAATTGAAAATAATATTACGTGGATATTTCAAACACAGACTAACGCGATTTAACTAAACCCCCCCCCTCATCCCCATGACAAAAACACGCACATTTAGTCGACATGCCCGACCATTTGTCAAGACTTTCTAAATGTCCCCGTCGTACAAACAGTCGGCTCCACCTGAGGGCGTTGGATTTATTAAAACGTCGAATATATTTCGGGTTGAACGCGGCTTCGACCCTACTTATGGCACATATGTTCTACGCAGCTGTCCAGAATCTTAAGGCGTGGGGATTTCAGCTTAGCGGGGTGACTTTCGATTTGCAAATGTTAGATTTGTTAGATTACATTCGTTACGTTTCGTTAGTCCTAATCTAACTAAAGGGTTTGCTATGGTGCCAATTACCAACATTTTCAAATAGCTACATTATGACTGATATATATTTTTATAATTCAGTATTCAGTGTTATGAATCGTTAATTTACTTTCTATCAATAAATGAAACAGGTTTTCTTCTTGTTAAACAAACTGTATACATTTAATTTACACATTAGGAAATCAAACGTTTCCAATAGAATATGGTAAAATCGCATTTAAACTCACTTCGATTTATTTTTTAAATCTTACAATTTATTTGGCAAAATCGATTAAATCATTCACATATAAATAAAGTAAGCTCTCAAATTATGAGAGTTGATTCGAAATGCTACATCAAACATTTCTACAAACCTAAGAAAATACTAATCGCTTTCTCGCATGTCTGGTTCATTGCTCCGAACACATGAATTTCTTTTGTCATATTCTCGCTAACCTATTCTGGATATTCTCTTGTTCTATATCAAGAAGACTAGAAGATTGTTAGCAAACTCAGTTTACTTAAGTTACAGTTTAAACAATAAGCCCATAAGTCTTTGTATTAAGAAAAAAAAGGTGCCCCATCCTACGATTTTTATCCTGTGTCGTGGGTTCAGTCGCAAACATACAATCTTATATATAAAAATGAATCGCAAAATGTGTTGGTGAGCGCATAATTTAACAACGCCTGGACCAATTTGGCCAATTCTTTTTTAAAATGTTCGTTGAAGTTCAAGGATGGTTTTTAAGGGAAAAATTCGAATAATTATCGGAAAAACTCTAAAAACAGCCCTTTTATTTTCCCATGCAAACGTTTTCTAACTAAAACGTACAGTCGAATTGAGCTTTATTGTTATTGTATAAAGTTCATATTGCAAGCACTGACTGTTGTCTAAGCAATGAAGGTGTGTTCCTAACATCAAAGAGTCAATTTGCGCTTTATTAACGCTACATATAGTTGAAATTCAATCATATCTATCAAAACAGTGTGCGTGCGTGCGTTGGAGCACAGAATACATCGTTGGAGGATTTAATGTCATGTTCCAAAATTGAATAGCCACAAAATGTAATAGGTCATTTAGACTTTTTTTGCAATTTGATTGGCTATGCGACATTATCTATAAAATAATTAGGAAGAAAAATCAGCCACTGTACAAATCTTTTTGACAGAACGAAGTCTGTCGGGTCCGCTAGTAAATAAATAAATATTTCTTACACTTACACCGATTAGCCTAGCCCAAAGTAAGCTCTGTAAAGCTTGTGTTATGGGATCTAGGGTAACGGATAGACATACATATATTATACATATATAAATATTTTTATAGAAATATATATCAATAACCTTGACTAAAGTACAAATGCTTTTTCATCACAAAAACATATGCCCCTATCAGGACTTGAACCCAGGACTATGGAGGTCGTCAGATATGTATTGGTCTACAGATATAACTTTTATGATATTATTATGAACTCATATACGCCTATAGTATAAGTGGTTGCTGTGACATTTTTACCAAATGTGATGCAAACTTTGTACGTTACCAAAATGTGACATGATTGAAAATTTACAGTTTACGGTTGAAATAAGTAAGATAGAGGTACCAGAGCAGACGACTCCTTTGTCATTCTTTGTCACTCTTTGGTACCTAGACGACTATACCAGTATAGTCTCCTTCAGGTAAAGTCAATTTACAACCGTCAATAGAGATCATCTGAAACTAATAACTAACTTTCTACCAAGAAACATATAGTCTTATTTTCAACAATAGACTGACGAAAAACATGCAACAAAACTTAATTTTCAACTTCGCCATTTTCAAGCTGCGAAAAAAAAAACTGTGGAGCTTTCCTTCCCTAACTAAGTTATCTTACGAATACTTAAGAGGTCCCCCGCCTTATTTGTAAACGAATTTATTAGTGAGAACTCGATTTCTGTTGCGTTAGATTGAACTGAATAGGTTTCTTGTTAAGGTCGGCTGTATTTATTCCTGACAGTCGTTTTATTTCGTCGCGTATATTTTTCATGAAATATTTATTTTGATTCCATTTAATTCTTTTGTATTCACTATGTTTTTTTCTTTAAAATGCTACTTGGGAACATCAAGTTTCATTCTTAGGAATTGTTTACGTGACAGATTAAAAAGATTATTAATAAAGACCCGAAAGATAAAGATTTTTACCGTCGGAGAGCCATGCTTCGGCACGAATTGGGCCGGCTCGACCGGAGTGATACCACGGCCTCACAGAAAGCCGGCGCAAAATAGCGCTGGCGCTGTGTTTCGCCGAGTGAGTGAGGGTACCGGAGGCCCAACCAAACCCTATTTCCCTTTTAAAAGACCGGTAACGCATCTGTGACTCCTCTGGTATTGCGAGTGTCCATGGGCAACGGTTATCGCTTACCATCAGGTGATCCTCGTTTGCTCGTTTGCTGCCCTATCCTATATGAAAAAAAAACCCATTAAAATTAAATACCGGAAATTGCCTACTTAGAAAAGGTTACTACACTGTAAAAGATTATTTAAAGGGTTAATCGGTCTGGATGTGGCTCCTGCTCATTGTGCGATAGGTTTTAGAAGATTTTAATATTGTATATATATATCGTAAAGCTTGTTTTAATATATACACGTACGTAGAAGTCCGTATAAAAAAAATAAATAACAGTTTTGTCACTTTTGTTTTATTGTATGACTATTAAGGTTATTAGTTCTCTTGAGGTCAATAAGTAAAGGTCAATAAGGTCAGTAAAAAAGTCAATAAGTACCTGTAAAGGTTTAAATTTAATTATATTGACTTCACTTGATTTGTAATTATAATAAACTCTACTTACGAGTATTTAACCTATGGATTAGAAATAGGTCGATTTATGCACAAAATGCATATTTTAATGAAATGTAAATAGTTTGTTATTAATACAGAAATACCAGTGATTCCTAAATTGGTCTATATCGACCAATTTTTTTTATGTCAGGAAAATGCTTTACGCTTACCCCGCGGCTCTGGAAAATCGCGAGGTTATGTCGGACTCTCCGCGCGCCTGGGGGACGAGTGCCAGCCAAGCGCATAGCCTACCGACAAAAAACCTGACAAACCTGAGGCTACGCCCATGAGCTCACGGAGCTCCTCAAACCACAGGCGAACCGCTTCCACTTTGGCCTCCTCGGTCGCGGAGGCCCTCTCCCGCGGCGCTAGGCGCCGGTCGCCGTTCAGCGTATCCATACCGACGCGGTAGGCGGCGGCTAAGACATGGGCGGTGTACTCCCACGACGTAGTTCCTGCGATCAGGCATGCCGCCGTATGCGGCACCGTGCAAGTATCCCCGTATGGCTCGCAGGGCCACAGCTCGCTGGGCCCTGTGCAGGGACGCCACAGTCCGGGGGCCGAGAGCGTCGGCCCAGACAGGGGCGCCATACAGGGCTCTGCACGATGCCGGCGTACAGGCGGCGGCATTTCGCACTTCCACCGCCCTCAGCAAACGGGGTTCGAGGCGACGAAAATGCTCCTCGAACCCCCATCTCTGATCGAAAAGCAGCCCCAAATATTTGATATCGGGCTGCAACATCACTGACACCCCATCGACCGTCATAGCAGGTCTATGATTGTCTACGACACAAAACAGTATGGGAACCTCTGATTTAGACTCTTCTTGTGACAAAACTGCCACAAGCATTTAGGATAAGATAGGCAGTGAAATTACCAGGTAGTCAACGTACTCAGGATTCATATGTCAAATCAAATCAAATCAAAAAATCAAAATAATATTTATTCAACATAGACCTTTACAGGCACTTATTGACGTCAACAAACAAAACAAAAAAAAAAGCTTAAATAATAAAAAAAAAACCAAAAACCTTGTCCGTACGTACGAATAAGGAAAAAAAAAAGGTAAAATATATTGACTCGACACCTGTTCGGAAATTGGGAGAGCCTTCTCGAGAAGAACAGGCAAGAAACTCTGAAGGTGCCTCTGAATGTACTATTATAGTCTATTAAAACATCTTAATATCCAGGTGGACATATAAAATGTCTAGTAAACCAACAATTTAGTTTTTTTTAATTGAATATACAAAGATCGAAGAGTAAATGGGAATTCAAAAACGAGCAATAAATTCATCCACATTAGCCTCAACCTCGGGTCTATCAAATATCACAATTTCAAGACAGGTGCCAAGAACACAGTCTGATCGACGCTTTCATCAAAGCTAGGGAACATCTTAATGGTCGACATTTAAACCATTACATGACAATGCACCTTAATGAGTTTTATTTACGGTAACTATTTAAGTAGTGAAAATTTAGTAGAGTGTAATGCATGAATTAATCTTATATGACTGATTATGACAAATAAAACGCAGTAACAATTGAATAATATCGACCACGAGATTTGCATTATGCCGATATTGTCTCATTGACATCAATTTGAACTTAACTCTTCCTTGAATTTATAACTACGAATGACTAAGTCTGATTTTAAAATAAGAATTCCGTTCGAATCTACTCTACAATTCTCTCTCTCTACAATTTCAAAACTCTCACACAATTTTATGCGGCTACTGTACATTTGTTTGCAAAACTGGCTTGTGTCACGTGCGATGTCGAACTTATTCCAGCGTGAGCTGGTGCGGTCAACCGACAAACTTGGATATTGACAGGTAAATTGGAAACGCTATCGCAGCATACTCATTGCCTATGTATTTATGACAATAGCATCATGTTTATCTGTTCTACATAGATATTTATATAATATTGAAAACGTTGTATTATTTTGTCCACTCTACATCAACCTGTGGTCATTAAGGATGTTAAAGTGTTTCATTAATCTTATATATAAAAATGAATCGCAAAATGTGTTGGTAAGCTCATAACTCAACAACGCCTGGACCAATTTGGCCAATTCTTTTTTGTTAATGTTCGATGAAGTTCAAGGAGAGTTTTTACAATGAGGAAAATTCGAATAATTATCGGAAATACCCTAAAATCAGCCCTTTTATTTTCCCATGCAAACGTTTTCTAACTAAAACGTACAGTCGAATTGAGCTTTATTGTTATTGTATAAAGTTCATATTGCAAGCACTCACAAGTTGTCTCAGCAATGAAGGTGTGTTCCTAACATCAAAGAGTCAATTTGCGCTTTATTGACGCTACACATAGTTGAAATTCAATCATATCTATCAAAACAGTGTGCGTGCGTGCGTTGGAGCACAGAATACATCGTTGGAGGATTTAATGTCACGTTCCAAAATTGAATAGCCACAAAATGTAATAGGTCATTTAGACTTTTTTTGCGATTTGGTTGGCTATGCGACATTATCTATAAAATAATTAGGAACAAAAAACTGCCACTGTACAAAGCTTTTTAAAAGGACGAAGTCTGTCGGGTTCGCTAGTTTTAGAATAAAATTAATAATTAATATATAAATTACAAACCAATTCCAAACCAACGATGACAGTTCGAATATTCATTCACATTATTATTTTTATACTTTAGAAAATGTATTATTTTGTCCATAAATTTTAGGTTTTTTACCTTTTAAGTTTATTTGAAATACCCATTTTTACGGAAGGTATTGGTGAGATGTCCTTATTAGGCGTGCCATTGGACTCCGTTACACCAGGGCTCATCCCATGGTGTCCGGACTATCTGGAGAACCCTCCCAAGATTGATAACGCTTAGTTCTCTCGGATAGCACCAGAGGACATCGCCTAATCTGATATTTATCTTCCATAAACTAAAAATTAAGTTCAGCCTTTGTTTGCTTTAATTGTAATTTTCTTAATAATTAAGGATGAGAGTCTAAAGCTGACATCAAATCTAGTATTATGAAGCCTAACGACGAGGCAATGTCCATTGTCAGAAAAAGCTAGTGCTCAACGATGATGAATGGGTCAACGCTGTTAAAAAGGGGTTATATTGTTTAAAGATGTGACCTCAGCTTTAAGGATTTGAATAAATTACCTAACTGAATGTGAGTAATACTCGAATGTAAATATAATATTTCGCCGGATACGAAAATATTCTTTTTATCGCTCTATATCAGAAAACAAGCAAAACTTACAAAGAAAATAAAAATCTTTGATCGGAACAAAATTTCTATAACAAATAAAAAGAAAACACAATAAAATATTAAACCTTATGCGAGTTTGTAGCGTTCTATTTATGATAGTAAGAAAAAAAAATAAATTTGCCAGCTAAGATCAGGGTGTGGGTATAATCCTTATCGGAATCGAACCGACCTGGTGATATATGTAGATATTTAGGATTAATGTTATGGGCGCCTCCACATACATACAAACAGACCTTCAAATGGTTAGGTGATAAAATTAAACCAAGAAATTTATATATGTAAGTTTATAATTACATTTTGATTTCTAGGAGGTAGACTCTGTACCAGGGTCGTCTGCATGGGTACCTCCGTCTTACCTATTTCCGCCGCCAAACAGCAGGGTTCGCTTTGCTGTGTTCCGGCGTGAAGGGTAAGATAGGCAGTGAAATTACTGGGTACTGTGACTTTACATCTTATGTCACAAGTTGGCAACGTACACTGTGGTTCTTATGAGGTTTGCAGATTTGCTGCGAATCTCGTGGGAACCACATGTACTATAGGCGACTGTTACCACTTACCATCAGGTGGGCAGCCTGCTTGTTTGTCAACTTTAGAAATAAAAAAAAAAAAAAAAAAAAAAAAAAACATTTTTGTACAAAAATAAAAAAAGAAAATTTAGATATATACAATCGTCCGCAAATCAATGGGCACGGTATGTTGCACACGTTACACATTTAAAAGTTCAGTTGAGCTGAGCCATCCTCCATCCGTCACCAAGGTGAATATCACACAAGAAAAATTAATTCGTCCAAAATACGGTGGTTCACACACGTAATATAGTAAGAATGGTAAGAGGTCACCTTATAAGTTGAAATACCATCGGTGATGGCAGGGATTTCCGTTGATAAGCAAGATCACCTACATCACCGCATGGCTGGGTGCATGAAGTCCCGTTGGGATGAAACGGCCCAAACGCCCTATATTTGAGGTGATTCCGAGGTATACCGTGAACCCTACAACAATGTATTAAACATGAAAATTCTATCCCACGAACATGTGGAAATCTTTAAAGTTAAACAAAAGATGAAAATACAACTCACCATTAACTGGGATTGCTTCACGAAACTAATTAGTTAAGGCATTACGCCGATACTTAAAAAATATTAAAAAGAAGACATATTATAAAAGAAAATGTTAAATGTGAAATTTGTTTTCACGGAGGCCTAAAGCGGCACATCCGCCAGGAGAGGAACGCCGAAAGACCCATCCTTCGCGTCCTCCTCGCCGACGTCAAAATGACAGCCATGACTCGAAATAGCCAATAAATAGCCATGGAGGGATCACCATAGATCAAGCCGTCACGTTCCGAATTGGAAATATCACAGAGTGAACAAAAGGCGGAATTGTCCAACAAGGAGAAAGAAACGAAAACTTATTTTAATAAACCAAAACGAAAGAATTTGTTTTAAGTAAACTCCTAATAGATAATATTAGGTATATATTAGTTATGAAAATATGTTAAGGTTTTCTATGACAGTCTATGGCTTCACCCTATCAAATCCCTACAACCATAGATCTGTATATTGAAATTTAAGTTCTAAATTACAATTCCAACTAAAACTCCTATCACAGACTCAACACCATCTGTATGCTGATTAAATGAATACAGAAACTAAATGTTTTGTCCCTATGTCCATCTTGTTATAAGTAAAATTTATGAAATATAAATTAGGACAAAAAAATTGCACTTATGCTGAGGCTGTACAGGTTCCGATCCCTTCACTCTTACTTTCACTTAAAAGGTTAACAAAAGAAAATAAATATCTGTCACAAAATCCTAATAGAATATGTAAACAAGAATTAAATTTGTAAATTAATGATGAAATTAAAAGCATTTTGATGATTAAATTGTGCTGAAAACAATAGTAAAAAACAACACGTTACGAGTTTACATCCCAACTACATCAAATCTTCTATTCCCGATCTACATATACAAGGAAAAAGTGACTCACGTGTCCGGAAATTGGGACCCTTAGCGGGAACAGTCACGAAAGATGAATGCTCTATTTTTTCCTCCTCTTATCTATCATCGTTTATATTGTTTGATTTGTTTTATTAATAATCAATTATAATAGGTATTTATTTATGAAAATGTTTTTTTCTTTGCTTATATTAGAAGCTCAAGCTTTTTGAATTTGAATGCCATAGAAAATATATATTTTTGGCATTACTTTTTAATCCTAAAATTCAAATTTTGGCTACAATTAATTCTCCGAATCAGGTAATTTAAATAATAAATAATCTCAAACATGCTGTTGTTTTTGTCAGAATTCTGTTCATTATTGAATTTAACTTTATGACAACGAATTTTATTACTATGTGTATTGTCTATTGGCGTAGGTATATGCAAAAATGATGAAAATTTGTGTGTCTAAAGGAAAAAAGGAAAACGAAGTTAGTATGAAATAAGCCAAATTCTTTCTCAAAAGAACTCAATTTAGAATATCTATTTCATAATCTAACTAATACATATGTATATACATAATTATATAACCACGAAGCTTATTTTTCCCGAAAGTTAATTTTATAACTCTGCTTTGTGTAAGTAATTAATAAGTATTTTCGTTTTTTGTTTTCTTGAGCTCAGTGTAATAATGTATTTATTAATTCAGTCCACTACAAAGAGGTTGATACAGCCAAAGCTCAAAAAAATAATTTTGACTTTATTTGCTCTACATTAAGGTAGAGCATACAAGTAAATTTGATAGTATTGATCTCGTTGAGTAGACTATGTATATTGTAAAACTCACAAAAATACAATCCCTTTAAGGACAGAGTATATAGAAAATAATTACACACATATAAGCATATAACACTAATAAAACAAAACTGACAATTCATTTTCAGTTCCCAATGACAGGTTTTGAGATACAATCAAAAACTAAGAACTGGCTAAAATAACCCGAAACATAAACAAACTAAACATGTACTAACTTGAATTTTAGGATATTTTTAGCACAACTACATGTAAAAAGCTCAGTCATGTAAGTACTAACTTACCACTTCGTACTAATGTATCATCACACTCTTTTTCGAATTATGCCGCTGAGCGATCTAAAACATAAAAAAAAATTACTTATCGATTCATCAAGTCAAAAGTTCCGATGTAACAAGCAAAAATATGTTTTTTTTTTTTATTTTCACCCTAGGATTGTTGTCCTGTATCGTGGGTGCAGTCACAAACATAAAATCCCACTTGCTCAAATAACCAGACCGAATCGAACATGCGACCCATTCCGTAGTATCGCATTGCTGATCACTCAACCGCTGCGCCAAACGTGTCAGAATGTTGAATTGAGAACCTCTACCTTTTTTGAAATCGGTTAAAAATGGAATGTTTTCATAACATAATACATAATGGTAACTAGAATATTTACAATTATACTGAAATATACTTATGTAAAATTACTACTAGAATAACGAATCCATTATTAAGCACCCATCTACCCCTACAAAAAAGTTAGCTTGACACCTGTTGAAAATTGGGAGAACTATTGAACACTGGACAATTGGGACAGACAGAAAAGTGTCATAAATTTTCCCATTGTCCAATGCTGCGGCACTAATAGAAACCGGTCGTAGCGCTTCACAAAGGCTGCAGAGAAACGTGTCACTAAACTTTTCGACATTTCAAAATCAAAAATTTTTATTCAACATTGGACTTTAAAGTTTGATTTTAAAGCAAATGCTACACTATTGCTTCGCACGCAATGCAACTACGTAGGAATAACCTCGATCTTATGTAAATTAGTTCAGTGAAATTGTCTATTCCCTTCCCCTGTTTTCCAAATAAGTGTTTCACTGTTGCTAATTAAATTTTGAGAATTTGTTTTTTTTTTTCCGATATTTTACAATTACTAAATTTTAAATTCGTTTCTAAACACATGCCTACACATATTTTTAACTCTCACAGGTTATATATAGCATGTTTCAGTCATTTTTTTTTTGTTCCCCTGAGGAAAATGCATTAAATTGCATACCCCGGCTGTGGCGAGCTGGCGGTTATGTGGGGCTCTCCTCCCCAGAAGGGGGAGGCCTACCCACTAAAAACCTCAGGGATGGCCTTCCTCAGGCATGTAGGGAGCCACCGGGAACATCAAGTAACTTCCGGGAACCCCCAGCCTCTGCTCCCCTGCCTAGAGGGGAGCACTCCTCGGGGGAGGCTATACTACCTCCCCCGGTCTCCTCCACCGACGACGCCCCCCGGCCACGGAATGGGCGTGGTCCATCCCGGGTCGCCGTAGCGGTCGCGACTTCCCCGCGCCCGCCGGCGATCCGCGGCGGCGCCGCCTTCTTCGAGCGGGATCGGCCATCTCCCGACCCCGCTCGGCTGCCTCCTTCTGGAGCATCACTGCTTCACAGAAGGAGGCCACAGCCCTCCAGCATGTTTCAGTCTGTCTTTCTTTTGTGTATCAAATCATAATGTTGGATGTAGAAATGGGTTTTACGGGGCACTTATGCACTAGATATTTTCCTTGCGAGGCGTAGTCGAAATGAATTGACAAGAAACCAAAAAATCTATTACACTTTGTGAGTTTAAAAAGGACCTACGATAATGTGGAGAGGAATAAATTTTCGACAATTTATTCTTCAAACGAGATTTTTACAATCATTTTTACAATCATTTCATAGATGCTACGCTTATGGTTACAAATCTACAGCGGGAGAACTTGTACTGGAAAGAACCAGAGAGGGTTTTCTTTTTTTACCCCTGTATTTTTACAGTGTTCAATGAGAAGCTTTTACAAATTTAAATAAATTCACATTATGGATTATGGTCAAAATATATGGCAACGTAGCTATTGAGTCATTAAAATTAAACCCAAGCAAAATGTCATCATTTAAATAATACTTATCAGTGTAAACACCTTATTTCACTACATTAGAAATATATATGGAATTGTCTATATTTCCTAGTAATCAATACATTTCTTTCATTTAGTACTTTGTATTCAACGTGTCTTTCATACTGCTATCAAGTAATGAGTAGTAATATTATCCATAAAGTATTTACTAAAACACCAGACACGTTGAATACAAAGTACAAAACAAGTAACGAAGACTAAGTATCTAGCGGCGTTCCCCATTAAGGGCGATACATAATTGAGGAGGCTTCTGTAACAGCACTAAGAAATATAATATCTCGTCGCCTGATAATGGCCGCAAATAAAAATGTGGCATAACCATTAAGCGAATGTTTTGCTTAACAAACGCCAGCGTAAGCCTTTATGGGCCATCTCTGGAGAGTTATGATCAGAACACCAGATACCTAATGGTTAAAATGCTCGTCTTGTTAAATATTAAGGCTTTGAACACGCAACGTCCTCCCCACCCATTACTTCAGAAGAGGAAGTTATAGATAATCTCGGCGTTTCTTCAAAAAGAATACCAAATTAATACGTTTCTGTAAAGTCACGAAAAATCATTTCTAATGCAACTTTACATTTTTTAAGTTTTCCATTATTATAGATTAGTTGTCCGATTACGGATTAGCTTGTGGTTTATTGGTATTTAATATTTACACATTTTGACCTTTTGGAATAGCGACGCTTGGCCTGTGGGGACCAGAAGCAAATCGAATTTACAAAGAAATTTCAGCTCTTCTTTATTTGGTCAAAGAATAAGTATTGCTATAAAAAAAACCCACGTATTATTGCAGTACCTGTATCCAAAATGCTGTCAGCCTTACCACAAATGCTAACAGCGTTTTGAGCACGATACCCAACGGCGACAGACTGTTAGATTAGTTTTTTTGGTATAGTTTTAAATCTTACTACTATTATAAAGGCGAAAGTTTGTATGTATGGATGTTTGTTACTCTTTCACGTAAAAACTACTTAATGGATTTGAATGAAACTTTACCACAATATAGCTTATACATCAGAATAACACATAGGCTACAATTTTTGAGGTTTCTAATGTGAGGTCGTAAAAAAAACACATTTTTTGCGCTTACATTGCAAACGCTGACTGAATCCTACAAGATAGATCAAAACAATTTACTACAGTATTGTACAACTTAAAAAGGTCCGTCATGGTATATGTTTATCTCTTAGGAATAACCCACAAAAGGAAAAAGATCGTTAAATGTAGTTTATAGGAGCATACTGCAATAGCTACCTATAGGCCTATACCTATACCTATATGATTAGGGCTCTGCAGTGCTTAGTTACCGTATTTCTTTCTTAGACTAGACGGGACGAACCTGAAGTCCACGCGAACGAAGTCGCGGGCAAAAGCTAGTATGTATATATATTAAGCTAAGTATTTATAATTAAGTTTTTTACATCTTAATTATTTTTAGCTTTACAATAATAATAAAGGGAAGTGACGACCCGCTAGTGGGGCATTTAATGCCCCTTAACTGCCTTAAATGACCCATCGGTGCAGTCAATGATTCAGGCAGTGATTCAGGGAGACGTATGCCACCCGCCTCTGCCTTGCCTTAGCCGGCCGGTCAGAGTGGAGTCGCAAGAGCAGAAGCTCGAAGGGTGGAAGTGTAATAATGTCATAACGCTAACATCTAGCTTGATCGCTGTGGCAGATGCACGTCTTAACACACTTAACCGGTCACACCAACGTTGCTTCCTTCGCACCAATGTTGGTCTGTTTTTTTGGGGGCCCATTTAGTGGGCGGCGAGTCATCTGCCAAATTTACATTAATCATGCTAGGCTTTGAGAACACAAGTGGCCGGAGTCTCTTCCATAGCCCGCTTCTCATTAGGTCCAAAATCGAAATGTACTAGTCCACAAACGATTTGACTAGTATTGACAATAGTATCTGTGCATCTAACTAAGTACAGTCTTTAGCTGCATTTTCATGGTGCAGATATAGATTAGACCCATTTGGTACACTTCACGCACACTTTCAATAAAGGACATTGTTCAATTTTGGCCTAAGAACCGATGTTAATATAAATTATACTATAATTTTCATTTATTTTTATATTATTTGAAACATATTTTAGTATTCCACGGACACTTCAAATAATTAAATTCCAAATAAAAAGTTGGGTCACAATTATTGATGCCGTATAAAATGTTTTCCGCCAGCCAGTGCTGCCAGTTTCGGAAGTTTTCGCGATTTCGGTAAATACGGATCGAAGTGAGAACCTCCTCCTTTTTGAAGTCGGTTATTAAAATTAGTTGATAACACTTTATTCGTTTAAATACCTAAATTGACTAGCTAGAAAAAAACTAGTATTATATATTTTTTATTTAAGCGAAATCGCGAAATTCTAGCTTGGCATTCGAGTATTATAGTTTTCGTAATTGGCAACACTGGTGTACTTCATACCTTATCTGTCTCCGTTTCATTCAACTTTTGATTGCTTTGCGACTATCGTTTCTTATCGTTTATCGTTATCGTGATTTTCTATGCGTTTCATGGTTTTATTCTAACAACTTTGGCTTGATTACGGATTCCGATTACATTGCGTACTTGGTAGACTCGGCTATGTGTAAGGACTGGATTTTGTAAAATGATAATTGTCAAAGAATTATCTTAAACTTGACTAGGTACTATCTCTTTTCCTAGTATCTATTAGAGTAGTCCTTTCCTAGTTCTAGAAGAGACATGTATAGCTGTACATAGTATTGTTAATATTACTTTGATATTACTACTCTGATATTTCACGCAAGGTTGGTTATTTTTTATTTATAACCTCAAAATATTAACTTTTTTTTCGTAATTATTTTAGTTTCCTGAAGTGTCCGTTCGTAAAAACTTATTTCATAGGAATCCATATATTATTTTAAGAGTTTATATAAGTCACTTTCGATTCGAACGGTCCTTAGGCAGAACATGTATGGAGCCGGAACAATGTCGTTTGCTTAAATGATCTCTACATGTTGGATTTGTATCACTGCGCCTTATAAAGGACTGTGTTTTATTAAAACACGTAATATAAGCGACAATAATAATAGTTATACATTCATTTTAATACTATAATAAAAACTTTTTTTAGGATTTTAATTATAGTAAGAGTTATTTTGATTTTCAAACTATAATTAATTACTTGGCAGTACCCAGTCTTTAAAATCAATGACTAACGAAAGTATCCAAATATCTCTTAAATTTCATCAGTCCAATATGAACAGATTTTGAAACGGTTTACGACGCCAAATGACACATTTCCGTTAAAACCGATTCATAAAAAGATCAATACAATACTGTTGGATTATGACCAAAAACCAATTTACGAAATGGTCAATACAAGGCAGATAAAAATGGAATGGTTTCTTTTTATGTTTTACGACGCGTTCAAATGACAGATAAAACGACGAGTTGGGATTTTCAACAATTTACAAAATGTCCTAACATTATAATCTATATTATGTAACATCTTTCACAGAGATAAGTCCAAAATCCACAACTGCTCCATACCATCGCACATATATTAAAGCAGGGATATGATATGTGTGCACACATATAATAATAGAGAAAAGCAGTTGAAAAAACCATCAATGTCGAGTAATCTGTGTAATGCAAATTGTAAAAATGAAAACAAAATCATTTTTAAAGTAGATATCATTAAATCTCAACAGCGTTGCAAATGCTTAACAATTTGTAAGATTTTATGAAAATAAATAGCGTTCATCATATTTTTTCAGACACGAGATCTGTTATCAAAATTTCAAAACACTTTTTTCATATAATCCTTTTAAATATAAAAGAAAACATAATTATTAATCACAAAAACCAACATGAAACTGTTTCCTTAATTTGTTTGCGTATCACTAAGTCCGGCACTATCAACTATCAAAAGACAGATATGATTTTTCATTGGAATAATGGTTGCATAATAAACTTATTAATGTAAAATAAAGATTAAATTTAAATATTACAAATACTTATTAAAATTAACTTATAAGTACTAATTCAAATTTGTAATTTAACATGTTGTGTAAAATGAGGGTTAAACACAATAATTCGTTAACACAACTTCGTTGTCGTTTTTTCATTAACATTTTTTAGAGTTCCACGCTCGCAATCCAAAAAATGGTTATTGAAATTATTTAAAAAATTATGATTATACAAATCAAATAGCACTTAATAGTTTGTATTTATAATGTTATTTTCATAAAACATATAATATAATTAAATTGTGCTTCCATATAGTATGCTTAGTGCATTAATGTGCAGTGAAATAGGCGAGATCTCAATATGGTACTGGTTTTCAGATGTATCGTAACTTTACTTCTAAACTAACGTATAGAACAGTATATAGCACAATATGTATGTATAATGTATTTGGCTAATAAAACAGAATATTTATTTTTGTTTACTGTTGCTAAAAAAAGTCCTCTGTTGTCAATCTATTCAATAGAACCTTATTCATCATAATTATTCCTCCCTCCATATAAAGAAATAGCCAAATATATTTTCATAAATTTACTTTCCGTTTTGCTTCCATCATTACCAAATTAGGGTTAATGTCTATTGAAAATCTCATGAGGAACCTATTCATATCATTACGCCTCACTAATTTCCTCTTTCAAAGAAAACGTTACAAATAAAGCAGCCTTAATTCAAAGTCCGCATCCAATAATAAAAACCACGCCAATCGATTCGCAATCACGATTCACAGCAATCGATTCAAAAACCAACTTTAGCAATCGAATCTCGACGGTAACGTCTGCGTTGGAACGATTATTCTCGAAAAATCATTTTAATCGGCTCCCAATTTATTCTGCCGACGACTCCGTTTAAGTACGAAATTGATTATTTTTTAAATGGAGAAATTGGACAAAGGTACTTGAAAGAACTCCCCGTATCGAGATCGGGCGAGGTTTTTAAGATGCTCCATTTATTTTGATCACTGGAGAGTTCAGATAGCAGTTATTTATTGGTTCCCTTTCTGGATTATTTTGTAAATCCTATAACGAGTTTAGAATCCTGCTTTTGATCATAAAATCTACGTGGATCAGATTTCTGCGGCATTTTTTATTAAAGATTATTGGATCTGTGTGAATGCGTGATGGTGGACGCGTTCTTCCTGAAAATTTTAATAAGATGTGTTACTGACTTGAGCTTTGGAGCCGTCTTAAGTAATATGATGCATAAATCTAACTATAAAAATACCATCTATGTAAAAAAGCTAAAAGTTAAAAAGTACGACCTTCATAACAAATCTAACATTTTTTAAACAGCTGATAATGTTACCCTTTTCGTCATTTCGTGGTTAGATTGATGAAAGAGTTTTAAAATAGAGAGCTTAAGCTCGTTGTAATAGTTTCAGTTTGTCATCAGTGGGTATAAAACACGTGAGTCATTAAAACCCACGCAAATGAATACTGACTTGAGTACCAATTATGTGGAAGGTGAGAAGTCAAATTAATACCTCCCTTTCAGAGTAAGTAAATGTGGAGACGATCGAAGAACACAGCAAAAGAAATACAATTCACTTAATTTTGGGCGTACTTCTTTACCTTTTTCACCACTTCTTTAAACACTGTCCTCAGTTATAAGAAGGAGAATGGAGTGTCCTAACAGAAAGTGCATTTTTAAATGTCATTGTTTTGTCCGTATCTTAAGTCTTCTCTTCAAGTCGCGCAATAAAGTTTGCTGTAAAATTTGTTATCACCATAACTCATATGTATATATGATAAGACGATTAGGCCTTAATGAAACACACTGTCGCATTGCGTATTGGTTGATTACATACATTTTTGAATTTCTTTGTAGGTGTAGGTTGACGCTGTACTGTATAAGTCGCAAGTCCGGCCCCATATGGAGTACTGCTGCCATCTCTGGGCGGGAGCACATATGTACTAGCTTGGGCCCCTAGACTCGGTTCAAAAGCGCGCAGTGAGACTCGTCGACGATCCCGTACTCACAGGCGGTATCGAGCCTGTAAGTCTTAGGAGAGACATTGCCTCCTTATGTGTGTTCTACCGCCTGTATAATGGGTTGTGTTCTGAAGAATTGTTTGACATGATGCCCACGGCCACTTTCTATCATCGCACCGCTCGCCATTGACTGGGAGTTTATGCCCACACACTGGAGCCTAAATGGTCCAGTGCGGTTCCAAAGGAATTTCCTCCCGCGTACACTTCGTTTGTGGAATGAGCTCCCTGCCGAGGTTTTCCCGCAGGGCTACAGTATGGGGTTCTTCAAAAAGAGAGTAAATAGGTTTTTGACGAGTCGGCAACGCGCGAGTGACACCGCTGGTGTTGCAAGTGTCCATAGGCTACGGTAACCGCTCACCATCAGGCGGTCCGTAGGCCTGTTTGCCACCATCGTGGTGGATGATAACCTCCTCGTGGTGCACCCTACGCAACGTCTTCTGACGGCTAATAGTCTCCGTCCGACCATATCCCACATGCAACGTCCGTCTCCGACCCATTTTAGGTCGGTGGATGGTCGGAGGTATCCGGCGACCACCCTCGTGGTGACCTGACGTGGGCGCTTGACGTCATACGCCGACAGGGTCGTGGTAGTGTCCTTAAGGGTTCCCATGGCCCCGTCAAGGTGCGATGCAGCTCTCCTTCGCGATCTTTGATCCTTGGGATCAGGCCTAGGCATGGTGAGGGCGATTGCTGAGGTTTTTAGTGGATAGAGCTAACCCTTCTGGGAAGGAGAGCCCCATATAACCACCGACTCTCGGGGAATACAATTCAATGCATTTTCCTCAGCGGAACAAAAACAAAGGAGCTTCAGATAGATATATATATGAAATTCGAAAAACACGTTGATACATGGCAGAATCCACCCCGGACCACCCCAAACATCCGACTCGTAGACTAGTAGACTTCTTGTCATATCAACCAACATGCATCTATCTGATTTCTAGTAACTCTATTAATGTCACAATGTTCAAAATGATTGAATTACTAAGCAAAAATACCTGAACTCGTAGCAAACTGGTAAGAATACACCGCTTAATCAACGGAACTAATTAATTAGAAAATTAATATCAATTATTAAATGCCTTTGCTTACATTGCAACGGTAATCTTGGCAAGTCTAGTAGAAGTCTTCAGAAGGAAATGTTGACAATAATAATACACAAATGAAGCTATTAGATTTTGTAACGATAAGATCACATAATGTCGATTGTGAAGTACACAAAGCTGCAAGCTATATTATACATTATGTCTTTGAAACCATTTCTATTCCCTACGCAATAAAATTCATTTTCGTACTATGACAATTAACGTTGACGTGCTTCTAGCTGTACATCACCCGAAATAGCAAACATTCCCATTAATTCTCCTTGTGGAACATGTTTAATTGGTATTTGCAAAGGTCTTCCTTGAGGCTGAACTGGCAAACTAGTTCAACTCGTTTGCCTTGTTATGTATAAATCAACAAAGTTATATAGTTTGACCTTGTATGGCTTCAGGTGTTCAGGTCGAAGGCTCTGTTTTGTGTTTAGTGTAGTATCAGGTTATTTTGACTCATACACTTATACACTTCCATACACTGTTTTAAATTGGCTTAATAGGTCTTATTGTTAAAATTCAAAATTCAAAATTCAAAAATTCTTTATTCAACATAGACCTTTGCAGGCACTTATTGACGTCAAACTCTACCACCAGTTCGGAAATTGGGAGGCCCTAGAGAAGAACTGGCAAGAAACTCTCAGGGTTTTTTTTTTATCTCCTCTTTTTTAATCGTTATTTACAATTAGTCATTTATAAAAAAAAAAAATAAACTTAAAGCTACAATAAAGCTAACATACATAATATAATATTTTTCGTATGTACATTTACATACACATTAAATGTCAAAAGGAAAAGACAAAAATAATAAATAAATAATTATGTTGTTACCAAGCATGGCTTTTGGGATACCGCACCTAGCTCCATACAGTGTTATCGTTTAAATAATCACTTACTTTATAATATGCTTTACTAATAAGTGTCTTTTTTGATGTGATTTTTAAAGTTGTGCAAAGGCAACTCAATAATGCTTTGTGGAAGCTTATTAAACATTTTTATACATTTCCCCAAAAAGGAACAGCTAATCTTATGGAGCCTGTACATTGGAACGGCAAGTTTATTTTTATTTCTTGTATTTACATTATGTAAATCACTATTTTTATTGTATGAGTGGTAGTTTCTAATTAATTAATTCTTCTGTTTAATTACTGTTTTATTAAAAATTTAATTATTCTGTTTTCGTTATTTGGTTGTATTTTCCATTTTCAATTTCCAGTTTTTTTTTTAATATCCTACCAATATCATAAGCGCAAAGGTTTGTGAGGATGTATGGATGGATGGATGGATATTTGTTATACATTTATGTGAAAAATACAAAACAAAATTTCATGTAATATATAGGGTAATAGATTAAGAATTTATATACGATAATTTTCTACCACGGGAAGATATTTCTTTCCTATGGAAAAATCAGATAAACCAACCGCAGATTGAGAGAACTGATTTTGATGTAATTCCATATTAGAATGGCATATGAGTTTGGATAAATAAAAAAGAATATAAACTTTTCACTATGAGAAAATTCAATATAACGGAGGCAAAGCTGCAGGTGGAAAGCTATTGCAATAATAAATATATCATTTTCCCACCTATGATTTGATTGCATCGTCATTCTTATTATAAATTAAACCTTCTCGAATATAAGATTCTTATTATAAATCGTCTTTTCCTATTATAAATTTAATCATATCATATCAAATATAATATATTATCACATCCAGTAAAATCCCTTTTTTTTTGTAATTATCATTGATTGATTATTACTCTTTATTCCAAGCCTCGAATAATACCTCCGGTCTGCTTTTTTTAACTATTTCTATAATAAAAAATGTGCAGTTGTAAATTAGTAAATTATCGTCGCATTCACTTGTATCCAACTGCATAAATTCTGAGTACTTGTAAAATAACCTACTGCTTAGATAGTGTATATGCTTTTAAATGAATTGACTTAAAAGCTCTTAAAAGCTAACCGGGCGAGGAAACAATCCGATATATGCTAAGAAATATTAAGTATTTCAAGACTTTACATTTATTATTTTTGCATTTCATTTTTACCCTAGAATACAATTTGCGACTAGTGAACCTTTCAATTTGTTTATTTAAAGGAATAAAAAAATTACAATGCAAACTAACTGCTAACTTATTTTTCTTTTTCAAATGTATATTGTTAAGTTTATGCCCTTGAAATGTGTGTAATGTTTCAAATAGATTACTTTCTTGATATTAAATAAGCAGGTAATGTGTTACTATCGAAAAAAAAAACACTAAATTCTAAATGAGCCTCACCATTCTATAGGTAAAATAATTTATTTCTCAATATTCTGTGCAGTGATGGCTTAAGAATACAGATATGATCGCGAATGTCGTAGGGAGTCGACTAATAAAATTTATCGCAATGAGTCTTTGCGAAATGCCCGAACAGTGACAATTGGATAAACATGAATTTGACGGCGAAGTTGTCACCGTAAACCAGTGAGCCTCCGACTAGCTCTTCCAAATAAAATCAAAATCCAGAAAAGGATATATATTATATTATTTTAACATATCTTTTAAAAATTGCAAATTACAACAACTCAAAACAAAATATCTCCCAGAATGACAATTCTTGTCATGTCAGGAACAAGGTTCAAAGTCTTTACAAAACCATAAAGCACAAAATGGGACCTATGACGGTGTTCCTGTTACAAAGTGTCCTGTAATAGATTGCTAAAGTCAAGCAACATTAACCGTAGTCGTACTTACGATGGATGATCAAAGTGTGAAAGATCATGTGCCAATTCACGCTCGAAAGAAACGTTAACAGAGCGCATTATCTCGTTGCTAAGTAAATTATTAATCGCTGCCAAGTTATGTTAGAAAGTGTTTCCTTTTTTTAAAATTAATTAACGATCACCCCAATCTCTAAGTGAACAAAAACAAAATACATAAAACAAAAAACATACCTACATTTACTTGTGAAGACACTTGTGCAGTTGGGTAGTCTCATTTGCTAACAAAAGATGCTCTAAAACAATTGTTAGCAAAAAAGTTAACAAAATTTAACTGAGCACGACGAATAGAGGAAACTTCATAACGAAAACATGCTTTCGACAAAATGTAAGCATTTCAAATGTGTCAATTATATAGATAGATAAAAAAACAATGTTAATAATTTAAAATAAGATGTTGGTGAAATATTCTAAAATAAAAATTAGTATTGTAATTATTAAGGCAATTCTTCAAAATAATATGAATAGACTATTGCCTTGAAGTATTTTCGTTTATTTATTTAAGCCTTTAAATAACTCTTGAAGAGACGAAGAACAAGAAACAAAAACGAAAAAACTTTTTTAAATATTATTATAACTGAATTGTTTAGCTACAATAATTGCTATCTTATATCACTGCAAATGTGTAAATTAATTTATAATTATAAGAAAATGTCAAATAAATTACCTCCAAAACATGCTTAAGCATCCATAAGTCAGTATATGAAGTTTAGCATAATAATCACTTTAACACTTCACTTAAGTCAGTCTAACGCAGTTTATCGAACTATCGACATATTTTTTCCAAAAGGCAAACGCAAACCTCACACACGTCCATCCGCTCGCGCATTCGCGCAAAGACTGCCGCTGTATCAAAATTGGAGCCTAATTTTCCCCGGCTCCTTGCGTGTCGCGAAAGCTGATGAAGTATCGCGATTTCGCAAGAGATGGCGTTGCTCAATGAGATACTGTGATGAGATACAAACCATAGAGTTGTGCAAAGAAAAAGGTTACAAAAAAACTACCTGCATTTTCATTTATATAACTTCGGTAATAAGGAAATATTAAGATACCCCATTTCTTTCGTTGTTCCTTTTACTGAGTCTGGAGCGAAATAAATACAAATGACTGTTCCAAGTGTGTAATTACAGAAAGTAAATGATTAAAAAAAATACTTCATAATAAGTAGGTTGATATCAAGTTTGTATTTGGAAATATTTATCAATAAAGAGCAGTAAGTTAGAAGTGTTTAAATACTTACGGTTCGAATTCAAAATGCCAGAAGTTGAATAAAACACTGCTTTGTACCCACATCTACTATTTCGTAGCGGTGATTGTTATAGCATTGGTCAATTAACACAAGCTTATATTATCAATGTAAACAGATCATTGGACAAATAGGTCATAAAATAGGTAATGTTAGAAGCAGTCGTTTAAAATGTGTCTTAATTGTCAACAAATATAACTTAATGTTGTTGTTAATTTAAATTTATCGTTACAAATATATTATATATTATCTACAAAATACAATATAAAGATGTATACTCGTATGATTTAATTAATGAATAACCGTGACGTGAGCATATATGTATGATATTATGTGTGTTAGAAATAAATTTGTCATCAAAACTGTAATACGAACTGCTTCTTTATCATTTCATCAGATTCGGAGAAGTCCTATCCTCTTTCATATAATTCATCGCCACACAATATTATCTATCGAAGAAGATCCATTTGCAATTGTAATAAGAAAACTTCGGATTTACCACAATTGACTACTTCGCCCAAATTTATCGCCATAAAAACTTACATTGCGAGAAATCCCTACCTATTGTCCGGCGAAAACCGTTTCCACCACTCAAAGGACTATCGCAACAAACAGAATGATCGTAAGAAATTAAAATGCTTCTTACCGCCCTCAAAGGGAGTATTTTGTGTTGATACATAAAATAAATATTGACCATTTTCAAAAAGAAACAGATAAGGTTCTGTTTTTTGGTTACAATAATATTTTCGTAGTGTACATTTTTTCATGTTAGTATTTCGTTTTTCGTTCATCAACACATAGGAACATCGGAGACTCTTTAGACGACACTCGAAGGCATTGTGGTACTGTTCTTCAAAAAAGATGATACCATCCGAAGAACTGTTGACAAGTCCAAATATTGTAATTGTTGTATTATTCAATTCTTTCAATTTATTTTGTTAGAAATAAAATTGGTGTCGAGACTTATTTCAGATTTGTAATTGCATTTGAAATCTGACATAATTTATTAATATGTAATTAATAAATACAGGTACAAATTTTATTACGTTGCAACACAAAAGGTTTTTTGTTCGAGTGACTTACGAATACAATAATGGGCGATGAGGGAATTAAACGTCTAATGATATTAAGAGGTCAGCGTAAAGCTGCAAAAACGCTAAAATGTCCATCTTCAGGACCAGAACTCGAGACTGATGCAGTTTCGGCGTGATGTGAGCATTATAAATAGTTTCTTGATTTTCGCAACAACGCTACCTCATAAGCGAAATGAACATAGTAAGTTCGTAAGCAGTAAACTCCAAGCCGTAGACCAGGAGACCTATTTTTGAATTACGAATGCGACTTCGAAATCACCGATGTGACTAATAATCACCGATTTTCAATAATTCTTATTTTTGAATATCACTGATGTGACTACCTTAGTCACAGGTGTGAATTCATTACGAGTGAATCAATATCACCCACTCGTAATCAAGTCATACTTATGGAAATGTTATCTGTGTTTTGTTTGGAGAACATATTGACAAGTCTGAAGTTGTTGTGTTGATTTTCAGTCTAGTCTAGTCTCATATGTGCATATATATACATATATATATATATATATATATATATATTATATATATATATATATATACATTAATTATATATATATATATATATATATATATATATATACACCTATATATTAATGTAGCATATATGTATATAATAACCGGCGGCGGCTACATTCTGCGTGGAACCGAACTCTTACATATATGTGTGTACTTTATCTATGTTGGCAGCTCTGCGATCGACTTTCAAAAATTGGATGTTTAGGAATTCGTGATCTCAAAGTCACCGCTGACTATTTAGTCAGCGGTGATTTCGAAATCGCATTCATAATTCAAAAATAGGTCTCCAGAAATTCAATAGCGAAATGACGGTTGAAGAATAATTATTATTCTTCATTAGGGATTTATTATTCTTATCTAAATTAATTAACAATTATTTGGATTTTCCAATTTTACTAAGTCAAATTTCATTTAGGTGCCCTAGACTGAACTCTAAAAGTATGTCGTTGTTTCATCTCCCGAGGCGAACAAATTATTGTAAGAACACTGTTTTCGATCGTTCATGTTCTTTTTATAACAATAACGATCTACTTTAAACATGTATTAGTAATTAAGTAAAAACTTCACTGGTATATATGATAATTAATTTTATGTATAGTTTTCAAGTAAAATATGTACTGTTTGTTTCCCAAATATAAATAAATAAATAAATAATATTGCTTATTAACTGGTGCCCGCGACTTCGTCTGTGCAGAATTAGTATTTCGAGTAGCTTATATTAGCGTGGTCTTCGTATATCTTGATTCATTGTAGCATATGTGTTATACTGATGTATAAGCTATATTAACGTAAAGTTTCATTATAATCCATGCAGTTTTTTTTACGTGAATGTCATGAATACAGCCAATAACAAATTGTCCAGAAACAATGTAATGTACACTGCCTCCAATAATTCCCGCTCAGTAAGTTTTCATCGCAGCCATGAATCAAAGTTCAACAATAAGATGTAAAGTTGCCCCCTGGGATAGAGCTGAGCTGACGCTGATCTGGGGAACCTAGATGTTTGCATAGCTCAACTCACGGGATCCAGCGGATATGGGGGTTGGTTTAAATTGAATAGATACATACATACATACATACACTCACGCCTTTTTCCCACGGGGGTAGGCAGAGATTACGTCTTTCCACTTGCTACGGTCTTTAAATATCTCTTTCGCTTCATCTACTTTCATAACATTCCTCATACATGCTCGACGATTGCGGGTACTTC